>OX402047.1:627500-3027500 GCA_947859365.1 Archips crataeganus | reverse complement strand
GCTTCTCGAATTTTGCCTTTCAAAATTAAACGTGTGAATATTTTGGTGACGTCATCATTATTGCCATTTTTCTGTTAAAAGCACTACAAAGAGAGATGTCTGCTTTAATAGATTCGGTTATGAGGATTTCGTATTTTTCTTCGGCCCATAATTTGAGGTGGCGATCAAGTAATCTGGTTATGTGTTTTACTTTTTTTATGTTCTTGTCTCGTTGTAACATTACGGCAATGAAGATTAAAACACGTTCTGAAGGAAAATCTAATTTGACAAGAAGTTCTATTTCATCAGCTAGTGTATGGATAAATTTTCTGCTAGTTGTGTTAGAGGGAAGATCGTAAAGTTTACCGTGAAGACAACAAACTTTGTCCCAGCGTTTTTGCCAAGCACCAGTCTTAGATCCTATATTGTTAAGATAGGGCGATCCAAAAGCATCTTCCAGGCGTGATGTGTACACAACTGAATCAGAAATTCGTTGCGTGCTTGAATGGTTATCGTGGGCAGCACGTATATGACGTTGTAATCCATTGCGTTTGAAAGATCTGGGGCAATGCGGGCACTGCACGGTACTTGAAAGATTTTCATGTTGACTTGTCAAAATAATATTATCAGAACTAATGGAATCCATTTATAGGTTCAATTTTTCATGATTATTTATTTAAATTTATGGGTTAGCGAGTACACAGATTATTTGTCACTGATAATTTTAATATTAAGAACGAAATATAAAATATTATTGAGTAAATATGATTTGGTAAACAAGATTTGAAATGTTTACTCGTAGCTAGGCAACCGTCCCGTGATATTTATTATTTTTATTTTTATTTATGAGGTGGCTGAAACGTTGGAATAAAAAATGCTCTTCTGATATTCTGAATAAGAGAGAGGCTTTAGTTTCAATGCTTTTTTAACAATAAACACTACAAACAATAGACTGCTTACCGCACATCACAAATATTTTTCATCAGGCTACATTGTACACAAATACCCAGCCTTAACTGAAAGCATTGAATCTCTCGGCCCAAACCGCACCGTTAGTGTGCAACCGACCTTAATACATAGAAAGCCTCTAATCCCAAAGGGTGCAGAAGTCTTCCATCCCAGCTTTTTCATTAAATCACGCCCAAAAATTTCACATTTCTGAGCTCCAATCGGGTTAGCTTCTCTAATTACTTTTTTGAAAGCTTCACGTATTTCTTTCGTGTAATATCTTTAAGTCATCAACAAATGAAACAATAAATAGTTAATGAGGAATAGTACATTACTGCAGCGGCCGCGAAATAGGGGATTGCCGGCCGAGTAGTTATAGATGGCCGAGTGTTAACGAGGCCATCTAGAGATACGAGACCGGCAATCCCTGTTCGTGGCCAAGGCTTGTATAGAGTTTTTCTCAAACATGCATCATCATCATCATCACCATCACCACCATCATCACCATCACCCACCATCACCATCATCATCACCATCACCCACCATCACCATCATCATCACCATCATCATCATCACCATCATCATCATCATCACCATCATCATCATCATCATCATCATCACCATCATCATCATCACCATCATCATCATCATCATCATCATCATCATCATCATCATCATCATCATCACCATCATCATCATCATCACCATCATCATCATCATCACCATCATCATCATCACCATCATCATCACCATCATCATCATCATCATAAAATCATCGTCATCATCATTATCATCATCATCATCACATCATCACCATCATCATCATCACACCATCACCATAACCACCATCACCATCATCATCATCATCTTACCTTAAATAAGCGTAGTGGCAGAATGTCATAATGAACCAAAACGCAAATATTGCTTATAGTTTTTTTTAAAGGCTAAATGCTATGATGCCATAGACCTATAAACGTCATGGTATGAAACAACAGACGATCACTTTGCTGGCCTTGGCCAGCAATGTTGTATGAAATTCCATTATTGACCTCTCGTCTAGCCGCACCTGCATTGTGACACTTCGTGGCGTATTATAAGGAACATAACGTCAATATTTCATAGCATGTTTGAGAAAATACATATTATTCACGTCACGCTATGTTATGGACATAGCTCGAAAAATCGCTAGACTTAAGTGGCAGTGGGCAGGGCACATCGCCCGTAGAACTGACGGCCGATGGGGCCGAAAGGTTCTTGAGTGGCGTCCGCGGACCGGAAGACGCAGTGTAGATAGGCCAACAAGATGGAGCGACGACCTGGTGAAGGTAGCGGGAACGCATTGGATGCGGATGGCGCAGGGCTGATCTGTTCGGCGAACCTCGGGGAGGCCTATGTTCAGCAGTGGGGCTCTATATCTAAATCCCTAATGATTGTTTGTCCTAATGTAATGTTTCTCCTGATTAACGTTTGTCCTAATTCTTATTATTATTTAAAATCTATTAATTGTTCTGGATTTTTATAAAACAAACCTAACCTAACCTATAGAGTTCTAGAGGATAATCACAAAAAAGTTCCTGAAAAATTCACGGTTTCCGAGAAAAAAAGTGTTAGGACAAACGATCATTAGGACAAACATTACATTAGGACAAACGACGTTAGGGATTTAGAATGAGACCCCAGCAGTAGACGTCTTTCGGCTGAAATGATGATGATGAGGAAATATTTGGGGCATACACTTTTTTTCGTTCGCGTCTCATCTGTGGACATGGCATAAGTTAAGGCTCTATAGCCATTATAAGTCAAGTCTACGTCGGCGTGTTGGATGCCTGGCCAACCCCCACTCTCTATCTTGAAATACCTACGTGTCCAATATTTTTGGAGAACCTAACTGATGGACTAATTATAAAAAAGAAATATTCAGGATATTCCTATCCCCGCCGGAGGCAACAGTTAGTAGCTTGTATAAAATAAGCCGTTGTGGCCTAGTGATTTGACCTATGGCCTCTCAAGCGAGCTTCGCGGTTCGAGCCTGGACTCGCACCTCTGAGGTTTCGGGATTTATGTGCGATGCGAATTCACATTTGAAATTTGTCATGATGTTTACGGTGAAGGAAAACATCGTAAGGAAACATGCACAAACCGCCGAAGTAATTCAGTTACTAATCGGCACTGGGCCCGCGTAGGAACTACGCTCCAAGCCCTCTTATTCTGAGGGGAGGCCTGTGCCTTGCAATGGGACGTATATGTATAGGCTGGGATGATGATGATGAGTATAAAATAAGTATAGTTCGTACAAAACTTGGAATTAGATTTACCAAATTTCAAATATCAAATTACTGTCTAGACACTCATATAAAAAAATATTATTTCTGATGTGATGTGACTATACGAGTTTGAAAGTTTTAACAGCAAAATAAGGCAACAACTTTGAAGAAGCAATACAACATTCTCGTATTGTTTTCGGTTTCAATACTCAGATCAAGTTTCAAAGAATTTACTATTTTCGCCCCAGTGTCAATGGCTCTTACTATACCGGGTGGAAAAAACGAACGCCACATGGAGGTCAACTACCTTGAATATTTGAAATAGCACATTCTATGTAAAGGAGGCTTTCCTTTATTTTTAAAAACAAAAAACCCGGTCAAATGCGAAAACAAATTACATGCCGAACGTAGCCTAGCATAGGCTGGCCGGATAGCCTAATTGTTAGAGTACCTGACTACGAAGTTTGAGGTCCCGGGTTCGATTCCCGATCGGGGCAGATATTTGTGTTTAAGTATATGTATGTATAGGTATGTATAGACGACCAGAAGGCCTAGTGGTTAGAGAACCTGACTACGAAGCTTGAGGTCCCGGGTTCGATTCCCGTATCGGGGCAGATATTTGTATGAAAAATACGAATGTTTGTTCTCGGGTCTTGGGTGTTTAATATGTATTTAAGTATGTATCTATCTATATAAGTATGTTTATCCGTTGCCTAGTACCCAGGCCATAACACAAGCTTTACATAGCTTACTTTTGGGACTAGGTCAATTGGTGTGAATTGTCCCGTGATATTTATATTTATAAATTTATATTAATATATTTATCTTTATGAGTATGTTTATAAACTACCCGACAGTATCAAAAACATTCAGAACGACATGACATTCTTCAACAAATAAAAAAATGGCTGACTAAAAATGCCTTTTATGACATGTCTGAATATAATAATAATAATAATGATGATATAATTTTAATTTAATTTTTACATTTAAATAAATAATTTATTTATTTAATTATAAATTGTATAGTAAACTGTGGTAATGCATACATAATACATATAATTTGACTTGTAAAATTTATAATTTTATTAAATAACTAGCTTTTGCCCGCGACTCCGTCCGCGTAGAATTAGTAATTTGGGCAGCTTATTTTTTTATCCAATTTGCTTTTTCATCAATTACGGCTCTCCTTAGTTCCTCGATATAAAAAAAAATTACCCCCCCTGCATCATTCTTATTTGTGAACCGATTCAAATGAAACAAACACTAAATGTTAATCCAAGAAAATACCAACATATCAGTGAAAACCGCATCCTTCTAGGTTAAGCCGTTTCTGAGATTAGCGCGCACAAACGCACAGACAAACAGACAAACAGATAAACAGACAAACAGACAATAATTCTAAAAATCGTTGTTTTGGGTTCTATTGCGCTAATAAATAGCCCTAGTGACAGTTTTTCTCAATTATCTTCAATGTACAGACACCGACTTGTTACAGATTTATTATATGTATAGACTAGCTTTTGCCCGCGGCTTCGCTCGCGTGTACTATGAGTATTCCAAAGAAGCAAGATATCAAGCAAGCAAGCATACAGGCAAGCAAGCAAGCATACCCACAATTGACCGAGAAATCGGTGAACATACCTACATAAAAAAAATCATAAAGTGGAATGCATAACCTCCTCCTTTTATAGAAGTCGGTTAAAGTGCCCTTTGCGGCCTACTTACAGTATAAACTTATGAATTTTGAAATTTTAGCTTTCTACAACCAGTAAAACGCAAAATCCCGTTTTTTCCCGTACCCGTAAGAATTTCCAGAAGAAGTAGCAAGTTGTAGGTACTACATAGGTACCTAAGTAATGGAGACTTACTTTTACTTTTGAAAACAATAAATATGTACAGCATTTTATGAACAAAAAATGTAACCCCTGACCTTCATTCATTCAAAAATAAAAAAATAAAAAATAAAAAAATAAATATTAGGGGACAATCTTACACAAATCGACCTAGTCCCAAACTAAGCAAAGCTTGTACTATGGGTACTAGACGACGATAAGCATACTTATATAGATAAATAAATACTTAAATACATAGAAAACATCCATAACTCAGGAACAAATATTCGTGCTCATCACACAAATAAATGCCCTTACCGGGATTTGAACCCAGGACCTCTTGCTTCGTAGGCAGGGTCACTACCAACTAGGCTAAAGCGGTCGTTAAATATTTCCGTTTTCATTTACACGAGCATGTCAAAGGGAAGTTTTACCAAAGTTTTGATAGAAGACGATTCTATAAATTCTCGTGGCATTTATCATGTTATATAAATAGCAAACGTTCATCTTCAGCAAATGTCAAACGTTTGTGGGCGGCTTTAATCGTTACTTGTGACTTACTTAGGCACACTGCTAAGGGTGCGCTTTTGTAGGAGCGGAGGGGGGAGGATAGAAGCGGCGAGGAGCGGAGTGGATACTTGAAGAATTGATCAATCACATTAATCCAAAACTACACACAGACACACACACAAGGCCTCTTACATCTTGACAGATGATTTAAGCAGCGTCTGTTTGAGAGAGGCAAAACTACAAGAGCAAGGTAAAAGGGTGTTTTCTGTATCGCTTACTATTTTCTGGTGTACAATAAAGAGTCATTGTATTGTATTGTATTGTATTGTATTGTATTGTATTGTATTGTATTGTAAAACGTGAATTTCAACTGTACTTACGTTACGTCAGACTATTTTAGAGAATTCGCACCTTAGGAATTAGAACCGTTTTTCCCCCGAAGGGTAAAAAACGGATATTTAGGTTTCAGCCGTAGCTTGAACCACTTGCGAGATAACACCCTTGTAACTCAGACCTGTTCCTGCCCTTATTGTGTCAAGTGGCGCCACCTGACACGTGATCTGTGAACTAATGATCGCCCGACACGGTGAAAGCGCGCGCGCCGGCTGCTTGTTCCTCAGTACGTATTCAGAGAGAGCCGGCAAGGCATTAAGGCGTGGTTCAAGCTACGGCTGAAACCTAAATATCCGTTTTTTACCCTTCGGGGGAAAAACGGTTCTATTTAGGTGTTCATGCCTACGCTTGAACCTCTTGTGAGACGTGTTTAAACTCTGCCGGCGCAGTGTCGGGCGTACTGTGAATGGAGCGGTGAAAATATAAAATAAATAAATGTATTGTACTTATAACATTATGTATTATTTTAAATAACCAAAAAGATAACTTAACAATTAACGAACAATCATATGAATTACGATAATCATAATCAGTCTTAATTTGTTTCTTATTTTAATCAGTCTCTAAATAGAATTTCTTAATCATCAACGGGTGAGAAGCATGTGGTAAGGTTTATATTGTTATTCGTAGTTGTTAAAGCTGATGATTGAACTTCCCGAAAATAATGATTGAAGAAGGTATTTTTCGATCTCCAGTTCCCTCGTTTGAGGACCTCGTCAATATTCATGTTTTTTTGTGTCCAGTTATCTGTGGCTACTCCAGCTCTGATGCTTCCTGCTGATACGGATATATGAGCCTCTTTGAACAAAGTTCTTATCCAGCCTGCTATGACAGCACGTGATGCCGCTTTGACTGCCCCTCGGGTTGTAATAAATAGACTGTCTAGTTGTTTCGACCCACGGCGATCTTGGGATAGAGAAATGACTTGTTTGACCCAATAAACAATTTATTGAATCAGGCGTTACTTTGCGGAGGTCCATATTAATGAACTAAAACAATTACTTTGCTCACCCGCGACCTTACAATAGTTACGTTTATGCAAGAAATGTGCGTTCATGCAGTTCCTCCACCTCCACACTGTACGAACACACACAAATCACATAAACCCAAGTTTTAATACTAGATTTAAAGAGCATGTTTCGGCATATAGGAATGAGCATCCAGATAGATCGAATTTTGCAAAACATTTGTTGGAATCAAATCATTCATTGTTAGATTCAGATTCTTATGAAGTGTTACATTATTGCGGCAAGGGGTTGCGTCTGGATGCTCTGGAATGCATGGAAATAATTAGGTACAACACTATGGGGTCTATTATTAATGAACAGGTAAATTTAGTATCTTCTCCTTTACTGCGGCTTGGGTCGAATTTGAACAGTTAGTATTAATTAAATATGCCTTATAAATAAATAAACAAAAAAATTCAAGGTAGTTTTAAATATGTCAATAAAAGTTAATTTTTGTGGGGTAGTTTGAGAATAAGAAAAATAAAGTGGGTACTTGAGAAGTTACAGTGACAAGTTAAAACATTTGTTTTGGTTTGTTAGTTTAACGTTTGGTAGCATAGCATACGGTTGTGGTAACTCTGAAGATGAGCTCTGGTTGAGTTCGAAACGCGTCAGTGTAGCTTGGTGGTGGTGATGGTTGGGTTTATGTGATTTGTGTGTGTTCGTACAGTGTGGAGGTGGAGGAACTGCATGAACGCACATTTCTTGCATAAACGTAACTATTGTAAGGTCGCGGGTGAGCAAAGTAATTGTTTTAGTTCCAATAAACAATATTAAATCTTGTCGACTGCATTGCCTTAAAAGACCATCCTGATTGCCTGTATGAGGAGCTGTCCGTTTTGGACCCATATTTCGGCCATAGGATAAGTTCATCTTCCTTTTCTTCGAAATTTTCTGGGTTTATGCTTAGAAGCGTCAAATCATGTACTCTTCTCCCCGAGGCTAGCAGTAACAGGACGCACGTGTGACGTGAAACTGTGAATAAGCTCTTACTGTCGAAGGTATATGATTCGATGAACTTAATCAGATCTTCCACTTTCCATGATAGAGGAGCTTTGCTTTTAACTTTCTTAGAGAAGATCCCTTTGATCGTGTGGGCAATAATTGGATGGGAACTTAGGTAAGAACTTTTATGTGGGTTGGTAAACGTGGCAACTACCGATTTATGAAGTAATATGGTATTGGGTGCTAATTTCACAATGTTGTAGAGATGACAAAGATATCGTGCCAAATCAGCCGGTCCCGGATCTTCCGATTTTATAGAGTTTTCGGATGCCCATTTGCACCATCTAAGCCACGCAGGTCGGTAAGTCTTCAACGTTGAGGTTCTTCAAGAGGCTTGCAGCAGTTCTATTTCAGCGTTGTTCCAGTTATTAAGTTCATCTGTCCAGCCCGTACTCTCCAAACCTGCAAATTAAGGTTGTCTACTCCGGGCGGAGGCCTGTTCGTCTGCAAGTCCACGAGATGGTGACGGAGATCTGGGATTTTCCAAGGTCGTTGAATTGCTCGACTTTTCATTTCTGGCATCCAAAATGCTTTGTGCCACTCCGGAGTTACTATTAAATAAACTCCTGTCGAGTGTTGTAGGTGATGAAGTACTCTTGGAATCAGTGCCGGAGGGGGAAAGATCCACCCTAGAGTGTATTTCCATGGCCGGCTGAAGGCATCTGTGTACTGGCTTCTTGTATCTGTGGCATCCTCTGATACATAATTTGGTACAATCGCTGAGCGCTTTGATGCAAACAGGTCTATTTCTGGAGTGCCCAAATTGTGAAAAATTTCTCTCACTATCGGAGCTTTCGGATGCCATTCCGGTAGACTTTTTGTCCTGGACAGACTGTCTGCTAAGCCGTTGCATGGTCCTGGGATATAGCGAGCCATAAGAGTGCAGTGGAGTTGACTGCACAAGTGTAGGATACTCGTTGTGGTTTCTAAAAGTCTTTTCGACTTTGTACCTCCCTGTTTTGTTATGTAAGCAGCTGCAGTTCGGTTGTCTGTTTGCTACATTATTGTTTGGCCCTTCAGAGACGGACCTATGGTTTTTATGACTTCGTAAAGCGCCCAGAGCTCTTTTTGGTTGCAGTGCCAATGTTTTTGTGATTCTTGCCAGTTTCCCCACAGTTTTTGGTCGTTCGCTATTGCACCCCAACCCGAGTCTGCGGCGTCGGTCGCGATGTACATTGATGGGTTGGACTGATGTATCACTGTGTTGGTGTTTGCATTTTCCATCCACCACTCCAGTTCGGCCAGTGCTGTGTCCGTCATAGGGAAGCGCGTGCGGCGTCGTGATTTTGGCAGCCTGTTGGACTCTATCTGTAACACACGACAGTGGAGTCTCCCTAGAGGAACGGTAAACGTTGCAAAGTTCAGTTTTCCTAGTAATATTTTTGCTTCTAGCCAGCTCCATTGTCTTGCCTCTATAAATTTTTGTGTCAATAATTTGACTTGTATGGTTTTCGCTTCTGAAAGCATCTTTCGATTTTCGTTCGTGTTCCAAATTATGCCCAAGTATTCTAGGCATTGTGAAGGTTCTATTTGGGACTTTGATTTGTTTACTGTCCATCCCAATTCTTCTAATTTTTGAACCACAAACTTTGCTTGTTTTTCTAGGACTTTTGGATCTTGGTTTATTACGAGGAAATCGTCCAGGTAGACTACCATCTTTATGTTTGCTATATGTCTGAACCAGTGTGCTAACCAGTTTGTCACTTTCAAAAAAGCGTGTGGTGCACTTGAGAGGCCGAATGGCAGGCACGTCATCTCGTAAGCCTGTCCCTCGTATACTAGAGACAAAAATCTGCGATGTGTTGGTGTTATTGGTACATGATAGTAAGCCTGCGAGAAGTCTATTTTTACCATAAAGTCGTTTGGATTGAGAACTGAGGGTATCCGGTAATGATTTAATAGTTTGAATTTCGGAGCGTGGACGTAATAGTTTAATCTCTTTAGGTTGAAGATTGGTCTGTTTGTTCCATCGGACTTTGCTCTTAGAAACATGGTTGAGAAAAACCCTGTTCGGTGCTTGCTTTGACAGATTGCACCGTTGTTTAACATTTTTCGTATTTCGGCTTTCATCCCCTTGGATTGTCGAATTTCGAATGATTTTTGATGGTTTCTTAATCCAACCAATGGGGGTTTCATTCGAAAAGGAATTCTGTAGCCCGATAATATTTTTAATACTATTGGTGGTGCTCCTATTTCCCGCCACTTTTTCTGATGGAACTTCAACTGACCCGCCTTGAAGTCATGCTCTTTTGAGCCCCCTCCACTTGTTTTGGCCCCCTGCATTTCTGCCACCCTTATCGTTATATGGCTGACTTCTTTTAGTGGTCGGCGTAGGGTTGAAGAAGGGTCTATTGGCCTGTTTCGGTCCTCTTTTGAATTGTTGCCTTCTCTCCTTGTAGTCACTTCTTTGAGTGGTCTTGTTTTCAAATCTGTTCGATCGATGGTACGTCTTTTTGAATGGAAAAAACTTGTGTATACCCCCTTGATCTTTTACTGTTTGAGACAGGTCAGGTTCTTTGAATAAGTGTGAGCTGGAAGGGGGTATGCTATGTATCACTTCATGAAGTGCTCTGTTATTTTTAATTTTGTATATGGCTCTCCTCTGTCGTATCACTTCTGCTCTGCGTCCACAGACATATTGAAGAGCATCGGAACTTTTCCGAAATTTGGAATTGTTTGCCAAGAATTCTTGACCAACTTTGAGTTTTAACTCTTGTGGCATATTTTCGCATAGGTCTTCGAAAATTTGTCTTTGTTGTAAAAGACCGTTTGTGATTGCGCCTAGCGTCAGGTCTGTATTTTCTAATAGCGATACTGAAGACCAGTTTGGCGTGATCCCTGCGAATTGATTGTTGACCCTCAAGGCTGAAAACATTGGTGTGGCCTGAAACTGTTTTTGTACGTCCGTATAGCGTATATTTTTCCAACCGTCGGTATCCAATCTTTGGCATTCCGTAGCTTGCTGAACAAGGACTGGATCCGCTTTTGAAATTTTCGCCTCCGATTCTATTGTTTGAGGTTTAAAATCAAACGTTAGTGAGACCGGCGGTTCAGTGGAGTGTCTAGACGTTTTATTAGTGGATTTAGCAGACTGAAAATCTTTCAAACGCCGTTCAGCATTGGTGATTTCTTCTTTCAGTGTCAATTCCTCGTCATCTGGGCTGTCTGATTAATCGTCTTGGTCATTATAATATTCATGGTTGCCTTCACGTGAGCTTGGTGACTGCTGGGGCGTTATATCGTGAGTGCTATCGGGTACTGACTCGTACGACTCATTCAGAGCAGACGTTTTTGTTGCTGGCAGCAACAGATTATCAAATTTTTTGTTTTGCTCAGTCTGTAATTCGACGAGCTTATTAAAGAGTAGCATTTGCTGTTGTAAGACGGCAGCCATGGTTGCTTGGTCTGACGAGCTTCGCTTAGGAGGAGGGGGAGAGTTCTCTCTGACCTCAGCCTCTCGCTGACGCTTGGTACCTCTTCCCCGGGATTGCACTGAAGATGGAGTACTACAAGCTTGCCGAGGATGTCCCTCTTCGTTAGCCAGAATTCTAGAAGTTCTTTCTCTATTCGTCAGTTTGCCCTGTGCTTTAAGCTCGCGAATGTTATCCATGAAGGGTCTGTATGACGGAGCATGTAGCTTTTCAACCACGCTGTGCGGCGAGTATATGAGGGCTCTTCCTAACGGCCACGTTATTAGTATTTTACGAATGTGTCTGTACGCCCTCTCTGTCAGATCCTTGGCGTCAGGATAGAAGGCTCTTACTAAATCAGTGGTTGGTAGCCCGAATCTCAATTTACTGTCTGTCGCTGGTGACAGCTCAGTTCCGAATAAATCCTCGAAGGTGTGCACGAGGACTTTCCACTGGTCCCAGCCAATAGGAAAACTGTTGTGAATTGCAGCGAGGACTGCTGAGAAGGCCTCTTTCTCGTTTTCGTCTTCGGGAACCTGCTGGGCTAAATCACCCATCGTTAGCGTCGGCCTACTAGCCATGATCTGCAAGCAATAAGTAGCCGCTGTTAAGCAAATCGAGACGTATAAGTTACATGAGTCGTCGATCCCTAAGACGTCAACGTGTCGTATTGTGAGACGACGTGCTCTCGTTAAGTACCTAGGTATTAGCGTCGGCCCACTAGGGCGCATAGATGTCGCCTCGTGAGGGGGCGGCTGATTTGTACAGACAAGTAGGTAATGACGGTGGCTAGGGAGGCAACTGCGTCTCGTCGCTGGGCCGTAAGCTCCGAGCGGTATTACTTCTTGTTAGTCGACGTCGTCGTCCTGTGAGACGACGCGCTGTAATGGCGGCTGCCAATGAGACAGCGATCGACGCCCCGTAGGGCGACTGACGACTTGTACAGACGAGTACAATATGACGGTGCCATAGTGGCAACTGCGTCTCGTCGCTGGGCCAGGAGCACCAAGCGGTATTAAATGTCGTCTATAACCTTTAATAAAGTTTAATTTGAGTACTTACAGAAATTTTATTTTTTCCACTTTTACTTCGTACGTGTTGATCGTCTGAGTTACAAAAGCGTACTGAGGAACAAGCAGCCGGCGCGCGCGCTTTCACCGTGTCGGGCGATCATTAGTTCACAGATCACGTGTCAGGTGGCGCCACTTGACACAATAAGGGCAGGAACAGGCCTGAGTTACAAGGGTCTGAGTTACAAGGGTGTTATCTCGCAAGTGGTTCAAGCGTAGGCATGAACACCTAAATATTCTCATTACAAAATTAAACTTAATGTTATAATAACAACAGGTTTAGTTTTGAAATGAGAATATGTAATTCCTATTGTGTCAGTCTCGTTTTGAAGGTGCGTGTGTTAACAAAGACGCTAGATCTAACTATAGACAATCAAATTTATTGAATCAGGCGTATTACTTTGCGGAGGTCCATATTAATGAACAAAGTAATTGATTCAGTTAATAAATATATAGACTATCTGGTTTTTATTTTATGTGAAAACATAGAATCAATAAGTAAATAATAAATCATATAACCATCAATAGTGTCAATCGTAGAAAGATAAATTTAAACGTTTTAACAGTCTGGCTTACGCGGAAGTTTATGCGTTCTTTGAGTTCTCTCAGTTTTTTGTTTTTGTTATATTGAGTTTCTAATGGTGTTCAATAATAAATAATATCATCAGCAGTAGGTACTTAATTTCTTTTAAAGTTAAAAATAGTTGAAAAAAAAACACATAAAAATAATATTTTTCTCAAACATGCTATGTAATGTTTACGTTGTGTTCCTTAAAACAGGCTTCAAAATACACTGTTGCAGGCCTAGGCCGGCAATGCGATCGTCTATTGTTTCATGACACAGCACCATGATGTTTATAGGTCTATGGCATCATAGCATTTAGCCATTTAAAAAAAAACCATAAGCAATATTTGCGTTTTGGTTCATTATGACATTCTGCCACTACGCTTATTTAAGGTAAGGTAAGATGGTGATGGTGATGGTAATGGTGATCTGCCTAGAGAAATATTTCACCATCAACATCATCATCATCACCATCATCATCACCATCATCATCATCACCATCACCACTGTCATCATCATCACCATCATCATTATCATCATCATCACTATCGTCGTCGTCGTCATGGTGGTGATGATGATGATGATGATGATGATGATGATGATGGTGATGGTGCATGTTTGAGAAAAGCACTATACAAGCCTCGGCCGGAACAGGGGTTGCCGGCCTCATGTACCACTCGGCCGTCAACTTAGATACTCGGCCGGCAACCCCTTAAGTTCCGGCCTCTGCAGTAATGTACTATTGTGGATACAAAAGAGAAACTTCAAAAGCTCCTCAATACGATCGCAAAATACTGAAACTATGTAGCTTTGTTGTGGAACTGCCAAACAAATGAACGCGCAATAAAAATACGTCCCGTCCACCAAAGACTAACATCTGACATTCATAATGGCGGCACACTCAATACGCATAATAAGCAAAAGTAATAAACCGGCTCAAATAAATAAACAAATACGTACGCTATTATTTACGAGGCAGTAAACGGGAGATATTGTCGCTGCGTAAATAAGACGTGCGGCACGGGGTATTTTACTGGGAACCATAATTAATTTGTATTGTAAAAGTAGACATTGAGCCTGTCTAGATGATGCGTTTTGCGCGCGAGTATTAGGGAGAGCGAGAGAGAGGAGAGAGAGATGTTTATTTACACATATTCGATACAAACACAGAATAAAATACATTTGACAGGAAATATACAAATAAAAAATATCGAATACCTAGTATAAATTTGGCCCCACTCAGCATAATGTTGTGGCAAGCCACAACGCTGTTTTTCAGTGGGACCCATTTAAAACTAAACACAAAAATATAAACATACTCACTGTGACATTAGTCACTTAGTCTTTATAAAATGATTACCTACCCCAGTTAAAAATTGTGTAGTTCGAATTCTTAGATACTTAGTTCCGAAATACTTAGCAAACTAAAATGTTTTAGGACACTACTTTTTAGTTCAAATATTTTTTTTACACTAATCGTGTTTCCTGCAATGTATTAATGATCTGTTTGGCGAGCCTTGGGGGAGGCCTATGTTCAGCAGTGGACTTCTTTCGGCTGTAATGATGATGATGATAATGAATGATGAAAAATACCAGAAAATATTGTAAATAATAAAAACATCGAAATACGTTACTTTATTTCATACGACACTGGAGTTAAAAGGAATAATAAGCAAAAAAATTTTGAGATACACGTAAAACAAATAGTGTGAGGTACAGCTAGCCACCAAGCTGTTTTTGATTGAATCAACTTTTTTATGTTATTTACTCTATCCCGGTTGTCCAAGTGACATCTTCATACTGTTTCACAGAAAAATGATTAAGTTGTCCAGGAGACAAAATTTGTGTAACCATAGCACTTCTCCGTACTCGGGAGCATGGTGGGCTGTCTGTCCGCAGCGTTGCCTCAGCTCTCTGCGCGTCCAGCAGAACGACGCCTTCAGAGCTCTGTTGGGGCTGCCACGGTTCTGCAGCGCCTCTTCCATATTCGCGGAAGCACGAGTGGACAACTTCACTGCCGCGAAAAAAAATGGTGTCCCTTTTAATTAGGATACTTTATATATTTTTTATTTATTTTACTTACTTGGCAGCCCAAACAGTCTTCAGAAAATTTTAGCTGTTAGCAATGAGTGCTCAATAATGCAACATTTAATTAAAAATACCCTTCCGCTTGCTAGCTATAAGTACTAACATAGTTCTAAGGAGAACACTAAGTAACAAAAACATGGATCATGTTGTCCGAATAAATAAATTTATTATTGTTATTATAGCAACGGGGTGGCGGGGTAAAAACTTGATTCACCCTTTTGTATTAATGATAGTAAATTATAGTATTAATAAATAGCTCCAACAGGCATTTAAAGCACAGCCATAGCTATAAATTTGTTGAAGCACTAATTAGAAAAAACCGTTCGTGAACAAACCCCCAGGTTGTTTACGGCCAGAACCCACAATACTGCCAACCGTAAACAAAGATACGGCGCAATCCAATAAAATTCAATTAAAACGAACGATAAAGCGTGGGATCCTATAAATTAGGTGTTTCACAAATTAGGTAACATTCTTTATTCTTAAATATTAATTAATATACATGTTTTAAAGAAAATACAATATTAATTAAATTAGTCACATCTCTTAATCCTGTGTTAGTACAAGTATGTTTCACAAATTTAAGTTCGATCAGATTTTCTCGATAAAATACAGGGGCTAAATTCAGGAACGGTCCAACACGGTTTGCGAGCGGTAATTCAATCGTTTGCGAGAGGATATGGATGAACTGCTATTCAGGAACGCCAGAAATCACTGGTATGCGAAAGGCTTGGGCTGAGATTGGGATGAGCCTTATTTATTTATTTATTTACAAAGCGAAGTAACAGGAAAATAAGGCTCATCCCAAGCTCAGCCCATCGCTATCCTCTCGCAAACGATTGAATTACCGCTCGCAAACCGTGTTGGGCCGTTCCTGAATTTAACCCGAGGATAACATCGGAGACGTAATCAATCAGAAGTGATACAATAATAATCCCACTCTACTCCTCTACTCCGTCTGCGAAGAATAGGGGTATAGAAAAACATAAAGTCGAATTGAGAACCTCCTCCTTTTTTGAAGGCCGTTGAAAATAGCCTACGACCTGGGGGGCTACTCCGAAATTCGAAAATCGAAGTTCGCATCGTACCGTCTCGCTCGCTTTCGTATTAAATACTATTAGCATGAGCGGAATAGCACGATACGAAGTTCGAATTTTGCACTTCGGAGTATAAGGCCTGTCTTCAACCGACGAAAACAAAAGGAGGAGGTTCTCAAGTCGACGTGTATATTTTTTTTTTTCAGACCTACCAAACATAGTCAAAAAAATCATAAAAATCGGTCAAGTCGTTTCGGAGGAGTTCGTTAAGTATATTATACTAGCTTTTGCCCGCGACTTCGTCCGCGTAGAATTCCTATTTGTGGTAAAGCTTCTTCATCTCTTTCATTGTATTAAACAAACATCCGGCAACGGCAACATCCATCATTATTATCATTTCATCATCATCAGTATCAGTTAGTGAATATTATAAATCCCGTTTATTCTCTATCCCGTGGGAATTTCAACAAATTTGTCCTTATTCTATGCAAATTTTCACTTATTTTTTTCCCGTGGGAATTTTGCTTTTTTACGGAGAAAAGTAATCTATGTAAATAAGGGTTGGTGTAGCTTCCTTATGGTGAAAGAAATTTTCAAATCAGCCCTCAAGTGATATTAACTTCTTTCTATCCCACGGGAATTTTGCATTTTACCGAATAAATAGTAGGTAGCCTAGCCTATACCATTAAAGGATAGTTTAGCTTTCTATTGGTCATTTTTTTTTAATCTCAGCCCCGAAGTTAAATTTACTATTTTCTATACCGCGGGAATTTTGCATTTATTCGGAAAATAGCATCATGTTAATCAAGGACAGTATCTTTTCTATTGATGAAAGAGATTTTAAAATGAGCTCCGAAGTTGAATTTTTTTTTTCTATCCCTTGGGAATATGTCAATAAAGGATAGTGTAAATTTTTACTGGTAAAAGATTTTTTTTAATCGGCTCGGAAGTTTCAGAGATTATCTATCCCACAGGAATTTCCAAAAATCCTGCAATAAGTTTTTTTGCTGTTATGTATGACCATTTGCGTTTATACTGAATTTGAAAAGTTTAGTAATTGTAGTTACGGAGATAGGATCCAGTTGATTTGAATATATAAGTCCTGATTTATCCTTATCACGTGGGAATTTTAAAAATTATTGAAATTAGCTTTATACCTATTCTAATAGTCTACTTGCATGCCCAATTTGAACAGTTTAGTAATCTTCGTTATGGGGATAGGGTCACTCTTGATTGACGAAATATATACATCCCGTATATTCCTTATCCCGTGGGAGTTCCGGAAAATTCTTTCTTATCGGATGCCTACGTCATACAAAGAACACATCCTCCAAGTTTCAGGTCTCTACATACAGCGGTTTAGGCCGTGCGTTAATCCGCCAGTCAGTCATTTAGGACTTTAGGACAAAGCATTTTATATATACTTGCATTGCACCAAGCTTTTAAGCGAGTTCAACAATGATGTTTGAATACTCAATTCGATTTTATTCGAAAAAGGTTGAACTCACATAAAAGCTTCATCATCATCATCATCATTTCAGCCGTAGGACGTAGGCCTCCCTCATTGACGCCCAATCATTACGGTTGGAAGCGACTTGCATCCACCCTGAACCTGCGGCCTTCACCAAAACGTCCGTCCATCTCGTTGGTGGACGTCCCACGCTGCGCTTGTAAAAGCAAAAGCTTGGTGAAATGCAAATACTTATACATATAAGTAATTAGTTATTATCAGAGATCAGATCAGGAAGTGGTTGACAAACGTAGACAAATGGTTTGCAAAATTTGAAGTTTCGTTTGTGTCAAAATAAAATGTAATTTAAATCAAAAGCACTAAGGAGTATTGATATCAACTTCGAAGCAAATCACCCCCAAAATAACTTTCTACTCCTTTTTAACCCCGTCAAGGGATGAATTTCAATAAAATACGAAACACTTCTTCCATCAATTCTGTTATAGAATGTTTATGCAAAATTTGAAGTAGATTGGACCAAGGGATCACGTTGTCCCATACAAACTTTGCCCCCCTTTTTTACCCCCATAGGAGTAGAACTACGAAAAATCCTTTCTTATCGGATGCCTACGTCATACAAAGAACACACCCTCCAAGTTTCAGGTCTCTACGATCAGCGGTTTAGGCTGTGCGTTGATCCGTCAGTCAGGACAAAGGATTTTATATGTATAGATTAGAAAGAAGAAGACTAGACGATATTTTTTTGTGTTCCTAGAATAAAGAATATTTGTATTGTATTGTATTGTATTGTATAGGTATATAGGTGATTAAATGCAGTAATTATACTTAATAACAACAATGCTTGGACTATTTGATAATAAATGGCTGTCAATTACCGAATCTGAAAAAGTGGTTTCTGATTTCGTATCCGAAGTCGCCCTGTAGATACAAGACACTGATATACAAGATACAAGATACAAGATACAAGATCCTCGATGACAATAAGTATTTTTGCTATTTTTCGATGCATGCTACCAGTTGATTTGATTTGACTTCTTGAAAAGTGTAGTTTGGCTGAAAGGGGTCCCGAAAATTGCATTTCCTGGGGGCCCCGACATTGTTAATCCGACCCTGGAAGCGTTCCTGAAGCCTAGTATCTGCTTTCTGTTTTGCTATCGAAAGAAATTTCCTATCAAGCAGGCCACTTACAGGCAGGATAGGTAAGTACATAATGTAACCCAACATCTCTAAACGAGAAATTCTTGTAAATTTATTTATTTATTCTAACGTATTTAATGATATTTACTAGGTGAGTGTTTTCGGCGACGAACATTTTTCGATCTAGTTTGGTCTTATCTACAAAAGGAGTCTTTACTAAGGATAAAACTCCTATGCTAATGTTTGTTTTACTTATATTGTAACTATCACTCTCGTATGATCAGTTATCTGAGTTAACGACAGGAGTGTTTTAAGAATGTATTATTTACTTAATATCCTTTTATTCATGATCCTTGCAAATTTCCGCGATCCCTTTAAATGAGTCCTTGCCTGCGGGGTACAGAGGCGCGGGGGTAGACAACAAACGGGACCTCTCCCGCCCCCTTTGTCGTCATACCCCCAGCCCCTGTACCTCGCGGGCGAGGACTTAGGGCCGGCGCCCACTGACGGCATGGAACGGCGTGGCATTTTATTACTATCAAGTTATTTTGAATCTTATTTCAATGAGTTTAGAATTCATGTTACTTTATTGGTTATGCGTGGCATCGGCCCTCAGGACGTCGCGGCATCGTGGTATCGAAATAAAGTAACATGAATTCTAAACTCATTGAAATAAGATTCAAAATAACTTGATAGTAATAAAATGCCACGCCGTGCCATGCCGTCAGCGGGCGCCGGCCTTTATTTAAACGGTTTAGCTATAATGGTCATGAGGGGTAGGAGCGGCGGCTATAACGGGCGAAACAGCAAAATGCAGCAAATACGTGTATGCAAATTTGACAGACAGCTACATATTTGCATACTCTTGGGCCGTGGGGACCCGAAGCTCAAAAACTTTTTAATTTTTTTAAAGTTATTATGGTCTGATCCACAGGTGACCATATGGCTGGCTCTTTCCTTGGTGAAAGTATTGACAGTGACATGCAACGAGGAAACGCAGCCAGCCTTATGGCACCCTGCCCAATAGCAGTGACATGGGTGATATTTTATAAATATAGGTTTCAGGTTTAGGTTATATATATGTATGTATGTAAATACTTTATTGTACATAAAACACAAAAATAATACAAAAAAACATAAAAACAAAAAGAGTACAAAGGCGAACTTATCCCTTAAAGGGATCATTTCAAGCTAGCCTGGATTGAAAGGAAAGCTTAAAAGATGGCGTACAGTAATTTATGTACTTATACAGAGAGAAGAAAGGAATATATAACATATAAATAAGAAATACACAAAATAAACAACAATTAGTTACTATTTTAAGCTTTTTTCTTTTTTACTGTGTGTTATTTTTGTATATTTTCCGTGAAAATAAATAAATTACCTTTCTACCTTTTGAGTAAACAATTTTATCTTGAAATATGATTATTTTAAAGGCGGTCACAAAGGGTCCGAGGCACTGACCCCGATAACTTATTACTAGGTACCTAATTAACACATTGTTATTTATTAACGCTTAGCTAAGTAAGGTTTTATTTTGTGAACGCGAGATGCGAATGAAAATTACGTCGTTAGGATGACGCGTCATAACTCGGGAACGTGAGACGAGTACATATTTTTACATGTAAAACCGCGTGTAGGACGTGTGTGAAGGGCTCGTTATTTCATTACGGCCTTCACACAGAGACGGTACAGAATGGTTTTGAGTTTGAGCTAAGTGATAGTCACTTAGGGATAGAACAATAGTGTTGGACATTGTATGGTCTCACAATGATAATAATTTATATAACACATACTTACTTATTTAGTAGACTTAAGGTCGTTCTTTAGTTTATAGTTTACCTTCTCTTTTCGCTGTCTTTGGGACGACATGCATTATGTGCGTTATTTTATTTTATAAATATTGTATCGGGCTTTATATTTCGAGTAATAAAAGCACTACAATAGACCAGCTAGTGAGTTCTTCACCATCCTGGCTCACCTCTGCAGTTCAGCTCTTCGCCTATTAGCCACCCACATGAAGGATCCAACGTGCTTATAGCTAGCAATCAATAAGGTGACTGAAAACCGTGCAAGGGCTTCTGTGACTCCAGCCAAGAAGCCTTTTGATTACCATAAACGTGAGCAAACATTTATGAACAATGGGTGCAATTTTCATAGAAAAAATCAAATGTCAAGAGCTCAAGAGGGATTGACTATTGTTTTATCGTCTATTGATGATAAATATCACTTAGCACGATATGTTTTAGGTAATTAAATTAGACCTGCATTGTAATGGGGGACACTCAGGCTACCAAAAAAAAATAGACCTGTGTGTATGACGGTTAACAAAATAATAAATTAATAAATCATGACATGAACTAGTTTTATTTTGTTACAATTTAAATATAAAACCAAAACGGCAATGACAACATAGTTCCCCGGTCTAAGTTATTTACCAAAAACATATTATACTAAGTGACAATTAATCATTGACTGTCGGTAAAACACAATAAATAATTTAACGACCGCTTTAGCCTAGTTGTTAGTGACCCTGCCTACGAAGCAAGAGGTCCTGGGTTCGAATCCCGGTAAGGGCATTTATTTGTGTGATGAGCACGAATATTTTGTTCCTGAGTTATGGATGTTTTCTATGTATTTAAGTATTTATTTATCTATATAAGTATGTTTATCGTCGTCTAGTACCCATAGTACAAGCTTTGCTTAGTTTGGGACTAGGTCGATTTGTGTAAGATTATCCCCTAATATTTATTATTTTTTATTATTTATTAAATAGTCAATCCCTCTTAACGTTTCATTTTTAGGGTTCCGTACCCTAAGGGTAAAAACGGGATCCTATTAATAATAATAATAATAAGCCCCTCACAAATCTAACTCCACGTCCGGCACGACCATCAGTGCCACGTGAGGGGCGGACATTGGCAGCTATATGTTTAGCTATATACTTACCAATGGCTAACGGAGCACTAGTAACGTCGTAAGTATGGAAGCGGAACAAAAGAGAAGTATACTACCCCAGGCGGGGGGGGGGGGGGGGGCAGAGGAGACGATGCTGGAGAATCCCGCCCCGAGCGCCGCATCACGCGCAGCTCGGGCCGCTCCGCGTATTCTGGGGGGAGCAACGTACCGCAACCTAAATCAACTCGGTCAACGCATGCAGCCGATATCATTTCACGACCATCATCACCAATCTCATCGACCCACAGCATTTTCGAGTCACCCAACTCATCACCGCACCCCTTTGACACCCTAACATCTTCGGATACATCATCTTTTTCTTCAATGACAGTAGACGTTGTCCAGGAGGCAAACGCCATAAACCCTGGACCCGCTACGGGCAAAACTCGCGCGCGAAAAAAGTGGACTATTGAAATGAACAAGTTCATCTGGCGCACCTACCTTTTAATCACCGAATAAGTAATTACTCGACACTCTGTACACACATTTTAACGATAATTTCCCAGAAATGAAAGTATCAAAACAAAGAATTGGCGATCAACGACGGGCCATTATAAGAAACAAGATGCTACCGAAAGATATTTTAGACAACATAAAAGATGAAGTAGCTTTACAACTCTTTCACTCACACACAAGCATTATACAACAGTTACAGACGTCAAATAACTCTCAATCACGAACCCGAATGATATGGACGGACGAAATGAACGAAGCTATCATGAGAGCTTATTATACAATCACGAATTTAGAGTCTAACACTACAGCGTACCGCAAACAGTTACACAAACACATAATAGAACAATTCACAGAACTCTCAAATTTTTCAGAACAAAGAATTGCTGACCAAAGACGTTCAATTATAGCAAACAACCGCTTGTCAGACCAACAATTACAAAAAATTAAAGATGAGGTAAAACAACTGCTTGATACACAAAACGTTCCCACTGTTACTCAAACTAACGACGACGAAGACGATGTCCACGAACATAACTCTGCAATTGAAAACACACAAACAGAACCTGGCAACCATAACACGAATTTATCAGGAATTACTGAACCACCTGACGCAGGCGACAAATTTGCCCAAAATATATCAAAAACATTTCAAATTACATTAGAACGATTCAAAAGCACTGACCCAACACAAAGACCATACATACCAAAACAAAAAACGTCAAAAAAACTAAGTTTCATTATCAACTACATCAACACAAACATACTACCCAAATACATATCCGAGGAGGACAGTTATATTGTGACACAAACTGTAATATATTGCTCAGCTTACACCACTGCGATCTGTAATGGCACAAAATTCAAGGACACAAATTCATCCCCACAACAAAGAAACGATAGCAGACCACCTTGGCAAAAGAGACTAGAAACTAAAATAAGTAATTTGAGGAAGGATATTGGTAGGCTAACACACTACATTCAGGGCTTTAGGGGTGTGCGACTAACGACGTGTGTCGAAGACATAAAAAAGAGGCATCAACAGCACTCTCAACACGAGGAACCCAATACAACTGATGAACAATTTCTTGATACTCTGAAACAAAAACTAAATACAGCTACGGCAAGACTCAATAGATACTTAAATTGTACACGCAGAAAGAAACAAAACACACAATTCAGTAACAATGAAAAACAGTTTTATAGGCAACTCACGATGGACACACAACACACGCAAACACACAACGCCCCGCAAACTGACACGCCTGACGCAGAAAATTTGCATCAATTTTAGTCAAATATATGGGGCAACCCAAAATAACATAATAAAACTGCTGAATGGATTTATGCCGATGAACAGTTACTGAACGACGTACCACTGATGCAGTTCGAATACATACCGATAGATACATTTATACGAGTTATTAAAAAAACACATAATTGGAAAGCACCAGGGACTGATCACATACACAACTTCTGGTACAAGAAACTTACTTCACTACACCCTACGCTGCATATACACATTAACAACTTCATACACTCACCAAGCACCATGCCTGAATTTATCACTCAGGGCATCACTTACATGCTACCAAAAGATAGCGACCGACTAAATCCCGCTAAATACCGACCGATAACCTGTCTGCAAACAATTTACAAAATACTCACGTCTTGTCTCACAGAACTCACTTACCAACACGTTACAACACACAATTTGCTAGCAGAAGAACAGAAAGGATGTCGCAAGAGCAGTCAAGGGTGCAAAGAACAACTCATCATAGACTCTGTTGCCATGAAATCAGCGATAAAACATAAGCAAGACATCACCACTATGTACTATCGCCCCAAGCGCCAGATACCCATTTTCAAAACAAATTTGCTTGCAGCCGTTGATGTTTATTGCTATGGATTGTTATGGACAGATGTCTAGCCACTGCACGCAAACTGGGCCTTTAAGGTGGTTATCTGGCGCTTGGGGCGATAGTACATAGACTACCGAAAGGCGTTTGACTCCGTGCCCCACAGCTGGCTTATACATATTTTACACCATTATAAAATTAACCCAACAATAATTACCTTTTTAAAAGATGCAATGCAACACTGGAAAACTAAACTGAAGTTAGTTGACTCTCCGAAGCCACTACAAACTGCAGATATATCTATTAAGCGGGGCATATTTCAAGGTGACGCATTGAGTCCTCTTTGGTTTTGCCTCGCTCTTAACCCTCTCTCAAATCTACTGAATCGACATGTCAACGAATTCCCAATACCACAAGACCAAACTCGCATCAGACTGACACATCTCATGTACATGGATGATATAAAACTATACAGTACAGACACGGAGTCCCTACATCAACTCGCAGACATCACGCAAACATTTTCCAACGACATATGCATGGAATTCGGCATTGACAAGTGCAAAACTCTGTGTGTCCAGGAGGGAGCTGTTGTGCAGAATGATTATGCGCTTGACAATGGCGACCTCATCTTATCACTAGACGAAGACACTCCATACAAATATCTAGGATTTCAACAATCACAGCAAATTTATCAGGCAGAAACTAAAACAGATTTAATAAAAAAGTTCAAACACCGACTCAATGCACTTCTTCGGTCACAATTAAATTCTCGCAATCTGATCAAAGCTGTCAACACTTACGCTATACCGGTTCTCACCTACAGCTTCGGCATAATAAACTGGTCGAAAACTGATCTACAAAAACTGCAGTGCACAATCAGCAAGCTAATGACTTCACACCGTAAATACCACCCAAGATCATGTGTACAGCGATTGACTTTACCGCGAAGCCAAGGTGGCAGAGACCTAATAGATATCATTAACTTACACAACAAACAAATAACAAACCTAAGACAGTTCTTTTATAGAAAAACACACGATTCAGTCTTGCACTCAGCAGTCACACACGCCGACGCACGACTCACCCCTCTTAACCTACACGACACAAACAAACAACGAAACGAGCACATTATAGACCCAAAAGAGAAAGTCAACGCATGGCAGCTTAAGTCTCTACACGGAAGACACTACAAAGACCTGCAGCAACCACATGTCGACAACGTAGCGTCGAACGCATGGCTGCGTCGTGGTGAACTCTTCCCGGAAACGGAAGCTTTCTTAATGGCTATCCAAAACCAAGTGATTAACACAAAAAACTACCAAAAGTATATTATCCGCAGACCTGGATCTGATCACTGCCGACACTGTCACGCTAGCCCCGAAACCATCCAACACATCACGGGCGCGTGCCGCTCCATAGCACAGACTGACTACAAACAAAGACATGACCAAGTAGCAGCCATAGTCCAACAGTACCTAGCATTCCAGTTCAAACTCATTACAGACAAAGTCCCTTACTACAAATACCAGCCTCAGACAGTTTTAGAAAACAGCGATTACAAGATATACTGGGATCGAACCATTATGACCGACAAAACGATTCACTGCAATAGACCAGACATCACTGTATTAAACAAGAAAGAAAAGTTAGTATATTTAATTGATATTGCCATCTGCAACACACATAACTTACAAAACACTCACACAGAAAAAATAGCTAAATACACTGACCTCTCCATAGAAATTAAAACACAGTGGCGAGTCCGCACCGTAAAAACAATTCCTATCATACTCTCCACAACAGGTGTTATACCGACAACACTCCATGCAAGCCTCCGGGCACTCAACATACATCCATTCACTTACACTCTCTTACAAAAAGCAGTCATCTTAAACACATGCCGTATAGTACGCAAGTTCCTATCAATATATAATTAGGTACCTACATAAAGTTATAATCTTTAGTTAGTTGGATATAAATTCAAGAGCACTTGGCTTAGGCCCGTGCAATAATTTACCTCCTAGCCTTTATAGGAGAGATAACAGAAAGTTGAAAACAAATAATAATAATAATAATAAAAACTTTATTGCCATCGTACATTTACAAAAAATAATAATAATAAGAAAAACAACTTAAAACTAATAGCTACGCTTGGCAATAGCACAGAATAAGTAATAGTACTAACGTACAGAAGGATCACTCTCGAACAAAGGTCAACTTTAGGTATAAAAACTTTCCTACTACTGCTGCGTGCACGCGAAATTAAAACTTATCGTGTGATACGAGCGTTCATATTCCGTTGGGCACCGCTGATCCGAAACCAAGGGCACAGGGTTCCCACTCGCCCATATTTGGTAGGTATATAAATCAAGAAAGATAACAGTGTGTATTAATTCAGTAAACTACCTTTAGTATGTAAGTAAGTTTTTTATAATATCGTTTAGAAGTCATTGTTTGTTGCAAAAATCACAGAAAAAAAGATGCTTAATTACGCGCGACGCGGCTAGCGTGCGAACTGAACGCCGCGCGACAACCTACTGCCATACTCCTCCCGGGAGGAGCGCCGGCCGAACATACCTAAACTGCGTAGTGAAACCCCCCTGGCAATAGGTACCGGACTCAGCATTTGCTGGAGATAATTTCCAGCGCTGGTTTTCAGCCCGGTCCTTCTGGCAAGGGTGGCCGCAACTATAGCTACAAACAAAACAAAACAAAGAACAAAAATTTAAATAACAAAAAAAAAAGAAAAGAAGAATAGGCAAACATTTGTGTATGTGTAACTTGTGACGTGCTATGTTAGTCGTAGTTTTTTTTTGTGTGTTAGTAGTAGTTTGTGTTGTTTTTGTGACTTAGTGGTTGTGTGTAGTGTATTTATTTATTTAAATTATTTATAGAGGTACATTAGTGTTTTCCCCATGCAGGCCGCACTTTGCTCAGGGGTATCCCTGCCTCTGGGTGCTTTGACAATTCTCCTGAACTTTAACAAGGACATGGGTTCCCTTGCCGGTGGTGGCAGATCGTTCCAAACCTTACTTGCGGCAAATTTGAAACACCCCCTAAAAAATGCTGATTTATGTCTTGGAGCCGTAAGTTTAGTTTCCCTGTAGGTTCTGAGAGGTCTTTTACGCGATTCTTCGATTCTTTAACGCATTTCAGTTCGTCATACAGGTATTTTGGTTTCTGAAATTCCAAGACTTTTCGAACCGCAAACGCCAGGTGTAGAAGTCTTCTGTTGGCCATGTTGAGGAGTCCTTTTTCATTGAGGTAAGGTGTGATGTGTGCCCGCTTTGGCACATTATAACAAAAACGTGTGCATGCATTTTGTACGCGCTGTATGTACTTCTTGGTCTTATTGAGAAGTCTTGGGCCATAAACAGTGTCACCGTAATTGAGTTGTGATAGCACTAAAGCCTCTATGAGAATCTCTCTTACTTTTTCAGATAGGTAATTACGAATACTGTACAGTGATTTAAGTCTGAAGAATGCATTTCGAATCTTAGCATTAATATGTTCCTGATATCGCATCTCTCCATCCATAATCAACCCAAGGTTCCTCACCTGGTCGACTAGGTTCACTGTTTCAGTTCCTATGTGCAGTTCTGGTCTTTCATCAATGATCTTTTTGCGTTGACCCTTGCTGCCCATAATCATGAACTGTGATTTTGATGGGTTTAAAACGAGATTGTTTTTGACTGACCAGTCTGCAACTATTTTAAGGTCTTCATTTATCCTTTGTACTGCAAGTTGCAGATCCTGTGGTGCAAATGAATAATACAGCTGCGTATCATCTGCGTTTAAGTGTGCCTTACAAAATTTCAAATGTTTTAATAGGTCTGCTGTGTACAAAATAAAAAATATAGGGCTAAGAATGGAGCCCTGTGGTGTGCCTCTACTGATATGCTGCACACTAGACGTTACGACTGATCCTTGTGGAGTTTCAAACTCAACATATTGTTGTCTGGAAGTCAAAAATGACTGAAACCACTCGCACGACGCCTTTGATGCTCCGTAGTAAGCCATCTTTTTCAGAAGCAGTGTAGGGTTCAGACAATCGAAAGCACGTGAAAAATCCAGCAAAACAAGTATGCTACCCATTCCTTCGTCTGATGTTGAAATAATGTCGTCCGTTACCTTTGTCAAAGCCGTTGCAGTACCGTGTCCACTACGAAACCCTGACTGCATAACCGGTAGCAAGTTATATTCCTCCAGATACTTTGTGAGTTGTTTACAGACGACTCTTTCTATTATTTTTGAAAGCACAGGGAGGACACTTATTGGGCGTAAGTCTTTATATTCTTCAGTTTTGCTCGATTTCGGTATAGGTCTCACTTTAGCAATTTTCCAAAAGTCCGGGAAGACACCAGTTTCAATTGACGAGTTGATTATGTGTGTGATGACAGACAATGTAGAATTAAGAGTTAAACGGATCATTTCTATCGATATACCGTCGTAACCACAAGCATTTGTTTTAATAGATTTAATGATTGTAGCAACTTCCGTTTCTGTACATTTATCGATATTAAATTATTGTTCATTAGTTATTCTATTTCCTAGAAAAAACTGACTGTTGGTATCCGTCTGCCCGCTGCCCGGTAGTTTTAAAAAGAAATTGTTTACTGCTTCTGGATCACACAAATGCTGTGGTATTAGTGGGCCGTCAGTATCACCCATGATTGAGCATTTCTTTAAATGGTTCCACATTCTTTTTGGATCACTCTGGTGTTTGTTGACATAGAAATTAAAGTACGCAGTCTTTTCACGTTCTAGAGCTCCGGTAGTGTAGTTACGCAATGATTTGTAATAGTCGTAGTGTGACGGTAATCCTGTTTTCCGCGCTCTAGTATGGGCCGCATCTCGTAGATCCATCATCATCTTAATATTGTCCGTCAACCATGGATGTGACTGACAATTAACACGAATCCGACGCACTGGCGAGTGCTTGTCAAATAGCGTTTGTAAACATTGGTTGAAGAAAAGTACTTTCTCATTGATATTACTCAGTGTTCGTATTTCTTCCCAAGGAACACAGCTAAGATCGGTATCAAATGCGTCGAGATTAATATTACCTAACAGTCGTTTGTATGTATATAGAGGTATTGGTTTCGGTTTTTTTATATTTAATTCTGCAATGACCATAGCATGATCGCTGATTTTGGGGTAATGATACACAGTCAAGTTTTTAACGAGATCAGGGCGGTCGGTAATGAACAAATCCAGTATCGTAGCAGAGCTTTCCGTTACTCTGGTTGGCTCATTCACTAACTGTGTTAAATTTATTTGTGTTATGAAGTTCTGTATCGTCTTCATGTTTGGTTTATCTTTTACCATAACGTTAATATTAAAGTCTGTTAACAGAAAAACTCCCCTACACGCGCCAAACATGTCCAGAGACTCACTTATTGCATCTATGGCGTTTCCTGTCGGAAAAGACTCTGGTCTGTAAGCCGTGCCAATCGCATAACGTCCCATTCCACTTACCTGTACTTCTAACCACATCTGTTCTAGCTGTGATGGGGGATGATGTTTGACACGAGTCTGAAGACCTTTTCGAATATAAAAGCCCACTCCTCCTCCCTTCTGTCCATTAAGCCGTGGGCTATTTTTCAGAGTATAACCAGGAACAGGCGCCACCATTTTTTCTTCTCCCATACGCAACCATGTCTCATTAAGTGCCAATATGTTTATAATCAATGACAACAATAAGTTCGTCATGACCCGTGTTTAAGGACCGTACGTTTATTAGCGCCAGATTTAAACGATAACCTTTTTTGTTATTCATGGCGAATAGTAGGTAAGTACTATAATCGTTTTAAGCAACGCATGTGAATAAAAGTGTACTATATTGACAAGCCAATAGATGTGTGTAGTCATAGTATGTCTGAAACGAAAGTTTTCATTGTCACATGAGTTATTACCACAGGATCGAAAAAAATATAAATAGTAAAAAAAAATGCTCACAATTAAATTCATATTATTAATAAAGAAAATGTTATTATCTGTTACAAATATAAAACCAATTTTCCCTTCACCATGTACTAAATATTTCGCTTTGCAAGTAATATACACAAAGAAAATCATTTTATAAGTACTAAACAGATTTATAAGCGATAAATACAACCAGTCAATCAATGCTTTACAATCGATTCTAATTTCAATAAAAGAATAACACATTATTTCCTTTTCAAAGCATCTATTAATACGACTATCATCGAGTATCCACCAACACATTAATTTAATCAAAAAACTATAGTTATTTAGAGATCGAGTCCGCAGGGTCCACACCGAAAACACGCAGAACATCTTTTTCAAATTTTATCCGCACTGGCTTACTTTCTTTAGCATTCGTACGCTTGGCGTAAATACGACCCTCCTTTGTCCACACGTACATCCAGCCCGCAGCGTTTTTCGCCTGCCGAGCTTTCCACAGAATCCTGCGGTTTAATTTGGTCAGTCGCTCATTAACGTAAATATTCTGTGGATCGTGTTCTGGCAGCCCAATGTTACGAGAGTCCAGCCCACGGCGGGTCCGTGCGCTCCGCATCAGGTCATCACGAAGCGCCCTCCTGGCCAGCCGTACAACCAGCGGGCGCGGCTGGCGGCGCCGATGTTTATCCGATGTTGTATCTTCACCCTTCGAAGGCCCCGCTCGATCAATACTAACCACATCCCGATCTTCTAAGATCTTCTAACGTTATACCAACTTTTAAGGCTATGGCTTTGATTATGTGTGTGCTAGATTCGCCTTGATATTCCGGCACTCCGGTTATTTCAAGGTCATTCCCAAGAAGTAATTGGTCCCTGTCATTCAGGTCCGCCTGGATTTGGGTTATCGTATCGTTAACCTCCAGATCCAAGGGTTTACGGATTCTGTCATTTTTCAAGGTCAGCAGCTCCGCGCTTAGTCGTGAATTCTCAGATTCTAGATCCTTAACTTTTTTACTCAGCGTACCCAAATCTGTTTGGAAGGTAGAAAGCTGCTCACTTAGAAAGTCAGTTGTGTCTGAGAATTCCTTCTTCATTCTTTCAATTACGTTTGAAAATTCTCTGTTTATTTCCTTAAATATTTCCTGCTTAGTGGACGTCAATTTAGAATCTATCTTGACAAGATCCTGCTTCACCACGGATAGTTTGGTATCTAACATAGCCGATAGTGTTTCAACAAGATTCCCCGTACTTACAATGCTATCAATGTTTTCTTTAGCAATGGTAGAATTATCCTGCACCTGTGACTGTGAGTTCGTAGTGCCTCTTGACCGGCGTGTTTTCGTCCCTACGCCGTCGCGTGATGTTAATGCACGAAGGACAGCACCAGTTGTTATTGACACCTTGCAATTTAGTTTTATAATGCTCTTCTGGAATGCCCAGACAAGCGTAGTGGAAACTGCCCTTACACGTAGTGCATAAAAGAAGCAACTCCCTGCGCACCGTTGCATTACACGCAAGACAATTCATAATTCCACGTATAAGTAGTTGAAGCTATTCAAACCGGTCCAACTATCAGCTGATCGCCGCAGGCAGGTTAGCGCGAGAACTTTGACCGCACAGTCGTTGGCGGAACGATATGCACTGCACAACTGTCACTTCGATATTTCACACACTGTTGATCGTAATTTGGTCAAATAAAGACACAGTCACTTAGCGTATAGTCTCTGCCCCGGGTTATTCTAACTTTTCGATCAGTTTGGTAACGTTTAATAATATTAATGCAATTATTTCGCGAGAGCACAATTAGTGTATGTTTACTTCGCAAGATTTGCGACTACCCTCCTATTACTGAGACTTTGCTGTCCGTCCGTCCGTCTGTCCGTCTGTCACGCAGGCTGTAATAGCTAGACAGTTGAAATTTTCACAGATGATGTATTTCGATTGCCGCTATAAGAAAAAATACTAAAAAACAGAATAAAACAAATATTTAAGGGGGCTCCCATACATCAAAGGTGATTTTTTTGCTCGTTTTTGCTCGATATTGATATCGGCAACAGGTAGACGCTTGAAATATTCACAGAATATTTAGTTATATATTCACTTTAAAAATAAATAATTAAATTAAAATAAAACGATTTTTTCAGGGAGGCTCCCATACAAACAAACGTGATTTTTTTTTGGTCGTTGATAACGGCAACAGGTAATGATACGGAACCCTTCGTGCGCGATCCCGACTCGCACATGCCTGGTTTTTTTGAGTCACGGCTACGAAATCCTGCATGAGTGGGTAAAATTAACAGTTATACGGGACTAACGAGAACCGAAAGGCAGTGCCACTCGTCCTGGGAGGATCTCTGCCGTTTTACCAAATAATTTTTCGTTCAATGTTTCATTTTCCAAACCTCGATTTTCTCTGAAACCATATTTTTTCAGAATTGTCACAAGACAATCCTAACCTAACCTACTGTATTCTATAAAACCATAAAATAATACACCGAGAAAAATTTTTGGTTTCGGAGAAAATCGAAATTTGGGAAATGAAACATTTGGCAAATGAAACATTCGACGAAAAATAATTTGGTAAAACGGCAGGATGATCCGGTCCTGGGATTTCATTCGTGTGTATTTTTATAACAATAAAAGTTTGCGCGTGATATTCCTTTCCCGCAAAGGGCAAAGGTCTGATAAATTAAGTCGCAACCCGACTCGGAGAATGATGAATCGGAAGTCCTATTCATCAATCGGATTGATGGAAGAGATCGTTTTCGTAAAAGCTAAAAGAATAAAGTTATTGTATCACAAAATCGGTTACGGTGCTGCGGTGGAAGGGGCACGATGCGTCATTTTATTTTTTCGTCGCCGCGTCATTATTTTGCGAGAGCGAAAACATACATGGGGTGAGTAGGCTGGATACGAGTAGGTACGAGTAGGTACGACTAAGGACGTTGGGCAACTTGGCGAACGGTTTTCTAATAAAACACTTTTCTCAAAAATGTCTGTAAAAGTTTTCATTGCTAACTATATATCAGAATGTAAAGTGCATTGTTGACGCTCGATCTAAAAACGACACACACAAGTAAATAACCCCAACCAAATATGTCTCAGGCTTGCGCAGCGAGGGTTCAGTGCAGTTAAGGGCAATCATAATAACTATTATACAACGTGTCTCTACCCTCTGAACATAGACGAATAGAACGTGTTGTTTAGAGTATTTCTAAGCTATGTACAAAGCCTCGCACGCACCAAACGCCGTATTAACACAGAAATTACTGATTTATGATTTAATACTTTGGAATAACCTGCATGTAGATACATGGTAATTAAAGAGTATTTCAATTTGATCAACCTCGTTCGATTTCAAACAGCCGCTGACAAACAAATTACAAAGTTTTTTTTTTCCCAAGACTCACTTACGCTTGACCGGTTTTTATTATTTATAGAAATGAAGTATATTTAATTTATTTCTGCCATTAGTCAGAGTTTGAGATCTCTCTCTTTTAACGTTAAAGAGATACAACGAAAACAAAAATTATCATCTTCTTAATTAGTTTCTTGTAAATATGCGATAGCCTCTTATTTTTTTTTGTAGCGGCAATACATTGTATACATTTCAGCTGTCTATCTACCGTTCTTCTTGAAATACAGCCCTGTGACAGACAGACGCACCGACGGACATCATCTTGACAGTAACAAGGCTCCATTAGTCTCCCTTTCGTTACAAAACCCTAAAAATTACACGAAGAACGTGGTTCAAATTTGGACAAACGAGGACTCCGCTGTGTGCGACTAACTGAATTCTATGAAACAAACTTCTTCGTTTATATTTACGACTTAGTTTTACATTTTACCCATCTTAAAACATGGCAGTCAACATAAGTAGCAGCCCTGGCATATATTTAGCTCGTGATCAACCAATAAGCGCACTCGTAGAACAATTCGCCAGCTGACGTTACTATGGAGACCGCACAAAGCCTTCGAGGGTGTGAAGTTTAATTTTTATGCGAGATCCAAGAGCCTTTGAGAATAGATTAATTATTAATACTTGGTACTTATTATGCCCTAGATGAATAGAATATCCTAAATTTAAGTAAAAATTCAATTTACGTGTTTCAATAATAAAAAATAATTATACAATTCAAGCTAATAATTTAAGTCACATTTTGAAAGATACTAATCAACTCACGTACTTTTTATAGTACTAATCTAATATTTTTATTAAATAAAATAAAATAACATAAAGACATGAAATTAACAGTTAAAAAGAAAATAAAGATAACTTACTTAAGTAAAATTAACTAAATATGTACATGTCACTATAAAAATAAAAATTATAAAAAGAATACCCCGTCCAAAAGATCTGACTGTGGCAGGGTTCCCATGATGCTGGCCGAATTACCCCTTTGGACCGCAAGTGCGATCCGTTGGGATAAATATGCGCCAGCTCTTGGGTCCCCAGAGGTGTCGACCAACCGGGAAGAAAGGGCCTTCATAAATGACTTCATGTCGGCTGACCAAGGCCCTAAGGTCTCAACAGCAAGCGCTGCAAACTCGTAATACTAATCGTAATCGTACTTTTTATGAACTATCAAAACATGATTCTCCTAAAGATTTTGTATGACAATTGCTAGTTATGAATGTTATGAGTTATGATGTCATTCTATGCTAGCTCAGTCGATTAACTATTTACTTGTTTCGAAGTAATTAAAATCTGATTTTGCAGTTAATTAAAAATTATCTGATTTTTCAGGGCTATTATGTGTTTTTCACTAGAGTCGCATAGTCATAATCCCTATTCCGTCGTGTTCAAATATTTATTAGCACCTAGGCTTAATAGACATAGGTTCCTGTAGGTTAATACAACACAACACAACACAATACAATACAATAAAATACAATACAATACAATACACTACAATACAATACAATACAATACAATACAATACAATACAATACAATACAATACAATACAATACAATACAATACAATACAATACAATACAATACAATACAATACAATACAATACACTACAATACAATACAATACAATACAATGCAATTCAATACAATACAATGACTCTTTATTGTACACCACAAAGAAAACAATACAGAAAATCATCATCATCATCTCAGACTATATACGTTCCACTGCAGGGCACATTCCTCCCCTCAGAATGAGGTAGTTTGCGAGCGAGCCCAGTGCGGATTGGCAACTTCGCACATACCATTGAATTTTTTCTCGGGGCAGGTTTTCTCACTAGTTTTCCTTCACAGTAAACCGTTTTTTCAAATGTAATTTCGCACATAAATTCCTAAAAACTCAGTGCGAGCCCGGGCTTGAGCCCACGACCCTCTGCTTGAGAGGGCAAAGGTCAAACCACTAGGCCATCAGCTAAGTTAATACTTTTTCGCAATGTTGACCTAATTGTGGGCAGGGACACGTGCCGGGCGGCGAGGCGGAAGTGCCAAGGGCGCCGGAAAGCACGTGAGGTGCTGACGGTGCCCCTTACATCCGGTTAGTGTGCCATGTGTGTTTGTCTTATGAGCTTAGTAGCTTTGAAATTGCAATACGTGTCGCGCTGGATTGGAAAGTCGAACATGATTAACTTGCTTCGATAGCGTGGTAAGTTGAGTATACTTATGGGGTAAGTAAGTTGAGCAATATAAAATAAATATCCTATTCCTTACTCATATTTAATTTTTACCAAATCACTATAATCAATCCTATAATTAATCATATTTACAGAATTCTCAAATGCTAAATCTCATTTTTTATTAAACGGTATCACGGTGTCTGTTATTTTGTTCCTAATCTGATATATAAAATTCTCGTGTTGTTATCGAACTCCTCTGAAACGGCTTGACCTGAGAATATGTCGTAGGCTATTTTTTATACCTACCTCTATTCTTTGCAGACGGAATCGCAGGTGACCGCTAGTAATGTATATAAAGTTTACATAATAATTAATAATCAGTTCGGTACTTAAAATGCATCAGCTTTACATTCTACGATCAATAACATAATGTAGAGTCATGTGGGGTAACTGTACGGAGTGGGTAAGTGTACGCAAACCCATGCATTTCAGTCCGAAATGAATGGGATTGCGTACACTTACCCACTGCGTACAGTTACCCCACATGACTCTAGTAGAAAATAGTTGCAAGTCAATTATGTCTGATGCTCACATGACTACTGTTAAACTGTTAATAACGGATTTATGCTCTCCTGCCGGGTTCCCCAGCGTAGCATGCTTAGTTTTGCATATACAGCGTAATTTTTATATGTGATACAGTGTCGTTAAAATAACAAATTTAATATTTATCACTTATTTTTTTGTTTTTCACAGTTAGTCGACCAATTATTGGATGAATTACTATGAACATCCCAAATTTCAAAATGTAAAAAAAAAATCTCGAACAGATAATCGTGATCTATCAACGATACTCAATCATACACCAAAATTTGTGCACTGATTAAAAAGTTACCCTATAATTTAATTGCTCAACTTACCCGCTCACTCAACACGCCCCCTCCCTACCCTACTTACTTGTAAAGATAATTACTCTATGATAACAGCTTCGGGGAGGGGGTTTTATCATCAGGCGCTTTTATATATAACTTGCTCCTTGTATCACTAAACTTTTCAGTTGTGGTTCAGTAGTGCACTGTGCATACTGTATATTTTTCAAAATGTCGATTATGTTTGAAATCAAAAACTACATTAACAAGTGTTTAGACGGGTTAAGATTTAACGATCTAACGAAATGTGCTGCTCGAACTTACAGCCGACCATGCTCCAACTACACGCAGCGCGGATTTAAATATTGTGAAGAGCATTTCCGCTTATTTAAATTAACGTGTAGGGCCTACCATTTCGTGGGCGAAGGGTATGAGGACGTACCTCAAAGCACCGTAGCGCGGGTAGAGCTGTGCATGCGAAATGCATTCGCAACGCGGTTCGACGTATGCCCCGACGACGGACATGCTCTTTGGTGGCAGCGGTTGCAGCACTTAGCTAGCTGGCCGGATTATGAAGCAGGAGGATCGGATGTGGCATCTTCTGAGAAGCAAACTTATTGCCTGGAAGAACTATCAAGAGGCAATCCCGATCATCAAGCTCGCATAATCCGCGAGCTAAATTTAGAGACTACTAGTGATAGGGGGGGTTGTGAGTGGACTTCAGACAGTGGATATTTCCATAATTCCATGCCAGACCTAAGCAGATACAATATTAATTTAGAGTTTTTCAACGCGCACATATTTGGGTTCATTATAAGGACTGAGTCGCTAAATATTTTATAGGTCTGGTGTGTGTGTGTGTGGGTGTGCACGTAAGATGCGGTGGGTGTGCTGCTGCGAATTCACGCGATTCCTGAACAAAATGTGAGTATTTACGAATTTAAAATGGGTATTAATTTTATATTTGTGTTCTTCATGTCTCTACTCTCTCTCTCTCTCATCGAATAAAACAAAAATCTGGTAACAGCAACATCCATCATCATCATCTATCATTATCGTCATTTCATCGCTAAAATAAGGGTTCCTAGTTGACTACGGAACCGTAAAAACGGTATCAGCCTAGTAAAAATATATCCTAATGGTCAAAGATCCGGCTGCAAAATTACTACATTCATAATGTAGTTAACCAAGATTAAATTTTTATTATTTTTTATAAATAGGGGAACCCATTTCTCATGGGGTGCCAATTAAAAAGTGGCCGCCATTACTATTAATTAAAATATCATTAATTGGCTTTTCGTGAAACATTTCATTTACGTCGTATGGAAATAAAACATATTCTACTTCACAGCAATGTATTTAAGGGCTTTGAAAAGGTACAGTTGCCATTGATCACTTAGCCGTAATCTCTTCGCAGCCAGGTATAAACAGGAATAATTTTGTTAAAATTTTTCGTTCATGGCGTACCTATATTCATTTCAATTGGCTAAGTAAAGTTTTTTGAAGAGATGCTAATTATATTTTTTTTCGACAGTGGTCGACTTCAACACCAAGAAACTGCAGCTGTTTTATTTTTATCTCCTTTTATTTATTGGAAATATTTTTTTAAGTGTTCGAGATGACATTTGTGAGATTTTATGGCTGACAAGCGGTTCGTGCTCAGTACTAAGAAGAAATAGAAAAAAAAACGAATTCAACTGTCGCTTCTGTCAATGACAAATTAAATCTAACCGTTTGCGTTTCGTTTGCTTTGCGTTGTCCAAGAAGCAGGTCCGAAATAGTGATCGAAAGTATTCAATCGTGATCCAATTATTGTGCATAAGTTGTGGAGAAATGCGGTAAAATTGAAAGTCCGGATTTTATGCGGAGGTCGATAAAAATAGTAAAAAAATCACACTGAGCACACCAAAACGCAAAGCAAACGAAACGCAAACGATTTGTTATTGACAGCAGTGACAGTTCACTTCGGTTTTTTTTTCTGTTTCTACTAAGTTCTGAGCACGAACGGCTTGTCAACCATAAAATCTCACAAATGCCATCTCAAACACTCAAAAAAATATTTCCAGTAAACAATAGGAGATAAAAATAAAACAGCTGCAGTTTCTCAATTTCCAGAACGCCGACTGCCGAAAAAAAAATAATTAGCACCTCTTCAAAAAACCTTACTTAGCCAATTATACCACATTAAAGCTATTTTTTTTCTGTGCGTGATGTAATATGTCTGCCTATTAAAAAAATAGCCGCAAATAGGAGTTGCCTGCCGTTAAAAGTGCTAGGTAGGTAATTAAAATAAAGTGACACAGAGTGAGCGCGCAACGTTACTTGTTAGACGAGGATGCTAAAGGCCAGCTGTACGCGTTTTTAGGGTTCCAGAGCCAAAATGGCAAAACGGAACCCTTACAGTTTCGTCATGTCTGTCTGTCCGCGGCTTAGCGCAGTGGCTATTAGTGATAGAAGGCTGTAACTTTTTAATAGGCAGACATATTACATCACGCACAGAAAAAAAATAGCTTTAATGTGGTATAATTGAAATGAATATACGCCATGAACGAAAAACTTTAACAAGATTATTCCTGTTTACACCTGGCTGCGAAGAGATTTCGGCTAAGTGATCAATGGCAACTGTACCTTTTCAAAGCTCTTAAATACATTGCTGTGAAGTAGTATATGTTTTATTTCCATACGACGTAAACGAAATGTTTCACGAAAAGCCAATTAATAATATTTTAATTAATAGTAATGGCGGCCACTTTTTAATTGGCATCCCATGAGAAATGGGTTCCCCTATTTATAAAAATATGTAAAAATTTAATCTTGGTTAACTACATTATGAATGTAGTAATTTTGCAGCCGGATCCCGTACTATAACTTCCTAACTAATATTATAAATGCGAAAGTAACTCTGTCTGTCTGTCTGTCTCGCTTTCACGCTAAAACTACAAAACCGATTTCAATGAAATTTGGTACACAGATAGTCTAGAGCCTGAGAAAGGACATAGGCTATATACCATCACGCTAACACCAATAGGAGAGGAGCGGAGCGGAAGAATGTTTCAAAATCGGGGGTTTTTGAAGTAAAACTTCTATAGGCACGCTTGACTTGGGAGTACGGTGGTGAATGTGAACGCGGGTGTGCGGTTGGGTTCGGGGGGGAGGGATCTGGGGGGGTGTGCGGGGGCGAGATTTTTTTTTTATATCGAGGAACTAAGAAGAGCCATAATTGATGAAAAAGCAAATTGGATAAAAAAATAAGCTGCCCAAATTACTAATTCCACGCGGACGGTGTCGCGGGCAAAAGCTAGTCACACTTCACACTAATATTATAAAAGCGAAAGTTTGTGAGTGTGTGAGTGTGTATGTTTGTTACTTCTTCACGCTAAAACGGTTTGACGGATTCTGATAAAATTTGGCACACAGATAGTTTATAACCTGGATTAACATATAGGATACTTTTTATCCCGGAATAATGCGTAATTCCCGCGGGATAGCGATAATCGAATTCTTTGCAGACGGAGTCGCGGGCAACAGCTAGTATAACTATAATTTAACGCATGAATCGAGTCGTCTCTCTAAGTACCTATGTATCTATCCTATATAAGTATTTTTATCCGTTGCCTAGTACCCATAACAAAAGCTTTGCTAGCTTACCTACTTTGAGACTAGGTCAATTGGTGTGAATTGTCCCGTGATATTTATTTATTTATTTATATACCTACTTAGTTACAATCTTTAATTATTTAAGATTTTTCTAACTAAGGAGTGCGAAGTTATTGAAGGGTGGCCAGTAATTAACACCTTATACTAAAAATGAATTCTATTAGGGGTAGATAGAGTTCATTTTTAGTAGGAGGTGACCAGTTATTAGCGATTTACTCTATAGTTAAATGTTATCTTGTAGATATGGCGGGTCTTTTTCTAGGTGTCTTCTTGTAGTAATGAAGTCAACGGCAGATTGGTGTGAACTTATTTATTTTAATATTATTAGTTTGTAATTACTATCAAGGTCAGAACACAAGCGATTTGGAGCTAGTGGATCTGCCTTGAGATGTCGGGACGGACTCTCGAACTGTCTGTCTGGATCACAGTAGTCCGTTTTTATACAAACATCATGTCTTCTATTGACATGGGAAAAAAAATACACAATCACTTATTTTATTACTAATTGGTTCAGACAGTAACTATTTATTTTCCTTAAGATAAGGAGTTATACAGAATTTCCATATATTTGGTTATTTACATTTTAAAGAGATTACATCTTAATGAGTTCTACGAAAATACATACATGTCTATAGGAAAAATACTAGTCTAGAGAAGTGCTAGAGAATATATTCCATAACAGGAGGGTCACGTGTTATGCTGATGTCTGCCTTGCTGCATCATCTAGGGTGATGTCTGCCTTGCGGCGTCATCTCTTTCATTTTTTTATTTTTTTTTTATTGATAGAGAGAGGCAAACGAGCAAGTGGGTCACCTGTTGGTAAGCGATCACCACCACCCATGAGAACCAGAAACCCCAGAAGGGTCACTAGTCCGTTGCCGGCCTTTAAGGGAACAATACACTCTTTTCTTGAAGGACCCGATGTCATAGTTAGTTGGAAACACCGTAGACAGGAGTTGATTCCACAATTTAACTGTGCGTGGCAGAAAATGCCGACGGAAACGCACAGTTGTAGATTTATATTCATCAAGGTGGTGACGGTGGAACGCAGACTTACGGCGCGACGTGCGATAGTGGAAGCCCGTAGCTGGTAATAAATTGAATAGCTCCTCGGAGCACTCCCCGTAGTAGAGCCTGTAGAGCACACAAAGATAACCTACGTCTCTTCGCAAGGAAAGGGGATCCAAACGACCAGAAACTAGCGGGTCGCCGACAAGTCGATCTGCGCGACGTTGGATACGGTCAAATGGAAGGAGAAAGCATTGGGGCGCCCCCGCCCAGAGGTGAGAGCAGTACTCTAAGTGCGGCCGCACCTGGGCCTTATACAGTTGAAGAAGGTGCTTTGATGTAAAGTACAGCCTGGATCTGTTCAATACCCCAAGCATTTTCGAAGCCAATTTGGCTTTTCCCTCCAAATGACCGCGAAATTGAACGTCACTCGTTATGTCCACGCCGAGAATCCCTATGATGGATTGGATATCCAGGGGAGCGCCATCACAAATTAACGCTCAAATTGCGCTCTTAACTCTATTCATTTAAAAAACCGGCCAAGTGCGAGTCGCACTCGCGCGCCGAGTGTTCCGTACAAATTTATATGTATCTATGAACATCCAGTCTTAGCAGACCCCTGCTCCTAAGCAAAATGTGCGCAGTGTGGGATCATTGTAGATTGGTTACCGATATAGACAGACAGACAAAAAAAAATGCTTTTCGCAATTTTTCCTTTACTTTTGCTATAAGACAAACAAAACACACAAACAAATTCAACATATTTTCGTAAATTTTCGTATTTTCGTTTTTGTTCGTAACAAATTTCAAGATTCTGAGTTCACGGGAAGTTCCCTGTAGGTTTTAATTTCCTTGCGAGTGTCGAAAATTTGCGGGATAAATAGATTGGTTACTGGTAAGCTGCGTACGGACTGCGAGCACTCGGGTACGCGTACCCGGGCTTGCGTGTCCTGGAACGCCATGTCCGTACGCCATGTACGCGTACACTGTACACGTACACATACATTACACGTACTGTACACATACATTACACGTACTGTACACATACATTACACGTACTGTACACGTACACTGTACGCGTACATGGCGTACGGACATGGCGTTCCAGGACACGCAAGCCCGGGTACGCGTACCCGAGTGCGCGCAGTCCGTACGCAGCTATACAGACAGACGGACAAAAAAATTTATACTTTTCGCAATTTTTCCTTTATCTGTGCTATAAGACCTTGCTTCGTACCAAATTTCAAGATTCTGAGTTCACGAGAAGTACCCTGTACGTTTTGATTCCCTTGCGAGTGTCGAAAATTTGTGATATTTTTTTTGTCTGTCTGTCTATATCAGTAACCAATCTACAATGATCCCACACTGCGCACATTTTGCTTAGGAGCAGGTGTCTGCTAAGACTGGATGTTCATAGATACATATAAATTTGTACGGAACCCTCGGTGCGCGAGTCCGACTCGCACTTGGCCGGTTTTATTCCTTTTGAGTACGGAACCCTAAATAGAAAAAAATGTGTCCTTTTTTCAGACTTTAATTAAACCACATCATTACAAAAGATTGCTCAAAAAACCGGCCAAGTGCGAGTTGGACTCGCGCACCGAGGGTTCCGTACCAATTTATATGTATCTATGAAACCCAGTCTTAGCAGACCCCTGCTCACAAGCAAAATGTGCACAGTGTGGGATCATTGTAGATTGGTTACTGATATAGACAGACAGACAAAAAAAATATGCTTTTCGCAATTTTCCCTTTATCTATACTATAAGACCTTGCTTCGTATCAAATTTCAAGATTCTGGGTTCACGGGAAGTACCCTGTAGGTTTTGATTCCCTTGCGAGTGTCGAAAATTTGCGGCATAAATGGCTGTATCTTTTGATTGCGTTGGCTTAGAAGTTTGTTTTTTTCACAGCTCCGAGGGACAATAACTAGACCTGAGTATTTGATATAAATTTCAGCTTGATACCTCCACGCGTTCCTGAGAAAAAGGGTCTTGATAGATGGACGGACGGACGGACGGACGGACAACAAAGTGATCCTATAAAGGTTCCGCTTTTTCCTTTCGAGGTGTGGATGAATTCAGTTGCTTGTTTTAAGCCGAGTTCACACCTGCAAGAAAAACCGCGCAAGTGTAGTGCAACTTGCACGGTTTTCCTTGCAGGTCTAATATCTATGTTCTTGTGGAGCAAGAGAGGAGAGGCCTTTGCCCAGCAGTGGGACACAAAAATAGGCTGGCTAAAAAAAAAGTTCTTATTTAATGTACCCATTTCTGTGTCTATTTGCTGTACCCATTACAAATAATAATGTTAGCCATAATGCTCCAATTAGGTATACGAATGTGTCGTCGATTTAATGATTTGGATCAGGATGTTGATATTTTTTGTGATTCGCTAGCAACATTTAAGCGGAAAATATCAATAAAGTGAATTGTAGTTAATAATTGTTATTGTTTATTATTATGGTTACTTACTTTCTAACAACTGGTGTGTATAAATGTTGAGTACAGTTGTAATTGTATTGTAGACACTAATATGTTATTATTCTTTACACTTTTTTCTTACTGTTTTGTTTACAATATGTAATTGTACCGTATCAATAAATAAATAAATAAATAAATTGTTTGTGGCCCTGTAAAAAACAGATAAAAGTACAGAAGTAGAAATATAACTTGTCTCCGTCAGGCAAGTTCAAATTTCAAACTGACAGATAAAGGCCATCAAAACTTAAGTTGAGCATAAGCTTAATAAGGGTTAAGGGTCAGATGTTAAACTAAATTTAGCTCGTAGCCCGTAGCACGTCTACGCCGTAGCTTGTGCTAAGGTGTTGCTACGCCAGTAATAAGGTCTGAAATATCCTCTGCATACCCCACGGTCTATTATTAGAATACTTTAATCTTCGGGGAGTTCAAAGGCAAATTCTTGACGATACAACGTTAAGGGTTCAATAAAGATACAATAGTTCAGTTCAACCAACACAACACAAGTTTCTGGGTTTTTTTTCTGTGCATCTATGTTTCAGTTTGTATTTAGTATGAAATATATGGATTTCACGGGTGACCGTAAAAGTAAAAAATGATGTTGAAAAAATAAAAATATAAAAAGATACTTCAAACCGAACTTGTTAAAAGTATGGCCTAGTAGCGACATCTCTTAGTGCGGGTAAGCGGTTAGTTCCGAAGGAGTGTTGATGTTTCTCGATGAGAACTGAACATAGATGGCGCTGTATCATTGCAAAAGTGATGATAGCATGCTGGAATGTACGATGCATAGGAAAAATTTATGTCTAAACTCCTGACCAGTGGTGGTGTAGGGGAATGGCACGCGGCACGGAATGCCCAGGACCTGGGTTCGATTGGTTTCAGTTTGTATGTAGTATGAAATACAAAAACTTATACCTATTGCAGTAAATTAAAAATTAATATGGTTTTCAGGAATAAAATAAGTAGTTTTTAGGGTTCCGTAGTCAACTAGGAACCCTTATAGTTTCGCCATGTCTGTCCGTCTGTCTGTCTGTCTGTCTGTCTGTCCGCGGCTAAGCTCAGAGACTGGTAGTACTAGAAGGCTGTAATTTGGCATGAATACATATATCAGTCACGCCGACAAAGTGATTGAATAAAAAAAAGTAAAAAAAATTTTTTAGGCTACCTCCCATAGACGTAAAGTGGGGGTGATTTTTTTTTTCTCGGCTAACCCTATAGTGTGGGGTATCGTTGGATAGGTCTTTTAAAACCATTGCGGGGTTTCGAACATGATTTTTCTATTCAGTGATCTGTTTGCGAAATATTCAACTTCAAAGTGAAAATTTTCATTAAAATCGGCCGTCGCCCCCCCCTCTAAAATCTAAGTTGTTGGGTGGAAAAATTTGGAAAAATTCAGAATGGTAGTAAATATATCAAATTTACTAGGAAAATTATAGCGGCTAATATTGCTTGGAAGTTATTTGTAGTTTAAGAGTAAATAGTAGCCTAAGGTATAAAACATACCTAAACTTGGATGATTCCGTACACATACGAAATCCTTAGAAAAATATTACTTGATTTTTTCGTAATGGCTACGGAACCCTACCTTGGGCGTGTCCGACACGCTCTTGGCCGGTTTTTTTTTACTGGAGTCGCGTCTTGTCATTATTGGTTTAAATATGTTATCATAATTCCTATAGTCTTATTAAATAACTGTAGCCTACTTGTGTTCGTAATCCAGCACAAGTTGTTTTGTTCCCATTTGTATCAATACAATAGTGGCATTGAAACAACTTGGCCTCCAATATTATTCGTTTATCCTTATCGTTCCTTTACTTAGAAATCTTCTCAAGGACCAACCCCTATGTATATGTCACAGCCACAGATTACATGTACACAGATATCACAACAGTAATAAAAATAAAAGGAAAACATTTACGTGAATGAACTTTTTGACATGTGGAATATCGCTAGATGGCGTTATTATCATGAAGTCTGACGTTACAGTCTTGCCTGTAATTGGCATTGATCACTTTTTTACAGTGTGGTCTAATTCCAAAACCATTTCGAGGAATAGGTTTATTAAATCATTTTATAACATTGTAGTAAAAAAATATTAAACGATCGTGTGTATTTATGTAAAATAATGTTTGACCTTTGTTTGACCTTTCTGTGGGCATTAACTTTGAAATTCTTTGCAACAAGAAAAAAAAAGCCGTCCGTCTAGTTTCTCTATACTATTCTCTGTCACTTCGACGTAGTTATCATCTGTCAGTTTAAGGATACTATTTTGAAAAACATTCTTCGCGTTTTTTATATTTTAATAATGGATTTATACAGGAAGTGTTTCATTCCTACTTGTGGAAATGATTCTGTCAATAGCCCAAACAAATTAATTGTTCGCATTAGAGAAGATTTACAAGAGAAGTATGGATGTAAGTATGGATTAAGTCCGCCAAAGAACTTTCAAGGGATAACTTCTGACCATTTTATTTTATACGTACAAAAAATACTATAGCCGTAAATCGATTTTTTTACCTATTCTCTTGGAAGAATCGGCAACTCTAGTGTTATTGTTATTGTAATGTAAAGTGACATTGTCAGATGACACCATCGATTTTGTAACATTTTTTTTGTCATTATGTCTGTGGTTTATACACAGATTCAGCCGCGGCATGTAATTTACGAGAAGTCGTATCTCAAATTTTCAATAAATTATAAAAAAATATTGGAGTGATGAATTGCTGAAATATTCAAATCAGTTTCTTAATATGCTCTATATTTTCGATAAAAAAAAAACAAAAAGGGGGGTTAGAAAAAATGATCAATCCCAACCAGCCTATATACGGCCCACTGCATGAATGCAGAATGAGACGGGTTGGGCCATAGTTCCCACGCGGCCCCAGTGCGGATGGGAATTTCACTCACACACCACTGAATTTCTTCACCTGAATGTCCATTGGTAAAATGGAGATGAACGAAGTAAATCATCTAATTCATGCGCACACTCACAAAAATATAGGTGTCTGATAGAAAACAGACAAACATGCAACTCTATGACGGTGTTCAAGGCTCTGCTGTTGGATTTACTTTATAATACCTTGTATAACTTTGATGCCGAAGGATTATAAAGAAAGATGTTATAACAATGATATGACGTATCTGTTAACGTTTAGTCTATGTAGACAAACGTCGGGATACATTACAGCCCTTTGCGTTGTTATTCGCAGATTTCCTATTCACGAGACGTAGACACGTACACGTAGTGTTTACAAAGACGTAGATAATGTAGTAGCGTCAAAATATTACTTAGACTTCATTTTAATGGTGTTTTTAGGGTTCCGTAGAGATATACTACGATAACATGGCCCGCCCCTCCGAATTACTATTTCAATGAATTATGTCACATCCTTACGACAGAGTGTGTATGTACACGTAGTAGTCTGCTTTTGTTTGATTGCTGTCTCAGCACGCGCACATGCGTTGAAAGTTTTCGTGGTGCTTTATAAACACTTTCAGAAATACATTGAAGACTTTTTGAATTTTGGATATTATCGTAGTTTATCTCTACCTAAAGGGTAAAAACGGGACCCTATTACTGAGACTTCGCTGTCCGTCTGTCAATCCGTCTGTCACCAGGCTGTATCTCGAACCCTTCGTGCGCGAGTCTCGCACTTGGCCGTTTTTTAATGTTAATTACTATACTTCTGTGCTTCCGACGCAATCAATCATTCGCCGCTGGTAACTGCTAGGGTCCTATGAACTCTAGCCAATACTTGACAAACTTATAAAGGTAGAATAAAGACTTTGAAATTAGCGCCAAGAGTCTGCCTCGCGAGTTTTCACCTGCTTCCCACAGTGGGTGAGCTTCGTCGTCTCGCTTATCTGCCAAAAGTATGAGCAGGATGGTGCATTCTCTCGCCTACTGTCTGTTAAGATATCAACAGGGACTTGAATTTTTTCGCGCTTTTTTTATAGAATGAAAAACGTCCACCGTACGAATATTGGTGCGTAATTGCGTATTGAATGACGATAGATGCGGAATGTTCCTCAGTTTACTCATCCATATCGGTTCAACTGTTTAGACTCAAGAAGTAAGCAACATTGTTGGTAAAAAGATGGTACATGGTAAACAGCAGATATCAAACAAAAAAGACATTTTCTAAAATGATATAGGCAAACAAACATTACTGTTATGATGTTTGATTATTTCAAACATTGGGTCGTGTGTTTCAGAAAGGTAACACCATAGTACGATGGTGCTACACGATCGAATTTTTCGATAATACGTAGCAAATATTCATCTATAGGCAAGACGGGATCAATCTGTTTGGCGAGCCTTGGGGGAGGCCAATGGTCAGCAGTGGACGTCTTTCAGCTGAAATGATGATGATGATGATGATGAAAAGACGGAACCAAATCTTGACGGTTGGTAATTCAAACAGATTAACCATTACTTTGATGCACTCTTTGTATAGTACAAAATATAAAACAGAAATGTTTAAAAAAATCCGCCAAAATCCATCATATAGGTACATAACGAACTCCTGATTTCTTGCAGCCATAAAATAACGCAATACAATAAATTATGCTTATTTCGCTACAGTAAGCCTTTCCAAGAAATACGTCAAAAACCATACTATGCCATGAACCACCAAATAACTACTCTCTTTATTTTTAATCCACCTTTTATGTTTAAAAATACTAAGGCGGAATTTCACCTACCAGTATTAACTATAGGTATAGCTTCGTGTTAAGTGCTCAGGGTTAAAAAGTGTCGAAATGTATGGAACTGTCATTCATAATTATAACCTGGGGCTAACGATTTATTTATTTTAATCCTAGACCATGCAAGCGGCCCTAAGTATGTTATCTACCCCTAAAAGGTGCACCAATGCTGTAACCCAAGACATTTCGCATGCTACTGCAGAACAAAAAGCGTTACAAAGAAAATATTGCAGTTGTTATACGTACAGTCGGCTGCGAAGGCAGACTATCCACACCCATGTTTGTCACTGCACTACCACATGTCACTAGTGTCAGAATATTATATACTTATTATTTGGCTTAATTTATATTTGGCCTGCCATTTGGCGCGGGCGGTTCCATGGCTAGCCAGGGAAGCACTGAAACTCGATAAGGATGGGACGTTACAGGTTCGACGGCGGTATTTAACGATTTTTGAAAGAGTCACTTTTGTGTTTAATCTTTGAGGTTTATACGTAGGTATTTAAGTGGAAGGAGAATCATGCTGATTATCTTTATTTTAGTTAGTGATCTACAATAACACCAACTTTAGGATGGACGTAAACGAGATTGAAGTTGTGGTAAGTGGTTCTAATCGCTGTCGTTTTTGCGATCGCTGTAGACTTAAAGTTATCTTATTATTTTAAGTATTTTTATTTCTTTTTAGAACGTTCTTACGGGAAAAATTTAGGAAATAAAGCTGAAAATTGGAACATTGCTCAAAACTTTAACGACTTTATAAACTTTTCAAACGTAACCTTAGCGTGTAGGACATTTCGCGCGTATGACAGTCCTTGCGAAGCCGCTGGTTCACTAGTTTTATATGCATTTTTCTTTAACGCCTGAAATTTTCACTTAAAACTTTTTAATACAAAATTTTACATGAAACCGATGACAAAACAAAAGAGTGCTGTCACAGGCGTCAATGAAAATCCTTTACAGTCAAATCACGGCGTTGCACAGTGGCTTTAGACTTCAGAATTTATTGCACGTTTAGAATGAAATTGACTCAATCTGAAATTATTCTCATATCAAAGATAAACTTTGCGTAAAAAAATCAGGCTTAGAAATGTCAATAATTCGGATTGAGTCAGTTTCATTCTAAACGTGCACACAAATTTTTAATTTTTACTTCGAAACAATCGACACTTTCCCATCCCTAGTCATGGTACAAGGACTGCGCGCGCCGCCTCTCTCCTCACACTTTCATCTCGCGAAACCAGCGTAAAACGCACTCTACGTAGTCGTAATAGAATTGTGTTCTGTTTTTGTGCAGCGACCTTTGCTTTTAAATTGAGTACAAGTGACAAGCGTTATAGATAATATTAAATTAATTTGAAAATCTCTCAAAGACGTTTATAGCACCAGTACTTTCTGTTTGTTTTATAGAGCGATAGAACACGAATTTTAGTATTCACAATAACAATCAACAATAACAACTAATAAACTGGCAGAATTTATAAGATTGCTTGCAGAGATTTTGATCGGGTTAGACACCCGGTTATATACCAGATTTTTAAAAAGTAATGTACTTTTTATTAAATCTTAAATTTGAAGTCATGATTTCTAAGGGTCTCAGCCGACCAGAAAAACCTTTATGTCAACGCAATAAGAGCGAAAAAGACGTCGATCGGCTCGGCTCAATTCGGCTCGCGTAGCCGAGCCAACCAACGTCTTTTTCGCTCTTATTGCGTTGACATAAAGGTTTTTCTGATCGGCTGAAGCCGATTCTGCGTTGATAGATATGGGGAGATCCTAAGAACAGATTTACCTATCTTTTATACAGGATGTAATCAAAATGGTGATCCAAAAGTAGTATTCCTTACTCAGTTAATGCTGGATAACATAATGCACTAACTCTTTTGTTTTAATTAGTCTTATTTAATTTGAGGTGTTCATACATTGAGTTGGTGATTTCATGGCAACAAAGTATGAACATCCCAAATTTTATCAGACTCATTTTAGCAATTGAGTTAAGAGGGTACGATGGCTGAGAGACTTTTGAGAAATAGGTATTTTAATGAAATGTCGCTGTCTCGCCCGAACCCCTGCGTGTCAGTACAGCGAGAGCGGGACAACTGCAGCTCAGACCGTTAATAGGCGCGTAAAATTGATCAAAACAGCATTTCGTAATCCCTGTTTTCTTCTCGAAATCTGGACCAATAAAATTATTTTTTTCAAAAATAATTAGAGGACAGATTTGGCTATGCCCCTATGTTTTCTTTTTTTTTGTTTATGTGAGGGATTCTTTTCTGATGAGTGTCTGAAAATGACGTTGAAATTGGGCAGTTTTTCAGTTTTGGAAAGCTCATATTTCTTATGTTAATTGAAATATGGAAAAAAACGAAACATAGGGGCATAGCTATGGTAGATACAGATTACACAGTAAAAAAAATTTGGCTCTAAATTCATTATCCAGGGAGGAAACAGGGGATTACGTTTGTATGGAGAAATGGTGCGCATCGTATCCTCTTAATGCATTATGTTGTCCAGCATTAACTGAGTAAGGAACACTACTTTTGGATCACCATTTGTATGTATGTATGTAAACTCTTTACTGTACAAAAATAAGGAAAAAAAAAGAAAAACATTATTGACAACCGTTGAAAAGCATGTACAAAGTCGAACTTATCCCTTTAAGGGATCTCTACAAGTTAACCTTTGAGTGCATAAAAGGAGTATTTAGTAAGGGACCGACAAAGAGTAGTAAAAAAAAACAGACAAAGCAAAGGCTACAATACAACTTTTAGTAAATACAATACATAAACTCATTAAAGAAACCTATTAAAAATATACTACCATATACATATGCATAATACATACAATAAACAAGCAGTGTTCTCAATATATTAAAGAGATGGTGTGAGCCACATCTTCTTCAAAGCTTCCCTGGACGACCACGGAGGGAGATTGCCTGATGGAGGTGGGTAATCGATTCCACAGTCTAACACTAAGTACAGAATAAATAAAAAAAAAAACTAAAAAACACGCTTTAAAAAATAAAAAATAAATTTTAATAAATTTCAATTCACTATTCTTATAGTGCAGTAAAAAATCTTAATAAGCAATTATTATATTGTTATATCCAGATCAAAATTTGTAAACAATTCTAAATATTGATAAAATAAATAATAATAGTTTCAAATATTTTATTGTAAAAAAAGCGTGGGGTGCATGGTGTCAATTGTCAAGGATTGTCATTTTGATAACATCTTAAAAAGCACCCCACGCTTTTTGTACAATAAAATATTTTAAACTATTATTATTTATTTTATCAATATTTAGAATTGTTTACAAATTTTGATCTGGATATAACAATATAATAATTGCTTATTAAGATTTTTTACTGCACTATAAGAATAGTGAATTGAAATTTATTAAAATTTATTTTTTATTTTTTAAAGCGTGTTTTTTAGTTTTTTTAAACTATTATTTATTTTCTATTTTTTAGTTGCATTTTTTTCTTTCTAACTTTACCCCCTCACCTACAACCCCCAAACCCCCTAAACCCAACCCCCCAACATCCCCCACCCCATTTACCCAAACCCCCCCCAAACCCCACACCCTTACCCCCAATTCCCTAAACCCCCCTTACCCCTCCTCATTTTACAAACCCCCGAACCACCTAAACCCAACCCCCCTACAAATCCCGTACAAAATCTTGGTACTTACCGCGATTGTAGCCACAGATTATACTACTCCGTCTCCTTAAGAATGTGTGCGTGCCGACAGTGACAAGGGCTGGCAGTCTGGATTAAATTTCTTTTCTCTACATGTTGTTTTACCATTTTGTCGGGATAATTGCTATATATTATATCCATGCAAACTTTCTAGCACTAATATTCCCTAAGCTAAGCCACGGACGGACAAAGGGACAGACGATCATGGCGAAACTATAAAGGTTCCGTTTTTGCCATTTTATCTCTGGAATCCTAACAAAAAAGGATATTTATTGTAATGCGCAGAACACATTGCCATGCTCACAGTACCCTAACGTTATACTAGATACGACGGTCAACTTTCGAACTTCGCATCGTGCCATCCCGCTCACGCTTATAGCTTTTTATAGAAGAGTAAGAGTGCAGCACAATACGAACTTCCAAATTGTTATATTAGCTATTAATTCTAGCATAGTCATATTAAAGTTTGCCCCCTGTTTCACCATTTTCACTTATAAAAGTCCAGGCGGCATATTTTTTCCGTGGAACACGAATGAACGTGCGTCGGCGCGCGCTTGTGACAACCTACTGAAATTTCGATCGTAGCAGATCGTCCCCGCGGTAGGTAAATATCGCGCGTAAGTACATGGCATGCATGAGGCCTGGTAAGGCCGCCATTACATCAAGACAGAACCCCGGCAGAGAGCCAGTGTTGCCATATACTACAAGATGCTAGCCACGCTTGCCTTCTCTCGCTTTGCCTGCATCCAGTACTGCACGGTAGTGATAGCATTTAGGCTATGCCTGGAGCCTAAATATAGCGGACAGTCGATATGTCACACCGCGTTACGGGCATCCGGAAAACGGAAAATTACTCAAGCATTTTATGTGGTCGATAAGTCTTTATTATGATTTTTTAACCCCCGACACAAAAAGACGGGTGTTATAAGTTTAACCGCTACGAGTATATGTGTGTGTGTCTGTCTGTCTGTGGCATTATATAGAATATATAGATAGATCTTAAACGGGTGAACCAATTTGGATGCGGTTTTTTTTTATTAGAAAGCTGGTTTCTTGGCGATGGTTCTTAGATATGTTTTATTAAAATCGGTTCAGCCGTTTCAAAGTTATCAGCTCTTTTGTTAGCTGCGGAAGGGATCTTAGTTGCATAATGGGCATTTACTTTATGTTCTAACATACGTATGACATAATTGCGTTCGTTTAGGTTCACTTCGTCCACATTCCCATTTCGTTCACATTCCTACTTCATACACAATCCCACTTTGTCAACATTCCCATTTCGTCCATATTCCCACTTCGTCCATAATCCCACTTCGTCAACATTCCTAGCGGATTGTAATGCGGTTTTCGCTATCACTTAGCTTAATTCTCAGGGAAGATTTTATTTTGTGAGTTAGGTATGGACGAAATGGGAATGTTGAAGAAATGTGAATGTGGACGAAGTGGGAATGTGAACGAAATGGGAATATGGACGAAATGGGAAATGGGAATTGATTGTGGACGAAATGGGATTGCTGGCGAACTAGGAAGTTGTCAAAATGGGAATGTGGACGAAGTGAATCTATAAATATATAATAAGAGATAGATAAACGCGTCATTTGTACCCGCTATTAGACGCTAACGTGCTTGGTCAGTGTCTTCCTCATAGTTAATTTAGCCTTTCGCTAGTAATAATATAAATAAACGGATCCAAAAACAAATTTAAACCAAAAGTACAGGGAAATATAGGTTGGGTAAATAAAACCATTATTACGACCTTTTCTCAAACGGATAACAAAGAGAACGTACAAAATATTAAATCAAAGGTAAATATTAAGGCTTTCTACGTAGAACGAACATTCCGTAAGCGTTAGAAAACCCGAGACTTTTGTTATTACGTTTTACATTTTATGTTTACACAGGTAATGAACAATTATTATTACTATATTGTGTAATGGAGTTTTGGTAATACCTTCAGGTCGGTACGTTTCTTTTTAAAGACGACCGGAGAGCTTTGTGGTTAGTGAACCTGACTGCGGTTCTTGAGGTCCCGGATTCGATCCTGGTCAGGGTAAACTTTTTAGCCGACATCAAAAAGATAATTTTTTGTTTTTATGTTGTTTTAGTGGGTTTTTGGAGTTGGTTCCTTTTTTGTACTTTTATAATAATTTAAAAGTTATATTTTTCATTTAGGTACCTTCATAGTAAAGAGGTAATGCAATATAACTTAACCTATGAGTAAGTAAGAGATCAATAACACTTGTTTCGTAACAAACGTGTCGTAGAAGGCCATCCCTGATACCTGATTTACACTCTCGCCTCGTCGTCTCGCTCCGGACGCGAGCCTCAAAATCAAGGCAAATCACGAGACGAGGCGCGAGGCGCGCCTGTTCACACTCTCGTCTCGTGGCTCGTCCCGCAGTTCGTCTCGCCACTCGTACGCGAGTGTAAACCAGGTATTATAGTTCGTCGTAGCGCGCTACGGAATTTTGTAGCACGTGCGTAGACATTTCTACGCGCGTAGACGCGGCTTTGGTTTGATCTCCGATAGAGTGTTACACCATTATCTGATCCGATAATAGTGTCTGACCCCGAAACGATGTTGGGGCTGCAAATTGTATGAAATAAGTATTATAGTAGCGGAATGAAAAGGTTCGTCACTTTTCGACCTTAACTCGTTGACATAGAGTCGAAAAATGACGATCCTTTTCATTCCGCGACTGTACTTGTGTGTCAGAATGAGTCAAAATCTTAGAATCAAAATCAAAAGTTTAGACCACTTTGAATACTTAGTAGTTTATCATAGAACACGACTGAATGCATAAAATACCGTTGTGACACGAAAGTATCCATACGATTTTAATGTTAATTTTTTTGTTTAAAATAGCTGAATGTCCACATTACATCTGATTGAATTATTAAGTGTTTTATTTTGTCAGAATTTGTAAAATAGGTAGGTACTATTCGAGACCAGTCTAGCAATTACTAGAATTTATTTCAGTTATTTGAGAAGGATAACCTTTTATTTTTTAATTGAAAGCAAAAGAGTTTCTATAGATAATGTAATGTAGCCAATTAGCTATAGCTAAACCGTTTAATAGAGTCCTCGCCCGCGCAGTTCAGGGGCTGGGGTGTATGACAACAAAGGGGTCATTTAAACGGTCCAGCTATAGTAATTTGCTTTTTATCAAATATTAAAGTTATACATGGTGTCTCAAAATAAATCCAGAATATTTCACCAAGTAGTAGGGTTATTTTGACAGAACACCCCTATATTCTATATATTTGGGACTTTTTAAATTGTGATGGACTAATGTTTTCATAAATTGGTCGATGTTCATACCGTGTCAGGGGCGTGACTACATTTTGAAACAAAAATTCCGATGAAAAATTTTTACAGGTTCAGTTTAATTATTCCAACCAATCGATGAAATATCCCGGATTCATTTTGAGATACTGTAGAGTTCTTTCATAAAATTTAATTCAAAGTTGGCCGTAACTTAGTCTAACACAGTTTAAATATTACCGAAGTTAAATAAAAATTATATTTTTAACAATAAATGTACTTACATCGTACAAAATCATATCCAGTGTCGTTGTTTCCTTCACCTGTTGCACCGTCGCGCGTCGATAACTTTTATATCACCCTCAAACGCACCAATTTACGACGACCGTATTATATTCAACAATTACAAGTCAATGCACTTAAAATTATTATTATTTAAAAATAAATTGTAAACATACCATGTAGGTATATTACAATGACATAAAATCTTCTAAAACATCGCAAAAAGTTCTTACGTTTTAGAAAAAAAAAGCTAAGCGACCTGTTTATTTAAAATTATAACCGGCCAGCTCTCGGTTCAAAATTCAGAATTACGCAGTATGTGGCTGACGATGTTTTGTTTTTTATTGTCCGTGTCGGCACAGGTGAATGTCGAGGCAGCCAGAATGGCACTGGCTGAAGGGCGGTTATGCCGGTCGGGCGGGGTCGCCTTAATTCACTTAGTGCCGTGAGCAGCGCGCTGCTATTGTTTTAAATTTAAAAAAAAAAACTTCAGCGGTCGAGGTATTGTTTAATTATGTTTTTTAGGATCGCGAAATGGCTTACGAAAGGGCACTGTTAACGAGATTGGTAAAGTTTACACGACCTTTCCCTTTGCGAGCGATTTAACTCGTGGATTTAACAATATCTTAGCGGGATCAAAAATATGAGATTGTATGTTGAAATTTTGAGTAAATGCAAGATACCTATTACATCTCTCATATTAAACTAGTGAGAGCGATTCGGGAATCACGATTTGGTAATGGATAACCAAAAACAAAAAAAAATGGGCCAGTGCCAGATCGTTATACCTGTGCATAACGAACGAACATAGGAACAACAGCAGCCAGAATCAAATATAAGAACAAATAATATAATATTCGCCGCTGACTGTACAACATCACATCGGGTAAGTTTAATACTCTAGGAGTCTAGGTTAAGTATAATTTTTATGTCGATTGCGAAAAGAATTTAACACTCAATTATGTAGGATACATGCTATTATTATTTTCCGTTAACTTTGAGGGGCCATTCAACAGGCCAAATTAGTTAATTTCTCTAAGACACTAGTGTGGCAACTCTTGTTCAAAAAATAATAAAGATGTAAATTTAATTAATTATGCGTGTTTTATTATGTCAACTAAGCCAAGCTGTGCTGTCAAAATTAAAATATACTTAGTCACATTTGACCCTAACTTTTTGTTACTAAAAGGAACCTTTTATATAGCTCCTGGCCGATTTCGGCTACAGCGGCTGCTAAACTAGTGTAGTTTGCCCTCTCATGTGCACTTAAATGGCTACAGTACCCATTTTCATTATGGTAGGGGAGCCCAAGAGGGGATTTTTGAAGTTACTCGAGCGCGGCAGATTAATATACGGGGGGATACCGTATGCCCTCTAGAGTACCCCCGTCAAAAAACTTAAAAAAAAATAAAAACTCTTTGAAATATTCGAGCGCGTCAAATTTTGATAATTTGATACTCCAGCGTACCACTGATAATAAATGTATGATAATCTGCCACTTTGCATGGTGGGGTGGCCATACGGAAGGGCGCGCGTCAGGTTTTCATAGGGAATGTTAATTCCAAAGACTGACGATTTGGAAGTGAAATGTGCATTGTTCTGCTAATAATTAACCCACCTTATCTTAATCTGACACGCTCGAGTAACTTCAAAAATCCCCTCTTGGGCTCCCCTACTATAGAGAACAGTGACTGTGAACTCAATAATTAATTCTCATACACGAAAAAAGCCATTAGGCAAAAAGTCAATCACCAGGTAGCTTTTATTTATACACTAAACTATTTGACGAAGTTAATAGAAATCAAAAAAATACGGTGTAGGTATTACAAAGTTGAACACGGCCATTTATAACGCCGCCAACGATGGTAATGTAATAATTAAATGCAAAATGGTGTATATTTTTATGCTTCATAAACCTTAAATCTTGGCGTATCTTTATTAGGATCCATAATTTATCGTTGCCCACGTGTATCAGCGGTGGAGTGATCGCAGGGTTCAGTAACGAGTTTCTAAAATCATAATAACTAAGTATCGATCCTAATGCGTAACTATATCTTGGTGTATGTTTCTTCATACAAATAAGACCGGGATCTAGTATTATGCAATACAAAATTAATTATGCTTTACAAAAAAATATAAAAATAGGGTCGATAGTAGCAGTCTTATCGACAACTATAGGCACGTTTTTCATTTCATTCATTCAAGGCTTGCGGAATGAAGTGAACTGAAATGAAGTGAACCGAAATAAAAATGGGATGAGACGAAATTAAACTAAATAAAATAAAGAATATTTGTATTTTTGTAGGTATGTATTGTATATGGCACGATTCGATAAGAGCACATTTTCATAAGGCAGTTATACAACCCCAGCCTGACGTTGGACGGAGAGACTATACGACCTGCCCGCGGAGATATTTTTTTCGACTTTTTTTTTTTTTTTTACATAAAACTGACCCGTGATTGACCACTATCTCACCTGATGAAAAGTGTAGATGAGGCCAAAGGTGTACCTCACTGGTTCAGTAACAGCCTATTCACTCTAGCCTTGAAGAGACCTAGGTTGTATTTATCAGGAAATACAGACGACGGGAGCGAATTCCATTCTTTAGCAGTTCGCATTAGGAAGGATGACGCGAAGCGCTTTGTACGGGCCACTGGAATACTAACCACATAAGGATGAAGACGCTCCCCCCGCCTGGATGTCCGATGGTGAAATGGAGATGGAGGAATTAAATCATGTAATTCCTGCGCACACTCTCCAAAATGTATCCGATAAAAAACAGACAAACAAGCAACTCGACGACGGTGCTCGAGGCTCTGCAGCCTACCACCGATTGACGAACTATCACCAATGAGTCTTCGGGCTCGATGCTCCACCGAATCCAACGCCGCCAACTGATACTTGGCAGAACCGTCCCAAAGGTGGCAGCAGTATTCCATACATGATCTGACCTGTGCTTTGTATAAAGTAAAAAGTTGCTCCGGCGTGAAATACCGTCCCACCTTATATAAGATACCAAGTTTCTTAGCAGCAGTTTTCGCCCTGGACTCAATGGCCGCGCCGAAGTTGAGATTAGATGGCACGCTCAGTCCAAGAAGCTCAAGGTGGTCTTTGGGTGGTAAGGATACATTCTGGAAAGACTATGGCCTACCCTTCGAGTGATAACCCTTTATATGATAACTTTTTACTTCGCTTGACGTTTATACGAAAGGTTTTCGAGTGGCGTCCACGGACCAGAAGACGCAGTGTAGATAGGCCTCCAACATGAATGAGCGACGACCTGGATGCGGATGGCGCAAGACCGATCTGTTTGGCGAGCCTCGGGGGAGGCCTATGTTCAGCAGTGGACATCTTTCGGCTGAAATTATGGTGATGAAGGCGTTACACAAATGCAGCGCTCGCACTATCATAATCACGTCATTTTGTAAGACGGAATCCACAGCAGAGAAACAGCAGCGACACAACCGCGCGGCTGAACCGCTCAGCGTAACAGCGCTCTTTCAAAAATCTGTTGGACTGTGTATACTTTGCAGTAATCCCGTCGTAGTGCGCGCCGCGTGCAAGGAAGCCATGCGATCCTATTACACGTTTAGCACGCTCGTGACTAGCGCACGTGAAGGCACGGATTACATACACGGCAACTACGCACCAGGCGCACCATGGCCGGCTGCAATGGAATATGCAAGATTCGAAATTCACAATATAGGGCAGAGACCCCGGTTCTGGCCACTGGGCCGGTTTTGGCCATTTTCAACTTTAAGTTGAGTTTACTAAGGTACAGACATTGGAATAGACAATCAGTCTTAAAGTGGCCAGAACTGGGGCATCTGCCCTACCTGGTGCAAAAAGTGGTGAAAAAAGCCGTGGTCGCCTGGTGGTTTGGCCTCTTAAGCAGAGGGTGCTGGGTTTTTCGAAATTTATGAGCGAAATAACATTTGAAATTTGCCATGGGCTTTCCGGTAAAGGAAAATATTGTGAGAAGACCAGCACATACCTGCGAAGAGATTCAATGGTGGGTGTTTGAAGTTTCCAATCCGCACTGGGCTCGCGTGGGACTACAGCTACAGGCTACAGCTACAACTACAGCCAAAGCCCTTTCATTCTGAACGGAGGCTTGTGCCCTACAGTGAGACGTATATAGGTTGGGATGATGATGATGATGATACCAGGTGCCGCTCCCGCACGTGCAAGAAAGCTAGTTCGTCTATATTCAGGGTAACAGCTCCGGATCTTCAACCCGGTTAGCAGACAGGGCAAATTAGCCAGAACGGAATGGCCCGATACGAAGTTCGAAAATCGAATTTCGTAGTATAGGACCAATGTAGCTTGTTAAGCCAATGCGTGCGATAGGGCGTGAAGGTAAGGTACATTGGCGGTGCCCTTCGAAGGTTAAGGTCACCGGGTATTGGTCAGTTAGGTAGATCTGTACCGGATAGACGACAACAATCGACAAGCCGCGAATCTTAGAAAAAGATTCACTGAGCCGTTGGGCTCATTTTATGAAACTCCGAATTTTTATAGTGATTGTTTATCAGAAGATATTTTGGCCCTCTAATGTGATATCGAGGACAACCCTACCGATTTCGCCGTGAAAATCCACGGTTTGTGTTCGGAAATATACATATAAAAGCGGCTCCACTATATTAAACATTTTGAACCCGCACTGTGCCGTTACGGGGCCTTAAAATATAAATGCTGAAAAAGCGCCCTCTAGTATGAATAGGGTAGGATAACTTCCGGGAGGTAATAATAAAAAAACGGTCACTAAAAAAACTACTAAAAAAACTATTTTAGCAGAACCTAGTTTCTACGCACTAGCAACACTAAAACACAACTGTCAAATATGAAATCAATTTGATTGAAGCCAGTTTGTATAGTATAAACAATCACTCTTATTTACAGTGGTTTTTAATAAATAACTCAATAATTCTCGTGTCAAGTTAGTGTTAAGTGCAGTTTATTTTTAAATGACCCTTGGACGCAAATACCAGCAGCCTTCCGGGTAAGTGAACAACGATTACGGGTCGGTGAAACTTAACTTTGCATGAGGGCCTTACTAACTCCAGGATTGATTTTTCCCTATTTATAGGAATGCTGGGGAGGCTCGTAAGGTCTATGCTAGCCAGTCGAAGGTCGGCACTCTCTCTGGCTGCTCGTCGTCAGTAAGTTAACGCTTTTTAATGCTTTATCAATCAAATTAGCAATCCCTTAACTGGTGTCGTGAATCACTTCCTTACACTTACAAGACATGCTTTGAATACCTAAGTATTATATAGTAGTTTAATAGTAAATATGTTGGATGTTAGCTTAAAAATAGGTGGGAATATTATTTGGATAATTGGTGTTCATCTAACTTTCATGATTGGAAATTACATTATGTACATAACTAAGTTAACTGGGATACATTTCAATTTAATCATTAGCTTTAGCCTCCGGAAAATGGTTATTTTTAGTGTGTAAAGTTTGTTAAGACTACCACTATGTATTGGTGTTTTGAAACCGTAAATAAAAACTTAAAATGGTGACAGCTTGGTGTGACAAGTAAAGTGAAAGTACATTTTGATTTTAATTATTAATTTTCACTTTGAAATACATAATGATGGACAAGATGACCTTTGATATTTTGCTGCTATTTAAACAAAAAGGCCACAAGGGTTGTTTTCAAAAAAGTTACACATAATTAGGGGCTTATTGAAAACAAAATCACGATTGTGTCCTTTGTGTAACAAAATTTAGTCATACAAACTATATGGTTAAGTTTTGTTACACAAAGGAACCAATTAAGTTTTGTTTTAATTAAATACCTTAATTGTGTACAATTTTTTTGAAAACAACTCACAGATCAAAATCAAGTAATGGGTTTATAGTTAGGTACCTCAAAACAAGAAAAAGACCAGAGATAAAAAGAGAACATTAACAAAGAAAATTTAATAAATTATGTTACAATCTTACATAGCTGGTCCTTTTTATTTAAATAAAAATTGTGACAGACAGTGACGTTTCATATGTATATTCCTTTTTCCAGAAAATCTGTCATTGGCAATATTCCTGTCAACAGGAAAATAAACTCAAAAGTCATTATTTGATTGTTTGTGAGTGTTTGTTCAGAATCACTTTCAATGACACATTCTTGTAAAAACGGCAAAAGATTCTGATACAGTTTCCAGTTGTCTGGTAGCAGTATAGGAACTCTACTAAATAACCAAAAAAATACTATTATATTCCATTTTACATTTCTTACCCTGTTTTGTGTAGATATCACTGTGCGATATGATCGAGCCACCGGACTACGAGGAGGTGGCAGACAGGCTGATGGGTGAACGAGACCCATTGGCCTACCCGCCACACGACATGGAGCTGGTCACGGTGCCACGACGCATCAGGACCATCACTCATGTGCTGCCTGATGAGAATCTGTGAGTATTTTTTTCCATGCAATTGACTTGTGAATGGACTGAATATGCATAATAATAAGACAACCGGATAGCCCAATGGTTAAAGAACCTGACTGAGGTCCCAGGCTCGATTCCCTATCGGAGCAGGTATTCAGGTATTCGTGTGAAATATGCGAATATCTGTCCTTGAGTCTTGGATGTTTAAATGTATTTAAGTATGTATTTATCTATATACTAGGGGCGTTCAATAAAAAGTGAGAATGAGTATGTTATAAACAACTTTTACTAAATGTCATTTTATTTTTCGACATAGTCACCTTTTAGCATAATACACTTAGTATATCTTTTTTCTAAATTTAAAATTCCATTTTTAAAAAAGGTCTCATCTTGAGTACTTAAAAAATCTTGTACTGCAGCGACTACCGCGTCGTCGTCTTCAAATTTCTGGCCTCTCAGGTATTGTTTCAATCTCGGAAATAGGTAGAAATCACTGGGAGCGAGATCTGGTGAATACAGAGGATGCTTAAGGATATCGAACCCAGCATCACGAATTGCAGCCATTGCAACGGCGGACTTGTATGCCGGGGCATTGTCGTGGTGGAACAGCACAACTTTCGAGAGTTTACCTCGCCGTTTTTCGCGGATCTCATTGCGCAATGTTGCTATTTGTTTGGCGTATAATGTGCCCGTAATAGTGGCTCCATGCTCGAGATACTCAATCATTAATACCCCTTTACCATCCCAAAAAACAGAGCCCATGACCTTACCGGCAGATGGGCTCACCTTGAATTTCTTCGGAGTTGGAGATGATGGCCTTTTCCATGTCATAGACTGCAGTTTCGATAATGGGTCGTAATGATGGAGCCATGTTTCGTCCATTGTTATAAATCGCGCCAAAAAAAGTTCCCGGTCTTGCTGCATCAGGTTCAAAGCTTCTTGACAAATCTCTAGTCTAGTTTGTTTTTGCGTGTCAGTAAGCATTCTTGGTACCCAACGCGCAGATACCTTTTTCATACCCAAGCGTTCATGTAAAATATTATGCAGGCTGCCCTTTGAAATCTTTACATTTTCAGCAATAAAACGAACCGTGACACGACGATCCGCCAAAACTGAGTTTTCGACTTTTTTCACTATTTCTTCAATTACTGCTGTAGTAGGGCGTCCGGAGCGGGGGTCGTCCATTGTCGATGTTCTTTCACGTCTAAATTCGGCGCACCAACGTGCGACTGTCGAATACGGAGGAGCATTAGACCCTAAAGTGTCCCGCAAATCCAAATTGACTTGGTCCGTAGAAAAATTTTTCAAACACAAGTATTTGATAACGGCGCGCAGTTCAATTTTCTCCATTTTCGCTAACGTACTGAATAGCATTGCAAAGAAATTACCGTATATTTTTTTAAACAAAAGACAGTTAGTTTTTTTTTCATAGCAATCAGCTAGATAGATTAGCTTTACCGGCCAGTATTTAATTTCGTAATATTATAAAACTTTTTAACAAAAAATTAAACCGCCGAATAAACTGAAAAGCAAAAAATAATACCTTTTTTGTTTGACCTTAATCTAGGTACCAGTTTGAAGTCGGTGCCTCAGCACGAGCCAGGAGGAGTGATAGAAGCCAATCAGGTAGAAGATTATAGGTCCACTCCTCCTGGCTAGTGCTGAGGCACCGACTTCAAACTGGTACCTAGATTAAGGTCAAACAAAAAAGGTATTATTTTTTGCTTTTCAGTTTTTTCGGCGGTTTAATTTTTTGTTAAAAAGTTTTACTTTATACTTTTTTTCCATCCTTGGGGTAATTTTTTTCCAAATTTATAATACCAACTTCAAGGTATACCCTATCTATCCAATAAAAAAGAATTATGAAAATCAGACTACTCTGTAAAAAGTTAGTCAATCATCCCCTGTTTTCCTACCCTTAGGGTAGGAATATTATTTCCAAATTTAAATGGGACCACCCTTTGGGTATACGCTTTCCAATAAAAAAAGAATCATCAAAATCCGACTACTCTGTAAAAAGTTATGCATGATCATACAAAAAAAAATATATATATATACACGTCGAATTGAGAACCTCCTCCTTTTGTTTTCGTCGGTTGAAAAGAGTTTGCATCTCATTCTCACTTTATATTGAACGCCCCTCGTATGTATGTTTATCCGTTGTCTAGTACCTATAGTACAAGCTTTGCTTACTTAGTTTGGGACTATGGGAATGATTTCGAAGTCTATGTAACTAAATAAGCATAATAGTTGAATAACCATACACTATTATAATGAATAAAAATTTAACATTGTAGATGGACTGAAACAATTACTTTGGTCACCCGCAACCTTATGTTAGCTATGTTTATGTAAGAAATGTGTGTTCATGCAATTCCTCCACCTCCACACTGTACGAACACACACAAACGCAACTATCACCACCACCAAACTACACAACGCGTTTTGCACTCAACCAGTCAGTCTGTGTAGTTTGGTGGTGGTGATAGTTGGGTTTTTAGTAATTTGTGTATGTTTGTACAGTGTGGAGGTGGAGGAACTACATGAACACACATTTCTTGCGTTAACATATATCTTGTTGAGTTTCTGACTGGATTCATCGATTCATCTATTCATCTCAATAGGGTTTTTCCAAACCGGTGATAAATTCTTCAACATTCATAAGTAGGTACTTGTTATCTCCCTAAATTGACTTTGTTTTTGACTTTGACTTATAATAAAGTTACATGAGTACAACCAAGTTTTATTTTTATTAACCAACTTCTTAAAAGGAGGTTCTCAATTCTTCTTATATATGTTTGCTACTTGTTTGAACAGGAGCAAAGCCCCGATGTTCGTGCGGGACTGCATACGCTGCTATACTTCGGACTACACCGTGGTGGAGTACAAGTACCGCTCGCACTCGGGCTCCACGCAGTGCCGGGAGCGGCTCGCGGAGCGCCTGGAGCGGCTCAGCGCAGCCCCGCGACAGCTGTATGAAGTGGACGCCGAGCGCGACGAGCCACCGCCGCAGGTCAGTGGAATACCCACGGGTCTAAACTGTATACTGTATACCAATCTCCTAGCCCCGTGACGTGATCCCCATTGGGTTGCCTGGTACTTTTACCATATTTGGTGTCAATGGTGTAACTAGCATCATATAGGACGAGGTGCGGGCGGCAGGCACGAGGCGCGCTCGCCGCCCGCACCTCTCCCGCCCCCTTTTTCGTCATACCCCCCAGCCCCTGTACCGCTCGGGTGAGGACTCATTTAAAAGGTCTAGCTATAGCAACTGACAGCTGTAGCTCCATCACCAGCACCAAATAGTTGCCTGCCCTGGAATCTACCCACTGCACAACATTGTTAAATACACAATCATAAGGTCATCAAACGATTTGCGAATCTGTTACATAGTATGACGTCATTTGACGACCAGATGGCCTAGTGGTTAGAGACCCTGACTATGAAGCTTGAGGTCCCGGGTTCGATTCCCGTGTCGGGGCAGATATTTGTATGAAAAATACGAATGTTTGTTCTCGGGTCTTGGGTGTTTATTATGTATTTAAGTATGTATCTATCTATATAAGTATGTTTATCCGTTGCCTAGTACCCATAACACAAGCTTTGCCTAGCTTACTTTGGACTAGGACAATTGGTGTGAATTGTCCCGTGATATTTATTTATTTATTTTTATTTATTTATAGTGACTAGTGACTATTGTGTAATCTTTTTAATAGTAAATTTGTACAAGTTAAGTATGAAGTATCTTTTTCTATTTATTTTTTTATTTTCTTCAACTTCATTTTTTTTATTACTTTTACGGTCATCCCGTGAAACCATATATTTCAAACTAAATACAAACTGAAATATAGATGCACAGAAAAAACCCCAGAAAAAAGACCAATGCTGGGAATCGAACCCAGGTCCTTTGCGTTCCGTGCTGCGTGCTTACCCCTACACCACCACTGGTCTAGAAGTTAGCGACGAATCTTTCCCATACATCGTACACTTCAGTCTGTTATAATCACATTTAGGCAGTGATAAAGCGCATCTATGTTATGCCCTCTACCGAGAGACTTCAACACTCCTTCAGAGCTACCCGCTCACCTGGACCAAGAGATGGCGCTAACTTCTAGACCAGTGGTGGTGTAGGGGTAAGCACGCAGCACAGAACGCTGAGGACCTGGGTTCGATTCCCAGCATTGGTCTTTTTTCTGGGGTTTTTTCTGTGCATCTATATTTCAGTTTGTATTTAGTTTGAAAGTAAATTTGTAGCTACTGAACAACTTCAAAGCATGTTACTTATCATCGTCATTTCAGCCGAAAGACATCTACTGCTGAACATAAGCCTTTCTCAAGGTACGCCGAACAGATCGGTCCTGCGCCGTCCGCATCCAACGTTTCCCGCAACCTTAACCAGTTCAATGCTCGATCTTGTTGGAGGCCTAACTACACTGCGTTTACCGGTCCGTGGACGCCACTCGTGGACCTTTTCAGCCCCATCGGCTATCAGTTCTACGAGCGATGTGCCCTGCCCACTGCCACTTGAGTCTGGCGATTATTTGAGCTATGTCAGTGAATTTAGTTCTTGCGGGAATTTCATTATTACATTAGTTATGTCACATATTTATTTGTGTGATGAGCACGAATATTTGTTCCTGAGTTATGGATGTTTTCTATGTATTTAAATATTTATTTATCTATATAAGTATGTTTATCGTCGTCTAGTACCTATACCATAGTACAAGCTTTGCTTAGTTTGGGACTAGGTCGATTTGTGTAAGATTGTCCCCTAATATTTATTTATTTATTTATATGGTTGGATTTATACCTCTAAGATATCAACTTTTTCTACCAGCTGGAATCCCAATCCCAGCCGTCAAGCGGGCGTCAATCCGTGGCGTCAATATCGTCGTCATCGTCGTGTAACGAGACGCTGACGCCACGTGGATCGTGGGCCAGCCTCGACCTGCGGAGTTCTTCCTCGGACCCGCTACTCCCAGATCTGTTCGAACGTCGCCCACCCGACCAGCAGGACGCCATCAATGAGGCCAGGAGGTGGGTAGAACTAGTTGCAGTAGAAGTTTCGAACGACCAGTAGTTAATAGGTATCCTCTTCGGTGACCTCCAGGTAGATGCGAGGAAGTGGGTACAGGTGCTTCCACCAGTTAAAATTCCAGTGTCAGGTGCCGAGCGTGTCAGGTGCGAGTTGAATTTGACCCACTCCCAGTGGTCGGATTTACTTGGAATTTGGTATGCTTATGTAGGTTGGATGACAATGCAAGTACAGTCAACAAAAAGTACAGTCAGCGAAAAAGCTTGCATTGAAAATGAAATTTTTAACAAAAACTTATTCACATGGGCACCTGTTGAACCAAGCTTTGCCCCTAATAGTATGTACCTGCCTCCTAAAACTTCTGTACCGACACAGTTACATAACTACGTATATAGCGATAGCTATATACGTCAGCTATGTCGACAGGCGAGTCAGTAGTCTCGCACCCATAGGACCATGTACTTGTCCTTTGCCAATATAATAATTATCAACATTCTTTGTTTGGACTTATCTCTCCGTAACTCTCCCAGTATATAGACTCACATATATAATACCAGACTAGCTAAACTTCTAACCATAAATGTTGCAGGCTAGAGAACCGTCAAGCTGACTTGCTGGGGCTGTACTCACCGTACTTGGACGAAGAGGAGGCCGTCGAGCGCCGCCTGGCGGCAGAGATGCCCAGCGAAGTCATGGGGCACAGGATACTGGTGCACTGTCACCAGCTCAAGTAAGTTTAACCTCGTAAAGCCTACGTCAAATTTTGACTATCGTAATTTGAAACTTATTGACAATCTAAAAAAGTTTACATTTGTTTTGACATACAGGCAATCAATACTTTAAGAAAGCCCTCTCATTCTGAGAGGAGCCTTGTGTCCTGCAGTGGGACGTACTGGGATGATGATGATGATGATGATGACAACAATACAATACAATACAATACAATACAAATATTCTTTATTGATCACCAAGAACAGTACAGTGACATTACAAAAATAAAAATTCAGGTAGACAATAGGCGGTCTTATCGCTAAAAACAATCGCGTCTTGGAATAATTGCTTTATGGTGTCAGCTATTTTATAATAATTCATTTATTTACGAACGACAATGGTCCAGCAATAAAATACAAATAATTACAACAGTGTCATACTTATCGCTATAGCTAAACCGTTTAAATGAGTCCTCGCCCGCGGGGTACAGAGACGCGGGGGTAGACGATAAAGGGGGCGGGAGAGGTGCGGGCGGCAGGCACACGAGGTGAGGTCGCCGCCCGCACCTCTCCCGCCCCCTTTGTCGTCCTACCCCCCGGCCCCTGTACCGTGCGGGCGAGGACTCATTTAAACGGTTTAGCTATAATGCTACACAGTTAATTCAAAACTAAAAAATAAATAATTTAATTTTATTATTTATTGAAATTTAAAGTTCTTTAATACTAAAAATCGAAATAAAAATTATTTAAGATTATTGGTGTAATTTGACCCGTGATATTTATTTTTATTTGCTTAATATTTATTCATCTAATTCCAGGTTAGAACTCGACGTGGAACCCCTCTTCGCCTCCATGGCCCTCTACGACGCCAAAGAAAAAAAGAAGCTCTCTGAAAATTTCAACTTCAATCTCAACTCCGAGTGCACTCGGCAAATGCTCTCGGGGCACATTCCTCACGCCGATTTGAGTACTATGACACGGAGTGCTGTGTTCGATATAATAAATCCTTCGCATGACGTGTTCCTGGTGGTGAGGGTCGAGAAAGTTCTGCAGGGTGATGTTAACGAATGTGTGGAGCCTTATATTAAGGATGATAAGGTATGCTGTTGCTTGAAACCTTTTTTTTTTACATAAAAGCGGCAAATCTAACCGCCCACTTTACATACTGTTTCTAAGGAAGGAGGGCGATTAGATTTGCCGCTGAGTATATAATTGACCAAGCCAAAGGTGTATCTCACTGGTTCAGTAACTGTCTATTCACTTTAGCCTTGAAGAGCCCTAGGTTGTATCTATCTGGAAATACAGTTGGGTAGTTCTACTAGCGTTTCAACCGCTATCACTCTCCTGTCGCATATACGTAAGAAATAAGCTACAGCTAGAGTGAAATTTCAACAAATTGAAATTATACCACAAGCACGCTGCATCGTTATATATAATACCTTCCGCTAGGTGTCGCTCATTTACCTAATATATGTGACAGGAGAGTGACAGCGGTTGAAACGCTAGTAGAACGACCCAGATGATGAAAGCGAATTCCATTCCTTAGCAGTTTGTACTAGGAAAGATGAAGCGAACCACTTCGTGTGGGTCAACAGAATACTACCCAGATAAGGGTGAAGACGCTCCTGGATGTCCCTTGGTAAAATAGAAATGGAGGAATCATTCATGTAATCCGAAATGTATCCGGTAAAAAAAGACAAACAATTCTACGACGAAAATCTACTTAAATAAGCGATACACGGTCGTCTTTGTTGTAACTCCCCCCCCCCCCCCCCCCCGAACGCATTAATCATCCAATCAAAGCATTGTTTTTGAGAAACACTTTTGACATCATAAAAAATCATGGCTCTTAAGAGGGTACGATGGCTGAGAGAATTTTGAGAAATGGGTATTTTAATGAAATGTCGCTGTCTCGCCCGAACCCCTGCGTGTCAGTACAGCGAGAGCGGGACAACTGCAGCTCAGACCGTTATTAGGCGCGTAAAATTGATCAAAACAGCATTTCGTAATCCCCTGTTTTCTTCTCGAAAACTGGGCCAATAAATTTTTTTCTTTCGTAAATAATTAGAGGACAGATTTAGCTATGCCCCTATGTTTTCCTTTTTTTTGTTTATAGGAGGGATTCTTTTCGGACGAGTGTCTGAAAATGACGTTGAAATTGGGCAATTTTTTCGGTTTTTGAATGCTCATATTTCTTATGTTAATTGAAATATGGAAAAAAACGAAACCTAGGGGCATAGCTGTGGTAGATACAGATAACACAGTAAAAAAAATTTGGCTCTAAAGCCATTATCCAGGGAGGAAACAGGGGACTACGTTTGTATGGAGAAATGGTGCGCATCGTACTCTCTTAAATTATACGTTAATTATGCGTTAATTCCATTTTGTCGGAAACGAGTCCGTTTTGATAACACATAACTAAAAAAGTGTACTTTTTTTTTATCAAACTGCCAGTTGTGGTATAAGCTACGGTGAAGGAAAACATCGTAAGGAAACCTGCACACGCCTGCGAAGAAATTCAATGGTGTGTGTGAAGTTTCCAATCCGCAGTGGACCCGCGTGGGAACTACGGCCCAAGCCCTCTCATTCTGAGAGGAGACATGTGCCCTGCAGTGGGACGTATATAGGCTGAGTCTGGGGTGATGATGATGAGTTGTGATGAGTCGACAAATTATATGATTAAATAATCTATTCAGGGGCGTAGCTACCGCTTTATCAGCCGTATCGATACGCGTGTAAGGAAAAATTAGTAAAATTTTATGCGCAATGTCACTTAATCTCGTGCTTCCCGGAAAAACCCCCCAACTAATTCTGATACAGGGTCCTTCCAAGGCACGCTACACCACTGAATCTATGAACTATACCTTGACAAGCTCGTGCGCGGCGCTCGGCGGAACCCTGTCGCAGGGAGCCTCTGCTGTCCATAACAAGATTGTTTATAATAAGTGCGGCAAATACTGACTGCGACAGGGTACCGCGGAGGGTCGCGCACGAGATTTCCGCTTATCCATCACCTAAGTTCACGGAATTGACCGATCACACACGAGCAAAAAAGCTCGCCGAGCGCGAACTTACTGGAACGTCTATTTAATTTAGCACTTTACCCCGCAGAATCGCGAGAAAGTCCGCGCCGGCGCCCAGGCGGCGTGCTCGCGGCTCGGGAAGTACCGCATGCCGCTCGCTTGGAGTGCGGTGTCTTTACTGAACATCCTCAGCGGCAGCGGCAGCGGTGACGAGCGAGACGCGCCGCAACCGGGCGGCAACACCAACAGTCTGGGTGAGTCCGTACCCGAAGGGTGCCAAAATAGGGTCCTGTTTACTGAGACTCCGCGGTCTGTCTGTCCGTCCGTCTGTCACAGGATTCCATCCCTTGTGTAGCGGAGTTTATAAGTCTGACGCCTGGGTAAGGGCCAGAATGATTCAACCACTACATATGAGGATATAACTCAGTTTATTATGATAGTACAGATACAGGGTTTATGTACTCTTAATAATTATTGGTTTACATACATCTGGTTTGCATCAGTTAATTATATACAGTGTGATTATGACGTCATCGGGTAACCACATAAACAAGAAGTTGGCTTAATGTAAATGACACAATTGTACCAATAATACAGATGAAACCGGGTTCCATAAGGAACCCGCGAGGTCCACCGATACCACCCCTCGACCTCTCCTCACGCCTCCTTCTTCAATACGAATCTACAGGGAGATACGTATTGCATTAGAGTAACGCGCTAACAACGGCGCTTGCAAGAGCTAGTATTACAAGTACAATTCTGCACAACAGGTAAATTTATATAGGTCAAGATTGGGTAAATAATATGGAACAAACTCACAGCTTTCTTGTTCTCTGGAACTGCGTCTATATCCTCTCGCCATCCGTCCTCAATTATATACTCTCTAATCTGAGGGCAGTTCACTCACCCACTTCATCCATCAAGTTCAAATCCCAACCGATTTTCCCTCCTCGTCATAAACGTCAAAGTCATCCCTAAGATTGCCAGCTTAAAATAGGAATGACAGGTCAGAATAGGTGTCATTGCATGAATGCCACCAGCTAGTACATCGCGGAGTTCGCGGATTCCGCGACACCTTGAACCGTAATAGACACTTGAAATTTACACCGATTATGTATTACGACCGGACCGAATCACCTGCTGCGTCCCGCGACACCGACAACACAGCTGTACGTGTCCCGCCTGCATCACTCCACGAAGGTCGCGGACATCGTGGAATATGTGCGTGTGAAGACCAAGCTCACTCTGAGGGTCGAGCGGTTGGAGTCCCGCCATGACGTGAATTTTAATACATTTGTGGTGAGGGTTCCGACTGATCAACTGTCGACCTTCACAAAAGAAGAGTTTTGGCCGAAAGGTGTCGCATACGCCGGTTTCGTGGCCGGTTAACTGACACCGCGAAAGTGCCCACGTCACAGACTTCTCGTGTTAGTAATTAAGTTATAATATAAATATGTATGTTAGTCTTTAAGGTATTTTTTATATGGGCCTATGCAGCCGGAAATAAAAATTATTCTATTCTATTCTATTCTATTACTGTGGCTGCTAAAAAACACTAAACAACTAAAAATAAAATATACTTGGTTGAAAATTAAAAGGGGTCGACACGCGACGCGACGCGACGGTTGCTAGGCAACGCGTACGACCCTATACTGTTCGGATGTTTATCTACCTATAAGTTTGCGATTTAAGTGCTTACATTTTAGTGATTTTTTACTGAAATGTTTTTAAAACATTGTTTCCGACTACGGAATACTCTGAAACCGCCCTAAACCAGGTTATGATTTTGGAATTTTATCCCGATCCCGTTGGAATATCGGAATAAAAAAAAGCCCATATGTGTTGTTCCAGATATCCGGCTATCTGTGTACCAAATTAAAAAGAACACGCATGCTCACAAACTTTAGCATTTATAAAATCAGTAGTATAGGGAGTTTCACTCCGCAGTTTAGGTATGTTCGGCCGGCGCGCCTCCCTAGCAGGCGTATGGCAGTAGTTTGTCGCTCGGCATTCGGTTCGCACGCTAAGTTTACTGAATTAATACACAATGTTATCTTTCTTGATTTATATACCTATCTGAATATCGGCGACCGGGTACCCTGTGCTCTTGGTTTCGGTTCAGCGGTGCCCAACGGAATATGAACGCTCGTATCACACGATAAGTTTCAATTTTGCGTGCAAGCAGTTAACGGTCGTAAGGGCCTAGTTGACTTTTGTTCGAGAGGGATCCTTCTGTACGCTAGTACTATCAGTTCTGTGGTATAACGTGTAGTTCCCTCCCAACAGACCGCAAAGCGTCCTCCAGCAGCCTGGAACAGCTGCGGCGGCGCGCGGGCGAGGTCGGGGGGTCGTTGACCCGCAAGGGCTCCGTGGAGCGGCGGGCGCCCCCTGCCGACGAGTTGGTGCCACAACTGGACGCGCTGAAGCCTGTCGTCATCACTGTCACTAGCTTCTTCAAACAGGTTACTTGTAGTTCCCTCCCAACAGACCGCAAAGCGTCTGGAGCTATGAAGGATCGAATGAGGAATGAGATCCGTAGAAGAACCTGGATCACCGACATAGCCAAACGAGTTAGCTCGTTGAAATGGCAATGGGCTGCAGGGTAATTGTGTAACTTTTTTAACGTTTTTGTATGGCTGTGACAGCTGGCTGTTTCCGATACCAATTGTCAACCTTGCCAATACCAGAACTGTCAAAATGAGCCACCTGCCGACGACTTGGTTTAAACTGAGTTGTCTGACGAATCAGTCAGTGACGTTACTCTTTTATGGATATAGTAAGGAATAATAAATTGACCACCTCTCAGTGAAACCACTAGACCTAGGGTCTTCAACTTTTTTGAAGTCAAGGGTTTAGTATACTCTGATATTGGTTTGGTGGGCCGCAACACAATAAAAACTATATCGTTTTAATTTCTATTCTTTTTAGTCTGTAAATAGGTATAATTTGTAGACATAATGTGTGTGTGCGTGTCTGTAGACATGTGTGATGCGGCCCGCGGGCCGCAGGTTGAAGACCCTTGCACTAGACTATAGTATTCAGTATTTATTTTTCTTTCAAAACATATGTTAATCATCACGTCTGTTACTAGGAAACGGACAAGCTTCGCGACGAGGATCTATACAAGTTCCTGGCGGAGATCAAGCGGCCCAGCTCCGCCCCTAAGAAGCTGAAATGCATCCCGGGCACGCTCAAGATTGAGGTGGCGCCGTGCCCCGAAGAGATCAAGAACGGGCTCACGCCGGAACTCGCCAAGTTGCATCCTTGCGGCGGTGAGATTGTTGTTTTTTTTTCCTTTTTAGGGTTCCGTAGTCAACAAGGAACCCTTATAGTTTCGCCATGTCTGTCCGTCTGTCTGTCTGTCTGTCTGTCTGTCTGTCCGTCCGCGGAAATTTGTCTTATTTTATACTAGCCTTCCGTCCACAGCTTCGCCCGCGATAAATTAATTTTCCCGTAGGAAAAAGTAGCCTATGTCACTCAGTGATAATGTAGCTTTCTAACGGCAAAAGAATTTTTGAAATCGCTCCAATAGTTTTTGAGTTTCTTCATTACGTACAAAAATACAAATCCTTCCTCTTTATAATAATATTAGTGTAGAGTGTAACTAGCTGTTGCCCGCGACTCCGTCTGCGAAGAATAATAGGGGTATGAAAAATAGATGTTGACCGATTCTCAGACTACCCGATATGCACACAAAATTTCATGAGAATCGGTCGAGCCATTTCGGAGGAGTTCGGTAACAAACACCGTGATACGAGATTTTTATATATTAGACTAGCTAAAAAAAAAAAAAAAAAATAAATATCACGGGACAATTCACACCAATTGACCTAGTCCCAAAGTAAGCTAAGTAAAGCTTGTGTTATGGGTACTAGGCAACGGATAAACATACTTATATAGATAGATACATACTTAAATACATATTAAACACCCAAGACCCGAGAACAAACATTCGTATTTATCTGCCCCGACACGGGAATCGAACCCGGGACCTCAAGCTTCGTAGTCAGGTTCTCTAACCACTAGGCCATCTGGTCGTCTAAAACTAACTAACTACTAAACTAACTAAACTAACTACTAAACTAGCTGACCCCGCAAACGTTGTTTGGCCATATATCAAACACATAGGGATATAAAAAGTAGCCTGCGACCTATTCTCAGACCTACCGAGTGTAGAGAAAAAAGTTTCATAAAAATCGGCCAAGCCGTTTCGGAGGAGTTCGGCAACAAACACCGTGACACGAGATTTTTATATATTACATTTATACGTTTTTCTTTGTTTGTAATTAGTTATTGATCTTCTTTTGAAAATGTGCTTCTGCCAAGTTTCTTGCGGCGCATTCTTCTTGGCAATGTTGGTCCTTCCGAAAGCGCTGGTAGCACACAACGCGTGGAGATAGTCACAGGAATTTTAGTTTAGTTAGTAGACATGCATAAAGCACCATTGACGAGCAACTGTGATGAAAATGAGCTGAAAATTTCTTCCATTCCAGATGACAACGTGCGCCCGTGCAAGGAGGTGCTTCCCTTCCCCCTGCACCCCCCTATTACCCCGCACCTGCAGTACAGGAATCTCATGTTCGTGGGCGTTAAAGAGATCAATCTCAACGCGTACACCTCCCGCGCAGGCTCCGCTAGGAATATTGCTGTAAGTTACTGTTTATTAATAATAAATAAATAATAAATATAATAATCGACCTAGTCCCAAACTAAGCAAAGCTTGTACTGTGGGTACTAGACGACGATAAACATACTTATATAGATAAATAAATACTTAAATACATAGAAAACATCCATAACTCAGGAACAAATATTCGTGCTCATCACACAAATAAATGCCCTTACCGGGATTCGAACTCAGGACCTCTTGCTTCGTAGGCAGGGTCACTATCAACTAGGCTAAAGCGGTTGTTTGATGAATAAGTTTTTTTTTCTTTAATTGTAATGTTATTAACTAAATGGGGATGTCAACGGATGATGAAGTGGTGACCAAACCAATCTAATTGAATCTTCAAATGAAAGCATAAAGAAAAAGCATCCAACTTTTTAACAGTGTCTCAAAACTATCTTCATACCGAATTTCATGTAAATCGGTTCAGCTGTTTATTAATAAGTACCAGGGTGAACGAGCTCCGCTCGGGCTGAAACTCAGTACCAAGCGTTTTCCCAGAGATGAGACCAAGCTAGACCAATTTTTCATCCCCGAAAGCCCCCACATACCAAATTTCATCGAAATCGTTGGAGCCGTTTCTGAGATTCTGATTATATATATACAAGAATTGCTCGTTTAGATAGATAAAAATATCATTTATTTCAGACAATGTCCATAATTGTTAGTAATTACAAAAAAAAATACAAATTATGTTAGTACAAAATGCGTGAAGAGGTAACAGACAGACAATTGGCAACCTTTCATTTTTTTAAAACCTGAAAATTACTGCAGGAATTGAAAGAGTTTCGCCTCCTGAAGACGGAAAAATATTTATTATAATTTATTTCTCCATATTTAAAAAAATACAACAAGTTTAAAAACATATAATGTACTTACAAATACTTCCACAGAATATATATGTTTCCTTTACCCTTTTCACTTGAAAAAAGAGCTGTCATAATTTTAAATTTGATAACAACCTTAACGTCAAATTTACGTCATCACTTTTTTTTAATAGAGATAGACAAAAGTAATGGATCTATTCTATCGTTACGCTCTTTTAGAATAAGCACATCTTTAAAAAATTGTAACAAATTAATTAATAATCCTAGTGAAAATTTAAAACTATCAGCGTCTTTCTCTTTCCAAACAGAATACAGAGAACGAATCAAATTATAGTCTTAGTAATATGAAATGTTGTCAATTCCGATCTCTGAATTTGTAATTCATCTACAGGTGCGCGTGCAACTGATGTGCGGCGAGTCCCCTGCGCACGCGCTGTCGGCCATCTTTGGTCGCAGCTCGTGCCCCGAGTTCACCAGCGAGGCTTACTCCACAGTGCTCTACCACAACAAGTAACGCCATCTATGCTATGATCTGGAAATAACGACCGTTCGAACGCAGGGCGATTTTTTTCAACGCCTCCTGGTTATTCGCCACCTGTCAATACCACGTCAGATAAATTAATTGATATGTCAAAATATCAAATACTCGCTGCTCGAGGTGCTATGTTGACGCCATTAAAAAATAATTCGAAGACACGACTCCAATAAAAAAAACGCTTTATTTTAGCCCTGAAGACCAGATTGAGCAAAATTATTTTTTTTGTTGCTTTTTGCTTTAAAACAAATAAATAGTCAGTTGATTGAGTTGACGAACAAGTGATGTCATAAGTTGCTATTGCCATTCAAACTCTATGGGAGAATTGTGTTTTGACAGCTCATAAAAGGAACGTCAGTTGATTCGTGGTGGATCCCCATCAGCGTTCTTTTACGTCATCACAACGACTTTGTATGGAGTAGGGACAAAAGAGGCAGTTTTGGCGGGAAAATACCGCCCGATCGTGAGTGGGACTCGCACACTGTTCCGTACAAATTTGCAAGTGTCAAAATATAAAAACAAAAAATAAATATTAGGGGACAATCTTACACAAATCGACCTAGTCCCAAACTAAGCAAAGCTTGTACTATGGGTACTAGACGACGATAAACATACTTATACACCGTGAAATTTTAGTGGTTGTTTTCCCGAAACGAGGTGATTTAGTATCGATTGTACAATCGATTTATAATTACTATTTTGACTAGAGTCAAAAATCCAATTGTGAAAAACGAAAGTCGAAAATGACCGCAAACCAATAGTAACGCTTCGTTGGTACCTAACCTATCGTACGATCGTACGCTACTTGTACCAATGAAGCGTTACTATTGGTTTACGGTCATTTTCGACTTTCGTTTTTCACAATTGGATTTTTGACTCTAGTCAAAATAGTAATTATAAATCGATTGTACAATCGAAACTACGAGGGGCGTTCAATATAAAGTGAGAATGAGATGCAAACTCTTTTAATATTACGAAATTAAATACTGGCCGGTAAAGCTAATCTATCTAGCTGATTGCTATGAAAAAAAAAACTAACTGTCTTTTGTTTAAAAAAATATACGGTAATTTCTTTGCAATGCTATTGAGTACGTTAGCGAAAATGGAGAAAATTGAACTGCGCGCCGTTATCAAATACATGTGTTTGAAAAATTTTTCTACGGACCAAGTCAATTTGGATTTGCGGGACACTTTAGGGTCTAATGCTCCTCCGTATTCGACAGTCGCACGTTGGTGCGCCGAATTTAGACGTGGAAGAACATCGACAATGGACGACCCCCGCTCCGGACGCCCTACTACAGCAGTAACTGAAGAAATTGTGAAAAAAGTCGAAAACTCAGTTTTGGCGGATCGTCGTATCACGGTTCGTTTTATTGCTGAAAATGTAAAGATTTCAACGGGGAGCGTACATAATATTTTACATGAACGCTTGGGTATGAAAAAGGTATCTGCGCGTTGGGTACCAAGAATGCTTACTGACACGCAAAAACAAACTAGACTAGAGATTTGTCAAGAAGCTTTGAACCTGATGCAGCAAGACCGGGAACTTTTTTTGGCGCGATTCATAACAATGGACGAAATATGGCTCCATCATTACGACCCAGAAACGAAACTGCAGTCTATGACATGGAAAAGGCCATCATCTCCAACTCCGAAGAAATTCAAGGTGAGCCCATCTGCCGGTAAGGTCATGGGCTCTGTTTTTTGGGATGGTAAAGGGGTATTAATGATTGAATATCTGGAGCATGGAGCCACTATTACGGGCACATTATACGCCAAAACAAATAGCAACATTGCGCAATGAGATCCGTGAAAAACGGCGAGGTAAACTCTCGAAAGTTGTGCTGTTCCACCAGAACAATGCCCCGGCACACAAGTCCGCCGTTGCAATGGCTGCAATTCGTGATGCTGGGTTCGATATCCTTAAGCATCTTCCGTATTCACCAGATCTCGCTCCCAGTGATTTCTACCTATTTCCGAGATTGAAAGAATACCTGAGAGGCCAGAAATTTGAAGACGACGACGCGGTAGTCGCTGCAGTACAAGATTTTTTAAGTACTCAAGATGAGACCTTTTTTTAAAATGGAATTTTAAGTTTAGAAAAAAGATATACTAAGTGTATTATGCTAAAAGGTGACTATGTCGAAAAATAAAATGACATTTAGTAAAAGTTGTTTATAACATACTCATTCTCACTTTTTATTGAACGCCCCTAGTAAATCACCTCGTTTCGGGAAAACAACCACTAAAATTTCACGGTGTATAGATAAATAAATACTTAGATACATAGAAAACATCCATAACTCAGGAACAAATATTCGTGCTCATCACACAAATAAATGCCCTTACCGGGATTCGAACCCAGGACCTCTTGCTTCGTAGGCAGGGTCACTACCAACTAGGCTAAAGCGGCCGTTACAATATAAACGGCCGTATCTATGAAAATCCAATGTTAACAGAGCCCTGCTCCTAAGCAAAACGGACGCAGTGTGGGGTCGTTTTATTTTGGATATTGATTTATCCATAAACATTAAAAAAACCGGCCAAGAGCGTGTCGGACACGCACAAGGTAGGGTTCCGTAGCCATTACAAAAAAATCAAGTAATATTTTTCTAAGGATTTCGTATGTGTACGGAATCATCCAAGTTTAGGTATGTTTTATACCTTAGGCTACTATTTACTCTTAAACTACAAATAATTTCCAAGCAATCTTAGCCGCTATAATTTTCCTAGTAAATTTGAGATATTTACTACCATTCTGAATTTTTCAAATTTTTCCACCTAACAGTTTAGATTTTAGAGGGGGGGGGGGGACGCTCGATATTAATGAAAATTTTCACTTTAAAGTTGAATATTTCGCAAACAGATCACTGAATAGAAAAATCATGTTAGCAACCCCGCAATGGTTTTAAAAGTCCTATCCAACGATACCCCACACTATAGGATTAGACGAGAAAAAAAAATCACCCCGCCTTTACGTCTATGGGAGGTACCCTAAAAAAAATTATTTTTTTATTTTTTATTTTACCACTTTGTTGGCGTGACTGATATGTATATTCATGCCAAATTACAGCTTTCTAGTACTAACGATCTCTGAGCTTAGCCGCGGACAGACAAACAGACAGACAGACGGACAGACATGGCGAAACTATAAGGGTTCCTAGTTGACTACGGAACCCTAAAAGGGACATCTAAAAGTACCTTATAGGTTTAAAGTCCACGGGAATTCGTATGGAAACACATTTTTTAATGACTGTATTTTTTTTATTGCCGACCAGATGGCCTAGTGGTTAGAGAACCTGACTACGAAGCTTGAGGTCCCGGGTTCGATTCCCGTGTCGGGGTAGATATTTGTATGAATAATACGAATGTTTGTTCTCGGGTCTTGGGTGTTTGATATGTATTTAAGTATGTATCTATCTATATAAGTATGTTTATCCGTTGCCTTGTACCCATGACACAAGCTATGCTTAGCTTACTTTGGGACTAGGTCAATTGGTGTGAATTGTCCCGTGATATTTATTTATTTATTATTATTTATTTATTGCGTCAACTTAGAAGATTGAGTTTATGACAGCTTCAAAGTATTGCAGACTTGAGTTTTGGTATTAAGTTCAACTAGATATCTCCACGCGTTCCTGAGAATAATGTTTCCGTTTATACCTTATATGTTACGCAACCCTAAAAACTACTCAACATTACGGCGAAGGAAACTACACACACCTGCAAAGAAATTCAATTGTGTGTATAGTTCCCAAATTGCACTAGGCCTGCGTTGTAACGGTCCAAGCCCTCTCACTCCGAAAGAAGACCTGTGTGCAGTGGGTCATACACATATTGGCTACGTGCACGACGGTGGCGCCGCGTAGCGTTGACAACATTTCCTCCCCATTTACTTCCAATTTTTGCTATATTGTGCGCTGCGATCGTTTTCCGTACCCCCACCACCCGCTTCGCACATAGCCAATAGGCTAGGAAGATGAGGATTGATTGATTGAAAACCTGACAATATACTGTTTTAAACTTTCGTGTTTTTCATTCATAATTACTATACTAAACGAGACTTATCACGCAAAAAATATTTATTTTCTCAAACATCCAAGGAAATGTGGTCCTTATAGTCGTGACAATAGAACACGAAGTATGCCATTGTATAGCAGTTGAGGAAGATTCGTTCTAATTTCAAATTAGACGACAATAATGGAATTTCATACAAACATTGCTGGCCAAGGCCAGCAAAGAGATTGTCTTTTGTTTTAGTGGGTCGTATTTTCTTTTATTGACTATCAATGACATACTGCCAATTAAGAAAAATTTAGTTTGTGAATTTACTTTTTAATATCTTACTTGGCTAGATTTAATAAAATAAATAAGGATTGGCGTTTATTGTTAACAATTTATTAAAATAACCAATTAATAAGGTCGTAATTTTTTAATAAATATAAATCATCTCAAGATTTTGCGTCAAAAACATTAACTGGAACAGCTTACAAATAAATTGCGGGAAAAAAAATATTTTGGCGGGAATAAAAAAAAAAACAATTTGAATTAAATATGAATATATAAGTTGAACATTCGTGTCATTTCCTTGGATTTATTTGAGAAAAGCACTATACAAGCCTTGGCCACGAACAGGGATTGCCGGCCTCGTATCTCTAGATGGCCTCGTTAACACTCTGCCATCTACTACTACTCGGCCGGCAATCCCCTATTTCGCGGCCGCTGCAGTAATGTACTATTATTTACCTCGACGACGTTTCGGCCACATTGCAGCAGCCGTGGTTACGGGTTAGGTTATAGTCCGGGAGGCAGAGGCTATTTTGATTAGTGTTTTTATATCGATCGTTACTTCACAATACTAGTAAAGAAGCTGTCCCTAATAAGGAAAGTGAAGGTCAGCTGACGCACCTGCGGGGGCGCTTGCTATGAGACCCCATAGAACACGTCAAAAAAAATCCGAAAAATATTTTATACCGCATGAAATTTTTTTCATGTGTAATTGTCATTGATTAGAATTAAAAAAAAGTAGTCAGCTGCACGACAGAGGTGGGATTATGCGTCAGCTGAACATGCGAACTTGCAAAAAAAATTAGAAAATAAAATTATTTTATGCCGATTTAAATTTTTTTACATGATTTTAGACATTCGAGGGTTGCCTGGTCAAACCCGATAAATCGAAATAATTGTTTGTAGATAAAAGAACACTATGTAAAACATCTAAAATCAAAAATCCTACAAAACATTAGATGAACTTATCGGGTTTGACCAGGAAACCCTCGATATACAGAAATGTGATATTGATAATCAGCTGCATATGTTATATCTTTTGAGGATATATCGGTGGCTGAATTAAACTTCCAGAAAATGCGAAATATGTATAATAAAAAATGAATTAATGTGATCGTTACAGAGGTCGTAGGGCAAGTGAGAATGACATGACATTTCTTAACTACTATAGGAAACGCCTAGAGAAATGGCGAAGGCAACACACGCGGCGACGGTGATTGCTGTGATAATTTGGTAGGCTTAAGCCCAGACAGCATATATAGTGGGGGAAAGACCGTCAGCTGGAGCAGGAATGTATCACTGCGCGCATATATCTCTACGACGCGTGGAATTTTAAATGCTCCAGCTGACGGTCTTTCCCCCACTATATATGCAGCTGATTATCAATATCACATTTCTTTGTATGTCTAAAATCATGTAAAAAAATTTCATTTGGCATAAAATAATTTTATTTCCTAATTTTTTTGCAAGTTCGCACGCTCAGCTGATGCATAATCGCTCTGCCGTGCAGCTGACTATTTTTTTTTTTTTTAATTCTAATCAATGTCAATTACAAATGAAAAAAATTTCATGTCGCACCTCCGGTACAACAGTGCATCATGTCGAAATAATACACCATTTTAATTTAGACTTTCCGGAAATTAAGTAAAGTCTAAATTAAAATGGTGTATTATTTCGAGATGATACACTGTTGTACCGGAGGTGCGATGTGGTATAAAATATTTTTCGGATTTTTTTTTAACGTATTCCGCAGCTTCCCACTCTCGCATCCACCGCAACTGGACCAGCTGACGATCGATTTCGTCATGAGCCACATGCAGGGGCGGTCTTAATGAACAAGCATAAAAGCAGTGCCTACCTTATCATATTAACATAAATATTTATATTAAATTAATTAAGTTACTTTTTATTTTACTTCATATTTATTAATGTTACTCGTTCAGTTCGTATTGTACCGTTCCGCTACCAACTTTCAAAAAGAGCGCGCTGAGCGTATGAATTTCCTCCCTTCATGGCTTATGATTTAATAATAAGCGCAGGTAAGCACTTCTCATGGCTGCTTATGTGAGCACACAATGATATACGCTACGCCTGTGTAAAAAGCATCCGTGAACTACGTACTGATAGACTTCAGGCCACTACACTTACATTCACACACACAAGCATAGCCATCAATTTATTTTTGTATAGGTTCTCAGGAACGGCGGCCGGACCGGGAAGTGTTGCCATTTCTGTCCAGATTGGGCGACTTGGGCGCTAAACTTGTATTATAGAATTGTTTACGCTTTTCATTTGGAGTATTTTGGAGATAAATATTTGTTTGAAAATTGTAAGTAAACATAATATTGAACATAGTTGATAACCGATTTTCCATCAAATGTTCGATAGTTTGCGTAAAATATTTTGTAGAGAATCAAAATAGTTAATATCCAGTAAATTTCACTTCGTGCTAATGGCTACATTCACTGCTAACATCGCGCGATCGCGGTATCTCTCTCTCTCTTGTATTAAATATTGTTAGCGTGAGCGAGATAGCCCGACATGGCGTTCACGCATGCGCCAAGCCCACAACCCGGACAAATTATAAGTGTCTCGATTTTGCATATTTATCACAAACGCTCGCACTTTTAAATTTGTCAGGTTTTTATTTTGGTCTATTATTTGAACTCGGTATGCAACTAGCGTCATGTTTGTTTTTATTGCGAGAGACCGGGTCATTATTTGTAGAATTATTGGTTTTATAGTGATTTTCTTTTGTTATTAACTTAGATTGTCGTGGGATTTCACCGGATAAGGATTTAAATAGTGTTTTTGGTGAACTTGATCTTAAATTGATTAAAAAATATGTGTTTTAGTTGTGGAAAATGTGTTGACCTCGTATGTTTGCGAAAGTTGAAAGGCGAATTTAGTAAGTTTTCGTTCGAAAACCAGCTTGCAGTAGTTAAAAAAGGTTGGTGTGTTCCCGAGTTAAAACTAAGTCAAACCAGAGGAAACATAACTCGTCAATTTCACGCGAAATATTATGAAACTTTTAGCTGGCTTACAGGCTGTGTAGGTACACACAGAGCGTTTGTATTGTTTTTCGTGCATTTTATTCGGAAATTTTGTAAATGTTTCGAATGACACGGGTTATGTCGACTTAAGAAACTCCCAATTAACAAAGAAGAAGAAAGAAACACCCTATTAAAAAAACTGCTGAACTTAGCTATGTTCTTCAGCCGGTCTTACGTTCAGGAGCACTGCACGCTACTGGCCACATGCATTCTCTTTTCTATATTAACATCAGCAGGCATAAAATGACTTGTTTAAAAAGCCGCTGCCTCCCGGACTATTAACTCGTGACCACGGCTGCTGCAATGTGGCCGAAAAGTCGAGGTGCGTGATAAGTCCCGCTTAGTATGGTAATTATGAAAACCTGACCCCGTGATCTCTCCCAGGAACCCGTCGCTGTACGACGAGATCAAAATAAAGCTGCCTGCAGACCTGGGCGACCAGCACCACTTGCTGTTCACGTTCCTGCACATATCCTGCCAGAGGAAGCCCGTGGCGCCCGAACAGGAGAAGAACGTCGAGACTGTTGTCGGCTACTCGGTGAGACATCAATAACATAGTGGCATACGTCAATAACAATAACTATGTTATAGACGACCAGATGGCGTAGTGGTTAGAGAACCTGACTACGAAGCTTGAGGTCCCGGGTTCGATACACGTGTCGGGGCAAATATTTGTATGAAAAATACGAATGCTTGCTCTTGGGTCTTGGGTGTTTAATATGTATGTATCAATTTAAATAAGTATGTTTTTCCGTTGCTTAGTACCCATAACACAAGCCTTGCTTACTTTGGGACTAGGTTAATTGGTGTGGATTGTCCCGTGATATTTATTTATTTACTAGCTGATGCCCGCGGCTTCGCCCCCGTTCTATTTTTTTAAATTTCTTTCTTTTTTAAAAACCTTCTCCTGACAATAACAAACGCAACCAAAAAAAGAATTATCCAATTTGGTGCAGTCGATCGGAAGTTATGCGCTTAGCAACACAGTCAGCGATTCATTTTTTTTATATTATAGATTACAGCGACCCGCCCCGGCTTCGCACGGGTGCAATTCTGATCACATTAGAAACCTCTAAAATTATCAGTGTTTCTCTACTATATTATGCATGCAGTGGACGCGATTCTACGTGCACGTCGGCTAAATACACTGACGAGCAAAAATAAAGGGTCGGTTACAGAAAATACGATAACTACAAAACCAGCTGTGATAGTTTCTTCGAGTAAAATGAGTTTAGTAAACTCTTTACTAAACTCATTTTACTCGAAGAAGCTATCACAGCGGGTTTTGTAGTTATCGTCATTTTTGTAACCGACCCTTTATTTTTGCTCGTCAGTGTAGTCTAAATCTAAACTTTCTAAATTTTAATTATAATTTAGACGGCGGATTTAACAAGTGCTATTCCATAAAGTCAAGCTGACCAAATTTAGCCGGATTTTATCCGTATTCTAAAATTTCTAAGTTAAATTGAGTGTGTTGCTACCTGGAAAAAATAAGTGAGCAAATGAATGAATGAAATATGTAAAAAGTATAGGATTTTCTCAAATAATTTACTAAAATTTGAATGGGCAACATTTAAGAAAAAAGGCTTTGTCCATGCCTTTTAAATTAAAATGTCGCGAAAACGAATTAATAAAATCAAGCAGGATTTACTCGTGGAGCACCTGCAGTCTGCACTCCAGTTTGGGTTTGGTTGGCTTTGAGCTAGAATATTAGCAGTTTGGTAGCTGCCATGGGCAAAAAAGTTCAGGGCACTCAAAACTTTTAAATGTGGGGGCACGGTCCCCGCTCGTAGCGCGTCCCCTGCACACAAAGTGTCTACGTGTCGGCCCATGTCCCGCGACAGCCTAAACAATTTTCTAAACTTCCGCTCGGACCGGTCAAACGGGTTGGATTGATCTCGCAACCTCTTTAAATACATTTTTTCACCCTCACCCTCGCCATACTCCCTCTCTTCGCCCACCACAGAAGCTATCACATATTCTTCATCCATTTCTAAAGAAACTAATATAAATTAAATACGTTATGTTTATGGAATTGATCCTGCACAACTTGACTTTTCGTAATCTTATTTTAAATGGTACTATTTTAGTCGCCGCTAAATTTAGCAGTTTAGCTTGACTTTTGCTTAAAAAGGTCATGCAAAGAATTGCATTTAAGCAGCTAAACCTAAATTTAATAGACCGCCTAAAATAAGAAACGTCAGATTCAAATTGGCGTTGTCATTTGATTATGATAGATGCTTATAGAATAGCAAAGTGATTTAACGACGCCTAAATAAAATTAGGAATTTTAGCGGCCGCTGTAGAATCGCGTCCATTATAAATAAATAAAATAAATAAATAAATATTAGAGGACAATCTTACACAAATCGACCTAGTCCCAAACTAAGCAAAGCTTGTACTATGGGTACTAGACGACGATAAACATACTTATATAGATAAATAAATACTTAAATACATAGAAAACATCCATAACTCAGGAACAAATATTCGTGCTCATCACACAAATAAATGCCCTTACCGGGATTTGAACCCAGGACCTCTTGCTTCGTAGGCAGGGTCACTACCAACTAGGCTAAAGCGGTCGTTATTATACATATAAACCTTCCTCCTCCTCCTCCTCCTCTTGAATCACACTATCTATTTAAAAAAAAGTAGTTTTAAAGATCTAAGCATTCATATAGACAGACAGCGGGAAGCGACTTTGTTTTATAATATGTAGTGATTTATTATCTACATTCCCACCACAGTTTAATCGTTTTGGTCGTCCAGTGGCTCCCCCTGTGCCGCAACGGGAAGCTGACGTGCGGCGAGTTCAGCCTGCCGGTGATGCAGGAGGAGCCCCCGCCCAACTACTCGTACATATTCCCGGACGTGCTGCTTCCCGGCACGAGGTGGATCGACAACCACAAACCGATATTCAGCATCACGCTGGACGCTCACACTACCGTTCATCCTCTGGTGAGTAATTGATATAAAAGTGAAAAACTTGAGTAAATGACCTGCAGACTTATTGTCTAACGCTTCTGACGCTTGCCTTCGCAATCACTATTTCTTCCTGTCAAACGGTATAAAAGGATGGCAGAAAGAGACGGTGGAAGCGAAGGCAAGCGACAGAAGCGTTAGACAATACAGCCTCCGCGACCAGTACCACAACCGTACGCTATGCTACCAAATGTTAGACTAACAAACCAAAACAAAGGTTTTAACTTGTCACAGTAACTTCTCAAGTACCCACTTTATTTTTCTCAAACAAACTACCCCACAAAAAATAACTTTTATTGACATAATGTAAAACTACCTTGAATTTTTATTTATTTATATTTATTGATAAGGCTCAAATTAGCCCCAAGCCGCAGTGAAGGAGAAGATACTAAATTTACCTGTTCATTAATAATAGTCCCCATGTTTAGTGATTGTTTCAGTTCATTAATATGGACCTCCGCAAAATAACGCCTGATTCAATAAATTGTTCATCCTCTGGTGAGTAATTGATACACGAGTTACTGGGGTTGCTGTGACCTTTACTAGATTATCGGACCATCTTGTTGGATGCCTTCACGGTCACTTCGCGGTTCACGGTCGTCACTTTAGAGCCTTACTGCTACATCGGCTGTGAGGTTTACGAGCAATGGGCCCCGCCCACTGCCACCTGGCGACTCTCCTAGCTATGTCGGCAACTTTGGTTCCCCTTTCAATTTTAATTAAATCACGCAGGGAAACTCCGGTCATAACTCGCTCCCTCTAACGTTCCTAGTAATACAGTAACGCTATATGATCTCACAGTAGCGTAAACGCTTATTTATCTATTTATTTATTTAAGGAGAACCAACAGCTTATAACATAATACAGGTATTGTTAATAGCAACACAGAGCCAATTACACGATCTCACAGATAGCGATTGATTACATTGTTCGCGCACTATAACAATCGACACCTCATGCAAAACAAAACACCACAAAATCTCAAATGGAATTCTCGCATTTCAAGATAAACATTGTACAATTTTGCAACAAAGTCAGAGTAATGATTCAGCAGGTATTATGTAGACGCTGCACTACCCTGAAAAACCGGAGTAAGACATACAGCAAACTAATACATATAATATAACGCAGCAACGGCACGCTCAGTCAAAGCACCTAAATGCCAATTTTTGCCTCACTGATGGGATGTTACATTTGAATATGTCAATATCCATCTCCTTCACCAGGATGTTTAGATTACCACTAGCGCGCCTGAGAATTTATATCGTTAAATATCACTAAAATACCGTTAAATATCACTAAAGTACCGTTGTTTTTTGTTTTGACGACCAGATGGCCTAGTGGTTAGAGAACCTGACTATGAAGCTTGAGGTCCCGGGTTCGATTCCCGTGTCGGAGCAGATATTTGTATGAAAAATACGAATGTTTGTTCTCGGGTCTTGGGTGTTTAAGATGTATTTAAGTATGTATCTATCTATATAAGTATGTTTATCCGTTGCCTAGTTAGTACCCATAACATAAGCTTGCCTAGCTTACTTTGGGACTAGGTCAATTGGTGTGAATTGTCCCGTGATATTTATTATTATTATTTATTATTATTATTTTCAGGACGGTTACATAGAACGCTTTGCATTGGCATGCGAGGCGGTGCAAGAGGGGAACATCCCAACTCGGATCGGTCTGGCCAACATGGAGGCTGAGCTTCGAGCCAGGTAATAACTGAATCAACAATCAACTTATGTTTATTTGGCATTGCCTTTTATTCGCGGTAGTAACATAATTGTGGATGGCATTAAGTTTTTGAAACTGTTTCTCGCAAAAATGTGTAGAAAAATAGATAATGTCACTAAAATAGTTATTTGTTATACAAGGGGGAAAGTTGTATTTTAACTGCGAGTGTTCATTTTGAAACACGAGCTATCGAAAGGATTCTATGATTGACCACGAGCGAAGCGAGTGGTTCAAAAATAGATTTCTTTCGATAGCGAGTGCTTCAACACACGAGACGTAAAATAACTTTTCACCCGTGTATAACACAAAACTTTTCACCTCACTACAGCGAGGAAAATAAGAAAAAGGGTTTGTACTATCAATTATTATTTATTTACCTCTTTGTCAATACAATAATTTTGAAGTACTTATAGAAATATTGGTAAAATCAAAAATAATGCAAAATAGCCTAAGCAAATCCAGTCTTTATGGAACTATTCCAATACCGATATATCGTCACTACTTTGAAAAAACTCGTATCTCCAATCAATGAATAAACCAAACTGAACTTTATTGCACATCGAGTAAAGTTCAATTAGCCAGATTATCGATTTTGAGATACGAGCAAACTGTATTACTGTTAAATTGTATACCGTTTTGACTTAAGTTTTTTTTTTATTATTTCGGATGCGTTTTGTTCGCACATCGACTTACTTGGACTGTCAGAACATTTTATCCGTTTTTACAACAAGAATGAAGGTTAATGTTAAATGCTGATATTTATGAATTAAAATAAAGTTGTAAGACTGTATTTAGTGTTTTTTACTCGATGCAATTCATTAATTGTGATGTTAAAAATTCAGCACTTTTAACGTTTTACGTTTTGTTAGCTGTCAAATATCACTTAAGCTGCCTTCAAATGTCAAAACTCTTTCTTCACTTGTGGATAAAAAGCGATTTTCTCAATAGATGTCAAACAAACAAAAAGGGCTTTCCGAGCTAGTGAGGTGAAAAGTATATTTAACGGTTACTTTCCTCGTCGACCACAGTGTATTAAACAAGAATAATTTCAAAAAAGTAATCTAAAATTCTTTTTTTTTTCGCATAATTTCTGTCGATAATTTCGCGCGAGTTCTCCTTCAATATTTCTACGTCCGAATAAATTAGTCGGGCGAATCAACTTTTTTGTGTTGTTTACTCTGTCCCCGGTTTTCCCAGTGACACTTCACACTGTTTCATAGAAAAACGCTTAGGTTGTCCAAGGGACAATGTGTAACCACAGCAACGGGTGGCACTACAAAGTTGATCAACCCGCCCAATTGCATAACAAAGTACAACCAAGGATGATATAGACTGGATTGGCAGTCGCCATATTACGGTTCGGCCGCGGTTTTTGTAGTTCGATTATTAAATCTAGATGGCGCTGAAATATAGCCAGAGGCTTTGAAGGCAAAACAATAAGACTACAGATGTTTCATTATTACTAAAAATGTATTATTTTTCAAAAATATTGCATAATAATACATTTGCAGTGATATGAAATATCTGTAGTCTTATTGTTTTGCCTTCAAAGCCTCTGGCTATATTTCAGCGCCATCTAGATTTAATAATCGAACTACAAAAACCGCGGCCGATACGTACTATGGCGACTGCCAATCCAGTCTATATCATCCTTGGTACAACTAATATTACAAGCGGAACTCTCGCTTCAGTTATATTAACTAGAAAGGAAGTTCCGTTTGTAATATAAGTTGTACTTTGTTATGCAATTGGGCCCCAGTCGTCATTATTGTGTTGTAGCATCACGGAGCTCCCGACGGCGAACGTGGAGACGCTGTCCCGCTACCTGCCGTACGTGCTGGATAAGCTGCTGCACCTGCTGGCAGCGCCGCCCGCGCTGGCCGGCGCGCCGCTCAACATCGCGCAGGACGTGTTCACCTGCCTCGCGCACGTGTTCACGGACATCGCGGTCAGTACTGTTCACGGACAGCGGTCAGTAGTGTTCACAGACAGCGGTCAGTAGTGTTCATAGACAGCGGTCAGTACTGTTCACGGACAGCGGTCAGTAGTGTTCACAGATAGCGGTCAGTAGTGTTCATAGACAGCGGTCAGTACTGTTCACGGACAGCGGTCAGTAGTGTTCACAGACAGCGGTCAGTAGTGTTCATAGACAGCGGTCAGTAGTGTTCATAGACAGCGGTCAGTACTGTTCACGGACAGCGGTCAGTAGTGTTCACAGACAGCGGTCAGTAGTGTTCATAGACAGCGGTCAGTACTGTTCACGGACAGCGGTCAGTAGTGTTCACAGACAGCGGTCAGTAGTGTTCATAGACAGCGGTCAGTACTGTTCACGGACAGCGGTCAGTAGTGTTCATAGACAGCGGTCAGTAGTGTTCATAGACAGCGGTCAGTAGTGTTCATAGACAGCGGTCAGTACTGTTCACGGACAGCGGTCAGTAGTGTTCACAGACAGCGGTCAGTAGTGTTCATAGACAGCGGTCAGTACTGTTCACAGACAGCGGTCAGTACTGTTCACAGACAGCGGTCAGTACTGTTCACAGACAGCGGTTAATAGTGTTTACAGACAGCGGTCAGTAGTGTTTACAGACAGCGGTTAGTAGTGTACACAGACAGCGGTCAGTAGTGTTCACAGCAGGGACCGGACCACCCCTTCCCAGAAAAAATCCTTTGAACGGCTTAGTCGTTCATTGAATAGCCCAAATGTCTTGCTTACCCTATCGAATCGGTATCCGATTCATTTTACTTAGCTTTAGGAAGGGGTTTCCCTTTCAGGGTTACCACTATTTCTATCTATAGGGGTAACCCTTTCCTACGAATTTAAGCGCTTAAAACGAATAGTTTCGGGAAAGGCTAACCATATTGAGTTTAGCGCTTACCCTTTCGAGTAAATAGCTCAGTTTCAGCTTCAGTTCACTGTGCTGTTTGCCTATAGAAATTACTACACTAAGCCGTTCAAAAGCTTTTTTCTGGGAAGGGATGGATCGGTCCCCGAAATTTCGTTTATTACGTATTTGCAACTTGCGTGGTTTTATAGTTCTACTTCAGGTCTTAGGAAGTCAACGTCGAAGTAATGTTCAGTGTGGTGCTCCTCTGTTTATCAACATAAATTGCAAAGATTCGCTAGGAATGGGTAAGTAATAAACTACTTATTTATGTGTTTGTGTAAGTATATATTTATTAGTACTGTCAGCCAGAGTAGTGGCTAGCGACAGCCTAAACACGATTTTTTAACTTGTTTTACCTTATTAAGGACTAATTATTCCAATTTCCACCAGCCTCTGATAAATCTCTCTAAGGCTGGATTTCACCAAACTTTTATTCCGAGAATAACGCTTACTCTCAGATAGTAATGTCAAACCGCCATAGTGATTTATTCAATAGTGAGTTATTCTCGGAATAAAAGTTTGGTGAAATCCAGCCTAAGAAATATAAATGTAATGTCGTCTCAGTTAGTTCTAACAAAACCAAACAGAGATGGCATAATATTTATCTATTAGATATACTGATCTAAGAGTGCTGAAACAGGCTATTGTTATTGATTTTTTTAGGTAAGTACTTAAACTGAATTGTCGATTTATAATAATAATCATCATCATCATCCCAGTCTATATACGCGCCACTGCAGGGATCAGGCCTCCTCTCAGAATGAAAGGGCTTGGGACATAGTGTTCACGCGGGCCTAGTACGGATTGGGAACTTCACATACACCATTGAATTTCTTCTCAGGTGTGTGCCGGTTTCCTCACAATGTTTTTCTTCACGTAAAGCACATGGTAAATTTCAAATTTTTTAAATTTACCATGAGTTCAACAGTGAAGAAAGACATGGTGTGTGAAGTTCCCAATCACCGCTGGGCCCGCGTGGGGATTATAGCCCCAGCCCTCTAATTCTGAGAGGAGGCCTGTGTCCTACATTGGGGTCTATATAGACTGAGATTAGATTCGTGATGTACGTGTAACATTTTTTATTTTTGCAGATAGGAAGAAAGAAAATATTGTGACTGACGAAACTCAATCGCAAATCATGCCATTAAGAAAATCAGTTAATAGAAAATTGTATGACGGTAAGTTTCTTTTGAAGTTATATATTATTTTCTGCAATTTATTTTATTTATATTTTATAGCTTACTAGCTGTTGCCCGCAACTCCGTCAGCAAAGAATTCGTTTATCGCTATCTTATGTCCTAACCGCTATTGTAAAGTTCACCATTTTCCGTAGTCAACTAGGAACCCTTATAGTTTCGCCATGTCTGTCCGTCTGTCTGTCTGTCCGCGGCTAAGCTCAGAGATCGGTAGTACTAGAAAGCTGTAACTTGGCATGAATATACATATCAGTCATGCCAACAAAGTGGTAAAATAAAAAATAAAAAAATATTTTTTTTTAGGGTACCTCCCATATACGTAAAGGGGGGGTGATTTTTTTTTTCTCGACTAATCCTATAGTGTGGGGTATCGTTTGATAGGTCTTTTAAAACCATTGCGGGGTTGCTAACATGATTTTTCTATTCAGTGATCTGTTTGCGAAATATTCAACTTTAAAGTGAAAATTTTCATTAAAATCGAGCGTCCCCCCCCCCCTCTAAAATCTAAACTGAAAAGTGGAAAAATTTTAAAAAATTCAGAATTGTAGTAAATATATCAAATTTACTAGGAAAATTATAGCGGCTAAGATTGCTTGGAAATTATTTGTAGTTTAAGAGTAAATAGTAGCCTAAGGTATAAAACATACCTAAACTTGGATGATTCCGTACACATACGAAATCCTTAGAAAAATATTACTTGACTTTTTGTAATGGCTACGGAACCCTACCTTGTGCGTGTCCGACACGCTCTTGGCCGGTTTTTTTATATTATATACTAGGGCAAATATGTTTAAATTGACCCCAACTAGGTACTAACTAGACATGAGCGCCGCGCCGCCGGCGTTGATGGAATTGATCGGCGTATAATCGGCGTGACGAAAACTTTAATAATTTTAAAATAGTACTAACTTCTTCGCTACTTAGTAAGTTGATACCTGATAATTTCTTTGGCAGATGTAGGGAATGTCAACATGACGTTTGCAACAAAAAGGTTCCACCCAGGGCCCTAAAAATTATTAATTTTTAGTTTTCGTCACGCCGATTATACGCCGATCAATCGATTATACGCCGGCGGGGCGGCGCACATGTCTACTAGGTATCTCCCGTTTTCGTTGGTCCAACGACCTACCTAACACTACAATACTTACCCGAAGTGCCGAGAAGCGTAGACAAGGGCTAACTCGGCGAGATGCTGCGGATGCAGCACTGGTTCACAGTGTGACCCTTTTGCTTATTACCTACTATCTGTCTGCAGCAAATGTATCTTATCTGTCTGCAGGTTTTATAATATCCTACGACCTATCAAATACTTATAGAAAAAAAAAATCGTAATAATCGGTTAAGCTGTTTCGAAAGAGTTTGATTACAAACACTATGATATAACACGAGATTTTTATATATTAGATTGGAAGATATAACGAAAAAGTTTATTTGGTAGTCCTTAGTATTTTTTTTAAATAATACCCTCGGCGTCACGGAAATCGCACACCCATGGACTTCTGTGTCAAGCAGTTATAAACCTTATAGTATTAAAGGTAAAGTATGGGTGTGTGGATTCATATGAAAGATAATTTAATCCTCCATTTAAATAACAATGCAAAATTATAAAGCAATAAAAGTTATAAAGATAAGAGTATATTCGCCTGAAAGCAAAATCCGTAGGTGTGCGATTTCCGTGACACCGAGTGTATTAATTTGACTTGAACTGGAATTATGCAATTGCAAGGGCTGAAACTAAAATGCATTGTTTTTTTTTAGATGATCATAACGATGAAAACCTTACTACTGTTTGTAATACGCAATATGGTCAGGATTGGGAAGATGCTGAAATAGTTTTTCAAGATACCGAAGGTTATGTGATTGATTACCAAGAGAAAAACAATACTGTAGCTGATTACGTTACGGACAACTCTACTGTCGAAACATCTACTCAAACTGATCTTGAGAACAGAGCAATTAGCGCTGTGTCTATTTGCACTCAAAGCGATTTTATGGACAGAGAAGATAATATAAAAGAGGCAAATATGGAATTTGGCGCATTTGTAGGACGAGAATTGCCTAACGTTCCAGTAATAAAACGACGACAAGTCATGTGGCAAATTATTAAAATTTTTGAACACGGTTCAGTTTAATTTCTTCAACACGCACACACACTCACGGAGGGAGAGGGAGAGAGAGAGAGAGATCGAAGGTTCACAATTTTCAAATAAAGGAAGATTAAAACAAAAAAAACTGACTAAGGAACATTATTTAATGAGTATGTTATTCAAATTTGTAATTGTACAATCACAATGTTTAATAAACAATATTATATGATATTTATTAGTTGTTTTAATTATGTGTTTAACAATCATACAAGCATACTTGATTAATATGCAACCAATACAAAATAGACTGTAAGTAAATTAAAACTTACAACTTTAGTGGAACAATGGACTAAAAACCTTTAATAAAATACTAGAGCAAGCTAGCTCAGCAATAATCAACACTCGCCAGATAAATATTTCGAGCTTCGTATATCAGTTATCGGTATTTTGTACTTTCGGTATAGACATGTGCGCCGCGCCGCCGCGCCGCCGCGCCGCCGGCGCCGATGGAATTGCACGGCGTATAATCGGCGTGACGAAAACTTTAATAATTTTAAAATAGTCCTAACATTAAAGTATTATATATTTTTATTAGCAATACGGCTGCTCACCGAATCTAAGATTAAACAATTAAGAAGAAGATTAAGCGAAAAAGTTTTTTTGCTTTTAAATAATCTTAGTCCTAGCATTCCCTACATCTGCCAAAGAAATTATCAGGTATCAACTTACTAAGTAGCGAAGAAGTTAGTATTATTTTAAAATTATTAAAGTTTTCATCACGCAGATTATACGCCGATCAATTGCATCAGCGCCGGCCGCGCAGCGGCGCGGCGCACATGTCTGTCTCGTGCGGAACCCTTAGTGCGTAATAATAATCGTTCGGGCAATATGCATAGGCGTGTTTTGCAAGCGCTCAGTTGCCTGGGACACTCAAGTCAATGACTGATGTCGCCGACTGACCCGCGATCAGTCTTGCAGTGCAGGCATAAGTTGGCGGGTCAGAAACTTTGGTGTGTATTGCGCTTTATAAGGACTACTTTGCTAGTGTGAACAAGCTCTTAAACATAAATAAAACACTGACTAAAATGATGGACGCAGGCGCAAGTTCTTTTCGTCCTTCATCATACAAAAGGAAACCGTATCACGATGCGATAAGGTAGTTTCAATCGCAAGCGGCGGCAGCTTGGCGGCATGGTCAAAGGTGACATCCAGTCGTCATACGTAAATTTGCAATATTGAATCTTACGTCGTTAATAAAGGGATAAAAATTGCATAAGCGTTGAAAGCTCTTCATGAGGTTGCCCTTTCGAACGGCTTTTTAAACGCTTAAAAAAGGTTTCTGATATTCGTTAAGTGAACTGGTTACCAATATTTAAAGCGCTTTAAAAGCCAAATGAAGGGGTTTTGAGAAACTGTGCTTTGGTAAGCAAACCCTTACGAAAAACCCCTTCATTAACCCTTGAAGGGGATACCGGGTTAGTGCTCGCTTGTTACCCATATTAAAAGCGCTTTGAAAGCCAAATGAAGGGGTTTTGAGAAGCAATATTTTTGGTAAGCAAACCCATACGCAAAACCCCTTAAAAACCCTCGAAGGGGATACCGGGCCGGTCCCTGGTTCACAGACATCGCGGTCAGTACTGTTCACAGACAGCGGTCAGTAGTGTTCACAGACAGCGGTCAGTAGTGCTCACAGACAGCGGTCAATAGTGTTCACAGACATCGCAGTCAGTACTGTTCATAGACAGCGGTCAGTAGTGTTCACAGACAGCGGTCAATAGTGTTCACAGACATCGCAGTCAGTACTGTTCATAGACAGCGGTCAGTAATGTTCACAGAAAGCGGTCAGTAGTGTTCACAGAGGCTGTGCTAGTTAGGTTCACTTGCATTCACGCTACTTATCTGTAAACTCCTGTACAAGATGGACCTCAAAATTAAATATACAAAGGTTTTGAGAAACGCGGTGAGCCCCACCCGCAACTTTTAGCACCCAAAAGTCTCCTGTACCCTACCTAATACGGCGCAGCACGCAACTTACTTGTGGTTATTTTGTACAGAACATGAACGAAGGAGTGACGTGTGACTTCCACGGGCGCAGCAGCCTCATCACGACGTACATCCAGTACCAGTGCACCATCCCGAGGCCCTCGCTCGCCGACCGGGACATAGGCCTGCCCTTACCGCCCGCAGGTAAACGCACAACACTTATACGACCGCTTTAGCCTAGTTGGTAGTGACCCTGCCTACGAAGCAAGAGGTCCTGGGTTCGAATCCCGGTAAGGGCATTTATTTGTGTGATGAGCACGAATATTTGTTCCTGAGTTATGGATGTTTTTCTATGTATTTAAGTATTTATTTATCTATATAAGTATGTTTATCGTCGTCTAGTACCCATATTACAAGCTTTGCTTGGTTTGGGACTAGGTCGATTTGTGTAAAATTGTCCCCTAATATTTATTTATTTTATTTATTTATTTATAGTAACAGGAGAATTAGGTAAGGAAATCGTGGTCCTCGTTTGCGTTGTATAAAGAAAACCTGTTAAAATTTCTAGGCTTAGCGCATATCGTTCGGGGGTCATTCTACTTTTCGTTGACCAGTAATTTTTTGTAATGTACTCTTCAAATATTTTTTTTCAAAAACTGTAAAGTGCGCGGTTTTATCATTAAACCATTAAATAGGCACATAATTAAGCTTACATTAAAAATTATCACTATGTATAAAAAGTAATCATATTATCTATAAAGTAGATAACGCAGTGGACATGCATGTCCCCGCCATTTGTATGGGAATTGGTGTTTTTTCCGCTGAGTTACCAATTTTTTCCACAAAATCTCTTTAAATTTAATTTTTTTTTGTTTTTAAAGATTAAATTTAGTTGTTTCAGTTTTTACATAAGTTATTTACACTTCAAAAAAATCACCAGGTATGCCTTGTATTTCACAAAAGATTAATGGTTACTTAAAAGTAGAATGGCCCAGGGATAGTGCAAAGCCGCTTAGCTGGCATCGAATCATTCCGCGTATCTAAAAAATTTGCCTTTTTCCAATTTTTGCTCCAGTTTCATTAAAATAAGTCAAAACATTTAGTTAATACCATCGCCTGCAAAATTGCTTGTAGTGCAGATACGCGGAATTTACGTGTCATTGATAACAAGAGTTGCACTGTCAATGACGATATGTAAACCGATCAAAAAAGTCGCTTCACACCATAAGAGCCAAAAAGACGTTGAACGGCTCGACTTACTTGGCCGAACGTCTTTTTCGTTGTTACCGCTTGGACATAAAGCTTGTTTTTGATTGGCTTAAGCCGATTCGGCGTTGATGGGTGTTAGAACACCCTAAGAAGAGTTCAATGACATTCATATTTATTTTGCAGTGCTAAGTGACGGCTCGTGCAAGATCCTACACGAAGAATTAGCGCTGCAGTGGGTGGTTGCTAGTGGCGCCACTCGGGACCTCGCCATGCACAACTCTTGGTGAATAACTTACATTTACTAAAATTCTTTTATCCCCATGACAATGTTAATAAAAATTAAAATGACAATGTTATTTGACAATAGTAATAAAAATGACGATGAAAATGTGGATAGTTGTGCGCCGGTATCAGTTTTGTCGAGCATGCGCGATCAGAGCGGTCGGTGACGCGTAGTACGCGTTTGGTAGCAACCGAGCTGAGAAACTTCAATAATGCAATTTAAAATGCAGCTGTTTCTCTAATAGGGATGTTGACACCACCAATCAACTGACGTACTTTTTATGAGCTGTCAAAAGACAATTCTCCCATAGAGTTAGAATGACAATAGCAACTTTATGACGTCACTTGTTCGCCAACTCAATCAACTATTAATTTGTTTTAAAGCAACAAAAAATCTAATTTTGCAGTTAATCGAAAATTAATCTGGTTTTCAGCTCTAAAATAAAGCGTTTTTGAACTAGTCGTGACTTCGAATTATTTTTTAATGGCGTCAGCATCCCTATTACTTTGCCCACCCGCGACCTTAATATGGACCTCTGCGAAGTTACTCCATTCAATAAATTACCTAATATGTAACTTAACTCAAACTACATTATACTCACATGAATTCTGCCACTAAATGCTAACTTTGCCGTAATAAATAACCTAGTACGGTCGCGAGCTTTAATTTGGGACCCATTTCGAAAAAATATCCTTTGAATTCCTATACAATATGACAGGGCTGTCAACCTTAAGTGGGTCCTAAATTAAAGCTCGTGACTGTACTTATTCTGTTGCTTTACATTTTCAGGGCACTGTTCGAGCTGATGATAAAGTCTATGTGCGAGTACCTCTACTGGAGCGGCGCTCACGAGGCGCCGCGTAAGGCGCGCTTCCCGGATCAGTTCACTGATGACGTCACCACGCTCGTTAACAATGTCACCACCGAGATCATATCCAGGTCAGTCGGCTAGTGGTCAGTATCCTGCTCGGGGATGCAAGGGAACGGTCTATAACGACCCCCAGTGGTCAATGAAGTCCTGCGAAGGTTCTACGATCGCCAAAAAGGATACGCTTTTGATATCGATTACTTTGAAAAAATCAATATTATGTATACTTCATATCAAACTTGTTAAAGTTTGGATTAGTAGCGACATCTCTTGTCCGGGTGAGCGGGTAGTTCCGAAGGAGTGTTGAAATCTCGATGAGGGTATAATATAGATGGCGCTGTATCACGCAAGTGATGATCTAACAGATTGAGATATGGATGTATAGGAAAAAATTGTGTCTAAACTCCTGACCTGTGGTGGTGTAGGGGAATGGCACACGGCACGGAATGCTGAGGACCTGCGTTCGATTCCCAGCGCTGGTCTTTTTTCTGGGTTTTTTTCTGTGCATCCATATTTCAGTTAACGACCGCCGAGCCGACTGCTTTAGCCTAGTTGGTAGTGACCCTGCCTACGAAGCGAGAGGTCCTGGATTCTAATCCCGGTAAGGGCATTTATTTGTGTGATGAGCACGAATATTTGTTCCTGAGTTATGGATGTTTTCTATGTATTTAAGTATTTATCTATATATATAAAAATGAATCCCTATTTCCCTTGGTCACGGCATCACGCATGAACGGCTGGACCGATTTCACTAATTCTTTTTTTGTTGTGTTCGTCATTGTCAGGAGAAGGTTCTTATGAAAGAAAAAAATAAGAAAATTGCGCGGAAAATTAGAAAATATAAGAAAAATTACCGTCCATAATAACTTTTCTAATGTAACCTTATGGCGTTTGACATAACTGCCAGTCGTTTGACAGTTGGCGTGATTAACAGAATACGATCGTTTAAATTAAATGTACGGGTCGAAATTTTATTCATAAAACTAGCGACGCGCCCCGACTTCGTGTGGGTGTAGTTTGGGGAAAAAGAGGTAAATATATAAACTTACCACCTTAAATTATAGACTTTCTTTATTTTTCACACCTATTTTTCAAAGTTACACCCGTGCGAAGCCGGGGCGGGTCGCTAGTCTAATATATAAAAATCTCGTGTCACGGTGTTTGTTACCGAACTCCTCCGAAACGGCTCGACCGATTTTTGTGAAACTTTTTTCTGTTAATTCGGTAGGCCTGAGAATAGGTCGTAGGCTACTTTTCTTCGCGGACGGAGTCGCGGGCAACAGCTAGTTTATCTATATAAGTATGTTTATCGTCGTCTAGGTACCCATAGTACAAGCTGTGCTTAGTTTGGGACTAGGTCGATTTGCGTAAAAAAAAAAGAAAAAAGTTTGTATTTATTATGAAATATATCAATATTATGTAGGTAAGCAAGGGTCTACGTTAAGCCGAAAAATTATTTATTTTTATTTATTTTATTTACATTATCATCACTTACACTATCATTACAGGAATAAAAAACCTAAGCCGATAGAGAAGGCCTTTAACAACACAATTATTTACTATATTTAACGCTCATAACATATTATATGTAAGGCAACACTTTTGAATGCACTCAGAGTGCAATGAAACAGGTCAACTGAATCGGCTATCTGGTTGAGAGTAGCGAGGGCGCGTGTGAAGGGCGCCTTGCCCAGCAAGTTGGTCCTGCCGCGCGGCACGGCCAGCAGCGGCGGCCGGCGCCGGCGCCCCGCGTAGTTATCGGGAGCGCACAGGTTTATGCACTTCAATACGTCTGGATTGTTCCGCTTGCCCCGAATTAATTCCAAAATATAGGTAACCAACGCGAGGTCCCGCCTGGTTTCTAGTTTATTGTATCCAACCATTCCTATAACGAATAATGTTGGGTACATTAAGGGGTAGGGGGTAGGGGGGTGTCAAGGTATGTACGAAACAAAACAGTCTGGGGACCTCTAGTGTAGACCATAGGTTCTCAACGTGGACGTTAATGCCCTCTTGTAGGCGGTGGAGACTTAGTGGCAGTAGAATGCTCAGAGTAAATTAGGAAGTGTTACTTAGTATCTAAATAATAGGGGAGCTTTATACTTCATTTAATTTAGAATTAGAAACCACAACAACATTATATTGCGGCTCGTGAACTGTAATTTCTTAATAATTTGTACTAGAGTAATAATTGACGACACGCAAATAAAGTGACATTAAAACAATTTTATTTTGCGGCTCCCAGTCTATTGTACTGTACTATTTGCTAGGTAAGAAATAGTTGACGAGCCGCAATATAATGTTATTGTATATTCTAATCTACATCTACACTAATATTATAAAGAGGAAAGATTTGTACCTATGTTTGTATGTTTGTAATGAGTAGGCTCAAAAAGTACTGGGCCGATTTAAAAAATTCTTTCACCAATAGAATGCTACATTCTTCCAATTTGACATAGGCTACATTTCATTTTGAAAAAAATTAGGGATCCTTGGTAAAATTTGAACAATGTAACCGAAGGTGTAGAAAAATGAGTCTTAAAATGTCTTTCGTCGAATGCGCTGCCGAAACTATTAGCGATAGAACAAAATAATGTACAACAATATTGAAGAACATCATAATGTCTACAAAAAACTCCGCGATAGCATATGTCCAACTATTGTAGTTATGTCACTACAACAACTTTTTTCATTTTAAACATTAATGAAAATGCTAACCAAATTCAAACCATGCTATTTATGTGTTTATATTAATCCTTATCCAAATAAATTATTTAATGGTAAAGACCATTTAACTACCTATAAAAGTTTTTAAATTATTTAAATTGGACTTTCCATTCAAAAGATATTACGAATTAAAAAATTCAAACAGTAAACAAAACCGCCATAGCGCCGTGGCCGTTGTTTGCGATGCAGTCTGAAAAGCGCGCCGGGCATCGCGGCGGGCGGGGTGGAGGGGGCACTGAAATACAGGAGTGGGGCGTGCACGTCTGTAATAATTAATAAATAATAAATAATAATTTTTTAATAAATAAAAATATTTGTGAAAAAAAGTGTTTTATATCCAAATTTCCAAAAATAAATAATTGTCTACCCCGTGCGAAGTCGGGACGGGCTGCTAGTTATAAATAAAATGAAGTATAGAAAAATCTCTTAGAGTGGCTTAAAATAGGTGAAATGAGGTTCAGAAATAAGATGCTAGCCTAGTCATTTGGCCTATGCCAGCTCAAACAGAGAATCTAAGGTTCGAGTCCTACATCTGTTTCTTTTTGGAATTGACAATATTAAGGTTCTGTTTGTCTTGTTCTACCAGATACGGCAAGAACAGCCGGCTCACCCAGAGCCTAAACAACAGCCTAGCGTTCTTCCTGTTCGACCTGCTGAGTATCGCGGACCGCGGCTATGTCTTCAATCTCATACGGAGCTACCACAAGCAGATGAGCGCCAAGATCGCCTCCCTACCTGACGCAGTGCCGCTTGTACAGTATAAGGTAACTCGACTGGTTAGATCAAACACGCCACTGTTGGCGTATGTAAGCGATTCAGAATTTCGGGGGAGTCGGTTGGATGCGACGTGGTTCAATTGGTAGAACACCCGTTGGGACGCATACCCAGGAGACGTGGGTTCGAGTCCCACCGGCGCACCCGAAAAACTTTTTCGCTTTTAAATAATCTTAGATTCGGTGAGCAGCCGTACTGCTAATAAAATAAATAATATTTGAATAAATAGATGTGGTACATCATTTCTTACGCATTTCCAATGTAATTTGGAACGTAAGAGTCGTAGCTTCTAATAGTTGCGATGGATGTTACCACACGCCACTGTTGGCGTATGTAAGCGATTAAGAATTTCGGGGGAGTCGGTTGGATGCGACGTGGTTCAATTGGTAGAACACCCGTTGGGGCGCATACCCAGGAGACGTGGGTTCGAGTCCCACCGGCGCACCCGAAAAACTTTCTCGCTTTTAAATAATCTTAGATTCGGTGAGCAGCCGTACTGCTAATAAAATAAATAATATTTGGTTAGATCAATTTAACAAAATCGTTATTTTTTACTAAGGGTCTTTTTCTCGCTATAATTTTTTACTGGAGCTTATTTTCACAGACGCGTTTTTTCCCGAACTTTAATAGACACAGAGAGTAGTTACATCTGATACTGATATACCCGTTAATCATTAAAAACCGGCCAAGTGCGAGTCGGACTCGCGCTCGACCATTATCTATAAAAACGGCAAAAAAATCATGTTTGTTGTATGGGCGCCCCCCCCCCCTTAGCTATTTGTTTTATTAAAAAAAAAATATGAGGGGACAATCTTACACAAATCGACCTAGTCCCAAACTAAGCAAAGCTTGTACTATGGGTACTAGACGACGATAAACATACTTATATAGATAAATAAATACTTAAATACATAGAAAACATCCATAACTCAGGAACAAATATTCGTGCTCATCACACAAATAAATGCCCTTACCGGGATACGAACCCAGGACCTCTTGCTTCGTAGGCAGGGTCACTACCAACTAGGCTAAAGCGGTCGTTAAATTTAATTTAATTATTTATTTTTAAAGTGAATATAATTTGGGTACGGAACACTAAAAAAAACCTTATCTATCAGACATGAAAACAATCCGCAACAGGCTTCGTCAACCTAATATTATATATTATATTTTGCCGTTAATCAAAAATTAATTTGGTAAAATAAAGCGTTTTACTGAGACTCCGCTGTCCGCTGTCCGTCTGTCCGTCTGTCTGTCTGTCTGCCCGTGTGTCACCAGGCTGTATCTCATGAACCGTGATAGGTAGACAGTTGAAATTTTCACAGATGATGTATTTCAGTTGCCGCTATAACAAATATTTAAGGGGGGGCTCCCATACAACAAACGTGATTTTTTTGCTGGTTTTTGCTCGATATTGATAACGGAGCTTGAAATATTCACAGAATATTTCGTTATTTTGTACATTTATATTTAATTTATCATTTAATATTATTGTAAGCGCGGACCGAACCGCGCGATCTCGCCATCTGTTACATAAACCAGTTATGGTTTTTAACAGTGGCTAGCAATGTAAAAATGTAGAAATCTATTCTATGAGTAAATAAACTAAAAAAAAACTTTAAAAATTAACATTACATTAAAATATAATAAATATTTAAGAGGGGCTCCCATACAACAAACGTAATTTCTTTGCCGTTTTTAAAGATAATGGCACGGAACCCTTCGTGCGCGACCCCGACTCGCACTTGGTCGTTTTTTTTTTTTACTAGAGTCGTATCATCTAATTATTTTTTAACCTTTTGACCGCCACGCATCGTTTTAGTTAGAAACGAAATTGATTATCATGCGGATGCGGGTAGGTTTAATTTTGTATTACCATACTGTTATCTATAGCCGACGCTGGCGTTCAAAAGGTTGGCTCCAACACATGAATAAATACGGAGCAGAATAAAAACTTCCGAACAGAGCTCTAAATTCTCACCTATTATCATAGGGTTGTTACTCGGTAAAAAAAAATTAAGAATCAAAATATTTTGTTCAAACAAGTACCTAAGTGTCTAATATCTGTATAACTACAAACACTAATCAGGCAGGCATCTTTAAAAAACAACCGAACACCCGAACTATGTAGCTAAACGCTAAACGGTCGCGTCGTCGCTGGCGGCACACCTGAACTTTGTCTACTCACTGAGCTAGTTCAAACCGGTTAGTCTCCGAGCGGGCGCCTGTGCACACATATGTTGTGCGTGTAGTAGTGTAATGCGTGCGCGGCGTTGTTTCAAGTTTTTATTCTGCTCCGTATTTATTCACGTGGCTCCAACATCCGTATTGTTCCAGCTGGCGTTCCTCCGCATAGTTTGCTCCCACGAGCACTACGTGTCTCTGAACCTGCCCGTGGGCGGCGCGGCGTCCGGCGCGGCCTCGCCAGCGCCATCTCTGGCCAGCCACGCCAGCCACTCGTCGGCGCCGCCGCCGCACGCGCTCAGCCACGAGCATCGCTCGCGCCACTACCTGGCGGGATTGTTGCTGCATGATCTCACCGCCGCGCTAGAGTTGCAGTCAGTATTGAAGCTGCAGATGTAGTACAATACCTAGTACATAGTTGTAGAGGCTGGAAAGAGTTAGTTTGAGGGCCGAAGCGTAGCGGAAGCCCTCGAAAGTACGAGTCCATCTATTGTACTTTTGGCCGATACTAAACATTGTGATTTTCACGACTTATGCGAGGAAATAACAATTAAACAATCGAAACACTACTGCGTTGTTCCCGCCGATTTTACTTTTCCTTTTGTGACATAATTATTTTTTTAAACAAGCGAGGCCATTCTTAGTGGCCAGTACCCAAAACCACATAGTTAAAAAATAAAAACCTCATCCTCGTCTTGTCCGACCTGCGGCAGCAAGTCAGGCATGACGAGGATGTATACTCGCGCGCTGAGCAGGCTGGCTGCGGCAGCACGACGCACATGACGAGCCTGGCTGTTCAGCCAGTGCAGTGCAGTGTGCAGCAGGCTTAAAAAGTTAATGCTGTGCCGTTTTTTCATACATAAAAAAATTAAAGCATTTTGTGCATATTATGCGCTTAAGGAAAAAAACACCTCATTAAAGTCATGAATGACGCGTTCCCATTGGTCAATTTAATTTCACATGCAGCAGACGATTACTTTTGATTGGTCCAATTGCCGTTTCAGCACGCCGGGAATGAAATTCAGAAATTATCTTTCTAAAAGTCGTATCGTACTATGAAATACATATATTGATACGTCCTGTTTTCGTAATGTGTTACATTGTTGTCGTGTTTTGCGCGCCATAATTGAGTCAGCTGTATGTACATATATAGGCAGTTTTTGGTACTGGATTTAGGTTATCTATGGCCACATTTTCGAGCAGTGTCGTGAAAAATGATTTTCCTTCGTACTTTATCGGAAGAGTTCGTATTTATCGTGCTGTCTCAATTATCTTCAGTGCCCATCTTACAGCCGTGTACTTACCCATCTTACAATTTTCACTTTGACATTTGACACTAAACAATAAGGCTCCATGTTAATGGATATGTAAACGTCACTCATTTAATACAATCATTGATTAACAGTTCGGGTGCAATCGTATTCCGATAGAGTTCCGAGTTTTTCCGATGGAAAATCATTTTGCACTACATCTGCAGTTAATAATAATAATAAATAAATAATAAATATCACGGGACATTTCACACCAGTTGACCTAGTCCCAAAGTAAGCTAAGCAAAGCTTGTGTTATGGGTACTAAGCAACGGATAAACATACTTATATAGATACATACATACTTAAATACATATTAAACACCCAAGACCCGAGAACAAACATTCGTATTTTTCATACAAATATCTGCCCCGACACGGGAATCGAACCCGGGACCTCAAGCTTCGTAGTCAGGTCAGGGTTCGTAGTTAGTATTGGAGCTATGTCCTGTTCAAGTTAACGAACTAGACCAATCACGTGCGATTTTTCTCACAGCGCTACAAATGGTAGCGACATAAGTCTACCGTACAGATCGATTCACAAGAGTTGGCACGAATGGAATGAACGAAAGCAATGTCACTTTGACATTTTTGTAGGAAAATGACTGATGCATGACATTTTCATATTTGTGTGAAGTGTATTCAAATAGGTAACACATAGATACTTTCATTCAATCATTCGATCCATTCGTGCCAACTCTTGTGTATCGACCTGTACATAAACGTCACATAAGAATCGTAGTGCGTATTATACCGACGTGTCCCATTGTTTTAGCATTTCCATTGTATTAGCATTTTTCATTGGTTTTGACGACCAGATGGCCTAGTGGTTAGAGAACCTGACTATGAAGCTTGGGGTCCCGGGGTCGATTCCCGTGTCGGGGCAGATATTTGTATGAAAATACGAATGTTTGTTCTCGGGTCTTGGGTGTTTAATATGTATTTAAGTATGTATCTATCTATATAAGTATGTTTATCCGTTGCCTAGTACCCATAACACAAGCTTTGCCTAGCTTACTTTGGGACCAGGTCAATTGGTATGAATTGTCCCGTGATATTTATTTATTTATTTATTATTTCCACTTGTTTTACCAGTGCCGTGTCTTCGACCACTGGTTTTGTTGTTGGTTCCAGGAGCCCAGTGCTACAGTGCGGCGCAGTGAACGCGGTGTTGTCACTGCTGACGGCGCACGACGCGGACTTACGGCTGGCGGCGCCCGCGCAGCGCGCACGGCTCGCCACGCTCTATATGCCACTGCTGGGCATTGTCTTGGACCACGCGCCCGCGCTCACCCGACAAGGTCAGTGACCCCACAGAGCAGAGCCCAGCGAATCATCATCATCATCCCAGTTTATTTAGGCACAGTCCTCTAAGTATGAGAGGGCTTGGCTTGGCTCCCACGCGAGCCTAGTGCGGATCGGGAACTTCACACACACCATTGAATTTATCGCAGGTGTATGTACAGGTCGATTCACAAGAGCTGGCACGAATTGATCGAATGAGCGAATGAAAGTATCTATGTGTTACCTATTTGAATGGGTATGTATTACAATACCGAAGTACGAAAGACCGAATGTATGAAAACATCGAATGGGTCAAAAGACCGACACGATTTTTTTCTGAAACCGTAAACTTCTCAGAATTTTATTAAAACGACATCATACAGAACCCATTAGGTTAGGTTAGGTTTGTTTTATAACAATCTTAAAAAGTTAACGGTTTCAGAAAAAAATCGTGTCGGTCTTTTGACCCATTCGATGTTTTAATACATTCGGTCTTTCGTACTTCGGTATTGTAATACATACCCACTTGAATACTCTTCACACAAATATGAAATCATGTCTTCACACAAATATGAAATATGTATATAGTAATTTTCCTACAAAAATGTCATTCTGACATTACTTTTATTCAATTCATTCGTGCCATAACTCTTGTGAATCGACCTCTAGGTTTCCTCACGATGTTTTACTTCACCGTAAAGCTCATGGTAGATTTCAAATTTAATTTCGCACATAAATTCCGAAAAAGTCAAGAGGTGCGAGCCGGGATTTGAACCCATGACCCTCTGCTTGAGAGGCCATGGGTTAAACCACTAGGCCACCACGGCTTTTTACTAGGCCCAGCAAATACTCATCATCATAATCCTAAAGACGGATTGCTGAACATATACCTCCCTCAAGGTCCGCCAAATAGGTCGGTTCTGCGTCATTCACATCGAACGCGTTCCCGTAATCTTAACCAGGTCGTCGCTCTATCTTGTTGGAGGTCTACCTACACTACGTCTTCCGGTCCGTGGACGCCACTCGAGAATCTTTTGGCCTCATCGGTCACCAGTTCTACGAGCAATGTGCCCTGCCCACTGCCACTTGAGTCTGGCGATTCTTCGAGCTAATACTGCTTCTTTATAAAGACGACTTCCAATATTAAATGTTGCTTCTTTTGCAGATGTTTTGCAGTTCGATGGCGAGATGGGGCAGTTTAGCAACCTCTACAACACGTCATCTAACGATCCGGATAACAAACAGGTACTTTTGTAACTTTCACGCCAGTTTCACAGAATCCACCTAGAGCTGGTAGCGTGTGTAATATTTAAAGTTGTTTCATAGGTAGTATTATTGACATATTGCAGTAATTAATCCCTTAATTGTGTACAAATATTTTGAAAACGACTCTTTAACGACTTCCAAGACTATTTTTTCTACTAAAATACAGTGGTCAAAGTTTTGAAATACCCTGTTTTACAAATTGTTTAAACTTGCAATGCTTGTTTGATAGTTTCTTGGTTTGGATTTAATCTTACGAGTCTAATTTCACTCACTTCCAGTTGATCGACTTGACGTTTGGTACACATGTTTTTACAATCTACATTACAATCTACATTATATGATAGTGCAAATACTGTAATGTTTGTAAACTTTCGCGATACTCACTCATATAACTAATATTTCTCCGGACTTAATGAAACAATAAATAGGTCGTGATGTCATCACTATAAACCATTGTATACTAAATTATGAAGTGATTATTTTCAATGAGGTGGTACCACGTCTTTTGCATATTTTATACTAGCTGTTGCCCGCGACTCCGTCTGCGAAAAATTCGTTTATCGCTATCCCGCGGGAACTATGCAATTTTTCGGGATAAAAACTATCCTATGTCCTTTCCCGGGACTCAAATTATCTGTGTACCAAATTTTATCACTGGCTTGACTGCGACAGTTTTTTGTTTTGCCGTGAAAATTCCGACCTCTGGTGATATCCCGAGAAATATTATTTATTATGTGTTCTTTACTATCATAAAAAATGCCAGCAGATTTTTTTTACAAATGTGATTTTTGTAACACACTTACTTCATTTTACGCAGAGCGGTCGCCCTCCGTTCAACAGCGAGACCCACCGCAACTTACTGATGTGCCTCGTGTGGCTCCTCAAGAGTTGCTCCCGGGCCGCCCTGGCCGCGTGCTGCGCGGACCTGCCGCCGCAGCGGCTGCACGCGCTCTTACACGTCATACACCTCTGCTTTACCGCGCACGAGTACAAGGTAACGCCGTAGCGGCGCGCCGATGTACGAGGTCCATCGACAAAACGCCTTGTGGCAAACAAAACACTATCTCAATACATCTGGCAACTTAAAACTCACCTGTGATGTTTTGGGGGTCACCAATTTGGGGGTAGTTGCAATAGAGAGATCTCTCTCCAGGCAGATGTTATGCCTGGGGACCGAAGTCCAATGGATGAAAGTTGGAAGTTGTATTTATGCAGCCGAGTTGAGAAACTTCGATAGCGTGATGTAGGATTGTAGTAATTAGTTCCTTATGTGATGACTAGATGGCGCTAGTAGTCGCTACAATGCGATTGATTTCTATCACCTGATGAAAACTGCAGATGAGGCCAAAGGTATATGTCACTGATTCAGTAACAGCCTATTCACTCTAGCCTTGGCGCTAACATTGAGCGTCACTGGCCTACCTCGTATTGTTTTCAGAATCTCCTTGCAAAATTTTTAGAGGCGTCTCGAGACTGGTTTGCCGATGGCTAAGTCTAAAGCTCAACATATTAACTCTCACATAATTTCCATATCTCGGTCTACTTGCGTGTCCTTGACGGATTCCCAAAAATTTCTAAAGATATCACTAACGGGCAAACTGTTCCATGCTGTATTTTGATATGTAATTTTTAATGCTGCGTACCCAAATGGTCCAAACGGAATTGCTCACTCTCATCCATCCATCCGTCCGTCTGTCCCTCTGTTCAGTTACAGAGCTTTTGTACAGAAGTAGATAGGCACTTAAAATTTATGTGAAATTACTATGGCACCTGATACAATATACAAAAGTATTTGCAAATTGCATGCCAAATGTAATCCACTTGAGTGGCCGGATTGCCTAAATTTGGTACAGTTAGCAGCAGAAATGTACGAGCAGTTTTGGTACTCAAAATGATCATCACACGACTACTGCCAAGATAATAACAGGGTGTGTAGATCATTTTGAGCTCCACGACCGCAACAATGCAAATACAGTTAGCCAAAAGCTTGTATTATAACAAAAACCTTATATTTAAACGACCGCTTTAACCTAGTTGGTAGTAACCCTGCCTACGAAGCAAGAGGTCCTGGGTTCGAATCCCGGTAAGGGCATTTATTTGTGTGATGATCACGAATATTTGTTCCTGAGTTATGGATGTTTTCTATGTATTTAAGTATTTATTTATCTATGTATATAAGTATGTTTATCGTCGTCTAGTACCCATAGTACAAGCTTTGCTTAGTTTGGGACTAGGTCGATTTGTGTAAGATTGTCCCCTAATATTTAATATTATTATTTTTTTTTTTGTTATACAATAAAATTATTTAAGTTCTAATTTCATTTTCTTTCGCCACAGGGCCGTAAGGAGCTGCTGAAATGCGTGCAACAGAACGTGCGAAAGACGACCGACATCAAAGCGAAGCTGGAAGACGTGATCCTGGGACAGGGTTCAGCGAGGTCCGACTTCATTATGCGACGGAAAGGTGAAATACTAGCGTTTAACGCTATATCCTCTCAACTATTACTGTCATATCAATTTGTGGCTTTTACGCGATGCTTCGGTCGTATGTGCATAGTGTTGAAATAAGTTAAAAGAAAATTAAAGAAGAGTAAGTTTTCCTGCATTGAGAAGCGTTTGGTTACTTCAAAACTTAGTCAACTCGATGGGAATCGGGTTGTTAGTACCCTTCGCCGCTGCTATGAACCATTAGGTATGGCAGGTGATTCGGCTGCGGTGGCATACTGATTTTGCTGGGATACGTTTTATATTTAAAGTCACGGACAGCTCATAAAATCGCCTGACTCAAGCCATGTAAACCTATCTTGTGCCGGTGCATCGTCCTGATCGCTGACCAATTACGTGCATTCTCTGTTTTCTAGTACTAACTCTGTTAAATAGACAGAGTGTAGAAAGGGAGTTCCGCTTGTAATATAAGTTGTACTTTGTTATGCAATTGGGAATGTCTAAAAAAAATTACCAGTGGTTTTTATATTTTTTTTTGTATAGAAAAGTCAATTATAAGAAACTAATTTCAATATTTTGTCATTTAGTTCTCTACTTTTTTCAAAATTAATTATTGAAACTATTTTAGTTGATGACGTCAGATTATAATTGAGGGCTCCCACAATGCCAAATTTCAAAATCTATCTAAACGCGTACGATTAGGCAACCCCTTTAATTATTTTTTGCGTAGTGGTACACTATACACTGTGTCACTTTACTGGCACTGTCAAAGTGCTAGATGTCAGACAGCGGGTTCAAATCAAACTCCGTAGTATAATCCACGCGTAAATTGTGAAGAATTCTAACCACACAGAATAAAGTACGACTTGAACCGGTCACGCAATTTACACCAATGTCAAATGAAGGTCATTGCTTATTTGTTATATAATAAATTCATTACATAATATTAAAATTAAATAACTACAGAAAACGATTCAAAAAGCATTTATCTCGAAATGGTTTTCGATTTTCTATACATTGCAAAAAAATACACATCCCCAATTGGGCCCTGGTGCAGGGGGGTTTCACTCCACAGTTTAGGTATGTTCGGCCGGCGCGCCTCCCGGGCAGGCGTATGGTAGTCGGTTGTCGCTCGGCTATCGGTTCGCACGCTAGCCGCGTCGCGCGTATTTAAGCATCTTTTTTTCTGTGATTTTTGCAACAAAGCATTAACTTCTAAACGATCTTATAAATAACTTACTTACTTACTAAAGGTAGTTTACTGAATTAATACACACTGTTATCTTTCTTGATTTATATACCTACCAAATATCGGCGAGTAGAAACCCTGTGCCCTCGGTTTCGGATCAGCGGTGCCCAACGGAATATGAACGCTCGTATCACACGATATGTTTCAATTTCGCGTGTAAGCAGTAAGAGTACGCATGTTTTTATACCTAGAGTTGACTTTTGTTCGAGAGTGATCTTTCTGTACGTTAGTACTATTATAGTAGAGGAGACGTGGAAGATCGACCTTCACCGATCTGTTAACTCGATGAGACATTTTTTATCAAATATAATTTATAAACAAGGTTACCTATCAAAATTTAGAAATATTTTGTTCCGAATATTTAAAATCCCGAATGCTTCATTTATCCGAATGCATTTTTTTCTGAAACTGTAAATATTTCAGGATTTTTATAAAACAACCCTAACCTAACTTAAAGGGTTCTACACGATGGTCCTGAAATAAATCCTGAAATATTTACAGTTTCAGAAAAAAATATTTTCGGACAAATGAAGTTTTCGGGATTCTAAACCTTCGGAAATATAATTTTCTAAACATCGATAGGTTCCCCCTTTAGCCATCTTCCAGCTCCATCATCAGACCCTGGTTACCATCTGGGATCAAAGTACTCGTCAAGACGAATCAAACGAGTCCAAACTCGATGGGGTAATTCGTAATTTCATTAATTCAGTATGGCCAAAGGCACTCCACAATAAAACGATACAACCCCATCTAGTTTGGACTCGTTTGATTCGTCTTGACGAGTACTTTGATCCCAGATGGTAACCAGGGTCTGATGATGGAGCTGGAAGATGGCTAAAGGATCTCAACAATAAAACAAAAAAAAATAGCTATGAACACTTTTCGATAGGCAAGTTATCATAGGCATATTTGTTTATAAATTATATTTGATAAAAAATATGTCTCATCGAGTTGACAGATCGGTGAAGGTCGATCTTCAACGGCTCTTAGACCATTACTTATTCTGTGGCAGGCGGTTCTAACGTCTGCCCGGGGCGGCGCGAGCGTTGGCGCAAGGACTGGCGCGGCGCGCGGGGGGACGCGCCCCCCTCCCCGCAGGCGCCGCACCCCGCGCTGCCCGCCGCGCTCGCCGCAGAGGTCGCGCTCACGCTGCTGCACGCGCTAGAGACCATCGTGCAGGTGACATCAATACTCTGCCGTCTTTCCTTTATGCTAGGTTTACACTTTGAAGGCCTGGTTTCACTTTGATTAGTGATTAGTGCAGGTGATTAGTGATTAGGAGAAAACAAGTGTGGACAGCGACTGATTAGTGCTGGTGATTAGTTGGCTGCGTAGTGACGTGTTTTCTATTTTTTTGCGAGTGAACTGCGAGTAGCCGCGTCCCGCGCGCCCTCCCTTCCCCCTCACTCGCAGCGTGCCTGCCACTAAACTCGTCTGGTTTGGAATTTACTTAACAGAGCTAGAACAAGAATTGGACACTACTTGCACTACACACCTGCACTAATCATCCTCAATTACTAATCACTTGCACTCGCACTAATCAAAGTGAATACAGGCCTTTAAGTAGCAAGTACAGGTGACAAGTGATTATTTAATATGTTTTTACGATGGTTGGTAAGTGTTAAGTAATCGTTTATACATTGCTTAGTTGCGCTTTGTGCAGGTGCACAGTGTCGAACAAAATGGAAGACGAACAACGATTAGAATTACGAAATATTTTAAAAAGGAAAATTTTATGAAAACATTAAGTTTGACAAACAAATTTGGCCATTAACAACGTATTAGTATTAAAAAAAAAGATTGAGAACGTAACTATTTTGGAGACGTTTCGTAATAATTCGAAATCGCATGCTACTATAAAGTAAGCGCGAAAAGAATACTCGCAACGCGCCAAAAAAATGTATGTATTTTTTTTAATCATTTTATGTAAGTACCTAATTATTATTTTATTGTTTCTTTCAATTTCTTTCCAAGTTAAATTCTAGGGTCTTTCTCGAATGTCGAAACGGGCTTCTTCTTTGACGACTTTAGTTACATTTGACAGCATTCTGTGTTTTTTCTGTTCCAGTCATGCAGCAACCTGGAGTCGGGACAGGCGGTGTGCGCGGCGGCGTTGCAGGTGGTGTTGCGGGCGATGCAGCGCAACCAGAGCGCGGCCGTGTTGCAGCACATGTTCGCGACCGTGCGCGCGCTCATCGTCAAAGTATGTTCACTTGTCAAATGACTAAAGGCCTGTATTCACTTTGATTAGTGCGAGTGCAAGTGATTAGTAATTGAGAATGATTAGTGCAGGTGTGTAGTGCAAGTAGTGTCCGATTCCTGTTCTGGCTCTGATAAGTAAATTCCAAACCAGACGTGTTTAGTGGCAGGCACGCTGCGAGTGAGGGGGAAGGGAGGGCGCGCGGGACGTGGCTACTCGCAGTTCACTCGCAAAAAAATAGAACACGCTTCTAATCACGTTACTACGCAGCCAACTAATCACCTGCATTAATCAGTCGCTGTCCACACTTGTTTTCTCCTAATCACTAATCACCTGCGCTAATCACTAATCAAAGTGAATCCAGGCCTTAAATTGTGCGGATATTGGCTGGGTACTGATTGAGCGAGTAAAGTTAGTCGCATACAATTACAATTTTATACAACTCAAAAGACAGATAAGTTTCGAAATTTTATTCGGAGGCGGATTTATACTATTGCCGCCAGTAGACTAATAAATTTTTGCCGTCCCTGCTAAGCTTTGCAATTCGATACACTAAATTTAAATTGTAATGCTAATGTAATTGTAATTGTGTTGTGTTGCTGTTAAAAAATCATGTTCACAAAAGTACAAAGTACTTCGTAATTTTTCATCCACAGACGTTTGAGTATTCGGTACTTATACTAAAATATTGTACATTTTGTCAAATTTTCGAGACTTCTTTTCTCCGTGTCTAGAATATGTAATACTCTTTTTTTTATTTTTGTAAGACGAAAAATAATTTTCAGCCAAAATTATGTGTCAAGTCTGGGATTGACTTAAATTATACTCCGTTATCAAGCGGGCAGTTTGGTGGCTACCTAACGTAGTGATGTGTGAATAAAAAACTTTTATAAATTAAGTTTTCATATACATTTTGGAGTTCTCATAAATAGCTACAATTTCGAGACGGATAGTTTGTATTGCACGTCTCTAATGTTAGGTAGCCATCAAACTGCCCGCTTGATAACGGTGTATATTTATAACTACCCAGACAGCAACGTCAAACGGATCGATACTACACTAACGCCATCTAGCTACGCCGCCTGTCACTAAATCCTCAATCGCTAGATGTTGGTTCATGCGTGTGTCGGTAACGATTCATGGTTTCAGCTGGGCTGGTCGTGCTGCGGCGAGGAGTCTGGCATCTGCCGCGTGCTGCTGCGGCACTGCGCGGCGCTGTGCGGCACGACGCGCGCGCACGCCGCCGCCGCGCTCTACGCGCTCATGCGGCACCACTACCAGCTGGGCAACGTGAGTGCACCCAGAGGCTGCGGCAGGAGCGGGCATCTGCCGCGTGCTGCTGCGGCACTGCGCGGCGCTGTGCGGCACGACGCGCGCGCACGCCGCCGCCGCGCTCTACGCGCTCATGCGGCACCACTACCAGCTGGGCAACGTGAGTGCACCCAGAGGCTGCGGCAGGAGCGGGCATCTGCCGCGTGCTGCTGCGGCACTGCGCGGCGCTGTGCGGCACGACGCGCGCGCACGCCGCCGCCGCGCTCTACGCGCTCATGCGGCACCACTACCAGCTGGGCAACGTGAGTGCACCCAGAGGCTGCGGCAGGAGCGGGCATCTGCCGCGTGCTGCTGCGGCACTGCGCGGCGCTGTGCGGCACGACGCGCGCGCACGCCGCCGCCGCGCTCTACGCGCTCATGCGGCACCACTACCAGCTGGGCAACGTGAGTGCACCCAGAGGCTGCGGCAGGAGCGGGCATCTGCCGCGTGCTGCTGCGGCACTGCGCGGCGCTGTGCGGCACGACGCGCGCGCACGCCGCCGCCGCGCTCTACGCGCTCATGCGGCACCACTACCAGCTGGGCAACGTGAGTGCACCCAGAGGCTGCGGCAGGAGCGGGCATCTGCCGCGTGCTGCTGCGGCACTGCGCGGCGCTGTGCGGCACGACGCGCGCGCACGCCGCCGCCGCGCTCTACGCGCTCATGCGGCACCACTACCAGCTGGGCAACGTGAGTGCACCCAGAGGCTGCGGCAGGAGCGGGCATCTGCCGCGTGCTGCTGCGGCACTGCGCGGCGCTGTGCGGCACGACGCGCGCGCACGCCGCCGCCGCGCTCTACGCGCTCATGCGGCACCACTACCAGCTGGGCAACGTGAGTGCACCCAGAGGCTGCGGCAGGAGCGGGCATCTGCCGCGTGCTGCTGCGGCACTGCGCGGCGCTGTGCGGCACGACGCGCGCGCACGCCGCCGCCGCGCTCTACGCGCTCATGCGGCACCACTACCAGCTGGGCAACGTGAGTGCACCCAGAGGCTGCGGCAGGAGCGGGCATCTGCCGCGTGCTGCTGCGGCACTGCGCGGCGCTGTGCGGCACGACGCGCGCGCACGCCGCCGCCGCGCTCTACGCGCTCATGCGGCACCACTACCAGCTGGGCAACGTGAGTGCACCCAGAGGCTGCGGCAGGAGCGGGCATCTGCCGCGTGCTGCTGCGGCACTGCGCGGCGCTGTGCGGCACGACGCGCGCGCACGCCGCCGCCGCGCTCTACGCGCTCATGCGGCACCACTACCAGCTGGGCAACGTGAGTGCACCCAGAGGCTGCGGCAGGAGCGGGCATCTGCCGCGTGCTGCTGCGGCACTGCGCGGCGCTGTGCGGCACGACGCGCGCGCACGCCGCCGCCGCGCTCTACGCGCTCATGCGGCACCACTACCAGCTGGGCAACGTGAGTGCACCCAGAGGCTGCGGCAGGAGCGGGCATCTGCCGCGTGCTGCTGCGGCACTGCGCGGCGCTGTGCGGCACGACGCTAAATCAGTTCCTCGAACGCATTTGTTCAGCTTAGCATAATCCCCAGTGGCATTTTTCTCCACTACAGCTGGTTTTTGTTCATGTACACCATTCGCATAGGTTGACAGGCGTTAACTTCTCTAATAGATTTTGATTCCAATTGTGTTTTTTACAAGAAGCAATTAGCAGTAGTCTACCTTTTTTTTAGTCTCATTTGATTTTTGTCGATTTATGTTTCACACGCAATCGTGTAAATCAAGTTTTTAGTTATACAAATTTTCCTAACCATTTTTCTGTGAAACAATATGAAAATGTCACTTGGGCAACTGGGGACACAGTAGGTAAACAACATGCAAAAGTTGATTCAGCCAAATATTAAACAACACATATCTTAAACACTACTTTTTTTGCCTGTGACAGAATTTCAGCCGCGTGAAGATGCAAGTGACGATGTCCCTGTCTTCCCTGGTGGGCACTTCCACCACGTTCAGCGAGGAGTCGCTCCGGCGCGCCCTGAAAACCATCCTGCTGTACGCGGAGAAAGACCCTGACCTGCAGCAGACCAGCTTCCCGGAACAGGTCGGCTATGCTAAATATTTTAGAAAACTGCGTGCGGTTTCGCTGCGACAGGAAAAGCGAGAAAGCAAATTAACTACAACTGTTTACCTTGGTACTTGTGACTACACATGCAAGGCAGCAACGTCTGTGCAAAACATATCTTTTACACTGATCCGTCTACCTATACATTCACTTAAATTAATATATAAAAGATGCTGAAGCATTTTAGACCCTGTACGAGTTCATTCTAAGGATCGTTTGATTTGGGTACCGTTGTGTGCTCGGCTCTCAGAAAATATTGTTGGAAGGCAGATATTAATTCGCATACCTAACGTAATAAATATTCCTCATTCAAATTGGCATAACGTTCTTTCTTATAATTATTAATTCTCAAAACTGAATACCCAGTGTGTTAATACGCATAATGTAAATTGGCATAACGATGACTTGGCATAAATTTAATAAGCATAACGTTACTTTGCATAAGTATTTACCTATTTACAAGTTATACTGACAAATGTTGATTTACTATTTATTTACTATCGGACTGTTACAAAAAAAATATACCTAATTTGCTCACTTAATAAAATTATGCGAATTTATTTTATAAATTGATTACCTCAAGTTATGGCTAATAGGGATAATAATTATGCATATTTCAATTATACGGATTCATTATTATGCCAAATAAATGTTATGCTAGTTAAACGTTATTTCCAATAATGTTATGCCAAATCTGTTATGCGAAATAAGGGGCACCCTGCTCATTTATGTTTTTATGGATTATTTTAGGTGACACCCAACGACTTAAAATTTTTAACCCAATTATCTACTTAAATGAAATTAATAATTCTGTAACTTTACTCAAACTTGGTTTGGTGCAGGTTACTGATGGGGACTATAGTCCCGATGGCGTAAGTCCGAATTTACCCCCTACTATTTGTCTTATCTTGTTAATGTCTCATTCCCTTTCCTACACTCGTAGCTTGATTCATCGACCCTTTCGTCTGTATAAAAACACAATTCTACTTTTATTATAAATGCGTAAGTTTGCATGTGCGGGCGTGCGGGTGTGTGGGTGTGTGTTTGTTACTCCTCCACGCTGAAACGGCTGAACGGATTTGGAATGATATTTGATATGTAGAAGGCTGGACGTCTGGAATAAATAGTACTACTTTACTTTCCCAAAATCCGCACAAAGCGTTTTCGCTCTTCCTTCATCAACCGCACAGACTGTGTTCCCTGGACACTACAATATCTGGCCATTTTCAAGTCTAGGGTGAATGAGCATTTACTAGGCAAGCGTGCTCCATCGTAGGCCTCATCTTCGCTTTCCAACAGGCGTGATTGTGGTCAAACGCAATCCTATATTGTATTAAAAAAAAAAACCTTGATATTCCCACGGGATTCATTTAAAAGTCTCAAAATCTACCGTTAAGTCTAGAGACATCAAATTTCGCACGGCTGTTCGTCATACAACGTAAAAAACCCTCCTTCGGCAGTCTACCTATGAAGACCACGGTGTATTTTTTGAAAATTTCCATGCGAATTCAGTAAAATCTCAAAGTTTCAATTCAACTACTAGATCTAATGGTTTTCGTGTGCGATGCAGCGGGTAAAAGCTAGTATTCTCATAATATTTCGTTTTAGACATTTTATTTTTCAATCTAATGAATTGAACATGTGTCACACATATAAATGCGCTCTAGTCATCTCCGCACCATTTTTGCCTCAATTTTATTTTACTTTGGATTCCCAGACACATTTTGGAAACACTTTTAATATTTCCTGCATATGTTCATTATTATTAATAACCTCAAAAGTCATCCACCAATTTGAATGTTTCCAGCACGTATGTCTGTCATAGTGAAATATACGAATAACTCACGTCTTTAATGGAGTTTAGCCTGACATGTTCGGGCTAATTCGGCTAAACTGGTAACCTATCAATGTTTCGAAACTCTTTATATCCGTATATTTTACTATGAATGGTAGTTTCATGTTCAAACTTGTTTCATTCGTGGATACTTGTCTCTCTGTTGATCGCATGTATCTCTGGGCTTTTCCCACTAAAACATCCGTAAAGTTAGAATCTCGAGCGAAATGACCCTGTGTTACTGACGCCATGCCATTATGACAGGGTGTATACGAGGGGGTGCATCAAACAAAGACCAAAGGTAGGGGACCTCAGGAGCTACCGAATCGACCCCCATGTATGTTCAGCGATTTTCAATTGTTTCAGAGTTATGACCGTGATTTTTTTTTTCAAACTTTTTATAGAAATTTCGCGATTTTGCGATGTTCAAAGTGTAGTATGTGAAGAATGTGATGTTATCTGTAATGCTAATGATAGAGCCCCCGCGCATTAGGCGGCCAGGTCGCTGCGGCCAACTAATTCTTTCGTGACATATGCAAGTGCGCACACTAGGCGGCCAGCGGCCAGCGACCACGTATTGGCCGCGCGGCCAGCAGAAACATCGCGACCAACACGCGGCCAGTTGGCTGGCTACGTGGTCGTAGATAAAATCGCAGCTACCGCGGCCAGGTCGCGCGAAATTGACGCGGCGTCAATATCGCTGTGTTCGTACGCGCTACCATATTTTATATAGAATCTTATACATTCAACATCATAAGTAGCCGATGTACCTAAGCTTGGTGTTTTTTACTTTTACTGCTACGTATAGTCTTAAAAGATGGGACAATATCACCTTATCCCGTTGCACAAGCGTCGTGAGATAGCGGACATCATCTACGCCCTTAGTATCACCAACGGTAAGGTTGATTGTCCCGAACTGCTGTCCAGTATATCTTTTAATATCCCTAATAGGTCAAAAAGATACTATCCACCTATTTCCCTTAAGTTTGGCACAACTAAATACAGGAGGAATAGTTTTTTGAGGCGAGCTTGTCGTAGTGTGAACGGTGTTGCGGAAGAGCTGGATATCGATATATTCAACTGTAATCTTTCTACGGTGAGGCGGCGGTTGGTGGGAGGGTGGTTTGATTGAGCGTGCTTAGGTACTGGGTAGAGACTGCTTTTTACTAATATGTTTTATTTTTGTATAGAGATGAGTTCTGATATTTTTTGTATCAAAATTTGTGTGGCACAACTTTGTGATTGTTCGCGTACTTTCTTTTTTTTTTCTTGGTTCTATTTGTGAGATCCTGTAATTGGCTCCTATGTTATTATGTTTAAACTACTCTGTAATTTGTAGCTGTTGGTTCTCCAAAAATAAATAAATAAATAAATAAATATGAATGCGCCTATATACAAGCTATAGAAGCGATCACCTGCTTTGGACGCTGACTTATTTGTCGCGACGTCACTAACGCCAGAGCCGTTTTCTCGGAATACCATCCTTGAGCTTTCATCACTTACGCGGAAAGTGATACTGCTGACTTGGTGATCAGCAAAATTTCACTTAACAATTTTTTTGGGTTAAAATAACACGAACGATCTGTGTTCCAGGTGAAAGACCTGGTGTTCAACCTGCACATGATCCTGTCGGACACGGTGAAGATGAAGGAGTTCCAGGAGGACCCCGAGATGCTGCTGGACCTCATGCACCGCATCGCGCGCGGCTACCAGCACAGCCCCGACCTGCGGCTCACCTGGCTCAACAACATGGCGCAGAAGCACATGGAGGTACCCAGCCAGTTGCAGGAACAGCTGGGGATGCTGCTGACCCGATATAATACCGAGAGGAAAGTGTACTGAAGCCGATCAGCAAGCTTTACGTCCACGTTGTCCAAGAGAACGTTGCTCCGGTGAGCAATAATCATTTAGGCTGATTAGCTCGATGCGAGAGCGACATGTTCGTCCGCAGGCCGGACAAGAGAAGTTTGCGGAGGTTGATGCAGAGCTGCCTTGATGTCGCTTCTGTCTCTCGTTAGCAAGTCCCTTGAACCCAGGCCTCGTCGCAATATTTGCGACCTTCCAAAACACGTTCGCGCCAAACAGCGCGGTTTTCCGCCAGCTTTTCCCAGTCGTAGCGGTCAATTTTAAAGGTGGCCATGTCACGCTTAGCACAGTCCTTAAATCTCAGCAACGGTCTTCCTACGTTTGTCTTAGCATTTGCCACTGCGCCTAGCAAGACATGTCGTGGTAATAATAAGACTTGTTTTAACTTTTCAGCGTTCAAACCACACGGAGGCCGGCATGTGTTTAGTACACGGCGCGGCGCTCGTCGCGGAGCAGATGTCGGCGCGGGGCCGCGGGGCCGCGCTGCTGGAGCGCGTCACGCACAACGCGCTGGACGAGTCGTGCGCAGACACGCTGCACCACCACCTGACGCACCACGAGCTGCAGGTGACACGCACACACTGCCGGGCGTCATACCGCGCTGCTGGAGCGCGTCACGCACAACGCGCTGGACGAGTCGTGCGCAGACACGCTGCACCACCACCTGACGCACCACGAGCTGCAGGTGACACGCACACACTGCCGGGCGTCATACCGCGCTGCTGGAGCGCGTCACGCACAACGCGCTGGACGAGTCGTGCGCAGACACGCTGCACCACCACCTGACGCACCACGAGCTGCAGGTGACACGCACACACTGCCGGGCGTCATACCGCGCTGCTGGAGCGCGTCACGCACAACGCGCTGGACGAGTCGTGCGCAGACACGCTGCACCACCACCTGACGCACCACGAGCTGCAGGTGACACGCACACACTGCCGGGCGTCATACCGCGCTGCTGGAGCGCGTCACGCACAACGCGCTGGACGAGTCGTGCGCAGACACGCTGCACCACCACCTGACGCACCACGAGCTGCAGGTGACACGCACACACTGCCGGGCGTCATACCGCGCTGCTGGAGCGCGTCACGCACAACGCGCTGGACGAGTCGTGCGCAGACACGCTGCACCACCACCTGACGCACCACGAGCTGCAGGTGACACGCACACACTGCCGGGCGTCATACCGCGCTGCTGGAGCGCGTCACGCACAACGCGCTGGACGAGTCGTGCGCAGACACGCTGCACCACCACCTGACGCACCACGAGCTGCAGGTGACACGCACACACTGCCGGGCGTCATACCGCGCTGCTGGAGCGCGTCACGCACAACGCGCTGGACGAGTCGTGCGCAGACACGCTGCACCACCACCTGACGCACCACGAGCTGCAGGTGACACGCACACACTGCCGGGCGTCATACCGCGCTGCTGGAGCGCGTCACGCACAACGCGCTGGACGAGTCGTGCGCAGACACGCTGCACCACCACCTGACGCACCACGAGCTGCAGGTGACACGCACACACTGCCGGGCGTCATACCGCGCTGCTGGAGCGCGTCACGCACAACGCGCTGGACGAGTCGTGCGCAGACACGCTGCACCACCACCTGACGCACCACGAGCTGCAGGTGACACGCACACACTGCCGGGCGTCATACCGCGCTGCTGGAGCGCGTCACGCACAACGCGCTGGACGAGTCGTGCGCAGACACGCTGCACCACCACCTGACGCACCACGAGCTGCAGGTGACACGCACACACTGCCGGGCGTCATACCGCGCTGCTGGAGCGCGTCACGCACAACGCGCTGGACGAGTCGTGCGCAGACACGCTGCACCACCACCTGACGCACCACGAGCTGCAGGTGACACGCACACACTGCCGGGCGTCATACCGCGCTGCTGGAGCGCGTCACGCACAACGCGCTGGACGAGTCGTGCGCAGACACGCTGCACCACCACCTGACGCACCACGAGCTGCAGGTGACACGCACACACTGCCGGGCGTCATACCGCGCTGCTGGAGCGCGTCACGCACAACGCGCTGGACGAGTCGTGCGCAGACACGCTGCACCACCACCTGACGCACCACGAGCTGCAGGTGACACGCACACACTGCCGGGCGTCACACCGCGCTGCTGGAGCGCGTCACGCACAACGCGCTGGACGAGTCGTGCGCAGACACGCTGCACCACCACCTGACGCACCACGAGCTGCAGGTGACACGCACACACTGCCGGGCGTCACACCGCGCTGCTGGAGCGCGTCACGCACAACGCGCTGGACGAGTCGTGCGCAGACACGCTGCACCACCACCTGACGCACCACGAGCTGCAGGTGACACGCACACACTGCCGGGCGTCACACCGCGCTGCTGGAGCGCGTCACGCACAACGCGCTGGACGAGTCGTGCGCAGACACGCTGCACCACCACCTGACGCACCACGAGCTGCAGGTGACACGCACACACTGCCGGGCGTCACACCGCGCTGCTGGAGCGCGTCACGCACAACGCGCTGGACGAGTCGTGCGCAGACACGCTGCACCACCACCTGACGCACCACGAGCTGCAGGTGACACGCACACACTGCCGGGCGTCACACCGCGCTGCTGGAGCGCGTCACGCACAACGCGCTGGACGAGTCGTGCGCAGACACGCTGCACCACCACCTGACGCACCACGAGCTGCAGGTGACACGCACACACTGCCGGGCGTCATACCGCGCTGCTGGAGCGCGTCACGCACAACGCGCTGGACGAGTCGTGCGCAGACACGCTGCACCACCACCTGACGCACCACGAGCTGCAGGTGACACGCACACACTGCCGGGCGTCACACCGCGCTGCTGGAGCGCGTCACGCACAACGCGCTGGACGAGTCGTGCGCAGACACGCTGCACCACCACCTGACGCACCACGAGCTGCAGGTGACACGCACACACTGCCGGGCGTCATACCGCGCTGCTGGAGCGCGTCACGCACAACGCGCTGGACGAGTCGTGCGCAGACACGCTGCACCACCACCTGACGCACCACGAGCTGCAGGTGACACGCACACACTGCCGGGCGTCATACCGCGCTGCTGGAGCGCGTCACGCACAACGCGCTGGACGAGTCGTGCGCAGACACGCTGCACCACCACCTGACGCACCACGAGCTGCAGGTGACACGCACACACTGCCGGGCGTCATACCGCGCTGCTGGAGCGCGTCACGCACAACGCGCTGGACGAGTCGTGCGCAGACACGCTGCACCACCACCTGACGCACCACGAGCTGCAGGTGACACGCACACACTGCCGGGCGTCATACCGCGCTGCTGGAGCGCGTCACGCACAACGCGCTGGACGAGTCGTGCGCAGACACGCTGCACCACCACCTGACGCACCACGAGCTGCAGGTGACACGCACACACTGCCGGGCGTCATACCGCGCTGCTGGAGCGCGTCACGCACAACGCGCTGGACGAGTCGTGCGCAGACACGCTGCACCACCACCTGACGCACCACGAGCTGCAGGTGACACGCACACACTGCCGGGCGTCATACCGCGCTGCTGGAGCGCGTCACGCACAACGCGCTGGACGAGTCGTGCGCAGACACGCTGCACCACCATCTGACGCACCACGAGCTGCAGGTGACACGCACACACTGCCGGGCGTCATACCGCGCTGCTGGAGCGCGTCACGCACAACGCGCTGGACGAGTCGTGCGCAGACACGCTGCACCACCACCTGACGCACCACGAGCTGCAGGTGACACGCACACACTGCCGGGCGTCATACCGCGCTGCTGGAGCGCGTCACGCACAACGCGCTGGACGAGTCGTGCGCAGACACGCTGCACCACCACCTGACGCACCACGAGCTGCAGGTGACACGCACACACTGCCGGGCGTCATACCGCGCTGCTGGAGCGCGTCACGCACAACGCGCTGGACGAGTCGTGCGCAGACACGCTGCACCACCACCTGACGCACCACGAGCTGCAGGTGACACGCACACACTGCCGGGCGTCATACCGCGCTGCTGGAGCGCGTCACGCACAACGCGCTGGACGAGTCGTGCGCAGACACGCTGCACCACCACCTGACGCACCACGAGCTGCAGGTGACACGCACACACTGCCGGGCGTCATACCGCGCTGCTGGAGCGCGTCACGCACAACGCGCTGGACGAGTCGTGCGCAGACACGCTGCACCACCACCTGACGCACCACGAGCTGCAGATGACACGCACACACTGCCGGGCGTCATACCGCGCTGCTGGAGCGCGTCACGCACAACGCGCTGGACGAGTCGTGCGCAGACACGCTGCACCACCACCTGACGCACCACGAGCTGCAGGTGACACGCACACACTGCCGGGCGTCATACCCTAAAATTACCCGAGTGTTAGTACTATTGATTGTACATCCTGGCGCCCGCTGCTCTCTTGTACATCCTGGCGTTCACTGCTCTCTCTTGTAAGTTACATCGCGTCATCCTTTTTCGTGCGTGCAGCCGGCGTTCATCGATTTATTAGACGTTGTCACGTCAAAATGCTTAGCTTCTCCAAAGGACAAAATTTGTGCAACGGTCGGCACTACAAAGCTGATTGACCCAGTTACTTGTGCGTTTATTCACCGATATACCGTCGCAGGCGCTGCTGGAGCACGCGGCCAGCGAGCTGATGACGGCCGGCATGTACGAGGCCGTCAACGAGGTGTACAAGGTGCTGGTACCCATCGCGGAGGAGCACCGTGACTACAAGAAACTCGCCAACATACACGGGTACATACAACACGTTTACTTTTACTTTACCACTGACAGATTGCTTGCCTTCATTTCATTTCCAACTTTAACACCATACAAATAAAGTAGTTATTACAAAATCCGCAAACGTGAGTGACAGTATTCTAAAATTGGCTCTATTTGTAGGTCGTTAAAGTTGAATATGAAATGAAGGCAAACCATCTGTCAGTGGTAAACTTTATGTAATTTTACTGTACGCCATGCGACGCAATACGAACACGTTTTCAAAAAAAATTTTAGACTGAAATTTAATTTAACAATAATAATAATAATAATTTATTTCTCATGATCCTTAAAATACATTACAAAACAACATACAATTCATTTAAATTTAAAAAGAGAGCACATGTATTGTATATACACAAGTGGGATGTCCGGTCCGCCGGACAAAACCGCCGGAAGCCGGAAGATACAGGCTCAGCCTAGTTTGGGGTCCGCCCCAAACTAGGCTGAGCCTGTATCTTGAGGCCCTAAATTAAAATAAAACTTAACTGATTGCTTTGTGTAACGAAAGTACTAACTTTCTCAAGTTTGGTATGAAGTATCTTTTTGTATTTTTATTTTTTAACTCCATTTTTTTACTTTTACGGTCATCCCGTGAAATCCATATATCTAATCTAATACCTTTAAACGAGCAATTCTTGTATATATGTATATATATATATATAATCAGGATCTCGGAAACGGCTCCAACGATTTCGATGAAATTTGGTATATGGGGGTTTTCGGGGATGAAAAACTGATCTAGCCATGTTTCATTTTCAGAAAACCGCTTTTACTCGTGTTTTCCGGCTATTTTTGTTTGCATTAGAATACAAAGCTAAATTTCGCCGGACTTGAGCAGATCATAATAGCACAGTAGATATCGGGTGGTCGCGGATCCAGCCGACCTCGGTTCGATTCCACGTTATTTTTAAAGTTTTTTGTTTTTTTTTTCAAGTTTTTTTTTCATGAGAAAACGTCAAGTTTCTTCTTTTGTGAGAAAAAGTAACTTTTTTGTGAGAAAAAGTATTATTGGGAGCACAGAACAGAAAAAAAAACTTTTTGAGCAACTGCTTAACCAGCACAGCAACACTAAAACTACTTGACAATAGATGGCGTTGTTAAGCAACGCAACTCTAGAGCTAAGCGTCCACTGCATCGGAATCGAGCCGTACGAGCCGTACCACAGAGTATATTATATAAAGTCCGCGCGCGGCTCGCGACTGTCGCCACTGACGCGAGCCGAGCCGCGCGCGGCTCCAGCCGCTAGCCACGAATATGGCTATTTTCATACTTGGTTTACACTCGCGTAAGAGTGGCGAGACGAACTGCGGGACGAGCCACGAGACGAGAGTGTGAACAGGCGCGCCTCGCGCCTCGTCTCGTGATTTGCCTTGATTTTGAGGCTCGCGTCCGGAGCGAGACGACGAGAGGAGGCACGAGGCGAGGTAACGAGGCGATCGTGTAAACCAGGTATTATAGTTTCATAATAACTACTACTGACTCAGTGTTGCCAACAGTTATAATAGCTTTCCACCAGATTGAACTTTTAGAACCACCATTCCAGACTCAAAATCGCTAAATTTTCCACTACTAGGTACTACATTTATGTGACTGTTGCATAATGAGAGGGATTAAAACACGAGTGTGGTTGTCAATTACTCCGTTCGTTTCATAATAATATCACAATATCACACGAGTGATTTTAATCCAAATATGCACAGTCGCATACATAATCCGCGCCCGACGTTGCTTAACCTCGGTGATCGGAGGAGAACCGGAGTTTTGTCAAATGTCTTGAAAACGGTGCATCCTACGGCAAAATCAATGAAATTTTCATCCCCCCTTTAACACCCCCACACCCCCTCCCCCGCACCACCTCACCCCCACTCAGCCCCCCCCCCACCCCCACCCGTGTTTTTGTCGTGAGCGGCAGAATTTCGGTTCGCGCCATACAATATGCGCGCCATCACGTGACACTCACGTGACACAATGTATGGCGCAACCGAAATTCTGCCGCTCACAACTCACAAAATTACTCTCGTGTGGCCTCACCCTTAATGGAAAATCCACAAAGTTGGCAACACTGCGAGCCGATAAGATTAAAAAATATTATTATATTATTATTATTTTACCTGGATGACCGAGCTTTGCTCGGTATTGTTTTTTTTTGGTAGATAGTGACACAATGTAATGTATCGATGGTTTATGTCGATAAGATTAAAAAATATTATTCTTATTTCATCAGAATGTAATGTAATTCCTATAATAAATAATAATAAAATAAATAAATATCACGGGACAATTCACACCAATTGACTTAGTCCCAAAGTAAGCTAAGTAAAGCTTGTGTTATGGGTACTAGGCAACGGATAAACATACTTATATAGATAGATACATACTTAAATACATATGAAACACCCAAGACCCGAGAACAAACATTCGTATTTTTCATACAAATATCTGCCCCGACACGGGAATCGAACCCGGGACCTCAAGCTTCGTAGTCAGGTTCTCTAACCACTAGGCCATCTGGTCGTCTAAACATATTTTATTTTTATAATCAAAAATACACTATTTACCAAAAAAAAACAATACCGAGCAAAGCTCGGTCATCCAGGTACTTTCATACTAAATACGAATTGAAACATGGAAAAAACACAGAAAAAGACCAGCTCCGGGAATCGAACCCGGGTCTTCGGCATGCCGTGCCCCTACATCATAGCTGGTCGGGATATATGCACGAATTTTAATTCTGCCTAGTATGAAATATATGACGAACTTTCGTTACACAAAGGAAGCGATCGTGATTTTGTTTTTATTAAGCCCTTAACTATGTACTTTTTTTGTCAAATACTTTTTCTTGAGTCACTATCATTAAATTACAAGTGGAAAATCGCCCACTTGAATTGACCAATCTGAATTTAGAAAAAAATAATCACAACCCAAATTTCTTTTCGTCATCAAGTCGCCTGAATTTAATTTTGTCTATTTATTTATTAAATTAGATGTAAAATTAAATACGCACAAAGTGAATATAGGGTAATATGAATTAAGACCCAAAATGTAAATTAAAGCTCAAAACGAAACCGGGACTGGAATGTTAATATTTTTCTCCTACATGACCGGGTTCGATTCGCGAACCAAGTAAGATTTTTTTTAAATCTACGAGGGGCGTTCAATATAAAGTGAGAATGAGATGCAAACTCTTTCAATATGAGGAAATTAAATACTGGCCGGTAAAGCTAATCTATCTAGCTGATTGATATGAAAAAAAAAACTAACTGTCTTTTGTTTAAAAAAAAAAATACGGTAATTTCTTTGCAATGCTATTTAGTACGTTAGCGAAAATGGAGAAAATTTAACTGCGTGCCGTTATCAAATACTTGTGTTTGAAAAATTTTTCTACGGACCAAGTAAATTTAGATTTGCGGGACACTTTAGGGTCTAATGCTCCTCCGTATTCGACAGTCGCACGTTGGTGCGCCGAATTTAGACGTGGAAGAACATCGACCATGGACGACCCCCTCTCCGGACGCCCTACTACAGCAATAACTGAAGAAATTGTGAAAAAAGTTGAAAACTCAGTTTTGGCGGATCGTCGTGTCACGGTTCGTTTTATTGCTGAAAATGTAAAGATTTCAACGGGGAGCGTGCATAATATTTTACATGAACGCTTGGGTATGAAAAAGGTATCTGCGCGTTGGGTACCAAGAATGCTTACTGACACGCAAAAACAAACTAGAGTCGAGATTTGTCAAGAAGCTTTGGACCTGATACAGCAAGACCGGGAACTTTTTTTGGCGCGATTTATAACAATGGACGAAACATGGCTCCATCATTACGACCCTGAAACGAAACTGCAGTCTATGACATGGAAAAGGCCATCATCTCCAACTCCGAAGAAATTCAAGGTGGGCCCATCTGCCGGTAAGGTCATGGGCTCTGTTTTTTGGGATGGTAAAGGGGTATTAATGATTGAGTATCTCAAACATGGAGCCACTATTACGGGCACTTTATACGCCAAACAAATAGCAACATTGCGCAATGAGATCCGCGAAAAACGGCGAGGTAAACTCTCGAAAGTTGTGCTGTTCCACCAGGACAATGCCCCGGCACACAAGTCCATCGTTGCACTGGCTGCAATTCGTGATGCTGGGTTCAATATCCTTAAGCATCCTCTGTATTCACTAGATCTCGCTCCCAGTGATTTCTACCTATTTCCGAGATTGAAACAATACCCGAGAGGCCAGAAATTTGAAGACGAACACGCGGTAGTCGCTGTAGTACAAGATTTTTTAAGTACTCAAGATAAGACCTTTTTTAAAAATGAAATTTTAAGTTTAGAAAAACGATTTAATAAGTGTATTATGCTAAAAGGTGACTATGTCGAAAAATAAAATTACATTTAGTAAAAGTTGTTTATAACATACTCATTCTCACTTTTTATTGAACGCCCCTAGTATGAATGCATTTTTTTTTGTCTCTAAAATCGATGTCATGGTTCCTTAGAGCAGATATTTCTGTGTTATAGTTTCATACTCGCCCATACTGACCGATCTACATGCACCACCCGACGCTCCGCCAGGCACAGGCCTCCTCTCAGAATGAGAGTGCTTGGGCACCTCTGCTTATACAAAAAATGCTTTTTAGGGTTCCGTACCCAAAGGGTGAAAACGGGACCCTATTACTGAGACTTCGCTGTCCGTCCGTCACCAGGCTGTATCTCAAGAACCGTGATAGCTAGACAGTTGAAATTTTCACAGATGATGTATTTCTGTTGCCGCTATAAACAACAAATACGAAAAAAAAAAAGTTCACAAGACAAGTCGTCATACAAGAAATGTTTTTTTTCAGCGTTTTTAACTTGACCCTCATAATGGCGTCAACTAGACACTTGAAATTATAACCGATTATGTATTACTGTGGCCGGTATAACAACAAATAATAAAAATATAATATATTGCTTGTTTAATTCAGACAGTAATAATAAAATATAATAAAATATAATTATATTAAATATTAAGGGGGTCTTGAACAACCAATATAAAATGATCTCACACTGCGTACATTTTACTTGGAAGCAGGGTTCTACTAACACTGGATTATTATAGTTACGGCTGTTCACGGCGTATATTTTGACATACCTAAAAAGTACGGAACCCTCAGTGCGCGAGTCCGACTCGCACCTAACCGGTTTTTTTTCACAGCAAACTAAACGAAGCCTTCACCCGCATCGACCAGCTGCACGGCAAGCGCGTGTTCGGCACGTACTTCCGGGTGTCATTCTACGGCAGCCTGTTCGGCGACCTGGACGGGGAGGAGTTCATTTACAAGGAGCACGCGCTCACCAAGCTGCCAGAGATATTTAGCAGGCTCGAGGTACCATTCCAAAATTTTATTTATTTTACCATTTATCAAGATCGCTCGGAATGATTATCCAGATAATTATATATAAGGCCCGGAATTTTGCGTGCGGCTGATGACAGATCGTAGGGAGAGAGCACCGCTTTTTATCGATGTTATCGACAAATCGACAAACTGTTAATTATGTTGTAACTTTAATAACATACTTATAATTGTAAAAATATATTTTTGCTTGGAATATTATGAACTGAAGGAATACAAAATAATATTTTCTCATCAAAGGGTAGGCAAACAAGCTACCTAACGTTAAGTGGTCTCAGAGGGACCTTTTCTCAATTTATAAAATATAAAGGTATTCGTAATTATAGTGATTTCAATAAAACAAAACTTTCCGATTTTTCGAACTTTTTTCATCATTGTCTGCTAAAAAAAGTACTTATCGAAAAATTAGAAGGTATTATTTAATAAAAACATAAATCAAAAAAAAACCTGTCGATTTGTCGATAACATCGATAAAAAGCGGTGCTCTCTCCCTACGATCTGTCATCAGCCGCACGCAAAATTCCGAGCCTTAATTATGTATATCCTCTCGTATGCAGAGATCTCTCTATTGCAACTACTACCCCCAAACACCCATATTCTTACACTGAATTTTCACATGTATTGATTTTTTTGGCCAACCATATACTTTGCTACGAAAACTACACGTTGATAATGGAAAAAAAAATGTATTTCAGAATTTTTACGGCGCCCGTTTCGGCGCCGACAACGTGGTGATAATAAAGGACAGCAACATCGTGGACGCGGCGTCCCTGCCCGCCGACAAGGCGCACATCCAGATCACCTACGTGGAGCCGCACTTCGAGCCGCACGAGCTGCGCGCGCGCACCACGCACTTCGAGCGGAACTACAACATCAGTGAGTTGCGTGGCGCCATCTAGTGGCGGTTAAACGAACTAGTTAGTTGCTGTTAGCGCCATCTAGGGGCGGCTATACGAACTAGTGAGTTGCTGCTAGCGCCATCTAGGGGCGGATAGACGAACTAGTGGGTTGCTGTAAGCGTATAGCTGGCGTTAATATTAGGGGACAATCTTGCACAAATCGACCTAGTCCCAAACTAAGCAAAGCTTGTACTATGGGTACTAGACGACGATAAACATACTTATATAGATAAATAAACTTAAATACATAGAAAACATCCATAACTCAGGAACAAATTTTCGTGCTTATCACACAAATAAATGCCCTTACCGGGATTCGAACCCAGGACCTCTCGTTTCGTAGGCAGGGTCACTACCTACTAGGCCATCTGGTCGTCTAAATATAAGTCATATTACTGCAAATTTATTATTATGCAATATTTTTGAAAAATAATACATTTGTAGTAATATGAAACATCTTTAGTCTTATTGTTTTGCTTTCAAAGCCGAGTCTATAATGTCAGCGCCATCTAGATTTAATGATTTAATACCTGATGGTCTGTACTATGGCGATTGCTAATCCAGTCTATATCATCCCTGATAACATTCAGTGATTATTAGCCGGTTGCTGAACGTAGGCGCCCCAAGGTTCGCCAAACAGATCGGTCTTGCGCCATACGCATCCGACGCGGAAGACTTAGTGCAAGTAGACCTCCAACCAGATGGGCCGACAACACGATTAAGGATGCGGGAATGCGCTGGACGCGGGCTTGTCATTCGCTATAACTATATTATTTACATTTGTAATTTACCATAAGCTTTAGAGCGTTTTCACATAATCCGATCCGATATCGGTATTGGACGCCGATACGATATCGGAGGGAGTTAAATGTATGAAATATGTATCTCCGATATCCGATATGGTGTCGGACAATATGGAAGACAGATACATATTTCATACATTTAACTCCCTCCGATATCGTATCAGCGTCCGATACCGATATCGCATCGGATAATGTGAAAACGCTCTTACGGAGAAGGAAAACATCGTGACGAAAATCCGCACTGGGCCCGCGTGGGAACTACGGCCCAAGCCCTCTCATTCTGAGAGGAGGCCTGTGCCCTGCAGTGGAACGTATATAGGCTGGGATGATAACTTTATTATACGCAGTTGAGGGCATCATCATTGATCACACTTGAAGACATGAGTGGATGAAGGGGGTATGTCACAAAAACATTATTGCGAGTAAACCGCAGTTAAAGGTTTTTACGTTGTATTTTTTTTTAAGTTGAATAGGGTATTGTTACTTTTATAAAAATCAACCAAATAGCATGATCTATTGATTTTTTCAATAAATGCTTTTAAAAACATTTTTTTGTATAAAAAAAGTACATAACCCCACCCCTTCTTTCTCCTTTAAGCTGTTCTGCAAAAAAAATAACTTAAGTAAATGAAAGTGTTTATTGTAACAAAATTTATTGATTCAGTAGAATTTCTTCGTAAAATAATATCTGCATTCAGAGTTTATAAATTTCAGCTGATCCCCAATGTTTTCTTTTTTTTGGGTTATCGGATATGTCAGAATAAGAGAAAATAAAAGTTTGTCTCATAACATGGATGAAGGAGCTAAGTGCGTACATGACACTTTCTCCTGTTACATTCACTCGCAAACTGGTAACCACTTCTAGAGTCATGTGCCCTTAGCACGTTCATTCACGAAGATCGTAACTTATTCTTGTACATAGAAAATGAAAAAAATGAATATGAAAAAGTTTATTTCACACACAAAACACATAAAATTACAAAAGAAAAAATAAATATATACATATATAAAAAGAGATAAAAAAATAAAACATTAAATTGTGTGTGAAAAAGGTCCCGCCTCAGCATAAATGCGGACTCCTGAGGTGGAGCCAGCGCTGGTCTTCCGGCGGGACCCTTGTTTATCAGTCACAGAAACCCTGTCGCGCAACACGGCCTTAAGCGGTATGCTGAACGCAGCCGTAGCGACTGCAACGAGCAGCGCTGTCTGGCGGCGAACAGAACAAACGCAGATATTTATAACCTAAAAGACCGTGCGCACGACATGGTCACTGTGACTGTAAGATTTACTAAATACAACAAATAACTTACGCAAAACGGATGTAAAAAATATAAAATTAGCCTAAACACAAAAAAAAAGACAAGAAGACATAGTTAGCTATGAAGTATCTTTTTTTGTACATATTTTTTCAACTTCATTTTTTATTACTTTTACGGTCATCCCGTGAAATCATACATTTCGTACTAAATACAAACTGAAATATAGATGCACAGAAAAAACCCCAGAAAAAAGACCAATGCTGGGAATCGAACCCAGGTCCTCAGCATTCCGTGCCGCGTGCCATACCCCTACACCACCACTGGTCTAGAGATTAGACACGAATCTTTCCTATACATCATACATTTCAATCTGCTAAATCATCACCTTATGCAGTGACAAACGCACATCTATGTTACACCCTCATCGAGAGATTTTAACACTCCTTCGGAACTAACCGCTCACCTGGACAAGAGATGGCGCTACTGTGCAACTTTAAACAAGTTAGCTATGAAGTATCTTTTTTTGTACATATTTTTTCAACTTCATTTTTTATTACTTTTACGGTCATCCCGTGAAATCATACATTTCGTACTAAATACAAACTGAAAGCAGATTGAAATGTATGATGTATAGGAAAGATTCGTGTCTAATCTCTAGACCAGTGGTGGTGTAGGGGTATGGCACGCGGCACGGAATGCTGAGGACCTGGGTTCGATTCCCAGCATTGGTCTTTTTTCTGGGGTTTTTTCTGTGCATCTATATTTCAGTTTGTATTTAGTACGAAATGTAAGAAGACATAGGTCCGTCATACACTGGGTTTAAAGCTGTTATAGTTTAAAAACATGAGAACTGATAGCGTTGGTGTTGCATTATGACTTAGAACCTTCATTTATGGCATAAAACCGAAAATGAAAAAAATGCGACATACCCCCTTCATCCACTCACGTCTTCACTTGTCGGTGTTGCAGAGCGGTTCATGTACGCGACGCCGTTCACCGCGGGCGGCCGCGCGCACGGCGACATCGCGGAGCAGTGCAAACGGAAAACCATACTCACCACCGCGCACCACTTCCCTTACGTCAAAACGCGCATACAGGTAACGGACCCCTTAGCCCCTCGTGAGCGGGAACTGAAAAAAGACCTGCATTCTACACCACCGCGCACTACTTCCCTTACGTCAAAACGCGCATACAGGTAACGGACCCCTTAGCCCCTCGTGAGCGGGAACTGAAAAAAGACCTGCATTCTACACCACCGCGCACTACTTCCCTTACGTCAAAACGCGCATACAGGTAACGGACCCCTTAGCCCCTCGTGAGCGGGAACTGAAAAAAGACCTGCATTCTACACCACCGCGCACTACTTCCCTTACGTCAAAACGCGCATACAGGTAACGGACCCCTTAGCCCCTCGTGAGCGGGAACTGAAAAAAGACCTGCATTCTACACCACCGCGCACTACTTCCCTTACGTCAAAACGCGCATACAGGTAACGGACCCCTTAGCCCCTCGTGAGCGGGAACTGAAAAAAGACCTGCATTCTACACCACCGCGCACTACTTCCCTTACGTCAAAACGCGCATACAGGTAACGGACCCCTTAGCCCCTCGTGAGCGGGAACTGAAAAAAGACCTGCATTCTACACCACCGCGCACTACTTCCCTTACGTCAAAACGCGCATACAGGTAACGGACCCCTTAGCCCCTCGTGAGCGGGAACTGAAAAAAGACCTGCATTCTACACCACCGCGCACTACTTCCCTTACGTCAAAACGCGCATACAGGTAACGGACCCCTTAGCCCCTCGTGAGCGGGAACTGAAAAAAGACCTGCATTCTACACCACCGCGCACTACTTCCCTTACGTCAAAACGCGCATACAGGTAACGGACCCCTTAGCCCCTCGTGAGCGGGAACTGAAAAAAGACCTGCATTCTACACCACCGCGCACTACTTCCCTTACGTCAAAACGCGCATACAGGTAACGGACCCCTTAGCCCCTCGTGAGCGGGAACTGAAAAAAGACCTGCATTCTACACCACCGCGCACTACTTCCCTTACGTCAAAACGCGCATACAGGTAACGGACCCCTTAGCCCCTCGTGAGCGGGAACTGAAAAAAGACCTGCATTCTACACCACCGCGCACTACTTCCCTTACGTCAAAACGCGCATACAGGTAACGGACCCCTTAGCCCCTCGTGAGCGGGAACTGAAAAAAGACCTGCATTCTACACCACCGCGCACTACTTCCCTTACGTCAAAACGCGCATACAGGTAACGGACCCCTTAGCCCCTCGTGAGCGGGAACTGAAAAAAGACCTGCATTCTACACCACCGCGCACTACTTCCCTTACGTCAAAACGCGCATACAGGTAACGGACCCCTTAGCCCCTCGTGAGCGGGAACTGAAAAAAGACCTGCATTCTACACCACCGCGCACTACTTCCCTTACGTCAAAACGCGCATACAGGTAACGGACCCCTTAGCCCCTCGTGAGCGGGAACTGAAAAAAGACCTGCATTCTACACCACCGCGCACCACTTCCCTTACATTTCAAACTAAATACAAACTGAAATATAGATGCACAGACAAAACCCCAGAAAAAAGACCAATGCTGGGAATCGAACCCAGGTCCTCAGCGTTCCGTGCTGCGTGCTTACCCCTACACCATCACTGGTCTAGAAGTTAGCGACGAATCTTTCCCATACATCGTACACTTCAGTCTGTTATAATCACATTAGGCAGTGATAAAGCGCATCTATGTTAATGCCCTCTACCGAGATGCTTCAACACTCCTTCGGAGCTACCCGCTCACCTGGACCAAGAGATGGCGCTACTAGGCCAACTTTTACAAGTTAAGTATGAAGTATCTTTTTCTATTTATTTCGCTAACTTCTAGACCAGTGATGGTGTAGGGGTAAGCACGCAGCACGGAACGCTGAGGACCTGGGTTCGATTCCCAGCATTGGTCTTTTTTCTGGGGTTTTTTCTGTGCATCTATATTTCAGTTTGTATTTAGTTTGAAATATATGGTTTCACGGGATGACCGTAAAAGTAATATAAAAAAAAAATGAAGTTGAAGAAAATAAAAAATAAATAGAAAAAGATACTTCATACTTAACTTCCCTTACGTCAAAACGCGCATACAGGTATCGGACCCCTTAGCCCCTCGTGAGCGGGAGCTGAAAAAAGAACTGAGGCCGTATTGTCTAACGCTTCTGGCTTCTTTTCACTATCTCTTTCTGTCATATTCTTTTACCGTTTGACAGAAAGAAATAGAGATTGCGAAGGCAAGCGTCAGAAACGTTAGACAATAAGCCTGCATTCTTGTCTCAACTGTTTCATATAAAGCCAATCAAAGTCAAAGCCAAAATTCTTTATTCAATTTAGGCATCAATTGATGCTCTAATTAAATAAATAATAAATAAATAAATATCATGGGACAATTCACACCACTTGGCCTAGTCCCAAAGTAAGCTAAGCATAGCTTGTGTTATGGGTACTAGGCAACGGATAAACATACTTATATAGATAGATACATACTTAAATACATATTAAACACCCAAGACCCGAGAACAAATATTCGTATTATTCATACAAATATCTGCCCCGACGCGGGAATCGAACCCGGGACCTCAAGCTTCGTAGTCAGGTTCTCTACCTACTAGGCCATCGGGTCGTCTAATTAACGTCTAAGAATCTACCAGCAGTTCGGAAAAACCCTGTTGAGAAGAATCCGGCAAGAAAGTCAACAAGGTATATTTTTTCAAACAGATCTACATTTTTAATTAATTACATACCTAAACCTAAAGTATTTAATACAATTAAATTTTTTAACACAGTAGATACGCTATTTGAGACTAGGGATCGCCAATGCGGATCGGAATTATTTCCAACCATCCCTGTCCTTGATATAGTCATTAATTTTATAGTACGCCTCAGATATTAATGTACTCTTCACAATGAATTTGATTTTTGTATCCGTTTAGTCGGTTTTCGAAATTTTATTATAAAAATATGCAATTTCCCAGAAACGACTTTTTAGTTTTAGCCAGTCTGTAAGCCGCAATGTAATGTAACGCAAGTAGCACGATTATTCTGGAAGCACTTAACTGGGCTTTACAATAGATGGCTGCTAGCGTTAGCGCTGTTAACGTTGTTCAATCACGAAGGCGTAGCGATTGAACCAATAATTCCACAGCTCAAAAAATCCGTCACATCTGATGAAAACCGAGCAAGAACTAAGGGCACATCGCTCGTAGAATTGACGGCCGGTGCGGTGGGCCCGAAAGATTCTGGAGTAGAGCGGTACAGCTAAAAAAATATATAAAATAATAAAAAATATATATCTAAAAATAAAAAATAATCTCTTTTTCAGGTTGTAGCACGAACACAGATTATCCTCACACCGATTGAAGTGGCCATCGAAGATATTCAGAAGAAGGTAACTTTTTTCCCTTCAAAGCACAGAAGTTTAAAATTATACTACATTTTTTTAAATAACGTCATTTTGAAAATGTAGGGTTTTACCCTTTACCTTTACGTTTATTTACCTTTTGGTAAATCGCCAATAATTGGCCACCGTTCAATAATAGACCACCTCATAGTAAAATCAACTCTATTCACCCATAATAGAATTAAATTTTAGTATGAGGTGGCCAGTTATTGGCGGTTTACCCTATATAAAAAATAGTTAAAACTAATTTTTAGTTTGGAAGTAATAATCATTTACATTAGAACACCTACAAAAACTAGTTAGGGACATTAGCCGCCTTTATACAGTCGCTCTAACGCGCATTCTCAAGAGCGTCCAGAATTGCGTGCCGGAAAGCCTGTGCGCGCACTCGGGTGCGATTATGTTTTGTTAGTTTGTAGGGTTCCGTAGTCAACTAGGAACCCTTATAGTTTCGCCATGTCTGTCCGTCTGTCTGTTTGTCTGTCTGTCCGTCCGCGGCTAAGCTCAGAGACTGTTAGTACTGGAAAGCTGTAATTAATTTGGCATGAATATATATTTATATCAGTCACGTCGACAAAGTGATTAAATAAAAAACTAAAAAATTTTTTTTTTAGGGTACCTCCCCATAGGCGTAAAGTGGAGGTGATTTTTTTTTCTCGACTAACCCTACAGTGTGGGCTATCATTGGATAGGTATTTGAAAATAAATACGGGTTTGCTAAAATAATTTTTTGATAAAGTGAATATTTTCGGAGATATTCACTCCGAAATTTCAAAATAATGTGTCCCCCCCCCCTCTAACTTTTGAACAGCAAGTCTAAAAAAAATATGAATAAAATCACGTTAGTTAAACTTAATAAAAACTTTCTAGGAAAATTATTTTCAACTTAATCAGTTGAGCAGATTTTAAGTTTTTGTAAAAAATATTTCTAAACTAAGATTGTAATATAACCGCCAATGAAAGCATTTTTTTTTTCTTTAAGTACCTATAGGATCACGCTAACAGTATCTTCTTTCAAATAAAAAAAATAAAATTGAAATCGGTTCATATAATAAAGAATTACATCTAAAAAACCATCAACATACATACTGATTACATTTTAAATAATCTTAGATTCGGTGAGCAGCCGTACTGCTAATAAAATAAATAATATTTGAATAAATAGATGTGGTACATCATTTCTTACGCATTTCCAATGTAATTTGGACAGTAGGAGTCGTAGCTTCTAATAGTTGCGATGGATGTTACCACACGCCACTGTTGGCGTATGTAAGCGATTAAGAATTTCGGGGGAGTCGGTTGGATGCGACGTGGTTCAATTGGTAGAACACCCGTTGGGGCGCATACCCAGGAGACGTGGGTTCGAATCCCACCGGCGCACCCGAAAAACTTTTTCGCTTTTAAATAATCTTAGATTCGGTGAGCAGCCGTACTGCTAATAAAATAAATAATATCTGATTACATTTGTTAGTCAATTCGCCGATAGATGGCGCTGTACCGCCGATGTTGAAATTCTGCGCGCGGCGGGAGTTGGGACCAAAACAATCACATTAATAAAGTATGCAAAGATTTTTTCGTACCTACTACGGAACCCTATCTTGGGCGTGTCCGACACGCTCTTGGCCGGTTTTTTTTTTAAACTTAACTTTCATTCGCGCCCGATTACACGTATACGTTTTTGAGAATGGAAAGAGCGAACGTGTAAAGGCTAGTCGTGCGCGATAGACCGCGTGGAACTGGCGCGTGTTGGCGCGTGCGCAATAGGGATGTTGACACCATTAAAAAATAATTCGAAGACACGACTCCAGTAAAAAAACGCTTTATTTTAGCCCTGAAAACCAGATTAATTTTCGATTAACTGCAAAAATAGATTTTTTGTTGCTTTAAAACAAATAAATAGTTAGTTAATTGAGTATGCGAACCAGTGACGTCATATGTTGCTATTGCCATTCAAACTCTATGGGAGAAATGTGTTTGGACAGCTCATAAAAAGTACGTCAGTTGATTGGTGGTGTCAACATCCCTATTTACACAGTTTTACGCGTGGTCTATCCCTTCCCCTTCCGATATCTTTACGCGCGCATTCTTTCGCACACTATTGCTGTTTCACGCGCGATAGGGTGCCTGTATAAAGGCGGCTATTGGCGCGTTTGAATACGGAGCGTAAATGTTTCTGGATCTCAAAACTGCAGAAAGTGATATTTTATCTAAGTTTTGTTTAATGCCCTGCTACACCCAAGCTACTGAACGGAGCATCAAAACAGTAACAGAATCGTGGTCTGCTGTAATATGTGGGCTAAACAAACGTGATAGTTGGATAAAAAACACACTCAAATCATGTCGCATCATGCCAGTCTTTAACATGAAGAAAGAATACAAAATTACAAAATTACTTTATTTCGGTATCAAAACGACGTCTGAAATCAAATTTTGTCATACCTATTCGTATTCACAATTTTCCTTGTTCTTTAATGAAGCTTTAATAATAGTAAAAACTTCAAATTTCGAATAAAATTTTTTTTTAGTTGTCGAAACCCGAAGACAGCTTTTGCAATTTTTTAATTTTTTTTTAATGATGTTTACTTATATGATTTTTACTTATGTTCAAAATTTTGAAAAGCTTCCATATAAAATATTGTTCGTGTTTCTCTACGGCATCTATATACGACACCGCCCTTTCGAAAATCGGAAAAAAATAAAATCGATCCACCCTAATGTTTGTGTGCAGATCGTTGAGCTGGCGGCGGCGACGTGCCAAGAGCCGGCGGACCCCAAGATGCTGCAGATGGTGGTGCAGGGCTGCATCGGCACCACCGTCAACCAGGGCCCGCTCGAGCTGGCGCAGGTACCGCCCCGGACTCTCCCCCAACTATTTATCCCTTCTTATGCCGTCAACTTTCATTGTTTATACACTAGATCATGGGTCTTCAACCTTTTTGAAGTCAAGGGCCTAGTTATTTTATTTTATTTTATTTTATTTTATTTTCTTTATTAAGGAAAACAAACAGCAACAATCATAAATAAAGGTAATACAAGCAGGTAGAACATAAGCCAGCAAAGTTTTCACTAATATATCGATACTTATAAGAAGAAATGTAATGCACAAAGTAAAAAACAACAAAAGTAATGAAAATAAGACTTAATTAAATAAATACATGCAGAAAACGGATTCCCCCTATCTCGCACATATGCGTTAACAAGGGGAACCGCAGAAAACAGCCACCAATTGGGGATGTCTATTTTTTTGCAATGTATACTAAATCGAAAACCATTTCGAGATAAATGGTTTTTAACTCGCTTTCTGTAGTTATTTAATTTTAATATTATATAATGAATTTATTACATACCAAAAAAGCAATGACCTTCATTTGACTTTGGTGTAAATTGCGTGACCGGTCCAAGTCGTACTTTATTCTGTGTGGTTAGAATTCTTCACAAATTTACGCGTGGATTATAACTACGGAGTTTGATTTGGACCCACTGCCTGACATCTAGCACTTTGACAGCGCCAGTAAAGTGACACTAGTTACAGTGTACCACCACGCAAAAAATCATTAAAGGGGTTGCCTTATCGTACGCATTTAGATAGATTTAGAAATTTGGCAGTGTGGGAGCCCTCAATTACAATCTGACGTCATCAACCAAAATAGTTTCAATAATTAATTTTGAAAAAAGTAGTGAACTAAGTGACGAAATATTGAAATTAGTTTCCTATAATTGACTTTTCTATACAAAAAAAATATAAAAACCACTGGTAATTTTTTTTTGTATAGAAAAGTCAATTATAAGAAACTAATTTCAATATTTTGTCATTTAGTTCTCTACTTTTTACTCTGATATTGGTTCGGTGGGCCGCAACATAATAAATCTATATCGTTTTAATTTATATTAATAAATAAATAAATAAATAAATATCACGGGACAATTCACACCAATTGACCTAGTCCCAAATTAAGCTAGGCAAAGCTTGTGTTATGGGTACTAGGCAACGGATAAACATACTTATATAGATAGATACATACTTAAATACATATTAAACACCCAAGACCCGAGAACAAACATTCGTATTTCTCATACAAATATCTGCCCCGACACGGGAATCGAACCCGGGACCTCAAGCTTCGTAGTCAGGGTCTCTAACCACTAGGCCATCTGGTCGTATTCTTTTTAATCTGTAAATAGGTATAATTTGTAACCATGTGAATTTAATTTTGTCAATACAATGTCGGGCCGCCATGGAGGCAACCGCGGGCCGCCGGCTGAAGACCCTTGCACTAGATAGTGTCAGTACAAAACACTGCGATACAAAACGTCCAACTTCGTCTCGCTTACGTGAGTGGCGACCACTTGACAGATTCTTACACTCGCGTTGCGTCATTCCGGTTGTCACTGTGTGCGTGCAAAATGATACCAGTTAATGTCACATTCCCCAAAATGTGCAGCAGTAGACGTCCTGCGGCTGAAATGATGATAATAATGAAACCAAGGGATCCCGTTGCAAATAAATGTGTTTTATTTATTTTTGAAGTAAAACTTCTTTAGGGACGCTTGACTTGGGGAGTAAGCTGGTGAATGCGTTACGAAAAGTTTGATCGGGCGTGGCGAACGCGGGGTGGGGGTGCCGGGAGGGGGGAGGGGGTTGGTTACATTTTCCCTTTATAGTCGTCCGATCACTGAAGTTAAGCAACGTCGGGTGCGGCCAGTACTTGGATGGGTGACCGCCTGGTTTCATTTTTGTTTTTTTTTTGAAGCGTTTGTACTAAAACTACTTAATTTATTATTGCAGACAAAAAACCGACTGTGCTTCAGACTACACGACTGAAGTAAAACTTCTTCAGTACCTCTACCATGAGTTTACACTAGTTTACGTGACCGTACTCGCTAGCGACGGCGTAAATTATTTGTATGGAGAGTTGTACAGCGCCTTTAGCGGTCACTTACGGAAGTACAATTCTCCATACAAATCATTTACGCCGTCGCTAGCGAGTACGGTCACTGTAAACTAGTGTAAACTCATGGTAGAGGTACAGCTCCATCTATATGATTATGTGGGACAAAAGAGAGCCGAAGAAGTTTTACCTCAGTCGTGTGGTCTAAAGCACACTCGGGTTTATTTATTTATTTTACATCTACTTAAATACCATATAAAAACTTCATGCCGTATATAATTGTGTCTGTGTGTCAGGTGTTCCTGGCGCCGGTGGCGGAGGGCGCGGCGCCGGCCACTCGTCTCACCAACAAACTGCGCCTCGCCTTTAAGGACTTCTCCAAGAAGTAAGCCCGCCCACCGAAGGCGAACTATCTATGTAGGGCCAACTGCAAAAATAAGTATCGATTTCATCCTCTCATAATTATGTACCAATGGGTATGTATTACAATACCGAAGTACGAAAGACCGAATGTATTAAAACATCGAATGGGTCAAAAGGCCGACACGATTTTATTCTGATACCGTTAACTTTTTAAGATTGTTATAAAACAAACCTAACCTAACCTAATGGGTTCTGTATGATGCCGTTTTAATAAATTCTGAAAAGTTTACGGTTTCAGAAAAAAATCGTGTCGATCTTTTGAACCATTCGATGTTTTAATACATTCGGTCTTTCGTACTTCGGTATTGCAATACATACCCGTACCAATACCATAATTCGACGACATAAGAGCTATGGGACATATTTATGAGCATGTTGCGTGCACCCATATTTTTACACTTGACTGTACAGTCGACCTCAAACATATCTTTACACTTTACTACCTTGTCGCTGTCACTTCGTGTTTTAACTTTTATATGAAATTGTCAGAAGGCATACAGTGGCAAGGTACAGTCAACCGATTTGATTCCTAGGCCACTGTAGAACCTTGTTCTATTGACGACTAGATAATCACAACGTCAATGCTTGTCAAAAGATTATCAACTTTCCGATCACAACATGCTATAAACCTAAAGAGATTATAAACGTTTTCGCTCCATGACATGAAAAGAAAAAAGTTTTGACAGACGGACACGGACAGTGTCAATTCAAGTTAGAATACACAAGTTTTCCTATTATTATCGTTGACACCATGTTTGCAAAGTTCGAGATGACATTAACATCACGCGATAATTACTGTCGGAGAAGATAAATAAATTGATTAATTATGATATGGTTCTATAGTGGCCTAGGAAACTAATTGGTTGTCTGTACAAAAGTGTAAAGATATCTTTGACCTGTACTTACAATAGCACAGCGTTTCATAAGCCCAGTTTAGACCTGCCCAGTTTAGACATCGTATCCGTCGGGGAGACCGAGGACGGTTGTGACAGAGGAGAGTAGTGACAACGTCGATTTTTTAGAACTTATTAACTGCTAGCGAGCTCGCAATAGCGCGCGTTTATTACCAATCGTCTATGTAGCAAAATGTCAGACGTCCTATTAGCCTTTTGTCTCATTAGCAAAACATCCATAACGCAGAACATCAAAATAGCAATTAGTCCGTGTAGCATAACGTCTAAACTACATATTGTCAAAAACGCTAGTCAAAAAAGCAAATCGTCAAATCTTATTGAAAGCAGTTGGCTGAAGTAGCAGGATAAACAAAAAGTGTGTTCGGCTTTCAAGTGGCCGGTCATATTATCAATTTAGAATGTAACCTATTCAATCCACCACCACCATCTTAAACATCTTATCTGTCACCATACAGGGACTTGAAAACATCGATAAGTAAATAATACTTGCATGATACGGTAGGGAATTTAAACTGGTGTACAAAAACAATATAAAATATTGTCGCTACGGAAGTTACATTAAAGTTTACATGCAAATAATGTATAGTTGCTATAATGTATAATGTGTAGTTGTATTTTTTGGACGTTCTGCAATTTAGGCGTTCAGCTTTAAGGGCGTGTTGCTATCTGGCCGTGTCCCCCCCCCCCCCCCCCTCATAGACGTTATGATGATTGGGTATTTTACGATCAAGGCATCTTCACCCAATGGCCAATTTACGTAATTCGACATGTGCTTTTTACACCATCTGAATCGTGGTCATTTTGCTTTATAGACGATTCGGTAGTGAGCGAATTGGCTACTTTCCTAACTAGTCAGTCTTTTAGATTATCAAAAAATATTGGACATGTATTTTTTATTTTGTCAATTAAACAAAAAATTACGAAGATATGGCGCGTTGAAGTTTCGCGTGACGTCACTTGTTACTACACTTTGTATGAGCGTTTTAGGAACAAGTGACGTCACGCCTCGTCACGCGGAAGTTCAACGCGCCATATCTTCGTCATTTTTTGTTTAATCGTCAAAAGAAAAATTACGTGTCTAATATTTTTTGATAATGTAAAATACGGACTAATAAGAATTATTCTTTTTTTACTTAGGAAACATCCCTATTGTCCTGTCCGCAGATGTCATGACGCGCTGAAAAAGAACAAGAACCTGATCGGCAGCGACCAGCGCGAGTACCAGCGCGAGCTGGAGCGCAACTACGCGCGCTTCCAGGAGAGACTCGCGCCGCTCGTGCAGCCCGCGCTGCCGGCCTCGCACCAGGCGCGGCTCAGGTGACACACTCGCACACACGCACGCACGCACACATGCACGTACAATCAACGAAACTGAAATGGGAATGTCTAAAAAAAATTACCAGTGGTTTTTATATTTTTTTTTGTATAGAAAAGTCAATTATAAGAAACTAATTTCAATATTTTGTCATTTAGTTCTCTACTTTTTTCAAAATTAATTATTGAAACTATTTTAGTTGATGACGTCAGATTATAATTGAGGGCTCCCACAATGCCAAATTTCTAAATCTATCTAAATGCGTACGATAAGGCAACCCCTTTAATTATTTTTTGCGTAGTGGTACACTATACACTGTGTCACTTTACTGGCACTGTCAAAGTGCTAGATGTCAGACAGCGGGTCCAAATCAAACTTCGTAGTATAATCCACGCGTAAATTGTGAAGAATTCTAACCGGTCACACAATTTACACCAATGTCAAATGAAGGTCATTGCTTATTTATTATATAATAAACTAGTAGTTCCTGAGACAAACAAACAAACAAAGTCTTCAGCTTTATATATTAGTATAGATTCATTACATAATATTAAAATTAAATAACTACAGAAAACGATTTAAAATGCATTTATCTCGAAATGATTTTCGATTTTCTATACATTGCAAAAAAATAGACATCCCCAATTGCGTACCAGGGTGGAACCTTTTCACGACGATTTTTTTAACAGGTGTATGTAATGTCAATATGACATTTGCAATGAAAAGGGTGAACCCACACACAGCGGGCGTCGACGGGACGCCGACGGGACGGTACAATCTGTAATGTGAATAAATACGGAGTAGAAAAAAAGTTCAAACAACGCCGCGCACGTATTACACTACTACACGCACATCATATGTGTGCGTGACCTGTCACAGACAGGACGGGGGGGGGGGGTGCACCGGCGCCCGCTCGGAGACAAACCGGTTCGAACTAGTTCAGTGAGTAGACAAAGTGCAGGTGTGCCGCCAGCGACGACGCGACCGTTTAGCGTTTAGCTACATAGTTCGGGTGTTCGGTTGTTTTTAAAGATGCCTACCTGTTGTAGTGTTTGTAGATATACAGATATTAGATACTTAGGTACTTACTTGTTTGAATAAAATATTTTGATTCTTGATTTTTTTTAGCGAGTGACAACCCCTATGATTATTAGGTAAGAATTTCGAGCAATGTTCGGAAGTTTTTATTCTGCTCGCTCCGTATTTATTCATGTGGTACTACTTTAAATAGACGCCGTCAAACAAGGCCGTCGCGCTCTGCATGTCGCGTCCCGCTGATGCCGCGCTCGACGGGAATACAACGCGCAGTGCTGCCGGGCGCGGCGTGAGCACATGAATAAATACGGAGCAGAATAAAAACATCGGAACCGAGCTCGGAATTCTTACCTAATAATCATAGGGGTTGTCACTCGCTAAAAAAAATCAAGAATCAAAATATTTTATTCAAACAAGTAAGTACCTAAGTATCTAATATCTGTATATCTACAAACACTACAACAGGTAGGCATCTTTAAAAACAACCGAACACCCGAACTATGTAGGCTATGTAGCTAAACGCTAAACGGTCGCGTCGTCGCTGGCGGCACACCTGAACTTTGTCTACTCACTGAGCTGGTTCGAACCGGTTTGTCTCCGAGCGGACGCCGGTGCACCCCCCCCCCCCCCGTCCTGTCTGTACAGGTCACACACACATATGTTGTGCGTGTAGTAGTGTAATGCGTGCGCGGCGTTGTTTGAACTTTTTATTCTGCTCCGTATTTATTCATGTGGCGTGAGCGCCGCCCGCCATGTTGTATTCTATGAATTTTCGTATTAGTAGTCAAACGCGGTCTGTCCCGCCCGTGGTGTGGCGTCCACGTCGCGCTACCGTCCCGCCGGCGTCCCGTCGACGCCCCGCCCCGCTCGCTGTGTGTCGAAACTTTTATTGTTCTAACGCTTCTGACGCCTGCCTTCGCAATCACTATTTCTTTCTGTCAAACGGTATAAAAGGATGACAGAAAGAGACGATGAAAGCGAAGGCAAGCGACAGAAGCGTTATAGTCTTTTCACTGTAGCATGGTGCGGGTGGCAGGTGTGTCAAAACCCCAGACTAGAGAAGTGAAAGCTTTAAAACTCGAATCGATAAAAGTATAAATTTATTACTTCAATTATGTGTAATTAATAATATAATATTAGGATTATTTCATGAAATCACATAAAGTAAACTAAGTACCGGAGTTCTGTTATAATGCAAAAATAAAAAAGTTTAGTCGTGGGTTCCGTACAAATTTTTAGGTAGGTTTTGATGATAATGACCTACTTGTATCTTTTATTTTAATAGAACCTTATTGAATAAAATAAGTCGTTAAATAACGAATAATAATAAAATTATAGAAGCATTTTATCACGTGGATAAGTGTCTCTCACAAAGTTACGTATTTGTCGGACATACCAATCTGTTACCACACCATAGAATACATTTTTTAAAAGCAGATCGTTATTTACTTATTTACATTGCAAATTAATAAGTATCGATAAACTCGTGATAGATTGTGTCCCATCATTAAATGACTCATTACACGCATCTTGCGTTTCTTAACCTAATCGTATTTTAATTTTTACATTGATAATAAAAATTAATTAAGTTAAATTTATTTCTTGTATGATGGTTTTTTCGAATTTTAGATGTTTAACGCCAGACATATTTGGACTGGAATTTATATAGTTCGCCACGTATAAACACCGCAGCAATTTGTTCTAAGTGTAACGAAACGGTGTGAAAAGTGTCACCCGCACCATGCTACAGTGAAAAGAGTATAGACAATACGGCCTCTGGTAAGTGTTTCAGTTACTTCGACTGTACAGTCGGCCTTAGAAGTTGCTGAACACTTAAGTACTTTGCCGCAATAACCAGTTTATACTGTGATGTTTGAAATATATCACGAAAGTGACAAAGCACTAAAGTGCTCAGCGACTTCTAAAGCCGACCGTACAACTGGAATCAACTTCCGGCAGCAGTGTTTCCTGACAACTATGAAATCGGTGCTTTTAAGAAAAGGGTTTATACTTCCTTTATAGGCCTGCAAGATATCATTGACTCTCCTCAAGTTATTGACATTCATGGGCGGCGGTGATAACCCGCTTTCTCGTTTGCCTCTCCCTCGTAATAAAAAAAAACACGAACGCGCGCGCACGCTGATCTTTCACACTTCTACTTTTTTAAGCAGTAATAGTATTTTATTCCACAGTTTGCCCATAGATGTCGCTGTCACGCCTGCCTCACAATCCTACATCGCGCTGTTGAGATTTTTCCTGTTTGGGTTGGGTCGGCCGCCGGGACTGTTAACTGTTACTCTGGTTTCCCTTCAAAACGTATAAATCTTTCGCCTTTTACTAAAGATTTCCGTGGAGGGGAACACTCAAATGAGTCTTACTCAATTTTTTGATGCTCTACTTATGGTAGAGCTTTTAATAACGTTCAACCATTTTAGCGTTGCGTAACTCTTGCTTTTTAAATGAGGATGAGGGAGGACCTCATTTTGCCTCGTGAGGTACTCGCGAGGTGAGGTGTAAAACGATTCAAAACGATCGCAATTAAAAGCGCTTAGCGTAGCGAGGCGCGCGCATCGTTGCCACTCGACGTGAGGCTTACATCCCTACTTTACCTCGCGAGGTGCCCCTCATTTGAGGTGAGGTGTAAAGAATTTAAAATGATTGCATAAAAAGCGCGTAGCGTAGCGAACGAACGAATAAACAAACACCATTTTTTTATTTATAAAATTTACTAAACGGTTTATTAAATGTTGATTTGGGAATTTTCAGCCTTTTCGTAAAAATATTACTTATTTTCCATAAAACAAATTGTGTCAATTTTGTGACGAGCGATATATTTACCTCGCGAGGTGCCCCTCATTTGAGGTGAGGTGTAAAGAATTTAAAATGATTGCATAAAAAGCGCGTAGCGTAGCGAACGAACGAATAAACAAACACCATTTTTTTATTTATAAAATTTACTAAACGGTTTATTAAATGTTGATTTGGGAATTTTCAGCCTTTTCGTAAAAATATTACTTATTTTCCATAAAACAAATTGTGTCAATTTTGTGACGAGCGATATATTTACCTCGCGAGGTGCCCCTCATTTGAGGTGAGGTGTAAAGAATTTAAAATGATTGCATAAAAAGCGCGTAGCGTAGCGAACGAACGAATAAACAAACACCATTTTTTTATTTATAAAATTTACTAAACGGTTTATTAAATGTTGATTTGGGAATTTTCAGCCTTTTCGTAAAAATATTACTTATTTTCCATAAAACAAATTGTGTCAATTTTGTGACGAGCGATATAAACTGTATGAAAAAAACGTCACAAAAGTAACAAAAAATTTGAGACATTCCTTTTTATCATCAAAATCAGTAGCACTCTTAATTCTGAGTAAGAAAACCCCAAAATTTCCTCATTTAGTAACAATTAATGTTCGATCGATTCATTCCATCGAACTCGTTAATCCGTTTCGACTCCCTCGCTCGTGAGTCAGTGAGTAAATAGTAAGTTATCTGTGCTCGCGCCTCGTAATAGAAAATGAGGAGCTAAATGAGGTGGTTCAAAGTTGCAATTCGAGTACTCCCTCATTTTGTCGCGATGAGGAACTCAAACGAGGTACCTCACGAGTGAGGGACTCATCACTAAACCATTTAATCGGAGGTGGGATGGGGTGCCCAACATTTTGATTCGAATTTTTCATAATTTTTGGATCGCATCGAATCGTAAAGCATTGAATCGATCTACGATCCGGATCGCATAGTTTTGAGTCGATCTAGCAAAGATCGAACAATATATTTCGTACTAAATACAAACTAAAATATAGATGCACAGAAAAAACCCCAGAAAAAAGACCAATGCTGGGAATCGAACCCAGATCCTCAGCATTCCGTGCCGTGTGCCATACCCCTACACCACATTGGTCTACCAGACACCACCAGTGACCCCACCACCGTTGGAGACCAGTGGTGGTGTAGGGGTATGGCACACGGCACGGAATGCTGAGGACCTGGGTTCGAATCCCCGCATTGGTCTTTTTTCTGTGCATCTATATTTCAGTTTGTATTTAGTACGAAATGTATGGTTAGATCTAAAAAACCTTCGTTTTAATTCTAGGTTTATTTCGAGATATTTAACTTCGGTAATTGTATTGTAGCAAGTTATTTCTTGTGAAATGCTAAGTAATTTTTATTTGGGGCTACCGTCCTTCTTTCTCAGCTAATACAACATTTTTGTATTTTTACAGTAATGGAGTCAGTAAGCCAGATTACAAACTGCAAGCATAGGTATTGGAGCACAAAATAATGAATCAGACCCAGAAGACATAACCCGATTCGTTAGCTAAGCTATACATATTATACATCCAATCTGTTCTTAAACTATCTTATTTATTTATAAACAACTTAACTGTTATGTATGAACGAGTTAGGATTTATCCTTGAATGTATTTTTAACCTTTTTGTATACCCAGTTTTATTGTAGGTGTATATTTTCATATTTTATTATAAATTAAAATGTACACTGACCTGCTGTCATCGTTTGATAGAAAAAGTGATTTGATGGCAATACAAGAATCATTTCAGTATTCACGCTGTGCGTCTCGTTCTAAAACTCCTAACTGATGTCGGAAATATAGTTTAGGTACTATGGTACATGTTTTAACAAGAAACTGTTTATCATGGTATGAGAGAAGTTTTTGTGACGAACAACGCATGCGGTTCAATTCAGTTCTTTTCTACCGTATCTCTTTGACCTCAAGACTAGCCCTCCACTTGCTCGCAGTCCCCAATTTAACATTTTGATCTTAAGGGGGTTTATACCTGCTGAGCTGGCAACGATGCATTTTTGTTAGTTTTTCTCGATTATTCCATAAAAATTGAATGAAAATTAAAAATGTTTTGTATACAAATTGTTCTAATATATAAGTTAATGTGTCTATAGTCCGACAAGCTAGTGCGCGCTTCTCCGCGGAACCCTGTCGCAGTCAGCGTTTGCCGCACTTATTAAAAACAATCTTGTTAAGGACAGCAGAGGCTCCCTGCGACAGGGTCCCGCCGAGCGCCGCGCACGAGCTTGTCAAGGTATAATGCAATAATAATTCGTGATAGACTTTTATTTTCTTTAAAAACGAAAACAGTTTTTAAAGAAAATAAAAGTCTTATCACGAATTATTATTGCAGTAGACACATTAACTTATTTATAATTTATTGAATCAGGCGTTACTTTGCGGAGGTCCATATTAATGAACTAAAACAATTACTTTGCTCACCCGCGACCTTACAATAGTTACGTTTATGCAAGAAATGTGCGTTCATGCAGTTCCTCCACCTCCACACTGTACGAACACACACAAATCACATAAACCCAACCATCACCACCACCAAGCTACACTGACGCGTTTCGAACTCAACCAGAGCTCATCTTCAGAGTTACCACAACCGTATGCTATGCTACCAAATGTTAAACTAACAAACCAAAACAAATGTTTTAACTTGTCACTGTAACTTCTCAAGTACCCACTTTATTTTTCTTATTCTCAAACTACCCCACAAAAATTAACTTTTATTGACATATTATAAAACTACCTTGAATTTTTTTGTTTATTTATTTATAAGGCATATTTAATTAATTACTAACTGCAGGCACGGTTAGTAAATAGCATGCTTTACGCTGCGTTACCTTCTCAGTCTACTAACAAATATAGATCTAACATCTCTTACGTTGGGGGGTTGTCTGATAAGATTTATGGTATTTTAAAATCAAACAATATTAATGTTGCCTTTAAGACTAACAACTCTTTGTACTCTAGGCTATGTAACCACAAAGAACAGGTAGATAAGGGAACTAGATCGGGGGTATACAAGCTTACTTGTAATGACTGCAATGGGATATACGTAGGACAGACAGGCCGAAGTTTTAATATTAGATTTAAAGAGCATGTTTCGGCATATAGGAATGAGCATCCAGATAGATCGAATTTTGCAAAACATTTGTTGGAATCAAATCATTCATTGTTAGATTCAGATTCTTATGAAGTGTTACATTATTGCGGCAAGGGGTTGCGTCTGGATGCTCTGGAATGCATGGAAATAATTAGGTACAACACTATGGGGTCTATTATTAATGAACAGGTAAATTTAGTATCTTCTCCTTTACTGCGGCTTGGGTCGAATTTGAACAGTTAGTAATTAATTAAATATGCCTTATAAATAAATAAACAAAAAAAAATTCAAGGTAGTTTTATAATATGTCAATAAAAGTTAATTTTTGTGGGGTAGTTTGAGAATAAGAAAAATAAAGTGGGTACTTGAGAAGTTACAGTGACAAGTTAAAACATTTGTTTTGGTTTGTTAGTTTAACATTTGGTAGCATAGCATACGGTTGTGGTAACTCTGAAGATGAGCTCTGGTTGAGTTCGAAACGCGTCAGTGTAGCTTGGTGGTGGTGATGGTTGGGTTTATGTGATTTGTGTGTGTTCGTACAGTGTGGAGGTGGAGGAACTGCATGAACGCACATTTCTTGCATAAACGTAACTATTGTAAGGTCGCGGGTGAGCAAAGTAATTGTTTTAGTACATTAACTTATATATTAAAACAATTTGTATACAAAACATTTTTAATTTTCATTCAATTTTTATGGAATAATCGAGAAAAACTAACAAAAATGCAACGTTGCCAGCTCAGCAGGTATAAACCCTCTTAAAAATGTCATCCAGGTAGAAAATGGCGAAAGAGGCGCAGTGAAGTGACTAGGTCAATTTTTTCTGGTTTAGATAACTATATTGTGATGTTTAGACTACATAATATCGTCCGTCTACTTCAGACTGCCTACTAACCTTCCCATGACAATGTGATTCCAAATAAAACCAATGATTTATTGAAAGGTTGTTTATTTTAATTACATCGACTTGAATACCGAACATGGAGTAGCTTACATTTTTGTTCATCAATGATTTAACATCGAACACAATCTTTACAATACGAATGTTACACAAGTCCATCAACCAGTTACAGTGAACTTACATTTAATTAGTTTGAATCTGTGTACCGCTGCGACATGGAAACATGAGAACATAAAAAAAGAATATCTATTTTATAAGCTCAGTGCCCTAAATTAGGAACGAATCTATAAGCAAACAACTTAATTGAGACCCAGGATCATGCGATCGATATGCCTCATTAAGGCTGCGTTTCCACGAGAGATGTGCGAGGATGTGTTTGTCATGAACCAATAGAAACACAACCCTTCGTATGCCTTGTACCGGATCCGTACCCAATTTAAGGCATTCTTTTTGTATTTTTTTTTAAATCTGTTCATTGGATTTATATAAAACTGTTGAGACTAGAATGCACGATTTTTTTCACTGCCGGCATACGAAAGGTTAATTTACTAGGACCTTGTTAATGAAGTATTTCTTTCTTTCTTTTCTTCCTTAATGGCGGCCACTAGGCTTGTGCCAATATCAGTTAATTGCTCTGAGAGCGACTCACGTTGTACGGTAATTGTAGTTTTTGCAACTTGATAGTAAAATTCCAAAAACCACGTGGAGACAACTTGCGCATTAAAAAATGTCAGACACGAGAGCAATATAGAATTTTGAGATCACTGTAACAGTTAAGGTTAATCGCCGCATAAAACACTATCAGAATTATACCACAACTAGCCAAAGAAACAGAAATACCAAAATTATATACTGTCTACATCCGCCATGTTCGAATGCCACAAATCGAATCTCTGAAGTATTTCTATTGGTTCATGACATGACAAACACATCCCTCGCAACGCATCCTCGCACAGCTCCGGTGGATACGCAGCCTAACCCCGGCTGGCTCTCATTTAAGGTTTATGCCTACAGAAATTTCACCAGACAAAAATACGCTATGCGATGCAAATCTGCAATGCAAGAATTTCACTATTGTTTTTATGATAAAATTTTTGGAATGAAACTCGACTCGGCCCGAGCTGAGAACGGACATAGCAACAACGCTAACAGCTGTGAACTCATATAGTTTAGAAGACATGCGCGCGTCATTCAGTCTAAAATAATGTTGAGTGTACATTACGTAAAAGGTCAGTCATAAAAAAATAGTATCTTACTAATGCAAGTTGTGAAATTCAAAGTATTGCTGTTGAATTTAATGAACTTATTAAATTCATGGCCACGACTAGACCTACGAACTGAAATCAAAACAATCGTGACCCAATATTTCAAACTAACCTAAAAGCTTACCTAGTCATATTTTAGACGAAAATATTTAGCAACGGGCAATTTTGTGATCTGCCCAGAATATCCTGCCCCAAAAACTTAACAGGGGCAAGTCAGCAACTACAAATATGTAAGTGACTACGAAATCGAGGGCGCGGACACTTTGTAATATACTCCATTTTTTAGCCATTATTTGAACAAACCCCCAATTTTAACGTTTAGGTTCTTATTACATTGGTTGCTGTTGCTGACTTGTCCTCGTAACGCAGCGCTATCACATACGTCGCTTCATCTTACACAACATTAAGAGTTATTTTCATAAAACGTCTGTACATTTCTATCGCTTGACCTACACTACACATAATTAGTTCCAGTTCTCGAATAAGAACCATTTATTCTTGAACACATCTACTTTATTCAAATAGTAGTAGGTCCATCAATAACCCTTTTTCTGAAATAAGATCTCCCCACACCTTATCGACGCGGAATTGGTTTAAAGCAGTGATCAGTATGCTTAGTATAAGTTTTACTTTACCAAATACTTCTCGATCGCGTTTACGTAAAAATTTCAATTCTATTACCTGATTTACACTCTCGCCTCGTCACCTCGCCTCGCGCCTCGCCTCGTCGTCTCGCTCCGGACGCGAGCCTCAAAATCAAGGCAAATCACGAGACGAGGCGCGAGGCGCGCCTGTTCACTCGTCTCGTGGCTCGTCCCGCAGTTCGTCTCGCCACTCATACGCGAGTGTAAACCAGGTATATGGATACATGGACGCGCGCGCTCGGAGGCGCTGTCCATGTTTCCATAGTATTTTCTTACGTAAACGCGATCGAGAAGTATTTGGTGAAGTAAAACTTATACTAAGCATACTGAACTGCGGAACGATGAATAACGAATAACGCTAGTAAAACGCCGAGCAACGCTCGACTCTGCAATATATACACTACAAAGTATACGAATACAAGAACAACGCCCGCATGTTTCTATAGCCATGCTTACTACCTTGACGAATAACTTTGATTGAGCACACGTCACTAGACAATTCATCGGCATTTGGAAAGTCCCTGCATGTCTGTCCGCCGATACCGCGTCGATAGATTTGGGGAAATCCCTAGTGTCGACGATTATGTCGAAACTCGAAATGTCGTGCCTTTCGGTATTTAATTTCGTAGTTGTTTGATTTGATGAAGCGACTAACCCTCAGTCCTTAGCCTAGTACACGCAAGTTGGCTTCACTCGGATTCGGCGGGTGTGTGCCACGTTAGCCGCTCCTCGTAGAATGCGATCACCTGCAACCATGAAACAATGTTGTTTTAAAAAAGCGTTTTGGGAAAAAACATAAAATAGATCTAACTAACACAGCTTGATTGGGTCCATTCCAGCCTATATATGTCCCACTGCAGGGCACAGGCCTCCTCTCAGAAGGAGAAGGCTTAGGGCGTAGTTCCCACGCGGGCACAGCACGAATTTGGAATATCATTCAATTTCTTTACAGATAAGTGAAGGAACTGTTCCTCACGGTGTTTCTCATGGTAAATTTCTAATGTAATTTCACTAATTTCGCACATAAATTTCGAAAAACCTTTTGGTGGGACCCATAACCTTCTGCTTGAGAGGTAGGTTTTGATCTAGTAGTGGTTTGCCACTAGGCGCATTCATTGCTTGCTTGGGTGGGAGCGAGTGGGTCAATTACAGATGCCTACCTTGGAATCTCTTGGAACTCACGTTGTCGCCCAGTGCGTCCCTTTCTAACCTAGTAGAGTAGAGAAAGTAGAAACATTGAACGGCAAGAAAAAACAGTGGGGGTTTCATGCTGCTCCAATTAACTATTCAGGCGACTGTTATGGGGCGGAAGAGCAAGTTGAGATTGAAACAGTTTATTCAGTCAGGAGACTTTTGTAACATAATTCAAAGCCCACATTAGATTTGCCATTCAATACAAGATTCGCCACAGCGGTATTTTATCTAAAGATCCCACCCTGTATTTGTAGGCCACTATAGCCCTTTCGTAGGATTCATTTCTTACAGCCATTATAGGTTGGCTACAGGGATGTCACGAATGTCAATATTTACACATTCGCGAATGCGAATGTCCAGCATGCGAATGTTCGAATGCGAATGTTTGGAAAAAAATTGAAATACCACAGATAAACAGTAATTTTTAATGAAATCAAACATAAAAATGTTATTGTTACAAAATCAACATTGTAATATTTGTAATTGAATACAAAAAGATTTTTTTAATGAAATCTAACATAAAAAAGTGAGTCGCAAAGTTAGCCGCGCGAGCGAGACAAGACACGACCTGCACACGTTCGCATTCGCAAAACATTCGCATCATTATGTTAAAAATGATGCGAATATTCGCATTATGCGAATGCGAATATTCGTGACATCCCTAGTTGGCTACCTGTTCATAGGCTACAAAATACTTAGCACACACACAGCTGTTGTCCAAACGTAAACTACCAAGTCTAGCGAGCGCACGATCGCAATACCATTCCGTTGTTTTTCCGTTTTCATCTTGTCTAGGTTAGCTGGAAGAGATCCCTTTTTAGGGATAAGCTCGCTTTTGTTCTCCTCTGTGTATTTGTATTTTTATTTTTATGTGCAACAAAGAGTTTACATACATACATACCATTCCTCTCAAAATATGATGGCGATAGTAAAAGAGCGTCAATGCGATTCTCATTGCGAACGCATAAAACGACACGGCCTCAGCATTTAAGCACATGAATAAATACGGAGCAGAATAAAAACTTCAAACAACGCCGCGCACGCATTACACTACTACAGACAGGACGGGGGGGGCGTGCACCGGCACCCGCTCGGAGACAAACCGGTTCGAACTAGCTCAGTGAGTAGACAAAGTTCAGGTGTGCCGCCAGCGACGACGCGACCGTTTAGCGTTTAGCTACATAGTTCGGGTGTTCGGTTGTTTTTAAAGATGCCTACGTGTTGTAGTGTTTGTAGATATACAAATATTAGATACGTAGGTATTTGTTTGAATAAAATATTTTGATTCTTAATTTTTTTTTTACCGAGTGACAACCCTATGATAATAGGTAAGAATTTCGAGCTCTGTTCGGAAGTTTTTATTCTGCTCCGTATTTATTCATGAGATTTAAGTGTAAAAGTTGCAAGTAAAAACTGACCTGCTGTGGACACTTGACGTTGGCGACCTTGGCAGGCACCAGCTCTGCCTCGTCGGAGTCTGCCCATTTTATTAAGAACATCAGCTCGCCGGTTGCGTCAGACGCGCCTGAAAAAAAAACAAAAACTAGGTTACAATACAAAAGCAATATATCTTTTGTTAATTTTCATGAAGCAGCATGTGATGCGGAGCGAGCATGATGGCGGCGCATGTAAATCAGAGACCTGGGGCCTGTTGCATAACAAAGTACAACTTATATTACAAGCGGAAGGGAGCTTTCTAGTTAATATAACTGAAGCGAGAGTTCCGCTTATTAGTTCTACTTTGTTATGCAACAGGCCCCAGAGCTGTTTACTGGTTTTAATAACAATCTTGTGACATTTATTTTGTGTGCATCAAGGATCCGTCAAATCACTGGCACAAAATATGTAATCCTAAAGGTTTCTTAAGCTGTATTATGCCTATTTTGAAGCGAGACTCAAAGTTTCTCATGTGAACAAACACAATTTTTTTATACAATATGAGACCATGCATAACTTTTTGCATGACAAGGCAATTGTGTTATGATTATTTCTTTATTGGATATGCATGGTATACTTATACTACAGTTAGTCCCATTAAAATTTGAAGAAATAAAGGAACATGGGACACAATATAATGTTTTTTCTCTTGTTCATTCCTGTTACCCTTAAGCTGGGGCTCAAATGATTCTGGTCCTGGACTCATTTTTTTTATGAACTAGACTGGATAACAAACAAGTCACCTTGCTTTGGAGATGCATTGCTACCTTAAAGCTTGAGATAGAATACATAGTCAGAAATATTGATCATCAGCTGTCCCTACTGTCATCACCGGATGGACACAGCAATGGGGGCACTGCTGCTCTGGTGGCAAGATCAGCGAGTAAGGTAATGGTAGCAATCGGGACCGTACAAGATCTTCCCATCTGGATTATGCTAAAAAGTTATCATATTTCCAAACCCACCAATAATCTTCTCAGCTTTAAGCCCCTTCTCGAAGCCGGACTTGGTCTTCTCCTCTTTGCGTTCGCGCTTGGACTCGCGGTCGTCGGCGGACGAGACAGAGGCGCCGCGCGACTTGCGCGTGTCTTCGCTCGATTCGCGCACGCGCTTTTTGGCGCGCTCCTCTGGCTTCTTGGCAGCCTTCTAGAATTAGAGAAGGCGGAATCTTAGCTTATTTACTTGTTTGACTACTTTCTACTATGTATTATTAAGATTGTGAAAGTATGTGTGTGTGTGTGTGTGTGTGTGTGTGTGTGTGTCTGTGTGTGTGTGTGTGTGTGTTTGTTACTGTCTTCAGGATGGATGGTCTAAGATGGAATTTGCCTTGTACAGTCAACGAATTTGATTTGACCATAGAGCTTTATTGTAGTAGAAAATTTTACTTATTTATAATAATGCTTATTGAGTAACGTAAATGTCAATCAAATTGGTTGACTGTAGATCTTGTTAATAAAAAATCAAAAATTCGCTTTAGGGAAGACCATGATTGCCAAGAAGAATGCTCAAGAAACTTGGCACAGTTTTTTTTTTTAATAATTATATGTGTGCATGTAAAATCCCAAAAACTAATGGTTCCTTTCCTATGAGCGAAGCTGCAAGTGGCTAGTACCTACAGTCATACATGGGTGAATTAATAAAAAAAGTGAAGTTAAACACCAGTTTAGTCTCCATTACAAAACTGAGTGTAAGGTTGTCATCTCTAAAATTTCTCAACCAGGACATAAAGCATCCCTCCCTCCCCTTTCATTCGAATTTTGGAGCTCAAGACCTGGACACAACAACAGTTCTTTAATTTTAAATTAGTCAGTATATAAAATATTAAAAAATAGTATTCTTTTTTAAATAGTTTAAAAAAATTCAAACTCGGATTACAAATAAAACCCTGCTCGGACATTACCTGGACAGTCGAAACTAGGACAAATCCAAGATAACCCAGACGGATGGCAACCCAAAGGTGTTATCAAATAATTGGTACATTTTTGTTAGACAATGGAAAGTTCAATGATACAGTGACTTCTCGGGAACATTGAAAAGTATTACACTTTATATGTCAATTTAACTAACCTCTTTCTCTTTGCGGGCATCCTCGAAGGTCCTAATCAGCTCCTCGCAGTCCAGGTTCTCTTCGGGCTCCCATGTGCTCTCCTCCTCCTTATACCCCTTCCACTTCAACAGGTACTGGACCTGCAAACAAACAACTTAGGTTAGATGCATTGGCTCTCTCATGTACAAGTTCAGAAGGTAGGTTGTTTTAAGGTAAACAGTTGGTGTTTCATTGTTGCATGAATATAAGTTGGACATTTTATACCAGTAGTTATGTAGTGTCAAAGATACCCTTGAGTGACAGACACTTAACTAGTCAATAATATGCATGGTCAAACCAGATAAGTTGATCTATAGCTAGACCGTCTAAATGAGTTCTCACCCGCGCGGTACAGGGGCTGGGGGGTAAGACGTCAAAGGAGACTGGAAGAGGTGCAGGCGGCAGGCACACGAGGCGCGCTCGCCACCCGCTCCTCTCTCGGCCCCTTTGTCGTCTTACCACCCAGCCCCTGTACTGCGCGGGCGAGAACTCATTTAAACAGTTTCAAGATTGGTAGTAACGGGCTAATTTCCGCAACTCAACGTCTTCTATGCGCCTATTTTGCGTAACAGTTTCAGGATTTCAGTTTCAGTTTTTAGATTTTCAAGCGAATTATTAAACTTAATTGAAGGTTGAACGAGTAGACAAGCTAGAAATATTATAAAAAGACACATGTTTAAAATAAGAGGGCAAACTACCAACAAAAAACTTACTTAATAATTGTATATTTATACCTACACAACCCTGACTAGCAATGTCAAGTATAATTGATTTAACTTTGTAGAAATAGATTACTTTGTATAATTATTAATTAAAACGTAGGTACAGTCGAGGGCAAAAACATATGAACGGCTCAGAGTTGGATATAATGTAAACACCAACCTTATGATTAGTGATAAAGAGGTGTACAGATATTTTTGACTTCTGGGTACCGTGCATGTGTTTGTGACCTTGACTGTATACCTACACAAAAAGACTTCTTAACTCAAAAATCTTTTTTAAGTTAAGATTAAGTAGTTAAGATAATGCATGCAATATTGTATTTTTAATGAAATAAACAGTCTAAATTTTAATTTTTTAAAACCTTAATTTGTAATTTGTTAATGAGTCCTGTGCACTGAAACATAGGTGCTGGGTATATCATACCTGACAAGATGACCATATAGGTTCTAAAACCTGTACATATTCAAATATTTATCAAATGATTGCTTCTTAAATGTTGCAAATGTTGCGTGGGTACTCAATTTATTGTAAAGCTGTATGTAGAATCAAAGTACTTTTTCAAAACAACAGATACCTATTACTCGTTTAAAGGTATTAGATAGACAGATTAGATAGGTTATACATCTTAGAGTAATTTGAAAGAAAACGAAACAAAACAAAAGGCAGCCGAGTTACTGTACTTAATAGAATTTTCAGTTAATAAAAATGTGAATTTAACAAAAACAAGGCTACATGGTTTGAACAGCCTTAAAAAAGAGGTATCTAGAAAGCAGACAGGATGCGTGGACTGTCTACAATAATTAAGTAAACATTGAGTAGACGCTACAGAAACTTAAATAAAATGTAATGAAAGGTAAAACGTTTAAAAATAAGCAACAACGGCCCAGCTAAAAAATTCATCCGTAGAATTAAATAGCGTGTTAAAATCGAAATATGCCCAACCTTGCCTTTGACTAAGCGTCTGTCTAAAACTTTCTCCACCACATACTCTTCCTCGCTGGACTGATCACTACTTTCACCTTTTTTCTTGCCCATGTTTCCTAAAATATCACAACAAATAATCAAACTTCCTTTATAACTTATTTTACCAAGCCGGCGCGGCGTCTCTAACAAAATGGCGCTAACAAACAGACAGAGCAAAGCAAGCAAGCAACGCAACGCCAAAAAGTGTGGGTGGCTGCAGTGTTGCCAGATGCCGGAATACAAAAAGCGGGAGCTGCGCTTTCAAAACGCGGATTTTTAAATGAAAACGCGGATTTTTCCAGCAGTGAGACATCCTATAGGCCAGGGGGGGCACACTTACATATATCACACTTTTCATGCGACTACAGCGATTTCTGGTTGTTTGGTAAAGAACTAAATTAGCGGCCATCTTGGTTGACTTGTCAAACTTGTCTGTTGTCATTCATCGGCCATGGCCATGGCGTACCAAATTGTACGGCCAAGGACTTGAATTGATAGGCCACTTGCCAATGTTCGTATTTTAGCCGTATAGTGCAAATCGGGTTTAGCCGCTTATACTTCGTATATGCTGATTTGAATTAGACGGCTAAAATACGAATAGTGGCAATTAGCCTATCAATTAAAATTACGCGTAATTATAGCTGTACATCACTACCAACATATACATATAGATAGGTATACATCTATAGATACGTCACATTAGTTCTTCACCAGGGCGTAGGGCAGCAGCACCTTCCATACATGCATATTTGACCATAGAGTTGCCACTCTTGTTCATATAATATTACAATACTCTTTGCTATAGGCTGAAAAAAAAACCCCACATTCGTGAGCCGTTACTACCGTGTGAGTGAAATGGCATATTTTAAAAAAGCGGATCCGCGTTAGCTTAATGCGGATAGCGGGGCCAGTGGCCAAAACGCGGTGTAAAAAGCGGGAAAGCGGGGTGTCTGGCAACACTGGGTGGCTGGCAGTATGAAATGTTGCCATACCCGTTGCGTTGTATTTCATTATTGTGATTATTTCCTATTTTAGAGTGAGCAACGGAGAAACTTATTTACAAAATAATTAGACCTACTTATTTGATTTCATGTCAAAATCATCAAATATACATTGCTGAATTCGTCAAAAATTCCGAATAAATCTTAGGAAAAAATCTGACATTAAATTATTTTGTATATGGCAATAACAACTGAAGTAAAAAAAAATAGCAACACGCAAATCACGCAATTCGGAACTAATATCACACGAAACATAGCTCCATCTTTCTTTATCAGAAAAATTCAAAGAATTTTAAAGTTATCTCATGCGTATCATGCACTAATTAATTGATTTATCTGGTGTAATATGATGTCGCACGTTTACATATGCGTTGCATAAGTCGATATTAATCCCTAAGAATCGCAATAATTAATCAATATTTTCTGGAAGAAAAAGACGGAACGATTACCAACCGCAACAACTTCATGAGTGTTTCATTCATATTTTCGAATCAAAACATCGCACTATCGCAGCGCGCAGTTTTCTCTATTATCTGTCATAGACGGTGTTGTCGACTTTATGCTAAAGAATTTCAGCAAACAAAATTTAATATTGTGTTCTTTCGATTGCAATGTACAACTATTAAGTGTTATACTGTGATGTGAACTGTTTATTGGAATAAAAGTTTAACTTGAAGACTCACTAAACCTACTTTGGTATACCTATTATTATTATTGTGTTGATTGGAGTGGTTTGTCTTACGTCACACGAGGTGGCCAATCGGTCGGCGCCTTGGACAGTGCAACAGGCTGTTGAGAAGTGTTTTTTGATTTTGAACAATTTGTTGTCTGTAACCCGATGTTAATGGATCCTCGTTGAAAATATGCTTTTGAAATGTACTGCGGACGGGAGACGAGTCAAAGTAAATGGGGCATCAGCGGGCCAGAGCAATGTCGCGAGAGGTAAGTGATTAACAGGCTGTGTACTTAATTATTTTCTTATTTGCATGTTTATAACAAGTACATCTGTGTTCTTACTTGCTCGTAATCGGTTTATTGCTTTGTTTTATATTTCATCACTTGGTTAATTTATTCCCTGAATTAATTTTGTTGATACCTAATTCTAAAACAGCTGATTATAATTTAGTTTGGTAGACATGATTTAGTTATTAGAAACAGTAGAAACGTTGCTTACGTGCATGTGTAACAATCTTTAATTATTCCAGAAGACTGAATTAAAATCTCTTTAAATGTGTTGAATGATTCAGTGAAGACTTCAATCCGTATCATGCATGGCACGATTCTGAAGTGAATCTTCGAAACAATTTTTTGAGATTAGGTATTTTTGTGAATATTTATGATGACCACGCATTTAGATTTAGAGTAATTATCCAATTAGAATTTGTTAATACATCTTTTATTTAGTAATTGCAGAATTCAAGGTTAAGAACACTAAAAAATAAACACTTTAGTATGAATCTACTCCCGAAATTATGCCAGTTACAATTACGACCTACGCTACACATAATTTAAAAGACAAAATTTTAGCCAAGTTGGTAATTCAGTTTTTTAGTTGGTTCTTAATTTTTCACGTTATTTTATTTTAATAATAGCGTATGTTAACGATAAAGTAATGTAGATACGAAATTATTAATAGTATATCCAATGAAAAGTGGCCAATGACTGTAGTAGATATAATTATGCCGAGTGGAGACCCTTTTTTGGTGACACATATACTTCGTTTTTTTTTAGCATTAATATCTTGACAAATCATTTTACTGAAAAACGCTTTTAAAAAAAATAGTACCTAACTATTACTTATGAAACCAAAAGAGTGTAAATGACCATGATTCATTTCAAATTGTTACATACTAGCGACCCGCCCCGGCTTCGCACGGGTGCAATTATGCATGTATTATTTATTTTTCAAAAATATTGCATAATAATACATTTGCAGTGATATGAAATATCTGTAGTCTTATTGTTTTGCCTTCAAAGCCTCTGGTTATAATTCAGCGCCATCTAGATTTAATAATCGAACTACAAAAACCGCGGCCGATCCGTACTATGGCGACTGCCAATCCAGTCTATATCATCCTTGATTATACATATAACCTTCCTCTTGAATCACCACTCTATCTATTAAAAAAACCGCATCAAAATCCGTTGCGCAGTTTTAAAGATCTAAGCATACATAGGGACAGACAGACGGGAAGCGACTTTGTTTTATACTATGTAGTGATTAGCTGTGACTTATATTTTTCAAATGTGTTTTTCAATAAAAAGACACGACAAGATTGCTTACCTTCTTTCTGATGCTAAAAAAAACGTAGTGTAGGTGTCACCATTGTGTACTGGTACCAGTACCTTTAGGACCATAAATAAAATGTTTCTTTTCTTCCTTTTCTTTTAACAAAATGTGGATATCGACGATTAACTTAACTACTTATTTATTACAACACCGGAGCTCTTTAGACTAAAAGATGAGAAGTATTTAAGTTTAGTCTAGAAGAGATTTTGTGAAAATATTAACATCCTTTTTAAGACCAGCCTGACGTTTATTTTTTTCCCAATTTAATATATGTAACGAGACTTAAATGGGTACTGGACGTTTCCAAGCAGTCTTGGTTATTAAATGTTGAGAATACGTAATAACCACAGCGTTAAATTTCACTCATAGAATAATATTGTAGGAAAAAAAAACCGGCCAAGTGCGAGTCGGACTCGCGCACGAAGCCTAAAAAAGGTACGAAATATATAATAATAATGTATTTCGCAAGTAGATACGATTAAAGAAAAATACGAAATCCAAAAAACAGCCGAATGTGAGTCGGGCTCGCGCACCAAGGGTCTAGCACGAATTTGTACGTATGTCAAAGTTTTGAAGTCTTAAAATCCAGTGTTTGCAGAGCCCTGCGTCTAAGCAAAATGTACGCAGCATGGGGTAATTTCATATTGGTTAGTTGGGACCCCCATAATTTAAAATTATTTGTTGTAGCGGCAATAGAAAACACATTATGTATAAATTCCAGCTCTCTATCTATTAGGGTCCCTGAGATACAACCCTGTGACAGGCAGACGTACAGACAGATAGACGGACAGTACAACAACATTAGTAAGGCTCCGCTTGTTACCTTTTGGGTAGGAAATACAAAAAAAGGAAAACTAAACTACCCAAGGGCGGATTAAGGGGGGGCACGTGAAAGACGGTATTTTTGTGTACTGTGGAGTATGATGCTTCAAGTTTATTTCTAACAGTTATTGCTGATTTTTTGCCCGTCCGCCCCTTATGCCCCTCCCAGAAAAAAATCCTGGATCCGCCCTTGAAACTACCTGTGAGAGTTGTTAAAAAAACGTTCGCGCCTCAAAGGTACTACAGTTTTACATTTCGTACTAAATACAAACTGAAATATAGATGCACAGAAAAAACCCCAGAAAAAAGACCAATGCTGGGAATCGAACCCAGGTCCTCAGCATTCCGTGCCGCGTGCCATACCCCTACACCACCACTGGTCTAGAGATTAGACACGAATCTTTCCTATACATCATACATTTCAATCTGCTAAATCATCACCTTATGCAGTGACAAACGCACATCTATGTTACACCCTCATCGAGAGATTTTAACACTCCTTCGGAACTAACCGCTCACCTGGACAAGAGATGGCGCTACTGTGCAACTTTAAACAAGTTAGCTATGAAGTATCTTTTTTTGTACTTATTTTTTCAACTTCATTTTTTTATTACTTTTACGGTCATCCCGTGAAATCATACATTTCGTACTAAATACAAACTGAAATATAGATGCACAGAAAAAACCCCAGAAAAAAGACCAATGCTGGGAATCGAACCCAGGTCCTCAGCATTCCGTGCCGCGTGCCATACCCCTACACCACCACTGGTCTAGAGATTAGACACGAATCTTTCCTATACATCATACATTTCAATCTGCTAAATCATCACCTTATGCAGTGACAAACGCACATCTATGTTACACCCTCTATATCCCCCTCTATAAAAAAATGAAGTTGAAAAAATAAGTACAAAAAAAGATACTTCATAGCTAACTTGTACTACAGTTTTCTTTAATCTGTTGTATAGAAGCAAAAAAAGAATCGCAACACAATTAAAACTGTCGAAAAGCCAGGAGGAGGCGATTGATACCAAGGAAATAATGAGAATTCGAACGCCTGAATTTTCGTTCGACCTCTGGTAGATATTACGTACAAACGGGACGTATAGGAGTTACGAAAACTTATAAAAATGCCGTAGCTGTTTACGTACTTCATCACTCGCTACCAAGATTTGAACTCGCGACCTCGCGTCCCAATTATTAATAAAAGAATAAATGCCAGTGCGTCATCCATTCGTCACAAATCAATAATTGAAGCAAAATAAACATCAGTGCGGTTGAACCTACTGTCAATATTATTGGTAAGTAGATCAAAAGAGCCCCAGATTACTGTTCGTTCCGGCTTGATAAAACGAACAGTATTTAATATTTATTCTCTAACGTCAGAAATTATTACCGCAAAGATTTATATCTTGAAAGTTAGCTTCAAGATGGCATTCAATGTAGGCAAAACACTTAATGGTATCTATTAAGAGACCCAATCAGTTAATGGGGTAGAACATTATCACCCTTCGTGCAGTAACTGTGTCTATGCTTCGATAAAATGCAATATTTGATTCAATTTATATATTTCACTATTCCATAACAGTATACTTATTTAAGGCCCCTTCCTCACTTGGCGGTGGTATTTTATACGTTACCGCGAGCTTACTAATGTCGGCCAGATATCCTCACTAGGCGGTATACTGTCGGTATGTATGCTTTCAATCAATTGCTTGAAAATATTTTACTAGCTACTTTATTTTACCGAGAGCATCGCTTCCGTGGCAGTACAATCATTTTATTTCATTGAAAATACTAACAATAAATGAATATTCATCAGTTATTTTATTTTATTGGCATTTTCTGCCTACGCTTTTCCGTCAGATCCTTTCTGGAGTACTCAAGTAACTCATCTAATCTTCTTTTCACAAAATCAAAACAAAATCTCGTGTCACATTGTTTGCTATCGAATCGAATACCTCCGAAACGGTTTGACCGATTTTTATTAAAAAAAAATCTATATTTGGTAGATCTGAGAATAGGTCGTAGGCTATTTTCTATACCCCTATTCTTCGCATAGGGAGTCGCGGTAGCGGGCAACAGCTAGTAGTATAAAAGTGGATATTATACCACTTCAGCGACTAAAGTAATACATGTGGCTTGTATACCGCCCCGCTCCCGTGCAGCCAGCGCCAATCAAGAAGCACGCATTCAAATATAAGGGCTCGGTAAGGAATCGGTAAAACAATTACCGTACCGTAAATCTGTATATATTGTATTCGGCTAGCAATAAAATTTTACTGAAGATTGATTGTTTGGGGGTCTAAAAATTACATTTTACTAAAGTAAAAATATATTTACAAAATCTTTAACCAGAATTTTCTTCTCTTACACGTTAATCTAATTTTGTAAAATGTGCGCTTGATGCTAAACCTATGCATTTCACCCTTCCTCAAGTGTTATTGCTTGTTGTTAATTAATTATTTTATTACGATTCTAAATGGCGACCGCAAGATAAACTTGCCTGACCTTGAGAATAAAAGTTCAGATAAATTCTGTTATAGTTAGATATATTGCAACCATAAACGTCGGCTTGGATGACGATGGTGAAGACCTTGAAAGCTATTAAAAGATTGGAGGAATGGACATTCACTGTGTTGAAAATACGGCTTCCAGAAAATTTTAATCAGAATTATTTATTTATTTATTTATTTATTCAGTACATCTACATCATATATATTACAATCCGAGCCATAAAAATTAGTTACATGTATATTATTCTGATATATACGTTGAAAATTACGACAGACAGAATTACGTTGAAAGGATTTGTATTTTCCAAATTAATATCCAAAGAAATATCTTAGTTCTCAGTCAGCGGAACACGAAATTCGTGCATTACATCAATCTCCTTCCAATTACCTACTAGTATGCGGTTGAAATATTCAACTATTTCACGCCAAAGCAAATGCAGAAAATGTACTAACTTCTTTCTTAGCATCGTGATCGTCTTTATTGTACTGGCTCAGTCATGATAGTGCGGAAGGACCTGAGGCCATATTGTCTATTGCGCGAAGCTTGCGACCACATTCACCCTCTCTTACTACCCTCATCGTATACCGTGTGACGAAAAGAGGTGGTGGAAACGATTGCGATTTCAAGTGAGTTATTATTGTCTAACGACGGGACATATATAAAGCTACACACACAAATACTACAAAGCACCCTTCCAAACTAAAAATATCATGTCTTGGTTCGTATTGATTCGTAATTAAAGTATACTTAATTACGCGGATTGTTAGCGAAGCCACCCACTTGTTATCTGCAGTTATCAACGCCGCTATCGAGGGTCAGAAGCGGCGCCCGCGCACTTCGCTCTGTTTACTGAGCCAGCAGCGCACGCGACGAACAAATGTTACAGCCGGATCGCACCAGTTACTCACCTGATGTCTGATTTTAATTGTTCCTGGCTTAAAACGAATCATTGTACGATGCGGCGCATATAAATATGTGACGTAGATAACCGATGTCACTCTCACTGAAACATCAAACAAATTATCTGATTCTGATGTTTCGTAGGTTTCATAATTTGCTTAAAAAAGGAAAATGTGTTTCAATTATTTAAAGAATGATGAAATTTTTATTTCCGTCCGTATTTTTATATCCGTTTATTTTCACTATGAGTGAGTCTCACGGTAGTTTCATGTTTAAAATTTTTATTTAATGAACTGTGAGTGATGTTTCCTACGTTTTTTAAAATGTAGACAACTTGATACAAAATGTAGTAGGCATCTGAGATCAAGACTTATATAGCCTAGCCAACATGCAATCTATCTATACAGGGTTATTTGTAATTCACTGACATCCTCTTAATCCTGAATTCCTATCACTCAAACAAATGTTTTTTGTTTTACGACTTTTTAAAATGAAGCACTTTTTTTCCCATACAAATGCACAGAGTATCGTAAAAATAAGAGGCAATCTCCAATTTTCAAAACGTTATTACACCAAAAATATTAAGTTATGACAAAAGCCGTAAAACAAAAAACATTTGTTTAAGTGGTAGGAGTTTAGTGTTAAAAGGATGCTAATGAATTAAAAATAACCCTGTATATATAAAAGAAGAAACTGACTGACTGACTGACTGACTGACTGACTGACATATCAACGCACAGCCCAAACCACTGGGCCTACAGATTCAAAATTTGGCATGTAGGTTCCTTATAAGGTCTAGGGGTGCACTAAGAAAGGATTTTTCAAAATTCACACCCTAAGGGGGTGAAACGGGGGTCCAAAGTTTGTATGGGGAAACAAGATTAGTTCGACTATTTTATTCGAAACTTCACAGAAGTACTCCTAATGATAAATGAGTAAACACGTGTTTCAGGTTTTTTGAGAATTCAACCCCTAAAAGGGGGGAAAGGGGTAACAAAGTCTGAAAATCAACATGGGTGTTGTTTCTATGGTTTATCGGGTCGCTGGTTATGAAAACAACAACGGTTTTAAAATCCGACGTGGCAGACGTAAAATACCATCTCCCTGGATGGGGTGCGATGGGGTTGAAATGTCTAAATAAACTAAATGACTGTTGATATATCAACGCACAGCCCAAACCACTGGACCTAGAGACTTGAAATTTTGCACATAGATACCTTATACAATGTAGACATCCACTAAGGAAGGATTTTTGGGAATTCCCTCGGGAACGGGAAAAAACGGGATTTATATATTCGAATCCGAGTGACCCTATCTCAGTAACTATAATAACTAGACTCTTCAAATTTGATACACAAGTAGTTATTACATTAGTTAAAACATTAATTTCAGGATTTTTCACAATTCCCACGGGATAAGGAAAAAACGGGATTTATATATTCAGTTCAACGGGATCCTATGAACTATAATTACTAGGCTCTTCAAATTTGGCATAGAAGTAGGTAATTATAATAGTAAAAAACAAGTTTAAGGATTTTCGGAAATTCCCACGGGATTAGGAAAAAACGGGATTTTTCGTTTTACTGGTCGTAGAAAGCTGAAATTCGGCATGTAGGTTGCTTGGGGAGTGTAGAGCTGGATTGAAAGAGGACTTTCTAAAATTCCCACGGGAACGGGAAAAAACAGGATTTTTCGTTTTACTGGTCGTAGAAAGCTGAAATTCGGCATGTAAGTTGTTTGGGGAGTGTAGAGGAGCATTGAGAGAGGACTTTCCAAAATTCCCACGGGAACGGGAAAAACGGGATTTTTCGTTTTACTGGTCATAGAAAGCTGAAATTCGGCATGTAGGTTGCTTGGAGAGTGTAGAGGAGCATTGAGATAGGACTTTCCCAAATTCCCACGGGAACGGGAAAAAACGGGATTTTTCGTTTTACTGTTCATAGAAAGCTGAAATTTGGCAAGTGGGTTCCTTGGGGAGTGTAGGGGAGCATTAAGAAAACATTTCCCGAAATTCTTACGGGAACGGGAAAAAACGGGATTTTGCGTTTTACTGGTTGTAGAAAGCTAAAATTTCAAAATTCATTAGTTTATACTGTAAGTAGGCCGCAAAGGGCTCTTTAACCGACTTCTAAAAAAGGAGGAGGTTATGCATTCCACTTTTTTTTTACGTAGGTAGGTATGTTCACCGATTTTTCGGTCAATTGTGGACCTGCTTGCTTGCTTGCCTGTATGCTTGCTTGCTTGATATCTTGGTTCTTTGTAATACTCATAGTACACGCGAGCGAAGCCGCGGGCAAAAGCTAGTATTGAATATTCTCAATCAAGTCGAAGACGGACAGCGATATAGCTGCAGTAGCCTTACAAAAGGGAAGCCAGTGATAAGATAGCCAATGAATGTTTGAATAAGAAATGTCGATGACCGGCTAAATCGGTCAGCCAGTAGGTACTCGATGATATGTGATAATCTATTCAGTTAGTGCGTACATATAACTGTGTTTATCATACATAAATGCAAGAGAATATAGCACTTTGAAAACATTTATTGGAAACCAATACTTGATATTCAAATGCACACTTTAGTATCTGAAATTGCTTACTTACATCTGTAATCGAAAAAGAATGTCGCAACTCCTGAAAAGTAACTTTTTATGAGTTTTGAATCTATTCATTTGTTATGAATTACTTAAGTACTGAACTTCTTACGTGGACTAAACTTGTATGAGTAATTCATAAATGGTATACCACAATATATTCGTATCAAAACCAAGGCCATTGATTTTCAAACACGCAACATCGTTGATTTCGAACTTAATCCTTTATATAGACAGAAAGCTTGTCATGTAAGTAAGCCTCATCATTTCGGCTGTTATGCATTGGTTAATATTAATGTTCTGCATAATTCGAATTGAATTGCATATCAAGCACCGTAGAGTTAAATTACTCATAACAGATCTACAGATAAAATACCGGTCAAGGCTTTCTCCGGCACACAAACTGTACTTGTGGTCGCGGATCTGGATTCCTTCTAGAAAGAATTCTCGTATGTAGAAAAACATGACGTCCTTTATAAGTAGTCCATTTGCGATACCACTTTTTTGTTTCTTGTGGCATGATCAACGAGCACCATATTAATATAATACTACACGGTAAATGTGATCATTCTAATGAAACTTTTCAAGAAACATCTTGGCAAATAAAGGTTTAGCGCAATGACAGGTGGAACGAAACGTTTCTCGTACAATTTTTTTGTAGTGATCGTGAAAAATGTGACAATTATTGAGAACCTAGCGCCTTATACAGGGTTATTTTTAATTCACTGACATCCTCTTAACCCTGGATTCCTATCACTCAAACAAATGTTTTTTGTTTTACGACTTTTTAAAATGAAGCACTTTTTTCCCATACAAATACACAGAGTATCGTAAAAATAAGAGGTAATCTCAAATTTTCAAAACGTTATTACACCAAAAATATTAAGTTTGACAAAAGCCGTAAAACAAAAAAAACATTTGTTTAAGTGGTAGGAGTTTAGGGTTAAAAGGATGCTAGTGAATTACAAATAACCCTGTATTTGCGAAACCTTATTTTTTGGTTGTTAAGCAACTTTCTTTTGCTTCTACATCATTTTGTAATAATGATGTGCAACCCCTACACACATTCTTGTGCTTTGTGGCATTCTACATTTTGTAGTGATATACTTGTAAACAATGGTTATTCAATTGTTTTGATATGAAAATGTAGTTAAACTTTGTTTCAAATCTTAACCGTCGTATGTTATCGATTCAGGGCAGGGATGTTTACAGTTGTTATGAGGCTCGTTAAAACTGACCTGACATTGCAGTACACGTGACGCGTAAACACCGATGGATAAACTGTGAGGTGATATTATAAGTTTATCAATTTAGTTGTAACTAAATTTAAAACTAAAATGATCCAACATTTTTTTTATCCAATGCTTATATCAAGAATCATTTCGTAGTATGTATTTCTTAATAGTAAAATGTTTTCTGGCATTTGGCATCCGTTTCAGCAAGAATTCAGAGTATATTACAATATATTCTAAATCTGTGGTGTCAGCAATATCACAACGTGCTGTATCGCTACAGCTACGAGTGTATTCGAACTAGCGATAATTTGTTTTATTAACGTATCTATGATAATGTGTGTGCTCCCGCCAGATCTCTGACTGTACAGATAATTCAACTAACGCACTTATTACGATACATTAAATTATTAACAGCCACATGAGAAGGGCTGGCGCAGCAAAGTGACCTTCGGCGACGTGTTTAATATAAATACCTGCTGGTTTGTTTAAGACTTAAGTTCAAAATCAATATAAATATGAATCAAAATGATTCAAGAAGTTTGTGTGTTTGATATGTGTCGTCTCACGTACTTACACCGTATAGAAATTTACCAACATCATCTAAGAAAATTATTTCATGATGCATAAAATGTAAGGTTAGATAGATTGGATTATGATTTTTCGGTAAACTAGATTATTAGCTTTTTCGTTTAAATAGTTAGGTATCGCTCTTATATCCATCCACTTAAAACGTTTTATATTGGCTAATCGTTCACTGTGATGTGACGTGTGTGTTTGTGTTTAAAAACTGGCAAACTGCGAATCAGACACGCATACTGAAGGTTCCATAGAATGTAAAAGCAAGCAAAAATAATATAGTAGTTATTCCATAATATTTCTATGAAAAACCAAAATATATTTGTAGATCAGTAATTTTCGTATTTGTCTTACTTTTGCTATAGCCTCACTTGGCAAAATTTCATAATTGTGTCAATGGGAAGTGCCTTACAGGTTAATAGCTAAGGTTATTCCACATTAGTATAAAAATGCACTTTTTAAACTTTAGACAGACAGACGGTCAACGAAGTGGTCCTATGAAAGTTCCCTTTTTCATTCTTGGTACGGAACCCTCTAAACGTTAATTAGGAGCGGTTTTGTGTCTAAGTCGTTCCGGGTAAAAAAAACTTAACTGATTCACTAGGTCACCTGTCACTTCCTGATGCAGCCGACAAGGAAACCGATTCTGAGGAAAAACTGAACTAAGTATGTTGAAGCCTATTAGTACCTACTTATAGAAGGGCTGTGTTCTTTATTCTATAGAGTATGTCTTGCTAGTTAGTATCAAATGAATAATTCATTTTTATTACACATTTTAACTCGGTTTGCAATGCTAATAGTTCTAATTTGAAATTTAGGATGACGGTTGGAGGACATCGATGTGAGAAACTTAACTTCTATCTATCTAATTGTTGTTCGTATTAAGATTATGTGTTATGTTTACTAGGAACATTACTATGCGACGTGTTGTTCTCTAATATTTTATCATGCATAACTGGGTATGTATAAATACAATAAATTACAACTTGCTCGTGTAGATACAAGTAAGAGTATTAGATTAGATAGTTAAAACAATGAATAATATCCTTCTCATATCAAAACAGTAATTTTCACGAAACGCTTTATCTATAGCCGTTTTATTTTACCTACGAATCGGTCACGAGTAAGAACTATCTTTGAACATAAATTACGTATATCGCGAATAGCGCGATATTACGATTAAAATTATCGAATGATTAACGGCTACATTACAAAGTTAAATATACCTATCGATAACCTTGAAACTTATTTTCTTTTTTAATTTTAGATGAGCAATTTTAGTATTTAATTAATTCTTGTAGTCTATGTTTATTTATTTCGAGGATCTCGATTACGATTTCGATGGAATTGGCTGTGTGCTTTTCGGGTGTAAACAATTGATTGAACTGCTTGGTTTTGTCTCTGAGAAAATGCGTGTTCTCGCGTATAAGTGACCCGAAAAGCAAATTCCATCGAAATCGTAATCGAGATCCTCGAAATAAATAAAAAGTTCCAGCGAAGCTTGGTCGCCCGGGTACTGTTACTATTACATTAAACAAGTTAAATGCCTACCGATAGTCCTATCGCGAAACGAGCTAGAATGTTGTCTGCTTCATGGATATCCTAGTAAAGTTAGTAGCAACGGCGCGCGGCGTGTTTAGACGCAATTATAAATTACAATTACAGAGTGACTACCTAATTATAACTCGAGAGTCGAAAGAAATTGAGTTAACTTGTTAGTAAGTTTCAGTTGATTGTCAGTGACGCATCGCTACCGAGTCCCCAACGTCTAATTTCATGATTTATTTCAGTCCCAGAATGCCAACACTTCCTGAAGTCTTTTGATGGATCTGTTTTGCGACTTTTGCGCACACGTTTATTATCTACCTATTTCTTATTTACGCCCTTTACGTGGGAGTAAAGGAGACGGCTAGTGCTCTCACAGCGCGGGCGCGCGCGCAGATCTAATCAGCCTTGACCTTGTGATCGAGCTATCACGCTCAGTGTTCTTGAGTAATTTGCAATGTTGATACTTGATATGTACCTATTATGGTGTTTGGTTTGTGATACATTATCCGTTATGTAATAAATAAGCATTATTAAGTAGGTATTAATAGTATCCATTTCAAGTGTTTGCGTAACACTCAAATAGGGTGCCTAAAGTTAAAGATAGATCTGCTTATCAAATTTTGCAAAATAAGAAAATAATTAATTTAATGACTATTCCATATTCCTAATGTTTTCGCTACTGTGCTCGCATTCCTGCATTGCTATAACTTTAAACGTAAACTGTTAAAGCATAGGTACTATTATATTTACTACGTTACAATAGTGAAATTCAACAAACATTTCTAATGTCAACGTTTATGTTTACTACCTACATTTATATGTGACAGTAAATAGGCTCTAACTCAATAGAAGACTCTATTATAGAGTGCAAAATGTCTATGATACCGGCATCATTACATCTTCTAGCATCAGCCTAAATGTTATACAGCGCAGATATCAAAGTTTTATGGCGAGAAATCTTTCTGGAGTCGTAACATTGTGTTTTTTCGCACTCGAATTTCATTATGCTTTGCTGGTTGGTAGTTCTAAATTGTACCTACTTTTAAGCAGTGTTGCTATTACAAAACTTTGAGTTGCCGTATCTAGAAATAGAAGTTGCTGTATTTCAAAGTAAAATTAAAAAAGCTGTGTTAGCCTAGTGTTTTGACCTATGGCCTCAAGCAAAGGGTCGTAGGTTTGAGACCGGGTTCGCACCTGTGAGTTTTACGACATTTACGTGTGAAATTACTTCTGAATTTTGCCTTGAGCTTAACGGTCTAGGACAACATCGTGCGGAAACCTGTAACGCACACATTTGCGAATTAATTCAATGGTGTTTGTGAAGTTCTCAATCTGCATTAGTACTGGACCCGCGCGGGGACTACGGCCCAAGCACTCTCATTCTAAAAGAAGACCTGTGTCCTCCAGAGTTATGTAGGTAGGCGTGGATGATGATGATGATGTCATTTTAAGAAATACTACCTATATTTTTATTTACTATACAATTTATTAAGCGACTTGCCAGTGGCGAAGGGTACTAATAACCCGATTCCCCTCGGGATGACTAAACTTTCGGAGTTACCAAACGCTTCTCTACCATTACTGCACTTTGAAGAAGAGGATAAATGGGGTTTTAAGTTTTTTTTTTGGCTCCGGTTTAATTGCAAAAATTTTCACGCCCCGCCACTGCGACTTGCCATAAAATTTGATACCTACCTTGGTGTGTTCGGACTTTTCGAGGAAAAATTGTCGTATATTACGGCAATTGGCTAAGTAAAGTTTTTTGAAGAGGTGCTAATTATATTTTTTTTCGACAGTAGTCGTCTTCAAGACCGAGAAACTGCAGCTGTTTTTTTTTTATCTCCTACTATTTATTGGAAATATTTTTTTAAGTATTCGAGATGACATTTGTGAGATTTAATGGCTGACAAGCGTTTCGTGCTCAGTACTTAGTAGAAATAGAAAAAAAAACGAAGTCAGTTGTCAATGTCAAATGAAATCTGACCGTTTGCGTTTCGTTTCTTTGCGTTGTCCAAGAAGCAGTTCCAAAATAGTGATCAAAAATATTCAATCGTGATTCAATTATCGTGCATAGGTCGTGGAGAAATGCGGTAAAATTGAAAATCCGAATTTTGTGCGGAGGTCGTTAAAAATAGTCCAAAAATCACATCAAAACGCATAGCAAACGAAACGCAAACGGTTTGACATGGACAAAAGTGACAGATGACTTAGTTTTTTTTTCTGTTTCTACTAAGTACTGAGCACGAACGGCTTGTCAGCCATTAAATCTCACAAATGTCATCACGAACACTTAAAAAAATATTTCCAGTAAACAATAGGAGATAAAAATAAAACAGCTGCAGTTTGTCGATCTTCAGAATGCCAACAGTCGATTAAAAATATAATTAGCACCTCTTCAAAAAACTTTACTTAGCCAATTGTCGTATAGATCGCAACACTGCTTTTGAAAATTGTCAAAAGACCACGGAAGTGCACAAACACGCGTTAATAGGTAAGCTTAAGTTTTGTACCATATTCTTAAATCAGTTTCGTGTCAAAAAGTAACTGAATTGTTGTCCTTATTGGTTGTTCTGATTTTTGGTATGCATCAGCATAATCTACTAATTAGTAGTAAGAAATCGTTGACTCCGTCGTTATTTTAACCATCGCCATTATGTTAATGACAATAAGTTTTACGCGTCATTCAAAACTCGTGGTCGTAAAACAAAGTGGATGCTTACCGTATATCTATACTTGGTTTAGCATCATTCATTATGTAGATTCATTCAACATTGTTTATATATTTTAAAAGTCACTCAGTAACTTCTATTACCTAATTCCTTTTTAGAGGTGAAATTGTATGCGGTAGAATTTACTTGTCTGGAAGGTGAAATAATAATATTAAAAAGTATGCTGATTTGATAGTGTGTGACATTTGCAGGCATTATCCAATGTCATTTCTTGGAAGAACCAAGACAAAGAAAGGGCACAATTAAAATTTGCTACTGTTCAACTTGAAATACAAATTAAGTACATTATAAAACTACAGCGATTGAATGTTGAAACTAATTTATCTGTATTGTGAATAGTTCACTTCAGTTTGCTGTCAAATATTGCGTAACTTACACAAATTTTACCCAGTAATAATTACATCAAACATTTTCAGAATTCTTATCGTTTTTAAGAGAGGATTATGCGATGTTCGGTTAAGTAAATATTAACTTCTATTTTCACTCGTTTAGCAATTTTTATCTGTGTGACGCACTTACACATCATCATTATGCATAATTTAAAACAAAGAATTGTGTTTGATAATTTTTAGCTCCGTCAGGCATGTTGTCTTTAATTAAAGTAAATTGTAAATGTCGGGTGGGATTACTTCGTACAAAAAAAACACTGCGCGTGGTATTTGTGCTTTGATTGCTAAATTACCTTGAGTTCCTTAGTTAAAATAATAGAGAGATTTATACAGTGGTTCGCTAGATCTGGAATTTATTTTAAGTCTTAACATTTTAAGATTCATGTATAACATAGTATGTACTGAACACAATTGAAGAGAAGTCGAAATTGTCACTGTGTTGTCTCTAAATGTGATTTTTAGCTAAACGAAATATATTTCCTTCCCTAGTTCAAGTCGTCACTGCGTTAAACTATGTAAACGGTATTGTTTTATTTCTCAGCAGTTGATTGTTAGAAGATCCAATGACATTTTAATGCTACATTAAACATCTGACTGCTTCTAGTGCAGGACGGTACGTATTTAATGTCATCCTTAAAAACATCCCATTTGTGAGTGATATAGAATCAAATTGACTATATTATCCCAACTAATTAGCTACCAGAGACAGATAGGTCGTCGCTAAGGGTGCCAAGGTCACAGCAAAAAAAAAATTACAAGTGCAACAAAGAAAAATACGGAAACAAAAACAAATTGTCCCAACTCGGGGTAATGTCAAAATACAAAGGAAAGAAAAGAAAGAAGATACATAGAGGGTGATAAAGGTTTTACAGGGATTGATCTTGTTCAATGTTGCTTACACCAGCACTGCTCATCTCAGCAGCGCGTGAGTGCCTAATAGTGCATATTGTCTTAACACGAGAAGTGTGTGATAGTAGAGGTCGGTGTGACGGACCGATTGAACCGCGGCGTCACTAGCACTCTTATCTTTACATGTATTTATTTTTAGCATTTTTAAAGTAAATATTGCATTAGTGTTGGTTGATACAGCACGCGTGACACACCTCCAAAGAAGGCTTACGCAACGTAAATAATTATGGCGTTATTTCTATTCCGTATTAGAACATTATAGAAAGGCGTATTGTATTTCCATATAGAAAGTTCTACTAAATTATTCTCATGAAATCAACCAGAGAGGCCAACAAACAGTCCTAACTAGCCAAAAGGGTATTCCTTACATATTGTCTGCTACAATATTTTTTTACCCAAGTATTTGCTAATATAATTTCATCGTGTGCAATAAAGGTTACAGACTGAATAGCGTCGACATTCATTCATCGCATAAAACTTCTATCTTTTCGTGTTTAGATAGAGTCATCAGATTAGCCCTGTGAAAGGTCCGGAATGCGGCCAACGCTATTTCAAGTCATTTGCATGCATTCATATTCTATCTCTGACGAAAATAACTTGTTAAGCATTACGAAGCCAGCGAAAGAAGCCGGTTAAAAATATAAACATAATTAAAAATTCGATTCGGACAGAGAAAATATTTGGTGATGCTTTGACCTATCGCATTGGTAAATTTGGTAAGTCACGTGCCGAATGTGAAAGGTTGGTGTTGTGTTGGCTCTATTGGTTGGAAAAGCTTTAGTGAAGTTGTCACTTTCAACGTTAAACCTTCAACTTTTTTTGCGACATCATCATCAGTCATTACCAGCACCATCATCCCAGCCCATACACCTCCCACTGCAGGGCACAGGCCTCCTCTCAGACATGCTTCGTACAATTTGTCACTTTAGCCCATAGGGCAAAAAAACTAACTAGACAAAAAGCCCGTGGTCCCAAATTACATCCTTGTCACATCAGCCAACCTGAATATTTACTTCATCAATCAAGATTTTCTGGCGTGATTCTCGGACGTGTTTGGATACACAAATGTTTCACAAAAAAGAAAAACGTTTGAGCAAATGTTTCGTATACTAGGTAAATTATTGTTTAATGAAGTGTTCGTTGGTCAAATGACTGGATCCCACTTGTTTCTCTATCTATAAGTTACATTTGACAACGCTCAGAAGAATTACGAAGAATCGCGTCTACTTCTTATGTTTTCAAGATGATGGCAATCCCAAGAAATGGAATTAGTATTCCGCTTAACTACAGAGACGAAGAAAGACCTGCGCCGTCCCTCATGATATCCCTGCGAATTATGCAAAGAAAACGTCCAGTTAGACCTTGACCGTCCAATTTAAATAACGATGGAATCAATTGATGCATTCTGTACCGTATGAAGCGTAAGTAGGTATGTTAAGATTGTAGGCGTTGGCAACAGTTCTCCCTATTCTTAATTGTAGATGTCATGTTTAGTGACAATTGAGGCTATTCGATTGCCGTTATATAATACACAGGGGGGATTTTGTTCGAGCGTTTCAACCGCCTGATTTATCTGGTCATATTTTTTAAGAAATGGCAAGACCTCTAATATTTTAACCGAAAGCCCCATCAATATAACCATTTTATCCTAACACAGGTTCACTACCTAAAGGGAAGTCCCAATTTACAGCATGCATTGATTGTATTGTGTAACGAAGGAAAAAGAAACAATTTTTCATTTTCATATTCATTTTTCATTTCATTTCTTAAAAAATGTGACCAGTCAATCAGGCGGTTGAAACTCTCGAATAAACGCCCAGAGGTGAATAATAAAATCTGAAATCTGGTCCCTCATGGTAGTTCACTTTCTTTTAACTAGTTTCCCTTGTTAGATCCTGTGTAGTACCCATCCTAGTTGAAAGGTTTTGGCTTATATGTTTAATTGGTACGAAATGGACGCCACTAATTTCCCGGATCTGAGGACCGAGCCCCCCCGGGGGAGGCCACCAAAGATTTGGGAAAGGTGGTGCCTCCCTCGGGAGGACACAATCAATCCGACAAGCGGATGGTCCCGGTGCCCCCACTAAGGGGTGCCTGGTCTAGGCCGCTAGGTTCAAAACCTCAGGGCCCCACGCCCCCCCACCCTCTTCCCGCTTCCAACCCGCAGTCCCCAGATGTCTTCGCGGATATCTCGCTGGTCTGTAATCTTGTCAATGCTATCAACATTGACGAGATTTCAGAACTGGCTAAGGGCCTCCGCGAGGCCACATCTGCCCAACAGAGCTTGTTTTTGTGCGCTGAGCACAAAAACCTGCTCAACTCACTAAGTCACTTCATGGCTAGCGCCAAATTCGATTAGGCGTCCGCGTGACGATTTCTCAAACTCCGTCGTCGATATTAGCGTCACAAACATGCCCGAGCTAAATCAAATAGTAGATGCCCAAAACACCACAGGGTAACACTAGTTTCTTTACTCATCTCACCGCCCCCTCCGGAGAAGGCGACGACTCCCCCATAGTACACTACACGTGGGTGGCTCCCACTATTTTAACCGATACCGGCATCTACCGGTTAGGTTTTCCAAAACTGACCACACCCCGACTGAGTTTCTTGTCGTTTCTTCTCAGTCGGGTCTAACGTAATTTTCCGAAACGATGTAGCATAAAAAATCCGATTGCTTGCAAATCTCTATTAGCGTCCAAAGTCCGAGGTCGGCTCAATAGGAGCACCCTTTGGCATGCTAAGAAAACCACCCTTTGCTGAGCTGCCCGTCTGGCGGCTCACCCTCTCTCCGGTAAGCTGTAAAAGCCGTCGAGGCTAACAGCAACAGTCCGTCCGAATAAAAAAAAATGATACGGAATGCTTGGAAACAAAAGAACGAACTGCTTTGAAGTTTTAATAGAAAGGAGGCGTTAATTTTTCATAATTGCTTGTTATATATATAGCCTTAATTGATTAAACATATTTTGATTTTGACTTAAGACAAATCATCATCATCCCAACCTATGTACGTTCCACTGCAGGGCACAGAACTCTCAGAATGAGAGGGCTTGGGCCATAGTTCCCACACGGGCCCAGTGCGGTTAGGACAAATAAATGTTTTGAATTTGACTTTCAAGGAGTTCGTTACGTACGAGCTAAGGAATTGATGGTGTAAGTAAATCTTACTTAATCCTACTTTAAATATGAAAATTTGGAAAAGTGTGCATGTATCTTTCACACTATAAGGGCTTGATTTAGATGACACTTGGTATGCAGTAGGGTTTTCTACCCGGGTACCCGGGGCCGGGCATACCCGGGTAATTAAGGACTTGTGTACCCGGGTATAATCTGAGCTAGTACCCGGGTACCCGGCAACTACTTAAAATACTACTTTTGCTAGTACAAAAATTAACGCCTTCAATAATTTTGTAACAAAAACTCGAAACAGACTTTCGGATCGTTCTGTTAATTCCATAGTGTATCTAAAGGCCTGTTTTTTGCAAGATGAGAAAGGATCTTAAAGATCTCATGATGAGATTGAGAATCTAAATTTGAGATCTATTCTCATCGTGCAAAAATGATGAGAATCTATTTTAATATTAGGTAATTCAAGGAGAGAGAAGACTTTTGTTTTGAAATTGTAGTGTTATTGAGTTTAGATTTCGTTTTTTTTTCAGGTGTTTTTGTTTTATTTCAATGCATTTAAAACGATGAAAAGAAGTGAAATGTATCGTTAATTTTATGTCCCTGAATGATTAAGATATTTAAGATAGTTCCCTATATGAAAAGAACGACGATTAATAAAAGACAATTATTTTAATTCATTCTTTATCTTACAAATATTCGGTACCCGAGTACACTCGGGTACCCGGGTATTAAAAAAAAATACCCGAAACCCGGGTATCGAAAATGGCCGGGTATTCGAAAACCCTAGTATGCAGGTAGCTGGATCTCGCGTCGTGGTAGAATCTTTGGGATCCCACGGCGCCTACCAACCTCGGCAAGAGGGCAACGTCGGAGTGGCTTTAGTACCCACTCCCGTTAGGGGAAGAGGATGGGAGAGAGAGCCCCACATAACCATCCGGGTCTCCCCGGGCCCGGGGGTACACGTAAAGTGTTTCCACAGGTAGCTGGATCTCTGGAATAACACATAGGGTACTTTTTTTAACACTTAACCGGAAAGTCTAGAAACATGAAAATTTGCACGGGTTTTCTTGCAACTTACAACTTAAATGAAGAGCACGATGTAATTTTTAGAAACTCCCATGGGAATGTACCAGAATCCCGGAGTTAGGACTCAACTGCCACCGCATCTTAAAGCCTAGTATGAAGGTTTTGTTCTAAATTTAAATTAGAAAGATGCTAGTATAAATGACAACACACAATTAAAGAATTCCTCTACAGATGTTTCTGTACAAAGTTCTAAGTTATCGCATGAGGTGTATCTCGCTACGCTATCTAATCGCAATTTATCAGGGCCTTGACGCTCGTGCTGTCTATGCACACACAGAGTGTTCTGTATTACGCAAAAACTCACTATGTGGCTCATTTCTACATGTACCATTTTCGTTTAGGTTCACTTCGTCCACAATCCCACTTCGTCAACATTCCCATTTCATCCATATTCCCATTTCGTCCTTTTCCCACTTCGTCCACAATCCTACTAGACGACGATAAAAATACTTATGTAGATAAATAAATACTTAAATACATAGAAAACATCCATATCCATAACTCAGAAACAAATATTCGTGCTCAGCACACAAATAAATGTCCTTCCCAACCCAAGCTCTTGCTTCGTAGGCAGGGTCACTACCAACTAGGCTAAAGCGGTCGTTAAACAAACATTTATGATATTAGAGATTGGCCTGAAAAAAAGTTACGGTAACATTTTTAAAGTACAACGTTTGCTCTGACAACGTCATCTATTGATTGATTACAGACGAAGTGAACGCCGCAGATGAACGCTGAGGAAAGGAACTTCACGCTCTTTGACAGAGCGCCTTCTATTCTCGTTTGAAGTTAAAATATGTATTAACCCACGGGAACGCATTACCGAAATATTAAGTAACGTAAGGTCGAATTATTTTGGACCTCAAGGGCAACTTCAGCCTGGAATTCGCTCGATCCAGGTTTAATTATTTCATTGAAATTGTAGGCACATTTTCATAATGTAAAGACCACATTTAATTTTTCTATTAGACCCTTCTCTATGTAGTTTCATATGGGCCAAAATTTCCCTCCGATGGGTCAAAGTACCCAGACTGCACGGTATTCTACTCTGTGTCTTATCTGTACTCAAAGTTGCATCTAAATCCGCTATAGTGTGATTGAGTAACTAACATCCAAACATCTACACAAACTTCTCATTTATAATTTTAATAAGATGGGGTAAATGCCGTATTGAGTAATATATAGTATTAATCAAATTGACCTATACATATGTAAGTGACTCCCGCATGATGGAGATTACTCAACATATAGCGGTAGGTAAGTGTTTGGTTTAAACTCGAGAACTTCTTTTTTACGGTTGTGGCTCGGCGATCCTTCATGTGGTTTGAAGACGGCAACCATCTTCGAACTTCGAAGGCGATTTAAAACTGTGTAGACGTGTTTCAAGTCTGAGGCCATGATGCCGACTTTATATTTAGATGATGATGATACAGTCAATTGCTAACTTACATTTCACTATTCTCAAGACTACTCAACACGTAGACGTTTTATTATTGTTTCGGTTAAAGTTGTCAGATACTGATTGTGGTATTCTTCTTTTTGTTTTGTATCTATATAAGTCGTCTTTTATCAAGTAAAATTTGCTCTGTAATTCAAAGAACAAACTGAGAAATAGTACCTGCGTATGATAAACTTTACTACTCCACTTTTCTGTCGATATCAGTTATATTATTGTTATTTGTTAGCATAAATACTTGAATTGAAGCCTATACTGAATAAATAATTTTGACTTTGACGTCATAGTTATTATGTTGTTATTGTTAACCTTTTAAGGTCGGCGAAATCCTGGTGCCACATAATTTGAGGTTTGATTTTTAAGAAATTGCAATGTTTTAAACTTATACCCAATAATTCAATCTGAAAACAATTATTTGAAAAATATTGAAATGAGTTTCTTATAATTGACTTTTCTATACAAAAAAAAATATAAATATATAAACCATGGGTATTCTTTTAGACATTTGCTATTGGTTTTATGGATTACCCTTACATTTTCATAACACGGGATACGGCGGTTGAAACGCTTCAGAACCCCAGAAAGAAGTTTCTGAATAATTATGCTATTTTATTATAACTATCACTTTTAACAATACGGCCTTCTTACTGCGATCTCCCAATCAGAAACATGCTCTTATCCGCGATGAGAGTAACTGAATGTGATTGGCCGCCGGCTACATCTTTAATTAACGCCTTTCTCCCACTAATGGCCATCGCCGTTTCAAGGACTGCAATTTATATTTTGAATGTTTCTGCATAATATTATAATTGGCCAATCGAGGCTGAGCGGCGTCTGCAATTGGCTAAGTAAAGTTTTTTGAAGAGGTGCTAAATATATTTTTTTTCGACAGTAGTCGTCTTCTAGACCGAGAAACTGCAGCTGTTTTATTTTTATCTCCTATTGTTTACTGGAAATATTTTTTTAAGTGTTCGAGATGACATTTGTGAGATTTAATGGCTGACAAGCGGTTCATGCTCAGTACTTAGTAGAAAAAGAAAAAAAAACGAAGCCGTTTCTACTAGGTACTGAGCACGAACGGCTTGTCAGCCATTAAATCTCACAAATGTCAACTCGAACACTTAAAAAAATATTTCCAGTAAACAATAGGAGATAAAAATAAAACAGCTGCAGTTTCTCGATCTTCAGAACGCCGACTGTCGAAAAAAAATATAATTAGCACCTCTTAAAAAAACTTTACTTAGCCAATTTCATATGCCGCCGCCACATTTGCCATGTCACTTCTTTATTATAGGTGTTGTATGTAGTATTTCCTTATGTGTTCCAGTAACTCCGGCAAGGTTTTCTTTGAACTGCTGGCAGTCACTTTTTACTGAAAACTCGTGGAATATTTGTGCCGTTTCACTTTTTTTCTAGTTTGATTCGAACAATGACAGCCTTTTATTTTTATCTTAAATTGCTTCTGTTATATTATATGCAACTAAAGTTATAAGATATCTGTAATTGCACCACTTTTTGCTGTTGCTGCAGCTAGGTATATCGTACCATAAGTATAGTCGACCAAGAAATTCATTTACCACCCTAAGGTTCAATGTCAGTTGTAAGTACGGCTGAAAACATCAAAGGCTATTTTTAACCCCTGACGCAAAAACGACGGGGAGTTTAAAAGTTTGACGTGATCGGTCCTAGATGGTCGCCGCCACGAAATGGCGGATTACATATTTTTCCACAGCTTTTTCAATATAGGTATCAATTGAAAGAGCTTGACTAGTAGAATACTATACTAATACTACACTATGATGAATTTCAAATCCAAAATGGTCGCCACCACAAAATGATGAATTACATATTTTCAAACATATTGCGTTGTGGGTTTTTTAATTTTTAATTTTTAGGTGAGGTTATCACTCACAAGTCAATGTGACAAACAGGTTTAGTGTTTTTATTCTTTTTTTTTATACAATAAAGTCTTGCGTTTGACCACAATCGCGCTTGATGGAAAGCGAAGATGAGGCCTACGATGGAGCACGCTAGCCTAGTAAATGCATTCACCCTAGACTTGAAAGCGGCCAAATTGTAGTGTTCAGAGAACAGGCGGGGAATTCCACTCCTTAGCTGTGCGGTTGATGAAGGAACTGATGTAGGAACTGTCATTAGAAATGAATTTCTGATGTTGGAACTGTCATTAGAAATGATAAACCACTTGGTCGAGAATACCTATGTCGGTTGAAACTCAATTGTTGTTGATAAATAATGCTAGCAGATTTTCACGAAATCAGAGGTATTTATATTCTCCTGACCTTAATTATTTAACTTCCGTTTATTTCGGCGCAGTTATCATGTGTTTTGTCGATGCAGGGGCAACGAACTGTCATCCAGGCGACCAAAGATAACGTATGTTTGTCTAGCGCCTAATTATTTACCCAATTATCGTTCTGTAGCACTTTATTAAATTGCGTGTCTTAATGTGATGTCTTTAGAACGTTTTGAACAACTTTAACTTTAGTAATATGAACAAAGGTTTGTTTGGGTTGATGTCAAGTGGGAGCGTTTATTGATATTGGCATGGCGAACCAATGTCACGCAAATTATTTAATAAATAACAATCCCTTAATACATTCAGCCACTAAAGGCGTATGACATTTTACAGCCCAAGTTGTTAATCGTGAATATTGTATACAAATTAACATTATTATTGAATAATCAAATTTAATTCTAAATACTAGTAAGTAAGTATGTCAATAAATGTTATGCTAGTTAATTATCGCTTGTATAATATGAGCGTATAAGTTTTATACAAGTTAAACTATATATTATAATATGTTGGTCCAACAGGACTTTAAATTCTGGGGTCCTGGGGCCTAAGGGCATGCTAGAAGACTGCTCTGTGAAATGGCACTAACCAAGTTAGTTAGCCCTGATGTACGCTATAATAATGATAGAACTGCATTGGAAATTTGGAATATTTTAATACAGGTTAATCGGTGTCACATTGTTGACTTTTACCGCTTACAAATCATAAAGTTAGGCTTTAGAGTGATAAAAGGTTGTATTTTTAATCTGCGTCCTGACCTGACACGCGTGGTGCGTGACCGTTGCATTATTTTTCTCTATTGCACGGACATATATAATTATTTTGCTAACGCGCGTATCATTGCCGCGTTCTGTTAGACGAGAACAATAAGTTTAAAAAAAGTATATTTAATAAACTTTTTTGCTGACTGTACTTTTTTATTGTGCTATGCATTGTGATGCTTTTACTATCATCATTATTATAATGATAATATTTCCCTTAACTAAAAATTCTAATAACCATGACAATGACGCGTGGTGTGGTGTGTGGCCGCAGAATTGCAATTGGTTTTAGTTTATGGACATTATTCTTAGACTAGCTGTTGCCCGCGACCCCGTCTGCGTGGAATCAGTAATTTGGGCAGCTTATTTTTTATCCAATTTGCTTTTTCTCCTTAGTTCCTCGATATAAAAATTACCCGCCCCCGAACCCCCCCCCTCCACCCCGCACTCCCCACCCACCCCCAAACCTTCCCCCCCCCCACCGAACCCCACCGCACACCCGCGTTCACATTCACCACAAGTCAAGCGTGCCTATAGAAGTTTTACTTCAATAACCCCCGATTTTGAAACATTCTTCCGCTCCGCTCCGCTCCTATTGGTGTTAGCGTGATGATTATATAGCCTATAACCTTCCTCGATAAATGTCCTATCTAACACTGAAAGAATTTTTCAAATCAGAGCAGTAGTTCCTGAGATTAGCGCGTTCGTGTGTGCAGCGAGCAAATGACGGCCTCACGGTCCCACCGGAAGACCAGCGCTGGCTCTCGAGCCGGCATTACGCTGAGGTGGGTCCGTTTCGTGATATCTAGTTGCTTTATATTGTAATATTTATGCCTTTATGCTATTGTTGTCACGAATAAATGTTTTTCTTTCTTTCTTTCTTTTCAAACAAAAAAACCTGTTCGATAAATTCTTAAAATAGACACACGTACCTATCTTTCTTATTTGTGAACCGATTCAAATGAAACAAACACTAAATGTTAATCCAAGAAAATACCAACATATCAGTGAAAACCGAATCCTTCTAGGTTAAGCCGCTTCTGAGATTAGCGCGCACAAACGCACAGACAAACAGACAATAATTCTAAAAAACATTGTTTTGGGTTCTATTGCGCCAATAAATAGCCCTAGTGACAATTTTTCTCAAATATCTTCAGTGTACAGACACCGACTTGTTACAGATTTATTATAATATGTATACAATAGATAGATATAGGTTTGCGAAACACAGGGGATACGGCGGTCGAAACGCTTCAGGGGAGTTACTACGAAATTCGAAGTTCGAAGTTCGGATCGTGCGGTCCCTCTCACTCTCGTAATAAATACCATTAGCGTGAGCGGAACGGCGTGAAACGAAGTTCGAATTTCGTGCTTCGTAGTATAGGGCCAGAGCCCCACCCACACATGAATATTACAAGTTGGGCCATTCTACTTTTCGTTGACCAGTCATTTTTAGTAATGTGCTCTTCAAATATTTTTTTTACAAAAACGGTAAAGTGCTCGGTTTTATCATTAAAGATTTAAATAATAAATAGGCACATAATTAAGCTTATATTTAAAATTATCACTACGCATTAAAAGTAATCATTATTATCTATAAAGTAGGTAACGCAGTGGACATGCGTGTCCCCGCCATTTGTATGGAAATTGGTGTATTTTCCGCTGAGTTACCAATTTTTTCCACAAAATTTCTTTGAATTTAAAGTTTTTTTGCTTTAAAATATTAAATTTAGTTATTTCAGTTTTCATATAAGTTATTTACACTTGAAAAAAATCACCAGGTATGCCTTATATTTCACGAAAGATTAATGGTTACTTAAAAGTAGAATGGCCCAGTTACACAAAAGCATGTAAAAACGTCAAAGTATGCTTAGCAAAAACAAACATGATCGCCTTAGTCCGAAGTTCATTAACATGTGGAAGAAATTAGTGGCAAGGCCGTGCAAGTTCGCGCATGCAAGCGAATCGATCTAATGAGATAATTGATAACACTACAATCTCGCATTGTTTACTAGACGCATCTGCGTTCCATTACATTTCCTGCTTCACTTGCGGTTGATTATTCTAATTGAGACTTTAATGCTGCTGTAGCAATGGCGTTGCAAGATGCACTTGATCGGTATGCAGCGACAATGGCGTGTTGATGTTGTGCAGAAACTTCTAGACACATATGTAGGTATATGTCTCCGGTTCCCAGCGAGCTTGTAACGTAATTGATTATAGTGATATTGAAGTGGCAGAACTTCGTAATATTACTGGATGGGAAGGTATTAAATTAAAGCATGTTGTATAACTATTCTTATAATGTGACAAATTGTACAAAGCCGGTCTCAAAAATGAATGAAAAAAAACTATTCTCATAATAGTCTAGTCGAAATGTTCAAAATGGTGTTAATTCTTGATAAAGGTCCTAATAATATGTGTGATAGCTCATTGGATTCGGAATGACGTCTAGAAAAATGTATTCGAAGGATTTTACTGCAGGATAAAAATTGCAAAAGTTATAAACAAATTTCAAAAAATATTAAATTTTTTTAAACAATAACATGTAATTGTTAATTAACAATAGTTACAAACTTCGTTTTGAGCTCATTTTAACAAGTAGCTAATCCTCTATAAAAATGACCTGAATGTTGATTATCGTATCTCTAATAGTTTATGAGTTATGGTAATTTGTTACTTGACAAATTGTGTGACCGATCTAACTTTGGTATCGTGGAGTTTTAGAAATTATTGTAAAAAATACAAAAAAATATATTTTACCACTTTGTTATACATGGTTGTTTTTGTAATTTTTTTTAGTTTTAGAAAAAAAATACTATGGTCATCTGAATTTGTTTATAAACAATTGTAAAGTTCATAAACAATTAAATTATTTATAAAAAAAAAATTTTTCGGTCTGTCTATTGAGAAATGGTAATTATGATTTTTAAAGAGGAAATAATTTCTTAACTAATTATTTAAACAATGCAAATATGTAAAAAACGGTTTTAAACAATTGCCTCTATGCAATGCAAAAATAGCCATAACTCAACATTAGATTGAAAAAATTTTTATAACAACATTTTTGATGATTTTCATTTTTTGTTAACGTAAAAAAATTATAATAAACAAAATATACAAATTTAAGATTTTTTTATAACGTGGTCTTGTTAAGTATATATATAAGAAGAGCTCCAAGAAGCCAAAAATTTATAGGTCAATTATTTAAACTTTTATACTGTCTTTTGTAAAAATTAAAGCCCACGAAAAATTACTTAATTAACAATAGTATAACTTTTTGAAAAATCAACAAAAAATTTTTTTTCCAACGGTACTTTCTTCCTTGAAGTGTTCTGATGACACGATATTTATTTTAAATTTTTCGATTGATATTTAATTCTATAAAAAAAATATTTTATGTCATAAACTCTGTTGAGCGGCAGCGCGGCCATGCTGAATCGGCCGCGCGGGGCCCTATTTTCATCGCTAAATTAAAATTATAAATAATGGAGGTAGAGTTCCGGGAGGTAGGACTTTTTTTTTGGTAATTTTCTCCTCTTTAAGAATCTTTTTTTTAAATTTCTTAAATATTAATAGTTTTTGAGATATTGCCAAAAAACGAAATACCTTTTTTTTTCATCTTAATTTGTTAATAACTTTTGCAATTTTTATCCTGCAGTAAAACCCTTCGAATACATTTTTCTAGACGTCATTCCGAATCCAATGAGCTATCGCACATATTTTTCGGACCTTTATCAAGAATTAACACCATTTTGAACATTTCGACTAGACTATAAAGGCCCTAGCCAACCTAACGGTACCTAGGTGGGACTCTGAAGTGTTTCGACCGCCGTATCCTGTATCCTGTGAGTTACAAAAATCTGAGGATAATATCCGTGAACTAAAAGTTGACGGCCCTAAATTTCAACTCATTGAAATCGTTTCCATCCAACTCATTACACGGCGAAAAACCAGCATTCGACATCAGCCCTAACTAAACACACGTTCTTCTGAATTTTATATGTAGAAAATAAATTCAATACAAGCTTAATTGCTAACAATGAAGTGCCAAACTTGGCACCTTGAATTAGGAGCATATGCGAACTTTGCATAAGTATTTTATTTTATTGTTCTTCTGCACCCAGTAACACAATTTGGACCAAATACTACCATTTAAAATAAGTTATAGCGTGACTAGTCAACTGTCTTGGGTCGGTTCAAATTAAGTTCATCAATGCCCGCCCACATGACCTTAATTAATTTGTTAATTAATCCGTACCTTAGCTGCATTCCAGAACGTTTTAATAAACACGAATTTGAAGTTGCTGTCAAATTTTAATTCATTTAATACTACTAATAATATAACTGCAAATGTTTGTGAATAATCAGTAAACTTTTGCACACACAAGTGTGTGCGTGCGTGCATGCGTGCGTGTGTGTATTTGTTACTCTTTCACGCTAAAACAGCTGGACGGATTTGGATGAAATTTAGTAAAAAAAGATCACACGTGGCGTGGACGTCTAGGATAACACATAGGCTAGTTTTCATGCCGATATTTTCAAAGGATCCATGTAAAATCTTAACTCCTAAGTCTACTCCCGACACTTGTACGATGCTCTTTTATGTCAAATAAACCCAAATGACATGTTATACAATTTATACATATATTCAGTACTTCCCTCACACAACACGACCCTTTGACGACAAACCTGAAATAAAAATAAAAAACAATTTCTTTGTACATATTCTTCAGATTCTTCTTAAAAGCGTTATTAGATACTTGTCCTTAATCGCTTAATGGCTTTATTGGCCATGAAGGGCTGGCATTGCTCGTGGAATACCTGAGTGGAAACCCAGACGAAACTAAAAGCCCTTTCAAACGACTGAACGTAGACTGGTCGATGTTCTTCTGAATTTGGTCGGGTTTTGATCCTACTGTCCAATATAAACCGACTTGATTGTAAAGCACTACCGCAATTAGGTTTAATGGTGTTTTCTAAGTGCGGGGAGTCGAGACTCGATTGTTAACCCGAAGCCGGTTCGCTTCCATATAGCATAGGTATAAACATCACTCGTATTTATGAAACAATCGACCGCTCGTTAAACGACCGCTTTAGCCTAGTTGGTAGTGACCCTGCCTACGAAGCAAGAGGTCCTGGGTTCGAATCCCGGTAAGGGCATTTATTTGTGTGATGAGCACGAATATTTGTTCCTGAGTTATGGATGTTTTCTATGTATTTAAGTATTTATTTATCTTATATAAGTATGTTTATCGTCGTCTAGTACCCATAGTACAAGCTTTGCTTAGTTTGGGACTAGTTCCATTTGTGTAAGATTGTCGCCTAACATTATTATTATTATTATTATTAATCCTGCTGACTACTGGACTTAATTGTTCTAAAATGTACGCTACCAGATTTTCCAATAAATTCGCTTTTAGGTAGGCTTTCTGTTGCCGCAGTGAGTAGCTGTCGAATAATAAGGCTAGTTTTTAACTTCTAATCGAGATACCGAAGATTCTGGAACATCCCCCTTGATAGTATACAGTAAACATCGGCCCAAAATGAGTCAAACCTCGATGTTTTTCGATTTATTGGAACTTACAATTAAAGCTTTGGACAGGACTCCCCCATTTCATTGACGTCAAACCTTATGGCCAAAGTTGAAAATACGATGCCCCAATTATGTTTATTTCTTATAATTGTATGTTGATGAGTAAATCGAATGTGACTATGTTTGTTTGTTACCCTTTCACGCTTACAATACTCATCGATGGTGATGAAATTTGGATTAGAAGTAGCTTGAGACCTTGAGTATAGTTTCCATCGCGGAAAACAGTGCCCCGTGGGCACGCGACAAACGAATTCTTCGCAGACGAAGTCGCGGACAACAGCTAGTTTGTTTTCCTTCAAATACAATGGTATCGTGTTCCAGTTCAATATACTCATAGTTAAGTAACCTAAATTTGTTTGACTAATGTTGTCACATTACTTGAATAAATACCTACTTCACCATATTTCTTCTACCAGATTGTCTTGTGTTAATTATCCGAATATAATATTGTAGATAGGTACTGTAATATAAGATGATAAATAGAGAGATACCGAACATGTTTTATTTTACTACTCGTTCAGTAATAATTACAAATTCAATTATGAAAGACTAGCTTTAAATAGAAAATCATTAATCATCGAAGTCTAATTTTAGTCACATAGAGAATACCTATAGAAACAGTCAAGGTAGTCAGCACTTAATCAGACTTGGTAGCAGACCCTACTGTTTGTTACGAAACGTGTTTCCCATAGCATTACTCGGTTAGTCGTAGTTGAGATGAATGGCAGCCGTGCCTGTTCGAGGAAAACCGACGTCACACAACTGCGGTTTTAGCGTAATTATTTCCAATTAAATTTATATAATGACCTGGGTCCGCTCAGTCAGTGCGCGAACGCTGTATGGAGCAGTGCGTTAACGGAGGACTTTTTTTGTATGTTCTGGAACCGTTTGTGAATGAGTGCCGATATTGAGTGTAAGTGTTAATGATATTGATAATCTAGGTGGCTATAGAGTTACTAGACCGTGTTTTGTTTGTCTATACGTGTTCTGAAGAAGAAGCTTATTTAGTTTTGAGTAGAGTAAACATTGTTTTTTTTTTTCTCAAGTTAAATACAGAAGTCTGTTATTTATTATGGTGTTAACTAGATTCTGCTATAAAATGTTATCTGGTTCTCCGCAATACAGGCGCAGCCTAGTGCGGGGACTCCTGGTAATTATTGTCAGACATTATATTTTTCAAATAAACTAATTTTTATTTTTTTATTTTAAGCTGTTGATGTTTTACGTGTTTTACGCATTCACTTCCGGCATCGCGTATATGCGTTCTCGTGACTTTCCCCCATTGGCTACAAATGATCATCCGCCTACAAAATTTGAACGACGAACGAACACGCGGTTTGAACGCCTGAAGAAGTTTTAAGTCTTCTCGGCAGTATAGAATGTGATATGGTTGTCGAAGATTGACACTTTCGGTTTTCTATGTCTGCTAAAATAGGCAAGTTCTTCATTCTCGAACAAATGGTATTTGAAAGATTTTCTTTATTCCTTACGGTTGATGCGTTGGTAACCAAAACCACAGCTCAAGTGGGGCCTTTCCCAGATCTCAAATACTTATACAAAACCGCTGTTGACCCAAAAATGACCCGAAAATTAAGTATTTTAATAATTAATTCTGAGTACGAGAGCCATTTTGTCACGTCACGTGTCTGACTAAAACCAAAGTAATTTGGTACCTAAAATGAGCCACTTAGGGAAATCGAAAGCTGGTTTTATCAGGGAGTGTGCATTTTTTATGCAAGCTGTGTGATATTAGGTATGTGTTATTAGAATGTTTACCAGCGATATTTATGCATGTGTTATTAGAATGTTTTTCAGATGCCCCAGCATATTCCTTCTCCTATTTTCAATTGTCCTCAACAGCCGCTTTTCCTCTTCCACCAACTCCAACCAACTCCACCAACCACCAAAACCTCCTCATTAGTTCTCCTTTCAGTCCAGCTAATCCCCTCCATTCTCCGCCAGCACCACATCTCAAACGCACTCAATCTGTCTCGGTCCCGCTGCGTCAATGTCCAAAACTATTTTGGAAGGGCGAATAGAAGGCAGGCGAGGCAGGGGAAGACCGAGACGGTCATTTATAGATCAAGCCAAGGAAAAAGTCAATGTCATGTCGTATCAGGAGCTGAAAACGCTGGCAGAGAACCGAAAAGAGTGGCGATTACTCCACCGACAAGAGCTAAGCTCTTAAATTAATGATGATGATGATATTAGAATGTTTACCAGCGTTATAGTCCATTATAATAATAATAATCGGAGAACAGTAATGGTCATATGTAAAAAGGTATTCTGTGTTTCTCTGGTTTTATTTGTCTGAGCTCTTAAGTTAAATATATTTTGCCGAATACTTACGTTGCTTTGGAAGAACTGAATGGAACCACGGAACCTTTTTGCTGCAAAAGTCATGATGATATGCCATGTCGCTGGTACGCGATTCAGTGTCCTGTTCTGTATTTACAAACAATACACAAACAGTAATTTTGCTACCACACAATAATCCCTCTCAAGTTCAATCACTGGCTTTAGAGTAGCCATATTTTGATTTCATTATACTTAAGGATAATGCGAAATATTTTATCTTTATGCGAAATGGTATTAAAATATGGTGTGTAATAAAAAGTTTAATTTTTACCCATTTACAGCGAAAAAGGTAATCTAATCATCACAATTGATACGTTTCGTAAAAATTCACTATGTATGTATGTATGTATGTAAACACTTTATTGTACATAAAACACAAAAATAATACAAAACAACACAACAAAAATAGTAAAAAGGCGAACTTATCCCTAAAAGGGATCTTTTCAAGCTAACCTGGACTATGTATTTTTTACTACCGCCTATAATCGGCTATTAGAAGCGGTCGTTCGAGGCAAAAACTCGTATTTAATGGGTTTAATTAAACCTCTGTAAACAATTCGCATGTCCTATGATTCATTGTTACGTTCATTGGTTATTGTTGGTCTTTTACTTAAGTAGTCTATTGCAGACTGCATAAGCAGAGTAGTACCTATCAAGATGTAATGCAACGTTTTCATTCTTACGCAAACCAATACAGGAGTGATTACTTGATTAGATTAGATTCATCTCCGGCCTGTATACTCATTGCTGGGCATAGACCTTCTCTCAAAATGAAAGGACTTAGGGCTGTTGTTCCCACCGCCCACGAGTACGCAGTGCCGATTTGAAACTTCATATACTAAAGTATGGTGTTCAATAAAGATTATATTTATATTGAATTCTGAACTCAACGTTTTACCACTTCCTTGTGTAAAAACACTAAATTAGTGAAATAATGTGAAATCATAATTAGATCTTCTAATATATAAAAATCTCGTCGGTGTTTGTTATCGAACTCCTCCGAAACGGCTTCACCGGTTTTTATGATTTTTTTTCTCCACATTTGGTGGGTCTGAGAATAGGTCGTACGTAGGCTTTTTGTTATACCCGTATTATGGCAAAACAACGTTTGCTGGGTCAGCTAGTACGTATATATAATGACTAACTAACTACCCAGGGCGCAGTGACCCAAAGTGGGTCTTGGCCTCCAACACCAGATTACGCCACGCTTTGCGATCTTGAGCCAGCCCTTGCCAGTCCTCGACCCCGAAGTCCAAAAGATCTTTCAGGACCTCGTCCCTCCAGCGGTATCTGGGACGACCAACCGGCCTACGTCCACTCGGTCGTCCCAGGTACGCTCTCTTCACGGCTCGATCCACTCCCAACCTTTCTACGTGTCCGAGCCACCGGAGGCTGGACGCCTTGGTCTCTCCTATAACAAGTCCCCAATTTCCTTGTTCTTCCTTACCCTCCAGCTACCTTCCTCCCTCTGAGTCGGCCCCAGAATCTTCCGCAGAATCCTCCGTTCTGCCACTAGCAACTTATTCTCTTCTTTGAGTGTTAGTGTCCAAGCTTCGCAACATTACATCAGGATCGGTGTAGATGTACAGCTGCTCTTCACAAGGTTCTGGTGTCCAGGCTACTATGCAGGAGAACCAAGATTCGCGTCTACAAAACTGTCATTAGACCGATCCTGATGTACGTATATATAATAATGTTAGTAAATCTCAGGAACTTGGTTACGCGTGGGTACACAATAATGACGTTTCAAGCATCAAATAAACGTTGTAGCGTATCTACTTATACAGGAAGTCGGCAAATGCTAGTAATTTTTATACGACTTAATGTAAGTATTATAAGGTCTATAATAGAGTATGTATGTATGCTCGCCATCGTACTTTGCCCTGATTCTGTGAATTGCTGGTTTTCCCGTTTACTAATGTTATTGGGATGTGTAATATAATTAATTTTAAGTCTATTAAATTGATATAAAATACCTATAATAGTATTTTCATCGATGATTTAGCATGTACTAAACACAATCTATAAATCACCTTAAATACCGAACATATAATTTTTCAACAAAAATTATGAACACGTGCTCTATCGTAGACCTTATCTTCATTTTCTACCAGGCGTGATTGTGGCCAAACACAAGCTGCGGAAGTACCTACTTGAAGTAGGAAATAACTTTGTCAACAGGAGTCTATGATATGGCTTAATTAGCTAGTAGTAACGAGCTGGCAGTTTTACTTTTAAGCTCTGGGGAGATCCTAGAGTAATTAGCTTATTAACCTTACTCTCATCCGTTACACGAGTATACCTTCTTGGATAATTTAGGTATATCATATGTATCTTAGGTATGTAAGTCGTGGTAGCCCAGTGATTTGACCAATACATATTATGTAAAACGTCGCAGCGTTAACGTTGCGACGACGCAACGCACTAGAGAAGCCTCACTCATAGAAGAATTAGCTTTATTTATTCCAAGGCTCCAAATACGTTGCTTAAGTAGGTTTTAGCAAACCTTGATTCTAGTGTTAAGATCTAGACCAAACTAACAAAGTAGTTCTTTTAATTCAATCCATTGAATTTGTTCGGTTTCCGATTTAATTTTCACATTATCTCAAAGATGTCTACCTGAAGCTGGTTAATATTCTAGTGACGTACTAACATAACCATCGCATCGACAAATCGATTTTAAATATTCATTAGGATGAATAAAGCATTTCGAAAGTAATTCAGTTATGGAAACAATTGCAAATTCAAGGATTTTATTATGTAACACCAGTACCACCTGCCTCTTGTTTTGTATTTGCTCATAGTTGTTTACAATGTTTAAGAGCACAGCATGAATACGGATTACGAAGTTCTTTGATTCAATAGGATTTTTTTACAAGAATATTTTTCTCAAGCTATGTGGTCATTTTGTTCCGGGTTTGATTTCATTTTGCATTGTATTCTTATTTTTGATTTCGTCGTTTCTGTATATGTACCATATTACTGTCCGAGAAATACTATTAGGTATACGTTTGATGTCCTTAGCGAGAAATCTTTGTTTGAACAGGACTCAAAACAGAACATATTGTGTCCTAGCTATTTCCATTCTGGAGTTAAAATAACAATAATTAACAAAAGTTGTTTTATTTAATAATACTAAATACTAATAGTTAACCAGAATATATTGGAAAGACCAGAAAAGAAAGGTTTAAACGGGGAATTTAATTTGGTCGTTCCTTAGTCTTGCGTGCTTAATTTACCAAATACACCAACTCAATTACTATACACCGTGAAATTTTAGTGGTTGTTTTCCCGAAACGAGGTGATTTAGTATCGATTGTTCAATCGATTTATAATTACTATTTTGACTAGAGTCAAAAATCCAATTGTGAAAAACGAAAGTCGAAAATGACCGCAAACCAATAGTAACGCTTCGTTGGTACGAGTAGCGTACGATCGTACGATAGGTTAGGTAGCAACGAAGCGTTACCGTGGTTTGCGGTCATTTTCGACTTTCGTTTTTCACAATTGGATTTTTGACTCTAGTCAAAATAGTAATTATAACTCGATTGTACAATCGATACTAAATCACCTCGTTTCGGGAAAACAACCACTAAAATTTCACGGTGTATAAGTATGTTTATCGTCGTCTAGTACCCATAGTACAAGCTTTGCTTAGTTTGGGACTAGGTCGATTTGTGTAAGATTGTCCCCTAATATTTATTTTTTAATTTTATATTTTGACACTTGCAAATTTGTACGGAACAGAGGCCCTACCACGAAGTGCATAATTCGAACTTCGTTTCGTGCCGTCCCGCTCACGCTAATATGATTTGACACGAGAGTGAGAGGGATAATGCGATACGAACTTCGATTTTCGAATTTCGTGGTAGCGCCTCAGTGTGCGAGCCCCACTCACGATCGGGCGGTATTTTCCCGCCAAAACTGCCTCTTTTGTCCCTACTCCATTCAAAGTCGTTGTGATGACGTAAAAGAACGCTGATGGGGATCCACCACGAATCAACTGACGTTCCTTTTATGAGCTGTCAAAACACAATTCTCCCATAGAGTTTGAATGGCAATAGCAACTTATGACATCACTTGTTCGTCAACTCAATCGACTGACTATTTATTTGTTTAAAAGCAATAAAGCAACAAAAAAAAAAATTTTGCTTAATCTGGTCTTCAGGGCTAAAATAAAGCGTTTTTTTTACTGGAGTCGTGTCTTCGAATTTCACGGTGTATAATTCTTAATAGGAAAACAGTGAAAAAAATCGTATAAATCGGGAACATAAAACTTTCTGAGTTTGTTAGTGAACCAAAATTGTGTAAATTTTCTGTTTTAAATGATATTTTTTTTAAAACAAATAAATTGTGGAAGTTGTAATTTAATAAATTGTTATTTAACAAAAATAAAATTTACATAGCCCCTTATTCATAAAAAGTAAACAAACTGTGTGAAAGAGCTCTAAGCCAAATTCTAAAGTGACAGATAAATAAAAACGTTATAATATGAGATGCCCGGGCGTCGTAACGTTGATTTTAGGGATTCTCTGTAAATTCTAAGTCTTGATAAGCCAGTATACTTATAGCTACGGTACTGCCCGTCAAGACAAACCAATCGCTTACGCATAGGTATGCAATGATCGACATTTACACATCACTAATTGCCATCGCCAATACAAGCGAATTAATTAACCGTCGTTCTTCATTATAAATGGAACCTAACAACCTTGTAAATAAATCTGCAAATGTATCAAATCGAAACTGGTTTTCCCGACTCCGAACGCAAACAGGGCTGAAGTGCGTCACGCCAAGGGTTGTCATTTTCTACAGAAGGTTAATTTGTAAAAAAATGTTTTTTTTTTAACGAGAATGTTAACTTGAGGCATAAAAAAACAGTGTGTTTTAATGTAGCTGAGAAGTTAAATTCGTTATGCTACTAAAATTAAGTGTATCATTGAAAAGTAAGTAGGCTGCGATCTTTCGTAACTCTCATACCTGATTTACACTCTCGCCTCGTCACCTCGCCTCGCGCCTCGCCTCGTCGTCTCGCTCCGGACGCGAGCCTCAAAATCAAGGCAAATCACGAGACGAGGCGCGAGGCGCGCCTGTTCACACTCTCGTCTCGTGGCTCGTCCCGCAGTTCGTCTCGCCACTCGTACGCGAGTGTAAACCAGGTATTAAAAACTGCCCAAGTAGGTACGTGTCGGGGCACGTGCAGTGTAGGGTCTATATTGTATACGGCAACTATTCTATTTTACTTTTGATAGACACTATGGATAGACAAGAAAAACAATTCATTCTGTATAGGGGAAGTATACTAATTTTTATACATGTTTGCTTTACCGCTATCTCCTTGCAACATTAAGCTTTATAGCACGCTTAACCGCGGACGGACGGACAAACTAACAAACGGACATGGCAAAATTATAAGTGTAGTGTTCCTATTTCCTAAACTGTTCAGAACATTGAAAAGCGTTAAGATTGTTCAAAATACTCTCTACAATCTACACTCACCGGCAAAAAATTTGGCCCACAGTCCACCTTTCATACAAACGAGGTCATTTTGATGTCTTGGTTCTCCACTAGGTAGTGCTTTGGCTGTGATCTGATGATGGCTACTCCGAGCATTGATAAAAGACATTCAGAGTTCCTAAGATACCCACCTGATTGATATACACATTTAGAAAAACACCTAAAATGGCAATAAAATGAATGAAAATCTCAGTGCTGTACAAATTCTCTCACTGTGGTGTAAACTGGTTGTTGAATCAGTTATGTGTGTTAGAAACTCTGGACCACCATTATCGATGCTCTGGATATCCATCATCAGATCTCAACCGGAGCACTACCCTGGTGTAGAAATAAGGCAACAAAGTAGCCTCGTTTGTATGAAAGGTGCACTGTGGGCCAAATTTTTTGCCGGTGAGTTTATCTAATAGGGGTTCGTCGTATTAAGTATTCTGAACATTAGAACACAATGTGTCTATACTTATTCTGGGCTTTTCTATATAATTATAGACTATCTTCATGTCATGATATGATATTAGCAAGTAACGACATAATCTAGCCGGTTCGTGATGCAGCACTATATCATGGTCACGGCAACAAAATTGAAAACTACATCTTGTCATGTTGGTATTAAAATTTAAAATTGTAAAGCCTGTTACACTTACAAAGTACTGGCCATCACTAACCATAACCATACCTTCCTGTATCCTTCATACTGTAATGATATTGTTTTCTTTTCAGTTGTATATTTTTTATTATTTTATTATTATCACTATCGAATTCCGTCTTTAATTTTTAATTTTTTGGTTGGTCAGGGAATAGTACTTCCAATTAGATTCCATTGTCACCAAAGTGCCGGCTCGGCTCGTGCTGAACCGACGTCAAACAGATTAGTAGGAAGTTATTTTCGTGATTTTTATGAAGTCGTTTCAATTTCATATTGTTTTTATTCTGTTCGCTAATTATTAATAAATTGTATTAAAAATTAAAAGGCTGGCTCCAGTCTATTTGCACTCTAATAATAGCGTTGAAAAGTAGTTCAGGTAGGTACTAGGTATCTTTATAAGTATTTTCAATTAGAGCTTTGAGAAACTTCAAGTCTTTTATTCTGTTCGCTAATTATTAATAAATTGTATTAAAAATTAAAAGGCTGGCTCCAGTCTATTTGCACTCTAATAATAGCGTTGAAAAGTAGTTCAGGTAGGTACTAGGTATCTTTATAAGTATTTTCAATTAGAGCTTTGAGAAACTTCAAGTCTCTTGAAAAGCAGATGCAATAGCTTAAGTTGTTTTTGAAATTCTTTCCGCTAGGGAAAAGGCAAAGGTTTAAAACCGTACAGCCAAGTCTTCATTATACTTTTTTTTTGCTTTTCTTGGTAGCTTTAGCTTACTAGCTTGGCCTTAGCCAGGTAAAGGTTAAGTCTTTACTCTTTAGTTAATAACAGCTTACACGCCATCATCGGTTAAATTAAAGGAAGTGATGTCCACTTTGTACCTATTAGTCGCGAATACTAACACTACACGTGCCATTAAATTAAAGTATATCAATATCTTGTTTACAAACGCGTCCTTGAACCTGGTCGATTGACGCACAAAACCGTCTACAAAAACACAATTCTCAAACAAAAAAGGTACACTGTTATTTAAAATCCACAGATCTATTTTTAGTCTCGCATATTCAAACTTCAATATGCACGCCATTTAATTTGGTTAAAACCCATCGTCCGTAATTTCGGTAGTATAAGAGCTAAAATCGGTTAGCCAGAATCAGTGTACGAGAGTCAGAACGCAAAATGTCCGTGGATCAGATTCAGTTATTTTTGGAATGAAAAAACCTAATTATACTATGAAACCAGTTTTGTGCGGTTGCGGATAATGCGAATGTTTCACAGATAACAGTGAATCTTGTCTCTTACATTGTAAGGTTGGTTTTTCGAACAATCTTAGGGAAATTAAGCATGGAGATAGTTGTTTGGACACTTCGCAAGTCGGAGCGCAACGAATATAAGATCTTGTACAAAATGCTCCTCTGAACATAATTTCACGGTGTAATTATTGTAATTAGTTGGTTTGTTATAATTATTCCTGCTCACTGTAGCTAGTTAAAATTGGTTCGTTTAGTCGTTGAAAGCTGTACAAAAAGTAACCTATTCATCTTTTAGATGAAGGGTTTGTGTCCTTACATTAATAAACACAATTTTTTATGATTTCAAAAAATATCTCGTGAAAAATACCTAACAGTAAATCTATGGATTGCTTTGCTATTTGTATATAGTTTTGTAGATGACTTTTTAGTCAAAACCGTTTATAGCGACACCAATTACAGCGACATATTGGATGTAACAACCAAGAAAAGAACCCAACACAATCTTATAAAGTAACACCGGTTACAATGACCAACCGTGTTTAACGACTAAATACTGCTGTCCCTTGAATGTCGTTATAAACGGTTTTGACTGTAATTGAATTGAAATACCTGAAAATAGCTTTGTCATATCCAGATTTGTTTGTGCACTCCATTTTAATTAACGTCCTTTATTGTTCCACAAAAGCGACGCGTAATCGCGTAAATTAGATTGAGCGCACAAATCTGGATGATGACAAAGCTGTTTTTTTTACTTAATTTTCTACTATTCTCTTTGTTTTTTCACCATTTTTAACTGTTATTTTCACAGGTTTAATTTCAAAAACCGGCCAAGTTGAAAGATGTATACTATACCTATATGTACATACGTACTTTGTTCATGTGTGAGATGCTAGAAGTATGTCCTTCACACAGTATCGGTGATCCGATATACCATTTGTTCTGTGCCTAGATTTACCACGTTAGTTTGTAGTGAAAATAACATTCACTAGATCAAAACAGTCAAATTACATAGGAACAATCCACCATTCGTAGTCACTCTAGCTAGACGTATCAAGTAAAGATAAATTACCTACGCCCTATCGATTTACAGGATTCTTTAATCACGGGAAACGTCGCGACAAATTAAACCTGTGGGAGTAGTTCCGCGTAAAAAATAACATTAATTACTGTTGGGATTTCTCGTGACGCAGACACGCGCGTCATTCGGTTCAATGCACTCGCTTGTCGCCGATTGAATCGATTAATAAACAAGCTTGCATCGAATAGCTTTGCTCGGCTCGGGCGACGTCCTCGCACTGTTATGCAGAGTTCGAAGTTTGTATTGGGCTTTTTAAAATTCAATTTAGAATGCATTTGTTTTTTTATTTTTATTGCCTCGGTGTCATTTATTTTCGGCAATATTCTATAGTGTATAATCTGTCGATCTAAAATCTTTCATTATATTCATTTTGGACAGTCAAAGTTATGCAAGATAGTGGGGACCAGAACGTATTTATGTATCTGGGCAACGTTCATCTTATTATAAAAAAGAGCCACGTTGTGATAATGTAAATTAGAATTTCAGTTATATAAAAATAAAATAAAAATAAATAAATAAATAAATAAATATCACGGGACATTTCACACCAATTGACCTAGTCCCAAAGTAAGCTAAGCAAAGCTTGTGTAAAAGTGTGTGAAAGTTAAATTGATCATATCTCTACGTTCTATAAGAGGTTATAGCATAGCAGGTTTAAAGAACAGTTGTATGGTTTTCATTAATAAAATACATTTTCAAAGAAAATGGAACTTGCTTGCCATTTCCTTTGAAGTGGCTTCCTTCACAAAGTCGAAACAATTTAGTCGAAAAGTTTCATCACTATGCCAAGGTGGCAGAGCTCAATATCCGAAAACAGTGGGCTGTCGGCAACAGGTGGAGGGGGTGGTAGGGGAGGCTACACAAACACGGTGCCTAGTAACAACTTTATTTGTCGTGAAAGGCCGCGACGAACGCACCTTCGTCTCGAGATGCGGTTTTAGCCAGTAAAGCTTGTACTTACAGGTAGAGTGCTAAAGTAGGGCGAAAATAATATCTTCGGCTGTTGCAAGTGCTCGTGCCTCAGAGTCATAAGATAGGTTTCTGAGCCCCTCTAGAAAAAACGTTATATGGATCTGGGGTCTAATAAAAAAAAACTCGAACTTCAAGATAGCAAGAATGAAAACTAACCGGCAACGCATTCTAAATTGTTATGATGTTATCTGTTATTTAAAAAGGCTTTTTAGGATTGGAGAGTGGCTACGTTGCCTATCATTAGGGTGTTGCTCTGCTGAATTAAAAAAAATATATTTTTGCAAAAGAAATATGTATCTCCAGAAGTAAGCCAGATCAACCTGAATTTGTACTACATTTTTGGCTGTAAATAATTTAAGCAATCTATGTTTTAATATGTCGGGTTATAAATAAATAAAATAAATAAATATCATGGGACAATTCACACCAATTGACCTAGTCCCAAAGTAAGCTTAGCAAAGCTTGTGTTATGGGTACTAAGCAACGGATAAACATACTTATATAGATAAATAAATACTTAAATACATAGAAAACATCCATAACTCAGGAACAAATATTCGTGCTCATCACACAAATAAATGCCCTTACCGGGATTTGAACCCAGGACCTCTTTCTTCGTAGGCAGGGTCACTACCAACTAGGCTAAAGCGGTCGTTAAGAACTTAAAGCTGGACTAAAAAAAAAAATTTTGCTGAAAGAATTTAATTTTGCAACCTAATCCTCCTAACCTGACCTATCTAGGTAACGCCCGAATCAATAAACTAATGTACTACAATACAATACAAATATTCTTTAATGAACACCAAATCAGTACAGAAAAATTAATAAAAAAAATAATTCAGGCAGACAATGGAATTTGGATCAGATGAGATTTATAAACGGTATAGACGGGTTAATAACCAGGTGGTGGCTATGGTCCGTAGTCGGAGAATAGAGTTTGAAAAAGGAATTGTTGATTGTGGACCTAAATCGTTCTATCGATATGTGCGAAGCCAGTTATCCTCTACAGTTTCAGTACCCCCGGCGTTAAGGGACGGGAATGGTATTTTTGTATTGACCAAAATATAGCCAAGTTGTTTGCTGATCAGTTTCAAAAATCATTTGTGCAGAAGTCTGCGGGGGGTGCAATTCCTGAAGTACGTACGCCTAGGGTAGTTAATTCACTTGAGGTTGTCCTATTCACTTCAGATAAAATATCCAAGGCCTTAAAATCTTTTAAGGATACAACTTCTATGGGACCAGACTCTTTGCCTTCGATATTGCTTAAACAGTGCAGCAGGGCCCTCAGTCATCAGCTGGCCCATATAATGAATCTCTCTTTTCGATCGGGGAAGCTGCCGTGGGATTGGAAAGAAGCGCATGTGACTCCATATATAAAAAAGGTGATAAATTTAGTGCAGAAAATTACCGTCAAATTAGTCTCACCAGTATAGTCTGTAAATGTATGGAGAAAATAATAGCTGCTGAACTGAGGTGTTTCATGAGTATGGAAAATATTATTATTGATTTGCAGCATGGCTTTGTACCAAAACGATCTTCGGTTACAAATCTCCTTCTATGTTTAGACGGGTGGACCCAAAATTGGAATGACCATCAGCCTACGGATGTGATATACCTGGATTACGAGAAGGCGTTTGATCGAGTCCCTTTGAAGAGGCTTATAGCTAAACTTGATCACTTTGGAATCCGTGGTCAACTACTAGCTCGGCTGTCGGACTTTTTGGTGAACAGGAAATTGAAAGTTAGAGTGGGAGAGACTTTGTCGGACGCATATGATGTGGAAAGTGGCGTGCCCCAAGGGTCAGTACTGGGGCCGATCCTGTTTGGCATTTTTATTACAGACTTGAAGGCAGTGATACAGTCTGATTTGTCGATTTTTGCTGATGATACAAAAATTATGGGGAACCCTCTGATTGCTAACGATGTCATCCAAGGGTATCTGGATCATGCTGTGCAGTGGACTAAGGATTGGCTCCTCTCGCTGAATGCAGCCAAGTGTACAGTTTTGCATATTGGAAAAGGTAACCCGAGACTGCGATATGTAGTTGATTCAGTGCCCCTGACTCTTGTGATTACGCAAAAAGATCTTGGCGTAACGTAACCGTCGCTGATAACCTCAAGTGGGGTTTGCACATTGCTAATATCTCCAAGCGAGCCAACTCCATGCTTTATATAATCAAGAAACCATTTTTTGTCATCAGTAAGGAACTTTTTCTTAAAATATTTAAAACTTATATTCGACCTTTGCTGGAGTACGCTTTTCAAATCTGGAACCCATACTTTAAGAAGGACATCATTATGCTGGAGAAGGTTCAGCGAAGAGCAACAAAAATGGTTTTCTCACTTAAAAACAAGCCCTATGAGGAGCGTCTTTCGGAGCTCAATCTGTCAACATTGGAGAACGTAGGAAACGAGGAGATCTCATTGAGACATACAAAATTCTGCACGGGCATTACAATGTCCATAACATCAAGGATATATTTAAGATGAGTGGGAACACCCGTTTGAGAGGGCATTCTATGAAACTGACCAAGCAACTAACTGTAAGCAACCCTAGAAAACACTTCTTACCCAACCGTGCTGTGTGCTTGTGGAATGAACTACCCGAACATGTGATAAGTGCGCCTACAGTAAACTGTTTTAAAAATAGACTGGACATTTATATAAAGAGACTTAAAACACAAGTGTAGTGATATGCACGCATCAGCTCTATGAGCTGCTAGTGTATTATTTTAAATAATAATAATAATAATAATGGGCGGTCTTATCGCTCAAAAGCGATCTCTTCCAGACAGCCAATGTTGGATACAAGTAGAAATATGAACAGGTTTATGTAATGAACTGAAACAATTACTTTGTTCATCCGCGACCTTACGATAGTTACGTTTATGCAAGAAATGCGTGTTCATGCAAGTTCCTCCACCTCCACACTGTACGAACACACACAAATCACATAAACCCAACCATCACCACCACCAAACTACACTGACGCGTTTCGAACTCAACCAGAGCTCATCTTCAGAGTAGGCACCACAACCGTACGCTATGCTACCAAATGTTAGGTTTATGTAGGTGGCGGAAACAACAGACAGGAAAAATTAAGAAATATTAATCAATAATATTTACATACATAAATTAACAAATACATTAAATATAATACTTTATACACTACTTATACAGAATATCAACGAGAAAACGTCAAAAGGCCGCACGTGAGAATAGGAACTCAAATTCAAAGAAATGATGTAAACAAAAGAACAGGGAAGGACAGAAGACTCAGGATTAAGTTAGTGACAAACAGTGAGCTTTGAGGAGGTTTTTTAAAAATGGGAAGAGATTTAGCTTGCCTTAGCGCCAAAGACAAATGGCAGTCATAGTAAACGAGTTATGATAGAATTTAAAGGAAGAAGGAGGAACGGTAAGAAGAAAATTCTGTGTAGGCTTAAAACGCTCTTGAAGGTATTGAGGAGTTGCAGGATTAAATAGTATGCTGTATAAAAGAGTAAGAATATGAGTATTACGGCGAAAACGGATGGGGAGCCACTTGAGATGCGTACGATAAATGGAAAAGTGGTCATATTTTCACAAACCGAAAATGAACCGTATACAAACATTTTGGAGATGTGAGATCAAAAAGGAAACATCGGCGTAATCTAAAATAGGAAGTAGAAGAGAATTAACCTACGCAATCCTGGTAGCGAGTGGGAGAAAGTCGCGAAGCCGTCTCAGAGACCCCACAACAGCAAACATCTTCCTGCTAACCTCATTAAAATGCGGTGCCCACGTCAACGGCCGATCTATGAGAACACCCAAGTTTTATACCTGAACCGAGAAAGGTACCAGGGTATCATTAAAAAGTAATAGTAAAGTAATTATTCATTATTCAAATTAATTCTGGATATAAAGTGTGAACTGCCGACTATAATAACCTACTTAGAATCTGAAATTTTGCTCTTAAAAACCGCTAGTAGGTTTGTTTTTCCAACTAGTTTCTTCAATGGCACAAGCGTGATTTGATTCTCAAATGTAAAAACGAAGTTAAGCCCTTATCGTGCCGTGATGTTGCCGACCTGCCACAGTACTCAAGGACGGAGGCGGTATAGTCTAACGCGCGGGTGCTCCCGGCCAGAGATATTGCGGATGCTGAATTTTCGACATCCGCGGACGCGGATATTACACATGAATGAATGAAAATGGGTGCGTTATATTTAAAGAATAGGAACTTGGCTTCATTTTCTGGGTCTAGGCAATTTCGAAAAGGGTTGTTAATTAGTGTGGCACTATTTACTAAAAATTGTTCACTTGGAACTATAGTCAAAGGTTAAAGGCGAAAATATCCAGTACGCTTAGTATAAGTTTTACTTCACCAAAATACGAGGGGCGTTCAATATAAAGTGAGAATGAGATGCAAACTCTTTCAATATTACGAAATTAAATACTGGCCGGTAAAGCTAATATATCTAGCTGATTGCTATGAAAAAAAAAACTAACTGTCTTTGTTTAAAAAAAATATACGGTAATTCCTTTGCAATGCTATTGAGTACGTTAGCGAAAATGGAGAAAATTGAACTGCGCGCCGTTATCAAATACTTGTATTTGAAAAAATTTTCTACGGACCAAGGCAATTTGGATTTGCGGGACACTTTAGGGTCTAATGCTCATCCGTATTCGACAGTCGCACGTTGGTGCGCCGAATTTAGACGTGGAAGAACATCGACAATGGACGACCCCCGCTCCGGACGCCCTACTACAGCAGTAATTGAAGAAATAGTGAAAAAAGTCGAAAACTCAGTTTTGGCGGATCGTCGTGTCACGGTTCGTTTTATTGCTGAAAATGTAAAGATTTCAACGGGGAGCGTGCATAATATTTTACATGAACGCTTGGGTATGAAAAAGGTATCTGCGCGTTGGGTACCAAGAATGCTTATTGACACGCAAAAACAAACTAGACTAGAGATTTGTCAAGAAGCTTTGAACCTGATGCAGCAAGACCGGGAACTTTTTTTGGCGCGATTTATAACAATGGACGAAACATGGCTCCATCATTACGACCCTGAAACGAAACTGCAGTCTATGACATGGAAAAGGCCATCATCTCCAACTCCGAAGAAATTCAAGGTGAGCCCATCTGCCGGTAAGGTCATGGGCTCTGTTTTTTGGGATAGTAAAGGGGTATTAATGATTGAGTATCTCGAGCATGGAGCCACTATTACGGGCACTTTATACGCCAAACAAATAGCAACATTGCACTATGAGATCCGCGAAAAACGGCGAGGTAAACTCTCGAAAGTTGTGCTGTTCCACCAGGACAATTCCCCGGCACACAAGTCCGCCGTTGCAATGGCTGCAATTCGTGATGCTGGGTTCGATATCCTTAAGCATCCTCCGTATTCACCAGATCTCGCTCCCAGTGATTTCTACCTATTTCCGAGATTGAAACAATACCTGAGAGGCCAGAAATTTGAAGACGACGACGCGGTAGTCGCTGCAGTACAAGATTTTTTTAAGTACTCAAGATGAGACCTTTTTTAAAAATGGAATTAAATAAATAAATAAATAAATAAATAAATAAATATCACGGGACATTTCACACCAATTGACCTAGTCCCAAAGTAAGCTAAGCAAAGCTTGTGTTATGGGTACTAAGCAACGGATAAACATACTTATATAGATAGATACATACTTAAATACATATTAAACACCCAAGACCCGAGAACAAACATTCGTATTTTTCATACAAATATCTGCCCCGACACGGGAATCGAACCCGGGACCTCAAGCTTCGTAGTCAGGTTCTCTAACCACTAGGCCATATGGTCGTCTAATTTTAAGAATTTTAAGAATTTTAAGTTTAGAAAAAAGATATACTAAGTGTATTATGCTAAAAGGTGACTATGTCGAAAAATAAAATGACATTTAGTAAAAGTTGTTTATAACATACTCATTCTCACTTTTTATTGAACGCCCCTAGTAGTTCTCGATCGCGTTTACGTAAAAAAATCAATTACTAGGGAAACATGGACAGCGCCTCCGCGGCCGCGCGTCCATGTTTCCATAGAATTGAAATTTTTACGTAAACTCGATCGAGAAGTATTTCGTGAAGTAAAAACTTATACTAAGCATACAGAACGAGGCGCTGCACGCGCCGCCGCTAAGTCGTTCCCGTACCTTCTTGTTCAACATCCGCAATCCGCATCTGCATAAGCTCCACATTGATTTTATGCTGATGCGAACGTTAAATTTAATGCGGATAATCCGCTGTTGCGGATGAGGATACGGATGACTCAACACCCCTGCTCCCGGCGTCTCTTTCTATCCTCATCCTCCACCGTGTGACTGAAAGAAGTGGTGAAAACGATTGTGATTCCGAGTGCGTTAAACAGTAAGGGCCCGATAAAACCGATCCAGTATTTTCTCTTCTATTATTTAAAAAAAAAATAGTTATTACTTTATTCTTGCAATTGATTTTGCTCCAAAACTGGAGAGGCGATTTTGATTGAGTGCTGTCGATGTGTCGATGCCGCTACGGGTATGTTAATCTGTTATTAAAATTCAATGAAATCTAGACACCGGCGCCATGAGGACTGTGTTGTTTTTTTTTATTATTCTATGTTTTTTAATGTTTTTGGGCGCAGATCGTCAGTGAATAAATAAATAAAATATCTTTATTTCAATCAAACCAGGTGCTATACGTAGTTGTTTAGTTCGAAAAAAAAACGGCTAAGTAAGCGTCGAGGCTCCTCGAGGAGGAATAGGTCTTCGTACTAACATGTGTCAAATATTCAATGTTACGTTTTGATCGACTATCAAGTATTCTTTAATTTGTAAAGCCTACTAAGCTTTGTTGTTGCTACGGAAACATAAGGCCCAAGCCACAGAAGAGACTTTTTACATTCATTGTTCTTATTCATTGAAGAAGAAATTTTTTTTACATAAATCACTGTCAATTCTTTCGCATTGCACATTAAGCAAAGCAAACACTTACAAAAGTATGCAGTTTAAAAATATTTATTTACTTAATGTTGGTATTAATGAATGAAATAAAACGCGCGTTACTATTTTGCCACCTTATTACACTGATGAGTTGTAGGACATTGGGAAAATTTCCGAATAGCTACTACAATATAATTATGTATTCCTCTATGACGTTGAAATGGTACATATCGATAACAGGGGCTAAATTCAGCAACGGCCCAACACGGTTTGCGAGCGGTAATTCAATCGTTTGCGAGAGGATAGGGATGAACTGCTATTCAGGAACGCCAAAAATCACTGGTTTGCGAGAGGTTTGGGCTGAGCTTGGGATGAGCCTTATTTATTTACTTGTTTATTTATTTACAAAGCGAAATAACAGGAAAATAAGGCGCATCCCAAGCTCAGCCCATCCCTATCCTCTCGCAAACGATTGAATTACCGTTCGCAAACCGTGTTGGGCCGTTCCTGAATTTAGCCCCTGGATTGTCGATGTTATTGTTATGTCAAACACTAACCACAGGTCGTTCACTCGTCTCAGAAAATTATCTAGGTATACTTATGTCTTTTCTTAACCGTTTCTGCAGTTCAAGCAGGAAGAGGTAACAGACAGTTACTTTCGTTATTATTTTATTATTTTAGTACGGATTAGAGATCTAGGATCTAAGATAGAGAAAGTTATTTCCGAGACTACCTCATTTTTTTTGGCTAAATTTTATGTGTGATTTTTGCTTTACTACATTTTATTTATCATTAGCATGCGTAGATAAGATTAGTCAGGTTTTTATTTCACAATATACTTTTATTAGTTTTATTTTGAAATTGAAAACTGGTTTTGACGTGTCGTCCTACTTAACAATAAGCTGTTCTATGATATCAAAACTCGCCTTTTTTTCTAAAATCTAGTAATTTATTCCTGCTTAACGTTTTTGGGCTTATACAGTCTCTATACTTAAAACTGACCCGTTGACCCCTAATCTCACTTTATGAAAATTGCAGATGAGGCCAAAGGTGTATCTCACTGGTTCAGCAACAATGTCGGGCGGGGGTCAAGCACTTTCATTTGATATCCATATTGAGTGAGTTGTGAAAAAATATGTACCTAATGTACACACACAGACACAGACACGACAAACTTATAACACCCCGTCGTTTTTGCGTCGGGGGTTAAAAAATAACTAGACACAGTCTGTTGGAACACAGCAAAAACGCTACAGATTCTTACCAATACCAATGTCATTTTGAGCTTTCAGTCTCAAAAACCGACCTGTTTGTCAAAATATCGTAAACTATCCGCTTGCAATAAATGCCGTTTTGCATTAGTACTGAAAAACTCAGATCCTAGCATTGTTTGTCCATCTTATCAGAAAATACCCGATAAAACGAAGTCTAGACTGAGAGAACTTATCGAATTTTAGTCATAATAATATTGTGATATAATTTTTACCGTGTATTATGTAAGAAGTACTTCTGATTATCTTATCATGAGTTTTTGGTGTAGCTTCTTCTCCGACCCCTTTCATATAGCCTTGGTGAATGCAAATAAATTTCGATTTAGTGTTAAGCTCAATTTAGTAGTAATTAAAATGTAACATGGAACTTTCAAGCCTGAATCAAGTCGGAGGACTAAATATAGATTAAATAAAAATAAAAAAATCATCTTTAATCTTTTTCGGTAGCCAATCCTTCAAAATTGAACTTTAAATCTTTAGCTCATTTCACCATTGAAACTAATCTGCCAGCTGGCTCCTTTTTAGGCTGCGTATCCACCGGAGCTGTGCGAGGATGCGTTACGAGGGATGTATTTGTCATGAACCAATAGAAACACTTCATTTACAAGGTCCTTGTGGACATCTCTCGTGGAAACGCAGCCTTAGGCGCGACTGGCGCGAGGCTTGACTCCGACACTAAGTAACTGCTTGTACTTAAGCGCAAAGAATTAACTGTTTATACGTAGAACATATTCGTAACGGAGCCTGGTCAAGATCCGCGACATCAATCATCATCATAAAGTATTCTTCCTACCAACGGAAGTTCGGCTTTCGCCTGATCTGGATTTCCCGGCCAAACTGGTTACACCTGCAACCCAAAACATGCATTCTGTACTTGCATCAACGTCTAAAGTTGCCTGCATCTCTTACTAGTGTGAAAATCCCGTACTATAGAAGCTAATGAATGAGCTTTGCCGTGAGAACAAGGGTCAGAATCCAACGCAGGTGTGTTTAGAAATTCCAGTAGACTCGTGTCAAGTTCTCTACGTATGTGTTTATGTCGTGTTGAGAAAGATACAGAATTTGTAACGATTTTTACATAGTGCAAATATCGATCATAATTTATGGTATTTACCAAGAAAGAACACTTCAGTTGTTTCAGCGTCGGGCGGTCCAAGGGTTTTCGTACTCCTATATAGCGAATTCTAGCAACATATAAAGTCAAAGTCAAAATTGTTTATTCAATTTAGGCATCAATTGATGCACCTATGAACGTCGAAGAATCTACCACCTGTTCGGAAAAACCCTGTTGAGAAGAATCCGGCAAGATCTACTTTGTTACTAAATTACATACATCTAAAGTATTTAATACAAGTAAATTTTTTAACACTATCTATCTAATCCTCAATTAGAACAACAATTATATTTGCACTAAGTATCAAAGTTTCTCAACTCTGCTGCATCCAATTCCAACTCTCTTCCTTCGGATGCGGTCCACAGGCATAACATGCGCCTGTAGGGAGATATCTCTATTGTGGTCTATCCCTGCACCTACTTACATAATTTATTTTATTTTATACGGCTTATACGCCTTGAAAAACTAGCTAGCTAGTCTAATATATAAAAATCTCGTGTCACGGTGTTTGTTATCGAACTCCTCCGAAACGACTTGACCGATTCTTATGAAACTTTTTGCTCTGTATTCGGTAGGTCTGTCTGAGAATAGGTCGTAGGCTATTTTTTATCTTCGCAGACGGAGTCGCGGGAAACAGCTAGTAAATAAAAAATAAATAAACAAGACTGATTTGTAGTTTGAATCGTATCTTCGTCTATCATCGGCTAGTTCGTTCGTGTCTGCGCGGCCGAAAATGCACGACGCGCAATATAAAGTGTGTAGGTACCACTGTATCACTGGTTAGGTTAGACGGCGGCCACATTAGTCTGCAGTAATTTTTGCCGCAACACAACAACGCCGACATCTTGTGTAGTCTTACTCTTTGTTTGATAAAATAAACGTTTGTAAAAGCTCAAGGTGGTAACACGAACTAGTTAAAACCAGTTCCCCGTTGGTGCTACGCAAACATCAGCGACCGATCTGTTGTCTGTTGCGAAGCAATCCAACATAACATAACGTTATCAGGCCACGTGCTCCGACGCGTTTATTTCCGGCAATGTACATAGAACCTTCGTGAATCTGCACTTAACGTGAGCGGGGCAACGTTTACCAAGTTATTCATCAAGATCTAATCGATGATTTACATTTTTATTCAGCAAATAATTATCGTTGTATGTTTAAAAATGGATAGCAGTACACTTCAAGTAAGGAAGAACTGAAGGCATAGTCATAGTCGAATCTATGTCACTCAGCAATGACTAGTGCCTCTTTTCGTCTCTCTCGGCTCGTTTAGTAATCTTCATCATCATCAGCATCATCGGACTAAGGCTAAGAGTTTCACAACACGATCGGTCCTGCGCTGCCGCATCCAATTGGTTCCTGGGATCTTTACCAGACCGTTGGTCCATCTTTTTAGGGGCCTTCCGACACCACGTCTTCCGATCTGCGATCGCCACTTTAGAACCTTACTATTACTACCCCACCGGCCTTCGGTTCTACAAGCAATGTGCCATGTCCACTGCAACTTGAGTCTGGCATATAGTCTCCATCCGTATACGCAAATAACCTATCACATCCAGCTACCAGCTGTTAAGTTTACCATCGAACCTTTGTTTAAATCACCTGTTTGATGAGATGGCCCTCGTAACCACAGGGTCTCGCATTTGGTGGACTGATCGTTCTCGTGTATTAGTTTCAAAGCAGATTTTTCATACTTATGGTTTTTGCAACAGATTCAGTCCTTTGTCGATTATTTCGAACACACTGGCTTATCTAATTGACTTGTCACTCCTATGAGCCATAAATCCAAACAATCGTTTCTCTCGTTAATTTAACGAGCTCTCGTTGCAAATGGCCGTCGTTAAATATGTTTTATTGGGATATCGATCACGGTAACAACTACATGCTGGAGATATTGTGTCGTTTTGTGTTTGCTATTTTGTCTCGTCTTTTTAGGGTTCCGTACCTAAAAAGGAAAAAACGGAACCCTTATAGGATCACTTTGTTGTCCGTCTGTCAAGACCCTGTTTCTCAGGAACGCGTGGAGGTATCAAGCTGAAATTTATATCAAATACTCAGGCCTACTGTCCCTTGGAGCTGTGAAAAAATCAAACTTCTAAACCAACGCAATCAAAAGAGCCGTTTATGCCACAAATTTCCGCAAATTTTCGAAATTCGCAAGGGAATCAAAACCTACAGGGTACTACTTCCCGTTCCCGCCCGTGAACTCGAATCTTGAAATTTGGCACGAAGCTAGGTCTTATAGCACAGATAAAGGAAAAATTGCGAAAAGCATAAATTTTTTGACCGTCTGTCAACAGGGTTATTTGTAATTCACTGACATCCTCTTAACCGTGAATTCCTATCACTCAAACAAATGTTTTTTGTTTTACGACTTTTTAAAATGAAGCACTTTTTCCCATACAAATACACAGAGTATCGTAAAAATAAGAGGTAATCTTAAATTTTCAAAACGTTATTACACCAAAAATATTAAGTTATGACAAAAACCGTAAAACCGTTTAAGTGGTAGGAGTTTAGGGTTAAAAGGATGCTAGTGAATTACAAATAACCCTGTATATTAGTAACCAATCTACAATGATCCCACACTGCGCACATTTTGCTTAGGAGCAGGGGTCTGCTAAGACTGGATGTCATAGATACATATAAATTTGTACGGAACCCTCGGTGCGCGAGTACGACTTGCACTTGACCGGTTTTTAGGGTTCCGTAGTCAACTAGGAACCCTTATAGTTTCGCCATGTCTGTCCGTCTGTCTGTCTGTCCGCGGCTAAGCTCAGAGATCGTTAGTACTAGAAAGCTGTAATTTGGCATGAATATACACATCAGTCACGCCAACAAAGTGGTAAAATAAAAAATAAAAAAATAATTTTTTTTAGGGTACCTCCCATAGATGTAAAGGGGGTGATTTTTTTTTTCACGACTAATCCTATAGTGTGGGTATCGTTTGATAGGTCTTTTAAAACCATTGCGGGGTTGCTAACATGATTTTTCTATTCAGCGATCTGTTTGCGAAATATTCAACTTTAAAGTGAAAATTTTCATTAAAATCGAGCGTCCCCCCCCCCTCTAAAATCTAAACTGTTAGGTGGAAAAATTTGAAAAAATTCAGAATGGTAGTAAATATATCAAATTTACTAGGAAAATTATAGCGGCTAAGATTGCTCGGAAATTATTTGTAGTTTAAGAGTAAATAGTAGCCTAAGGTATAAAACATACCTAAACTTGGATGATTCCGTACACATACGAAATCCTTAGAAAAATATTACTTGATTTTTTTTGTAATGGCTACGGAACCCTACCTTGTGCGTGTCCGACACGCTCTTGGCCGGTTTTTTAAATTAGATTTCAAGTGTGATGTCGAGATTTATTACTTACGTTTTAACTTGAGCGTAACATTTCAAGGCGTAGCTGGTCATATATTTTGTAAATGTAATGTAAAACAGCCAATACATATGAACCACGCATACAAATTTACATAAACGTTTAAAATAATGCTAATACCTTACGTAATTACAAGGGCTCATTGGATAGTGTTCTCACGTTGTTCAGTCATACCATTATAATCTGTTTTTAGGGTTCCGTTGTCAACTAGGAACCCTTATAGTTTCGCCATGTCTGTCCGTCTGTCTGTCTGTCTGTCTGTCTGTCTGTCCGCGGCTAAGCTCAGAGATCGTTAGTACTAGAAAGCTGTAATTTGGCATGAATATACATATCAGTTACGCCAACAAAGTGGTAAAATAAAAAATAAAAAAATATTTTTTTTTAGGGTACCTCCCATAGACGTAAAGGGGGGGTGATTTTTTTTCTCGACTAATCCTATAGTGTGGGGTATCGTTGGATAGGTCTTTTAAAACCATTGTGGGGTTGCTAACATGATTTTTCTATTCAGTGACCTGTTTGCGAAATATTCAACTTTAAAGTGAAAATTTTCATTAAAATCGAGCGTCCCCCCCCCCCCCTCTAAAATCTAAACTGTTGGGTGGAAAAATTTGAAAAAATTCAGAATGGTAGTAAATATATCAAATTTACTAGGAAAATTATAGCGGCTAAGATTGCTTGGAAATTATTTGTACTTTAAGAGTAAATAGTAGCCTAAGGTATAAAACATACCTAAACTTGGATGATGATTCCGTACACATACGAAATCCTTAGAAAAATATTACTTGATTTTTTTGTAATGGCTACGGAACCCTACCTTGGGCGTGTCCGACACGCTCTTGGCCGGTTTTTTTTTATTGTTTAGACCTACTCAGTAGGCACAGTATTGCGCCGCGGTACTTAATTGGTGAACTTTTTTATGACTCTTAATAATAAACAAACCAGTCAAGTGATACCTACTTATATTCATTAATATTCAGATCACTTTAAATAGTATAAAAACTTTTTAACAAAAAATTAAACCGCCGAAAAAACTGAAAAGCAAAAATAATACCTTGTTTGTTTGACCTTAATCTAGGTACCAGTTTGAAGTCGGTGCCTCAGCACTTAGCCAGGAGGAGTGGACCTATAATCGTCTACCTGTCTGGCTTCTATCACTCTTCCTGGCTCGTGCTGAGGCACCGACTTCAAACTGGTACCTAGATTAAGGTCAAACAAAAAAGGTATTATTTTTTGCTTTTCAGTTTTTTCGGCGGTTTAATTTTTTGTTAAAAAGTTTTTATTTTATACTTTTTTTCCATCCTTGGGGTAATTTTTTTTCCAAATTTATAATACCAACTTCAAGGTATACCCTATCTATCCAATAAAAAAGAATTATGAAAATCAGACTACTCTGTAAAAAGTTAGTCAATCATCCCCTGTTTTCCTACCCTTAGGGTAGGAATATTATTTCCAAATTCAAATGGGACCACCCTTGGGGTATACGCTTTCCAGTAAAAAAAGAATCATCAAAATCCGAGTACTCTGTAATAAGTTATGCGTGGTCATGTATAGTACAATCAGTAACTGAACAATCAATCATCCCCTGTTTTTCTACCCTTAGGGTAGGAATATTGTTTCCAAATTTAAATGGGACCACCCTCGGGGTATACGCTTTCCAATAAAAAAAGAATCATCAAAATCGGACTACTCTGTAAAAAGTTACGCGTGATCATACATAAAAAAAAATATATATATACACGTCGAATTGAGAACCTCCTCCTTTTGTTTTCGTCGGTTGAAAAATTAAAATACGAGGGGCGTTCAATATAAAGTGAGAATGAGATACAAACTCTTTTAATATTACGAAATTAAATACTGGCCGGTAAAGCTAATCTATCTAGCTGATTGCTATGAAAAAAAAACTAACTGTTTTTGTTTAAAAAAATATACGGTAATTTCTTTGCAATGCTAGTACGTTATATAGTACGTTATATAGTAGTAGTATATTATAGTACGTTAGCGAAAATGGAGAAAATTGAACTGCGCGCCATTATCAAATACTTGTATTTGAAAATTTTTTCTACGGACTAAGTCAATTTGGATTTGCGGGACACTTTAGGGTCTAATGCTCCTCCGTATTCGACAGTCGCACGTTGGTGCGCCGAATTTAGACGTGGAAGCACATCGACAATGGACGACCCCCGCTCCGGACGCCCTACTTCAGCAGTAACTGAAGAAATTGTGAAAAAAGTCGAAAATTCAGTTTTGGCGGATCGTCGTGTCACAGTTCGTTTTATTGCTGAAAATGTAAAGATTTCAACGGGGAGCGTGCATAATATTTTACATGAACGCTTGGGTATTAAAAAGGTATCTGCGCGTTGGGTACCAAGAATGCTTACTGACACGGAAAAACAAACTAGACTAGAGATTTGTCAAGAAGCTTTGAACCTGATGCAGTAAGACCGGGAACTTTTTTTGGCGCGATTTATAACAATGGACGAAACATGGCTCCATCATTACGTTTACGACCCTGAAACGAAACTGCAGTCTATGACATGGAAAAGGCCATCATCTCCAACTCCGAAGAAATTCAAGGTGAGCCCATCTGCCGGTAAGGTCATGGGCTCTGTTTTTTGGGATGGTAAAGGGGTATTAATAATTGAGTATCTCGAGCATGGAGCCACTATTACGGGCACTTTATACGCCAAACAAATAGCAACATTGCGCAATGAGATCCGCGAAAAACGGCGAGGTAAACTCTCGAAAGTTGTGCTGTTCCACCAGGACAATGCCCCGGCACACAAGTCCGCCGTTGCAATGGCTGCAATTCGTGATGCTGGGTTCGATATCCTTAAGCATCCTCCGTATTCACCAGATCTCGCTCCCAGTGATTTCTACCTATTTCCGAGATTGAAACAATACCTGAGAGGCCAGAAATTTGAAGACGACGACGCGGTAGTCGCTGCAGTACAAGATTTTTTAAGTACTCAAGATGAGACCTTTTTTAAAAATGGAATTTTAAGTTTAGAAAAAAGATATACTAAGTGTACTATGCTAAAAGGTGACTATGTCGAAAAATAAAATGACATTTAGTAAAAGTTGTTTACAATGCATATGCTCGGAAAGTGCCTCTTGACGCGAGTCAACATATCTATAGAAAGTTAGTCATCCCAGCACACTTTCGCAAGTGTGAAAAAAAAATGTATGGATTTTACTTTCCACACGCGTGCGGAAAAGTAACTTTTTAAATTGCCAAATCTCAAAAAGTTGTGTCCAAACTAGTGTTTAAAAAATAAGACTAGAAAGTTGTGTCTTCATAATTCAGCTTTGCACAAATAAGAAAATGTTTGATGCAACCAAATGAATATTTACTGATAAAATAATATAACAGATTGTTTTAGTATTATAACACATAAATTTTAATTTCGTCAAAAGTTTTGAAATAAAAAATTTAGTGCTTAAATAATTCCTTGAGTCCATTTCGGACCGTACGACATCTGCGCTTTCAGTGCGCGCGCATGGCGTAACACGAACCAATCATGTTTACCCGTTCGCGCCTGTCAACCAATGAGCTTTCAGTGTGCGCGCATGGCGTAACACGAACCAATCACGGTTACCCGTTCGCGCCTGTCAACCAATGAGTTTTCAGTGCGCGCGCATGGCGTAACACGAACCAATCATGGTTCGTTCCGTTCGCGCCTGTCATGAAAACCCGCCACAGTAATGTTCATGAATTCAGTCCGGAGAATTAATTTAAGTTTAGTAAATTAAAATGGAGAGTTCAAGTGATGAATTTACATAGGACTTAACGCCGCCTGACGTCCTAGACCAAACACAAAATTAAATGTGATAGCCTCCTGCTGACTAAACCGATGCTGAAATATGTAAACATCTACGAGACTTTCCCTCAATAAAAGGTAAATAAGAACGCAACATATATTTCCGAAAATTATATGTAATTATTTGTAATTATTTATTTTTTGTTTTTAATTTTTTTGTTCATAAAATTGTCAAGGAAATGAGCGAAAAGGCACAGACTGATTGTCTTGTACAGCAAACACCTCAGGTTTCTGACAGAATATCAGCACTGCAGGTTACTGCTGTAACCTGTAGTACATGCTGAGTCAGCGCCTATTCGTAACATCATCGCATGGCTTTTAATTTTAGGGATTATGTAAGAAAATTTATTTCATTTGTCTAAATTTAATTTTTTCTGTTTTTGTAAATTTTCTGTGTAAATTATCTATCTTTGAGCTTTGTACGTGTTTGTTGTGAATAAAGTTTGTATCTATCTATCTATCTATCTATCTAAAATGTTTATGAGCGCGCGCAGACAGAGAGCGGTCTGGAGTTCCGAGTTCAGAGTTCTGCGTTCTTTCGAATGTACTGAGTCTCTTACGATAACGCACACAGCAGGCGACTGGAACTCTCGTGCGATGAAAACACAGAACTCTGAACGCGGAACTCGGTACTCCAGACCGCTCTCTGTCTGCGCGCGCTCTTAGCCCCAATTTTTTTCCTCGCTTAATGCATTGTAAAATATTGTATGATATACGTGTCGAAAGTAGGAAATTCCCAACTCATGTCGGCTAAACCAAACTCGCTTCGCTCGTTTGTTTAGATCTCCGCCGTTCGTTGGGAATAGCCTACTTTCCGCACTCGTATCATAAATAACTATTATAACATACTCGTTCTTACTTTTTATTGAACGCCCCTAGTACTTACATGAAATTAACAGATGTACGAAGGCGAACTTATCCCATTTATGAACTTATTTGATATACAAATATAAATTAATAGCTAGCTATAAATTAATATCCCCCGTTAATAAATAAATATTCAATCCGCTCACTCATTCCCGGTCACGTGACTTTGGAAGGAGCGCGCGCTCGGCGCGGACACATCTTCCTTCGCTCAATCAATCACTCTTCAAATTAGCACTGTCAAGTGAAGACGTATACTTTTCTCTCGATTCGCGCGTCTCGCTTACTCACGCATATCGGCCGGTAAAGTGTCTTGTAATTATCGTAGTGCAGTTACAATCAACGAGCTCAATCCTTGGTGAAAGGAATCATCACCCTCAGCTCATCTCGTACGACGCCATCATCAGCTCGCCTGTAAGTCGTTCCTTCATTTCATCTTTCCTACTCAACCCCATCTCATCGTCGAGTGTTATCTGCCCCCAGCGGTAACAATAAGCTTATTTTACCTTCTTTAAGCGATGAAATACTTGTGTTAAATAAGTAAACTATTTAGAACAATATTTTTAGGACTCTGTACCGGAAGGGTGACAGTCGGAACCCTTTTAGTGTCGCTACGTTATCTGTGACAGGGCTACATCTCGAGAACCGTAATCTATCTATCTAATATCTTTAAACGAGCAATACTTGTACATATATGTATATATCTATTCTATCTATATATTTGAAACAGCTCCAAAGATTTCGATGAAATTTGGTATGTGGGGGTTTTCAGGGACGAAAAATTGATCTAGCTTGGTCTTATCTGTGGGAAAACGCTTGGTACCGAATTTTGGCCCGAGCCGGAGCTCGGTCACCCAGGTACTACAAAGTAATAAGAATGAAATTAAGTACCTATACACTAAAAATTAATCGGGATCCCCATACAAGAAACGTATGATTCTTTTTGTTGTTTCTCTATAACGTTTAAAAATACAAACCCCAAACTCAGAATGATACGTATTAGAGATAAGTATACTGTTTATCAACAAATAATAAAAACCGGCCAAGTGTGAGTCAGTCTTAGGGAAAACTTTGTGATTTTTCTGTCAGCGGCTGCAACCTAACTACCTACGGCCATATTGTCTAACGCACAACGCAATCGGAATCACAGTCGTTTTCACCACTTCTTTCTGTCGCACAGTGAGTTTATAATGAGGGTAGAAAAAGATGCTGAATGCGATTGCGAGCGCCCACGCGTTAGAAAATACGGCCTTCCTCCTTGAGTAACGAGGCAGGTCGGTAACTTCACGACACTTGGTGACTTTGTTTTCGTCAAACGCATGCCAATAGTGTCAATAAACACAAGTTGGTTGCTATCCGTGGCCGTATTAATACAATTTTTCTCAAACATCCAAGGAAATGTGGTCCTTATAGTCGTGACAATAGAACACGAAGTATGCCATTGTATAGCAGTTGAGGAAGATTCGTTCTAATTTCAAATTAGACGACAATAATGGAATTTCATACAAACATTGCGGGCCAAGGCCAGCAAAGAGATTGTCTTTTGTTTTAGTGGTTCGTATTTTCTTTTATTGACTATCAATGACATACTGCCAATTAACAAAAATTTAGTTTGTGAATTTACTTTTTAATATCTTACTTGGCTAGATTTAATAAAATAAATAAGGATTGGCGTTTATTGTTAACAATTTATTAAAATAACCAATTAATAAGGTCGTAATTTTTTAATAAATATAAATCATCTCAAGATTTTGCGTTTAAAACATTAACTGGAACAGCTTACAAATAAATTGCTGGAAAAAAAATATTTTGGCGGGAATAAAAAAAAAACAATTTGAATTAAATATGAATATATAAGTTGAACATTCGTGTCATTTCCTTGGATTTATTTGAGAAAAGCACTATACAAGCCTTGGCCACGAACAGGGATTGCCGGCCTCCTATCTCTAGATGGCCTCGTTAACACTCGGCCATCTATTACTACTCGGCCGGCAATCCCCTATTTCGCGGCCGCTGCAGTAATGTACTATTAATGTTCTTTGTTGTCTGTCGGTAACGAGCCCAAAATCACTTACTAATTATTGTAGGTCAACGCATCTGTTTCAATAACACAGACAAATAGGATATTTAAGATAACCACGCGAACCCCTTATGCCCTCGCCTTAAAGTTGATTTTCCTCTAATCCCTATACAAAATTTACGAGAGTATCCGCATTGATTAATCTATCTGTCATTTAACGTATGATCTTTAAGAGTATTTACTAACCAAAAGGTTTAAGATAACGATTTAACGACTTTGATCATTTTAAATACTATGAAGAGATGACGCACGTGGCTTCACCCGGTGGCCTCTATCCGAAATATAATTATTAGATACTTAAGGGCCTACCGAGTTTTTTGCGCTAATCGATTTTGGGTGGGCGATTTCGGGCGTGGGGGGAGGCACGATGGCTCGAGATAGGTTGGTTGGAGTGCGCGTGTTTTTGGGTATTTTCATCTTATTACTAAAATAAATACATATTTTAAAAATGTAGCAAAACTACGACCTAGAAAACATCTTGTTTTATTAACATTCAAAAAGTCATGATCTGCCGTGCTGTATTAGCGACGCACTAATTTAGCGTCGTACTACGAGTTTATTTTATTTTTTAGAGACGACTTTGGATTTTTTTTCTATCGAGCGAACTATGTATAGTCGACCAAGTAAGTGCTTTACCATTTTTTGTGACCCCGGGCCCGGCGCCACACATATTACAAATGTTTCAACACATATTTGATCTATGGTTGATTGTATGGATGTTCTATTGAACAAATACCGGTGCTACACATGTGATCAAATAACTGTGTTCAAACATTTGTAATATGTGTGGCGCCGGGGTTACATTTCCTACATCAGAATAAAAACAATAAGGCTGATTATCACATTGACTTGTAAGTGAAAATAGCCTTTGATGTCTTAAGTCATACAACTGACATTGAACTTTAGGGTGGTAAAGGAGTTTCTTGGTCGACTATACCTACAAGTAATCGAGTTTCGATAAATACTTGTCACTAGAGTGAATCCTCAAATATCTTACGTATGAATTTCAGTACCACTACCATGAGTTTACAATGACCGTACTCGATAGCGACTGCGTAAATGATTTGTATGGAAGTTGAACTCATACCAACCCATGGTAGTTGGTACAGGACTATATCATTGCTAGTAATGATACAGCACGAGTTTAAATGAATGCAATGAATGCGCCAAAAACACGGTAGGGCCTTAACTATAATCACGCGGTATCGCTCCCGAAGATGAACCAAGAAACGGCAAGTTCCCCATCCTGGTAGACTAAGAAATTCGATTTTCGAACTTTGTGTCGTATCGTTCCATTCACGTTCATAGTATTTAACAGAAGAGTGAAAGGGATGGCTGGATATGAACTTCGAATTTCGTTTTAGCCTCCTGTGCGAAGTTTGAAAAATCCCTTCGTAGTGCAAGTCTATGGCCATTAAGGAATATGTGTGCCAAATTTTAAATCTCTTAGTGAATCACATTTACCAAAATAAAACTTAAGTTCATAAAATTAATCCGAAATTATTCATTTAAGCATCTATTTACTTATGATTCGTTAATCTTAATCTGTTACTTTGAAATTTGCCTTTTTCAGACATCTCGGCCCATGTACAAATTTTACAATGCTGGGTGCAGGCCTTCTCTAAGCATGAGGTCTTGAGGAGTTGTAGTTACGGAGGCCCAATGCGGATTGAAAACTTCAACCATTATCATTAAATTTTACAATGCTGGGTGCAGGCCTTCTCTAAGCATGAGGTCTTGAGGAGTTGTAGTTACGGAGGCCCAATGCGGATTGAAAACTTCAACCATTATCATTAAATTTTACAATGCTGGGTGCAGGCCTTCTCTAAGCATGAGGTCTTGAGGAGTTGTAGTTACGGAGGCCCAATGCGGATTGAAAACTTCAACCATTATCATTAAATTTTACAATGCTGGGTGCAGGCCTTCTCTAAGCATGAGGTCTTGAGGAGTTGTAGTTACGGAGGCCCAATGCGGATTGAAAACTTCAACCATTATCATTAAATTTTACAATGCTGGGTGCAGGCCTTCTCTAAGCATGAGGTCTTGAGGAGTTGTAGTTACGGAGGCCCAATGCGGATTGAAAACTTCAACCATTATCATTAAATTTTACAATGCTGGGTGCAGGCCTTCTCTAAGCATGAGGTCTTGAGGAGTTGTAGTTACGGAGGCCCAATGCGGATTGAAAACTTCAACCATTATCATTAAATTTTACAATGCTGGGTGCAGGCCTTCTCTAAGCATGAGGTCTTGAGGAGTTGTAGTTACGGAGGCCCAATGCGGATTGAAAACTTCAACCATTATCATTAAATTTTACAATGCTGGGTGCAGGCCTTCTCTAAGCATGAGGTCTTGAGGAGTTGTAGTTACGGAGGCCCAATGCGGATTGAAAACTTCAACCATTATCATTAAATTTTACAATGCTGGGTGCAGGCCTTCTCTAAGCATGAGGTCTTGAGGAGTTGTAGTTACGGAGGCCCAATGCGGATTGAAAACTTCAACCATTATCATTAAATTTCTTCGCAAGTGTGTAGGTACAGATCTCAAATGTAGTTTCGCATATAAATTCTCATAAACTCAGAGGTGAAAGCCTGGGTTTGAACCCACAATAGGTCAAACCAAATTACTATTACTACTGTACATACACCGTGAAATTTTAGTGGTTGTTTTCCCGAAACGAGGTGATTTAGTATCGATTGTATAATCGATTTATAATTACTATTTTGACTAGAGTCAAAAATCCAATTGTGAAAAACGAAAGTCGAAAATGACCGCAAACCAATAGTAACGCTTCGTTGGTACAAGTAGCGTACGATCGTACGATAGGTTAGGTACCAACGAAGCGTTACTATTGGTTTGCGGTCATTTTCGACTTTCGTTTTTCACAATTGGATTTTTGACTCTAGTCAAAATAGTAATTATAAATCGATTGTACAATCGAAACTAAATCACCTCGTTTCGGGAAAACAACCACTAAAATTTCACGGTGTATACTACTACTTTGACTTTCACTTACCAGACACCAGATATAAGGTATATTTCCTTACAACAGTTGATTTTTTACGTATAAATTGAATGGATCAGTAAATCGTCGTCATCGTCGGATTAAAGCAAAATAAAGACTTACGTTCAGCATAAAATTAACTTCATTACTTGTGTTTAACATATATGTATACTGTATACTTAAACTTTTTTTTAAACTCAAGATGAGAAATGTCACCGAACGTCATCTTCGCGACACACGGAGAGCGCGTGCTGGCAAACGATTTGATTACACAGAGCTCATTAGGTTTATCGTCAGATACCGGATATTTTCTTTACTTTATCTAGTTCTATACTGCATTTACCTACTCAGTATTGTAAGCGTCACTCTTCTGTGCAACATATGCTTCATCGAGCTCTTATTGTTGAATCTGTTTTCACATTGCCAAGATCGTCATATTCATGAAATAAGGTTAAACCAAACCAAACCAAGAACGAGGAAACATTGTCTTAAACACTTTTCCGATATTCCAGCGATAGTACCCTGGAGTAACTTGTAGAAGACCATAGGCCAAAGGTAAACATTCGAAGCGTCAATTGGGCGTTACGCAAACATCATAAGAACTGTGTCACGGAGAGCGCACGTCCTGATAACGACGATACGGGTGGATTATGTTTATCTGGCCAGTTCATTGCAACCTGTGACAACACGACATCCAGCAACTAATGGTTTTGTCGACCGTACCAACATCGCCTTCCGAAATTACTTAATGGAAAGACATGACGGAACGATTCTAGTCGCTCCTTTGAAGTATCGACTTTGTATCCGACTCATCATCCCGGCCTATATAAGTCCCACTGCAAGGCACAGGCCTCTTCTCAGAATGAGAGCCTTGGGCCGTAGTTCCCACGCGGGCCCAGTGCGGATTGAGACCTTTACATACACCATTGAATTGCTACGCAGGTTTGTGCAAGTTTCTTCAAGATAATTATTTCCCTTCACCGTAGGTCGTGGTAAATTTCAAATCTAATTTCTCAAAACTCAGAGATGCGAGCCCGGATTTCAACCCACGATCTCCGGCTTAAGAGGCCATAGCTTTTGAGCCACACGGCTACCATTACTAATAAAATCTGTTTATAGCTAAGTAACTATAGCTCAAATAACAGTTTAGTGATGTGAGTTCAAAAATCAGCGCCAAGCACCTCTCTAAGTATAGACACAGACACGGTCAAAAACTAAAGCTAATTCTATTGTTATAACATGTACAGACATAAAATGTCAATGTATGTGAGCAGCGTTACTGTTATATGTTACATGCCCACCTGTACAGGTGGGCTTGTATAATTTAAAATGACGTGCCCCACCACCGCATTTACGCACAGGATTTTTCATGCGATTTGTCGATCGTGATGTTGCACACTGATCATAGTTAACGGAATAGTTGACGCTCCCAAATACATGAAGAGTTGTAATAATATTTGCACGCACTCGTCCAAATCAACTGATTCAGTAGAGGGGCGCGCGTCATTTTAGCTTAGACAAGCTCTAATTATAATTTCGTTTCGAAGCTGTAAGGAATTTAACTTTCTTGCTTGCTAATTTTCAGTCGTAGTCATCTAATGTATTACCACTTCGGTGATCGAATAAAAACCAAAACTGTCGTTAAATCTAAACCAGTCAGATAGGAGTAGATATAGGTACGTAGTACGTACGTAGCTATAATTCAGTGCCGTCAATGTTAATTTTGTTTGCCTACAACACGAATACAAACTGTGACTTACTTTATTTGCTGACAGCGGATACAAATGTCATAGGCTTTTTTTTTGCAGAATTTTAACTAGTTTCCTCACTGAATTGCTATTAAAAAATTAACGACGCAAAGTAATTTTTTTTTCTGTGTTACATAATAAATACTACTACAAAATATATTATAATCGATTCATAGAGCGGCTGTAAATTATTGCCTAACCCATTTATCAATCCGCCATGAATACACAAGAATCACCCGTATATCTTGTGAATGGGAAACACATATAATAAATTCGTTTTTTTCCTCATTTACTGCATTTCGACATAGATATTGTTATCATGTGTTTGTTACGTATATTTGGGCCGAGATGTTTACACGGTATGTTTTGATTCGACAGGATGTGTGAACTTCGTATCGTGTTGGTCTACCGTTTGAAGGCTTACTCGTAGAAAAGTTACTTTGTTAAGAGGGTACGATGGCTGAGAGAATTTTGAGAAATAGGTATTTTAATGAAATGTCGCTGTCTCGCCCGAACCCCTCCGTGTCAGTACAGCGAGAGCGGGACAACTGCGCCTCAGACCGTTAATAGGCGCGTAAAATTGATCAAAACAGCATTTCGTAATCCCCTGTTTTCTTCTCGAAAACTGGGCCAATAAATTTATTTTTTTCATAAATAATTAGAGGACAGATTTAGCTATGCCCCTATGTCTTCCTTTTTTTGTTTATAGGAGGTATTCTTTTTTGACAAGTGTCTGAAAATGACGTTGAAATTGGGCAATTTTTTCGGTTTTTGAAAGCTCATATTTCTTATGTTAATTGAAATATGGAAAAAAACGAAACATAGGGGCATAGCTGTGGTAGATACAGATTACACAGTAAAAAAAATTTGGCTCTAAAGCCATTATCCAGGGAGGAAACAGGGGATTACGTTTGTATGGAGAAATGGTGCGCATCGTACCCTCTTAAGGTTCAATAATTCAAACACGATTGAACTGATCAAATGTTGTCTGTCATAGGTCATAGGTACATGTGATTCGGTAAAGATATGATAGGTGACCGAAAAACATTTAAAAATGGCTATCGTATCGCGTTGTTTTTTTTTGAGCTGTACAAACCGGTAACCTAATATGATTTTTGTAGAATTTAATCGCATTGTCTTTAATGACGCGCCGTAAGTCTGCGTTCCACCGTCACCACCTTGATGAATATACATCTACAACTGTGCGTTTCCGTCGGCATTTTCTGCCACGCACAGTTAAATGGTGGAATCAACTCCCGTCTACGGTGTTTCCAACTAACTATGACATCGGGTCCTTCAAGAAAAGAGTGTATTGTTCCCTTAAAGGCCGGCAACGGACTAGTGACCCTTCTGGGGTTTCTGGTTCTCATGGGTGGTGGTGATCGCTTACCAACAGGTGACCCACTTGCTCGTTTACCTCACTCTATCAATAAAAAAAAATAAAAAAAATGATGTCTCTTTTGTTCCCAACGGCACTTAGGCACGAAAAAAAAACGGCTTGGTTATTTCTTCTTCTCTCTCCAGCCTATTAACGCCCCACTGCTGCGCATAGACCTCCTCAAATTAAAGAGGCTTGACTTGTTGTTCTCACGCGGGCCCAGTAAGATTAGGAAATTGACATACTCCATTGTTTGCTCACGATATCTTCCTTCACCCGAAGCTCATAGTAAAGTGTAATTTTCCACACAAAAATCCCAAACATTCAGGGGTGCAAGTCCGGATTGGAACCTATGACTCTCTGCTTGAGAGGACATAAGCCAAAGCACAGGGCTACCACGGTTTATTTCATCCAGTATATGCGTGAATATATTATGCAACGAAACCTGTGTATATGTAACAGCCTAGACGGAATCAGGTGGTCGCTCGATGGCCGATAACCGTCGGGTCGGCGATACCCGAGCAACGACCCGGCTCTAGACTTATTGATTGGTCTGGAGTGACTGGACTACTAATAGCTCTAAGGTTTGACAAGCTGCAGTTAAGGCACGATATTGGAGCTCACTCTAGTCAACTAAACACTTATTTGTTGATACAACGGCGGTTTGAATGTTCTAACATGTTATTTTTGAGAGCTTTCGTTCGAAAAATAATGTTAGACTCCTCTGGAGCTAAACTAAAACCCACCATTCTGCTACTTACTCTGCTACAGCTACCTACTTCGATGCAACAAACGTATTTTATCAAGCAAAAACTTACCCATGAACCGTTTCCACATAAAACGATATAGCTAGGTGGTATATCACACATACGCCTAATTATCACCTCTGCCACACAAGATGCTATGACGCATTTTAAACTCTAAATGAGTTCATCATGAGAGCACTAAAACACCTATATCCTTGTGTCAACAGTTCATTTACTTACTCTCTTAACCCCGGCGCCACACATATTACAAATGTTTCAACACATATTTGAACACATATTTGATCTATGGTTGATTGTATAAATAAATAAATAAATATCACGGGACAATTCACACCAATTGACCTAGTCCCAAAGTAAGCTAGGAAAGCTTGTGTTATGGGTACTAGGCAACGGATAAACATACTTATATAGATAGATACATACTTAAATACATATTAAACACCCAAGACCCGTGAACAAACATTCGTATTTTTCATACAAATATCTGCCCCGACACGGGAATCGAACCCGGGACCTCAAGCTTCATAGTCAGGTTCTCTAACCACTAGGCCATCTGGTTGTCGTGTATGGATGTTCTATTGAACAAATAAGCAAATACCGGTGCTACACCCGGTTGATGTGATCAAATAAATGTGTTCAAACATTTGTAATATGTGTGGCGCCGGGGTTAGACCCTTCTGTCTATTATATACCAGGTATATATTTCAGAGTTATCAGCAGAGACGGAGAAGGGAATATAGCGTAAAATTTAAACTCCAGTTTCGTTGGCACTATATCCGTAACTACATGACTGGTAGTCCAGGATTAGTTTTTCTTATTATTATACAACAGGATGTTTAAATAACGTCCCGCTTGACTGATTGACTGATATACTCACTGACTAACTGACTCATTAATTGTACAGAAACGGGCGAGGGTCGGTCAAGTAAGTAACCAACGGGTAAAAACATAACAGACCGACCTAAGCACCCCCAGTGCCCAGCGGGAGAATACATGCTCCTCTCCCGGCCTTCCAGCAAATGGCTGAGGCAGGACACTGTGGGTAGATTAAGTCCCCTCCCTACCCCTCCCCTACTCAAAATTTAAAGCACACGTATTTTGTTCTGATAACCAATAGAGAAGGGGACTTGTGACCGGGTTTTTTAGTCCGTGCAAGTCGGACACTGTCTGGGCCCTCCATTCCCAGTTCGTCCGAAGGGATTTTTCCCGAGCACAAGTCACCCTTCCAATCCTTAAAGTAAAAAACAGCAAAGACTTCACGTCTTTGGTCCCTCTGGCGACTCATTAAAAAAACTGACTCATTAATTCCCAGCCCAAATTCTTAGGCCTACAAACCTGAAATCTTGCATGGGATAGGTAGGGACCCTATCTCCGTAACCATGATTACTAGACTCTTCAAATTTGGCCTTCAAGTAGCTAATAGCTGTGAAGAACTTAAATCAAGATTTTTGGAAATACCGTGGAAAGGCTTGAAGAACATTATTTTTAACTAACTGTAGCTTTTTAAAGATTCGGTACCTGGCAGATATCATCTTTAAGATCATTGAGGTGCAATAAGAAGTAATTTTTGGAATTTCTCGCGGTATAAAGATAGGGAGTTGACGATATTTCTGTGCGCGGACAAAATCGCGCGCAAAAGTTAGTTTACCTTAACACCATAAATAGAACCTAGCTCATAAAAGTTGAATTTAGTGTCAATAACAATTGCCGAATCGTTAGATTTGGCCTTAAGATAGAGTGATCCGATATAAAATCCCAACTTAGTCACCGTTTATGTATTCCTAGTCGTGTCTGTGTTTACGAGCGAGGTGTTACGACTCTCAGACTATAAACTGGCTCTCGGTATATTAAACGGAGATGGCTATCTCAAATAAAGCTACAGTAGTCGGAATTACAATGGGATGACTAGTGTAGTGCCGATTATTTTAAGGATGACGAATGCTCTAGGACTTGTTCGGACTAGTGTGACATAAAAATACATAACATATTAGAAACAAATATTATGTCAATCGTAATTGCGACTAGAAAAGCAAACAATGCATAATACAATACTGCGTATTCGATGTAATAGACTTTGTACTTATATTCCGTTAACTTTAGGGGGACATTCAACAGATCAAATGAGTTAATTTATTTAAGATGCTAGTATGGTGATTCTTATTTGATAAAAAGGAAATTCGAAGTTCAAACACTGTCATATTTTCATTGACACTAACTTTTTTTTATTCAAATTCAAATTCAAATTCAAATTCAAATTGTTTATTATACACCGTGAAATTTTAGTGGTTGTTTTCCCGAAACGAGGTGATTTAGTAACGATTGTACAATCGATTTATAATTACTATTTTGACTAGAGTCAAAAATCCAATTGTGAAAAACGAACGTCGAAAATGACCGCAAACCAATAGTAACGCTTCGTTGGTACAAGTAGCGTACGATCGTACGATAGGTTAGGTACCAACGAAGCGTTACTATTGGTTTGCGGTCATTTTCGACGTTCGTTTTTCACAATTGGATTTTTGACTCTAGTCAAAATAGTAATTATAGATCGATTGTACAATAGAAACTGAATCACCGCGTTTCGGGAAAACAACCACTAAAATTTCACGGTGTATAATATACAGTGTTGCTTTAGGATTAAGTTATTACAATAAATAAATAAAAAACTGGCCACCGCATGACATTTTTAAAGACAATACATTTTATCTGTGTCCCCTGCACTAGGCTAGGCCTGTGTCGCAGGTTGATTCTAAAGGACCTTTTACAATAAATTGTGCAATCTTTATTTTATCATGTATGAAAAATAAAAGATTTTTTCTTTCGATTAGGCAGAAAGTTAGTTACAAAGTACTAAACCATTTGTTAAAGTTAACGGAAAAAAATACGGTGAAGATAAAAACTTTCGGATGAAATATCAAGACAACACCACCATGATTAATGAATAGATTTATGATAGAATTTTAAAATTGGCTATAACAGTCACATGCGAGCACACCAACGCGCGGACCAATGAGGTGCCAGCTGCTGAGCCTGTCCAGCAGTCGCTGTAGCCGAAATCGGCTCGGACGGTATTATTATAATTATTATTATGATAGAAATTATAGTAAATATTGTTTAGGTTAGGTTTCTACTTTTCGTTGACCAGTCATTTTTAGTAATGTGCTCTTCAAATATTTTTTTTACAAAAACGGTAAAGTGCTCGGTTTTATCATCAAAGATTTAAATAGGCACATAATTAAGCTTATATTTAAAATTTTCACTACGCATAAAAAGTAATCATTATTATCTATAAAGTAGGTAACGCAGTGGACATGCGTGTCCCCGCCATTTGTATGGAAATTGGTGTATTTTCCGCTGAGTTACCAATTTTTTCCACAAAATTTCTTTGAATTTAAAGTTTAAAATATTAAATTTAGTTATTTCAGTTTTCATATAAGTTATTTACACTTGAAAAAAATCACCAGGTATGCCATATATTTCACGAAAGATTAATGGTTACTTAAAAGTAGAATGGCCCAGTTAACATAGATAGTTGTATAAAGTTATTAATTTGTCTTTTTTTTTCCTTTTTTCCTTTTTTTGTGACGGCAGAAGCATTCTACACTTCCATTGAACGTAGATATAGTTAAGATGTTCAGTTTTAGTTTTTTTTTTAACTAAGGGACCCCATACATCCCTGTATTTTTTTATTTTTATATGTAATTTGTTTTTAATTTTATATTGTAGTTTATATGTTCATTTTGTTTGTAATTATTTATTTTATTTTTGTTTGAAAAGATTACTTTCTGCCAAGTTTCTTGCGGCGCATGATTCTTGGCAATGATGGTCCTTACGAAAGCGCTGGTAGTTTTAAAAAAGTGACATGTTAAAGGGCCCTTTGCCGCCTACTTGCAGAATAAACGTTTTGATTTTGATTTTGATTAAGCGTTAGTTATTAGCATGTTTATGATTATGCGTATTATGACATTGTAAATATAATAAATATAAGTTGATTAACTTATAGTCAGTAAGCCATCAGCATTTTTATCGACTTCCCGCGTCTTAATTTTATTCGTCAATCAGACTAACTCCCCCCTTTTGCCCTCAGGCATGAAAATGACAATGTCAACATCAGCAACGATGAGCTCACGCGTGCACAGGAAGGTGATGCGGGCGCCGCATAAGCGCGTCTTGTCCGGCAAGATGGCGCACGCCGGCAAAATGGTGCATTCCGGCAAACTTGTGCATCCTGGCAAACTCTCGCACCTGGGCAAGATCGGCAAGCTCTCGCACTACACACACACTCACGCGCTCCGGCCGCCTGAGCCGTGTGAGAACAGCAACGATAGTGGACTAGGACCAGAACACGACCAGAGACATATGAATAGCCTTAATAGGTAAGACTTTTTAGTATAATTATGCACGCTTCCGCTGGGATGTTGGGCACTTGGTATCGTGCCATCCCGCTCGCGTTGATAGTATTTATTTGAGCAAGCGAAACGCTACGATACGAACATCGATTTTGGAATTTCGGACTGGACCTCCATGACCTTATACTGAGCATTTCTCAAAAACTTCGTGCATTTAATTTTGGACTCCGACTTGCATAGAAATTTACAGGTGAGTGCGTGAATGCAACTGAGCCTAACACATCCTCCCAAAATGTCCTATTCATTCGTATAGAAATTCCTTTTTTTATTACCAACCAACAAGGAAATTCGGTTTACGCAGCTAATCAATAAAATTGACCGTGTTCTGATTTGTAACTTTAAGCTTTTCGCTTTCCAAATAAAAATGTAACATGCAGATGTCTCTAATGCAAACTTCTCTATCAACATCAACTTTGGGCTTATCATCTAGTTAATGCATGTGCGATTTCATTAAATTATTATGGTTCACAATGTTGGGTTGATATTTAAGTAATGAAGTGGGTACATTTAGACTAGATTTGAAATTTATTTTAATCCATCCATGATAGGGTATTTGACACTATCAAGAATTGACAACCTTTCATTTTTTTAACACCTGTAAATTACTGCAGGAATCGAAAGAGTTTTGCATCCTGAACACGGAAAATATTTATTATAATTTATTTCTCCATATTTAAAAAAATACAACAAATTTAAAAACATATATGTACTTACAAATAGTGCCACAGAATAGATATGTTTCCTTTACCCTTTTCACTAGAAAAAAGAGCTGTCACAATTTTAAATAAAATTAAAAAGTAAGGGATCTATTCTATCGTTACGCTCTTTTAGAATAAGCACATCTTTAAAAAATTGTAACAAATTATTTAATAATCCTAGTGAAAATTCAAAACTATCAGCGTCTTTCTCTTTCCAAACAGAATAGAGAGAACGAATCAAATTATAGTTTTAGAAATATGAAATGTTGTCAATGGACGCACTTTTTATGATCTGTCAAAACTCAATTCTGTATAATTTTTACACGACAACAGTGAGCTGACCAACCCGATTGATTAACTATTTATTTGTTTCAAAGTAACTAATTAGGTATCTAATTTTACAGTTAATTGAAAATCAATCTGATTTCAGGGCTAAAGTTAATTGTATTTACACACTTTATTTTATATGAGTAGCGTCTTGGAATAAGTGTATAATGGTGTGAACTAAATACCCTAACCTGTCTCGTATCTTTGTCTATTGCTTAATATTATGTGTACCCTATGACTCAAACTATTATATATACTTAAACTATGTTTAAAATCTGTTGATTCGCTTTTTCTCTGTCACGCCGCAACGACTTAACATGTTAGCCATATTGTGGTTTCTTTACACAAAACGTCTCCTTACTCTTTATATTTCCAGATAAATACAACGTCGGGTGAGAATACGTTTGTGCCATATCCATTTTTTACCAAATTTGACTTTATGTGATGTTAAATGAGAACATATTATGAATTATATTTAGCATAAATCCCTTTGTAAAACGAATTATATTACGCCAAGAAAATTTTATTAAATTTGTGCCATATCCATGTTACGAAATAAATGATCATTATAATTTTGTGCTACATCCGGATACGGCACAAACGTTCAATTAAATCGCATTAAACTGTGTGCAAAGCGACACGATATTGTACTATTTTGTGTCATATCCATATGATTAGTTCAACAACGTAAGTGAACTCTCATTTATTTACCTACCTACTTTATTGATTTATTAGTGTTTGTCTATCGCTATAATAACTTACAAATTGCATTTCGATTGCGTCGTGAATAAACACTTCTGTTTTTACCTGGGTATAAAAAGTGATAAAATAAAAAGAGATATTCATCATGTCTAACGAAAGTAATGAGGAATTTAGTTCCCCACCCCGAATAACAGATGAAGAATACAGGTAATGTGTTTTAACTTCAATATCCGATTAGTACTTTTCTGGTTAAATGTATAATAATATATTTATTTATTAAAGGATAAACAGTATATTCCACAGGTTTATTCTATAAAACAGCAGTCAAATTAAATTATAATTCTATTAATAACAAACAAAATTACAAACATTAAGTATATGTAAATTTTGCTTATCAAAATCAAATCAAATTGTATTTTATTCTTAGTACCAATTTTTTTTTTTAATTTCTTGAACTTCGGCAAGGGAGAACAAACATTCGTATTATTCATACAATTATCTGCCCCGACCGGGAATCGAACCCGGGACCTCTAGCTTCATAGTCAAGTTCTCTAACCACTAGGCTATCCGGTCGTCATATATTTATATTTGATTATAAAGGATATGACACACAAATTAATTCACTCGTAATGAAACATCTTAAGCCATCTCCACCTAATTTACCTTGTTGAGTTTCTTGCCGGTTTCTTCTCAACAGGGTTTTTCTGAACCGGTGGTAGATTCTACGACGTTCATAGGAGCGTCAATTGATGCCTAAATTGAATAAAGAATTTTGACTTCGACTTTTAATTGGCTAAGTAAAGTTTTTTTAAGAGGTGCTAATTATATTTTTTTTCGACAGTCGGCGTTCGGAAGATCGAGAAACTGCAGCTGTTTTATTTTTATCTCCTATTGTTTACTGGAAATATTTTTTTAAGTGTTCGAGTTGACATTTGTGAGATTTAATGGCTGACAAGCCGTTCGTGCTCAGTAGGTACTTAGTAGAAACAGAAAAAAAACGAGGTCATAAGTCACTTTTGTCCATGTCAAACCGTTTGCGTTTCGTTTGCTTTGCGTTTTGGTGTGATTTTTGGACTATTTTTAACGACCTCCGCACAAAATTCGGATTTTCAATTTTACCGCATTTCTCCACGACTTATGCACGATAATTGAATCACGATTGAATATTTTCGATCATTATTTTGGAACTACTTTTTGGACAATGCCAAGTAAACGAAACGCAAACGGTTAGATTTCATTTGACATTGACAATTGACTTCGTTTTTTTTTCTATTTCTACTAAGTACTGAGCACGAACCGCTTGTCAGCCATTAAATCTCACAAATGTCATCTCGAACACTTAAAAAAATATTTCCAGTAAACGATAGGAGATAAAAATAAAACAGCTGCAGTTTCTCGGTCTAGAAGACGACTACTGTCGAAAAAAAATATATTTAGCACCTCTTCAAAAAACTTTGCTTAGCCAATTGTGTGATATCATACATAACATTACACGATAAGCCACTGCTCATCGAAAGTGGATATAGCAATCAGAAAACTGTAAATATTTCATTAATAACATTATATTGATAGAGTTTATATTGTAATTACAATAGTGTAGTTAGAACCTTTATGGCTGTTAAATTATTTTTTTTTTCTATTTTTTTTTCGAGGCTTTAGTGCACCTGTGCGACCCAGCCTGACTGTTAAGTTTAAATTAACAATAAAATATGCCCTAGTCTAAAATAAATGTTTTTGTTTAATTTCAATCTCCTAGAAATCAACCTTCATGGCGTATAGCACAAACGTATTCTCACCCGACGAGGCTAGAGTGAATAGGCTATTACTGAACCAGTGAGATACACTCTTGGCCTTTTCTACACTTTTCATCAGGTGAGATAGTGGTCAATCACGGGTCAGATTTATATAAAAAACCGGCCAAGAGCGTGCCGGACACGCCCAGGATAGGGTTCGGCAGCCATTACGACGTGTAATATCTGTATTCAACAAGTAATATTATTTCTAATGATTTTGTATTTACGTAACTTCCCAAGTAGGTATATTTTATAGGTCAGGCTGCTATTTACTCTTAAACTACTAATAATTCTTGAGCAAACTTAGCTATTATAGTTTTCCTTGTTAATTTGAGATATTTCCTCCCATCCTGATTTTTTTAATAATTTGTATACCAATAGTTTAGCTTTTAGAGGGGGGGGGACGCTCTATTTTAACAAAAAAAACACTTTAAAGTTAAATATTTCGCAAACGAATCACTGTATCGAAAAATCGTCTTCCAACCCCGTAATGATTTTAAAAGACCTATCCAACGATACCCCACACTATAAAGTTAGACGAAAAAAAAAGCCACCCCCACTACGTCTATGGGAGGTACCCTAAAAAAATTTTTCATTTTCATTTTATTTTATCACTTTGTCGGGTTAATTGCTATATATTATAGCCATGCAAAATTACAGCTTTCTAGCACTAATAGCCACTGCGTTAAGCCGCGGACAGACAGACAGACAGACAGACGGACGGACGGACGGACGGACAGACAGACATGACAAAACTATATGGGTTCCGTTTTGCCATTTTGGCTTCGAAACCCTAAAAAAGAAGATAGAACAATATTAAATAACATACAAAGTCTGTCAGGTATACGAGTATGTCTAAATTTAAAAAAAAATCTAAAAATTTTAGGTGTAACTCACCGGTTCAGTAGCACCCTGTTCACTCTAGGCACAGAAAAGTCACATATTACGCAATACTTAAATAAAATAAAATACTTACTATGCAACAGATTCGACACTTGCATCTGACTGCCGCTGTTAGAAGCAGTCACAGAGTTCATTTTTGAGTGACAAGCGACAAAGAGACCAGAATTTCTACGTGTCAATGATATCGGGGGAAGTACATTACTGTATATATAGTATTACTGCCTAGATTGTGTCTCTTAACTAGAAAAGAGTGCTTTAGCATTCCTTGTCTTAAATTTTAACCAATCATGCTAGCGCCGGTATCTTCGCGAGTTCGCCGCGCCGTGCGAATTCGCGCGACCTTCGTCTAATTTAGATAAACGTGCGTGCGCGCCGCTTCCCTAACACACGCGTCTCATTTGTACCTAATTAGCATACGGTATTTAATTTATTACGGTAACTGGATGATAGTGGGGGAGAGCTCAATAGAGATTTCTCTCTGTATGCCTTCCTAGGCCGAAAAGTCCGATCTGGAGCATCCGAAAACTTTTCATCATCATCATCATCATTATCATCATCATCATCATCATCATCATCCCAGTCTATATACGTCCCACTCAAGGGCACAGGCCTCCTCTCAGAATAAGAGGGCTTGAGCCGTAGGTCCCACGCGGGCCCAGTGCGGATTGGGAACTTCACATACACCATCGAATTTCTTCTCAGGTGTATGTAGGTTTCCTTACGATGTTTTACTTCACTGTAAAGCTCATGGTAAATTACAAATGTAATTTCGCACATAAATTCCGAAAAACTCAGAGGTACGAGCCAGGACTCGAACCTACGACCCTCTGCTTGAGAGACCATAGGTCAAACCACTAGGCCACTACGTCTTTTTTTTAAACTACTCGTTTTCGAAAACTTTTCGTTTCTAATATATCTCGGAAAGGCTTCCTGATTTTGAATTTTATTTTTATCGTGTTTGATTCTCAGCCCCAGCTATTTTTTTTCAAGTATATTATTTTGGGTAAAATTTACAAAAAACTATTGCATGGATCAATGTTCAGTCAGACTAAACCAACCACTGATGTATAATGTTGAATGGCTTGGATATTCATTTTGTTAGCACACTGCGTTTCTAGAAGGGTTCGCCTGGTTTGGCATCGCCAAAAATTAGCCGGCCCGAGAGTAGGGTAGGGTAGAGCGAGATTGTCTTTTGACGCACGCCCCCTGGTCGAGTTTCTAACCCCCTCTCTCTACTAGTTGTACGCTCGTAAAACAACTATCCAAATTTGCTTTTGGCGCCCTTCTCTCCTTGATCCGCCTCCGTCACTCACTTATCTTTCTAAACATACAAGCCACTTCCTTCCTCGTCTCCTGCCTGATTGGGTAATTGGCTTACACTACACACCGGGCCAGCCCCCGTCATATTGGTCACTTAATACATATAGGTACTAGCATGTAGTTATGTAAGTGGGAAATTGAAAAGAAAAATTGAAAATTGAATTGAAAATGAAATTGGTTTTGTATATATACGAGTATCTTCCACGGCTTAATCTGCGACTGTGAACCGCTTTCGACCGAAGTATTAACTCATTAATACAAAAAAGTGTTGTAACCTTCCAACGGGCAATAATCTAGCGAACGTCAAGGTGATGTTTCTTAATTAAAACTCTTAGAACACCTAATATGCATAAAAATAATATCACATAGATTAAACATCATCAAACTATCAGTTCGTTGAGCGGGGCATCTCGTAAAATATTACTCTATTGCTTACATTATAAGATATAATATTGTTTACTACGCACCAGTCTCAGGCGCAGGTTGCGCGTGCGCGTGCTAATTTGTATTTTTGGCACGTTCCTTTATAGTATACCGTGACTCAGTACTATACTATCGCTTCATCTAAGGTGTCGACCGGCTACGTACTTAAACCTTATATGTATATTATGCGGAAGTCATAGTATGTTTTGGGAAGATGAACATCACCGATTATGTGTAACAAAGGTCACGTTAAGAAGTTAAAAACATTTGTTTGAGAGTTAATTTTTTTTTGGTTATTTGAAATGTAACGAAATAGACCAAACGGAAGTGAAATAACTAAATGCGTGATTCTAGCTGTTTGTTTTTCTAAATTGTTATTTTATGGTAGGGCGAGTCAGTTGCAATAGCGTCAACAGCCTCGGTGACGGATTTGGTCAGAGTCGGACTTAGGGGAGGCCATCCGGGGCTACTACAAGGGAAGCCCCCCCCCTCACAATAGGAGTTAAAAAAAAACAAATATGGAAGGGTCAGGAACGTTTCCGTTTTTTTTTCAGCTTTTTGTTTCGCATCTCAAAGCCTACAGATCTCTAAATTCAGCCCTCGACTTGGTATCAGTGATTCGTTGTGTGGGTGGTTGGTGGGAAATATTTTTAACGCGCTTTTAAGCTTCACATTAAACTAGATTTTACCCGCAGCTTCGCTCGCATAAACCATTAGATTTGGCAGTTGAATTGAAATTTTGTGATTTTAGTAAATTACCATTGAAATTTCCAAAACATTCATCGTGGTCTTCATTTTTTTAAGTTGTTTGAAGATGAATCATGCAAAATTTCATGTTTTTTATCATTATCACACAGAAACACACAGACACACGCGCACGCACGCACACGCAAAAATTTTCATTATAATAATAGTACGTAGGATTAATTAAATGTTAAGTCGAATTTGAAATTTAAAAAAAAAGTGGTAAGTATAGTAAGTATAACTTTATCTACATAAAATCATCCAGACTGAGGTGACAGATGTCGTGTCTTGGCAAACTTGCTTATTTGCATAAAATTATTAAACATACACTGTAGATCCTGTTAGAACTAGGCACATAGTAACAAACGAACATTTTTAACCATACTACGAGGGGCGTTCAATATAAAGTGAGAATGAGATGCAAACTCTTTTAATATTACGAAATTAAATACTGGCCGGTAAAGCTAATCTATCTAGCTGATTGCTATGAAAAAAAAACTAACTGTCTTTTGTTTAAAAAAATATACGGTAATTTCTTTGCAATGCTATTGAGTACGTTAGCGAAAATGGAGAAAATTGAACTGCGCGCCGTTATCAAATACTTGTAAGAAATTTGAAGACGACGACGCGGTAGTCGCTGCAGTACAAGATTTTTTAAGTACTCAAGATGAGACCTTTTTTAAAAATGGAATTTTAAGTTTAGAAACAAGATATACTAAGTGTATTATGCTAAAAGGTGACTATGTCGAAAAATAAAATGACATTTAGTAAAAGTTGTTTATAACATACTCATTCTCACTTTTTATTGAACGCCCCTAGTAAATGGCGCCATGTGTTTTAATAATAATAATAAAATCATTAATAAAACTAAAAATCCGTATCAGAACGCCACTTTAAATGGATTTTTTCTATCCCACAACGCGTTGCTAATAAAAGATGTGAAATCATGCGGCAAAAAGCACCGTTTTGCATTTCATTAAAGCTCACTCGAATTTTAGGGTTCCCGTGCAAGAAATAACGCATACTTTGGAACCCTCTTCTTTACCAGGGTAAAAAGCAGGGAGCTAAGCCACTCTGTCAATAGCACCTACTTAGTCAAAATCAAGTAAGTAGGTCAAAAAGCTTAGGCTTTGAATATATTGATATTCCACCCACCACGTATCCTAGGATTTAATTAGTTCATTTAAAATCATAAAAAGCGAATCTACCGAAATATAACCCAACTAGTTATATGTACAATTCGCTCGCCTAAGTCTTATCCCTGCGGAAGGATTGACTTGAGTTTATTATGTGGGTTGGATAACGCTGCCAGTTTAGGGGCTGTTTCACCACCCATTGATTAATTTTAACTGACGGATAAATGTGATGCCGTCTCCATCTATTCGAACAAAACAAACTGAGACGGCATCACATTTATCCGTCAAATAAATTTGATCAATGGATGGTGAAACAGGGAGTTAGTCTGCAAAAAATAAAAATATTTTTTTTAACATCTTTCGTGGAATTCTCATGTTAATTTTGCACTAGCCGTTGCCCGCGACTCCGTCTGCAAAGAATTCGTTTATCGCTATCCCGCCGGAACTATTCAATTTTCCGGCATAAAATATGTTAATTCTACATGTTAATCCAGGTAGTGTTAGTAGTTTATACTACCTATGTGCCAAATTTCATCAGAATCTGTCAAATCGATTTAGCGTGAAAGAGTAACAAACATCCAGACGTCCGTTAAATTTTCGGGTTTAGAATATTAGTAAGAAAAGATAAAACTGAGCCGTGATTGACCCCTATCTCACCAGGATCCGCTGCCTCGTAGGTGTAGAACCTACCAAGCTGACTCAGATTGGTAGACACTCAGATGACTTCTACAGGAAGTAAAAGACACTCGTGTCAAACGAAAGACCCCTATCTCACCTGATGAAAAGTACACTGTATGTATGTCACTATGCCTCCGGCCTGAGATCGCCTATGTTTGCTATCTTTGAAATAATTACGACCCGCGAGACCGCAGTGTAGGGCAGAGGTGGCAATAATGGTGGCATGAAAGCGACACGTGTATTGAAAGGAAGGGACAAATCAAATTTACGAAGCTTCTTACATAGGTAGGAAGCGTTTATTATTTATACTATTGAAATTAAATACAATAATTGTCATTAATCAATTCTTAGGGGTTTATTTTGGCATCTTTAAAAAAATGTGTATTGTCCCTTTCATATAAATGTAGGTACTTTAAACATGAAACTACCGTGAGACTCAATCATGGTGAAAATAAACGGATCAATCACTTCTTAAAACGAGTTTAACTCGACATGTTTCGGGCTAATCCGTAGCCCTTCTTCTCAGAGTCAAACGCCACGGCGGCTGCCAAACGCGCACTGCGCGGTGTGCTGCGCTCGTTTTAAGACGTGAGTGAACCTTTTATTTTCACTATTAATGTAGGTAAGTACTTTTATTTTGAATTTTCTCTTTCATGCCGCCTCTCTCCTACGATCCCATATTTGTAGATCCGAAAATTATTGACAATAATGTACGGCCTGATAAATCAAACTTGCGGCATTATATTTTTAATTCAGGGTCGACAAATAAAATTCAAATGCAAATTATATTTATTACAGATAACAAAAATCCATAATTGTTAGTCATTATAACAAAATAAAATAAAATTAAAATTAATTAAAAATTAAATGTAGAATGTTCAAACAACAAAGGTCGTATTTTAATCGCACCCTACCGCGGGATGGACGACGCGGCGAAATTTTTTACTGTTCATTGCCTGTGCTGTATACGTACTAACTATGCGTCCAGTGTATTGGCCCCGCAATGAACAGAGAAAACGCTTGCCGCGCTCCAGTCGAGCGTAGTCTTGTTTGGACACATTACAAAGTTAACTGGTTCCGTCTATAACATTATACTGCGCTTGACCATTCGAAGTGACCCTCATTTTGAAACTAGTTTAGAGTCACTCGGAGTATGTTGACGATTGACGTCAGTGCTGCGTCAACAGGCGCGCGGCAGCCCGAATCGCCGCGGCTAACTTGACGCTTAACGATTAAGTTATCATAAAAATATAAAATAATACAACCTTTTTACAAGTCGTGATACCCTAGTGGTTTGACCTATGGCCTCACAAACGAAGGGTCGTAGGTTCGAGCCCGGGTTCGCACCTCTAAGTTTTTCGGAATTTATGTGCGAAATAAATTTGAAATTTACGAACATTACTGTGAAGGAAAACATCGTGAGGAAACCTGCACACGTAATTCCTTATTTTATTAAGCTGCCCTTAGGATATAATGCACTATAGTAATGAGTATGATAATTGTATTATTTGACAATCGCGTCTCGAAACTTCCACAAATATTCTGTGCGCTATACCTGTGCTTGGGGAACTCTGCTTTTAGTTAGTTGCTTAAGGTGCGATATACACATGCCTGTAGCTTGCACATTTTTGTGCAAGCAGCTCACACGCTTGTGTCATATTTGTATGAACTTTGACGTGCTTGCGCCAGCTACTGGCATAAAAATGTGCAAGCTACAGGCATGTATATTTCGGACCTAAGTTTGGATTCTTGGTGATAGTTTTTCGACATTCATAAGTACTAAGCCTAAGTTGAATGGAGATATATATTTTTACTTTGACTTTTTGTCATAAAATGGTAGTCCGTTTCATATTCATCTGCTTTACTGGTAGTTTTGGTTTTTTGGGTATCATTCTTCATTGCATCTGAGTGACTTTTAGCATTTAACTGGTATTTAGGCAAGTAAAATAAGTTTTTGTTAAAAAAAAACATTTTAAGAGCAAGCTTTTTAGCTGACCGTACTTTTTGTTGATTGTACTTGCATTGTTACCCAACTTACATAAGTATACTAAATTTCAAGTGAATCCGACCACTGGAGGTGGGTCAAATTCGACTTCCAAGATTTGACCCGTACATACATACATAGATACCTACATTGCAAGTTAATAAAAAGCTTTCAATAAGACACCTTAGCCACGTCTGTCTGCCTGTAATATTTCTGAAAGTATTAGGTAATTGTAAATGGATCGTTACGTATTGGGAAAAAATACTTCAATTTTCGCAGTTTGTCTGAAGATTTACGTTGAAAATCTCGCACTTTTTGTTATTCATGAGCACGTTTCGAGCCAAATGGTGCGAAGGAATGTCTTTAAAAAAACATTAATATTACGCGTTGGTGATAAATCACAATTTTGATGATACGTGACAAAAACTAACCTAGAAATTCCAGTATATTCAAAATATTCATGTCGAATCTAAGAATAACAGACATACAGACAGGCAGACACGGAGGGACGGAGGCTTATGGGAGGACTTTTTGTACGAGTTAAAATAAAGTATATTCCTGTGCCTGTGACTGCAAAATTAAAAGTGGACAGTTAAAACAAAACCATCGTGTCTGCAGATTAGACAACGAGGAGTGGGATCAACCCGGTTCCAAGCGACGCCGCGAGATGGCGGTAAAGGTAGAGTGCGACGACGCTAACGACGCGTACCCCTGCCCGCCGCCGCAAGCGCCGCCCGCGCCCGCCCTCGCCCTCACACTCCCCGAGTAGGTTGCTTTACGCTAAGTATGAAATTTCTTTCCCTCTGATCCCTAATCCTTTATCCGTTTTGCCATTAACCGCTGATCTATCAGCTTGCCGTTCCTTCTCCACGTTCTTGAGTGCACTTTTCTTGGATCGGAGAGTAAACCTTTCTACCACACCGTTCTTTTTAGGTGAAACAAGATTACTTACACTATTCCTGAATATCTCAAATTTTAGCCATAGTTCCTGCTAAATATACCAAAATTGAAATATCCCTAGATGTTCCCAGTGTGACTTTTTCACCCTTCAACTCCTAAATACCAACATTACATAAAACGTGGAAGCATAGCGCCGATTAACCAATATACTAGACCCGAAACAGAACTGCTCCCAGCTTTTGGTTTCCCGTTACTAAAAGCTCCAAGTTTCCGACAACATGTTAAAATATACCTACCTACGTACGTTTGATCCGACACATGGTATACTCTGAAAATATTAGCTTTGTGCTAGTGGATCCAATAAGCGTAGGTACTTCATCGTTCATTGCTATAGCAACAACACGTAGGAAAAGCAGTTATCCATGTACATCACCAACATAATTGGCAGTGAGTCAAAAAGACACCAATAAGGTTGGCCAGCTCTCAAAAATCTAGCAATCAGGGAATCTAGTTCGCAGGCCGTTTCCTTGTTTAATCTATGTGCATCTCGTATTGGATTAGTACTTAGAGAGGTCACATGGAAGCGCTCACAAGACACAAAGCGAGCGGTGGCATGTTTAGAGATTCAAGTGAATCGATCTCGTAGTTAAGTGTACACCTAAAAAACAAAGTAGGCGAAGGTTCGCCTTGCCTTTTGAGAGCGGAATGAAAGAGACCCCATTTACATTTATGGGCCAGGGCCCATAACCAGGGATGCCCCTTGACTCCCTTGAGACGATTCACGTGAAGAAACTCGTCAATCCTACGACACTGACGTCAGCTTTCTATACACATAGTATTGCTAACTTGAACAGTAGATTTAACATTTATTCAGGTAACAATGAAATCCCTCAAGGATTATTTAATACCACAATAATTAGGTACAACAAAGACGATAGTTGCCTTCCTTTCTTTCATTAAAATAAGAAGCTTGCGGTAGCTTAGTTTCAGGTTAGTATTAAAATTAGACTTAACTTTACAAGTACCTAATTATATTCTTGAACAATATTGTACGCCCGGAACGGGTAACTGTTGAAACTACTTTATATGTACTACCATCTATACTTCGTTTTTTTAGCATTAGAAAAAAGGTAAGCGATCTTTTTATTGAAAAACACTTTTGAGAAATAAGTAGCAGCTAATATGTAACAATTTGAAAGGAAATATGGTCATTTACACTATTTTCGTTTCATACGTAATAGTTACTATTTTTTTAAAGCCTTTTTCAATAAAAAGGCTCGTCAAGATTGTTAACCTTATTTATAATGCTAAAAAAACGAAGTATAAGTTATACAATATTATAAATTATTCTGATTCTGATTCGCTATATAGAGGTGTCTTTATCATTTAGTTTGTATGTAACTTAAACCTCTGCTTTTTTTTAGAGATGGCGCTGGTGTTAGCAGATGTCAAAATGTCATACGAAATGAATAACACAGAGTCGTAAAACTAGCTAAGGCAGGTCTATAATTTTAACCCTTATAAGGTAGAGGCGAGTTAGCGACCACAATACAACAATACAAATATTCTTTATTGAACACCAAAAACAGTACCACCATCACCACATGCCTTGACTTGGAAATGCAACCTTATGGTTTTAGTAATAAGTCACAATATCCATTATAATTATTGAAAGTACTACTAGCTTTAAAAATATCCTTTGTCAGGTATGTATTCGATAGCTGCTTTTGATTCTGTGGTAGTGTGCTCCAAGAAATGGGGCCTTATTAAGGGTTAAAGGAACGCGACGCGTTGTATAGACAGCCCTCTTGATTCAAGGCCGGCGCAAACCAGATGCGTGTGCGTATCACGCACAGTTGTAATGAATGAAACTGTAAAAAACCGGCCAAGAGCGTGTCGGACACGCCTAAGGTAGGGTTCCGTAGCCATTACGAAAAAATCAAGTAATATTTTTCTAAGGATTTCGTATGTGTACGGAATCATCCAAGTTTAGGTATGTTTTATACCTTAGGCTACTATTTACTCTTAAACTACAAATAATTTCCAAGCAATCTTAGCCGCTATAATTTTCCTAGTAAATTTGATATATTTACTACCCTTCTGAATTTTTTCAAATTTTTCCGCCAACTGTTTAGATTTTAGAGGGGGGGGGGGACGGCCGATTTTAATGAAAATTTTCACTTTAAAGTTGAATATTTCGCAAACAGATCATTGAATAGAAAAATCATGTTAGCAACCCCGCAATGATTTTAAAAGACCTATCCAACGATACCCCACACTATAGGGTTAGCCGAGAAAAAAAAAATCACCCCCACTTTACGTCTATGGGAGGTACCCTAAAAAAATATTTTTTACTTTTTTTTATTCAATCACATTGTCGGTGTGACTGATATATATATTGATGCCAAATTACAGCTTTCTAGTACTAACAGTCTCTGAGCTTAGCCGCGGACAGACAGACAGACAGACAGACAGACGGACAGACATGGCGAAACTATAAGGGTACCTAGTTGACTACGGAACTCTAAAAAGATGGCACACCAAGTGCACGCATCTAGTGCGTCATCTTTCTTACAGTTTAATTTATTACAACTAGTGTGTGACACTCACACGCATCTGGTTTGCGCCAGCCTTAAATCATGAGGGCTGTCTACACGACGTCTATAATTACATCTGGTTACAATTAATCAAAAAGGAACAAAAAATGCTTTTCGGATTTGATCTGTCGATAAGACGAACCTTAACCTAACTCTTTGCTTTGTCACATCGTCGGCATCAAGGTAAAGGTTCCACAGTAAAATCTAGTAGAGAATAGACCTATATACAATGTAAATACAATCGTTAGTGGAACAGTCAGTAGATATGGTCAACATGTTACGCGCTGGCTTAGCCTCCTAAGTCCAGGCGTACTTTATAAAGAAGAAATCATCAGTAAGAATGACAGCCGAATGTACTTAATAAAGTACAAATTATTCAATGAATAAAGAACTTCTTCGACGTTTAAATAAGTTCGAAAATTACAAAACGTATGACTCTTATCTAGGTCTTAATTCTATCATAACTCCTTTACTATGACCGCCATTCGTCTTTGGAATTCTCTTCCTTTGTCGTTAAGGCAAGCAAAATCCCTTCCCATTTTTAAAAACCTTCTAAAGGCTCACTATTTGTCACTAACGTAATTCTCGCTCTTTGACCCTTCTTTATTCTTTTTCTTTTTTGTTTATATTGTTTCTTTAATTTCCTTTTTAATCCTTTTCTCACATGCGGCCTTTTGAATTTTTTTTTTTCCATTGATATTTTGTATTAAGTATATGTAGTGTGTAAGTATTATATTGAATGTATTTGTTTATTTATATAATTTATATTATATTTGTATTGTTTTTATTGTTTGTTGTCTATTAAGTAATACTGCGTTTCTCTTGTCTGTTATTTCTGCCACCTACATTCGTCTGTTGATATTTATTAATTTCTGAGTAATTGGTTGTCTGGAAGAGATCGCTTTTTAGCGATAAGACCGCCTATTGTCTACCTGAATTTTTATTTTTGTAATGTCACTGTACTGTTCTTGGTGATCAATAAAGAATATTTGTATTGTATTGTATTGTCTTAGGTTCTACATCGGTTAGAAAAGGCCGGGACTCAGGAGGTTAAATCAAGATAAATAACATAATAATAATATCCTTATTGATTAATATCGTTATCACCGTATTATTAAATTGCATGCCCGTTGCATGCGATACCAGCATCACAGAGACATTATTGATATGCAGTTGTGTACTCCATCGTTCCGTCTTATCTATCAGCTTGATTCCCACTGTTCAAACTTCAATTTAACTGCCAAGAAAATCTAAATTAGTGTACGATTGTAAAAACAAATGCACTTAGTTGAATGAAAAGGCTACTTTTTGAAATGTAGGATCCATTGCAATTTGGTCCATCCTGAGATTCTCTCCAATTCAAACAGTGACACTTGGGCATCCCGATGCGTATGAATGCATTTAATTTGTAACATCCCATTATTCTGTCCAAATCAGTATTTAGTGTAGGTAATGACTAATGAACTAATACTTTTTCGCTATCTATCTGTCACAGCTATCAATCAAACCATTTCCCACACGCACTTAATGTTGATGTTTCATGTTATATAACGCAGCAATAATATATCAGTATACAATTTCAAACAAAAACGCTTTTATATACATTTATTATTATATACTTGGCGCCATAACTAATCTACTTGCAGCGTCACTGTGATAACAATGTCTGCGCTTCAGCATACTTCACCGATGACTTACCTACGTGATTCGTTATGATATTTTTGCAGACGATCGTGAAGATACTCGTTTATTACAAAAATATATTGAGCCATTTCAGGCAATAAATAGATAGAGGGTTCGTCGTGTTGGGTCTGTATACGTCCCACTGCTGGGGACAGGCCTTCTCTCGTTAGGGCTTGGGCCGTAGATGCTACGCGGGTCCAGTGCGGATTGGAAACTTCACACACACCATTGAATTTCTTCGCATGTATACAGGTTTCCTCAGAATGCTTTCCTTCACCGTAAATTTTAAATATAAATTCTCACGTAAAATCCGGAAAACTCAAGAGGTGCGAGCTTGGGTTCTACTTGAGAGGCCATAGGTCGAACCACTAGCCTACAACGTCTTCGGATAGAGAGTTAACGTATCTTATCATCATAATTATATTTGATTCCTTCAAACAAAATGAGTATTTAGTTGAAGTACCTATCGCATTGGAACACGGAGTACTGTGATAGTCCGCGGTTTCACGTGATAGAAATAAAACAAATTAACATTTTGTCTGTAATGAGAACATACAAACAATAATTTAGCTCACTGAACTGCTTTTAGGAATTGATAACAATATTAATTTGATAATTGACCTGATGCTCCAACCCGGTTAATCGGCTTACGGCTTACACTTAACGTGTTTCTTCGTGTTTTAGAACGTACTTAATAAAATTAAGATTCCACTCTCCTGTTCCAGAATACGAGCAAGCAGCAGTTTATCTAGTCCAAGCACAGAGCAATCCCGCCTTGCGTACCAAGAGACATACCGGTCATGCGGGAAGCTCGGTAGCGGCGGGAAGTACGCGGAGGGCGGGAAGCTGGCCGGGGCGGGGGGGAAGCTCTCAGGGAAGTTAGGTGGGAAGCTGGGCGGGAAGTACGGGGGGAAGCTGGCGCAGGCGCTGGCGAGAAGAAGGGCTCTGGTGGCAATGTCGCAGTCTGGTGCGCCGGGGCTCGCGGCGCCGCTCACGGGCCGCTCGCGGGACGGTACGGTCGAGTTGCAGATACTGTGCCAGCCCGAGTCGCAGCACAGAGCCAGGTCTGTCGCTACACCATAAATGCATGACTATCCCCCACCATAAAAGCATGAATACATGAATATATCCCACAACGGAACGACAAGTCGCAAGATCTTTGATTAAATTAGATTTAACACCGGTACTGTTTTTATTTTTCATAAAAGTGACAAATCAAATATAACGAACGTCAAGTCTACTTCTTCTTATCTTCTTAACAACAAGAATAAAGATATGTCGAATCATTACTTTGACAAAAATATAGTTCGTTGATAGCAGCATACAACACCTATACTTGACTAAGTGCTTCAGTTCTTTTAAATGTCTGTATTTGGTTCCAGGTATCAAACTGAGGGCAGTCGGGGAGCGGTGAAGGACAACTCAGGCAATGGGTTTCCAATAGTCAAATTGGTTGGTTACGACAAACCTGCCATTTTACAGGTAATTTAACGTATTCATCATTTCTTTCGATTGAAGCGTTGACTGCGGTTAAAATACCTACCTACCTACCTACCTGATAATCCACACCCTTATGGCTATAACATGAGGGTCAGCAGTATCAGATCGTATTTTAGCCGCACCGAAGCATTGAAATCGAGAGACATTTAGAATAGCTCAGCATTTTATCACGCTACTCTGGCTGCGAAGAATTCGTTTATCTCTATCCCGCGGGAAATATGCAATTTATCGGGATAAAAACTATCCTAATATGTCCTTTACAAGGTCTCAAACTATCTCCATACCAAATTTCATCTAAATCATACAGACAAATTCTGCCTCACAGACACACTTTCGCATTTCTAATGCCGGCTGTGTACACTCTCGAACGAGTGCTCTCGCCGAGGGTCTCACCGACTCTCGCCAAGGGAGCGAGAGCGGGCGAATAAGCCCGAGGCATCCCGAGGCGAGATGCTCGCACTCTGCCTGTCTCGACGAGAGTGTACAGCCGCCATTATAGAGTAAGTATGGATAACATTCACCTAGCTTGTAGGTACGCTCATTCAGTTGTATTTAATCTCTATCAAGACTGAAAAAAAATACTAAATAAATAAAAAAAAATAAACAAACAGTCATCCACCCAACCCGTTCATTCGCTTCAGCTGCCCTGCCGAACAGCCGATCCGGGACTACACCCCGTGATTCCGGAATTCCGAATTTTACCTGAAGGGCCGTGGATGACGAGATCGTCGTTCAACTCAACTCTAAACTATACTTAACCGCAACCTAGCCGGAGCTATGTGTTTTTCTGAATAAATTATTGTAATTTTTAAATTCGGTTTTATAATAATTTAACTCCCACTAACTAAATTCTATCTAGTCTAGTCACCCTAAAAACGTGACAATTACCACTAATAATGGCAAAGCTCCGGCTAAGTCGCGATTAATTAGATCTAGATTTTAGTTCTAGTTGAACGCGCTGAATTTAAGTAGGTACATAACCCGGAATGGGTTTACTTCCCTGCACACGACGATCTCGCCGCCGACGGGCTACTTCAGGAAAAAACCGGAATCCCGGAATCACAAGGTGTAGTCCCGGATCGGCTGTTCGGCTAACTTATTCTCACAAAACCCGAGCACATAATCAATCATTCATTCATCCTAGCCTATGTACGTCAGGGCACACGCCTCCTCACTCCTCACAGAATGAGACGGCATATGCAATCAACTAAGTACGTAAGTTATAGTTTAAATCATCCAACAAACACCAACAGGGCCCAATTGCATAACAAAGTACAAGTAATATTACAAGCGGAACTCTCGCTTCAGTTATATTAACCAGAAAGGGAGTTCCGCTTGTAATATAAGTTGTACTATGTTATGCAATTGGACCCAGGCTTACAATACGTTTACTTTTAGTTTACCACTAACAGATGGCTTGCCTTCATTTCATATTCAACTTTAACGACCGACAAATAAAGCCAATTTTAGAATACTGTTACGCACGTTTGCAGATTTTGTAATAGCTACTTTATTTGTATGGTGTTAAAGTTGGAAATGAAATGAAGGCAAGCCATCTGTCAGTAGTAAACTAAAAGTAAACGTATTGTACCGTCATACGATATTGCTATTTTTTGAAGGACCGCTCTCGACCAGGCCTTAGAATCCATCATTGCCCGCAGGTGTTCATCGGCACTGACACTGGCCGCGTGGCGCCGCACATGTTCTACCAGGCGTGTCGGGTCTCCGGCAAGAATTCCACGACGTGCAAGGAGCGTAAGGATGACGGCACCGTCGTCATCGAGATCGATCTCGAGCCCACCAAGAACTGGCAGGTCACGTGCGACTGCGTTGGGATACTCAAGGTTAGTTGCTACTTGTGCTAGCTTAGGTGGTTTAATAATAACCCAAACAGGATCATCAAAGGCCTATTCTGTTTCGGATTTTTGTACAATTGAACCCTTCAAGCCAGCCACCAGAACATCAGGCAAACACGTTTAACCGAGTAGAGAATACGTCTAATCGTCTATAGGGTAAGTCCAGGATAGATGCCCCACTTTTTGAAATAGCTTTATAATTCAAAAACTAAATAAATTATAGCATTGCGTACAATGCGTATGATAACTATGGTCCTTAATCTATTATTTTACTGTTCTTGTTTTAATATAAAGCGTATGGATTTTGTGTAAATCGTACTTTTGTAGACCCCTTTTAAATGGGATAGGTGCCTACCGTGGGGGATAGACGATTCGTCGCAAAAATGCGTCAGAGGATAGATGCCCTTTGAAATTAAACAAGTTAAATAAAAGTTATCAGTCTTTTATATTCATTGAAAATTCGCCTAGAATCCTAGTAGGTACTTACTAGATGTTTTACTGAAACAAATTATAAAAGCTTAATCAATTCCATATAAAATGTGATTTTCTTTCTATTTGCAAATACAGAAAAAACTTCACTAAATACCAATCAATATGTACCTACATTACATAACTACCTAGCTAGGATCAATTGTTTTTCATTTTTGGCAAAACGTCGTCTTAGTGTTATAGACGGTATTCCATATGTTCAGGCTTCTTCATTGACTCCTTTTTCTCCCTTCTTCATTCCCTCGAAGGCTGCTAGCAAGCTTTCTTCAGACCAGGCGACGTTACGCGGGACTGCGAGGGCGTTTTCTCTCATATTTACAAGGCATTTCGATCCTCTGCAACATAAAAATTCTTTGAAACAAGTTGAGGATAGATGCCCTTAGGGGCATCTATAGCGATCGAAAACGGGGCAACTATACTTTTCGCAGAGGATAGATGCCCTTTTCGATAAAAAATCAATTAATGATAAAATCACTATAAAATATACTAATCCACGCAGCCTAAACTTCAGTGTAACTAAATGAGTTAGCTAAAAGCGAAAATTATAAGCCAGTCTAAAGTTATTCAAAAACAAATACTTACGAATATAATTTTCACGCTCTGCGAGGTCTCGCCGCGGAAGGTTTTGGCACTCGTGGACTAAACGCGTTCGCTCTTGCTCATGATAGCAGCGGCCCAGAGGTTTGCAGGGAGGGGGCTTGCTATTATTTAGTGGAATTTTGGTCCCACAGCCTTGCAACTAGTAGAAATTGAAATCGAGGCATCTATCCCACTGGGGCATCTATCCTGGAATTACCCTACGTCTATAACAGTTGATTCATAATATATTGGCATAGTGCCAGTTATATCGGTGGATATGTAAGTAACAATGCTTCTGATTTTTGATTTCATTTGAAGGCACCAAGCACCAACGGATATGGATCCCATTGCAAAATTATTAGTGATGGCTAAAACTCATCATTCTCGTGTACTAAGCAAATATAATCTGAACCAGGATATCTCAGTATCTAATTCTGTTTAAATTACAAACCAAAATTATTTTGAATGCTTTTTAGATATCCGCGTTTTCTTTGTTATCCGTTAACTTCGAAAAATGATACGATGATGATGATGGTACGGTCACGGACTTTAAGTTGATGAGCAGGGCCCGTACTTTCCATGCCGATGACATCAATTTGACGTCACGCTGCATATACTCGTATCAAATATCCCAAATAGTTTTATTGTAATTATTGGTCATTAGTCGTCAATCATTTTAATCATTTACAAATGACTTCAAATGTAATCTATTCACACGTGGAATAATAAATACCTACTTGATGCGTGAAACGTAAATGAAACTATTTGTTTTGTTTTTATATACACCGTGAAATTTTAGTGGTTGTTTTCCCGAAAAGAGATGATTTAGTTTCGATTGTACAATCGATACTAAATCACCTCGTTTCGGGAAAACAACTACTAAAATTTCACGGTGTATACATTTTATTAAATGGTATTGTTACCACATTTCAATAATTACTAGAAAATAGAATTCCTCTGTAACTTGAAGTACGCCATCCTTCTGGCATTAATTCCTACGCAGAGAAAATCTAAGTCATCTTCGTGTTCAAACGTAATGCAATACCTATTCATAAAAATACTTTGGTTTTGTAATCGTATTTTTGTTTGTTGTGCCGCACATTCGGTTAATTTTTAATGATTGATGATTAATGATTGATTATCACAACTACTCGGATTGCAATCATCCTGTACGCGGCGTGACGACATCGGCATCAAATGTACGGGCTCTGTTGATGAGCCACTTGCGAATGTTCGTATTTTAGCCGTGTACCTAATGCAAATCTGTTTTAGCCCCTTATACTCGCATATCGGGACTTGCATTACATCACGCGGCTAAATTACGAACAGTAGCCATTGACCCATAATAACAACTAGACTCCCAATCACGCTCAAAAATTGTCGGAAGCAAAAGCCTGCACACGCGTCTATTGGGCAGGCTTTTGGTTCAGTTGTGTTTCGACCGCGCGTTGATTACAACGTCACTTCTCGCCCCGTATTCGTATATGTCTCTTTCGCACCGTAATCAAACTCACGAGAAAAAAAGAGAGACAGTCTAGCTTCAACTGCATTCTTTACTCTTTAGGCGGTTTCCAGCGCGTGACGTCATGGCACTACTTCTAACGATCGTATTCAATTGACATTAAACATTACTGCTACGAAATAAGGTGTTAATTTGAATGAATGCTGTTAATGTTATCTGTATAAATTGATGTATACGTACACACAACGCCGCTCGGACGTTTTTTGAGGAACTTTTGTTAAGCGATTGGGAGTCTAGTTGTTTTATTGTACGTCAATGACAGTAGCATAACAAGTGGCTTCTCAATAAAAGTCCGTGACCGTACATCGATAGAAAGTAAGTCATCCCATCATCCCAGCCTATATACGTCCCACTGCAGGGCACAGGCCTCCTCTAAGAATGAGAGGGCTTGGGCCGTAGTTCCCACGCGGGCCCAGTGCGGATTGGGAACTTCACACACACCATTGAATTTCTTCGCAGGTGTATGCAGATTTCTTCACGATGTTTTCCTTAACCGTAAAGTTCATGGCAAATTACAAATGTAATTTCGCACATAAATTCCGAGAAACTCAGAGGTGCGAGCCGGGATTTGAACCCACGACCCTCTGCTTGAGAGGCCACAGGTCAAACCAGTAGGCCACCACGTCTTCAGAAAGTAAGTAGGTACCTGATGATAATTAAAATTGTGGCCAACTCGAAAAAAAGCTTTTTTTGTGTTTTTCATGCATTTTAAATAAATATTGAGTTCACAGTCATCCATCATAAAAGGTCCTGTAAAGTTACAAAAAGTTAGTGTCAAATATGACGCAACTTCGACATCATAAATTAAAAATCTTTTACACTAGTTTACCGCGCATAATTAATTAAATTTAGTTATTGATCACTTTTTAACACAATAAGAGTTAAGAAATAAACTTCATTTAACCCGATGAATGTTCCCTTAAAGTTGAAATAAATCAATAATAACACGCTGTATATGTCCTTTAAACACAATTGACAATAATTAAATTCCAGTATCAGCTGTGAAAATTCCGCAATAAATCACCTATTGTATCGAGTTGTTAGGTCAATCAGTATTGTTTAGGGCGCGCGTCGGCACTATCAGGGGTCGTCGTGCTCCCTGACAGCATGATTGGCAGATGCAAGACAAAGGAAATCAATTAGTTCTCGCACAGCTAATAAAGGGTAATATTAATAAAGATGTTGTCACCGGACAGCTCAGGATGTAGAATGAACTTTATTCTTAAAGTTGTAAGGCTGGTTGGAAATTGTCAAGACAAAACAGACAGCTTTTACGCTTCTGACAAGTGCACTTTAAAACCACAAGCTTATTCTATATATAAGCCATTAATTAATGGTCTCTGAATAATTTGAAATCACAATCTTTTTGTTTGCAAGTCTTACATAAAAAAAAGAATGTTAGGGGCCTAAAATAGATTTTTACAAATGATGCGATAACTTTTGCCACTTCTCGGCCTTTACGATATCGTCAAAACATTACATAATTTTAAACCTGCGTCAATATTCACGCGTCTACTGATGCCTTATCACGTGATAGGACTCGTTCTGATTGTTTTAATAACAATTTGACGGAATATGATACGGTAGTCTGGAGTGACGCAGTTTCTCTTAGCAACAGGCCGCAGATGAGGGAATGATAACAAACATCACTTCACTTGATGTTTAGTTTTTTTTGGAAATTGTTTGAGTCTGCACTCTCGTTTAGAAGTTTAGTTTCGAATTCTGACTCAAGTACTTCCTAGATTATTGTATCTGTATCTGGCATTTACTTACTTACCTAAGTACTTACAAGCTGGGTGCAGCGATCCGAAGTGGGTCTTAGCCTCCGACACCAGACTACGCCATGCTTTGCGATCTTGGGTCAGCTCTTGCTAGCCTTTAACCCCGAGATCCGAAAGATCCTTGTGGACCTCGTCCCTCCAACGGTACCTGGGACGGCCAACTGGCATCTAATTTACTGACTTCTACCTATACTCATTTTCTTTTTCAACTAAAATAATAAACTCTAACTGACACCATCTCGGTTACTTAACTAGCAGCAATCTCATTATTTGGTCAATTGCTTCACAGATGTTACTTAATCTTGAAATTTGGTTTAAATCAGTTTCCAACCAGTCTTAAGTGAGTTATGTAGATTATTGTTCCTCTGAGCATATCAGGCGAACGAAGCCAAATCGGGGTTAAGGTCGGTTTGATAAAACCGTCGCCAAATTACACACCCAATCATGTGTTTCAAGTGATGACGATAGTTGACTACGTATTATTATTTACTACATTTCGTACTAAATACAAACTGAAATATAGATGCACAGAAAAAACCCCAGAAAAAAGACCAATGCTGGGAATCGAACCCAGGTCCTCAGCATTCCGTGCCGCGTGCCATACCCCTACACCACCACTGGTCTAGAGATTAGACACGAATCTTTCCTATACATCATACATTTCAATCTGCTAAATCATCACCTTATGCAGTGACAAACGCACATCTATGTTACACCCTCATCGAGAGATTTTAACACTCCTTCGGAACTAACCGCTCACCTGGACAAGAGATGGCGCTACTGTGCAACTTTAAACAAGTTAGCTATGAAGACATATTTTTTCAACTTCATTTTTTTATTACTTTTACGGTCATCCCGTGAAATCATACATTTCGTACTAAATACAAACTGAAATATAGATGCACAGAAAAAACCCCAGAAAAAAGACCAATGCTGGGAATCGAACCCAGGTCCCATTCCCAGCATTGGTCTTTTTTCTGGGGTTTTTTCTGTGCATCTATATTTCAGTTTGTATTTAGTACGAAATGTATGATTTCACGGGATGACCGTAAAAGTAATAAAAAAATGAAGTTGAAAAAATATGTACAAAAAAAGATACTTCATAGCTAACTTGTTTATTATTTACTATTTAATTGTTATATTATACTAACTACAGACTTTCTTTTAAAATCGATTTTAATTATTTCGAGATAAAGAACAATCAACATGTTTATTCAGTAAGTAGACCGCAACAGGGCTTTAACGTTTCGTTTTTATACTGCCTCATCCCTTAGCAAAAAGTCATTTTACCAAAACAAAAATCTGCTTACAATTTATTTAACCACTAACTAAATATGTACAAGTAAAACAGAACAGAACAGAAATAAAACCATGCAAACAATGAATACAGATTTCGTTTAAGCTTTTTACACCGCGTGTTTGTCGTAACTTTCAATATTACCTCGTTAAGTAAGTGAATTTTAAATAAAAGTGCTTCGGACCATTGGAGATGCGTGTTAACAAGCGGATCTGAAAAGTTATGATTGAAAATATATAAAAGCGATACCTTAAAGCTGAATTAAAAGCTAAGAGTACTTCAAGGTTCTGTTCTAGGTTCAATTTAATTATTTGCTGATATTACAGCACGTTACAAAAATATATACTTACCCAGACTAAGACAACTTTACCTGTAATCGTTATGATTCAATTGCTTGTTTTCATTTTTCACGCCGTAAGTACGCCGCTAGTGACGGCTCGTCACATAAATATAACACCTAATAATAGGCTAGGTAATTCACTTCAATTGAAGTCACTTGTAACAGTTTTTTATATCTACATGCTTTATACATATTTTTTACTTTGTATATCAAAGACGTCTTGTTCCCTTCACGATTTATTATGCGCAGTAATAATTTGCTAGAGCGAATTAAAAGCAATAAATCAATAGTTGCTATAAATTATTGACTCAAACAAGTCTATCACCGGTCAAAATATTTTCTTGTGGAGTTGTGGCTCTCCAAGACTGCTTCCAAAGAGATATCCAGCGGCTGATATGTATGATCGTTGTTTAACTGTTATTGTTATGCAGGAGCGTAACGTGGACGTGGAGCACCGGTTCGGAGAGCTGGGCGGGCCGGCGGCGCACGTGTCGCGCGGCAAGAAGAAGTCCACCCGCTGCCGCATGGTCTTCCGCACCGAGATCGTCAACGCCGAGGGCCAGACCGAGACGCTACAGGTCTGCTCCACGCAAATCATATGCAGTAAGTACCCAGTTTCCACCGCAATGAGAAGACCCTATCTCAAGTGGCTTTGAACGGTGAAGAAGATACTTCGGTGGTCGCTTTTTCTTCTAATAGAAGGAGCGTCCACGCTTTTCGTCAGTGGAAAGGTTAAGTCGCTAAAGCGCCACATTGGTCACTTTACAGGAGAAAGGAACAAAGTTTTTTTTTTCTGAAAAAAAAACATATATTGGTTTCTGTTAGGGGTGTTTTTGTTAAACCTATACCAAAATGCGATACTATAAACTCTTTATCTTTTAAATAAAAAATTACATAGGTAAATCTGCCATTTTACGAGATAGGTGTCGCTTTAGCGAAAACAGCCTATAAAAGTTAAAAATGATGGTTAGGTAAAAATCGCTTAACGTTCAATAAAACATAAGTATCCCACGAAATGGAAATGACGTTAGAATGGATTGAGTTCAGGGCACTGCGCTCAGGGCCAGGCCGGCTGCCGAGCTGGCTCAGGTAAGCAGGCATCGCAAATATTCAGGTTCGTCTAACTGCCAGGAGTTTGCGGCGCTTGCTTTTGAAACAATGGGGCCCGTGGTTAACGGACAAAAAAAAGTGCTGAAAGACTTGTCCAAGAGGTTAGTTCTGGCTCGGGGGTCCCTAAAGCTGGCGCTCATCTCGCTCAAAGGCTAGGGATAGCGGTACGAAAAAGTAATGCGGCCAGCGTTCTGGAGTCAATGCCAGTGACGTCTTTCGACGACGTCTTTGCCTTGTAGGTTATTTTTTTTAGTTCACTTATGTTATTTTGAACAAAACTACCGTGAGACTCATTCATAGCGAAAAAATACGGACAACTCACGTCTATGATCGAATTTAGCTCGACATATTGTGTTTGTAAACTCGGTTATGGACGCGAGTTATCCGTATTTTTTCACTATCACTTTATTTTATTGTTTAAATTAGTTTTATTTATTTAGTAGAAGGAAAGGTACCCGACTGTCCGGCTCCGATTTGATTTATTTTGATATACGTATGTTAGAGAGTATAGTCTAAATTTTTTTTTTCTTAGATCTTTGGGGGTTTAGTCACTTTTCAACCGACGAAAACAAAAGGAGGAGGTTCTCAAGTCGACGTGTATGTATATTTGTTTTTTTTTTTTTTATGTATGATCACGCATAACTTTTTACAGAGTAGTCCGATTTTGATGATTCTTTTTTTATTGGGAAGCGTATACCCCGAGGGTGGTCCCATTTAAATTTGGAAATAACATTCCTACCCTAAGGGTAGGAAAACAGGGGATGATTGACTAACTTTTTAGTCTGATGGGAAAAAAGTAAAGGTCAAACAAAAAAGGTGTTATTTTTTGCTTTTCAGTTTTTTCAGCGGTTTAATTTTTTGTTAAAAAGTTTTTTCAGTACTTTGGAGGAAAATTTCTCCAAATAAGTTGAGTTTGGACAGCTAAAAAATAATACGTGTCTGTTATTTTTGACTACTCTCTAACATACTTATATCAAAATAAATCAAATCGGAGCCGGACAGTTTGATTTTTAAAGAATGGAATTTACTAATGAACAATCTTTTTGACCTTTCGTGATTTTCACTCATAAATATTACCTACACTAAACGGGACTTATCACGCAAAAAATATTTACCTTGACGTTTCGGCCCCATTACAGCGACCGTGGTCACGAGTTGACTGAAGTGTTGAGTTTCGACTTTCGGTGTGATGGAGTGCCGTTACAAAATCTCGATCAAGTGCGGGTAGTTCGAGATACGGATGCTGATTCTTGTCAGAATCAAGTGCGGGTAGTTTGAAACACTCGAACGGCTAAACTAACTTGACACCCTACACTTCAGTCAAGTTGTGGCAACGGTCGCTGCAATGTGGTCGAAATCGAAACGTCGATTAAGAAAAAAATGTGGTAAGTCCGTTTAATGTAATAGTTAAATCTTTTTCAAATAGTGAAAAGTACGGTATCACGGTAGTTTAAATATTTTTGAAAATTTTAATCAGAATCTGACTAAAACGCCACACCGTTTCAAAAATGAAATACCCATCTAGGTTATTTTATTTTGCTAACATTCGACGAAGTATAACACCAGCCTATTCTCAACAATTCAATTCAACTCGAGTTGTTTTTTTTTTCGTCTAAGGTAGGCTAAAAGACTTAGGGGTTGTTTCACCACTTTTCTTAAAGTTCGGATTAGCTTAATCATAACCTTATTTGACAGATGGAATTAAAATTTCCGTTTCACCAGTCTTGATTAGCGCTAAGTGACGGACAAACTGTTTCTTAATTTGACCATCAGATCAGGAGGCATTTAGAATTTTTATCCGTTACATAAAGTTAGTTTATTTTTTTGTGGCTTTATGGTTGGAGAGCCCTTCAGCCGGTTTCAGAAAAATAAATCAAAGTATTTTTTATTTTTTAAAGAAAGAGGTCATGCTAAATTGCATAAAATAATTTAGATATCAAGATTTGAATAAAAAAATGTAGGTACACTTTTAGTATGTAAAAATAAATCCAAAATTTCGTAATATTTTTTAATAACAAACTTTTTTTCAGTGGCTCAATCGTTTGTTCTACCTGAACTTGTATGTCGCCATTAAAAAAAAGTTTATCTGTCAAATGGTTTGGCGCCACTTTTCGATTCGTTTTACGTGATTTTATTTTTCTTTGTCATTGTTAACAAAGTATCGTGAATAAATACCGTTTTTGGATCAATTATAATGTTACATATTTGTTTATGCAAAAAAAAATAGATGTATTCAAAAATTATATAGTTAACCATTTCTTCTGATTTAATAATGAGTGACTCTTTGAACGAAAGTGTGCGAACAGGAACGCGTGGTGGAACTTTTTGTTAAACCCACGATTAGTTAAGTGGTACTTAGTTTGCACAGGACCGGAGTGGTGAAACTGAAAAAACACTAGCTGACAGATTTGTCCAGTACTTAGTTTATTCATTGGTTACGTAACCAGTAGTTTGTCAATAAGGTGGTGAAACACCCCCTTAGTTTACCATTAGGACATTATGGACGTAACACATTAAATATGCAAAATCGAAGTAGGATGTCTCATAATGAAAAATTAAATGAAAGTTGGAGTGACCACCACCGAGAGGTGCGAAGGCGTGCTCGTACTTGTGTGAGGAACAGTGAAGGACATTTTGAACACTAAAGCGTAATTAAGTAGTTAACGACATTAATTTACTGTTTTGTACCTGAAATAAACGCTGTTTATCTGTTTATCTATCTTAGTACACAGGCTACGTTGTTACTCGTCGTTTATAAGTTCGTAATTATTTAGTTAGTGACAAAAGTTGAATATGTTTTTTATTTTGCCATCCCTTACTCTGGTGAATAACACAATTCATACACAATTGAAAAACGGAAACGAGGTATCTTTTTTTGGAAATACCTACCTTAATTTTTAGTTTTATATTTTTAAATGGCACATGCTTAGAAAGCCCGTATATCAAAGAAGTTTATCTACCTAGTAATTTTTACGCGAAAATAGCTTTTTTTTTGTAGAAATCCAAAGTTACTTTACATGACATTTTTTTATCGTTATGTCTAAAGAGGTTTTTTTAATCAGTCTAGCGGTAGTAGGCAATTATTTGAATTTATTTTGAAGAACCAAGGTATTGGGAAGGCAAAACAATAAAAATTAATTCAATACAGGATGTTATATAAAAACAAAGGCTGGCAAATAGAGCTATTAAAAAAAAAATAGTTATTTTATATTTTATTTAAAAAAATAGCTCGGTTTGCCAGATTTTCTTTTTCCTCACCGAAAACTAAGTCTTTTAGCCAACATCAGACAAAAAAAACAACTCGTGTTATGTCAGGACTGCGAGCGAGTCGTGTAGCCAGTACCATCGTAGTCGTAGGTACTTACCCATGTACTTGAATTGTATGGAAACGAGGTCTCTTTTTTGAAATACCTTTTTTTTGTTATTTTTTACTTTTCTTTTCTTAAGTGGCACATGTTTAGAAAGCCCGTAAACCAAAGAAGTTTATTAAGTAATTTGTACGCGTAAATCGCTGTTACTTTTTTTTATTGTAGACACGCAGTTACAAAAGTATTTAAGATTTTTTTTCTCGCCATGTCTAAAGAGGTTTTTTTTTAAACAATCTAGCAGTAATAGGAAATTATTTGAATTTACTTTGAAGAACCAGGGTATTGCGAAGGCAAAACACTAAAAATTCTAATACAGCCTAAACCTACAGGATGGTAAATTAAAAAAACTGGCAAAAAGTCTTTCTCAAAATCCGTGCAGCATGGCATAACAGTAAATGTTGTCAACAATGTTCAGAATGACCCTAACTATCACCCCTTAAAACCCCTACATCCGACTGCCAAATATCCTGTATATCTCATTTTCGACCAAATTGGCGCTTGACTTTTCCTTTCCACCGACGATATCATTAGCTCGCAGCCGACTAAATTGAGAGATTTTCCATACAATGTCCTACGCTTGGTAAAAATCGAATTCCTATTTATTTCGAAAACAGGCGAGGCTTTTCCGTCACACGGAGACTTAAAGCTACTTAGTGGATCAATAAGAATGTTTCCCTCCAGCCCAACCGCCAGGCGTCCCGGAGGTGTGCCGCAAGTCCCTGGTGTCGTCTCCGGCCATCGGGGGTCTGGAACTGTACCTGCTAGGCAAGAACTTCCTCAAGGAGACGCGCGTCGTGTTCTGCCACCGCCAGGACGGACGCACCGTCTGGGAGGAAGAGGTAGTACCTGACAAGGAGTTCCTGCAGCAGGTGGGTTCAATAACAACATACTTGGTTCGCCATTAGAATCGGCTGTTCCCTGCTTCCCAGCAGCTTCTTGACTGTTTTTTTTATTGTGAGAGGGAGGCAAACGAGCAAGCGGGTCATTTGATGGAAAATGATCACCACCGCCCATAAAAATCAACAACTCAAAGAGAGTCGCCAATCTGTTGCCGGCCTTTAAAGTAAGTATAAACCCTTTTCTTGAAAGCCCCGGCCATAGTTGCCTGCAAACACTGCTGCCGAAAGCTGGTTCCACAGTTTCACCGTACGTGGCAGGAAGTGCCGAAGAAAACATACAGTGGTGGAATTTTGCAGCAGGCAGCAAATTAAACAATTCTCCAGAGCACTTGAATAGTGTCCACATAATGTCAACTAATATCCAAATGCGAGAACCAGGCAGGGACCGCAGGAATACGGGAGGAGAGCCCGCCAGTTTGAATTCTGCCCCTACTTCCACGGTCGCTGGAACAAGATTACCTTCACTTCAAACACATCAAAACATCGATCTTACAATCAAATACTATTTCCAGACTCATCTAGTATGCTGTGTGCCTCCATACATGCGCCCGGACATAGCCGAGCCCGTAAACATTCAGCTATTCGTCCGGTCAGGAGGCAGGGCTTCGGAGCCGCACAACTTCCAGTACACCCCAACGGTCCACGACACAGGCCCGGTGCATAGCACGCGACACCACACGCAAGGTAAAACGAGTACGCGAGAGGTCGGGCGCTTGCATCGCTTCCGTGCGCTTTGAGGTTTTGCCGCCATTTTGTTGTCGACTGAAGCGACGCCATTTTGAAGAACTTCCTTTAGAAAATTTGTAATATTTAAGTACAGAGTATTTGGAACTAAGGTTAGCCTATGATTAGCCTTGACGTTAATTGTTGACAGAATATGTTGCTTTGTTTAACAAGTTTTTAGTAGCTAAAAACATCTGTTTTTATCATAAACAACTTAACTTAGTAGGTAAATTAAATAGCATACTTGAAACTCGTGAAATTAATATAGTCATTACAAAGTTCATGTGAAATAATTTATTTTCCAAACCAAAAATGCTTTAAAGATGGTGACGTGAAGTTGACATGTCAACACAAAATGGTGTCATTAATAAAAAAATCTACATATTTTCATTAACTGCTGATGCTTTTTTATTCAGTGAAATTTAACTATTTAGCATAGAAATACCATGGCTTTACTTTATTAACGTGGTGTGATTATTTATGAAATTGCTGTCAATGTGGGTACTTAACTATAGCATTCTCATCAGCTGTTTTACTATAGTTGATTACACCAGCTTTATAAGTCGCTTTTGTTTACTAATATACTAATAAAATTACGTACACCTATTCGTGTCTATATTTCGTTTAATTTAAGATTTGAATTAACGGTCAAATTGTAACACGCGTTTCTCGGTATTTCGAACACAAATGGACTAAAAATATCTAAGTACATACATGAACATTTATTAGCGGTATTTATTATGTTTTCATTATAGAAGTTAACACAATTTTTAATAGTTTCATTGTTTCATTTAAAAACGTGTGCATATTTTACCGTTAAGTTTCAAATGTTAAAATAAATGGAGTATACGTACCTAGTCGGTTACTAAGTTCTGTTACTCAGTTTGCAATCACCTTTCCAACGTTAAAACAAGTGCTATAAAAAAAAGTTAAATGTCACATTATATCTGCTTTCTGAGGTATAAATATATGCTACACATAACAAATATCTTATCGTATTTATAATGGACTGGGGTCTAAAAGAGAATCGTGTAGCTGTAATTGCGTTGCACAAATGTGGGCACCTGCCAAACATGATTTTGAAATTGCTTCAAAACTTAAAAATCAATAAGCAATTAATTTATCGTACTATTAAGAGGTATAATAGTACCCTTAGCGTTGATGGCCGCAAAAGATCTGGAATTCCACGCACCGTTCGGACACCAGCTCTAATAAAAGCGGTAAAGGCGAGAATCACAAGAAATCCCCTCCGGAACCAAGAATCGTAGGCTATTCAGATGTCTGTGAAGAGAAGCTCCCTAAAAAAAATTATCAACAAAGACCTTGGACGCCACTTCTACCGTAGACGGAAGAGTCATTTGCTGAATGGACGTTTGAAGACAATGAGACAAGAGAGAAGTCGCGTACTTCTAAAGCAGTACGCACAAAATGGGCGGGCACCGAAAAATTTTGTTAACAGACGCAATTTTTTTACCATTGAACAGAGTTGTAACTGCCAGAATGATAGAGTGTATGCAAAAAACAGTCAAGAAGCGAGTGTGACTGTTCCAAGAGTTCAACGAAGGCATCATCCCTCTTACGTGATTTGGCTGGGTGTGTCCTATTCAGGGCTAACAGAGTCCATTTCTGTGAAAAGGGTATGAAAACTGGGGCTAAAGTCTACTAATAAACTGTTCTCGAGCCAATTGTGAAACCTTAAGCCATACCCTATTTCAAAACCAGCCATGGGTTTTTCAACAGGACTCAGCCCCTGCCCACAAGGCAAAAACAACTCAAGCGTGGTTTCGAGTCAATAAAATTGACTTGATGGCACACGTAGAATGGACATCATCCAGCCCGGACCTGAATCCCCTGTATTATGCCATATGGCAGATTATTGAGGAAAAAGCATGTGCTAAATCTCACATGAATCTTGACTCTCTCAAGTACGCCATAGTCAAGACAGTGGCAGATTTAGGGGCTGTTTCACCACTTTTCTTAAAGTTCGGATTAGCTTAATCATAACCTTATTTGTCAGATGGAATAAAAATTTCTGTTTCACCAGTCTTGATTAGCGCTAAGTGACAGACAAACTATTTCTTAATTTGACCATCAGATCAGGTGGCATTTAGAATTTTTAACCGTCACATAACTTTTTAATTAGTTACTTTATTTTTTGTGGCCATGGTTGGAGAGCCCTTCAGCCGGTTTCAGAAAAATAAATCAAAGTATTTTTTATTTTTTTAAAGAAAGAAGTCATGCTAAAATTACAAACGAGAATTTAAATATCAAGATTTGAATAAAAAAAATATACGTCCGCTTTTATTATGTAAAAATAAATCCAAAATTTCGTAATATTTTTTAATAACAAACTTTTTTTCAGTGGCTCATTCGTTTGTTCTACCTGAACTTGTATGTCGCCATTAAAAAAAAGTTTATCTGTCAAATGGTTTGGCGCCACTTTTCGATTCGTTTTACGTGATTTTATTTTTCTTTGTTATTGTTAACAAAGTATCGTAAATAAATACCGTTTTTGGATCAATTATAATGTTACATATTTGTTTATGCAAAAAAAAATAGATGTATTCAAAAATTATATAGTTAATCATTTCTTTTGCTTTAATAATGAGTGACTCTTTGAACGAAAGTGTGCGAACAGGAACGCGTGGTCGTGAAATGCGACGTTGCCATTCCGACTTTTTGTTAAACCCACGATTAGTTAAGTGGTACTTAGTTTGCACAGTACCGGAGTGGTGAAACTGAAAAAACACTAGCTGACAGATTTGTCCAGTACTTAGTTTATTCATTGGTTACGTAACCAGCAGTTTGACAGTAAGGTGGTGAAACACCCCCTTAGACATGGCGGTGGTGCGTGCCGCCATTGATGACTGGGCTCGTCGTTTGAAGGCCTGTGTGCCAGTGAAGGTCATTTAGAAAAATATTTAATAAATGTACATCCTGATTGTCTGTACTTTCTTTTAATATATGGTTTATTCATGTTTCATTTATATATCTCATTTAGAGAAGGATTATTACAGTAACAGAACTTAGTAACCAACTAGGTATCTATTAATTACATTATTAATTGTGATGTATATTTTTTTTTAAGTTTTAAAGTTATAACCGGAAAACCTAAATAATATTACTCTACTCTGGTTTTCCTAAGAGTTTGTTTTATTTTTATATATACAATCAAAATTTAGTATATTTTTTACATGTTTATTTCAAGTCTAGTTGAAATCATCCTCAAAATTAATATATTTGAATTAGTAGTTTGATATGATCATAAAAAACATGTTTGTTGAGTGTTGTATGCTATGTCAGCACTCAAGTTTTTGCCATCATTTGGAGAACAAATTTTAAATTTCACAGAAAGCAGATTCTATTTTCCAGTCTGTAGACTAAAAAAAAATGGTCACTTATAGAAAAAAGTAAACTTAATTTTATTCGTTAAACCTGGTTTAAGCTCGTCATGAACCGAAGTGAAATCGAGATATTTTCTAACAAGTGGCCGCTATTATATGAAGAGTGGAGAATGAATCCCGTGACAGACTGTAAGCAACTACATACTTAGAAAAGTTTTTCTAACTACACAACAACTTTTAAGTTTTGCAACTAGGTACATAAAATAACATTGTGTGCATTTTCCATTTTTTTGTGTTCTATCACACAGATGGCGAAAACTGGAGCGCTGTCGTAATACGTGATATTGCTTAAGTAAACCACGACACTTGCTTCAATGAATGTGTGCATGCTACATTATATGTTCGCAATACGAAAATAGTATATGAACTTTTTGGAAGAAATGACTGATGCGTAATTGGCGTACTCTTTCTTTTTTTTCCCTTCTGTTCAAGCTAGGTCTGTCTAGGTAGCGGGGTGGGCCGCCGCTGCCGCCGCCGGCTCCCTCTGCACTACGGTACTGACACACACACACGCACACGATGCACACACGGCACATACATACACACACCGAACGTTACAGACTTATCTACACCCCACATACATTCCAATGGGAGTCCTTTACTGACAATTTTGGAACTATTTACGCTGACTTTGAAAATTTAAATCGCTACACTCTTTTTGCTGACGGTACTTGATTAATTTATTGAATCAGGCGTTAGTTGGCGGAGGTCCATGTCGATGAACTGAAACAATTACTTTGCTCACCCGCGAAAGCCAGGCGAAGGTCGCCTGTCGATTTGGCCAATCTTTTTGCATTGTTGATCACATCGTTGTAAATATTTGTAGATATGACTAAATTTTCAATAAAAAAAGTTTTATTCAAAAATATTAAAGTGTCCCAAAACAAATATTTTCAGGTATAGTGAAGTGTACCATTTACTTTTTTTTAAAAGATAAATTTTTGGGGTTCTTATTCAAAATCACGAGCAAAGAGTATTGTAATATTATATGAACAAGAGTGGCAACTCTATGGTCAAATATGCATGTATGGAAGGTGCTGCTGCCCTACGCCCTGGTGAAGAACTAATGTGACGTATCTATAGATGTATACCTATCTATATGTATATGTGGGTAGTGATGTACAGCTATAATTACGCGTAATTTTAATTGATAGGCTAATTGCCACTATTCGTATTTTAGCCGTCTAATCCAAATCAGCATATACGAAGTATAAGCGGCTAAACCCGATTTGCACTATTCGGCTAAAATACGAACATTGGCAAGTGGCCTATCAATTAAAGTCCTTGACCGTACAATTTGGTACGCCATGGCCATGGCCGATGAATGACAACTGACAAGTTTGACAAGTCAACCAAGATGGCCGCTAATTTAGTTCTTTACCAAACAACCAGAGATCGCTGTAGTCGCATGAAAAGTGTGATATATGTAAGTGTGCCCCCCCTGATCACGAGTACAATTCATTTTCATAATGAATAAGTGTCCTTATTTTTTGAGTCAGTTTTGTGAGTTTTTTTTCATACAGTTTATATGATGACATAAAAGTGACACAAAAAAAAAGTGTGGGAAATTGGGGACATTATTTTTAAACATCAAAATCAAAAGCACTCTTGATTCTGATTAAGAAAATTCCAAAACTTCAATAGTACTTAGAAGGTACATTTGAAATTGAAAATGGCCAGTTGCACAGTCTCCGAATAAGTAATGGGGATGTTGACACCACCAATCAACTGACGTTCTTTTTATGAGCTGTCAAAACACAATCTCCCATAGAGTTTGAATGGCAATAGCGACATATGACGTCATTGTTCGCATACTCATTACTCAATCAACTAACTATTTATTTTAACGACCGCCTTAGCCTAGTTGGTAGTTACCCTGCCTACGACGCAAGAGGTCCTGGGTTCGAATCCCGGTAAGGGCATTTATTTATGTGATGAGCACGAATATTTGTTCCTGAGTTATGGATGTTTTCTATGTATTTAAGTATTTATTTATCTATATAAGTATGTTTATCGTCGTCTAGTACCCATAGTACAAGCTTTGCTTAGTTTGGGACTAGGTCGATTTGTGTAAGATTGTCCCCACATATTTATTTATTTATTTATTTATTATTTATTTGTTTTAAAGCAACAAAAAATCTAATTTTGCATTTAATCGAAAATTAATCTGACTTTCAGGGCTGACATAAAGCGTTTTTTTACTGGAGTCGTGTCTTAAATTTTTTTTTAATGGTGTCAACATCCCTATTTAAACTATTTTATAAGTACCCACGTTATTTTTTTGATTCAAGCAGTAAAGTCAAAGACTTACTTACCATAATGAATAAATTCTGTACGATCTGAATAAATTTATAGTAAGTAGTTATGTGAAGCGATTCTATATCGGATTGCATAAAATTATTAGTCCTATTGTTGTGTCGCATAACTACTTTCCTCCGAATATCGTACGGTATAATCATTGTTCCGCATATTTTTTATTTGCTGAAATTGTTGTTCCTAATGTCGTTTGTCCTATAATTTTTTGTGTCTAAGATTTAACTGTTGATTGATTAATGTGCATAATTGTTTTGTTCCTAATATTTTAAGTAGTAAAATTACTATTTTGTCATTAGTTGAATGTTAATAAAATACCCAGAACTCAAAACAGTGCAGAATCATGGCATAACAGAATTCAAATATTTTTGGGCAATCATCATGTGGAATTCTATCATTTATCGAATCAATTGATTATGGAGATGAAATTCATATGGGCAGAAATTCAAAAACTAGTATGTGGAGCGACTCCACCAGCTAAAAAACGTAAACATTCAACCTTCGATTCATTCAACGGCAAATGTTTTGTTAAAACTAAGTACAAAAAAAAGATTACCTGATGCCAATATCCAGTAGGTATCGGTATCATAACTTTGATGTTTAAACCTGTTTCTTATTAAGTACACATTATAAATTAAAATTGTTTTATTAACGGATCTAACCAGGCCAAAGAATGTTTGTTCGGAATGTTTTTTTAAATGGTGAGACATGTCTAAGGGATGTCGGTGGGGACGAGAGCCAGCAGACGAAGCCCCTTTTCGCGGGGCTTCTATTTCTGTTCTGAGGGACAAAAGGTACCTAACGAACCTAACGAGGTTAAACTAGGCGTAGTCTGAAAGTTTTTTTAATGCGGGGGGCTTTGCCGCCCGAGCCCCTTTTTTGTAGCTGTCGTAGTAGAGCAATATAATTGTTAGGACAATTAATATTAGGTATATTACGTTTTAGGTAATTTGATGTTAGAGTTACAATATTAGGACGAACATGTTTTAGGACATTTTAATGTGTATGCCCAAAAATGAATAGGATAAACGAGTAGTATGCCATTCGACATCATGCCGAACATTTTCGGCCAAAAAAATTTAGGACAATAGACATTTGCGATACGACAGGCACCCATGTGAAGCTTTCGATTGTCCCGGTAGGTACGTAAAGGACTTCCGGATTTTTCACCTCAAAATAATAACACTGCCCCACGTTATACGGTACAAATTCACACATAATCAAAAATAATTTATCCTGTCAGAATTTAATATTTGCCGACTACGGGCGAAACTCGTATCGGACGTTACGGGAACCGCACTCTCCACTCTGAGTATACATCACGGTACCACTGCCCACGTACACAGCAGACTGACGCGCACACTCACACTCACACGCACACGCACGTAGCTAGCTCGTCCGCACAGTCAGGTCGCAGCCGCAGCTGTAGCTCGCCCGCGCTGACGCTCCCTCTGCGCAGGTGGCGCCGCCGACGAGGCGCGCCCCGTGCTGCTGTGGGGCGGCGCCATGCTGCCGCCGCCGCGCCGCGCCTCCGCCATCCTGCCCGACCGCGACCCGCCGCTCAAGGCCGAGCTGCCGGACGACTCCAGCCAGCACGAGCTGCCCGACCGCGGCGACGACTGCGACCAGGGCGAGGACCTGCGCCTCAAGACCGACCCCGCCTCCTTCACGCAGCACCTGCAGGCCATCCAGACCGACAAGATGGTCGAGTCCGTCACCGCCGCCATCTTCAACTCGGAGGACACCGGCGGACAGATGTACGCGCAGCCCATGATGGGCATCGAGCCGATGCGGCAGCTGATCGCGCCCACCGCCGACCTCAAGCTGGCGCGCCCCGAGCCGGCGCTGCTCGACTACCGCGCGCCCTACAACCCCTTCAACGCGATCACCAAGCTCGAGATGGAGACGGACCAGATCGAGCAGCGCATCGCGCAGCAGACGGCGCACATGGAGGCGCTCGTCGAGGACGCCATGAAGGCCACCGCCGCCATGCTGCCCGCCGACGCCGCCAAGCTGGACGAGCTGGTCAACTCGCGCGCCGAGGACCACCTGTCGGGGTCCCCGCCGGGCGCCGCGGGGCCGCCCGCGCCGCCCGCGCCCGCGCTGCTGTGCGAGCCGCCGCGCCTCGTGCTGCCGGCGCCGCCCTCGCAGGACGACCTGCTGCTGATGGCGGAGCTGCCCACCTCGGTCAAGACGCCGCCGGCCGCCGTCAAGTCCATGATCCTGAACGCGGCCGCCGAGATCCTCACGTCGGACACCACGATGAACGCGCTCGTCACGTCCGCCATCAACACGGCCAACATCCTGACCACGGAGGTGCTGCCGGCCGAGCAGCCGAGCCCGAGCGAGCCGGCGGCCATGTCGCAGGCCGTGTCGCAAGCCGTCACGCAGGCCGTGTCGCAGGCCGTGTCGCAGGCGGTGTCGCAGGCCGTGTCGCAGGAGATGACGGCGCCCGTGCAGGGCCTCACCGGCATGAGCGACAGCGACCTGCTCTCATACATCAACCCGAGCACCTTCGACCAGGGTGAGTTCCGCTACTGATACGGCTTCCGTTAATGGACGTAGTTTAACGAAAAGGATCCGACCCTCGACAAGTCGCTTTTTGATTTTGGATCTAGTTTCAGTACCAACAAAGATAAATTAAAGAAGAAAATGTCAGTTGGTTAGATCCTTTTCGTTAAAACTACGTCCGTTTGTTCCTCGTCCGTGCGGACTTAGTTGATAGTATAATTTTAAAAGTGACTCTAGTCCTGAACGATATGCTCGTTACCCTGCTATAGTATTGTTTTAACGAGCTCGTTCAATTCAATTTTTAAAAATATAGCTCCATCGATACTATCGATGATTCTGCCGATGTCTAGGTCAGGTTGATAAAGACACTATCGGTTGATCGTGGTCCGGTTGTTTCGGTGCGCGGTAAGACGGTAATCGAGTCTTTCGCTCAGCCAAAGACTAACTTGCATGATGAGATGCAATAATCTAGAATATTTGAATGCATTCCATCTCCAACTGCAATTCCAACTAAAAACTTTTTAGAAGATTATTTGTTGGATTTTTTGATTCATGATCAAGTCACGCCTTTTATGCGATTCGACAATCTTAATTTAACATATCGGATATTTTAACCATTACTTGGATACGTCCAATTGAATACCCTTGTAAATTTTTTTCAAAAGTTTAATTGAGATTGACTATGTTTCAATGTAATAATATGTACAGTTGTGGCCATATAATTAAGAACGATTATTTATTGAGATGATTTTTTCAAAGTAACAAGTATAACTAATTGCCCGTATTTTTTTTATTTCTCTCGGTATTGCAAAACTTTTCCGTACTACCGGTACATTCATTTATGCAACATAGTTGGCTACAAAATTAATAGAGAAACTTTATACATTCGATCTGAACCTAGTATTAGTACTTACTGGCTGGTCACGTAATTAAGAACGCTGAATAGTTTATTATTTTTTCAAATTTAAATAGAGAACATTGTGTGGCTCTGTGGTTGTAGATTATTATTCGTATAATTTTGGCGCCATTTCGTGCTGTTAAAGTCTTAAAAGTGATTACTTCGTATAAAAACAATGGGGAAAAATAAAAGTTGTGATAAATCTACAAGAGAAGTAATAATAAAACTTCGCGAGAAGAATTGGTCGTATAAAAAGATAGCCGACCATCTGCAATGTTCAAAAACAATGGTTTTCCATGCCGTAAAGCATTTTTCCACGTATCAAACTACTTCAAACGTTCCGCGTGGACCTAGACAGAGAAAGTCATCTCGTCGAGATGATCGAAATATCGTTCGTTTGGCAAAACAAAATCCTTTTAAAGGGTCTAATGAGTTGAGAAAAGAATATTTTGGCGAAAACAACCCTTCAGCAATCTCTGCACGCACTATTCGAAGGCGTTTGGTAGAAAATTAGTTGAACGGAAGGATAGCAAGGAAGGTGCCTATGTTGAAACGATGTCATAGGCAAGCCCGACTTGCATTTGCAAGAAGGTATGAAAACTGGACAGTCAGACAGTGGAAAAACGTTATTTTTTCTGACGAGACAAAAATAAATAGGGTATGTTCTGATGGAAAACGATACGTACGACGCCCTCCGAATAAAGCATTCGACCCAAAGTACACAAAAGTGACATTAAAGCATGGCGGGAGAAATGTGAAAATTTGGGGGTGCTTTTCTGGACATGGCGTTGGACCTGTTAGGCTGATAGAAGGAAACATGGATCAATTCCAATACAAAAATATACTGCAAGAAACAATGTTACCATATGCCGAAGACGTGCTTCCGGTTATTTGGACATTCCAGCACGACAATGATCCAAAGCATACTGCACGCACCGTTAAGGAATTCCTCACATCACAATCAGTTTCTGTCTTAGATTGGCCAGCCAACAGCCCAGATCTTAACCCAATAGAGCATCTTTGGTGCGAAGTCAAGAAAAAGTTTTCAAATCGACAGTGTGGCAATTTGAGAGAGCTGTACGACGTTTTCTTACAAGAATGGAACTCTATTTCTCTTGCGAAATGTCAAAAATTGATAGATTCAATGCCTCGCCGGTGTAAAGCCGTAATTAAAAGCCGTGGACATGCTACTAACTATTAATTTTAGTTCAAATGTATTAAATTGCTTTTTTTTCTATACCAACTTCACATTAATATGATTTATTTAATCTAAGTTTCATATAAAACAACTCTCGAGCAGTTTAATAAATCGTTCTTAATTATTTGTCCAGCTTCATTACTATTTGAATTTATAACTATAAAGAACAAATAAAATTTGTAAAAAAAAATGTTAGCAATTATACACTATTATTCTTAATCCCGTTTGCTCTATCCATGTGGCTATTTTATAACATAACTTGTTACTTCTAAGAAGGAACACAACTAGACATATGACAAAATTTAGATTTAAAAAAATCGGAAACTTCAAATCGTTCTTAATTGTATGACCACCACTGTATATGTCATGGACCAAGTAATCAAAGAGAGCATTTTTTCTAATGCCCCGGGCATTACGAATAATGGCAAGCTATACCGGGCCAAATGATTGATTATTATCTAAACTGGTCTAGTCTGGTCATTATGAATATTGCTAAGTGATCGTAGGGCAATTTGATAATAAAGATACATTGGATGGGTTACGGGGGGGAAACGCAATCTTCTAAAACAAAAAAAAAATGCAAATGATAGAAATGTGTGTCCAGTCATGTAAGGAACGTAAGTAAATAGGTTAGGTTAGGTTGGAGTTGCGTCAAGGCGCGAAGCGCCTAAACAACGAGGAATAGGAGCTCCGGGAATCGGAGATCCGTCTACATTGTAATACAGCCCTTTATGTTTCAAATCGAATAAGTGGGTTTTATAATAATAGTAATAAAACATGTATTTTTATTACTCTGCCCAATAGGTGATAATAGACATTATCTATAATGTCCTGGCAATGTATTTGAATAGTTATTAAATTATGTATAATGAGAATGACCCATTTATCACGTCTTGGTCCATAAGATATACATTTAGCTCATGTTGAAAGTGGAATGCGTCAAAGAAAGGAAAGTTAAAATTGCCGATTAGATTCCAGGGTCTAAATTCAGGAACGACCCAACACGGTTTGCGAGCGGCAATTCAATCGTTTGCGAGAGGATAGGGATGAACTGCTATTCAGGAACGCCAAAAATCACTGGTTTGCGAGGGGTTGGGGCTGAGATTGGGATGAGCTTTATTTATTTATTTACTAAACGAATTAACAGGAAAATAAGGCTCATCCCAAGCTCAGCCCATTCTTATCCTCTTGCAAACGATTGAATTACCGCACGCAAACCGTGTTGGGCCCTTCCTGAATTTAGCCCCAGGTTCATTTCGTCACTACTTTCTCGTAATCTCGTATCTCAAATCAATATGTAAACCAAACTGAACTTTATTGCACACTCGGTAAAGTTCAATTAGCCAGATTATCGATTTTGAGATACGAACTTTTTTCAAAGTACGAGGGGCGTTCAATATAAAGTGAGAATGAGATGCAAACTCTTTCAATATTAGGAAATTAAATACTGGCCGGTAAAGCTAATCTATCTAGCTGATTGCTATGAAAAAAAAAGTAACTGTTTTTTGTTTAAAAAAAAATACGGTAATTTCTTTGCAATGCTATTGAGTACGTTAGCGAAAATGGAGAAAATTTAACTGCGCGCCGTTATCAAATACTTGTGTTTGAAAAATTTTTCTACGGACCAAGTCAATTTAGATTTGCGGGACACTTTAGGGTCTAATGCTCCTCCGTATTCGACAGTCGCACGTTGGTGCCCCGAATTTAGACATGGAAGAACATCGACCATGGACGACCCCCGCTCCGGACGCCCTACTACTGCAATAACTGAAGAAATTGTGAAAAAAGTTAAAACTCAGTTTTGGCGGATTGTCGTGTCACGGTTCGTTTTATTGCTGAAAATGTAAAGATTTCAACGGGGAGCGTGCATAATATTTTACATGAACGCTTGGGTATGAAAAAGGTATCTGCGCGTTGGGTACCAAGAATGCTTACTGACACGCAAAAACAAACTAGAGTCGAGATTTGTCAAGAAGCTTTGGACCTGATACAGCAAGACCGGGAACTTTTTTTGGCGCGATTTATAACAATGGGCGAAACATGGCTCCATCATTACGACCCTGAAACGAAACTGCAGTCTATGACATGGAAAAGGCCATCATCTCCAACTCCGAAGAAATTCAAGGTGAGCCCATCTGCCGGTAAGGTCATGGGCTCTGTTTTTTGGGATGGTAAAGGGTTATTAATGATTGAGTATCTCGAGCATGGAGCCACTATTACGGGCACTTTATACGCCAAACAAATAGCAACATTGCGCAATGAGATCCGCGAAAAACGGCGAGGTAAGCTCTCGAAAGTTGTGCTGTTCCACCAGGACAATGCCCCGGCACACAAGTCCATCGTTGCAATGGCTGCAATTCGTGATGCTGGGTTCAATATCCTTAAGCATCCTCTCTATTCACCAGATCTCGCTCCCAGTGATTTCTACGTATTTCCGAGATTGAAACAATACCCGAGAGGCCAGAAATTTGAAGACTACGACGCGGTAGTCGCTGCAGTACAAGATTTTTTAAGTACTCAAGATGAGACCTTTTTTAAAAATGAAATTTTAAGTTTAGAATAAAGATATAATAAGTGTATTATGCTAAAAGGTGACTATGTCGAAAAATAAAATTACATTTAGTAAAAGTTGTTTATAACATACTCATTCTCACTTTTTATTGAACACCCCTAGTATAGTGACGATTTGCGTTTTACTTCTGAGGGGCTCAGAAATCGCACGGTGTATATGTTAGCCTTTTTTCGTATTGAGCAAGCTATAAAACACCATCGTTTATTTGCTAACATAATTCGTCAGTAACGTATAGTTTCAGATACACTGCTGTCGGGAACTAACAGAGTTGTTTTGTTGCAGTGTAATTCCGTCTGCGTCGCGGGTCGCACAGCGCGGTCTTATGCATTTCATTAGCGGTGTTGAAGGCTCAAATGCAGTTTTACGTAAATTTATAGTGGATTATACTGACATATACCTAGCGTAAGTAGCTCTAGAACACTACAATCTCCTTGCGATGACTGGAAAAGTGTGTATAAATGATTCTCAATATTATATTCGTGTTAGGGAGTGTTTTGGTCATGTTTGTACAACCATCTGCATGTCAATTACATTTTCACATGTGAGTCAGTATTACAGGGCTAATTTACATATACATTAGGTATATATTTAAAACTGAATCATTGGATACGTAGTTATTATGAGATTTACAGTGTATGATTGTATGAAGTTTTTTTTTAATTTCTAATTCTATTATGTAAATAGAGATAATTTGTATCAATGTTGTTATTGTTAATTATATCAAGTAGTTTAAGTGAGTGTGGCGATTTAAGAATATACATAATCATTTTGTTAAGACCGCTCGGTGTCCTTGCAAAAAAAAGTAAATATGACAAATTGACGGACAATTTACGTTAAAATGTCAAGCGAATGGTCACCTGGCAATATAAACCTGTCGAAATATTATGTTTATTTTTATACTAGTGATGTTTTGTATGATCGGACACTAGGACTTTTAACATAAATTGTATGTGATTAATTGTATGTAACATATATTATGATCAATGCCTAAGCTAAAGTAGATGCTTGATTCAAAGACGAATATATTATTTAAAGTGGACACATAAATGTTATAGTATAAATCTTCCCAGGTGAATTTTTCGCTTCGAGCCCTTATCTTTCAAAACAAACGGTATCGTCATAGTATTAAGGTTCAAATTTAATGTAATGGCTCGAAGCGAAAAATTCACCTGGGAAGATTTAATTTATACTATACCTATGCTTGTAAAGTTGAAAGAGTAAAGGCCGCTGGATGTCTCTAGTGAGTACTGCAGTGACTGTCAACTGTGGTCGAACGACTTGAATCCGAATGTACATCAATGAATTAACATCGGTATCAACGTTCGAATTTCACGGCACTCGGTAAGGGTAGCAAAATAAATAGACACTCGAATATTTGAATAATAACGTTTTTTTTTTGTTTTTACACTTAATTATACTGCGGTAAACTGTGCATACACTAAAAGAGGTTTATATTCTAAATACGTCATCATCATCATCATATATTTAAGAGCTAGGCTCTTGTCGGTGGAGTAATTTCCAGCTTATTCTACATTCCGCTCTTTCCTTCACTTCTTTATATAATGAAACATTTTTTTTCTTTTATTTGCTTCATAGGTATATGTCCTTCTTGGTCTTCCCCTTTTCATTTTCCCTTCTATCTTTTGCTTCTATTATAGTCTTAATGTAATGGGGATGTTGACACCACCAATCAACTTACGTTCTTTTTATGAGCTGTTAAAACACAATCTCCCATAGAGTTTGAATGACAATAGCGACATATGACGTCATTGTTCGCAATGCTCAATCAACTAACTATTTATTTGTTTTAAAGCAACAAAAAATCTAATTTTGCATTTAATAGAAAATTAATCTGACTTTCAGGGCTGAAATAAAGCGTTTTTTTACTGGAGTCGTGTCTTCAAATTCTTTTTTAATGGTGTCAACATCCCTATTATCGTGCCGTAAGAGATGAGATGACCTAGCATCTCCCCTCTCCTGTTCTCAATTATTTTCAACAAAGATCTTTCGTTAGCCATATTTAAAACATCCTCATTACTTTTCCTTTCTGTCCAGCTGATCTTTTAAATCCTCGTCCAACACCACATTTCGGACGCTTCCAATCTCTCTCTGTCTCTTTGGGTCATGGTCATTGACGTACAATAAAACAACTAAATCCAATCGCTTAACAAAAGATCCTCAAAAAACGTCCGAGCGGCACGATACAGATAACATTAACAGCATTAATTCAAATTAACACCTTATTTCGTAGCAGTAATGTTTAATGTTAATTGAATACGATCGTTAGAAGTAGTGACATAACGTCACGCGCTGGAAACCGCCTAAAGAGTAAAGAATGCAGTGGAGTGGTCATGCGAAGCGGAAGCTAGACGGTCTGTCCCTTTTTTTCTCGTGAGTTTGATTACGGTGCGACAGAGACATATACGAATACGGGGCGAGAAGTGACGTTGTAATCAACGCGCGGTCGCAACACAACTGAACCAAAACTCTGCACAATAGACGCGTGTGCAGACTTTTGCTTCCGACAATTTTTGAGCGTGATTGGGAGTCTAGTTGTTTTATTGTACGCCAATGGTCATGGTCCATGTTTCGCAGCCGTAGAGGGCTATACTCCAGATGCAGACTTTCATCAGTTACTTCCTGACGGAGCTTGATATTTTAGCTGAAAGTAGGCTTCTCTTAGTGTTAATACCTTTTTCGCCATGGCTATCCTGGGAATAATATCTGGTGTACATCTAGAGTCGTCTGTAATAATGCTGCCTAGGTATCTTAACGACTTCACTTGTGCTATTGCAGTGTTTTCTAATGCAATTGTACTGTCGCCTCTTCTTTTGGAGACTACTAAAGTTTTGATTTTGTTTTTATGTAGACCAGTTGCTTTGCCATTCTTAATACTGTTTAAGGCTTTTTCAAACTCGGACCTAATTTATCTTCTGTGACATTTTCTTCTTTCTCTATGTTATTTTCTAATATCCCAACTCCATCATATAATTTCTCAATACATCTAGTCGACCTTTCAGCTATTTCTTTATTATATATCAGTATTTTATCTTCCTCGTTTAAAATAGCTGTACCTACTTCGTTTTTTATGTGCCTTTTCTAAATTTCTTCGCATTCGAAAAATAAATTTCCAACGAATGTCAATTTAACTGTCATGCAAAATAATCTGTAAAGTCAAATAATAGTTTATCGAAACATTCATAACTGAAAATTAGCTTTAACGACCAAGTCCCAATCCAACTCCGTGTTAGACTGAGATAAGATTTTTAGAGTCCTTTTTTATTTCTACAAAATAAAGTTTACAAATACTAAGTGTATTTGTTTTTCTGCCGACCATACATTGGCATGAAATTTGAAGTTTGATACCGATGTTTATGATACAGATCCACCATGGAACCAAAGTAAACATGTGGATGAGGTGGATGTTCGGACTGTGAAGAATTCGACCAAATGCTATGTTCCATCCAGTAAAAGGGTCTTGAAAAGGGTTCCAATGAGCCAAGAGTTTGGGAACTGCACTAGTACTTTCTGGAGAATTTAGCGTAATACCGTCGTTTATTAGATAAAATCTACGTAGATTAATACCAGTTTGGCGAACAATTCGCGCTACCTAGTAAAATATCGATTTGTAAAAGTAAATTAAATTATATTTTTGTAAGTATATGAACACTTAGCTGTTTGCCCAAAAATGATTTAATCTTCATAAATTAAAGTAGTCAGCTAATATAATTATGTGTATAAAAGAATTAAATAGTTAATTTAACTATTTGTTTAATCTCATGCATTGTAAGCACAAGCAGGTGTTTTTCTGAACATTTTGTCTATGATATTTATAAACTGTTTTGAGACTTAAGTCTTGAGCTCTGCTTCATATTATCAACCAAGTATAGATACGTCTCTGTACCATCCATTTCGTATGGCATGTTATAAATAAATTACCGAAAGTATGGAATTACATTATGTAGTGGTATTGTGTGTTTATAGGCATTCCACTTTAGTGAGAGAGAGACAACAATATAGAGGTCTCTCTCTCTCCAATGTCTATAAACACAGAATACCACTAAATATGCAATTCCACGCTCTCGGTAATTTATCTATAACCTTTGATTATCACAATAACGCCATCTATGAATTGAATTAAGAATCTTAATAGAGACATATACTTACCTAAATCAAAATGATCAAAATGCCATACCAAATGAAAGGTGCAGAGACCTCTCTAAACTAGCTACAGGACGTTTATTATTTTAAAAGTATACGACATTGTAGAGACATTCACAATCGTCTTGATTTAATCGTCGTTGATTTTACCATACGATAAACCTTTTTTTATCTTCTATTTTATACTGAATAAAGGTACAAACTGGAAATATTTTGTGGTATATTTAAAAAAAACCGCTTGTCTTGAGCAATGCGATGGCGCACCGAAACCACGTTCATGTCCGCATATTTTTGTGATATGTAACGAAATAATATTAATTAGTGTTCGACATAGTAGCTAATTTTGTAGGATAAGGAAAACTGTACTGATGTAATTAGATAAAAGATTTATTATAAACATACATATATAACGAACTTTTTATAGTGAATTGGAATGCTACATATTAAATGTGCCATTTACGCGTGTAACCTTAGGGTAGTTTATGTTAGCATATCTGAATCGTTTCGGCCGACATTCACAAACCGACAAGCTTACAACTTTACCAAACGATAGTCCAAAAGTATAAACCCCTGTGGTTCCTGGTGTCAGTCAAGAGGCTGCAAAATGGGAACTGCACTTCTGACAACCGTAATTATGGACTGTTTGACGTCTAGCAAGTGAATTTTGGCGGCAGCGTAAGTATTTACTTAACCTGTTAAAAAAAGTTTTCACATTTTTAAATGAAAATCAATCAACGGTGTTTAATGACTTGGCTGTATGGTTTTAAAACTTTGAACTTTCCCTAGCGGAAAGAATTTAAAAAACAACATTAATGGTATTTATTTTTTGTGGCAAATTTAAATAGCGAGAATGTTTGTAAGGTTTGGCTGTATCTAATTTCATAAATTGGCAGTTTACAAGTTTTACAGTAATACATGTGCCTTATTTTGACCATAAACAGCAAAAAAGGGTCCATAACAAGTGTAATAAAGAAATATTTCAACAGCACAAAGTCTCAACTGGTACCATAATTTTTTTATTCAGCAAAATAATCGGTTAAGAAAATAATTAAGTACATATAATTTGTTATGTAGCGGACACAGATATCTTGTTGAGGGTTCGCTATATGTTTTATAAATTCCAAATTATTATATATAATTATAGATAAAAAACGTCAGCCAAATAAACGATTTCATTAGTTAGAAATAAATGTTAAAATATATGACATGAGTATTTTTAATTGCTATTTACACCACTGATCAAAGCAGTACACGAATTTTTGTATTAACTATTTGAAAATTACAAACTTTGGTCAATATACAGTATACACATAGATTTATATTTGGGAACATTTAATAGTATCTAAGGTTGGTAATAATTAGAGAGGTCACCTACTGATGCTGATCCATATTTTATGATGATTTTAACGGCCTTACTTGGCATATCTATGAAAGCTATTAAAAGAATATTATTATAAACACCTGTTATTTAAAACACCGAGTAAAGTTTACGTAATAAGTTTATTGATTTTGAGATACAAGCTTTCGGACACCTACTCGTATCTGCGTAGCTCGCCCAAATTAACGGCGAGATATTGATGTAATTTTTAAAATAGTAGTAAATCGGCTAGCCAAATTATAGTGACTCGAGTTTACTAACATGAGGCTAGTGACTGTTGAAACAAAATCAAAAACATATTTATGTATATTTTGATAACATAAACAAACATAGAATATCTACTGTTATTATCTTAAAATGTCCGACTAACATATCACAAATCAGGTCAAAGTTCAAATTGTTTTAGTCACAAAAGATAATATTTACCAGCATTAAGTAGTATGTTTACTTTAAATCGGTAATGTGTGCTAATCGTTTATACTGCGTGTCTTAAATTTAAATACAAAACCTCATTGAAAGTAGGGGTGCGGGTAAAATACGACCCCATGTTTGTCGACCTGGAACGGACGACGATTGTCCACCCTAATAATAATATACCCTTATGACAATAACATGAGGGTTTGAATTATAAGGTCGTACATTATTGTCATTCATTACGGGTCGACAACTACAGGTCGTGTATTAACTGCACCCAAAAATACAGGCGGTAAATCTCAAATGGTGTCTAAATAAATATATGTAGATATAAAATGGCGTATGTTTACATCAAATATAGCAAAGTAAGATGCTGTAAGTGGCTTGCGATGCCTTGTCGCTTACGATGTTTTATTATTTACGAATATTCTTCTGGAAATGTGTACAACAGCTATTTTATAGTTGCTGGAAAAGGCACAGCGTTAAAAATGCGATAAGCTTTTAGCTTTGATGGGTTTTTAAATGTAATTACTTCTATTCTAATAACGTTGTCTACGTTTGAATTCATTATGTTTTGTAAAACTTAGATTAATGAAAATACATCCTTGAAAGAAATAAGTAAATCTGTAAATTACTGGGCGCGGTAAAGAAAAATAAAAGAGAACGACATTGTGATGATTCGTTTAGTATGTATGAAGATTTATTTTTTTAATGTCACTGATTATTTTCAAATAATTATTAAGAATACATATTATTATATTAATTGATAAAAGAGTCATTATTCGAGCGTTTGTTCCGTATCACTTTCGTGGTCACATTGTTGTAGAAATGGCAAAAGATTCCGATACAGTTTTAAAATATGTGGTAGAAGTAGAAGTACAGCACCTCTAATAAATAACCGAAAACGCCATCAAAATCTACAGCAGATTCGTAGAAAACGTGACCACGAAAGTGAGGCGGTTGAAACGCTCGAATAATGGCCCAAAATGTACCGAAATCACTACCTTTATAAGATTACTCTGGTCTTCCGATATACTTATACAATAATGGATCTGATTCGATAAAACGGAGTAATGTATGAATCGTTTCGTTTGGCCCAATTTAAAATCAATCACATTCTGTTCCACTTGGAAATTTTATATACTATTTCCAATGTGTCACGTTTTTTTACAGAATGATATTTACAGTAGTTTTATTCGTCAGTTACAGCATTGTAAGTCGAGTGTAGATCTCTAGTCGGTCCAATACATTCAATGCAACTTGCCGAAATGTTTGAAAACATGCATGTTATTTGTTTTGATGTACTAATTAAATAAATGTTATGAAAATATACATTTTAATTTCAATTTCTGCCAAACACTCCACTGTATGAAGAACTGCGTGAAATAGACAGACAGCAGGGTAATTGCTTGATTGTGGAACTTTTTTGACACTCTGCATCTGATTGCAATTACAGTTTTTGTATGGCTATGACAATTGGCTGTTTCCGATATCAATTGTCAGCCCATACAAGAACTGTCAAAATGAACGCGATGGCGATTGAGTTATTGATAGAAAAAATTACCCCCCCCCCCCCCGCACACCCGCGTTCACATTCAACACCGTACTCTCCCAAGTCAAGCGTGCCTATAGAAGTTTTACTTCAAAAACCCCCGATTTTGAAACATTCTTCCGCTCCGCTCCGCTCCTATTGGTGTTAGCGTGATGATATATGGCCTATAGCCTTCCTCGATAAATGTGCTATCTAACACTGAAAGAATTTTTCAAATTGGAGCAGTAGTTCCTGAGATTAGCGCGTTTAAACAAAAAAAACCTGTTTGATAAATTCTTAAAATAGACGTATCTTTCTTATTTGTGAACAGATTCAAATGAAACCAACACTAAATGTTAATCCAAGAAAATACCAACATATCAGTGAAAACCGCATCCTTTTAGGTTAAGCCGTTTCTGAGATTAGCGCGCACAAACGCACAGACAAACAGACAATAATTCTAAAAATCATTGTTTTGGGTTCTATTGTGCTTTATTTGTGCTAATAAATAGCCCTAGTGACAGTTTTTCTCAAATATCTTCAATGTACAGACACCGACTTGTTACAGATTTATTATATGTATAGATTTTGCCCGCGCGCAATCAGCAGACACAACCCCCTGGCCTCCCCACGACGACCACGACCTGCCTGACGAGCCTATTCGGTTTTGAATGGAACATGGTGTATTGAAAACAAGCTTTTTTGGCAATCCGATATAGAGAAAAACACGGTGACAGGAAAGTCTGGTATTCTGGGGATTTGATATTTTAGAAATAGGGTAAGTCGGCAATCTAGTATTTTGCAAGTCTGATATTTAGGGAACGAGCGCTGCAAATTTGAGTATGCCTGCTTGACGTCATGGAGTAGACTAGAGAAATTTCATCCCCATGTACCTACACCCTACCCATACCAAACAGTATGTACCAAACAGTGTGTACCCATGGCAAACAGTTAGTATTCAAATATTCTAAATCAAACCCCGGAAAGACATGGCGAAATGACTATGGAACCATAAAACAGGTCATACATAACTGAGCCCTGGCCTCCTAGAACAGCTATGTAGAAATGTTACTGATCATCATTTTCAGAGTCAACACATGGGTCGTGATGATGATGATGATCACACCCTCATGACCTGAGCCTTAGGCTCCTAGAACGGCTCTGTGGAAAAATTACTGATATTGTATACTCCATTTAATTTAGAATTATAATTATTATAAACCACAATAACATTATATTGGGGCTCGTGAACTGTAATCTCTTTACAATAATTTGTACTAGAGTAACAATTGACGACACGCAATAAAGTGTTATTAAAACAATTTTATTTTGCGGCTCCCAGACTATTGTACTGTACTATTTGCTAGGTAAGAAATAGTTGACGAGCCGCAATATAGTGATGTTGTGGTTTTCAATTCTAAATTAAATGAAGTATAGTTATAAGCAAGGGAGAACAAAAGAGAAAAAAAATATATAGTGTTGCAACATTGCACTTCATTTAATTCAATTGATCCTATTTTTTTATACATACATTTTACTATTCATATGAGCTTGTTTACAACGTATATACTAACATAACCCCGTGATACTTACAGTAGTGTATTGACAAAATAATGTTATTAAATAAATATATTATATACCTAAATACGAACATAGTGTGAAAGTACAGAAGAGAACAAAGACTATCATCAGAATGGCAACCCAGGCGGGCATAGTACCTGCAACAAACATAGTTCATTTAAAACATGTAACATAGGTATCCACATCATACTAATATTATAAGCGCAAAAGTTTGTGATGTTACTTAGAAGATTGGTGGAGTATATTTTTGTATTTATAATTTCAACTCCATTTTTTTTACTTTTACGCTTATCCCGCGAAATCCATATATATCATACTAAATACGAACTGAAACATGAATGCACAGAAAAACCCAGAAAAGAGACCAGCTCTGGGAATCGAACCCAAGTCTTCAGCATTCCGTGCTGCGTGCTATACCCCTACACCACAACTATTCGTGATATAGATAACGTAATTTTTCTATGCATCACACGTCTCAGCTTGCTTAATACTACTTAACTATTACTTATACTTAGTATTACTTCTTCACCTTAAAACGGTTGGATGAATTTAGACGACAATAATTGACAAGATTTCATATTTCTAAGACTATAATTTGATTCGTTCTCTGTATGGGGCCATTCATTTATTACGTGAGACGATTTTTGCCAGTTTTTGACCCCTCCCCCCCTGTGTAAGGAAAAATATGAATCGGCTGACCCCCTCCTTCCCTGTGTAATATTTATTACGTAAGAATCTAAAGGAAAAAAATGAATACACGTTTGGATTGGTATAATTTTTATTTTTCAAAGAGACGATTTTTAGGAACGTCTCTTTTATTGTAGTTACCAATATTTTTTATTTTTTGGTAATAATCAACTTTGGTTTTATTTTCGAATTTTTCTTGCCATGGAAATCGTTTACCTATAAGTACGCATATTATCCGAGCGCGCGCTTTTTCAAAGTATAATCTTAACTTTGCGCTTTTTTGTGATCTTACGTAAGAACTATCAAGAACCTTGTAAGAAAAAATAAGACATGGTCGACCCCCCTCTCCCCTAAATCGTCTTACGTAATAAATGAATGGCCCGGCCCTATTCTGTTTGGAAAGAGAAAGACGCTGATAGTTTTAAATTTTCACGAGGATTATAAATCTAAAACTACCACACAATAGTTTAGAATGTCATACGTAATAAAATAAACCAAAAAGCAAATATTGCTTAGTTTTTTTTTAATGGCTTGACGCCGTGATGCCGGGTCACAGTCTCACAGATTTATGTGGAATGGAGATTAAAAAGCCTAGGCCTGCAATTTTGTATGGAATTCCATTAACGACCTCTCGTCTGGCCGCGCCTAAAACGATATACTTGCAGCCTATTACAAGGAACATGACGTCAATATTTCATTGCATGTTTGAGAAACAAATGAAGTATAGGCAGCTGCAAAGTTATAATCAGCGCCATCTACCCGCGGCTACCCAAACTAACAAGCCGCAAAGTAGCGTTCAGCGCCACCTGTCGGCGACTCACCGGGATAGGGCAGGCTGTGCACGCGCAGGCAGTTGTCGACGGAGATGGACAGCAGCGCGGCCTCGGAGCCCGAAGTGATGGGCGGCCCGAAGCCCGCCACCGGGAGGAACGCGAGCCCCGTCACGAACATGCGGTGGGCGCGTTTCACGTGGAGCACTCGCTGGAACACATGTTTAGATTATTCGAGAGAATCAACTTTTCCATAAAAGTTCCATAGAAAAATGCTTAGGTTGTCAAGGAGATGAAATTGAGTAACCATAACAACGGGTGGCATGAAAAAGTTGATTGTCCAATTAACTCACTAATCTAGCATATAAACCATTTCATTTTCATTTAATTTAATGAGTTAATTTATTTTACGTTTGAATAATCAGGATAGTTGTTCTTTACGATGACATATACATACATGACGGACTTTCAATCAGAATCATAATAATTGATTGTGTATTGTTGATCAGGAACCAATTTTTAGGGTTCCGTAGCCAAAATGGAAAACCGAACCCTATAGTTTCGCCGTGTCTGTTTGTCCGTCTGTCCGTCCGTCGTCCGCGGCTTAACTTAGAGATTATCAGTGTAGTCTATAATTTTGCATGGATCATCATCATCATCATCCCAGACTATATGTATACGTCACTGCAGGGCACAGGCCTCCTCTCAGAAATAAATAAAATAAATATTTGCATGGATATTTTGTAGCAATTACCGCAACAGTTTTTTTTTTTATACTATATAGGCTTGCGTTTGGCCACAATCACGCCTGATGGAAAGCGAAGATGAGGCCTACGATGGAGCACGCTTGCCTAGTAAATGCTCATTCACCCTCGACTTGAAAGCGGCCAAATTGAAGCGTTCAGGGAACACAGTCGCAGGCAGGGAATTCCACTCCTCAGCTGTGCGGTTGATGAAGGAAGAGCGAAAACGCTTTGTGCGGAATTTGGGAATACTGACAACGCAAGGGCGGAGACCCCGCCTACTCCTGGTCGACCTGTGGAAGAAAGGAGCAGGCGGAATAAGGTCGTGCAGTAGTGTCAAAATAAAATGTTGAATCTCACCTGTAAACTGAAAGCGACGTAGACATCGACCGAGCCGCTGAACATGGTCCCGACGCCCACGAACCGTCCGTCGTCGCGCACGGCCAGCGCGGACAGGGACTCCCCGATCACGACGGTGCGGCGGAGCGCCCCGTCCGCGGGGCTCCACAACTGCAGCAGCCCCGTCTGCCGGCCGGAGCGCGCCAGCGGGTTCGCGATCGTGAACATGCGGTATTCGCCTTTCTTGTCCTCTATGGGGCCGAACCTGAAATCATTAGAGCCGGGCATGAAATCAACAATTCATAATTACTAAACTAAACGGGACTTATCACGCACTAAATATTTATTTATTTACCTCGACGTTTCGGCCACATAGCAGCAACCGTGGTCACGAGTCAACTCCGCAATAAATATTTAGTGCGTGATAAGTTATGAGTAAAAATCACGAAAGTTTAAAACAGTATAAATCAACAATTATTTTATGTAATTTGTTAAATAAGGCCGTGTTCAAACCAAACGTATAGCCAGCCGCCGAATGTGAGCAGTAGGCTCACTGAGCCCCAGTGTTAATAGAAAAAAACGTAATAGCGTATTGTCGGTTAGGTGTGAACGAAAAAATGAATATGTATGGAAATACAATAAACTGCGTAACGCTCGCTCACTTTCGGCGGCTGACAGTCAGTTCGGTCTGAACACGGCCTAAGTCTCATGGGACTTGTTCCGTTTTCGCTGAAGTAACTAGTTTTATTGATATAGGGAGCGTGCAGAAACTATAGGCGGCAGCACTAATGCGACAGAAGAGACACTATGCGTTTTTGTTGTTACAGCGGCACCCGAAATACATCATGTGTGAAAATTTCAACTGTCTAGCTATCACGGCTCATGAGATACAGGCTGGTGACAGACGGACAGACGGACGGACAGCGAAGTCTCAGTAATAGGGTCCCAATTTTACCCTTTGGGTACATTTGGGAACCCTAAAAAAAGCAGCCGGGAAAAGAATCAGTTAGGAAAAAAAAATCAGCGAAGAGGCTCCTAGTGAAAATAAACGGATCACTCACGTCTTAAAACGAGTTTAACTCGACATGTTTCGGGCTAATCCACGTGACGTGACGTGAGTGCACGTTTGGCAGCCGCCGTGACGTGCGACTCCGAGAGGAAGGGCTACGGATTAGCCCGAAACATGTCCAGTTAAACTCGTTTTAAGACGCGAGTGATCCGTTTATTTTCACTATGAGTGAGTCTCACGGTAGTTTCATGTTTGAAGAGGCTCCTTTTTGAATTAGTGCGTTGTTTTAGAAAAACAGTGATAGTGTGTCAGGTACCTGCACCGGCGGAACAGGTACTTGCTGCCGTTGGGCGGCTGGCAGCTGACGGTTAGCCGAGGCGGCGCCTGCTTAGCCGTGCCCCACAGCTGGGCCAGCCCGTCCTTCGCGATGCTGACCAGCGTCGTGTCGCACGGGCTGAAGTCCAGGTCGTCCAACTGAAACGCAGCAAATTATTTAATACCACTAATCAGTTTAACCATTAGGCAGAGTATGCAACTGCCTAGGGGCCCCGCGTCGCCAAAGGCCCCGCGCGCGCAACTAAGAAATGAAAAAGGTTTCGGAGTGAAAATTTAATTGGAAAATTTGTATAGGCAACGCCATCAGAGTTGAGGTCACGCACACAACAACACGTCATGTAATGACAGCGGGATTTTGACATTTATTCGTACCGATAGCAAGTTCAACAGACTCGACATAGAATCACAAGATTGACTAAAAATATCTATATCTATAATCTATAATCTTCAACCTATTTCGTTTAAGAATAATTTAGCAAAATACATCTAGTTCGAACAAAACAGAAATTAAAATATTTTCATCTACTTTATTTAATCAGCTAAGCATATTTTTTGCTATTTATAAAATACCGATTTTTTTGTTGCGGATATTTCTTATCAGTTTCAAATTGTTTTATTTCAAAAATAGATTATATGAAAAAAGAAAAATTATAATATAATATAATTCATTTATTTCTCGAACAACAATGGTGCAACATTAAGAAATACAAATAATTACAATAATGTCATACAAAATGAATTCTAAATTATTATTATTACTAGCCTATTCTGTCCCACTGCTGAGCAAAGGCCTCCCCCCAACATTTCCACTGCTCTCTGTCCGCTGCATACGAGGACCAATCCTCCGTGAAGAAGTCCAGTTCATCTCGCCATCGCCGTCTGGGTCTGCCAGGTCGCCTTTTCGCGTTTTTGGGTTTCCACTCGGTGGTTATCTTGGCCCACAACTCGTCTGGCATGCGGCAGACATGGCCAGCCCAGTCCCACTTCGGCTTAGACGCCGTTCGACCTGCATCAGTGATCTGAGTCATGGAGCGCAGGGCGGTGTTCCGGATCCGATCCATTAATTTAATACCTAGCATGCTGCGCTCCATGGCCCGCTGGCAAACCCCGATTTTGGACTTCAGAGCTTCCGTCAAAGACCAAGTTTGAGCACCGTAGGTGAGAACTGGTAGTACGCACATGTCCATGAGTTTCTTTTTTAAGGAAATTGGGAAGTTACCCTTCATGAGATGTTTCATGGATCAATAGCTCCTCCAGGCGTTTTCTGTCCGTCTTTCGACTTCTTTTTCTTGCCGTGCCTGGAAGGAAACTAATTGGCCCAAGTAAATATACTCATGGACATATGCGATCTGTTCACCGTTTATCTCTATCCTACGTTTGGTGCTATTTGTCATTAACTTGGTCTTTGACATATTCACCCTTAGTCCAATCTCGAGGCTCGCCTTGCTTAGATCACTAAGCATGCCTTCGAGGTTGGCGGCTGATGAGGAGAAGAGGACTATATCGTCGGCGAATCGAAGATTAGTTAACCTTCAATCACCGACGACCAGTCCCCTGCTCTCCCAGCTCGGCGCTAGCTTCCGAAAGACCTCTTCGAGAGTGCTGGTAAAAAGCTTAGGCGATAGCGGGTCTCCCTGTTTGACTCCTCTTTGTATAGGGAAGGCAAGTCCTGTTGAGTCTAGTTTTATTGCGACTGTACTATTCTAAAAAATTACAAAATAAATAAGACCAAAATACAAAAAAAAAAAAAAAATTAATACGAGCGATTGCTCCCTACATGGAGGTGCATATGCATAGTATATGCATAGTATTGCGTAAGTATTTCGTCATAAGATCATATAACTTACATTTTCATTCACTCACTCGTTTCATTCATTCATTACCTTTTTTTTGCAATCAGTACTTTATGTAGCTGTGTGTGTAATCATTCTCCTCAACTCGTGGCGTTACCTATATCCTCGATGACAATAAGCTCCTCGCTATTTTTCGATGCAGCAGTTGATTGATTTGGTTTGATTTGTTTTTGTGAGGTTGGGGGTTGATATTTGCGATAGTAGCATTGTTAATCCAGCCTTGCCACTAATCCTATTATAAAACTAATCTATACCCGTCGTTTGCTCACGGAAACCATTTAACCTGGCAGTTGATTAGAAATTCCGGGGTTTTACTAAATTCCAATGGAAATTCCCAAAACTGAATTACGTCATCATTTACGTTGCACAAAGAACACCCATGCAAAACATCATATCTCTAGACTAGACCTCCAATCAATTGGCGTAATTGGCGGTCACCGTATTGTACATTAATGACATTCTAATTAGACATTAATGACATTCTAATAAGAACCACGACATGACGGCCGTACAATAACTACAATTGCAATTATTCTATGTAATGTAACCACTTGAATTTAAAATATTGTTTTGTTTGTTTTGTTTTTGTTGATCAAAGACTGATTTTATTTAATACTCCATAGTAATATTTAGAGCCATTGCAATGGGTAATCTTGTGATTTTTCTGTGATTTTATAAATCTTACGCTGTTTACGTACTTAGGTACTGTTACGTAAACAGCGTAAGATTTATAAAATATAAAATATAGTATAATTAGCATAAGGTAGTTAGCTACCTTATGCTAATTATACTACCTTTTTCGTGATTTTATTCGCATTGTCTTTTACTTTTTAACTTTTCATCGCATAAATACCGAAATTACCGAAAATACCGGAAACCGGTTACCGGGTACCGGTCTTCAAAAAAGGACCCGGTATTGCGATCCCTACACCGTACCTCCTTGGTGTGCCCGTCCAGTACAAACAGCAGCTTCATGGCGGGGAAGGACCAGACGCGCACTTTGCAGTCCACGCCGCCGGTCGCCACAAGTTTTCCGTTGTGGCTGATGCTGACCACCCGTTGGAGCGCGTCCGGGCTGCACACACGTTTACACAAAACAATCAACAACAACTATAATACAACGACCATCAGCCGTTACTTTACAGAAGTCCATATATAACTCACTTTCCCGAAATGTGCACTTTTTCTAAGGGTACACTTGTTTAGAAGGATCACTTTCTCGGAAGGCGCACTGTCTCAAAAAGTGCACTTCCCAATTGGTACACTTTCTCAGATAGAGCACATTCTCAGAAGGTGCAATTTCCCGAAAAATGCACTTTCTCAAATGGAGCACTTTCTCAAATAGAGCACTAGATTTGGAAAAGTACGTACTATATACCTATATTATAGACTATTCGAACGGTAAAAATGCCGAGCACAAAGGATTTATCTAGGTAAAAATGTTAACATTGCCATCATAGCTTCTATCATCATACCTTCATCTAAGAAAAACTTTGTGGTGAAGATGACATTTTTGACTAGTGTACATTTTGGGAAAGTGTGCGTTTTGAGAAAATGTTCTTTTTGGGAAAATGCACTTACGTGGAAAGTGCCCCTAATGGGCAAGTGTACATTTTGCGGAAAGTGCGCTTTTAGAGAAAGTGCACATTTCGGGAAAGTGATTTTTTTTTTAGCCTAACCCAACCCGTCCATATTAATGAACTGAAAAAATTACTTTGCTCACCCGCGACCTTGTGATAGTTACGTTTATGTAAGAATTGCGTGTTCATGCAGTTGCTCCACCTCTACACTGTACGAACACACACAAAACCCAACTATTAACACCAAACTACACTGACGCGTTTCGAACTTCGAAGTCAACCAGGGGCCTGTTGCATAACAAAGTACAACTAATAATTACAAGCGGAGCTCTCGCTTCAGTTACATTAACTAGAAAGGGAGTTCCGCTTGTAATATAAGTTGTACTTTGTTATGCAACAGGCCCCAGAGATCATCTTCAGAGTAGGTACCGCAACCGTTCACTATGCTACCAAATGTTAGACTCAACACACATACTAACATTTCACTGATACACTAAGGGCCACTTGCGCAGTCCGGGGTTAAAAATTTAAAGTGTTAACCCTGAGTTAAGGATGACAGTTCTATACATTTTGACACATCCTAGCTTTTGGGTTAGCACCTAACCCCGGGGTTATATAGCTAGCTCGGGTCTGTGCAAGTCAGCCTAATATAAGTAAATAAATAAAAGAATATAATAATAAAAAATATATGTATATGACCCAGCAAACGTCATTTTGCCATATATCAACTAGGGGTATGAAAAATAGCCTACCTATTCTCAGACCTGCCGAATACAGAGAAAAAAGTTTCATAAAAATCGGTCACGCCGTTTCGGAGGAGTTCGAAAACAAGCACCGTGACACGAGATTTTTATATAATTAATTAGAAACTGGCTGATGCCCGCGGCTTCGCTCCCGGAAGGCCCCCGGTGTATTTTTTTTAAATTTCTTTAATTCTTATGAAGAGAAGGTTCTTACCTTCTCAAATGCAACAAAAAAAGAATTATCCAATTTGGTGCTGTCGATCGGAAGTTATGCGCGTACAAACATTTCTGTGATTCATTTTTATTTATATAGATTTTAGACTAATCTAACATAAATAAATAAATAAATATAAATAAATATCACGGGACAATTCACACCAATTGACCTAGTCCCAAAGTAAGCTGAGTAAAGCTTGTGTTATGGGTACTAGGTAACGGATAAACATACTTATATAGACAGATACATACTTATACACCGTGAAATTTTAGTGGTTGTTTTCCCGAAACGAGGTGATTTAGTTTCGATTGTACAATCGATTTATAATTACTATTTTGACTAGACTCAAAAATCCATTTGTTAAAAACGAAAGTCGAAAATGACCGCAAACCAATAGTAACACTTCGTTGGTGCAAGTAGCGTACGATCGTACGATAGGTTAGGTACCAACGAAGCGTTACTATTGGTTTGCGGTCATTTTCGACTTTCGTTTTTCACAATTGGATTTTTGACTCTAGTCAAAATAGTAATTATAAATCGATTGTACAATCGATACTAAATCACCTTGTTTCGGGAAAACAACCACTAAAATTTCACGGTGTATACATATTAAACACCCAAGACCCGAGAACAAACATTCGTATTTTTCATACAAATATCTGCCCCGACACGGTAATCAAACCCGGGACCTCAAGCTTCGTAGTCAGGTTCTCTAACCACTAGGCCATCTGGTCGTCTAAGATGTGGGCAGGTCCTCACAATGTTTTCCTTCACCGTAAAGCTCATGGTGAAATCTAGTTTCGCTTCTAGATGTTTTGTTTCTATTTACAAAAATGTGGAAAGTGAAAGGTAAATCAAATACTCAACTAACTACAGTCACTGGCAACTAAAAAAATCTCAATGAGGCACATTAGCATAGACATAGTGGATTGTTGCTTTCTAAAGTACAGCTGGCTGCCAAGACGCATACATTTCCATGTAAATTTAGAGCCATATCACATGTCGATTTGCGAACGTATTTAAAACGGAGCAACGGCGCAATAGATTCCCCGGAATGCTTAAAGGCCTCCCGAGCTTTTCGCGCTAATCGATTTTGGGTCGGCAATTTCGGGCGTGTAATAAGAATACCGGTAACGATCCCTGCATATAAGTATGTTTATCCAATGCCTGGTACCCATAGAACAAGTTTTGTTTAGTTTGGGATTAGGCCACTTCATGTCAATTGTCCCATGATATTTATTATTTTATTGTACTTTGGTCAATTGATCACAGTCTGATAAATTATACCATAAAACTGATCCATTCATTCATTCATGTTCAATGATCATCAATTACACAAACAATCACAGTTATGAGTAACTGTTTGGCATTTTTTAATCACAAGAATGTTAGTATAATAAAGCATTGAGATTATGGAAAGATAAACTAAATAGGTAGTTTATATTGTTTTGTTTACAAATAATATCATTTTTATGTTGCATTTCTACTATCACTTATGTAAACAAGGAATTATCCATAAATTACGTCACACATTTTGGTTACACATAAGGGTGATTCTTCAAGGTCGTGATTTTTGTTTTATTCCTCTGTCGTATTTTTTTTTTACTTAGTACAGAAAAAATCATACTCCCATGAAAATAGATTTGTTCAGTAACATAAATTTATGGTACTGAATAAATCTATTTTCATGGGAGCATGATTTTTTCTGTACTAAGTAAAAAAAAAATACGACAGAGGAATAAAACAAAAATCACGACCTTGAAGAATCCACCCATAAACCAAATAATTGCCATTTCATAGTAATGGGTGTGACAAGGAATGCAAGAATGATCTAAATAGGGATGTTGACACCATTAAAAAATAATTCGAAGACACGACTCCAGTATAAAAACGCTTTATTTTAGCCCTGAAGACCAGATTAATTTTCGATTAACTGCAAAATTAGATTTTTTGTTGCTTTAAAACAAATAAATAGTTAGTTAATTGAGTATGCGAACAAGTGACGTCATATGTTGCTATTGCCATTCAAACTCTATGGGAGAAATGTGTTTTGACAGCTCATAAAAAGTACGTCAGTTGATTGGTGGTGTCAACATCCCTATTGGTGTGACATATTTCTGAATGGCTGTCAAAAGCTTATGCAAGGTTTTTCATGGCTTAATTTATTATCGAAAAACAAACAGCCAACATCCATCTATCCATCCTTTCATCCTTACATTTAGCAAAAGATAAAAATTTAACTAAAAGCTAGTAGTTTTTATGGAAAGCTACTATAGTTTACACATGTGACACAATTAAAGAATGATTATATGATAGTAGCAAGTCATTATGATATTAAAGGTCAATATTATAGGGAATTAAAGTACAGTCAAAACTGTTTATAGCAACACCAAGAAAAAACCCAACACAACCTTATATACCAAAGTAACACTGGTTACAATGACCAACCGTGTTTAACAACCAAATATTGCTGTCCCTTGAATGTTGTTCTAAACGGTTTTGACTGCAGTCATTGCCAAGACTTCTTAAATATACCTAAACAATCTATGCAATATACATTTCTCTGAGTTTTTACCATGAAATTTATCATGAGCTTTTTGGTGAAGGAATAAATCATGAGGAAAGTCTTACACTTGCAAAGCGATTCAATGGTGTTTGTCAAGTTCCCAAATAAATACAGCTCAAGCCCTCTCAGAATTGAACCAGTAGTGAAACACATATGCTTTTCAAGGTTTTACCACACCCAATAGAAAAAAAATAGAAAACCAAAATAAGTTGAATAAACAAACTTGTGCCTACCTTATCTATTGCACACCACTAAGAAACTGAAGCTGTTATGAGTTGCTCAATAGTGATAAAGTAAACAATAATGAAGCATGTTTTAAAAGATAACTAAGGTAACTCACCCAAAATCTGTCTGTACGCTGTCACTGGGTCTTATCTCAAATGACATCCTTTTCTCCATAGTATTACTATTCTTGTCTGTTTTTGATATATTTTCATTCTCTGACACAGTGCGCCTCCTTTTTCGTATGAGTCCATTCTCAGCTCGGAAGCTGCCCCGCCGCATCTCAGCCGCATCCACCATGCGAATGTTCACTCGGTACAGCTGGCAGTGGCTCTCCTGGCCGGCCGTAAGGTACGTGCGGTTGTCGGCCGTCCGCACTGAACATGTCATCACCACGTTCGGCCCCGTCTCGTGCCTCATCACCTCCTCGGCCACAAACCTCTCACCATTATGCGATAACTCAAATATTTCCTACAAAAAACCAACAACAACTTAAGAATGGTGGAAAGTACGCGAGGCCAAGAAAAAGGCACATGATTACGTCGTTCTCGTTCAAGGATAACATCGTTGACACGTAGGAGACATCAACTTTTCGCAACACCATCGACTTTCGTAAACAAAGGGAATTTACTCACGAATCCATTAGCTACCCCAGTGTTGGAGGCTCCACCGCCTCCGGCCACCAGAACATGTCGATTCGTTAAGGTCTGAAGCGTGTAAAGTGGAAAATCCACTCGCGCGAGTAATCCATCACCTCTATTACGAGCCATTTTTCCCTATAACATTTAACCAACGCGATAAACACAGCCAAGCGTTATAAATAACACAGCCTGGAACTTAAAAGAAGCCACATGAGTCCGCTTTTATTTATAACAACACGGAAATTTATTGTAATATGGAAAAAACAACATAGATTCCTTCGCTAAACTTCACGAAATCTGCTTAGTTCCAACATGACAAAAGTCAAATTTGACAGCGGGCGTTTACGAATCTAGCTGACGGTTGCATGGGCATCAAAGTAACAACAAATTTTAACTCAAAATTAATACGAAAATATTTTTTTTGTTTAATGAGTGATAAAATTTACTTCCATCGAGTGGGATTGTATTTTAAAATAACTTTTTGAATGAATTCAATTTCCAATTGAGTGTTGACATTGACGTACTCGGTAAGGCCACGTCATGTTTGAGAACAAATTGTTACTGCGCTGAAACGGAACGCAACAGGCCTAATTACCCACTTCGAATAGGAAGCTAATCAGTAGAACTGATTTAAATAAAACCTTCACTTTTCGATTTTCTGTGCTTACGACTACTACAATAATAATAAAAACGTGTTTGATTATTAATCTATGTGATTTGTTATATTGCTATAAGTTCTCATCTTTTCCAATTATTCTAGTTGACTGGAAGAGATTCCTAAATGAGATTACCCATTACTGTACGATTTTTTGTGAAAATTACATTTTTTTTTCGTACTTACTTTTATGTACATTTGTGGTATGCAGCAATACATTATCAGATCATAACCAGCCAGGCAGGGTAGCGAACTCGTTATACCAAGGATGATATAATAGACTGGATTAGCAATCGCCATAGTACAGATCGGCCGCGGAAAAATAGTTCGATTATTAAATCTAGATGGCGCTGACATGTAGCCCGAGGGTTTGAAAGCAAAACAATAAGACTACAGATATTTCATATTACTGCAAATGTATTATTATGCAATAATTTTGAAAAATAATACATTTGTAGTAATATGAAACCGTCTTGATGTTTTGATTTCAAAGCCTCGGGCTATATTTCAGCGCTATCTAGACTTAATAATCGAACAATTTATTTTTCTGCGGACGATCTGTACTATGGCGATTGCTAATCCAGTCTATATCATCCTTGGTTATACTGACTCGTAGGTGTACTTACCTACACCTTCATTAAACTCTGAACTTTACATGACTGCTCTAAGATAAAGAAAATACTTTTTTTAGGGTTATAATTATGAGCCCATCATTATTCCACTATTCCTTAAAAACCTTCTTAAGTTATAGGTTTACGAATAGCACCATCGATTTTGATGATTGAGAGTATTGAGACCTAATCATTAGACTTGTAAGTAATTTTGATTTCCAAGCTAAGTCTCGTTTTACTTATAAAATTAATCCATGTGGGTATGCAACTACTCAACGTTTGTCAATACAGATTTTTTTTCTTTATTTTTGTAAAAAGCGTGAGCCTCTGTGCGCGAGTGAGATGGAACACTCGATCGAATCGGGTTAATTCTCTTTATCACTGTAACGTTTATTTCACTTTTTTTTACGAGCTTAGTATCTAGTTTTTGTTATAATTGACTCGATTAATATGCCCTATTTATTACATAATTTCTTTTACATGATGTTTATATTTAATGTTATCATTTAGGTACTTGTTACAAATTCACGGAGTTGATGTTTAAAGTTACAGCCTACCCACTTCCTTTGTTTTTACATAAGTTGTACCTATCAGTCTGTTACTGGGGCTGCTTAAACATGGAAGAGAGCTCATCGATAATGTTGTCGGAACCAGAGTCTGCCTATTGGCAGTTAAGATATAAGAAACTGAAGCCAAGAATTGCTCATCTGTTGCAATACGGCCCGTGGTTGGACTGTATGTTTGTGGTGGGTGCGCAGCCCCATCAGGAAATGGTGGGGGCTCACAAGCTAATCCTGGCCATAGCTTCGCCAATTTTCGAGGCCATGGTCTACGGACGCATGGCCGAGGGACATGAACAGATCCGTATATTAGATATGCGGCCGGAAGCTTTTAAAGCGCTGTTGGAGTGAGTATTACCCTTTATGCAATAACCGACTAGTTACGTTGCGGAAGTGGAAACTGCGAAAGATGGCAGTCGTAAGTTTCAGAGGTCATGGCCGGATTTAGGGGAGGGCATCCGGGCCCTTCACCATATAGGGGCTCCCACCATAGAGATTTCGAAAAATTGTTTAATGAAATCTCGACTGAAATGGTTATTTAATTTGGAAAATAATTTGTGGACAAGGAGGCTCCGCTCTTTTCATGTCCCGCGGCCTCCAGGCCTTTAAATCTGGCCCTGGCAGAAGTACTTAGTTTCTGTTAGGCACTTCGCACATGGAGCTACTCAAAGAGAACTGGCCCTATACTACGAAGCGCGAAATTCGAACTTCGTTTCATGCCGTTCCGCTCACGCTAATAGTATTTATTACGAGAGTGAGAGGGACCGCACGATCCGAACTTCGAACTTCGAATTTCGTAGTAACCCCCCTAGTTACGATCCTAAATTACTACCTAACGAATTATTAGTTAGGTACTGCAGTAATTAGTCGCGTCGTGTGCGAACTTCAATGCGAATGTACTTATGGCGGTGACGCTCAAGCAACTCGTTAGTAATTTAAGTTCGTAACTAGTTCTCTTTGAGTAGCTCCATGAGCGAAGGGCCTTTAAAACTCTTTTTAATTTAGTAACGAAAATACAGGGTTATTTGTAATTCACTAGCATCCTTTTAACCCTAAACTCCTACCACTTAAACAAATGTTTTTTTGTTTTACGGCTTTTGTCATAACTTAATATTTTTGGTGTACTTAATAACGTTTTGAAAATTTGAGATACTTAACCTCTTATTTTTACGATACTCTTATGTGTATTTGTATGGGAAAAAAGTGCTTCATTTTAAAAAGTCGTAAAACAAAAAACATTTGAATATTATTTTTATTTTATTAGCAGTACGGCTGCTCACCGAATCTAAGATTATTTAAAAGCGAAAAAGAAAATTTATTTAAAAATAATATTTGAATAAAAAGATGTGGTACATCATTTCTTACGCATTTCCAATGTAATTTGGAACGTAGGAGTCGTAGCTTCTAATAGTTGCGATGGATGTTACCACACGCCACTGTTGGCGTATGTAAGCGATTAAGAATTTCGGGGGAGTCGGTTGGATGCGACGTGGTTCAATTGGTAGAACACCCGTTGGGGCGCATACCCAGGAGACGTGGGTTCGAATCCCACCGGCGCACTCGAAAAACTTTTTCGCTTTTAAATAATCTTAAAAAACATTTGTTTGAGTGATAGGAATTCAGGGTTAAGAGGATGTCAGTGAATTACAAATAACCCTGTATACTAACCCGGTGTTATTTTTGATTTCCTTTAACTTAAAGGAAAATACAATAGGTAAAGAATGAAGTTAAGTTCTCTAAGACACTAGTGTTATCATCATCATTTCAGCTGAAAGTTGCCCACTGCTGAACATAGGCCTCCCCAAGGCTCGCCAAACAGATCGGTCCTGCGCCATCCGCCTCCAACGCGTTCCCGCAACCTGAACCAATCCGATATAACGGGTGTTTAGTACAACATAATATTTTATATAGTTATTATTATAATTATTACTGGCTGTTGCCCGCGACTCCGTCTGCGAAGAATAGGGGTAAAAATAGCCTACCAAATATAGAAAAAAAAAAACATAAAAATCGGTGAAGCCGTTTTGGAGGAGTTCAGTAACCAACATTGTGACACGAGATTCTTATACCTGGTGTCGCCCATAAGTGAAACAATAAATTTAAACATTGATTCCTATTTGAACTGATCCTAATGCGCCCAAATGCTTAATTTCAGAAAATAGTAAGTACTTAATTTAAAGTTACAATGCATAATCTACGAATTTCATCATGCGAAATTATCAGTTACTGGTCGTTAGATGTCTTGGTACATACAAGGCATTTCCTTGGTACAGGGGCGATATTATTTTTTTAAATTTTAAATAAGTAATATAGGGCTTTACATTTACGATTCTTTAGTTGTATACTTTTTTCCAGGTATATTTACACAGACAAAATACGCATAGGTTCTTTTGATTTAGCTTGCGAGCTATGGTATGGAGGCAAGAAATACATGCTGCCGCACCTTGTCAGGGAGTGCACCCAATACCTCTGGGCCAAAATGTGCCCGGCGAATGCTTGCCGGGGCTACGAGTTCGCGAGACTATTCCAGGAGAATGCCTTCAAGGAAAAATGTTTACAGGTGAGACAGGTGGAGTCGCAAAGCGTTGCAACCGCCGTTGTATACTTACTGGGTGATATCTAAATCATCATTTCAGCCGAAAGACGTCCTGAACATAGGCCTCCCCCAAGGCTCGCCAAACAGACCGGTCCCGTGCCATCCGCATCCAACGCGTTCTCGCAACCTTAACCAGGTCGTTGTCCCATCGACTTACATGACTATATACTAACTGTAAACTAAACACGCAGCTGTAAACTAAGATGTTAAACCAACTCACTGGGCCCCAAGATACAGGCTCAGCCTAGTTTGGGGACCACTGTATACTGTATATTTCAAACTAAATACAAACTGAAACATAGATGCACAGAAAAAACCCCAGAAAAAAGACCAATGCTGGGAATCGAACCCAGGTCCTCAGCGTTCCGTGCTGCGTGCTTACCCCTACACCATCACTGGTCTAGAAGTTAGCGACGAATCTTTCCCATACATCGTACACTTCAGTCTGTTATAATCACATTTAGGCAGTGATAAAGCGCATCTATGTTATGCCCTCTACCGAGAGACTTCAACACTCCTTCGGAGCTACCCGCTCACCTGGACCAAGAGATGGCGCTACTAGGCCAACTTTTACAAGTTAAGTATGAAGTATCTTTTTCTATTTTTTATTTTTTTATTTTCTTCAACTTCATTTTTTTATTACTTTTACGGTCATCCCGTGAAACCATATATTTCAAACTAAATACAAACTGAAACATAGATGCACAGAAAAAAACCCAGAAAAAAGACCAATGCTGGGAATCGAACCCAGGTCCTCAGCGTTCCGTGCTGCGTGCTTACCCCTACACCATCACTGGTCTAGAAGTTAGCGACGAATCTTTCCCATACATCGTACAGTCTCAGTCGTTCAGTCTGTTATAATCACATTTAGGCAGTGATAAAGCGCATCTATGTTATGCCCTCTACCGAGAGACTTCAACACTCCTTCGGAGCTACCCGCTCACCTGGACCAAGAGATGGCGCTACTAGGCCAACTTTTACAAGTTAAGTATGAAGTGTCTTTTTCTATTGTATGTAATATTTCTTTATGTGTAATAAAAATTTTAATTTCATTTCATTTCATCTTGTTGGAGGCCTACCTACACTGCGTCTTCCGGTCCGTGGACGCCACTCGAGAAACTTTCCATCTGTTTCAGTTTCGTCCATCAGTTCTAAGAGCGAAATGCTCTGACCACTGCCACTTGAGTCTGTCGATTCTTCGAGCTAAGTATGTCGGTGACTTTAGTTCTTGCGCGGATTTCATCATTTCTAATGCGATCCCGCAGAGAACCTCCGAGCATAGTCCTCTCCATCGCCCTCTGAGTGACTTTGAGTATCTACTTAAATGGTGATACAAAATTAGTGTTTCTAACACCAGTATTGCTGGACAATATCATGCACACCTCATTTGTCCATACACTGAATTTGTGATTTAATTTCAACAAAGTATTAACATCCTAAATTTTATCATACTAATTTTAACAATTGAGTTCGCTCTTCGCCCGCACCTTTCTCGGCTCCCCCCCCCAACCCCTGTACCGCGCGGGCGAGGTCTCATTTAAACGGTCTAGCTATAGTAGATATCATCATCCCAGCCTAGTAAAACCCACTGCAGGGCACAGGTCTCTTCTCAGAATGATGCATGATCTCGAAGGATGATGTGCGTGCTTGTTTTCCTTCTCCGTAAGGGCCGGCGCCCACTGACGGCATGGCACGGCGTGGCATTTTATTACTATCAAGTTATTTTGAATCTTATTTAAATGAGTCTAGAATTCATGTTACTTTATTGAAAGAAAGAAAGAAAGAAAGAAAATACATTTATTTACAACATCACAAGACACAATATTTTACAAAACAAAAAGGCAATACTAAAGCTAAAGATAGAATGTGTCATTGCGGTTGCAAATCGGACACTGGCTCAGCATAATGCTGAGGCGTTTAAAGCACCCCAGCGCTGATTTTCAGCCAGTACCGTTGGTGACACCCGGATCGCTGTTTAGATAGATAAATAAATAAATAAACTGCACACTAATAGCTACATACATAAGACTAGGTTGATTGATATAGATTGGTTATGCGTGGCATCGGCCCTCAGGACGTCGCGGCATCGTGGTATCGAAATAAAGTAACATGAATTCTAAACTCATTGAAATAAGATTCAAAATAACTTGATAGTAATAAAATGCCACGCCGTGCCATGCCGTCAGTGGGCGCCGGCCTTAAAGCTCATGGTAAATTACAAATAAGTATAATTTCATTTAATTTATTGAATCAGGCGTTACTTTGCGGAGGTCCATATTAATGAACTAAAACAATTACTTTGCTCACCCGCGACCTTACAATAGTTACGTTTATGCAAGAAATGTGCGTTCATGCAGTTCCTCCACCTCCACACTGTACGAACACACACAAATCACATAAACCCAACCATCACCACCACCAAGCTACACTGACGCGTTTCGAACTCAACCAGAGCTCATCTTCAGAGTTACCACAACCGTATGCTATGCTACCAAATGTTAAACTAACAAACCAAAACAAATGTTTTAACTTGTCACTGTAACTTCTCAAGTACCCACTTTATTTTTCTTATTCTCAAACTACCCCACAAAAATTAACTTTTATTGACATATTTAAAACTACCTTGAATTTTTTGTTTATTTATTTATAAGGCATATTTAATTAATACTAACTGTTCAAATTCGACCCAAGCCGCAGTAAAGGAGAAGATACTAAATTTACCTGTTCATTAATAATAGACCCCATAGTGTTGTACCTAATTATTTCCATGCATTCCAGAGCATCCAGACGCAACCCCTTGCCGCAATAATGTAACACTTCATAAGAATCTGAATCTAACAATGAATGATTTGATTCCAACAAATGTTTTGCAAAATTCGATCTATCTGGATGCTCATTCCTATATGCCGAAACATGCTCTTTAAATCTAGTATTAAAACTTCGGCCTGTCTGTCCTACGTATATCCCATTGCAGTCATTACAAGTAAGCTTGTATACCCCCGATCTAGTTCCCTTATCTACCTGTTCTTTGTGGTTACATAGCCTAGAGTACAAAGAGTTGTTAGTCTTAAAGGCAACATTAATATTGTTTGATTTTAAAATGCCATAAATCTTATCAGACAAACCCCCGACGTAAGAGATGCTAGATCTATATTTGTTAGTAGACTGAGAAGGTAACGCAGCGTAAAGCATGCTATTTACTAACCGTGCCTGCTTCTTTTGAACTAAACTATCTACCATTGATTTTGTATAACCATTTGAGATCGCTATCTGATAAATAGTACTCAACTCTAAATCAAAATGTTCCTTAGAAAGAGGCACAGTCAACAATCTATTAACATAACAATGGAAAGCAGCCAGTTTATGCTGCCTAATAAATAAATAAACAAAAAATTCAAGGTAGTTTTAAATATGTCAATAAAAGTTAATTTTTGTGGGGTAGTTTGAGAATAAGAAAAATAAAGTGGGTACTTGAGAAGTTACAGTGACAAGTTAAAACATTTGTTTTGGTTTGTTAGTTTAACATTTTGTAGCATAGCATACGGTTGTGGTAACTCTGAAGATGAGCTCTGGTTGAGTTCGAAACGCGTCAGTGTAGCTTGGTGGTGGTGATGGTTGGGTTTATGTGATTTGTGTGTGTTCGTACAGTGTGGAGGTGGAGGAACTGCATGAACGCACATTTCTTGCATAAACGTAACTATTGTAAGGTCGCGGGTGAGCAAAGTAATTGTTTTAGTTCATTAAGTATAATTTCACACATAAAACAGCTAGCTGTGATAACCTAGTTGTTTGACCTATAGCCTCTAAAGCAGAGAGTCGTGGACTCAAGAGTCGGACTTCTTAGTTATGTAAGGTTGTCCTAATGTTTTAACATTTTAATTTATTTTTCTTGTTGTGCTGAATTTAGATGACCAAATGGTTAGAGAACCTAACTACAAAGCTTGAGGTCCCGAGTTAGATTCCCGCGTCAGGGCAGATATTTGTATGAAATAAATAAAAAAAATCGCATGACAATGCAATAGGTATTATTATGAGTTGGAGCTGTTCTGATGATGAAGCCGGCAGGCGGCCATGGGAACTCTGTAATGAAACAACATAATCCCATCGATTTTGAACTCATTTGTTTCCTATTTACGAGAACTTTGGTTCTAGATGGTACTGGAAAAAAGTACAGGTAGGAAAAAAGCTTGTTTTAAAAATGGAATTTTTAACAAAAACTTATTTTTATAATCTTTTTTTATTAGGTAATCAGAACAAAGACCAAGGAGGTCCTCGCAGAAAGCAGCTTCGAGAAATCTGACCTCGCCACAGTGGTAGAGCTGCTCTCGATGGACCAGCTGAACGTGGACAGCGAACTGGACTTGTTCGAAGCCGTGGTGCGCTATGCGCAGGCGCGGGACAGCAGATGGCTGGCCGCGCATGCGCAACCGCCCGACACAAGCAGCCCTAAGCCTTCCACCAGCGATGAGAAGGTAACTTTGATACGTACTTTTATGTTTTGTTTTAAATACATACTGTTGGAGCTCGGTCCTATGTAGGATCTCGGATCCTATTTAGTTTGGTTGGGGTGTAGAAAACGGAGGAAAATAAAATTGTGCGTGTTAGGTACTTGTCCGTGGTTTAATTGGAAGAGGAAAATTTGACAATCGCCATTTTGGATAAATAAAATATTTCGAAGTATTTGGGTGTTCCCACAAGCATACATAATTACATATTAATAAGTTAATAGCTTACAGCATGTTTATTAAAAGTTCACATGACTCAATTGATGGATTATATTCGACATCAAAGTTAACTAAAATCCACCTAAGGATCGCTGGCTATAAAAATAGATTAAGTACCTACATGAATCCATTGATGGATTTTAGGAGACTTGTTAGTTCAACATAATCTATTTGGATTCTAGTGTCCAATAAATCCGTTCAAATCCATTGATAGATCTGAACGCACAAAAGGTCCACTCGGATCCATAATGGAACCTACCAAATAGATTTTAGTGGACGGAGGGGTTTCTTCCCTCTTCTGGTCATATAGCGGTACTCGGGCTGGTAGGGATTAACCTACTAAGTAGTATTCTCAATTCTGCAACCGGACCTTTTACGCTGACGCTTACTTCAAGTAGCTGGGCAGTGAAGCCATTTGAATGACTTCAGTTGATGGTGATGGAAATCAGCCCCGAGCCGGAGGCATGCCGCGCTGCTCCCGTGGCCGGGCCGTCGGGCCACAACGCAGCATTCGCACTCGGTACGTACCACCCACCCAGTCATCTAACCGGATCAAGTATAGTTAATTCATTAAAAACAAAAAATAAGCTAAGCTGGTGACGGCACCGCTCATGGACATGTTAAGCACAGTAGTACCCATTAAGTAATGGACAGCAAAGATTCGATGCCTTCGTCATTCATTTTTCATGGACTTTACCAGTTATGGCCATCAGTTATCTGAGCGTAGTGTTGATAGTTTAAAAATGTAGTGTGGCCGTTTCTTGAAATTTGGGTTTTGGGTTTCTGGGTCTATTTCGAGTATTTTTCTAGTAGTCTTGGTTTTTTATTGTCTCGCAAAAGGTGAGAAAAGTAGAGTATACTCCTCGGGGATAAAACTGATTTTGCCTTGGGCGCGCTTAAATCCTTCACTGCTCTCAGGACTCCATCTTAATTCCCTCGCTTCGCTCGGGAATCAACTAACATCCCCCTCGCTACGCTCGGGAGTTAAATCTGGACTCCCTCGTTACGCTCAGGATTCAATATCGCGCCCGTGACATAATACAGTGCTCTATCCCCTTGGTGTACAATCTACTATTAGATACATATTCCTTCAGTCCCCAAATGTCATATTAAAGGATGACCCCCTGACATTTGGGGACTGAAGGAATATGAACAGTACCTACAAGTTAAATAAAAGGTTGTAAAACCACCTTTTGTGTTGGCAAATAGATAAAAGGTAACCATTTCCGCAGAAATCCGCGAGAATCTGACTATCCGCAATGCGATCGAGAAGATCCGGTTCCTGACGCTGAGTCCTCAGCAGTTCGCGGAAGGCCCGGCGCGCTCGCCGCTGCTGGCCGAGTCGGAAGCCTTCGCAGTGCTCATGCGCATCTCAAGCAGCCGCTCCCACGTGCCATTGCCACGGGGCTTTAGCATGAGTCGAGAGCCACGCAAACTACCCACCTGTACCGTAGCACCACATATATCCATTGGTAAATGGTTCATTAACTACATAAACAAACAATTCAACGATAGGAATTTGTTACGGTGGGTCGGGAGCCTATTCCACTGCTCCCACTGTGACCACCTGGAAAAGATAATGAAGCGCAATTTCGCGGTACACTTCGTTTGCCACTGCCCAGGATTTAATCAGCAACGGGCAGATTACGAAATGGTTTGCGGAGCTTTCGATGTGAACCCCTATTCTATACAAGTAAAGAAAAATAAAGATGCCACAGAAGCATTAATCGTTTTCATAGAATATATACAAAGACAAATAAAAAGAATTACATACTGAATGACTGACTAACATACCTTCAACGAACAGTCCAAACTTCCTTTTCCGTGGACTAAGGACGGGTTTTTGTAAATTGAACCCCTAAAGGGGTGAAATGAGGTAAGTATGGAAGGAAAAACGAATCCACTGAAGCTACACATGTAAAAGTTTAGATTTTAGCTATTTATCGTTTTTTAAATCGACCCCTAAGGGGATCAAACGAGGGATGAAATTTTGTATTGAAAATCGAAATGTCAGATGTTCAAATTTTATGCTAATAGTTATGGGATACATTATATTTTTTTTAAATCAACCCCAGATGTGGGACCTACCCTGAAGTAGAAAAACATTAAAGTAGTTTCGTTTTCATCCGTTAAGCAAATGGGTGAAGACCGACCTTCCGTTTACCTGTACGCTTAGTATAAGTTTTACTTCACGAATTACTTCTCGATCGCGTTTACGTAAAAAAAACAATTACTAGGGAAACATGGACAGCGCTCCGCGGCCGCGCGTCCATGTTTCCATAGAATTGAAATTTTTACGTAAACGCGATCGAGAAGTATTTTGGTGAAGTAAAACTTATACTAAGCGTACTGTCCACTAAACTACAAATATGTAGTTAGAAGTTAATATTTTTGCGTTAAGTAAGTACTAACCTAACGCAAAATCATCAATCATCATATAATACGTAGATGCACGAAAAATGGAGTCATCAAAACAAGGCGTAAATCATCAATTGCCTTCTTTCGCTCTCATACCAAAATAACGAAACTCACATATTTTAGTATCGTAATTGTACCTTATTACTTAATTCTAAGGTTCATTTTATAATACACTTTCTTTTAGATATTTTGTTTTATTTCTCAACACCGTTGTCAATGTTGTCATTTCATTTTTGATAACAAAAGGTAACAAAACTGAAGCTCACACTGATGATTTACGGCGTAAGGTACTAAAATCTACGTATTATATGATCGAAGGCTGCACACAGAGTTAGCTGTCTTGTCTTGCAGTCTAGCTCCGGAGTAACCTTTGACAAAAGAACATTTTCGTGAGACCAAATTGAGCTAACCAAAGCTAAAAAGCTTTGGTGCGCTTTTAGAAGCTTATTGCCAATTTTGTTGAAAAAAAAATTGACGTATCCTGTTGGGTTGATAATTTGTAGTCATTTAATTTGAATAGGTAATAAAATAAATGAACCTCCATTAATTACTTAATTAATTTAAGTATGTTTGTGTGTACAAGAATAAAGAAGAAAAGGAACACTAAGTAAACCGTTGAGATATGTGTACGAAGGCGAACTTATCCCTTTAAGGGGTTTTTTCCACTCAACCTTTGAACGGATTAGAGGAGTATTTAGCTGTCTTTAACAGATTGTGACATAATTAGAATTATCTTATATGACCTAGTAATATGACAATTTAAATATCAATTATGTTGATATCGACATAATTACAATTTTATTGAACATGCATTTTATATTTAAGACGTAGAAATTGTATTTAGCTTTAATTATTTTATGTGCATGTTTGAAATGTGTAATGTGTTTGTGGTTGTGTATGTGTGTGTGTGCGATGTATGGGAAAAATTTGTATCTAAACTCCTGACCAGTGGTGGTGTAGGCGAATAGCACGCGGCACGGAATGTTGAGGACCTGGATCCGATTCCCAGCGCTGGTCTTTTTTCTGTGGTTTTTTCTATGCACCCATGTTTCAGTTTGTATTTAGTATGAAATATATGTGTAACTATGTAGCCATCCCATACAAAAACACAGACAAATTAAGAATATCTTAGTTTTTAAATTAACTACTTAAATAAATTCTAAATAAATTCTAAATTCAGAAACAGACTAACTGTATTTTTATTTCAGAAACTTGCACATTTGGGCATTTCAACCGTTCTCAGTATCCTGTCGCATATATTGAAGAAATTAACTGCACCTAGCGAACGTTTTTGTAAAACGATAGTGTGCTTGCGATACAATTTCAATTTGATGTTTTTTTATGCTCACTGTTGATTATTTCTTCAATATATGTGACAGGATACTGATAACTGCTGAAACGCATAATCATCATCCCAGCCTATACACCCCACTAAACGGCACAGGCCTCCTCGCAGAATGAGGCTCAGAATGGGGCTGGGGTTAGAAACGCGTACAATAGAACTATCCGTTTACGCAGACGCCAACTCAAATAAAATTGACAAATAGGAAATCCAAATATAATCAAATGGTGTAACGCTGCCATTTAAGGGAATAAATAAAAGTCTTAATGTTCATTGAAAAACATCGTAAAGATTTGTTCCTGATTCGTCATATTCCTAATTGGCCATATTCCTAACTCGTCATATTCCTGATTCGTCATATCACTAACTGGTAATTGTATAGTGAAATGAAATCGTGAACACGTGTTTACAGGATTAATAAGTACAAGGACAGTATGTATACTTTGTTCTTCGGTTATTACTTAGACAATAATTTACCTAAGGCGGAGCGTATGACGAATCAGGAATATGACGAGTTAGGAATATGACGAATCAATAATAAATCTGACTAAACCCTACGCCTTCATCTCACAAAATTTCATGCCGCTGATTATTTTCAAAAATCGATACGTACTCAAAAACAAGTTCAATACCTAAAAAGGTCGAAAGTACAAACAATTCTTGTACCTTATCTGTGATGGTGAATAAAACTCACTTATTTCGAGATTGATCTTTATTATGTACGGCAAACTTAATCAATCAAACAAATCTACCCCTATACAACATTTTCCCGTCACAACTCATGAATAAACAAGAAAAAATAACAAAACATAAATCATACTTAGGTTGATTTGTGGAAACAGAACTTGTGTAATAGGGATGTTGACACCACCAATCAACTGACGTATTTTTTAAGAGCTGTCAAAACACAATTCGCCCATTGAGTTTGAATGGCAATAGCAACTTATGATTATGACGTCACTTGTTCGCCAAATCAATCAACTAACTATTTATTTGTTTTAAAGCAACAAAAAATCATAATTTTGAAGTTAATCAAAACTTAACTTGGTTTTCAGGGCCAAATTTGTTTTAGCGTTTTTTATTTGTGGGGTCGTGTCATAGAATTATTTTTAATGGCGTCAACATCTCTATTGTAGTAGGTAACTATTACTAGGTGCTATCTAAATAGGTATATAAAAAATAAGATAAATAAACTTTATATTATTTATTATTATTGACATTTTATAAAGATTTTTTGCATATGTTGTCTGCACGTATAGATAAATTACCGAGAGCGTGGAATTCCATATGTAGTGGTACTGTATGTTTATAGGCATTCCACTTTAGTGAGATAGAGACAACAATATAGATATCTCTCTCTCCAATGCCTATAAACACACAATACCACTACGTATGCAATTCCATGCTCTCGGTAATATATCTATACAGTTGAGTTGAAACCTCCCACCGTTTTTCCAAAATCATGTCTCTATTATATTTCCGCAAAAAAACAGTGTAAAATTGCAAAAATACTGGGTAAAATTAAGTTAATCTCTACTAAATTGTGGCTAATTCCTAAACAACAATAACTATTTATCGCATTTATGCGAACGTCACAACAGTAAGTCTGTAAAAACCCGTTTTGGAAATCTCATCGGATCGAGCCAAATCTCATGACATCTCAACAAGCGGGGAGGGTCGAAAAATCGCTCTAGTTGCCTCACGTAATTATGGACGCCTCCTTCGATCATATAATACGTAAATGCACGGTCCTATACAAAATCAAACTCAAAAATCGTCTCCGTCGCGAGAATACTGACTTATGACAACACTGTCAGATTAAGAGTGATATAGTAAATATAGTACATTTTAATATATACCTTACGTAGTAGAACATAACGTCGTAAATCATTTGTGTGAGCTTCAGTTTTGTTACCTTTTTTACCAAAACAAAATATCTAAAAAAAGTTTATTGTAAAATTAACCTTAAATTCAAGTAATAAGGTACAATCACGATACTAAAATATTCGAGTTTCGTTATTTTGATATGAGAGCGAAAGAAGGCAATCGATGATTTACGGCGTAAATCAAAAACAAGGCGTAAATTTTCCGTTTTTTTTTTGATGGGTCCATTTTTCGGGCGGCGATCGTGCCTATTATATGGTCGAAGGACGCCACCATATTTCGCTGCTTAAATACAAAAGTGAAACAAATAAAAAAAACGTTTTTTTATTGCATAAGTCGTATTTAACCCTTTTCTAGGCACAGTGCATATAGCGACCACACAAATCTACACAAAGATTCGACCTTGCTCCCTTTACAATATGGTAGAAAACGAATTGAATTTGTTTAAAATATGATTTGCTTTTAAATTAATCCTGCATAGGTAAACAATATAACGCAATGATTAATTTTTGTAGTAGCGTATCTACGGTATCTAAATAGAAGGGGCCTGAGGTTAAACATAATTTTTAATACAAATTTTCCCAGCCAGAAACTATATGGGTAACTTTCGTTACATAAAGGAATTAATTACGTTTTCACTTATTAATTAAGCACTAAATTATTTAGGGGGCAAAATTTAATGACAAGTAGGGAGTTCCTTTGTCGATAAACTCAACTATCGACGCTTTTTCCATATACTAGTGATCGATCCAAGTTTTTGTCATAAAAATAAAATTGTATAGAATGTATAATAATGAAACAAAATAAATCAATTCTATGCTTCTTTATCCTCGTAAAGCCCACGTCAAATTTTGACAATCATAATTTGAATTTTGAAATTTATTGTCCATCAAGAAAAGTTGACGTTTGCTTTGACATACGTATTAAATTTAGCATGTTGGGCCTTACGAGGTTAAGTATTGTAAATATTTTATAGTTTAATAGTACTTATTACCCAGCAGCTATCGTTTAAAATACGCTTTGTATAAACTTTATCATATTTGTCTCCGAAATAAGGCTTACAAAATAATACAAACTTCCAAACAAAGCTGGGGGCGATTACTAGTATATAGAAAAGCGTCGATAGTTGAGTTTATCGATAAAGGAACTCCCTACCTGTCATTAAATTTTGCCCCCTAAGAGCACGCGCAGACAGAGAGCGGTCTGGAGTTCTGAGTTCCGAGTTCAGAGTTCTGCGTTCTTTCGAATGTACTGAGTCTCTTACGGTAACGCACACAGCAGGCGACTGGAACTCTCGAGCGATGAAAACACAGAACTCTGAACGCGGAACTCGGTACTCCAGACCGCTCTCTGTCTGCGCGCGCTCTTAATTCCTGTCTGCTCACAATTATTTCGGTTGGGCTGGTTAGGAGCGGCGCGGTGGAATTGGTATTGGTATTAGTATATGGCGCATACAGCCAATAGACGCGGGTTTACCCGAAAAAATGTTCCATTTTCAATAATTATCCTAGTTGTTTGTGTCTAGTACGTAAATATGATGGAGCGTATGAGCCCGTCACGCACAGAGTCGCTGCTCTGGCCGATGCCGAAGTTGAAGAACACGGACTCGGCGGCCACCTGTTGGGCGCACGAACCCATCGGGTACCACCCCACCTTGTTGAACACTATGCCCACTTTGTACACCTGCGGAATATAGATAAACTTTTTTTACAACAATACTTTTTACAAAAGGAGGAGGTTCTCAAGTCGACGTGTGTATATACATATATATATATTTTTTTTTTTTTTTTTGTATTATCACGCATAACTTTTTACAGAGTAGTCCGATTTTGATGATTATTTTTTTATTGGAAAGCGTAAACCCCGAGGGTGGTCCCATTTAAATTTGGAAATAATATTCCTACCCTAAGGGTAAGAAAACAGGGAATGATTGATTGTTCAGTTACTGATTGTACTATATGACCACGCATAACTTATTACAGAGTAGTCGGATTTTGATGATTATTTTTTTATTGGAAAGCGTATACCCCAAGAGTGGTCCCATGTAAATTTGGAAATAATATTCCTACCCTAAGGGTAGGAAAACAGGGAATGATTGACTAACTTTTTACAGAGTAGTCTGATTTTCATAATTCTTTTTTATTGGTGGATAGGGATACCTTGAAGTTGGTATTATATAAATTTGGAAAAAAAATTTACCCCAAGGATGGGAAAAAAGTATAAAATAAAAACTTTTTAACAAAAAAATTAAACCGCCGAAAAAACTGAAAAGCAAAAAATAATACCTTTTTTTGTTTGACCTTAATCTAGGTACCAGTTTGAAGTCGGTGCCTCAGCACGAGCCAGGAGGAGTGATAGAAGCCAATCAGGTAGAAGATTATAGGTCCACTCCTCCTGGGTCGTGCTGAGGCACCGACTTCAAACTGGTACCTAGATTAAGGTCAAACAAAAAAGGTATTATTTTTTGCTTTTCAGTTTTTTCAGCGGTTTAATTTTTTTGTTAAAAAGTTTTTTTTAAACAGCCGTTATTATTGTAATTTACACTTACATTTGCTATAAACAACTCCCTGTTTATGAAAATATGACATTTTTGCGTTTCAGACATGAAATGTACTACCCTTGCAGGGCTACCACGAAATTTTTTGATGGAATTACTAATTTGTAGGACTTGGCCTCTGTTGATGATGGTATCAGTCACCTTGTTCCTCTGTATATAGACGGGCCTGTTGAACATGATGTCAAACAAGTGCATGTAGGGCACGCGGTTGGTGTAGTGTGTGTACGTCAATTGCTCCGTCGTGTCCAACAGATGATGATGATGATGATGATGGTGATGATGATGATGATGATGATGATGATGATGATGATGATGATGATGATGATGATGATGATGATGATGATAGTGATGATGATGATGATGATGGTGATGATGGTGATGATGATGATGATGATGGTGATGATGGTGATGATGATGATGATGATGATGATGATGATGATGATGATGATGATGATGATGTCAGTTACCTTGTTCCTTTGTATATAGACGGGCCTGTTGAACATGATGTCAAGCAGATGCCTGTAGGGCACGCGGTTGGTGTAGTGTGTGTACGTCAATTGCTCCGTCGTGTCCAACAGATGATGATGATGATGATGATGATGATGATGATGGTGATGATGATGATGATGATGGTGATGATGATGATGATGATGATGATGATGATGATGATGATAGTGATGATAATGATGATGATAGTGATGATGATGATGATGATGGTGATGATGGTGATGATGATGATGATGATGATGATGATGATGATGATGATGATGATGATGATGATGATGATGTCAGTTACCTTGTTCCTTTGTATATAGACGGGCCTGTTGAACATGATGTCAAGCAGATGCCTGTAGGGCACGCGGTTGGTGTAGTGTGTGTACGTCAATTGCTCCGTCGTGTCCAACAGATGATGATGATGATGATGATGATGATGATGATGATGGTGATGATGATGATGATGATGATGATGATGATGATGATGATGATGATGATGATGTCAGTTACCTTGTTCCTTTGTATATAGACGGGCCTGTTGAACATGATGTCAAGCAGATGCCTGTAGGGCACGCGGTTCGTGTAGTGTGTGTACGTCAGTCTCGCCCCGTCGGCGTCCAAGAGATGCGCGTAGAGCAGCTCGGAGTACCCCGGAGTGCCGCTGAGGGCCGACACGGCGCTTTCTTCGCTCGGCGCCTGCGTCGGTACCTGAACCACAATCATATTTGCTGCTTTCATCTTCTGTATTTTCACTTATTCTTGTAATATTATATTGCCATTGTTTGTTTGTGTCATTCATGCCTAACTAAATTTGTCTATGTTTCCATGTTTTCGTTTTGGATATAATAAGTGGCAAGGGCAAAGGCGTTCGGTCTATGCAGACACCATTGTGCGTTTTGTTTTCTTGTATGCTTTTTATAGTTTCCTTTTGTATTTTTTTTTTGGTGTGCTTTGTGATTAATATTTCAGTTGTCGGTTTCACTGAACAGTTTATGTTTTATTGTCGGTGAAATGGTTCCAACGGAAAACCAGCGTCGGCTTCACGGCCGACATCATGCTGAGTTGGGACCATTTCATGATAATGTTTGTATCTTTTACCGTTTTTCTTTGTTAATTTATTAAGATTATGTCACGAATAAATATTTTTCTTTCTTTCTTTTTTTTCTTTCATATTTTTCAATCCCTAATTAAAGCATTTACGTGTTTATGTTTTTAGCTTGTGTCGAAGAAACTGAATCGCGTACCAGATTGGAACTTGTCCGTTGCAAATGTCATGTTGAAATAAAAAAAATATTACTATTTCCTAATAAAAATTCATTTGGCAGGACAGAATACGATTCGTAGAATGCTGTCAGCCAAACAAACCGGCCCGGATCGTACCCGGCGCAATGGTGCCCAGATACACTAGCCGCATTGCCACGTTGAACCGCGATGGACAACCTTTGTACCAGAAACGACCCAGAGCGAGGGGCAAGACATCTCTCACGCAGACGGCGCCCCACTTCTTTAAATTGATATCTTGAAATTAATTGCGAAAAGAATTGGGAAAGCCCCCCCAACTAATTTTGATACAGGCCCTCCAAGGCACGCCACTGAGACCAAGATAAGTCTGCAACGATTTTAATAGCACACGCATTGCAAGTGTTAATTTAAACGTCAAACTTCTATGAAATTATGACGTATAAATACCAGATGCAACTCTAGTAGTCGACAGTTCGGGTAGGTACCTCTGGACCTAATGAAACAGATACCCTAACATTGACAAACAATTACAGGTCGGTTCACAAGAGCTGACACGAACGAATCGAATGAGTCAATGAAAGTATCTATGTGTTATCTATTTGAATACACTTCACACATATATGACATGTATCAGTCATTTTCCTACAAAAATGTCAAAGTGGCATTACTTTCGTTCAATCCATTCGTGCCAGCTCTTGTGAATCGACCTGTACCTGCACGCCTAATGGACAGATGTTTTTAGTAGACGACAGCACCGCACCCAATTCTAGCAGCCCTGGACCTAAGGCTGATACTCCAACATAGACAAACAATTAGGGCTATATCTCACCGGGACACCACGGCGGCGCAACCAGTCGCGCAGCCGTGGTGTCTAGCTACCATACCTAGGCACCAATAAAAAAAAAAAAAATATCACGGCTCATTTCACACCAATTGACCTAGTCCCAAAGTAAGCTAAGCAAAGCTTGTGTTATGGGTACTAAGCAACGGATAAACATACTTATATAGATAGATACATACTTAAATACATATTAAACACCCAAGACCCGAGAACAAACATTCGTATTTTTCATACAAATATCTGCCCCGACACGGGAATCGAACCCGGGACCTCAAGCTTCGTAGTCAGGTTCTCTAACCACTAGGCCATCTGGTCGTCTGAAACAATCAACCAATAGAGACACCAGATTCACCGCAGTCTCAAAATGGACGCCGATGAGATAGTTATGCTGATGCTGAGGGAGCGTCGCTGGTGGCGCGACTGGCAGCCAAGTGAGTGAGATAGCATACAGCGCCATACTAATTAGTGGCGGCGCGGCCAGTAATGTTGCATGCACGCGTCTATGCTGGTTGCGCCGCCAAATCCGTTGCGCAACCAAGTGGACGCCAGGTGAGATACCCTCCATAGAGCTGTATACATTTTTTAAGTGGCAGAGACTGGTCGTGCCGCCGTGGTGTCCCGGTGAGACATAGCCCTTACCTGGACTCCCAGCAGACAGATGTTCTTGTCCACCATGAAGGTGACGGAGCAGTCCAGCACGCTGGTGTTGAGGCAGTCCGTGTGCTGTATGATGGGTCGCTGGCAGTAGATCTTGTTGTACTCGTTGCTGTTGCTGTGGCGCTCCAGGTGGTCCGGCGCGCCCGGGCCCGCGCCCAGCCCGCCCGGCGGCTGGCCGGCGGACGACAGACGGACCACGCCCAATCCGGGCACCGCTGGGCCTTCAAATCAAAATCAAAAATGTATTTGTGCAAGTAGGCCGTTGAATGCTCTTTTACAAATCTTTTTTTGGGTTTTTGAACTATCGATAATTTGTGGTTTCAGGGTACGATTAAACAAAAACGTATCTGTTTTTTTATTACAACTATTTATAGTTTCCTTTACGCCCGATACTGTTTTTTTTTTTTATAGTGACAGAGTGGTCTTTTTCGGCGGTGACCACATGTTGACTTACCACTCTGTCAAGGCATTCTGCGAAAAAAAACGTTTGGAAAAAAATGCTGGTTAGAGAAACTGAAAGATTACATAACATTAATAGATAGAAAAATAAGTACGATTAATTACGATTCTTGTAATTATTAGCTTTGTTATAGTTTATTTATTTATATGTGGCTGTTTATCCCAATGCTTATATTTGTTTTAGACGTGTACTTATTATATGTACGATATATGTATGAGTAGATGTACTATTTTTTGTTGCGTTTTAATTTTCTGATCCACTGTTGATGCACCACCTGCTGTAAACTAGTCCTTCCTTCTTTCTGGTAAAGAATTGCCTGGAAGAGATCGCTCTTAAGCGATAAGGCCGCCTATTGCTTACCTTGTAACTTACTCTCTGTGTACCTGTTTTCTGTATTGCTTACTATTCCTGGTGTACAATAAAGAGTCATTGTATTGTATTGTATTGTATTGTACGATTATTCGAACATTGTAAAACCGAAAATATCAATACTCTAATGAGATGCCATAATAAGACGAAGGACAGACTATTGTAGGTTAAAAAGAAGAACGACCCAATAGCCTTTGGTATTTTCCAGTCCAACTAATCCGTTGTCGGCCGAAGTATGTTCGGGTGTCGTCATCCGAACTCGGCTGATCGAATCAAACGTATGTAAAGGAACGAGAGCGCCTACACTGCTACGGTACGCTTACACCACGGTAGCAGTGCAGCAGTGTAGGCGCTCTCGTTCCTTTACATACGTTTGATTCGATCGGCCGAGACATACTTCGGCCGACAACAGATTAGGTGGACACTTACCGATAAGGTGGTAATTCATTGGTCGACTAGACATAGACATAGACATAGACATAACTTTATTCGACATCAAAAAAGAAAATACACTGACTAATACACTGAGAAAAATAAAAAGAACAATATAAAAACAAAAAACATAATTGTAGATGTCGAAAAGGAATTTGACTCAGCATAAGCCGTAGTAGATGCCTGCTACAGCGCTGATTTTCGGTCAAACCCTTCCTATCCGTGCATCAAACTTGTTGGACCGGAATCAGCACAAACAAATTCTGTATAAAAAGTGTGCAACAAATAAATAGATACATATATTATAGTGGGAGTTAGTTCTTTTTTATTATTATTTATTTCAATTATACATAGTTATACATTATATTATACACATAGTAGACTACACATTCAAGCACACGAACATTTGGCAACGCATTCGATTAGATAAGTTCGATCCTCACTGTTGTTTGCGTGCATATTTTTGTCCAATGTACGAATATTTGCGCGCATGTGAGTGCTCCATGTTATAATATACTATACTATATTTAGGATACTAATTTTTTCATATGAAAAATGTGTTGCCAATCTTTTTTTTTGTTATTTGCCTTAGGACTCGCTTACTACTACTAGGACTATAGCTGTTTGATTCATAGAGGAATGAACCAGTGGTTTTCTGGTTTGATCCGACCGTACCATCGTGGCGGGGCCGCGGGTACAGCGGCGGCGGCGGGCGCTCCGCGAACACCTGGTCCACCATCACCGGGGACGGCGTGTCCACCGTGAACGTCGGCATCTGCACACACCATCATCATTGTCAGCTAAAAAGGCATCCACTGTTGGACAAGATCCCGCGCTCTCTGCATCCATTAGCTTAGCACATTCGCGACCACATATCGCTACATAGACCGTTCGGTCGATTTTAGTGAAAATTTTCACTTTAAAGTTGAATATTTCGCAAACAGATCACTGAATAGAAAAATCATGTTAGCAAACCCACAATAGTTTTAAAAGACCTATCCAACGATACCCCACACTATAGGGTTAGTCGAGAAAAAAAAAATCACCCCCACTTTACGTCTATGGAGTTACCCTAAAAAAAATTGTTTTAGTTTTTTTTACGTAATCACTTTGTCGGTGTGACTGATATATATATTCATGCCAAATTACAGCTTTCTAGTACTAACAGTCTCTGAGCTTAGCCGCGGACGGACAGACAGACAGACAGACGGACAGACATGGCGAAACTATAAGGGTTCCTAGTTGACTACGGAACCCTAAAAAACCATGTACGATTTCTATACATTAAATATAAAGTACAATACGTTTACTTTTAGTTTACGACTGACAGATTGCTTGCCTTCATTTCATTTCCAACTTTAATACCATACAAATAAAGTAGTTATTACAAAATCTGCAAACGTGGGTAACAGTTTCCTAAAATTGGCTTTATTTGTAGGTCGCTAAAGTTGAATATGAAATGAAGGCAAACCATCTGTCAGTGGTAAACTTTATGTAATTTTACTGTACTACTAACTTCTTAATTACTAATTAATATATATTGTTTAAGCCAACCGCTAATCCTCCACTCAGAAAAAAATTAAGCAGGTCACAAAAAACGCATACAAATAACTACCATTTTCCTTAAGACACAAGATTGAAGTTGCAAAAGCTTAACTCATTAAGAAAGGCCGTTCGTCACTACAACGCTGACGATCTACCAGGGTACGGCTTTCAATGACCAAGTGTCATTATCAAATGTGCTACGATTTTGCAATTTCAACCTTGTGACTTATAGAAGACGGTAACTATTTGTTTGCATTTTTTTGTTACTTGCTATGTTTTGTTTTTGGAGGTAGCCTTCAACTCATCATCATCATTTCAGCCGAAAGACGTCCACTGCTGAACATAGGCCTTCCCTAAGGCTCACACACACACATACACAAAGCTCGAAGAATCGCCAGACTCAAGTGGCAGCGGGCAGGGCACATCGCTCGTAGAACTGATGGCCGATGGAGCAAAAAGGTTCTCTTGTCGCGTCCACGCACCGGACAACGCAGAGCATGTAGGCCTCCAACAAGAAGCGACGACCTGGGGCCTGTTGCATAACAAAGTACAACTAATATTACAAGCGGAACTCTCGCTTCAGTTATATTAACTAGAAAGGGAGTTCCGCTTGTACCTAATATAAGTTGTACTTTGTTATGAAATTGGCTAAGTAAAGTTTTTTGAAGAGGTGCTAATTATATTTTTTTTCGGCAGTCGGCGTTCTGGAGATTGAGAAACTGCAGCTGTTTTATTTTTATCTCCTATTGTTTACTGGAAATATTTTGTTGAGTGTTTGAGATGACATTTGTGAGATTTTATGGTTGACAAGCCGTTCGTGCTCAGAACTTAGTAGAAACAGAAAAAAAAAACCGAAGTGAAATGTCACTGCTGTCAATATCAAATCGTTTACGTTTCGTTTGCTTTGCGTTTTGGTGTGCTCAGTGTGTTTTTTTTACTATTTTTATCGACCTCCGCATAAAATACGGACTTTCAATTTTACCGCATTTCTCCACAACTTATGCACAATAATTGGATCACGATTGAATACTTTCGATCACTATTTCGGACCTGCTTCTTGGACAACGCAAAGCAAACGAAACGCAAACGGTTAGATTTCATTTGACATTGACAGAAGCGACAGTTGAATTCGTTTTTTTTACTAATTCTTCTTAGTACTGAGCACGATCCGCTTGTCAGCCATAAAATCTCACAAATGTCATCTCGAACACTTAAAAAAATATTTCCAATAAATAAAAGGAGATAAAAATAAAACAGCTGCAGTTTCTTGGTGTTGAAGTCGACCACTTCGAAAAAAAATATAATTAGCATCTCTTCAAAAAACTTTACATAGCCAATTGGGCCCTGGTTAAGGTTGCGGGGACGCGTTGGTTGCGAATGGCACTGGACCGATCTGTTTGGCGAGCCTTCAACTAAAGAAAACAATTTTGTTTTTACAATATAAGTTCTCAAGTGGCAAACTGTCAGCTATTATAATTAGTAGCATCGTTTTTTCGCTTTGTAGCGAAAACTGCATTCGGACACAGGGAGGGTATACCACGCTATCTACGAAATTCGTTAGTATCGTGTTGTCTCTTTCTGTCTTCTGTTTAATATTAGCGTGAACGGAGCGGCATGACACGAAGTTCGAAAAGCGAATTTTGTAGTAGGTATAAAGCCAGACCCCGGCTGTCGGGTTTTGAATGTGTACTCCTGCGACTATTGTTGCCTATCGATAGACTTTCGATAGTCTATCAATAGTTAAGACAAAACCAATAGTATCGATAGTTTATCGATAATATCACCACGTGTCAATACTATCGATACTATCGATAGTTTTATGTCCAATACAATCGATAGTATCGATAGTATTGCAAAATTAGGCAAACCGATTGACCGAAAACAATCGATACTATCGATAGTATGGAGGGATAAGGTAGGTATGTATGAAAAATACGAATTACGTTTGTTCTGGAGTCTTGAGATTTAATATGTATTTATATATCATCATCCCAGCCTATATATGTCCCACAGCAGGGCACAGGCCTCCTCTCAAAACGAGATGGCTTGGGCCGTAGTTCCCACGCGGGCCCATTACGGATTAGGAACTTCACACACACCATTCAATTTCTTCGCAAATGTGTGCAGGTTTCCCGCACGTTATCCTTACCGCAAAGCTCATGGTAAATTTCAAATGAAATTTCGCACATAAATTGTAAAAAAACTCAAGAGGGGCGGGCTCGAACCCACGACCCTCTGCTTGAGAGGACATAGGTCAAACCATAACGCTACCACGAAAATTAGTGCATTACTGAAAAATTAGCTAGTAGATGTATTTTTAATAACTGTATGTTCCGGGTCCTGCCTTCATTCAAACACACACAACTGATGTTGGAGCTTTGCTCTCTCTTCTAACGCAGGCGCTTTTTCGCCTTCATACATAAGTCCATGTACTTAATTAATTGTCATCCAACCGTCACCAAATCAACTTGTGAACAATTCTTTTTCCATTTATAACTTGCGAAGAAATACATAATTTCGAAGATTATCCTGAGTTTTCCTTGAAGAAAATTCCATTCCTGAGGTGAAGCAGGAAACATTGGCGACCGTGACAGGACGTTTAAGGAATTTAAGGAGTCATTGAAGTCACTACAAAATTTAAGATAACTTTTGGAGAAGACGACGCCGGATCAGCGAAGCAGCTAAAGCCCAGCACCGCAGCGTATCGCGAAATTCTCTTCAGTTAAGTGCCCTGGATATTCCTTAAGCATTAGTAACAAAAATTCCCTTTCTTAGATACCTAAATTCGAATGAAAGTATAGGCTTTAAGATTAAAGTTTTTAGTATCCAAATATTATTCTACGGATCTCAAACAACCCTTTTAATATTTTTGTTCAGTTGGTTAATCTCCCCTTGCCGAATATTTCAGAGATTCCGATCGGCCGCAAGTAACTGGTACATCACGAATATCAAGTTCAAACAGCTGTGCGCCGTTCAACCGGTTTCCTGGAATGTAAGTGACCCAGTGTGGAGCGTACCAATAACTATATCCTTTTTAACTAGTAAACATTTAAATTAATAGTTCATACGGATATCATACGACAATCTCTCATTATAATTTGGTATAAGGGTGGGTGGTATATTACATTTTTAGTGTTCTTTTTTTGGTCAATTTTATATTCATCTATACTTTAAATCGATACAAACAGTAATTACCTAATATAATTAAGCGAAATGAGTGAGTATAAACAATTAAATGCAAAGCGAGTGACAATTAAAGGGCAAATCACGAAATTTAAAAATTACTTGGACAGAATTATACAAAACTCCCAACTTACGAATGTTGAATTTACCGAATTAACTTTAAAATTATCCAAATTTGAGGGATTGTCTGCCCGTTTTGATGATTTGCAAACTGAGATGGAGGTGTTAAATTTTGATAATATTTCACACGAGATCGATGAGCGCGAGTGCATTGAGCAGGACATGATTATAACGATAGCCACCGCCAAATCATTTATTGACCAAATACAACAACAAAACGAGACGCGGCGTGCCTCGTGCAACGCGACCGCTCACTGCCGTGTCGATCATCAAAATATTGGAGTAAAATTACCACAAATACAAATACGAGGGGCGTTCAATATAAAGTGAGAATGAGATGCAAACTCTTTTAATATCACGAAATTAAATACTGGCCGGTAAAGCTAATCTATCTAGCTGATTGCTATGAAAAAAAAAAATAACTGTCTTTTGTTTAAAAAAATATACGGTAATTTCTTTGCAATGCTATTGAGTACGTTAGCGAAAATGGAGAAAATTGAACTGCGCGCCGTTATCAAATACTTGTTTTTGAAAAATTTTTCTACGGACCAAGTCAATTTGGATTTGCGGAACACTTAAGGGTCTAATGCTCTTCCGTATTCGACAGTCGCACGTTGGTGCGCCGAATTTAGACGTGGAAGAACATCGACAATGGACGACCCCCGCTCCGGACGCCCTACTACAGCAGTAACTGAAGAAATTGTTAAAAAAGTCGAAAACTCAGTTTTGGCGGATCGTCGTGTCACGGTTCGTTTTATTGCTGAAAATGTAAAGATTTCAACGGGGAGCGTGCATAATATTTTACATGAACGCTTGGGTATGAAAAAGGTATCTGCGCGTTGGGTACCAAGAATGCTTACTGACACGCAAAAACAAACTAGACTAGAGATTTGTCAAGAAGCTTTGAACCTGATGCAGCAAGACCGGGAACTTTTTTTGGCGCGATTTATAACGATGGACGAAACATGGCTCCATCATTACGACCCAGAAACGAAACTGCAGTCTATGACATGGAAAAGGCCATCATCTCCAACTCCGAAGAAATTCAAGGTGAGCCCATCTGCCGGTAAGGTCATGGGCTCTGTTTTTTGGGATGGTAAAGGGGTATTAATGATTGAGTATCTCGAGCATGGAGCCACTATTACGGGCACATTATACGCCAAACAAATAGCAACATTGCGCAATGAGATCCGCGAAAAACGGCGAGGTAAACTCTCGAAAGTTGTGCTGTTCCACCAGGACAATGCCCCGGCACACAAGTCCGCCGTTGCAATGGCTGCAATTCGTGATGCTGGGTTCGATATCCTTAAGCATCCTCCGTATTCACCAGATCTCGCTCCCAGTGATTTCTACCTATTTCCGAGATTGAAACAATACCCGAGAGGCCAGAAATTTGAAGACGACGACGCGGTAGTCGCTGCTGTACAAGATTTTTTAAGTACTCAAGATGAGACCTTTTTTAAAAATGGAATTTTAAGTTTAGAAAAAAGATATATTAAGTGTATTATGCTAAAAGGTGATTACGTCGAAAAATAAAATTACATTTAGTTAAAGTTGTTTATAACATACTCATTCTCACTTTTTATTGAACGCCCCTAGTATGTAGCTAAATTCGGAGGCGCTTATTTTCGCTGGCTCGAGTTTCGAGACACATATTTGTCTCTCATACACAATAACGAAAACATCTCGCCTATTCAAAAATTCCATTATTTGATTTCATATCTAGAGGGTGACGCGGCGAGAATAATATCTAATCTCGAGGTCTCGTCTGACAATTATAAGGAAGCCTGGAGTTTACTTTGCGAGCGCTACGATAATAAGAGGTCTCTTATTAATCACCATTTAAAATCATTGTTCGACATAAATACAATCACCCGCGAGTCTGAAAGATCGTTAAGATTTCTAGTCGATCATGTAACCAAGAACCTGCGGGCGTTGTCCAGCTTAGGTCAGCCTACTGATAAGTGGGACACGCTGATAATACATATGTTGACTTCAAAGTTGGACAGTCGTACGCTCATGAAGTGGGAAGAATTACGAAACACATTTAATGAATATCCTACCTTGGATCAATTTCATAAATTTTTAACGGATCGTGCCGACGTACTTGAATCAATAAATCGTAATAAATTTGATTCTCTTCCCAAGCCCCACCCATCTCATTCTTCGAATTTTAACAACAATAATAATTACAATAATAATAAATTTCAACAACATAATAAGGGCCAAAATATAACAAAATCATTCGCTGCAGTAAACAATAATAAGTTTAATTATCTTTGTATAATCTGTGACCAAAATCACAAGATATACGACTGTGCATCTTTCAAGTCAATAGATTATCAGTCTCAGCTAAATAATATAAATAAATACAAGCTCTGTTTAAATTGCCTGCGACAGGGTCATGCCGTAGGCGCCTGCCGTATGGGGCCTTGCCGAGAATGCAAGAAAAATCATAATACGATTCTACACAACAATTTCACTGCCGCAATCACTAAAGTTGCTGCTGGTGAAACCCTGTCAAATTTCAGTAATCACGAAGACCGCCAAAGTCAAGTGATCTTATCAACCGCTATTGTCGAAATACACAACCCTAGCACTAACGAGTCAACTAAAGCTCGCGCGTTATTGGACTGCGGAAGTCAGTCTTCTTTCATAAGTAAGTCTTTACAACAAAAATTAAATCTATGTTCTAATACCATTGACATGAATGTGATTGGAATTGGAAACAATGTTACAAATAAAATAAAGGAAACTTGCATTACAAAATTAAAATCATTCAATAGTCCTTTCGAGGTATTTATGTCATGTTATGTCATGGATCAATTAACAGGTATTAACAATTAAAGGCTCCTGTTAATATTAATCAACTAAAATTGCCCAGTAATATTAAATTGGCCGATCCAAATTTTTACTTGCCTTCGTCAATTGATCTGTTAATCGGCGCGGATCAGTTTTGGAATATTTTGGGTCTGGAACAAAAATCCTTAGGTCCGAATAATCCTAAATTGATTGACTCTAAATTAGGTTGGTTGGTAACGGGCCCTATTAGCACTGCTATCTCCAGCCAAAATCAACTATATTGTAATCATTTAGTAATGTCTAAAACACAAGATAATAACTTTGACACATTAATAAATAAGTTCTGGGAGCTCGATGCAGTTCCGCCGAAACCGGTTCCGAGCAGCGCTGATAAGGCCTGTGAGGAGCAAATGGCAAACGACGAGTGTACGTAATAAACTTATTACGTACACTCGTCGTTTGCCATCTGGCAGGTTTTGTGTACAATTGCCATTGATTGATTCTCCAGATTGTTTAGGTAATTCGTATAATTTAGCTAAAAAAAGATTATTAAATTTAGAAAAAAGGTTTAGAATAAATCCAGAACTAAAAAAGGAGTATTCTCAATTTATATGGGAATACTCTGATTTAGGTCATTTGTCTGTTTGTCCCGTTGCAATTCCGTATCCGTGGTACTTTCTATGTCACCACGCAGTAATAAAACAAAACAGCGAGTCAACGAAGTTTCGCGTTGTTTTCGACGGCTCGGCCCCCACTACCTCTGGATACTCTATTAATGATTTGCAAATGGTGGGCCCGAACGTACAAGAATCTTTATTTTCGATTTTAGTAAGAGCGCGACAATACAAGTACCTACTGACTGGTGACATAGAAAAAATGTACCGTCAAGTTGAGGTCAACGAAAAGGATCGCAACTTGCAATTAATATTATGGAGGGATGAAGAGCACTTACCTATTCAAACCTTACAGTTAAACACCGTAACTTACGGCACCGCGAGCGCGAGCTTTTTGAGCACTCGCTGCCTGTGGCAGATCGGAGAGGAGTGCGAGGATCAACTGATTAAGACGATCATACAAAAGGATTTCTATATTGACGATCTCATTACTGGCAGCGATCAGCCTGAGCTTTTGAGCTACATACAACGTTCAGTTACACAGGCTTTAAACTCGGGGTGCTTTAAGTTACGGAAATTCAAAAGTAATTTACCTACAATTTTAGAAAATGAGCTCATAGACTCGCAAGATAAGTTAATGATTAGCGACTCATCAAGCACGCTCGGGTTAAACTGGGACTCAATCAATGATACGCTAAATATTTCAATTATTACGCCTCCTCAAAATGAAAAAATTACCAAGCGTTTCATTATGTCCAACGCTTTCAAACTGTTTGACCCTTTAGGGCTTCTAAGCCCTTGCATAATAATTGCCAAAATGATCTTACAAAGGCTGTGGTTAGCGAAAATTGATTGGGACTCCCCGGTACCACAAGAAATAAAACACGAGTGGTACGAATTTTCTAATAACCTGTCTGCACTATCATCTCTGCAAATTCATAGAAATGTCATATGTAATTCACCAAATGCAATCGAAATTCACGCGTTCAGCGATGCGTCACAAAAGGCGTACGGCGCTTGTGTGTATATTAGATCAACAGATAATAATAATAGCATTACCGTCAGATTACTTTGCTCGAAGTCGAAGGTAGCTCGGTTGCTTCCCACAACGATACCCCGCCAAGAACTCTGTGCAGCTTTGCTTTCGGCCAGATTGACTGCCGCTGTACTCGACTCCATACGCTGCGTGCCTACACGCATTGTTTACTGGTGCGATTCGAGCATAGTACTTAGCTGGCTGAACGGCGACACTAGGAGATTAAAAACTTTCGTCGCTAACAGAGTCGGGGAAATTTTAGAAACTACAAACCTCTCTTCATGGCGTTATGTACCAACCAATGCTAACCCTGCTGACTTGATTTCTAGGGGAGTGAACCCAAGTGCTCTCCCAGGGCTCAAGTTATGGTGGTCAGGTCCCGATTTCTTAAGTAAAAATGAATCCGAATGGCCTACCTTGAAATTAAAACAAAATGAAGCATTGCCTGAAACTAAATCAAATGTCATAACTCATGTAACTGATCCCTTGATTAAAATCGAAAATTTTAGCAGTTTGACAAAACTTAAAAACATGATTGGTTACGTAAAACGATTTATTTACAATTTAAAAATTCCAACAGCTAAACGAACTAACAGGTTTTTGAGTTTTGAAGAACTAAACGATTCCTTTAACTACCTATGTATGGTATCTCAACAGCAATCTTTTGTAGAAGAGTATAAATTATTATTAAATAAAAAAACATTAAACAAAAATTCACACATAGTAGGTTTGTCACCGTTTATGGATGAGCATAATTTGATTAGAGTGGGCGGCCGCATTAATTCGTCTAACTATTCTTATAATAAAAAACACCCTATTCTTTTAAAGTCATCTCATCATTTAGCGAAATTATTTTGTGAACTCAAACACAAAGAGAACTTGCATGCCCCTCCCCAATTACTTTTATTTATTGTTAGAGAGACGATATGGCCTACTAATGGAAGAAGACTGACTACCCGCATTTTCAATAACTGCATTGTCTGTAAACGTTTCCAAACCAAACCTTTATGTCCAAAAATGGGTGATCTGCCCTCGCAAAGGATCACTCCAGACTTCCCGTTTAATAAAGTAGGTATAGACTTTGCCGGCCCCTTTATGATTATCACCGAAAGGGGCGAGGTGCACAGCTTGTTAAATGCTACATGTGCTTGTTTGTGTGTATGAGATTCAAATGTGTGCATCTCGAAGCTGTGAGCGATCTATCGAAAGATGCTTTCCTCATGACCCTTCGCAGGTTCATCGCTCGTCGTGGCAAGCCGGCCGAAATCTTTTGTGACAACGGTCGTAATTTTGTGGCTGCTGCTAAAGACATTAATTCATTTTTAAAGTCCAACTCTAATGATATAACAGAGTTTGCAAATCATCAAAATATTAGATTCCTTTTTTCTCCAGTGTACGCTCCACATTTCGGAGGGATCTGGGAAGCCGGGGTGAAATCGGCCAAATTTCATGTCAAACGAGTCATGGGCAACGCCCACTTGACATTCGAGGAGATTACCACGTTATTTGCACAAGTCGAAGCGATCCTGAATAGTCGTCCTTTGTGCCCCCTTTCATCTTCACCAACTGATTTCCTTTCCCTTTCCCCGGGGCACTTTTTGATTGGAAGACCGCTCGTTGCGTTACCATCGCCTTCTTCCGAGACTAAAGGCTCAACTCGAAATCGCTACATCCAGTTGGAAAACATTCGCCGGCATTTTTGGAAGCGCTGGCAAAAAGAATATATCTGCGAACTACAACAGCGCTCCAAGTGGAAGACCAATAAAGACAAGCTCAAAGTAGGAGACCTTGTCCTGCTCCATGAAGATAACTCCCCACCTTTAAGCTGGCGATTGGGACGCGTCGCACGTCTGTTTCCGGGCGCTGATGGAATATCGCGTGTTGCTGACATCACGACTGCTCGGGGCTGCGTTCGCCGGCCTTTGGTTCGCCTTTGCCCGCTGGTTCCCGTTGAAGAGGATTGAAGACCTTGGACTTCAATGGGCGGGAGGATGTTCCGGCTCCTGCCTTCATTCAAACACACACAACTGATGTTGGAGCTTTGCTCTCTCTTCTAACGCAGGCGCTTTTTCGCCTTCATACATAAGTCCATGTACTTAATTAATTGTCATCCAACCGTCACCAAATCAACTTGTGAACAATTCTTTTTTCCATTTATAACTTGCGAAGAAATACATAATTTCGAAGATTATCCTGAGTTTTCCTTGATGAAAATTCCATTCCTGAGGTGAAGCAGGAAACACTGTATTAAAAAACAGAAATTTGGAAAATTTATGTAATAAAACACAAATAAGGGTTAAGACAGTTATTTAAATGGGATTGATCATTTCTTCTAACCCCCCTTTTTATTTTTTTTTATCGAAAATATAGAGCATTTTAAGAAACTAATTTGAATATTTCAGCAATTCATCACTCCAATATTTTTTTATAATTTATTGAAAATTTGAGATACGACTTCTCGTAAATTACATGCCGCGGCTGAATCTGTGTATAAACCACAGACATAATGACAAAAAAAATGTGTCACAATCGATGGTTAGTTGTCATCTGACAATGTCACTTTACATTACAATAACAATAACACTAAAGTTGCCGATTCTTCCAAGAGAATAGGTAAAAGAAACGATTTACGGCTATAGTATTTTTTGTATGTATAAAATAAAATGGTCAGAAGTGTTCCCTTGAAAGTTCTTTGGCGGATTTAATCCATACTTACATTAAAATGATCCTCAAAACAATAAGTACATCTTGTAAACTTTGAATTAACTTTGCGGCACCACTTCTCTTGTAAATCTTCTCTAATGCAAACAATTAATTTATTTGGGCTATTGACAGAATCATTTCCACAAGTAGGAATTAAACACTTCCTGTATAAATCAATTATTAAAATATGAAAAACGCGAAGAATGTTTTGCAAAATAGTATCCTTAAACTGACAGATGATAACTACGTCGAAGTGACAGAGAATAGTATAGAGAAACTAGACGGACGGCTTTTTTTTTCTTGTTGCAAAGAATTTCAAAGTTAATGCCCACAGAAAGGTCAAACAAAGGTCAAACATTATTTTGCAAAAATACACACGATCGTTTAATATTTTTTTACTACAATGTTATAAAATGATTTAATAAACCTATTCCTCGAAATGGTTTTGGAATTAGACCACATTGTAAAAAAGTGATCAATGCCAATTAATAGATTAACAAAAAAAACTAAAACCAATTATAACACTACTCCGCAAGCACGCATGTTAGATAGGTATTTGTGTAACTATTGCATGATTTTGTTTGCGGAACGGAGCATCGAGACAAACCAGTATAATTTAACGATGGTCTTATACATATATGTTATGGACCAAGTGATTAACGCGGGCATTATCAATAATGTCTAGCTCTATCGAGCAAAGTGATTAATTACTATCTAAACTTCATTATTTATCATATTGCCCGGTCATTATTTATATTGCTACGTGACAAATGGGCAATTTGATAATAAAGCTAAGTTTGACGCGGTGCGAGCGAGCAAGGCGGTACGGGGCGGAAGCGACTCGGAATGGTTAGGTTCAAAGGCTAATGCGGGAGCGTAGCGGAGCGAAGCATTAGCCTTTGGTATTAGTTATTTTTTTTATGACCACCCGGAAAATATACAATTAATTAGTAAATATACAATCCAAATAATGAGTCTGATTGTTTAAATTGTTCAACATTTGATTACTATAAAAAAAAAGTAATTAAATATGTTTGTATTACTCTGCCGAAAAGGTGATGGACATTATGTATAATGCCCGGTAAATTTGATTATCTGAATAATTATTATCAAATTGCCCTCTCATATTGGGCATTTTTCATAGTGCCCGGTCATTATGAAAAATGCCCGATTTATCACTTGGTCCATAACATATATATTGTTATCAAATTTTGATTTATCTGTAAAATAAAAAATAATAATAATAATTTAAGAGGTCAGTCAATCGATTACCCGATTCGGTCGATTGCCCGTTAACGTATGGCTACTTTAACAATTAAATACTTATTCTGTAATATGGCACCAGATCCATCTATCACTGTTTACCATCTTATTACCCGATGGCAAAGGACTAGGTTATTTTTTTTAAAGTTAAGACTCACAGGTTGATTAATACCAATTGGGATGCACCAAAAAAAATAACCTATAGTTTTTATATTTTTTTTTGGAAAGAATAGGATATTTTAAGATACCGTTTTCATCGATTTTGAATTTGGTTGAGTATTTAATTTTTTATAAATTTTTTAAGAAATACGTTGGATGACGTCACAGTGATAGAGCCACGTTCCATTGCCTAGAAAAATTCAAGTCGTACATAACATAATCTGTGGCACTACTGATTTGTCTATGATTTGTCTTGTCAGTGTCAATAATACAAGCACGGCTTAGGGTCCTAAATGAACCATGACAAAATAGTTTTATTTATTTCTCTTCTTTTAGCTTTGATTATTCCTGTTTATTTAATGGTGTGATAGTAAATAGATATTTTATATTAAAATCTGCTATTTAAATTATTTTATATTTACTTGTAACGTAGTAATTTAATAATTAAATTTGTAAAAATACATTGGAAATACTCGTATACATTTCGGACTTTACGATAAATGACAACTGTTTAAAGCCAGGTGCGCATCATGTGATTAAAGTTCTGTCTTTGTCACTCTTTGCTATTATAAGCAGGACAGCAACATTCAAACTGTCAATATGCTTTAGAGTGTAGACCTGCTTTATATCTGCCTTTGTGATGATTCACTGCAGGGGTCAAATGAAGGGCATTACTTAAATTTTCTTTATTTAATTCTGTTTATCATATTTTTGGAATCTGATTTCTGAAAACGCTTCACAAAGCCTATTTCTCCAAACGGTTTTCGATTTATTATACGTTGTCAAAAATTGGGACATCCCAATTGACTTAGTCCCAAAGTAAGCAAAGCTTGCGTTATGGGTACTATGCAAGTGATAAACATACTTATAAATACATATTAAAACATCCAAGACCCGAGAACAAACATTCGTATTTTGTCATACATAAATCTACCCTGACCGGGAATCGAAACCGGAACCTAAGCTTTGTAGTCAGGTTAGGTCTAACCTAACCTAACCACTCGGTTATTCGATCCAATAATCAAATTATAACCCGGCCAGGGAATAATGGTCTCTATTATTACAATACTTTACGGCTTTGTTTTAAATACCAATATATGTAGAAGTATTCATTGTTGACTGAGTCTAAGAACACCATGTAGGTATACCGTTGCCTTTAGCATCACTGTAATGTTTTATTTTTGGGATGATAAAAATAAGTTTTTGTTAAAAATTACATTTTTAATGCAAGCTTTTAGCCGACTGTACTTTTTGTTGAGTGTACTTGCATTATCATCCAACCTAAATAATTACGTTTAGATTCATTTCGTCCACAATCAATTCCCAATTCATCCACATTCCCATTTCGTTCACGTTCCCATTTCGTATCCTATGCGTATTTAAAAAATGCAAAAACTATACAATGAAAGGGCAAATAAGATGGAATGTCATATACTTTCAGTAAGTATATCTATGTAGGCAAATGTTTGTAGTTTTTTTGTATAGTTAAGCTATTTTTATTGTATTTTACATATTTTGTACTATCTATCACCAAATGCCGTACAGGTACACGCACCTATCTCTTTTAGTATCACGTCCGCTTTTCATAAGCAAAACGAAACGACACTATGTTAATACCAAAAAAATAACTCGCATATTTTGGTATCGAGATTGTACCTTATTACTTAACTTTAAGGTTTATTTTACAATACACTTTCTTTTAGATATTTTGTTTTATTTCTCAACACCGTTATCAGGTGTTGTCAATGTTGTCATTCCATTTTGGTAACAAAACTGAAGCTCACACAGATGATTTACGACGTTATGTTCTATTACGTAAGGTATATTTTAAAATGTACTAATTTTACTATATCACTGCATTTGTCAGTGTTGTCATAAGTCAGTATTATCGCGACGGAGACGATTTTTAAGTGCATTTACGTATTATATGATCGAAGCTGCAGTGTTGTAGCCTGTGCGTTTTCTGTGTTTGCTAGTCAGTCATTCAATCAGCTCCGTCCTGTCTTGATCTTATCTAAGAAAACGTCTAACGCTTCTATGGTATCTTTATGCTTTTTTATTTCTTCAGAAAAGGGGTCCACCTTGAAAGCTCGGCAGACCACTTCGAAATCTAACCACTGGTTAGTAAATTGAGGGCAATGAGCGAAATAGTGTGCCGCGTAAAAACTTAAATTCATAATTCCGTTAAGATTCCTACAAAAGCAAACAGCAGCAAACATGCCCAAACGCGACGGTACAATGCCCCTGCTTTTAAATTCTTTGTTGATAAAATCAGTGAACGAATCGCTAAGAGTTATTATTCTTACGTTGGGTCCACTGCCGATGAGCTGTTTGCGAGGCACGCGGCACGTGCTAAAGCCCCGTGGCAATGGCACGTCGGAGCGGCTGCTTAGGATGTGCATGAGCACTGCGAAGGCTTCCGACTCGGCCAGCAGCGGCGAGCGCGCCGGGCCTTCCGCGAACTGCTGAGGACTCAGCGTCAGGAACCGGATCTTCTCAATCGCATTGCGGATAGTCAGCTTCTCGCGGCTTTCTGCGGAAGCGGTACCTTTTACTTATTTGCCGCGACAACGGACGTTTCCAACAAGCTTTAATTCAGTTTGCGACGTTCGCATATTTGAAAGGTACACGGAAAGAACATGTCTAGTCATCTAAGCAACTTTTTGAGTTATAGCGGTTTGAAAGTTAGCCATCACGAACAATAACTACGGTAGCCATTTCGTTAAACCTCGTTACTCGCTAACCTATGTCTGTAGTCTATGGTATGATTGTTTTTTTTAAAGATACCGGGCGGCGATGTTTAGATATCTGCCAACTTTAAATTACAAACGTCATAATTTTAATACGAATTTTCTTAATTTTGAAACATTTTAAACACAAAAATTGTAATTAAAACAACATAAATTAGTGAAAAATGTTCCAGTTATTTAATCAGTGAACTATTAAGTGTGAACTTTTTTAATAGTTTAAGTTTTTCACAGACCTGAGCACGGGTTCCAAATTTAAACACTTGATATTTAATGGAATTTCATACTTACTTCCTGGACACTAGCAGCTAGTCTCCAGGATGCGTTACTTTCTACGATGTTTTTGATGACGTACGTAAGTTAGTACTTTGCGAGCTCTACATTTTCAGATTAAAATCTTATTTTTCAAAAAAGATGACTAGATATGTTCTTTCCGTGTACACTTCATTTGTGAATAGGCCACAATTCATTTTGATACCTGGGTGGGGGCGTGAAGCATTTCAACCGCCGTGTCCCGTGTTACGAAAATCGACTAGTAGTAAGCACGTCTATCAACTAAAAATCCTAGTGACCACCACCACGCGTGAGGTGTGTGGTCGCAGAATTGCAAGTGGTTTAAGTTCATGGGCATTATCCTACGAGCATATAACCCCTGGAGACGTAATGCCTGCGAATTTAAAAGGAAACGATTCTGTCAACTAGCTGAGGTGCGGGGGGAGTTGCGATCGGTTCGAAGTGTTCCGAAGTATTCCGAACCCGATCGCTAGGGCGTGCATCGTAATGACTATGCTTTCTATCGATATCGATAAAAGGTTGTGCAAAAAGGATTTTCAAGCAGTACACTCTGGTAAAATTTAAATGCCAACTTTGAATTTATTTTAAGCTTAAACTAAACAAGTTGAAAAGTACTTTTAATGGTTTATTGAACTTAAGTAAGTACTAAAATATTATCATAATAGGTATAGTTCAAATAAAATTACGTTATACCTATCCAATACAGATACAGTCGAACATATTGAATCATGACCCAGGGTGGACCTTTGTGCTACTAATGTTATGTTGACATCTCATACTTTTGTCATGGAAATCATAGTGAAATTGATTATTAAAAGGTTCTATCCTGTGTCATGATTCAATTTGTTCGACCGTACACGAAAATAAGAATTATAATTAATATCACGAAGTCTAATAGTAATAAACCACGAAAAAAGAATCCGATATCAATAGATACAATAATCATTTAGTGGATAATTATCGACAATACAAAATAAATGCATCGCACCACACTAGTCATTGGCGACACGAGACTAATTACGATAATAAGAGATAGATATACCTACACGATTGCAGTGAGAAAGAAAAAGATGGGGGACGGACCAGTCCAATCCAACTTGACCCGCGTTGCAACTAATCAAATTTTCGTAAATATTTTGATAAAATAAACAAATGGACTTGCCGATGAAAAGTAACATTGTTTTTTGTTTCATTACATTTTTTACTGTTGTTTCCGCACTTTAACTGCACAACAAGACATGATGCCGTATATTCAAGCTGTTTTACGTCGTAAATGTCAGCTGTCTCATCGGTCATACTTTATGGTTGAAACTGACGGTAAACCAAGGAGTCGGGAAATACATCATTGATAAATCACTGACTAGTCGACAGATTAGTGTCGCCTTTCACTACGTCTCTAGGGGTTATATGCTCGTAGGCATTATCCTTAGCTTTCAGTAACACACGGGATATGGCAGTTGAAACCCTCCACGCCCGCACCCACCTATAAAAACTTCCTTTAGATATTTAAACGCATAAGTTTTCACTGCTTCGGATAAACTTCAAAGTCATGTTATCTTTATATTCAGAATGGCATAAGAGTCGAATGAAGAATTTTATCTAAATACTAGCGACCCGCCCCGGCTTCGCACGGGTGTAACTTTGAAAAATAGGTGTGAAAAATAAAGAAAGTCTATAATTTAAGGTGGCAAGTTTATATATTTACCACTTTTTCCCCAAACTACACCCACACGAAGTCGGGGCGCGTCGCTAGTTTTATGAATAAAATTTCGACCCGTACATTTAATTTAAATGATCGTATTCTGTTAATCACGCCAACTGTCAAACGACTGGCATGGCAGTTATGTCAAACGCCATAAGGTTACATTAGAAAAGTTATTATGGACGGTAATTTTTCTTATATTTTCTAATTTTCCGCGCAATTTTCTTATTTTTTTCTTTCATAAGAACCTTCTCCTGACAATGACGAACACAACAAAAAAAGAATTAGTGAAATCGGTCCAGCCGATCATGCGTGATGCCGTGACCAAGGGAAATAGGGATTCATTTTTATATATATAGATTTGGGCTAGAAATAGAAATGAGAATTGTTTGATAGCGCAGTAGACATTATTTTTGAGGGGTTGTGGTAACTGGTCAGTAAAAGAAGCAATAAACTATAGTTAAACCGTTTAAATGAATCCTCGCCCGCGGGGTACAGAGGCTGGGGAGTATGACGATAAAGGGGGCGGGAGAGGTGCGGGCGGGCACACGAGGCGCGCTCGCCGCCCGCACCTCTCTCGGGCCCTTTAGTCATCTAGTCATTTTAGTCATTTATTAATTGTTTTCATGGGTACATTAGATCTTAAAAACTAGTACATTTCCCAGACATGAAACCCTGTACTAGGGCACTACAATATAACTTGAACCTAATACCTACTTGATACAACATTACAGTTTAATATTGTACTATTACTATAATATAAATAATTTATTTTATTGTTTCGTAAATCAAATTATCTACATTTATTGGCTAACACATGCATTGTATGGTACATTCATAGAACACAAATTTTCCCCAAGATAATTAAATGTTTCACAAAAAACCGGAAAAAAAAACGAACGGCTCAAACTAACCACAACAACTGAAAAACGAGCAAAAATATGGGCGAGTAAAGTTTGTATTCCATCTCCTACCAAAAAAAAAAAAAATATATGAAATGAAATGAAAAAGCAAATTAAATTACAATGAAATTATACCTTTGTCGTTATACCCCCCAGCCCCTGTACCGCGCGAGCGAGGACTCATTTAAACGGTCTAGCTATAACGGGCTTGACGGGTGGGTGGTACGTACCGGGGCGCGCGTCGGTGCCGGAGGGCCCGGGCTCGGGTTCCGCGCGGCAGGGCTCCGCGTCGCCCGCCTCGGGGCTGCTGTCCGCGCTGCTGTCTACGTTCAATACCTAAAGTCGTTTAACGCATTAACAGCACTGCCATAGGTATAGTACGAATTTTTTGAGGTGTCCCGATCTCATTAACAACCCTCCTTTCGAACAAAGTCATTGTATTCTATTATGTCCTCAAGTGAATAATCCTCAGTTTAAAATGAACGGCAATATAAGATAAAATAGCTCATTGAAATAACGACTTTATTACTTAAAGTAGATAGTTCATTTTCAATTAAACTTTGTTGGCAGATAATATTTTTCAAAATTGAATGCGTGTAGACATGCAGCCAAAACAACCAAAACAAACAAAGTTTCATTTAAAATTAACTCTCTACTGTAAATGATAAAGTCGTTATTTCAATGAGATTATTCACTTGGGGACATAATAGAACACAATGGCTTTGTTCGAAAGGTGGGCTCTTAACGAGATCGGGATACCTCGAAAAATTCGTACTATAAACATTTCAATCAAATAAAAGTATCCACCTCGAGGATTATTTATTACGTATTCCAATCCTACCAGCCTGACCACTGTAGCAGGAGTATCCACCCTATGATAATAGGTAAGAATTTCGAGCTCTGTTCGGAAGCTTTTATTCTGCTCCGTATTTATTCATGTGACTGTAGTATAGGGTGGCTGTTAACCTGTATACACGCGGCCGGCTGTGCGGTGAATGATTTCTCTGTCCACCGCGGGATTAACATGCTAATCTAAATTCACCAATTTCTCAACTAACCACATTCTCAATTCACCAAATTCTTATCTCACCCATTCTCACCACATGCTTAGCTTACCAAATTCATCCCTTACCAATATGCTCTCAATTCTCACATCACCATTTTCTCAGCTGCATTACTATTTCATTTAACACCATTTAGATTTGGAAAAAAAAACGGAAAATTCTTAAAGGTCTCCATATACCTTGCAGAATTGGCATCCATCTCAATTCCAATTAACAATTATTCTGTGTTCAAATAATAATAAATGAGATGCCACTCCATACACAATACACATACAAATTTTGTAGGTATTTTAAAATTCGAATCATCATTAATGTTAATTCTCTGGTTCAGGGTTCATGATCATGACACTGACTGTACATGTATGAGAACATGGTGAGCTGGGAGCATAGTTTTTAACTAAGATCATGGCGAAATGTGGATAAGAATATAATGAGACAAAAATTAGGTCAGCTGAGTTAAACCTAGATAACTGATTGATTTATTTCTACCTTCTTATATTCACTGCCACTAGTATAGCCACATGGCACATAACTCTTATAGAGTGGCTAAAAAGCATGTCTTAAGAGGAAACTGAAAACCTGCTTATGATAGTTGTGTAATTTAATCTCTACCTTTTATCTGCGAAACACGAAGAAATAAGTTAATAGTTATGTTATTTATCTTTTAAGCACTCTAATATTAATTTGCAAAAAAAACAGGCTACTTTAGTATCCCAGTTTAGGCATTTAAGTTATTTATGAATATAGCACGGTATTGTTTGTATTGTGTTTAGGTTGTTAGTGTTCCATTAAGGTCAAATTGTATTGAGTCAATAGTTTAGTACCTATGTCGGTCTTTGTTTACTAACACAGACATAATTTCAGCGCTTACTAACGACTTTTCGTGTAAATAATTATTAATTTTAATAAACAATTTGAATTATGAATTACAAACATTGAGAATTTAGTGAGTCGAGAATGGGATGAATTGAGAATATGGGTAATTGTGAATTTGTTAAGCTGCTCATAAGTGGAAAATAAGGCTGTAGGGGCTGTCTTTGCCAGAAAGTATGTGTGTTACCTTCTCATTGGTGGTGGCGGGCTTAGGGCTGCCCGGGCTGGGCGTGGGCGCGCGCTCGGGCTGCCGCTTGTCCTGGGCCTTCGCGTACCGCGCCGCCGCCTCGAACAGGTCCAGCTCGCTGTCCACGTTCAGGTGTTCCAGCGAGAATACCGTTATCATTGTGTTGAGGTCAATATCTTCGAAGCTGCTGTCTGTTAGGACCTCCTTTGTGTTTGTGCTGATTATCTAAAACAAACATTTATATTTACGAGAAGGGCAGTTTTGTGAAACAGAACACATCGCAACTTGAAATGAAATGTTGAGGACATAAGTGCATAGTCAGCCACTTGCGACTTGTGCGACTCGAGACATGCGCTCCAGTCCCGCACAGCAACCCACTGTAGACAATCGTCCCTTAATATTTGTAAAATCTAAGTTGGCAGTGAATATAAGTCTTAAACCAAGAAATAACTACTATTACATGGCGTCACTGATTTATAATTCTATAGCGCATACAAATAAGCACCTTACCCGCTAATCAGTTCTACAAGACATTCAAGCTGTGGCTAACCGAACATTGTTTTTATTAAGTTACAGAATTCCTGTCAAAAAGTGCATGTAGATACAATAGATATTAAATAATTACAATTTCATTAATTAAGTTAGGTTTCTGATCTGGACTCCCCATTGTTTAAATTGTTTATCTGAAGCGGAAAGTCTGTTAAGAATGTTACAGATAAGGGAGATACTAAGTACTGTTATTATGTTCCACCTATTGTAACCATATTCAAGAAATAAATTATCATTCATTCATTCAAAGATTACATTGTGTAATCCCAGACCAAAGAAAATGCAAAGACAGAATTCTATAAACAACAAAGTGAGGCATAGTGAAAATAAACGGATCACTCACGTCTTAAAACAAATTTAACTCAACATGTTCCGGGCTAATCCGTAGCCCTTCTTCTTGGAGTCACCCATCACGTTTTAAGACGTGAGTGATCCGTTTTAAAACAAAGTGAGGCTATGAAAAACTATACTTTGTTGCATGAAATTGCTACCTAGCAAATGCAATCTTGACAAATCAATCCCATTGGCATTTTCTCTATATTAAGATATTGTATAAGCATTTCTTTACCTGTAAACATTTTTCCATGAGCACATTCTCCTCGAACAGCCTGGCAAATTCGTAAGCGCGGCAAGCATTCTTCGGGTACAGATCGGACCACAAATACCGGGTGCACTCCTTAACAAGGTGAGGCAGCATGTATTTCTTGGCCCCGTAGCAGAGCTCGCAAGCTTTGTCAAAAGAACTTATGTTTATATTATCTGTGTAGATGTACCTGGTAACAAAGGTTAAAATCATTAAATAACTAGCTGATGCCCGCGGCTTTGTTCCCGTTGTATTTTTCTTAAAATTTATTTCATAAGAACCTTCTCCTGACAACAAACGCAACAAAAAAAGAATTATCTGATTTGGTGCAGTCGATCGGAAGTTATGTGCATTCATCTGAGTCTTTGCTTGTATATTTTATGTTAATCTTTAGAAAAGTTATGTAGTTAGTAAGCATCACTTTGCCAAGAATCTTATTGTCAGAATATGACGTCAACAAACAGTTTGGCGTACTTTAAATATTATAGTTATGTAAAATCGCTGTCAATTGAAATTGCAAACAATGTAAATAAACCATTTAATGAAATATCCATATTCAAGCACTTGTTTATTATTTAATGGTTTAGGATAGTGTTGTGGTAAGTATTGATTAAATAGCACACGGATTTAGCAGTATTTGATGAGGGAAAATGGAAATTAAAGACATTTTAAATACAAGGTTTGTTTACATTGTTTGCAATTTCAATTGACTGACAGTTTATGTGCTAATATTTATTTTATTCTTTTTTTCTAATTTTTGTCGAGGCTTTGAACGCTCCAGGTGATCATGTCAGCCTCATGGGAGCTTAATGAAAGATCAATGAAATGGTATATGCTACCTGCCTCGCACAATAACAGCTCTGTCAGCCAAAAATTGACCCGGCCATTGTACATGGAACCCAATCCTCCAAGAACTCTTCTTCTCAAGTCCGAATTCCGGACGCACTCCAACAACACATGGGTCAAGTCATCACAGTTCTGACAACCATCATCATCACAATAGTGGTGATGACTTGATTTTCAACAAATAAAAATACTTGTTTGTAGGAATGTGTCCAGAACAAACTCTAACTAAAAGCTGAGACTAATACTTTTCTAGTAAGGCTGGTTGAGTCAAACCAAGTTGTCCACAGGGGACTAACTTGGATGGTACCATACCAGATTCCTACACACTAACTGCCTTGGCTAATATGGTGATTTTAGACTTGTATGGTTTAATTAAAGCAACTTAATTCACTGAAGTCTTTAAACTGACTTGAACAGTAATTCTACTACTATACTTATAGCAACTTTATTCTACTATAGCTTTTTCTAAATTTCGACTATTGTCTAAATAAAAAATATGAAAATGCACCTTTATAATATTGCAAGGTACAATAATGCAGGCATCCTTATAATAATGGGTTGCATAAAATCTTTATTTTATTACAATCTAACTATCGCACTTTAATTTATTAGGATATAGCATAAAGGGTAATACTCACTCCAACAGAGCTTTGAAAGCGTCTGGTTGAACATCTAATATTGGGATTGGCTCATTCCCCTCGGCCATGCCTCCGTAAAACATGGCCTCAAAAACCGGTGAAGCCATGGCCAGGATAAGCTTGTGGGCCGGCACGACGACCTGGTGGGGCTCCGAGCCCACCAAAAACGAGCAATCCGACCACTGGCCGGACTGCAAAAGATGAGCACCCCTTTGCTTCAGTTCCGTGCATCGTAACTGCCAATCACATGGTTCTGACGCCATTCTCGATATTCAAGGTAGCTGAAGTTTAACCAAGAAATACCAGAAAGGTATAAATTAATAATTCAAATGAAAATAAGATTGTTTTACGTAGTCATCAAAATATAAATAGTATTATAGAGTAGAAACGTCAACGTCTCAGACTCAACTTGGACTCAACTGTCAAGTCAATGGCAATATTCAGTGTTGCCACCTTACGCGTGGAACAAGTAGCTAAGCTATACTCAAAAAGTAGCCAGATACGTGAAATTTTACCCTCGCAGAAGTGGCTAGAAAGTGGCTGAAAAATGTAGTTAGATTATTATCGATTTTTAAACATTTATTGATTATTTAAAGAAAAAAAAATAATAAAGTTGATGTCAAAGGCGAAGGTTTGTTGTTTGGTTTGGGCTTTTTGATTATTTCAATTTCCTGTAGAATGTTGGCTGAAATTTGGTATGCGGCACACGTTTCATTATTTTATTTTTAAAATATTGAATAGTTAGTATTAAATTTAATGTTAGTAAGCCCATTATATTCCTATTTTTATTTTTCACAATGTTCACTATGGAAAATATAGCCTCTCCACTTCATTTTATACTTTTAATTGTAATTATATTCTAAAAATTAAAAAGTGGCTAGAAAAATTGGCTAAATTATTTAGCTAATGAATTTTTATTTTGTAGCTAACAAGTTTTAAAAAGTTGCTAGATCTAGCCAAGAAGTGGCTAAAGTGGCAACACTGGCAATATTGGCCATTCAAAATATTTATTACTATATAGAAATGTCAATGTCAATCTTTAGCATGTTAAGGCAACCACAGACCGCAGCGCCGAGAAAAAGCCGAGGAGGGGCCCCCAGAGCCCAGTACGTTGTAAAACACTGAATCATATACGCTACGCCACCCTGGCAAAATGTGTTACTGTATTTATGAGTGAATGTTATACAACGTGCTGTGCGCACTCCTCGTCATCGCACCCATCCACGCCCAACGCTTCGGTCTGTAGGAGGCTTTAGTCTTGAAGCGGTTTTTTATTTTAATCACAAGCACGTGTTTGAACTGAACGTTTCATTAATGCATTGGTATCAAAATAATATGGATTCTTTTACGTAATTTTCTTTTAATGTAGCAATATTACCAAAATTTTGTATCTTTTTTTACGATTTGCAATATTTTTTTTATTGAAATTCAACTTATCAATGCAATTCTTGACACGGACGGTGGCATTTATCATTGCATTCATTACATCCAATTATTTAATCAATAAAATGCGCTTGCACAAAACGAAATTAAAAATGTCATCTGTCAAATACAAATTGAGAACTGTATATGGACGTCAATCATGTGAAAACGATAAATATTAATGTGGATCTAATTAAATTTATGAAACAAAATGAATCACGACGATATAAAAGCTGTGGTGCAGGAGAAATTCCTGTCGAGTGAAAGAGTTACGGCGTTTTTATGCGATGCCAAAGTTCTCCAGCCGGAATGGGTAAACAAGGAAAGAATATTAGCTATCGTTGAATATGGAGACGAAAAGGCTGTGTTCTGCCTGTATACGTCGTGCTATCCACCTAAATCGTTTACCGACCTGTCTATAGAAGTCGTGCTTCCCGTGGACAACAGCTTCAAATGCGAGATCGACAACAAACCTTCCGATCCTGAAGCTGTTTTGTACTTGAACCTTCAGTCTCGAAGTAACAGGTATAAGTTTGAGATCGAGATGACTCCACGCGTTGATACCTTCGTAGATGACCTGTTTAGAGGTATAGAAGCAGTGAACAAAGTGCCAAGGCAGCCAGAATTTGTGTGGCTCAAGAAATATAGTGGTAAAAATGACGAGGACATCATGGCAGAAAGTATGGTTGTGCCGCGGCGCAACGTCGCGCACACGCTCAATTCCGCCCCTGTTGCCATCAGGGAGAGTTTAATTAAAAGGAGAATGTCTGATAAAGAATCTGACTACACATTTAAGAAACAATTCACTGTGTTTTGTGGCACATGGAATGTGAATGATAAATCTCCTGTAATACCATTGAAAGGCTGGTTGAGTGTGGACAAGGAGCCCCCAGATATTTATGCGGTTGGTTTCCAAGAGCTTGATCTATCCAAAGAAACATTTCTTTTTGATCAGACTTTCAGAGAAGATGAGTGGTATGCAACTGTGCTGAACTATGTTGATCCAAGAGCTAAATATGTCAAAGTTGAGAAAGTGAGACTTGTGGGCATGTTACTAATCATCCTTATAAAGGAGAAACATATATCTCATGTGCGCAATGTTGTCTGTGACACTGTTGGGACTGGCATAATGGGTAAGATGGGGAACAAAGGTGGAGTTGCAATCAGGTTTGACTTGCACAGCACTTCTCTCTGCTTTGTGAACTCTCATCTAGCTGCACATGTGGAAGAGTATGAAAGGCGGAATCAGGACTTCAGAGACATCTGCAACAGAATGAGGTTCCAACAGCTGAACCAACAGGCTAAATCCATCAAGGACCATGACCATATCTATTGGTTGGGAGATCTCAATTACAGAATCACAGAGCTTGATCCTCTTAGTGTGAAAAAGATGGTTGAGGATAATAATTTTGCTACTGTCTTGGAATTTGACCAACTTAGACAGCAGCATAAGAATAACCAAGTGTTTGTTGGATACACAGAGGGTATAATCAATTTCAAACCTACATATAAATATGACCCTGGTACTGACAACTGGGACTCTAGTGAAAAGAACAGAGCTCCAGCCTGGTGTGACCGAATTTTCTGGAGAGGAGAGTGTATAACACAATTGGCATATAGGAGTCATCCAGCCCTCAACATCAGTGACCACAAGCCAGTATCAGCTACCTTCAATTCTTTCATTAAAATAATCAATGAAGAAAAATACAAAAAAGTGTATGAGGAAGTTATCAAACAGCTTGACAAGATGGAAAATGAGCTTATACCACAGGTAAAAGTTGATCAGACCGAAATAGATTTTGACACAGTGAGGTATTTGGAATTGAAAGTGAGAACAATTACTATAACAAATGTAGGAAAGCTACCAGTAGAGTTTGAATTTATAAAGAAATTGGATGAAACTAGCTTCTGTAAGGACTGGTTGATAGTAGAACCATACAAAAAATGTATTTGTGCTGATGAGGCATGTGAAATTCAACTTAAAGTACTTATAAATAAGACTTCAGCCTGCAAAATGAATGCAGGAACAGATAAACTGTATGACATACTTGTTCTACATTTGTTTGGAGGTAAAGATATATTCATTACAATCAATGGGACATATCAGAGGAGCTGTTTTGGTTGTTCAATAGAAGTGCTTGTTAACCTTAACATGCCTATACGAGAAGTGCCTTTGGGTAAACTGATTGAGCTAGAGAACAAGAGGGACCAATGTGTGTCAAATCAATCGACATATTCAATACCCAAAGAGATTTGGTTTTTGGTAGACCACATATACTTGCATGGGTTGAAGGAGCCTAATCTCTTTGAACAGCCTGGTTTACACAGTGAGGTGTTGCAGATCAGGGATTGGTTGGACAGTGGGTCTGTTGACCCCATCCCTGGTAGCATACATTCAGTTGCTGAAGCTTTGTTGCTGCTTTTGGAGAGTACTGCAGACCCAATAATACCATACAATTTACAAGCGGCCAGTCTCAGGGCATCTCCAAATTATCTGCAATGCAAGCAAATTATTTTAGAACTGCCAGAGTTCAGGAAAAACGTCTTTTTATATTTATGCGAGTTTTTACAAGAGGCATTGCAGCACAGTGCAGAGAATGGTTTGGACTCTAAAACACTGTCAACCCTATTCGGAGCGATATTCCTGAGAGACAACCCCAATCAAGCACAGGAGCCTCAATCGAGGATAAACAAGCAAATCTTAGACAAGAAAAAGGCTCATTTTGTCTATCATTTCCTGGTAAATGACCATAGTGACTTAATATTTTCTAAGTAATGTGTTGTTTGTGGTATTTTCAGGGCTGCCAGCCCTAAGTCTATAAATATAGACAGTTGACTAGATGTTTTATCTGTAACTAGTTTTATACTTCCATATTGTGCCGTTGAGTATTTATGTTTACTTGCAGCAAAAAAAAATAGGTTCACTTTTGACACTTCCTGCCGTTTTGATTCTTGCAAAGCGCGCTAGAGACCATTTAATATGTTTGCTGCAAGATTACTTTATAAATTACGACAAGTTTTCAATTGCAAAATATGGGAAAAATCTTTTTCAACTTGACCAATGGATATGGCGCTACCTCTTGTATCCTCTATTCTAATTTTGTGATTCATATTTATTCAAAAATACTCAGCACCTCTCCATTAGTCTTATAGTTTACTAATTTATTTTTGTACTTTCAAAGTACTGTTAGTCATATTCTTTAATTCTCACTTCATATTTTTGGAACACTAACCCTATCTGTAATCAGTGCTTAATAAAATCACTGTTAGATGTCGCTACGTGTCAAAGATTTTCTTTAACGCAATGAAACTAAAATTGATGTGTAATAAAAAATATAGGTACATGAAATATATTAAACTTACATATGACCGTCATGGAAGCCTTTACAGCTGGTATTGTACTATTAATAGACTTCGTCATAGAACTCATAAATAGGTTGTTTGTACAACAATGTACAGTCAACTAAGAAATTATTATTATTAGTTATCACCCTAAGGTTCAAAGTCAGTTGTATAGCTTAAAACATCAACTAAGCTATTTTCACTTACTTTGTCGACTATACTCTTGGTTCTCAACTACTGGCTTCCTGGAGAGGCTCAGAGTGACGCAACGAGCAATAAAGAGAACGCTCGGAGATTTTTTACGCGATAGAATCCGCAATACGGAAATTCGGCGTAGAACTGAAGTCACCGACATAGCTCAAAGAACAGATAGCCGTTAGGTGAGAAGGGTTCTCGAGTGGCGATCACGAATCGAAAAGTGAGCCGCTGGCAAGTGGCCTGACGACTTGTTCATTGGGACATTCTACCTTTGTACAACAGTTGATATCTTCTGGCTTGGGGGCCATCCATAAAGTACATCACACATAGGGTGTCAAGCGATCTGTGACACGGGCGTAACATCTGCCAAGAGAAATATTTCTCTATTGCAGCTTCATGGAGTGTGACGGGGGGATCCAAAATGATCGAAATTGGTGTGACGTAAATTATGGATCGCCCCTTATGAACCTGATATCAAAATAAAAGTGTCACAGTGTTTAACCAAAATAAGTTTAGAAATTTTTACAAAAATTTACACAATGCGGCAACGTAGCGTCATCTGTTCATTTACTTGAACTTTTAACGGTCTAGTGGATAAATTAGATCACTTTTTTTCTATTTAAACATCACATAGACTTTATCAAAGGTCACCCCTATAATTATGGCGGACTTATTAGCCTTCGAATACAATAATTAATCTAATTATCTATTTAATTACTACTTTGGTGCGAGCTGCATAATATGCAGTATTGCCTTGTCAAGGTCACATTTTTCTAAATCAAGTTATAATAAAGAGAATACACCTTAAATTATATTGTATTTTCAACCTTAATTTATGAAGTTTTAAAGTATAAAATAGTTGGTACGTGGAGGTCTAATCTGCAGTCGTATTTATAAAAGGCACAACTGCAAACTTGCTCAAAAAAGAAACAGCGTAATTTTACAGAGAACAAGTGTGCACTTAGGCTTTTTCTGTTTGGAACAGGTTATAAATTGTGCCCTTTCATCATACGACGGCAGTAATAAAATGCAAATATTATACAACTTAGAGGTGAATTATGTGAATCGTAAACGAACAAAACTAATTAAATTTATGTTACATCTTGTTATTTTGTTAGTTTAGTTTAGACTCATTATCATTTATGTTTACTATTTTTTTTTAATTGAACGCAATTGCCGAACGCGAAATTTAGTCACGTATTTGGATTACGTCTAGCATTGCATAGCTGTAATGTGAATAGCTTTATGTTGTGAGAAACAGCTCTCTGGAATCAAACCCCTTCTACACGGTCGGGACCAACCGTCGACCGTCGTGTCGCTCGCGTCGGCCGACAGCGTTCCATACGGTTGGGGCCGACCACGGACAATGCGCTCGCGACCAAGGCCGTTGACATCAACCAAATATCGGTCGGGTCAACCGATTTCTACACTTCCATTTTTAAATCAACCCGACCAAGGACACGATGGTTGGCGGTTGGTCCCGACCGTGTAGAAGGCCTTTTACTTAGTGGGAACCACCATAAGTGTAGGTACGGTCGCGTGCTTTAATTTGGGACCCATTTCGAAAAAATATCCTTTGAATTTCTATACAACATGACAGGGCTGTCAACCATTAAGTGGGTCCCGAATAAAGCTTGTGACTGTACATACACCGAATACTATCCGTCATGGTTCACGGCATCGTCCAAGCTAATTCAGCGGTGCACAAAAGGGGCATTCACTAATTATGCAAGGCCATTTTGGCGATTTTTCGACCCCCCTCCCTCCCTCTTGGTCAGATTGACGTATTTTATAAAATTATTTTTAAAACTACTTTGTGGCTTTCACATAAGTAGATGCAACAATTCTGCTGTGCTTTATCTCTCACACTAAAGACACAGCTAAGTAGACACATTTCCTTAATTTTACAGTTTTTTCAGAAAAATAATTACGTGATAGGCCTCCACCTTAAATACCTCGTATTAATTGATGCCCTCAAACATGACGTCTTATGCTTATACTATAGAGCTATAGCTATAGCCTCAGTAGACTAGTACGCGACGCCCCTGAGGCAGGGCTTCGGCACCGCAGGGCGTCCTGGTACACAGTTTGGAGATCCCTTATTTAGAGAATGTCGGAAAGTGATTGAGCCACTCAAATGTATTTTTAACCCCCAACACAAAAAGAGGGGTGTTGTAAGTTTGACCGCTGTGTGTGTGTGTGTCTGTCTGTCTGTCGGTGGCATAATAGCTCTTAAACGAGTGAACCGATTTGGATGCGTTTTTTTTTATTTCAAAGCAAGTCTCTTGGCGATCGCTCTTAGACATTTTCATCAAAATTGGTTCAGCTGTTTCAAAGTTATCAGCTCTTTTGTTAGCTGCGAAAGCGATCTTAGACGCATAATGGGCATTACTTTTTTTTTAAAACATATGTGTGACGTAATTGCAATGGGGGTTTTTAAATTTTAAATTTAGAAGTAGTTATAGGTAATCTTATTTGAGACGAAACTTAATATTGGCAATAACGAAAAATGACAATTGTTTTAAGTTTGACTATGATAAGAAATGTATTATGTCGGTATTAGTTTTGAATAGATGTAACGCTCTTATGCGAAAACTATGTAGGTATATTTAATTTAAATTTAAAATTAATTGAACTTGAACTTTTATGTGGGAAAGTGTAGGAACGATCTAGTTGGTCAGAGAACAAGTTAATGCAGAGAAGAACGAAAAAAAGTAGAGAATGGATGAAAGTAGAACTAAAATTTTATATGCAAAATTGTTGCCATATTCAAGCGTTCTTCGTCAAAAATGAGTTGGTTACAAAAATATTGCCAAAATTATGCAATAGATGCATCTTGACTATTATAATAGAGAATTTATGTGCTTGCTATACTTCATTTAATTTAGCATTGAAAAGCACAACAACATTATATTTGCGTCTGGTCAACTATTTCTTACCTTGCAAATAGTACAGTACAATAGACTGGGAGCCGCAAAATAAAATTGTTTTAATGCCACATTATTTGCGTGTCGTCAATTGTTACTCTAGTACAAATTGTAAAGAGATTACAGTTCACGAGCCGCAATATAATGTTGTTGTGCTTTTCAATGCTAAATTAAATGAAGTATAGGTAAGGGAGGTCCAACCACACTTCTTGATAATAATGTCGTTGCCTGATATTAGTCAGGAGACAAAAACTATTCGTAAGCTAGCTGAAAAAGTCGTGGTGGCCTAGTTTGACTTATGTGCTGTCAAGCAAAGGGTCGTGGGTTCGAAAATTGTGCGATTTGCAATTTAACCTGAGCTTTACGGTGAAGGAAAACATCGTGCGGAGACCTGCACACACCTGAGAAGAAGTTCAATGGTGTGTGTGAAGTTCCCAATTCGCACTGGGCCCGCTTGGGAACTACGGCCCAAGCCCTCTCATTCCGAGAAGTGGCCTGTGCCCTGCTGTGAGACGTATATAGGCTGGGATAATGATGAAGGTACCTGCTGGATACAATATTCGTAATCAACGAAATGAACAAGTGGCCAATGAATTAGTTTATGATTTGTACAAGTATTTGTAATAAATAAGTTAGCATTTATCGTTGTTTGGTGTAATGTGTTTATTTTAAGGGCTAGTTTTACTTCGCAATTTGCTGTATGACTTTATTTATTATAATAATTAATAACACAGAACGATGTGCAAGATGCTATTCGTATCGTAAATTATTATTTTCTCTTTATACTAAAATAATGACCCATATGTAATTGGAAAGGTACCTATAGTTTACTGCGAACGTCGCTTGCTGTTTTTGGAATGCCGTATAAGGTAAATAAAATAAGAAACTTCCATTCCATTAGAACATTATCTAAACCTCATCTAAAGGTTGACGCTACCGCTACGCGGATAAAGACAGATTATGGCCGCAAGAATCCGTATTATTGGAATGCGATATGATAAGGTATAAGCTTTGGCTATAAGCTTCTAAAGCTCCTGCCAAAAGCTAGGATTTTCTGAGGAATAATGACATCTAACCAAATAATATATTATGTTACTACACTTACTACCTCTACAACAAAGGTAGAATTAGCTTGAATTCCAGTGTATATATCATCTTAAATCTGTGTTCTTTTATTTTATTATTGAATTGTAAACTTCCCGTGAGCTAATTTTGCGTCAAAACCTGTGTATTTGTATGTTAAATAACTTAAGGGTGTACCTACTTATTAATCAGTGTTTATTTTAACGAATGCCAAAAAATTTGTAATGTATTTAATGTGAATTATTCTTCAATAACAGCACCTTGTTGTTAGTAATCTTTTTAACAATGTACGTATACTAAACTGTGCTAAACTGTTGTTTAATATTATTAAATTATTTATTTAGAAATAGAAACTCTTGTATTTTATTTTTATACGGTTTATTTTCAAAGTAAAGAAGCAAATCGCGCCAAGAAGTAGCGCTTCCAACGCAACGCACGGTTGCACAAAGGCATATTAGTACAGAGAGATGAAAACAGATGGCGCTAGCGTGAGGTATCATTGCTTCCATATAAAATGGCATCTCATTGTTCCAGTTTTTTGTTTTATTAATTAATAAATTTATGTAAATACCAGCAAAATTTCTTCAATAACTTTAAAATATACTTTATAATTGTAATAAGAGAGTTGCACAAAACCGATAGACAATTTCAGAACGAACCGGCTTCATAGATCACAGATCGATTTCGTTTGAAAAAAAGCGGTAAATTCGACTTTGACCAATCAGGTAATAGGAAGCGGTCGTTGTGTTGTTATGTCAAACAAAACTTCATTATAGAAAAATATTGAGCTGCCAAATTACTTCACATCCTGCCTTTCTTCAGTTTAAATTTTGTAACTGTTAAACGGTGTAACAGAAACAGAAGTAACAAAGTTGCTGAAAGAAATTAAATTTTAGAGAGCATCTGCCGCTTGTGCCAGGAGGACGCTACTAGAAGCCAACCCAAATATTTCTTTGTGTTTTATTTTGTTCCGGACAAGGCCATGGAAGTTGAAAACAAATGTAAGTAATTTCTTGATTTAATTTGCACACATTGTTTATTATCAACATTTTCGGAGCTTTAAGTGCAAATCTTATCTATGTTTATTATTATCCTGTTGGATTTGTCTAATAATCTACGTAATAATTTTAAGTAAATTTTTCTTTGTTCTACTTACACCTGCAGTGGACTAATGAATGGTTAAATTATTCATTTATTTTGAACCACTAGTATTTTTCAACTTTATATGGATACAATACAATGCCAACAAAAATTAGTTCAGTTTATTTAATTTACCCTCTATCAAATAAAATAATTGGTAAATTTTATAATAATGCACTTTCAGACACATAAAAGGCGGACTTTATTTTTTCAAATTCTGACCCTCGAATTTGTTAAACAATTTTTTGTTACAATTCTCATTAGGTATATCAGCTTCTAAAACTTTATTTATTTAATTTATAACTGGGCAAACTTCTTAAATAACTTTGTTTTTGACTTTGACTAGTACATACAATAGTATTGTTCAGTACAATAAAAAAAATATACAGGTAGAGTTGGCAGTTGAATTTGTAAAAATATATGTTGTAAGTCTTTATTTAAGTTGTAAGAACTCAGGACTGGATTAGGGGAGGGCATCTGAGGCCACAGACCCAGGCAGGACCTCTGCAATAGAGGGGCCCCATAATAGAGACTTCCAAAATGTGTTTAATGAAGTCTCAACTGAAAAAAAATGGTCATTTTATTTGGAAAATAATTTGTGACCAAGGGGCCTTCACTCCTTTTATACACATATTTTTAACACCTGTGAAAACTTTCATCACTTTATATTCTGGCATTTTACATATTTCCTGACCCTGTGGAAATACCAGAATAAAAGAAGTCTAAATGTTATTCCAGAGTTTCTGCTCTTTGCTTATCAAATACATACATATTGTCCATATCCACACAATGATTAGTGTAAAAGAAACAATAATGAACATGCATATAAACTTTCACATTTATTATTAGTACGATTGAGTTCAGAAAGAAGCAGTATCGTAGCAATAATCCTGGGGCTAAATTCAGGAATGGCCTAGAAAGAAAAAAATAAAGCTCATCCCAATCTCAGCCCAAACCTCTCGCAAACCAGTGATTTTTGGCATTCCTGAATAGCAGTTCTGAATTACCACTCGCTGACCGTGTTGGGCCGTTCCTGAATTTAGCCTCTGATTATGTCTTTACCTTCTGTTAGGCAAGGTCTGGTCTTTCCTTTTATAGTGGACCTCTATGATTTTCAAGTTTAGATTATGTCTGCCAGATTTCAAATTCTCTAACCCCAGTGATTTAGATTTAATAACTCGGAAATCAATGTTAATCAAAGAACATTTTGCTAATTTTTAACTGACTCCAAAAAAGATGTAGATTCTCTATTGAACTGTATTTTTTTCTTATATTTTTCATGAGGTATTTTAAATAATGACTAACATGCAATATCACATATTATGTGAACAAAATTTTTTTTCTCATTGACATGAAGAACCCCCTTTTGTAAAAAAAAAATTTTTACTGATTTTTTTATAGACAAGCTTTTGCTATACCTAACTTGCTGCTTGCCCCGAATTTACAGGATTCCATTATTAATCAATATATTCAAGTATACGAAAAGTGGTAGTTACAATTACAATACAACCACCTTGATGCAGAGGTGCTCAAACTGTGGCTCACGAAGTTTACCAATCTCGCCCACTAGTGGCCAAGCTCTAGCTCTAGCTCTAGTTAATTCTTGGTCCTATCTCCTAGGGCCTAGTGTAGGTGCTCCTAACCCTTGATTAGGAGCTAGAATGTATATGGGCTAATAGATTCTAACCCCCTGTTTCACCATCCATTGATCAAATTTATATGACGGATAAATGTGATGCCGTCTCTGTTTGTTTTGTTCGAATAGACGGAGACGGCATCACATTTATCCGTCAGGTAAAATTAATCAATGGGTGGTGAAACAGCCCCTTAGCCTCTTAAAAGCCAAGCCACCCAACAATTTTTTTTTTCATTCTTACATATTTTTACGATTTTTTTTACGATTGTAAACGCAACACGAAACAAATAGCGATCGAGACGTTGGCGTTAGGTATATTCAAAATAGGGATGTTGACCCCACCAATCAACTGACGTACTTTTTATGAGCTGTCAAAACACATTTCTCCCATAGAGTTTGAATGGCAATAGCAACATATGACGTCACTTGTTCGCATACTCAATCAACTAACTATTTATTTGTTTTAAAGCAACAAAACATCTAATTTTGCAGTTAATCGAAAATTAATCTGGGTTTCAGGGCTAAAATAAAGCGATTTTTTACTGGAGTCGTGTCTTCGAATTATTTTTTAATGGTGTCAACATCCCTATTGTCGTTGTTTTTAAATATTAGACTCTTAACTTAAATAATGTATACGATCGCCAAAAGGTCTACCTGAATGACCAGCTTGTTACATTTCGATTTAAACATATAGGTAGTTACGGCACAAATACAAGTTTGTATAACTTGTGTCTTTGGGAGTCAAAAAATCGGTAAGTACATAAAATGCACTACCGTAAACCGGGGTGCTTTTGATCAATTGGGGCAAAGTCGACATTGTCCATATGAAGTAAATGTTGGACATGTAGACAAAAAGAAGATCGATGAAGATCTCGACAAGGAATAGCAGATGCTAGCAAAAATGAGCGAGTTGGTCGGCAAAGTACGTTTTAAAGTCGCCCCGCAGCGCAGTTCAAATTCACCCCGATTTACGGTAAGTATATACTATCGTCAAAGATACGTTTTGTAAGTAACTATTATTAACTAAAGCGCTTAGTTTCACCTAAGTCTCAAGTAAGCGAACTAAGAGCTAAGCTTTGTAATCCGGTTTGATTCAACGGCTCCAGAAATAGAATAGGTATTCAGTGAGGGCTGGCCTACCTCGCTTGAAAGGACGTGGAAATAGGGCAGGGGTAAAAGCTTTGGTTTTTTAGAACGTCTCACTCGTTTTAGTTTCTTGAGTATGGTTTCGTTTACCGTAAATTCCTTTTTTGTTTAAATCCGCAGCTGGTTATAAGACTTATTTATAAATGATAAGAGCTGGGTTAGGTATAGTCTCAATCTGCATTCAGAGAATATTTTAGAATACATATGAATCCACCCATCCCATTTGCTGGTTGGTAGTTAGGTACTAATTAAATTAGCATTAAAAACAGTCAAACTCAGTAACGTATTTTGGGTATAAACAGCAATATTTCACAGATAAAAAAACAAGACGATTTGTCATCAGCGACCGTTAAACAAGTTCCTACCAGCCAATGAGAAAGTTCTTTTTTTTCCTTGGCAGTTTAAATTTAAAATGACAACGACCGTTGGCCGCAAGCAAGGCCGACTGCAACCGTTGCTAGTGACTCATCTTCCGCACTCGAGATGTTCTATACTTGATCTTGCATCTGTGTTAGCGTGGTAGGTGCCTAGGTATTTAATTATACTATACCGAGCCTTGCCTTGGGGGAGGCCTATGTTCAGCAGTGGACGTCTTTCGGCTGAAATGATGATGAAAGCTATAATAGCCATATGGTCGGGATTTTGTTTCTTTGTCGATACACATGTATTTATTTACATTTCATTACATTATCTAGTCAGTTAAAATACGATGTAGCTAAGATTAGGTAAAGTAGGATACCCTGGGTATCCTGAAATGTACTTACCTCCATTTCCGGTGAAATAATTCAGTTAACTACGAGGCAAATTAAGTCAGACCATTATAGGTAACTAAAAAACTACTATTTATATATTACTACAAATATATTATAGGTGTAAACCTAAATATTCGACGTTGATGAGGGCCTTAATTACTTTACTGGGCTTTGGGGAACATAAGATTAAACTTTTCTATTACGGGGCTTGAAGCCAAATTTGGATAGATGAAATAAAACTAAGCATTATCTGGAAATGAGTTTTAATTTAAACTTACATTTCGATCTAAAGTTTCCAAAACATAAACCTAGTAATTTTAGGGTAAAACCTAAGTAATAAAATAACTAAAAAGTTGTTGAAATAATCCTCTTTTTCCCAAATACCTAATTCGTATTGCGTCGAAGTAACACTTTCTCAGTATATTCATCAGGGTCCTCCATCGATTTTTCCCGAAGGCAAACTCAAGGTTGTCTGGCTCCTGAGAGCAGGCTCGCTAAACTCGCTTATTGTCAACAGATGTTTGTATGTCGACGATTTGTTATTTGTTATTTCTGATTTATTGTTTTCATCTTATTTGTCGTTTACTTTCTTTACTATAGCATATTCCCATCTTTGCATAAGGACCTAAAAATATGTGTCATGTGAACTCCAATATATTTGTTAATATGTAAGGTTTTGAAATATGGTTTTTGAATTTATTAACATCACCTCGCCGCGGAATAAAATTATTGGAAACATCCTGCCTGAATATCTTTCTCTGCTTGCCTAAGCAAAATGTATCTCTAATGTAGACATTCAATATCTTTCTGTAATATTGAAAATGTTTTGAAAAATGATTCTTAATATCACCTGTCTGCGGAATATATATAACAATTGTTAAAATGCTGACCTAATGTATTGAATGGAAATTACAAATTTATTTTTTGTTTTCTTTACTGATGCATGATATACTGTATAGTTTAGTTAGCGGGCTGTTAGGGAGGACGCCCTCAAAACACCAAATCACCCATTATTTTCCTACTGTTCTTGTCAAATGGTCCGTGAAAACGGAGTATTTATGGTTCAGTGATAACCCATGAACCAAACGATCATGCAAGCTGCATAAAAATTAACACATGATTTTATCGTTGAATACTAAATTTCGAACGATTTAGGTAACCAATTTTGACTTATTATTCGAGGGCAGTTTGTTCTTTTTACTAGATCATATTTCAGTCCGACATTAAGAAGCTAGCTACAGCAAAACCTACCCGAAGTATCATTTTTTTAAATTACAAATCTTCGCGTCGTTTGAATTCCCCCAAGTTTTCAGATTACGATATTTTATAAAAATCTTACAATACCACTTAATCTCCAAAATTACCAAAACAGCAATGTTGTCCCGTTTAAATTTAACGTTCCAAAAACGTTATTAAATTGACACTAAGAGGCTGAATTCTCGAAGGGGAGGCCTTGATTAAAAACACGGGCCAGAGAAGCAATCGAGGTAAATTCCTGTACAACGGGATAATGCAATTTCTCGAACCTCGCCGCCTAATGGGTCGTTTCGGGAACTTTATTCGTTCATTTGTGTGTAAAAAACCCGGAAGATCTATGTGCTTATTCATGAAGACTCCCTAAATATTATTGTAACAATTGTAGTGAAAATACGGTTCGATGTTAAAGATGTAAATAGGATGAAGACATGTTGCAATAGTTATTTCCAGATTCGATTGAGATGATCAATCTCATAGCAGTCTAAAATTCATGATATATTTTCAAATAGACAAAATATAGTTAAACTGTGCAAGTGTGTGCCATAGAAGTCGGTTAATTATAACTCAAATCCTTAAATGGAAAAGTTTAAGAAGTCATAAGTCAAAAGTTAACAATGACGGTCTAATAATGTAAACGATCAGAAGGTCATGTTGTGCCGAATCAAACACATTTCCAACGACCTTCGTATAAAAACTCATCGTGTTGATAGAAACTGTAGTACTGACAAAGGCTTTATAAATAAATTGCAAGTACTGGGTTCAACGTCTTTTAAACTTGATTGCCTTACACTATTCTTTGAAAATAACAGAAGCACTAAAGCCGTCATCAATATAAACTCGATTGTCGCCCGCGGGCCCCGCGGCTGAAGCACTTTCTCTTGAATCTGCAGAATTGTTATCGAAATTTCAAAATTATATTGAACGATAAGAATTTTCATAGCAAAACAATATTAATCAATTTCAAGTGCTCGTACTTCAACTGCGTTTTTGGTCAATCCTTTAATATACGAACGATATATACTAGTGCGTTAGTTTAGTACCTAGGCTTTTTATTTCAGAGCTGTTCATTACTGAGCCAATTTTTATTTTGCTGTTGGTTCTGACTTTTTTTTAATTTAATAGACAATTTTATGTGATTTCTCCTCAGAATCACGAGCTTTTTCGATCCTACTACCATTTTCCCCGCTCATCTCGGGTTGATTAGCCTGTAATATAAAAAACATCCCCTTTACGAAATCTGGAATCTGAATCTATTTTGGTAAATTAATTTTAAGTTTGAACTCAAGAAGATTCATGCAATCTTACTCCTATTCACTTACTTCATTTATTTATTATTTATTTTATTTACTCTTATTCTTTTCTTTTATACCGTATGTTCTGTGAATAAATATTTCATTTCATTTCATTTCGTGTTTTAGGTTTCTATGGGTAGGTAGACTTCACTCATGCATATACATATACAAGCAGATTATTGCAATAAATTTAAACATGATTCAAATGTTGGCAGTTTCTTAGAATTAAATCTCATTCATAAATCGATCAACATTAATTTTAATAACATTCGATACATCACTTCTATTCAGAAGAAATTGAGCGCAATAAGACACCTACACCACTTTCTATAGCTATAGGTGAATCAGCAACCGGGTTCCTCGCTGCAATGAAAGCTGGTTCGAATCCAGAAAAGGCAAGACGTGGGCGAGCGGTCTTGCTGCGCCCACACGACACTTACACACTATACTTACATATAAATCTAACATTACATTACAAACTTGTCTTGCACAGCAGCAGCGGCGCCACCGTCTTCCTCTATAGTAATTTTATCTTTACCAGCGGTAGTTTATATTTTGTTCGCATCATCTTATTGGTGGTGGCGTACCAAGTTTTTGCATCTTTCTTTATTATGCGCTTTTGTAGCGCTGCTCAACTACGAGGTCGTAAGTCATTGAACTTTTGATACGCGTGCGGTTTAAAACAGACGCAAGACATCAGAGAGTAATCAGCCGTTTTGTGAGGTATAGTGTAATAAAAAAACGTAAAATAAAAGTGGTCTAAGGAATCTAGCTTTGTTTTTAAAACGGCTTACTAATTAAACAGTTAATGTATCCGAGTATTTGTATTTATTTTTATGAGATCACAAATAAAAAGCTTAAAGAATAAAGATTAATCAAAACATAAACCTAGGCGAATACAAAGTTTACAAATTTCTTGTATTTATGTGATTATTTTCAAATTAGCTTTAAATATTTGCTCCATTTTCACAATGTAATCAATAAAATCACACTTCCATCGATCCATACAAACTTTCACGTTTATAATATTAGTAGGATTATAAAGGGAGTCATTTAATTTTACAAAAAATACACACTGAACTCAAAAACATAATTTCTGCTAAAATTACATGTACCTATCATTCAAAAGAAATGTTACTAAGTATTAGGCAATGTAGGCTATTTGCTGAGGTGTGATATTTGTTACACTTCAAATCCGAAACGTAACGGTTTACCGTGTCCATGTGAGTAATCTCTGAAACAATGCCGGGTCGACCAACTGGCTCTTGCAAATACATCAACAGCTTATTAAATTGAGGACGATATGTTACATTTGAAAATGAAACCGTGACATAACGCACAGCCTAAGTAAACCACTGGAGGTAAGAGAGACTAAATTGGCAGACGTGTTTGCACGGGATAGGATACTACCCTGTTTTATTCTTCTACGAAGCGAAATAGCGGCCATAAGCTAGTAGTTGATAATTAGTAATTTGCTGAACGTAGGTAGGTACCTATTATACGACAGACAGAGACCTAGCTAGGTCACTACTCCCACAGACGAACTTCCAACAGGTCTAACTCGCCGTCAGTGACGAAATGGCATGCTAGGTATTTCATTTCAGAACATGAATGAATAACAGACATTTGTATTTTATATGAATGTATTCGGATCGGATGCAATAATAAGCCCAGTTTTCACCTGCAAGAAAAATCGTGCCAGTTGCATTACGTTTCGGCGTCCGACTGTCGAATTTAAATTCGTTCGCTTTACTACCCCGCCATGTAATGCAACTTGCACAATTTTTCTTGCTGATCTAAACTTGGTTATAGACACTTCGTAAATAGCGAGCATTGAGCATGTAACGATTAATAGAGTGGAAATGTAATTTAATTTATTTGAAAAAAATCATGTAAAACACTGCGGCTAGAGTCAAGCCTGACAATAAGATTCAGCAAACAGATATTATTTAATTATGAATATCAAAGTTTACGCTGGTGCTAGTGACAAAAGCCCTTAATAAGTTGAATAAGGAAGCTAGCTATCATTAAGTACCTTATCTCTGCGAGATCAAATCAGAAATGAGGAAATATACAAAACCAAATTAATAATAATAAATATCACGGGACAAGACAATTCACACCTTAAAAATTGCCAAACTTAAGTGGAATTGGGCGGAGCAAATTGCTCGAAGAACTGATGACTATTGAAGCCTTTGTGTTGACCGGAAGACGCAACGTGAGTAGGCCCTCCAAAAGCTGGACTGACCTTCTAAAGGTCGCAGGAGTCCGATGGTTGCTGGCGGCGCAGGACCGGCCGTTGTGGTATTCTTTGGAAGACGCCTTCGTTCACCAATTGATGTATTTTGGGGAGACGACGATGATGATGATGAAGTACCTACATATTTTATTCTATCACTCGATTGCTTTACTCAAATTCAATAGCAGTCAGTCTTGTAGCAAGTCAAGTGAATGACTCGAATTCCCTAATGCCCGAAGGATAAATAATAAATTCCTTTCCCTTCGATGTGTTACGCCCACACTCCTTGGGATTTGCAACTGGGTCATACACAACAAATTGGACAATTGAATTGTCTGAAATGTTGGGTTATGTGTGTCGGCTTGGTTTTGTACAAAGTTGGATTAAATAACAATTACGTCACGATCACTATATTTTTGCAACCGTAACGTTTCAACTGCTCGTACTACTATTTTTAGGCCTGAGTTCAACTTCTCTTTGACTGTAATTATTTGATGGCTTGTCTTCCCAGTTTAATGCCATAGGTGTCCTTCCTCATGGTAGATTTTGCTTTCCACAAGTTACTTTATTGTTGTAATAACTAGCATTCTATATTTTTCAATCGTGGATGTCTTATTTGTAGATTTATCTCATGCTTTTTACAAACAAAAGCCATTTATTTTCATAAAGCAATAGTGGTCTTTAACAAATCAACTTCTCACAACAATCCGTTCTTGAATGATCGTAATTACAGTTGGCTTCTGAAATTTTAATTGAAATGATTACGGTTTGCTGTCGTGTCTTATGACATAAGTGGGGCGTCGAGAAGCTTATTCATAACGGTTTTTAATTCACAGATTTGACAAGTTCTCAACACGACTTTGTTTTGAAATGCGAATTTTTGCACAGACCAACTGCAAGTTTACATATTTTTAGTGTTGCGTGATTTAGGAATTAAGTTTGGCAGTTGAGACGTCATCTCATCTTAACTTTCGAGATTTTCGTTCTTTTCCGAAAGTTATTAATCTGAAACAGAAAAAAATCTGTAAGTAGTTGCGCACTTTTTTAGACACAGACACTTACAGGTGTTATGAATTACGTATAGACTAGAGGTCACGTTAGATTGCAAACGAAGTTTCATGTTATCACAGTTCTACTAATTATTTAACCCATCATATTATTCAAGGGCGGGTCATTAATTCATACTTTATTGCCGGTATAAATCCGCCCTAGTTGCGCTTTTAGTAGTTTTTTATTGTCCTACCGAGGGTCTACCAGTCTCGTCCGCCTGTTTTATTATAATTTGACCTTCCGCTATGTCTGTCTGGCTCTGACTATGTTTTTCATTATGCCATGTTCTTGTTCTCCACAAACTTGTCAATGAAGTTTTCCATTTGGATATTGCAACGAAACTAAAAAACTTGTGCTATCCGCATTTTATTGCAATAGACTTACTTGCATTAAATCAAAATATTACATCCCTTTCCCAATTAGTCAGAAATAATGCGTTGATTTGATCTCCTTGTTTTAGTCGACATACAACTAATAAAGTAAGATAGACGTCCTAGTATTGCTAAGTGTAAGCTAATGCCAAATAGATAACACCGCAGTCATCTTTTTTGCTAATAAAGTTATAGATAGTGACTACGTCTAGATCAGTGACCAGCATTCGGACATGTACACTAAATAAATGTTTTTATTTTTGCTGCTATTGCATCAGATCATTTTACAAACTCTAGCAGCGATTTGATTCACACATAAAAAAATCTGCTAATGGAATTCAGACTCCCGTTATGATCCAAAATTATTACATCTGTCTCTGGAGAAACACATCCAATCAGAAACGTTGGACTGTACCCAAGTCGACATTACAAATCCTTAACGTCGTAAAGGGCTTAATATTCTATGTCTCTTATGTCATTTTAGGTTGCTAACTGTCAAATTTTTCTACGCTAAGGTTCATCGCGCATGACCTAGCGATGACTGGCAGCGGGGTGAATAATCTATAGCGTGTGTTCTGCTGCTGTAATTGTATCTGGCGAATACAACGGTGCCTTTGAGCCGGGGTTTCTACATAATAATTGGTAATACATATGTACAGCATCGAGCCGGAACTACACATTCAGCTGCCGTAAACTGGGGTGCCTTTGATCAAATGGGGGAAACTTTGATAGTTTGAAAATCGCTATAAATTCTACATCGTCCATATAAGGTATACGGTTGACATGTAGACAAAAAGAAGATCGATGAAGACATCGACAAGGTATTTGCTATTGCAAATGCTAGCAAAAATGCGTGAGTTGGTCGGCAAACTATTTATTATAGTCGCATCACAGTTCAAAGTGACCCCGGTTTACAGTGCCACTTTTATAAGTGTCCAAGATCTGCTGTGTAAAATTATAAACGCTTCCCATGAACCACAAATTTGTGTAGATGCAGTACATATTTGGAATAATTTTTATTACCGTCTTGTATTGAACCGTTTTCTAAATCATCAGTCATTATGTCCAACGAACTCGCGTATTCAAATAATCCTGTTTACACGAGTGACTCACTTGTAACGAACTAACGCTCACTAAGTAACTAATGATCTATTAAAGTGGTTCCGCGAACTTGTTTTGGGATGCATCTAGGGCTTGCAATATTCGACAATTTAAATTATTCGAATATTCGATTCGTAAATTCGGAAGTATTCGAATTATTCGAATAATATTCGAATATTTTAGAAAGGTTTAATAAAACACAGAAAACTACAGAATAAGCTGTGTAATTAGTAGTAATTATGTAATCATTCTGAAAAATCACATGGCAATAAAAAAAAACAAAACATTAATTGCAATTTTCAACACTTCGATGTACCGGTAGTCTACTTGGCACCGTTGGAGACTGCAATACAGCTCAAGTCTCGATCGAATTGAAGGCTTTCTCGTAGTCCACAAATGCCAGGAAAAGGGGGCGGTTATACTCCTCGGTTTTCTGTATAACCTGCCTGCCGCAACGCATGTATGTGGTCTACGGTGCTAAAGCGCTAAAGTGATCGTAATATTTAGATGATTTGGTGAATTAGGTAGGTTGTTAAAGTGGCTTTTAACGACGTACAGTACAGTCCACTGTGAATTAAACAATAATTTCATACTTACAGCCATGCAAGGCGTTAAAAACTTAAAACTGATTGTTAGATGTGCGTGATAATGATAATAACGCCACAATATCCGTCCGACTTCAGGACCAGATGTCGAAGCCTATTCTATTGCAGCGTGGAGTCAGACAAGGAGATGTTATTTCACCGAAACTGTTCACCGCTGCACTGGAGGATGCTTTTAAGACTCTTGACTGGGAAGGGCGAGGCATCAATATAAACGGCGAATACATCACTCACTTCGATTTGCCGATGACGTAGTGCTTATGCCTGAAATCTTGGAAGACCTAAGTGCGATGCTCGCTGACCTCGGGACTGTCTCTGAGCGAGTTGGTCTTAATTGAACATGGACAAGGCGAAGGTTATGTCGAATGCCCATGTTGTACCATCTCTCATCATAATTGGAGACTCTCCTCTCGAAGTTGTTGATGACTATATTATCTACCTGGGACACACAATCCAATTAGGTAGGTTCAACTTTGAGAAAGGGGTCAATTGACGAATTCGGCTCGGCTGCGCAATATCTTGTCATCCAATATACCGCAGTGTCGCAAGTCTAAAGTCTTGACCAGTGTGTGTTGCCAGTGATGACTTATGGCACACGCTATTATACGCTAACGATGGGCCTCATAAGGAAGCTCAAAGTCACTGAGAGGGCAATGGAGAGGGATATGCTCGGAGTTTCTCTGCGGGATCGCATTAGAAATGATGAAATCCGCGCAAGAACTAAAGTCACCGACATAGCTCGAAGAATCACCAGACTCAAGTGGCAGTGGGCAGGGCACATCGCTCGTAGAACAGATGGCCGATGGGGCGAAAAGGTTCTCGAGTGGCGTCCACGGACCGGAAGACGCAGTGTAGGTAGGCCTCCAACAAGATGGTAAGACGACCTGGTTAAGGTTGCGGGATCACGTTGGATACGGAGGGCACGGGGCCGATCTGTTTGTCGAGCCTTGGGGGAGGTCTATGTTCAACAGTGCACGTCTTTCGGCTGAAATGATGAACATAAAATCGAATATCGAATATTCGAATACCATGCCCCCAAATATTCGAATATGAAAATTCGCCGAATATTCGAATTATTCGAATATTCGAATTGCAAGCCCTAGATGCATCATAGTTGGATCATTTGCCAAGCTTGGCTATTGTTGTAAATCTTTTGTGTGGATCGTGGGAGGCTGAAGACCGAAATCGAACCGAGAAAATAATGATAATGATGTACAAATCAGTGCAGCATTACACCTGAATTCGACTGGTAGCAAAGCTACGTAGAGACATTTCATTTTTCTATTTCGTGCGTGACATTTTCAGTGATAACTCTCTAGTATGACAATAAAGTCAATACTATTTCTTTTTTAAACGAAAGTTAACATACATACATACTGTCACAGTCACAGGATCATCGTAAAATAAATCATGTTATTAAAGTTTTTTTTACATTGTGTAAAATGTCCAATAGTTTAACACTACATAAATTTAAAACCATTTAACAGTTTATTAAGTATGGCTCGAAACAGTCCTCCAAATCTAGTTTCTGATTTGCAAAAATACGAATTTTCACTGTATTTTGGTTGCTATTTCTTACCCGAAATGTGAAACGCTCTTTTATGTGTCCTCAGGGGCACGCAACGTAAAGCTTAAGCCTCCATTTATTTGATTTTATCATGGCTGAAAATATACTAGCTAAATTGAAATTGAAAATTTTACACCTAATTTGTGAGTAATAATGTGTAGGTAAATGCAGAAAACTTGATGTCTACGTGGCATCTGGCATTATTCAGTCATCAATTTCTTTTGTAATTCAAAAATTGTTTTACTTTAGTACATATTTATGTAAGTTATTTATTAAGTACCTAGTATTAATAATTTCTTGCATCCCATTGCCAATCTTTTGAACTTTGACAAAAGTGGGTATAACTTGCATTCTTTGCACCCTTAAATATTTAATCTGTAAATAAAAACAAACCAAAGCCACTTGCAGCCTTTGTGGGGTTAATGTTAAACTAGTTTTGAATTATGCATCAAGTTCAGTACAGTATTCAAAACGGAAGTCTGTCTCCCTGTCTCTTGCTTGTACAAACCAGTAGCTCCTAGACACCCTACAGGATGTGCGCTATCTTGTTATTAAGTTAACTTTCCTAATAGCATCTTCTCATGACATGGAAGTGAGAATCACAAATATTTTTACTCTGATAGATAGGTTTATTTATTTTGTGTTAAATGACATGTATTTTAAAGCTTTTTATTAACTTGCAATGTATCTATGTATGTATGCTCGGGTCAAATCCTAGGAGTCGAATTTGAACCACCACTTCCAATGGTCAGATTCACTTAAAATTTGGTATACGTATGTAAGTTGGATGTCATGTAGTCAACAAAAATTACAGTCAGCTAAAAAGCTTGCTCTTAAAATGAAATTTTTAACAAAAACTCATTCCAAATTGATGATTAAAACATGATTAGATATATTATAAAGTACTATCCATATTATTCTATTTCTGAAATTAGCTGTAATTACCCCTTTGCAGTCGTATTTATGTGTGACATTGCATTCAAGGGTGACTAATGCAGTTCCGAGAAGCAGTGTATTGATTTAACTTGTCAGACGATACCTAGCGTTTTAAAGCAGTTCTTAAAATTTATTCCAGAGAATATTTTGATGCAATTTCGCTGACATCTTATTAATATGATAAGGGAGGGAATAATCAAGTTAAATGAAATGCTTTATGACCTAGATAATAATTGGTCTGGTCATTTACGATTGGTCATTACTTATCTTTTCTTCTATAGTGAAAATACTTTTGCGTTGCAGCAATTAATCTAAGGAACTTTATCGCAAATTCTTTAGTGCATTCAATGTTGTGATGAAAATCTTACAAAGTAGGTAGAGCTTCAACATTTAGCCATTTACTTTTGCATCGTTGACACGTTTCCCCTTTTATCCTAGAAAGTGCAATTAAAGCAGCAGGACAGACAGGACTTGTTTATTCTATTTAATCCAACTTCTGCTGTTTCTGATAACGTACAATGAAAACAAGGCGATGTTGTTTTGACCGATAGCGATGATCTGACGTGTATCATTGCTGTTATTAAACTTTGCCGTAAACATCGTCCTTTCCCCTGGTTAACTTTGTAATGTATAGGCAGGAAATCGAACAGTGGACGCGCCGACAAATTACATCCGCAATATTGTACTCGAGGATAGAACTTTTCCGTCTAGCTAGGCTTGCGTAGAAACAGTTTCCATAAGGGTTGTTTTATTTTATAACAACATTTATTGTAGTGTGACGCGTGCTATTATATATTAAATTGGCTTACCTATTTTAAGATCTCTAAACACGAACTAGTAACTAAGCTAACAAGTTTTTTTTTGTTCGGGTCTATTTGAATTAGCACAAGCTAGCATAGTACAAAGTACAAGCTTAGCTTAGTTTGGGACTAGGTCGATTTGTGTAAGATTGTCCGATATATATATATATATATATATATATAAATTTTTTAATTGAAATTTCATTCCGCGATCCTGTTTTATTAAATAAAATGGGTGGAGCTCTGAAGCGTTTCAACCTCCGTATCCCGTATGATACGAAAAGCGCCTGATAATACGTCCGTCACCTAAAAATCCCAATGACCACCACCACGCGCGGTGTGGTATTGGTATGTGATCGCAGAATTGCAGTTTGTTTTAGTTTATGGACACTATCCTTAAAATTATGGACATCTGCATCTGCAATCTTTAGCTTCAAAAATTAAGAAATTAAGTAGACGCGTTGCATTTCTTAATAACAATACGTTTCCAAGAGTGATAATATACACTAGATTAAACAAAACAATATATTCACCTCTCAAGAAAGTTCATTTACTTATCCTTTCACAATTGCGAAAGCTCAAGCTAGTTTTTTTTCTTTCATTTTATCTTTTCGATAACCCAATTCTGACGAAGTAAAGTATATCCCTAGATAGTTAATCATATTGACAGTCCGCATCACTGCGAGAGCGAGAGCTATAGTAGATACGGCTTCTCGGATTTCTGCGTTTGATCTGCGGTCTTTGACTCTGACCGTGTCCCGATCATATCTCTTTATGATTCATTCGTATTTTTTTTCTTTAGTCTTATTTTTTTTAAAAGGACTTTATTTTTTAAGTTTTAGTAAACTAAGGAAATAATGTAGCAGGGGCACTGGAAGCAGGTATTAATTGTTTTTTTTTGCAATCGATAGTCAAAAAGCCTATAAAAAAAAATAAGTGATATTACTAACCATTTTGATGATATACACCAGGGCCCTGCATGAGAACGTTTATTGGCTGGATAATGATTATTATCCCTAAAAAGATTGTTTATTAATACAATTAATTAATTTGATGATGTGTAATGAATAGTAATGAATGATTAATAAAGTTAAGTCGCCTGTTAAGGAGTTACCGACCATCTCAAACGTTATGTAAAATGATAACGCTTACGGAACTGACATAAAATCTCAACCGACATTGTTCTCAAGATTTTACATTAGCTAAATCCCCTAAAAGGCCTAAAACGCCAGACGAAGTCTGGCCTTGATCGACCCGTTGCGTGTCATTCTCTTTACGGCCTTTGTCGACAGCGCTCGTGTCCGGAATCTTTTATGGCGCACCACTAAGTCAGTTTTATTATAAGTAGGTATGCGTTTAAAATACATCTGCTTGTTTTGCGATTAAATTAAATGAAGATCTCAACCAATGGAAAACTTGCTTGGGTTTGTTTTAACAAATAGGGAATTCATACATTTTAGGTCCACTACATACTGGCTCAATGTCTCAATGTCACATTATAAAAAAAAATAGTGTTGAGCGTTAACAATTATGATAAGATAATACTGGTGTGAAATCTTATTAGGATTGCGTCACCCAAGAAATTGAATCAAATAGACCAAAACAAACAACCGCAATAAAGACGTCGGCAATACAAAAGGAAAGATCATTATAATACAGCAGATATCACCCCTCAGGACGACCCCACTTGATATTGAAAGTCATATCAAATTGATGTTCTGCCGAACGTTGGGGCCGATACCCCTTATTATGTATTTCTTTTTAATATTGATGAGATAAGCGATCGCCCTACAATCTGCCTCTGCAGTAGTAGAGAATTTATCGTCTCTATTATTTCTCATCGACAGCGCCGATTTGAATAACTAAACGCTTAGAATAAATGTTTTAAGTGTTGTGCTATTAATTTTATTTTATGAGTACGTCTAATCCATTTTCTGAGGCAACCTTGCAAAGTTTTTGTGTCCAGAGACGGAAAATCTTTTGCCAAGGTTGTGTATAACAGCACAGCCATATGGTGTCTTGAGTTGGCGCGATCGGACGTTTACTACTGTAGTTAAATCGTGGAACTTATGTCGGCGATTATTTATGGTCTCATTATAAATGCCACATAATTTAGTATTATATTATTTTTTCTTCTGAAATCTGCATATTCTCTATTTGAAATCTATGCATCAAAGATTTGAAAAACAGGTTCGTCAGATCCCTAATGATTTTGACATCCCTCGTCAATATTAATGACGTACCTTTCGAACTCTGATTACTTACGACGAAACGTGATGTTCATCAAAATGAGTTATACCGTGGCCAAGTCCTAATTATTACAGATTTTAATAAAAAAGAATGGAGTTACAATACAATACAATACAAATATTCTTTATTGATCACCAGAAACAGTACAGTGACATTACAAAAATAAAAATTCAGGTAGACAATAGGCGGTCTTATCGCTAAAAAGCGATCTCTTCCAGACAACCAATTACTCAGTTAGTGGAGTTAATATATTAATAAAATTTTCCTCCTTATCAATGCATAACGCACTCCATTTATCAATATATAACGAAATATATTTATTATTATCTCCATAAAAATGCAACGCCATGTCTCATAAATACTTAATATTCTTGGAAGTATCTCGTTCCGCAGTACACAAATGTTGTTAAAATTATTTAAATCACGTATTTTCGTGTTTTGCTTCATGTATACGTTGTTGTAACATCTATACAGGTACTTAATCCTAATGGAAGTATGATTCATCAAATTCGGGATAGAGTTAGCCAGAACGAAATGGCAGGCGGCGGTATTGTTACAGGCTGTGTCTCTGTCATAACGTTGGAATGCGATGTTCAAACAAAGCCTAAAACGAAGCAAAATCGATACGGGCACCGTCGCAGGCGGACGCGCGCCGCCACCTCCAAATTATATTCTTAGCCAAATCCAGCCGGCACGTGACTTAACTTGTTGCCGCTCTGTGAGGGAACAAAGATATACATTATGCACCGCTACGTAATAATAGGTTATAAAATGGAATTATCAAGGCGAGCCCCATGTTGGGCGCCACACTCATATCTAAATAAATGGCAACCTAATTATTCTCTACTTGTGTTATTTTACTTATCTTCTTTGAAATCAGATTTATTTAAATGGCTAAGTTTTATTTATAAAAAGTTAAGTTGTTAGTTATTTTATTATTGACTTGGCATTGCTTTCAGAAACTTCGTCGTTTGTGTTAGTCACCTTATTTATCCCTCGAGTATAGCCAACAAAGTTTTATTGAGGAAACTAATTTATCACTGCCCTGATATAATCTAAAAACTGAACCGAGGGGTTGACAGAAAATAGACGAAGCCCTCGTACATTTTTCTTTACTTAAAGTAAGTTCTGAGTTGTATCCGTAAACATATTTTATTCTTCAGCTTGTATTATTTGTAATTCGATTGTAGCTTTTGAAATTTTCTTAGATTTCAATGCATGTTTGAACTTATGTGTTTGCGTTTTATAATAATTTAATTGCTAAATTGTGTAATAAATAATGATTAATTTGCAAATTACAAATTTGCTGCAATAACGTCGGGCAGTCAGTCAGGCAGACGCCTGGAGCGGTATTCCCGCGGTGCCGCGTGTATGCAACGTCTGACTGAGGCTCAGTGCTGGAATTCCCAGTTATTACCGCAGGGGGGACGCGGTCTTGGGGTTGTTGCCCGCATCGATCCGCCGCACCAACGCCGGTGTTACCGGTGCACGAGGTTACTCTACCATCACCACTGCAGACAATCAAAAAAATAATTAAGTACGTCAAAATAAATCACTAGAAAATTTTGAAAGTCGCATGCCAACAAATCAACGAAGTAGTCCTATTGAAAACCCAATTGAATCTTCCAAAAGCGACTGATGGAAACGACGGTTTATGCGATATGGATGGATAACTGACTGGAGAGGGTGTTAGTGATTTCATTGATGAATGATTTTGAGTACCGGAAATCAATCGGAAGCAATTCGAGTGGCGAAACAAATTCAGCGTGGCTTGCTGGCCGTTAATTGGCTGCGGGCGGTGGCGCCGAGACGGCGGCGGAACCTCCGCATGGTACCCCCTCTGAGCCTCCCTCCCGACAGCTCGCTGTTTTTATGAGCGAGAAAGCCCGCCGAGACCCTCGCGAGTCTGGGCGGCTCTTAAATTAGTTTGTCTTCCCCAACCATAGGCTTCTATGGTTGCTAGGTGCGGATTCGGCTAGAATTTGTCAACCTGAACTGCAACTTCGTATTTTTGCCCCACACTGTTGATTATAGCTTCTTCTGATTCTTGCGTGACTCCCTATTTAGTAATATACGCTGTTACATTAATACTTCCATATCCATAAAAGAAAAAGGTGCACAAGGGTTGGTCCTTCACACCATCGTTTCAGGGGAACGCGACACAACGTAATAGATGTCGTGGGTGACATTATTTTTCCATTTGGTAGGCTTATTTTCTTGCGCGGGTTATCAAGTTAGGTTAGGGGAGGCAGCGCGCATGGGGTGTCGCGGGGTGGGTCCGCAGGGCGGGGTGGTGGGGCGCGGGGTGCTCCTATCGACCGACTCCCTCCCCCCTGCCGCGACTCAGTTTCCGGGCGAGAGTCGCGCAGTCCGCCCGCGCCGTGCCGCGACTCCATTACGTTAGATAGACAATTTCAATCCTTCACCATGCTGATAGGGCTCGTTCGGGACTCGGTGATGCAGTGCTTCTGTCACTCGTGCAGAGCACCGGTTCTACCTGCAGGTTGGGAGAGTTCTTCCACCGGACGCTGCTCATTTCTGGTTGATGTTTATCGGAGCCGGCGACGCCGTCTACTGTCATATCGAAGACAAACGCCCATTTGTTGACTGTGCTTTTTCCTACAATTTCTTAATGTATTTTTTTAGTTTCTATTCTTCTTTCAGGGCTTTGTTCGTTCCTCTCGTCTATTTCTGTTGTTACAGAAGTCTACGTATCTGTCGTCAGCTTGTTTTAAACGATGATGAGCACGAAACTTACATTTTCTAGACGTTAAGATATCAAATAATTCTAACTTCCATTTGGTGTATTGCGCCGTTAACTAGAATCTTAAGTAATTTTCAAGCTATGCTCAATGCTGTCTTAGCTTGGAGAAAACCTTCTTTCTTCGAGTTGTCTTCTCAAAATGTACATCTAATGTGCATTAAATCCTGGAAAGCGTATACGACACAAAAATGCCGGCCGGCGAACGTAAAGCTTGCCGGTGCCGGTTGTTTAAATGGTACTTGACAGTAAGCACGTGGTCTGTCGGTATTTTTCAGCAACCTTAAAGGGGAATGACGCGTGAACCAAAGTGGGTTGCATGTCTCCCCCACAGAATGTAGACCAATTAATTTACCCAGAGCTTCAAACACTCCCTGTCATAATCTGTTGGTGTTATTAAGAACTTTGTTGATGAAACCGGTAAAGTTTCATAAACTTTTCCGACGTAGTCTTCATCAAATTACGTGTCTTATTTGTTCGTTGATGCTTTTAAAAGTTAATGTAATGATTAGACGAATATCCCACTAACATAAAGGAGCTGAATCTAGCTTCTTAAAAAAAGTATGCCAGTACAGTTTCATTTCAACTCCCATATTCACATATTGGATCGTTCGTATAGGTTGCGCTGAATGACTGGAGGCTAGACTAGCCCTATTGATTTAACATAAACTTTATATCGTCCACCATTTTGGACGAAGTACCACTACATCTGGCTACCATTTTGTGAATATATGTACGAACGCGTTATTATACTGGTTTTGTGTTATTGTAAGATTTATCTCTTCTAATTTATTCTTTTTTGGAAGTTGTATCTAGATAAGTAGTTCAAGAGCCATTGTATAAAGTAATCGTTAACATTCAATTTCATGAAATTCATCGGCATCTACTGTAAAATTTACGACTGAAACAACTTCTGTTTTATATTGCCCTTCAAAATTGAATTCGACGTCATGAAATTTTATTTTCTTTCTGCGTCGTATGGTCGACGCACGTTTTGGAAGGGCTCTTACATAATGTAGGCTGATCGTGCTTTGGCACGCAATGCCGACGTAAACTAACGTAATCATTCGATATCACTTGTCGCAACGCTTGAAGCAGTCGTCATACCTATGGATTTACTTAATTAAATAATACAGACCAATTTGTTCATACGATACCTAATCGGGATTTTATTGTTATATCGTCAATTGCACTTTTGGTATATTCAGAACTACTGCGTTCCTTGCACTTTGGAAGTTAAGCTACTTTACCATTATTTTCCCGTCTACTTCAGAACATTAGGCCTTCACATCCGATGCACGCAACGCTTTCTAAAATTAGATTAAATTTACATTGTCGTGACTCCAGTGATTTCCTTGTAATTGATATCATCGTTATCAGAATCAGAGGCTTTGTCGTAAAAAAATACATCACGTCAAAGTACTGCACTGCAACCAAAATGGCTGCTCAGTAACGTTACGTTAAACCTAAAATCATTATATTATTTTTCATCCGCTACTTCAGACAATTGGCTATGTAAAGTTTGTTTAAGAGGTGCTAATTATATTTTTTTTCGACAGTCGGCGTTCTGAAGATCGAGAAACTGCAGCTGTTTTATTTTTATCTCCTATTGTTTACTGGAAATATTTTTTTAAGTGTTCGAGTTGACATTTGTGAGATTTTATGGCTGACAAGCCGTTCGTGCTCAGTACTTAGTAGAAACAGAAAAAAAACGAAGTCATAAGTCACTTTTGTCCATGTCAAACCGTTTGCGTTTCGTTTGCTTTGCGTTTTGGTGTGATTTTTGGACTATTTTTAACGACCTCCGCACAAAATCCGGATTTTCAATTTTACCGCATTTCTCCACGACTTATGCACAATAATTGAATCACGATTGAATATTTTCGATCATTATTTTGGAACTAGTTTTTGGACAATGCCAAGTAAACGAAACTCAAACGGTTAGATTTCATTTGACATTGACAATTGACTTCGTTTTTTTTTCTATTTCTACTAAGTACTGAGCACGAACCGCTTGTCAGCCATTAAATCTCACAAATGTCATCTCGAACACTTAAAATTTTTTCCAGTAAACGATAGGAGATAAAAATAAAACAGCTGCAGTTTCTCGGTCTAGAAGACGACTACTGTCGAAAAAAAATATATTTAGCACCTCTTCAAAAAACTTTACTTAGCCAATTCCCAACACAACACCCTTTCCTTGTGCACCTAATTACTTATGTCAACTATACCAAACCTCAAACTGTATCAATTACAGCAAAACTCGCACATTATTCAGATCTGATGTCATCAAACGCTCGTCAAGACACTCGAAGGGCATGTCAACAGGCAATTTGTGAAGAGGCATAGGGGATAGCGATTACATAATTGTTTAGGGTGCGATTAACAGTCAAGTTTAATTAACTCAACAAGTTCAGGACCCCTTTGATCCGCGGGGAGCATCAGGAGCGAGACCGTGACAATCTATTTGAATACCGGCTCGTCCGCATTACTCTTATGGGGTGTGGAATTGTTGTTACTCTTTGCGTTTAAATTTATTTTGTTACTTTGATAGCGTTAATTGACTTCTAAACATTGTATTTAAATCCGTAACTTCATTAATTTTGATTATTTTTGCCCAATATTAGGTAGTATTCAAATATGTATTTGTATCTATCATTTCATTATACTAATATTATTGATTTATGTATTCTTATCTGTATAGATTTCTTTTCCTTTGGCTTGTTCGAGAAAGCAGAAACGTACTTACAAGTTTATGGTGATGCATTGCGGTCTAAGTTCGCGTGTCTGTAGTCGTTTCGCTACAGTTTTCAGGCAGAAACTTGCAAAATCTTAGTGATGCCTTTTAGTTTTAGGGGTAACAGTTAATCTTCCAGGTCGTCTCACCATCTTGTTAGAAGCCTACCTAGATATACTGCGTTTCCATGTGGTTATAAATTATAATCTTATTATTCCATTAAATTTGTGATTTGTCACTTCCCTGCTTCTTGTGCAATTTCTTTCCCCTCAAAAAAAACATGAAAACATTTTACACATCAATCTACTTGACATGACTAAGAGTGCTGTTCCATCTGACAAGCACGTAGCAGCGGGCACTTTTAATTTAAAACTTCAACCACCATCCCATTCCATCACACTAATGAGACCGGCTCGTAAAGTCTTCCTACGTGTCTATATAGTCTTTGCGCTTACTGTAGTCGTAGAAGACACTAGAAAAGAAAACTTCATCGTGAAGGCACATTAAAAAAGTATATAATTCAAAATTATTTTTATTTATTATTATTGTTGGTACGGCTTTCCGATCACGGCCCCATGGGGACCCTCGACCCGGTCATTTGAAAAGCATTCATGGGGCCGAAGCCAACATGAAGAGTCCTTTTGGTACCATTTATAATATAAATGAGATGGGCGCAACTATGGAGGTCTATCCCCTAATACACCATGAGGATGTGCTAGCGGACAGTCCTCCACAGTTGCCAAACTATTGCCAGGCAGGAAGCGACATGGAATTTATTGAATCAGGCGTTACTTTGCGGAGGTCCATATTAATGAACTAAAACAATTACTTTGCATAAACGTAACTATTGTAAGGTCGTGGGTGAGCAAAGTAATTGTTTTAGTTCATCGACATGGAATTGGCTATGGGGTTGGGTTGGGATGTTTTGGACAGGATTACCGGGCTATGGAGTGAGATCACTGACACCTACCATTGCAATATCTCATAAACTGAACTTTTGGTAGACGGTGACTCGCGGTACACTAAATGGGCCCCTCAAACTTTTGCCCGCTCGGGGCAACGAGGCGGCAACATTTGGTGTGAACGACTAAGGATGGAGAGGTGTTCCTGGACTTTAAACTTCAAAAATGTGGCCAAATTGCCACTTACGGAAACACATCCAACCTTCGAGCATTTAGCTCTTGCGCTCCACCCTAGGTGGCCAACAAAGGCAAACTAGAGGCGAGGTGGGTGTGTAACTGTGTGTGAGTGTGTGTATAAGCGCATAGTACTACAAGGAACCCTTATAGTTTCGCCATGTCTATCTGTCTGTCCGTCCGTGGCTTAGCTGAGACACTGTTAATGATAGGAGGCCCTCAATTTTGAAGGTTTGCTAAAATAATTTTTCTATTTTGGGAATGGTTACCAAATTATTAAGTTTAAAGTGCTAATTTTTGTTAAGCCGAGATTAGACCTGCAAGATAAAACGCGCAAATTGCATTACATTGCGAGGCAGTAAAGCGAACGAGATTGAAGTGGTCAATCCAGCGCTGCTATGTAATGCAACTTGCACGGTTATTCTTGCAGGTCTAAACTGGGCTTTAGATTCAAGTGTCGGCTCCCCCCCCTCCCCCCCGCCCTATAGATATATTAGGTACAAGATAAACCGGTAGCTTAAAAAAGCTGAAAACAAATCATAATAGTTACATAGGTATTAAGACTTTATAAAAGAAAACTATCACAGCTTAGTAAACTTTACAATTCAACTAGTAACGTCGAACTAAACTGAATGTTGAATATTTGTCGGATGTTAGTACGGAACCCTAGCCTACGTGTGGCCCGACATGCACTTGGCCGATTTTATTCATAATTTTTAATATGAAAAATCTTTGTATTTTGCCCACATCTCATCAGCAATATCAAATCCAACAGCATTTCAACTGTCTATTTAGGTACGAGGACAGTTCATTTTGGGATGGCCTGTTGCGTTTTCTAACATCTATACATGGGTTTTCTGAACTCCTGTAAACTGTTTCGCGGTCGCGTTTTGTATTCCCAAAGGCTGTAAATTTACTCTCTCCCCCAGCGAGTTTAAAGCCGGCTTTAAATATTTTATCAGTTTACATGTCGTATCGTGCGGCGCTGGAGGGTCTGCCTTTCAGCTTTAACTGCCATTTCAAACATTTATATTCGATTTTCAAAAGGTTTTTTTGAGCTCTTAATCGGTGATTCTGATTTGATTCCATTTATGATTGAAGACAATTTTTTTTCTGTTTCACTTCAAGCTGTCTTTGCTACGTTGGATGCAAAAATAAGCTATTATTCATGATCATGAAGCTTATTTTGTCTCGTGCCTTAAGCTCGGGGCATCGTTTATCTGCAGTCTGCATCGGCTCACTGCGGTTTCACAGACATGTTAAAAGTAATCTTAGGTAATATTTCGTTTTACGTTTGTCTGGATTCGTTTTTAGTAGATACTAAAAAAAAATTACGATTATTTTAGTGCACAAGGACCCGTAAAGTTGAATAAAATATTTGCTCGTCTTGATTTTTGCTATGTGGAAATGCCAGGGGATGAATGAAGAAACAGGTCAGAAACCAGACTTACCGTCGGACTATTAGTTTATGATATCACAGAACTCAAAATTCATAGTGTAAAAAGAAAATGAAATATGATGTGCTATTAATGGCTGAGTGAACGGCATATTTAAATTTGCATAGAGACTAAAAAAACATCATGTATTTTAGCAAAAAATAATTAAGATTTATAAATAATACTTTCGGCCATGTAAAAAAGTTACTCATTACTTGTAATCCCAACACTTGAGCACCGTCTCCGCATAGTCTGCCGTGTAAACCGGGGCTTAGCTGCTGTGAAGGATTATCCGAGGCCTCTCCGCCATTCCTCTCACGTACTAGCCCCCCATCTTCTGTCGCCTGCCTTATTACCTCACAACTATTGCTTTCTATAGCAAGTCGAACCCCGAACTGCCTAAATGACGATTTATTTTCGTAGTCGCATACGTTCACTAAGTTTGGACGGGGGAAGGTTATAAGTTGTTTCCTCATGGTGTTTCAGCCCAAAAGTTTAACAGTTTGGCCAAAAGGTTAGACGGGACAACAGCGGTGTTTGCAAAACTGTCTCATTATACTAGGGGCGTTCAATAAAAAGTGAGAATGAGTATGTTATAAACAACTTTTACTAAATGTCATTTTATTTTTCGACATAGTCACCTTTTAGCATAATACACTTAGTATATCTTTTTTCTAAACTTCAAATTCCATTTTTAAAAAAGGTCTCATCTTGAGTACTTAAAAAATCTTGTACTGCAGCGACTACCGCGTCGTCGTCTTCAAATTTCTGGCCTCTCAGGTATTGTTTCAATCTCGGAAATAGGTAGAAATCACTGGGAGCGAGATCTGGTGAATACGGAGGATGCTTAAGGATATCGAACCCAGCATCACGAATTGCAGCCATTGCAACGGCGGACTTGTGTGCCGGGGCATTGTCCTGGTGGAACAGCACAACTTTCGAGAGTTTACCTCGCCGTTTTTCGCGGATCTCATTGCGCAATGTTGCTATTTGTTTGGCGTATAAAGTGCCCGTAATAGTGGCTCCATGCTCGAGATACTCAATCATTAATACCCCTTTACCATCCCAAAAAACAGAGCCCATGACCTTACCGGCAGATGGGCTCACCTTGAATTTATTCGGAGTTGGAGATGATGGCCTTTTCCATGTCATAGACTGCAGTTTCGTTTCTGGGTCGTAATGATGGAGCCATGTTTCGTCCATTGTTATAAATCGCGCCAAGAAAAGTTCCCGGTCTTGCTGTATCAGGTCCAAAGCTTCTTGACAAATCTCGACTCTAGTTTGTTTTTGCGTGTCAGTAAGCATTCTTGGTACCCAACGCGCAGCTACCTTTTTCATACCCAAGCGTTCATGTAAAATATTATGCACGCTCCCCGTTGAAATCTTTACATTTTCAGCAATAAAACGAACTGTGACACGACGATCCGCCAAAACTGAGTTTTCGACTTTTTTCACAATTTCTTCAGTTACTGCTGTAGTAGGGCGTCCGGAGCGGGGGTCGTCCATTGTCGATGTTCTTCCACGTCTAAATTCGGCGCACCAACGTGCGACTGTCGAATACGGAGGAGCATTAGACCCTAAAGTGTCCCGCAAATTCAAATTGACTTGGTCCGTAGAAAAATTTTTCAAACAGAAGTATTTGATAACGGCGCGCAGTTCAATTTTCTCCATTTTCGCTAACGTACTCAATAGCATTGCAAAGAAATTACCGTATATTTTTTTAAACAAAAGACAGTTAGTTTTTTTTTTCATAGCAATCAGCTAGATAGATTAGCTTTACCGGCCAGTATTTAATTTCGTAATATTAAAAGAGTTTGCATCTCATTCTCACTTTATATTGAACGCCCCTCGTAGATATTCATTTTATTATATGTTGTGATTGTGAGTCAGGGAAAAGTAAGTCAGACACTTACAAAGCTAAACAGGCGCATGATTAACGATTCGCCAAAATAGAGCAGCTACATCTTTATTTATGTATGTTGTGTCTCTATCAATACGTTCAATGTTCTGCAATTTTATTCAACAAAGAAAACAAAGCTACCTCCTTCAATGCGTCAGCGCGCACGGTATGGACAAAAACAACCTTCATAAAATAGCTCAAAATGTAGTAAATCGATATTTCATCATTTCAGGTAGTCACGCGAGCATCGATTACAATCGATTCATTAAAAGACCGAACGCTCTTTAAATAAACATCAGGCCCAAGCTGACCGCAGTAATCGCTTTTCGATTGTCGCTCAGTAAAATATGGAGTTGTTCTGTCGTTGGTCATTAAAGGTCTAGGTCGTTTTTCTTAATGAATATTTGTTGCTTTCCCTGATGGAAATAAACTGCGACGTGTTTCCTACCTCAGACTCTCTTAATAAAGAAGAATTGCGGACTGGCCAATAGCAGTATTGTTTTTCGTAAATGTGTTGCATTGCCAATAGGGAGTGAGTAGTGCTTTCGGTTTCCACAATCCATCGATTTGCGCATTGCGACTTATTTCATTGTTACACATGACAGCACATACTGTCTGTATTTGCACATGGGCTTTGTCTGCGATATGATTATGATGGCGTCGCGGACTGTGGCTCCGCTAACGTTCTGTTCCTCTGCAGCACACCGGCGCTCAGCACCAGCCAAGAAACCAGTTGGCAAGCCAAGGACTAAGCAACCAAAGAAGGTCAAATTTATAAGTAAGTGTTGGCTACGTTACAAAACAAATTGTGACACTTGCGAATATGCTTTTTGTTGACGCCTAATTAAATTATGATCCGATGAAATAATGACTAATGATCTACATAACTACATAATTGTCAAAATCGATTGTTTTGATTTAGTGTCTGGTAAGAAATCGCGAAGACTTAAGCTTAAAATAAAATATATAGGTGTAAGGAAGATTTCTGATGACCTTAATTGTCTAGAATTGCAAATCATACCCAGGTGAGTAATCCTTTGCCTGTGACTTAAAATTCGTTTAGTTTGAATCCCAACTTCTACACCTATTTAAAATGCAATTTCCATGGAACGCGGCGAGTACCTACATTTTCTAGACTACTTTCACGAAGCAGCATATTCATAGAACCCCACATTGTTGACACAAAAGGAAACACGTTTTCGATACGCCCTTGGCTCTGAATCGTTTTCGATGAGTCAACAAGTTAGGGTTTACCTATTTCCTTACATTCGGAGCGTACGAAACTGAGAGAATCGGATTATGTTTTTGACGCGCTATTCTGCTTTGGCTTATATTTATAAGTGACTAGGTTACTAGATTACGAGGTCAGCAGTAGAGCGGCTGGGAAAGATTTGGAGGGACAGAAGAGTTACCAAGAAGACGAAGGTCAGATTGATGAAATGCCTGGTTTTTCCAATCTTTCTCTATGGTGCCGAAACATGGTCTCTGAGACTGCAGGATCGCCGTAAAATCGACGCATTGGAAATGTGGTGCTGGAGACGTCTCCTAAAGATCCCGTGGACGGCATTTCGCACCAATGTTTCCATCCTCAAAGAGCTTCATATTAAGGACCGGCTTTCGTCGACTGTGCGATTACGGATACTGAAGTTCTTTGGTCACATCTCCAGGAATGTGAACTCAATGGAGAGGTTGGTGGTCCAGGGTCAGGTGGAAGGCAAGAGGGCACGCGGCCGTTCACCAACTCGCTGGACTGACCTGATTAAAAAAGCTACTGAGTCCACCATGGTCCAGTGTACTCGCAACGCCTCTAACCGGCAGAAATGGAAGCAAATTGCTAAGAGGGCTGTCCTCGAAAAAGTCTGCGACCCACCGAACATCACTCCGTGTACCTCGTCTGCGCAACCACGACCACTATGACAAGAGTGTCCGACTAGGAAGAGAGGTTACTAGATGATAACTGCCAAAAGTAGTAAATTATCACTTATGAATCGAAATTAAACCCCTATTTTAATTGGGCATTATAACTGAATATTTAGGTTATATTTTTGGTAGTCATTATATTTAATAGCCTTTGATTTCATATTCTATAATATTACTTACTTTGTTTTATGTGTTCTACTTAGTTGGAATTCAGCATGGGTAAGATTATATTTGCTGGGAAATGTCCCTATGACTCATTCGCCAGAGGGGCGGGAGTCCCCATTCTAAAGGGGCTTACACGCGGATATTTCCCAAGATTGCATTAAAATATTAATAATAAAGGATGATACTGAACTTTCCAAATAGTCGTGAAAGTGAAATAGTTTCCAAACACATTTTATCTTCGAATTTATTTTTTTACCAGGGGATGGATCGAGGCGTATTAAAAAAAGAAAACATCTGCAAAACACGCTCTGAAGCATGACGATAAAAGTTGTTTAGGATCATTTTAACGTAATATATCCCAAATAGACAAAGAGTTATTTTAATATTACAAATCCATTTTGTATCGCTTCGATAACTTAATAATACAAACCAAAACAGATCCTCAACATTCTTGCAAAGCTCACGTAATACCCTGCACCCTAATTTCGGAGTTGAAGACAATAAGTAACGGTTTCGAGACGACAGCCGACCTTGAGGATAGCGGTAATTTACGCGGCGGGAAAATTCTCCTGGCTTTTAAAATTACCACCCCTAAATTATATCGGGGACTTAATTAAGTGGGGGATAAAAGGACGTTTAAATTGTGAAGTGTTACCGGTGGATTTTTTGTATTATGCTTAGGGTGACAAAGGTATAAGGTATTATTAATGTAGTTATGTATGAAATATAAATAAAAGGCTCGTAAAGAACATTTTCCCAAAATTTGAACTTCTTTAGAAGGATCAATTTCTCGGGAGGTGCTCTTTTTCCAAAGAGCCGTATTTGTATACTATCAAGGATGATATAGACTGGATTGACAGTCGCCATAGTACGGATCGGCCGCGGTTTTTGTAGTTCGATTATTAAATCTAGATGGCGCTGAAATATAGCCAGAGGCTTTGAAGGCAAAACAAGACTACAGATGTTTCATATTACTACAAATGTATTATTTTTCAAAAATATTGCATAATAACACATTTGTAGTAACATGAAACATCTGTAGTCTTATTGTTTTGCATTCAAAGCCTCTGGCTATATTTCAGCGCCATCTAGATTTAATAATCGAACTACAAAAACCGCGGCCGATCCGTACTATGGCGACTGCCAATCCAGTCGCCATTATCCTTGATACTATATCCATACTAATCCATACTTATTTTTTACAATATTACTAGCTGTTGCCCACGACTCCGTCTGCGAAGAATAGGGGTATCAAAAATAGTCTACGTCCTATTTTCAGACCTATCAAAAGTTGGAGATTTTTTTTTTAATAAAATTCGGCCAAGCCGTTTCGGACGAGTTCGATAACAAACACCGTGACACGATATTTTTATAATATTAGATAAATGTGAAAGTGTGTTTGTTTGTTTATCATTCTTTCACGTTAAAACTGAGCGACGGATTGCCGTGAATTGTTGCATGTACATAGGTGAAGGGCTGGAGAGTGACATAGGCTACTTTTTACCACGAGCAAATATCTCATTCCCACGGGAAACACTTTACGTATACGGACGCAGTCGCGGGAAAATGCTAGTGTTATATAAACGGCCGTGTACATTTTAGGAAAAGTGTGCGTTTTGAAAAAATGAATTTTTTGAATAATGCACTTATTGGCAAGTGAAAGTGGGTTTTAAGACCAAAGTGGGTAAGACCAAAGTGGGTTTTAAGACCAAACGTTATTCGTAGTGTTAAAAATACGAGAACAGTCGGAAAATGTGGACCGAAATTATTATACCCGAGAAAACATGGAAATGTTTCAATAGATATTTACTCTAAACGCCCCGCGATAGCGCCAGAAAAAATAAATTGGCTTCTACCTACAGACCGGACATGTTCGCTCAAGCGAAACTTGCGTAGGCCATAACGATTTTGAATACAGTCACTCCTACCCACATTTAAAAGTAACGCAGGCGTTAAGGCGCCTTCCCTGATGCCCAGGGAGCTGTAAAAGCATCCCTTTCCCGGGTCTGTTAGAAATAGGTAAATTTAATGTTATGCTTACGACCTTCCGTTCGATTTACATTATGGGTTGTTGGAAAAAGTGCTTTATGTATATTTTGAATCCCCATATGTCCAATAATGCCTACTACTGTTCTCGTATTAACGACCGCTTTAGCCTAGTTGGTAGTGACCCTGCCTACGAAGCAAGAGGTCCTGGGTTCAAATCCCGGTAAGGGCATTTATTTGTGTGATGAGCACGAATATTTGTTCCTGAGTTATGGATGTTTTCTATGTATTTAAGTATTTATTTATCTATATAAGTATGTTTATCGTCGTCTAGTACCCATAGTACAAGCTTTGCTTAGTTTGGGACTAGGTCGATTTGTGTAAGATTGTCCCCTAATATTTATTTATTATTTATTTATTTACTCCATAATATCTCGTCGAAATTACTTTGTGCCCTAAGATCTACTTAATCAGATGGTGTGTATGCGTACAGGACATACCTAATTGAACTTACTTTGACATTAAGTACCTGGTAACCTGATCTACATAAGCTGCTAGGATAAAATGAAAAAGCTGTGTTGAACTCCAATAAATTGAATAAGAAAAAATCACAAGAGGATCTGAAACTAAGCGAAGGTACACAAAAAGCAGTCTAGTTTCGTGCCCACTAATTAGTTTTACTGTTACGAAACGGCGGCCTTCAACTATTTAAATAAAAATAACTAATCGAATTTCCTGCAGGCTGTCCAGTACATTTCTCAATTAATTAAGTAATTATTTTGTTATTTGGGTAAGACTCAGAAGCGTTTCAATCGCTGTATCCTGTGTTACGAAAATCTAAGGATAATTGTCCATGGACTAAAGCATTGATTTGCAATTGCAATTTTATTCAAACATTGTATTGAAACTGTATACGTCGATAGATAGTTACATGTATTCAATTTAAAGTTAACGTTAAGACGATGGAGTCGAGGCTGAATATGACTTCGTTTCCAGAAGTATTATTTTAATTTGATTTGCTTTGTTGTTTATTTTATACACACTATTACAAACTTTACAATTGAAGGTTATCAAATCAATACCATATCAGTTGATTCTTCATATTTGTGTCATTTGATTGTTATGGGTTTTATCTTTTCAGCCTAATACAGTTGTCTTGTGTTATGTATATAGGTATATTTATGTTATGAGATTAAAATACATTTAAATCAGTGTTTTATTCTAGAAAACGTTACGTTGATATTTTTTATATATGTTGCACTGTCGACTAAAATACGGTACAACTGTACCTAATACTAGACAGGCACTTAGTTACGTAAATAAACAGTATGCAATATAGAAAGAGCTCTCAACTGTTACAATCGCTGTATATCCAATGTCTACAGTAAAAACCTTTTAATATTTCCTTAGCCTAGCGTTCCACGATTGCGAAAACCATAAAACATGTCTGACAGAATCCTGGCTGGCTACATGCCCATAACTAACTGCAGCCAGACCCATTTGTTTCATTAATTCGTTCCCAACTTCCTACTATTTATTCAATTTACTAAAGTTTTTAACATAGATAGATAGATTATCTCTGAAATGCTCCGGGTGAGGGGATTTAAAATTCACGTTTTTTGCTCCAGCTGTCCCGCCCCTTCTTATTTATTCATCTTTGTTGCAGTCTCTGGTAATTTAATTTTCTTGAGCTTATTTTTGTTGAAGGCTCAAGGCTGTGTACGTAGAAATAATATTAACCCGTGGGATCTGGTTGAAAGTCCACGAATTTAGACGAAACTGTTTTATTTTGTGTGTAACTGGCAATCTAAAATGTACCTACCTACTGACGTAACACATTTTTCTACAAACGCTTGCAATATTTGACAACCTCCTGCCTCACTGATTATTTTACAACATATTACCTAGGTACCAAGCAAGCCAACTACTTATAAATAGTATTTCATATAATCACAGTAATTGTAAAGAAACAATCAAGAAAAGGAACAATTTGAATACCAATAAACTTGTTTGCGGAAGATAGTTGAATTGCTGTGATCACTTTAAAGTCTTTAAACCTCGTCGTCTGAAACTGAAACACTGAAAAAAACTCTCGCAACACTTGAGTCCTTCGTAAACGCCTTAGACTTACTCTTAACTTTGTCCGATCAGCTACTGAAATCCGCTGCCAGGAGATGTCAAAGGGCGGTCTCGCGTACGAAGTGATTCTCGCGGAACCAGTCGGAGTGCCCGTGCCACGGCGCGCGGACTCGCCCGAGAAAACGCCCTCCGTCGAGGAAATACAGGAGAAGCTGAAGGCTGCCGAGGAGAGGAGACGTGTAAGTTTAGTTTTTAAAGTTTAAGGAGTCTTTTTCATAACTTTGTTTCTTCTGTGATACCGTATCTGGGAGGTTACTACGAAATTCGAAGTTCGAAGTTCGGATCGTGCGGTCCCTCTCACTCTCGTAATAAATACCATTAGCGTGAGCGGAACGGCATGAAACGGAGTTCGAATTTCGCGCTTCGTAGTATAGGGCCTGTTTATTTCGTTCGAATAAACATAATCAGATCAGCCAGACAAATATCTGTTACATACGTTAGAAACTTATCAGTGAGTCGTGCAGCGGGCCCTGAATGTGTATCTAGTGATCTCTCAGGAGATCTGCTCGCTGGGCTACCGTCGGGGAACTTGTGGATACAGAAGATAAGGTCCGCGTAAAAGGCCCAAACCAAGTGGTTATTTCAAATAAATGAGTTAAACTCACGTTTATCTATAGAACCTTTCAACATCCAACGTGTTACAATATGTAGGTATGTGTATCTTCTATTTTTATTAGGTTTAGGCTAATAAAGTAATAACTAATAACTCAAGAGGACAAATTTACCTCCATGTTTTCAGAATGACACAATCTCAATGAAAAATATTAAAACTGGTTGTTAAAAAGCTCTACTATTACGTCCACACTCATAATCTGATGTGGTTTTAATTTGGCAGTGTCTTCAATTAACATTATAAATGATAGTTCGATGATAGCCGAGACCTGTCAATTTATCCAGTTACGAGTTTGTTGACGGGCCAGAGAAACAGACTGTTAATTTTGCTCATCACTATAAATAGAAAAACTATTAAAAACTCTTTAATCATCCGACACCTCCATCGTTCCAGAGCCTCGAGGCCAGCAAAATGGCCGCCATCGCCCAAAAAATGGCAAAGATCGAGGAAGCGTCCAAGTTCCGCAGTGAACAGACCAACAACTTCATCGCCACCACCAAGGAGGCGCTCGACGCTAAAATGGACTCGCATGAGGAAAAGCGCGAGGCTTACATCAACGAGTTGCGCGCCCGACTGAAGGACCATTTGGAGGGAGTCGAGAAGACTCGGTGAGTGATGTTGCTGGAATAGTGAGCAGGTCTTTATGACGGTTTCGCACGGAGGCAGAATTGGACTGTACACAACTGGTACTGTGTGCAATTGACAGTACTATGTACTGCTTTCAAGTTGTAAGTTGCAGTTACAGAACTAATAAGAGTACTTAATCAAAGTGTCACGCGAGCGGCGCCTATATGAATTAAAAGCCATATAACTATGTATTTAGTTTCCCAGCTCAGTCTGTAACGAAGTTGTTTGATTGAAGAATAGGTTCGAAAAGGATTACGTTTTACTGATTAACTACATAACATTTCCATTCCTGCTGTCCACCTGTTCTGTCTCACTGTTCCTCCTCTGTGGGAAACCTTAATTTCTTACAGTGATCTAGCTGGCTATCGCAAACAATCTATTTCTATTCAGTTAATCACCATCATATACGATCGCTTTTCACTCTGTCAAAGTAGTACATGACCATGGTCGTGAGAAACATCACGTTTTGGTTTAGTGACAATTGTCAAAAATAATGGAATCACTACGTGCCACGATAGCGGTAGGCAAGTACACTATAAATCACGGAACACTTGACTCCAATTGACTTAGTCCCAATGTAAGCAAAGCTAGTGTTATGGGTACATATTAATTAAACACCCAAGACTCGAGGAGGTTCTCAATTCGTCTGTATGTTTTTTTAAATACATAATATCAGCCCCGCCCGGGGATCGAACCGGTTCAAGCTTGTAGTCAGCTTCTCTAACCACCGCGCTATCCGGCCGTCGTTGTATGGAGTGACGAAGCACTGCTCGTGGCCTGAAAGTGTACTTAGATTTACACCAAGTAACCAAGCCACTCATAACTGTAATCTTTAAAGTAACTTGGTGCTTAGTCGAAGGTTGAACTTCCATATTCAGTGCTTTCTGGTTTGGTCTGATCATTGTTCGGATGTATCCAGGTTGACCCTGGAGCAGCAGACAGCAGAAGTGTACAAGGCGATCGAGGAGAAGATGAACACGGCGGCCGCGCAGCGCGACGAGAACATTAAGAAAATGCTCGAGCGTCTGCGCGAACATGTAAGTAAAGCACAAAGTCAAATATGAGCCTGTCATTGCCCAAGGTTATACCTAAACCACCGTAAGCTCGATCTGCAGTACAACATTATTTCAATGCTGCGGATTAGATTATCAATATCGTCACGTGATACACGCTTATCACGATCCGTATCACAGAAATATTGATGCGTATGTTATAGCGAATGAGTCTGCGAAGGTTGCGTTTAACGCTATACTGCGGGAACCAGAATTTCCAGGGATTAAAAGTATTCAAAATGATAATCCAACTATCTGTGTGTCATCTCATCAGAGTCCCTGATACCGTTTTGTCGTGGAAGAGTAGTAAAGATCCATACATCCAACCATACAAACTTTTGCGTTTATTATATTACGAGTAGTAAAATATTGAAGTGAATCCGGATGTTTTGAAATATACGATAATATTGTCAATAACCTATGCACGGTAATCACCTCTTTGCGAAGGAAACGCGGCATCTTGCGAGCCATGGCTTCTTGAGATATCACTTTGTCATCGCAAAAAATTTATTCTATAGTCTAATCCGCATCTGTAAGCCCAATAATGCTCCAGTAAGTCACTGGGGTATTTTTTGTGAAAAGCTTATACCGACGGTCGAGCTTAAGCCAGTTTACCTATAGCGTATCAAAAAGGTTTTTTTTTAAAACATCTATTCACTGGGTTGCGCCATGCGGGCTACTCCGCACTTCGCCCCGTGTTCGCGTACATAGTACCTACCGGTAGCAACGCATTCGTGGACGCACGTGTGGTATCGTTATAATTGTAGTATTGTTTACTGACACTTTCTATGACGGTATCTGACCATATAAGTATCACTAGTTTGGAGAAATGACACTTGAGATTGAGCACAAACTAAATATCCGAACCAAAAGCTTTGCTCTTTGGGCGGACGGCTTCAAACCATTAGTTTGCGGTCTCAAGAGATGTCGTGAATTCTCTGTAATGCTGGAACAGACACGCTGAGGTAATTTCAAAACTTAAGCATTTCACTTCACTCCACGGATGAAGTTTTATATTGTGCCTTCAATGTTGCCAGTTATTTCTGCAAAGCAAAGCACTTATGACAGAACGTAACGCGCACTTTCGCCGTTGCAAAAAATATGACAAGAAATGACAACTGCATTGGTCATGGCCATGGCTCATGGTAATGGAAAATAACTCTCGTAAAAATCGATAGAAGTTTCGATGTGTGCAGTACTTATATACCTCGCCCCCCGCTAAAAATGACAAGAAATGTAAAGAAACGAAAAATCATAATTGCTTTGTGGTAATTTCTAATATTCACTAATATCGATGTTAGATGCGCTGTGCTAAATTTGAACACCTATTTTTAACGGCGTCCTACCCATAAGCGAAGTTCTCTTACGTTCATGCCCCAATTAGATTATCTATCGAGTTAATGTACCAAGCAATTTTCCGGACACTGATTTCTTAACGCAATTAATTATCTACGAAATTTGAGAGCTCCGCTTGTAGGCATGACACGATAGCGATGTTTAATTTACTGTCACTTCCATTCTATCATCCTTAAACAAAGCAGAACTTGAATTTTAGTTGGTTTTTATCCGGAAAAATCAAATGTTGTTGGCCGATGTATGTGCATCTATCGGATCCGCGGCCTTCATCAGATCATCAGTCCACCTTTGAGCCATTTTGATTACTGAGCCAAAAGATGCTGGTTCAAACTTCGACACGTGGTTCAAACTTTTTAAAAGTGTCATTATTATCGATCGGTATCGGTTACCTAAAAATCATGATTCTGCTATGTTCGTACGCTCCTGTCAATACCATTGTGTGAATGTCGTGGCTTGTGCGTGCGCCAGGAGGAACAGGTCCGCAAGGTCCGGTCCGGGAACCAGGAGCGCTACCAGCAGCTCGAGACCTCCATCCAGGAGAAGCTCGCGCAGGCCGAGGAGCGCCGGCTGCAGCGCGAGGCTGGCCAGCGGGAGAAGCTGCGCAACCACGTGAGTGATGCATCCATCATTGGTACTCCAGCAGCGAGCTCGAGGTTGATACCAGACACGCGGCGTGCAAAGACGAGAACAGGCTTGGTACGTACGAGATATCGAATCCACCACCGCATGAGTGATTCATCCACCATTGTACATCAGAAGAGACGAGCTCGAGGCTGCAATACTAGGTCGCTAGTTTCGACTTTTTCGGAAGGCCTTCAGGCTGCGTTTCCACCAGAGATGTGCGAGTGTACACATCCCTCGCAACGCATCCTCGCACAGCTCCGGTGGATACGCAGCCTCAGGCAGGACGGACTGTATTCACGAGGGGGGTGCAACCCGCTCTGCTCGACACGCGGCGTTGCAGAGACAGGATAACAGGCTTGGTAAGTACGAGATATCGAATCCACCACCACATGAATGATTCATCCACAATTGATACTCCAGCCGGGACGAGCTCGAGGCTGCAATACTAGGTTGACACCAGAGGTCGACCTTTTCGGTAAACCTTCAGGACGGGCTGTATTCACGACGGGGGTGTAACTAGCTCTGCTGGTCTCGCGGCGTGCAGACTCGTGGAGAACGAGCTCCGTAAGTACAAGATATAACAAACAAACAACAATCGGCACGCAGTCTATTTTTTCGAATAAGTGCAATTTAAAGTGAATAGGGTGTTACATCTTCAGCCTCTGCGCTCACATCTCAGAGACCAGGCGCAATGAAGGACAGTTTTAAATGAAAAAAGAATCTAGAGTATGACACTCTTCATATGATCTACTGGGACAGTGCGAGGTGGTATACGATATCACGTGAGTATAGTAGTGTGAGATCATGAGCTATTTTATAGAAGTAGAAAGAACTAAGGTGTTACCTTTGGTAGAGCCAGCGGAAGAAATCATTTAGATTTTTTTTTAACACAACCATTTTTAATTTTACAATAGCCTACTTTACCTCAATATTTAGTTTTTAGTTTACTTACTCATAACTGTTTTAATTGATCATACTTATTTCACGATCCATTCGTACTGGTCTATCATCTCATTTTTTGGTTCATTTATTTTTTATTTCACCAAATCATCAGAGCCAAAAGCTGGCGGAAGCGCGCTCGACAGTCACAGCCAAAGTAGAGGAGATCACCAAAGACATCGAGACCAAACTGACTGCCGCCGAACAGAAGAGAGAGCAGGAACTGCAGAAGAAACTAGACTTTGTCAAGAAGGAGGTAATGTGTTGGCTTAAGCTTTATGCTGTGTTGAAGTTTTGGATGCCTTTTTTCACGGCCGGCGTGACTGTTTTCACATTGTTTAATTACTTTTTCCTGCAGACTATTTTCAATAAATATCTCAATATTTTGATGCACACGCGATTTCAGGTCAAACATTCAATAGAATAACGGCTTCCGAATGCTTGATAGTCAGAGTTGGGCAAAAATTATCTATTTACGAAAAACCGGGAAGATAACTAAATCATCTTTTATTTGAAGTAACTAAATAATCCGTCATTTGTTATTTTGAATTTATCTAGATCAGTTTCATTTTTATCTAGTTAAAATAGTTGGAATTTTAAATAAAAGATGAATATCAGTAGTACAGTCATGTAGAACTAGAAGTGGTGTCAGTGTGACGGTTTGACCCGACGTGACATCTGTATACATACGACCGCCTTAGCCTAGTTGGTAGTGACCCTGCCTACGAAGCAAGAGGTCCTGGGTTCAAATCCCGGTAAGGGCATTTATTTGTGTGATGAGCACGAATATTTGTTCCTGAGTTATGGATGTTTTCTATGTATTTAAGTATTTATTTGTCTATATACGAGGGGCGTTCAATATAAAGTGAGAATGAGATGCAAACTCTTTCAATATTAGGAAATTAAATACTGGCCGGTAAAGCTAATCTATCTAGCTGATTGCTATGAAAAAAAAAGTAACTGTCTTTTGTTTAAAAAAAAATACGGTAATTTCTTTGCTATGCTATTGAGTACGTTAGCGAAACTGAAGAAAATTTAACTGCGCGCCGTTATCAAATACTTGTTTGAAAAATTTTTCTACGGACCAAGTCAATTTAGATTTGCGGGACACTTTAGGGTCTAATGCTCCTCCGTATTCGACAGTCGCACGTTGGTACGCCGAGTTTAGACATGGAAGAACATCGACCATGGACGACCCCCGCTCCGGACGCGCTACTACTGCAATAACTGAAGAAATTGTGAAAAAAGCTGAAAACTCAGTTTTGGTGGATCGTCGTGTCACGGTTCGTTTTATTGCTGAAAATGTAAAGATTTCAACGGGGAGCGTGCTTAATATTTTACATGAACGCTTGGGTATGTAAAAGGTATCTGCGCGTTGGGTACCAAGAATGCTTACTGACACGCAAAAACAAACTAGAGTCGAGATTTGTCAAGAAGTTTTGGACCTGATACAGCAAGACCGGGAACTTTTTTTGGCGCGATTTATAACAATGGACGAAACATGGCTCCATCATTACGACCCTGAAATGAAACTGCAGTCTATGATATAGAAAAGGCCATCATCTCCAACTCCGAAGAAATTCAAGGTGAGCCCATCTGCCGGTAAGGTCATGGGCTCTGTTTTTTGGGATGGTAAAGGGGTATTAATGATTGAGTATCTCAAACATGGAGCCACTATTACGGGCACTTTATACGCCAAACAAATAGCAACATTGCGCAATGAGATTCGCGAAAAACGTCGAGGTAAACTCTCGAAAGTTGTGCTGTTCCACCAGGACAATGCCCCGGCACACAAGTCCATCGTTGCAATGGCTGCAATTCGTGATGCTGGGTTCAATATCCTTAAGCCACCTCTGTATTCACCAGATCTCGCTCCCAGTGATTTCTACCTATTTCCCAGATTGAAACAATACCCGAGAGGCCAGAAATTTGAAGACGACGACGCGGTAGTCGCTGCAGTACAAGATTTTTTAAGTACTCAAGATGAGACCTTTTTTAAAAATGAAATTTTAAGTTTAGAAAAAAGATATAATAAGTGTTAATATGCTAAAAGGTGACTATGTCGAAAAATAAAATTACATTTAGTAAAAGTTGTTTATAACATACTCATTCTCACTTTTTATTGAACGCCCCTAGTAAGTATGTTTATCGTCGTCTAGTACCCATAGTACAAGCTTTGCTTAGTTTGGGACTAGGTCGATTTGTGTAAGATTGTCCCCTAATATTTATTTTATTTATTTATTATTATAAGCTTATTTCAATAACAAACGAGGTTGGTTATCTTCATCTAGATAATTTATCTAAATAAAAAAGTTGTCAACGCTTTATTTGTGATTGAATTTATCTTCGAATAAATTTATTTGAAATGATTATCTAGATAAGAAATTTTCTAAATAACGCCCAACTCTGTTGATAGTTTAGTGATAATTACTACTTCCCGCGATACGCATTTATTTCTATGATAAAGGCAGGAGACAAATTCGACTTTTAAAGTAACGATAGGAAATCGTTTTCGATTTCTATTAGTTGGGAATATGTATTGCAAGAATGATCTTCAAATCTTTAACATTAAGTTGGAAAATCCCCAACCAACTTCTTCCTAAACATCTTAAGCTCGATTCACAATGCAAAGAACCAAGCGTGGAGCTGCGATAATAATTTACTACCGACCAAATGGACGTATATCACCACGAAAATGAACTAAAACAATTACTTTGCTCACCCGCGACCTTACAATAGTTACGTTTATGCAAGAAATGTGCGTTCATGCAGTTCCTCCACCTCCACACTGTACGAACACACACAAATCACATAAACCCAACCATCACCACCACCAAGCTACACTGACGCGTTTCGAACTCAACCAGAGCTCATCTTCAGAGTTACCACAACCGTATGCTATGCTACCAAATGTTAAAACATGTGTTTGAGTTTAACATTTGGTAGCATAGCATACGGTTGTGGTAACTCTGAAGATGAGCTCTGGTTGAGTTCGAAACGCGTCAGTGTAGCTTGGTGGTGGTGATGGTTGGGTTTATGTGATTTGTGTGTGTTCGTACAGTGTGGAGGTGGAGGAACTGCATGAACGCACATTTCTTGCATAAACGTAACTATTGTAAGGTCGCGGGTGAGCAAAGTAATTGTTTTAGTTCATTAATATGGACCTCCGCAAAGTAACGCCTGATTCAATAAAGTATATCACCACTTCTGTTTCGTTCTTACGGAATATCGCCGTGTATTCGCAGAAGTATAATTGCGGTCATGTCCTCTAGCACAGTCATCTCACTTTAAAAAACTTATCTTTACAGGAGCGACGTGCGGAGTTGGTGCGACAGAACAAGAGCGCACGCGCCGACACCGATGCGGCGCCCACTTGCGGCTAAACGGCGCGCGCGCCACACGCCACACGCCACACACTCGACACGGTCGCAAGAGTCACACCACAATACATACCTCAAGCTTACATACTAATGAAAAGATAAAGCAAGTGCTACGCGAGCGAGCCATTGGCCCAGTGGAAGACATTAAGTTTAGGGTATGTCCACTACTTTGCAGCCACGATTTGCCTAAAGAGGTCACCTTGAACTAAAAACTGCTTCGTTACCACTCGTTTTGTGGAGTTCCGAATAATACCTGATTAATTCAGTCAGTGGACACATCCATCAAAGCCTTGTTAGGGGCTTAAACAACTCTTGTACATTTTCAACAGTTGGCCTACCTGCGATATAGCGGACAATTTATGTGATCGACTTGCGATATCTATTTTATTTTTATGTCAACGATCCCAGGGACTGATGATCAAATGAAGTGTGAAGAATCACTTACTTATGTATTCCTGGAGGTGATTTGATTTTTTATATAACGATTTTAAATACGTAGTCATCTGAAATATGCACTTTTTATAATGAAGTATGATTGATTATCGGTTCTTAGATTTAAATATAGATACTTTTTAAATATTTTTGATAAATATTTGTGATTGAGTTACGATCAGTCCCTGGTTATTTTTAAACGCACAAATTATTTTATAGATCTGCTATGATAATAACTACTTTACTATACGTATCACACTCGGAAACTTTACTGTTAAATGTGCATAACTCAAAAATTTAGGACAAAATTTGGCATTCATTTTTTTTATATAATGTAATACAGTAACCAGTATGTGTAAGTGAAATACTATGTTATTTTCTTCCGCTGACATAATCTTGCTCGTATAATCTCTTACGTCGTACTTACTGGCAACACTGTGTACAATGGCATGTGTACTGTGATATATCAATGCTGGTCGTACCTTTCTCTGTTCACTCTGGCCTTTATGGCAGGCTGCGTGGACAGACTATATTTGGACGTGTTGAGTATTGTGGCGTATTGGCAAGGCGTCGCAGCTATGTTCGGTGCATCCCGCTTAATATTATCACACCAATAATTCCCTCGTGGTCATGGTCACGCTTACAATAAAAATAATTTACTCAATTTTATTTTTCCATCATGGCAACATTGCTATCAGTCGAAGGCCTATAGACGTGATCTCACTCGGAGCCAACTTTTAGTATTTTTATTAGGTCTTACTAACGCATCTTAATTCATCTTGGAAGTATTTAAAAGTTGGCGAGTTTTTATAAGCGGGCGGAGCTCGGGAAATGAACTATCCCTAGTTAGTTATAGACTTATATCATTATTTTAAATGTTTATCATACGCAGCAGTATTTTTAGGAAAGTATAATATCGGTAATGTAATTTAAGTTTCTCACGTTCGTATCGTCGGTAATACATTGCGCTGACGGTCTGTATTGTATGAAATGGTTACTCAGGGAGTCGCGGGTTGGTTGGGCAAAGGACGCCTGCTCGGGCCACGATCGGGAAACTTCGGCTCGTGTCGGGCTGGCAACACCACCGTTAATACCTGACAATAGAACAGAATAATATGACAAGATTGTCAAAACTTTTACTATATAACAACAAAGAAACACAGTTTTGTATTACATATACCAGCTAGGAATTGAGAGATGGATTTTACCTCTGGAGTAGGAGATTTACTACACTAATTAGTTTAACACGCCTTATTATTTAAGTGGCATAGATACCTAATAATTTCTTTGTACGCTCTTCTGTAAGACGGTTATTATTATCACCTTTCTTCCATGATAGAAGTCGCTTTATGATCTCAAAAGAAAATCAATACAAACAGTACGAATAGACGAAAGTGCCTCAGTATTTCGTAACCGGCTCGGATATCAATAGAGTGTAACATAAACTGCCTTTCATAGCGTTTTATATTTTTTTAAACGTAGGGCGAGCGATGTGCCGCGGCGAGATGAGCTAGAGACGCGTTTCAGACCCGACATACTCAACGCATACGATTTGTATCTGGCTCCTACATTTACAATAACCATGCGTTGAGTAGCGTAGGCTGTCTCTAGCTATAATGTGTTGGACACAAACAGCTTCTGTGATGTTTTTGCTCTAGTGATATACGTATCGTATCTTGGGTTAGGCAAGAAATTATATCTGTATTAATGCGGACCTTTTCGAAGCGTTAAGTGAGAGTAATCCTGTATTTTATAATATTTTTGCCGTTCATTTAGCGTCGGTCTTTACGTGGGATATGATATGATATGATAATAATTGTATATAATGTAATTGGCATCTCGCTTGGCGTGGAGGCTTCGGGCTTGCTTCGCTCGGTGTACCCCACAGTATGGAGGAAGGAACTAGGTTGTAAGTTACTAGCTTTCTCGGTAAAGACGTGAAAACCTCTGACCAATTGCCTTGGGTATTGTGACGCCTTTTACAATCTCAAGATCGAGACGAATCATGTATAGCGATGAAACGTATAGCTTTTCATAATATTATGTTTTCGATTTCTGCGTAATGTTAGTCACTTTCCCGTACCTAACTCTTACGGTGTTATCGTCGTTTATTTTATATTTTATGTCATTAAATGTGCTTCAGTTTGTGAGGTATATGGAAATGCTGTTCGAAGTGCAGGCAACTTTTGTAGTTTCATTGTCGTATTGAATAAAGTCATAAATACTAATAAATTTGTGTTTTTATTATCCACCTCCTGCTATCCTTATCTATTTTTAACCCCCGACACAAAAAGAGCGGTGTTATAAGTTTGACCCCCTTCTGACCCACCGTACCACCGTCCATACTCCCAGTGGTATGGTGGGTAATTATTTCAAAAACAATACCACCAATTGACCGCTAATGTGTGTGTGTCTGTCTGCCTGCCTGTGGCATCATAACTCTTAAATGGGTGGACCGATTTGGATGCGGTTTTGTTTTTATTTGAAAGCAGGTTGCTTGGCGATGGTTCTTAGACATGTTTCATCAAAATTGGTCCAGCCGTTTCAAAGTTATCAGCTCTTTTGTATGACGCGGAAGGAATCTTAGATTTGATTGCGTTGGGGGTTTTTAAATTTTAAATTTATGTTAATTGAATTAAATAACTTCAGAACGGTTTTACCGATTTCATTCACCATACATATCTCTTGAAGTTTATACGCGCGATTGGTTGTTTGCGCGTTTGACAGTCCGGGCGAAGCCGGGGCAAATCGCTAGTTTTTTATCTCTATAAAATAAATCTATAATCATATATATGAATGAAGTATCGTAATGAAAATAATATTTTTATACGCATGTGGGTCACTAACTCACTACCTATGTGAGAGTTTGTTTGGAAATACTTTCGGGGATACAATTTGTAGAAATGGCACAAGATTCATATACAGTTTCCAGTTATCTGCTAAAAGTACAGGACCATTAATAAATAACCGAAAACGCAATCAGAATTTACGACCAACCTGTTGCATAACAAATTACAAGCTAATAGTATTAGCTATTTTGTATTGAGATTCACTAATATTATGATTTGCTTATATTTTGTTATGCAATTGGGCCCAGTTCGTAAAATGCGACCACGAAAGTGAAGCACTTGCAACCCTCGAATAATGAGCCGCAATCTGTTTATGGACCTATACCTATTATGTAAATTAACCTCACTCTCAGTGGTTGGCTGACACTTGCCCAGTTAACAAAAAGTAACATCAGCAAAAAAGATTTTATATTACACGAACTAAAATAAGTACAAAAATAGTAGGTACAGTAAAGAAATCCAAATGCCAAATGGAACGTTAAAGTGCTTTTTATTTTCTGTAACGAAATAATAATATATTTTAAATTTACAATGAGCTTTACGATGAAAGGAAAACATCGTGAGGGAAAAATAAATAACATTCTGAGAGGAGGCCTGTGCCCTGTAATGGGACGTATACTTACTTATAGGCTCGGATGTTGATCGAAATTTTATCACGCATTTCGTAATGAAGATATATTAGTCCGATGCATGGATAGAACTAATAAGTACTACGATGTACAGTCAAGTGTAAAAATATGGGTGCACACAACTTGCTCATAAATATGTCCCATAGCTCTTAATGTCGTCGAATTAAGGTATAGGTATAGGTATATAACGATGGGAGGATTGAATCGATACTTATTTTTGCACTTGACCGTACGCTACTTCCATGTTACTTCAATACTTACATGGCCACTGGTCAGAAGTACTAATATTTCCGGCTGGGCAGGTTATTTGATTGAATACCTGGTACCTTACGATGGGATATCACATTAACTCTAGAACTCTGTTTTCTAGATGCAATTTCAGAGTTTCCAGCAGTTTCCTTCCATTTGATTGTTTGATTAGTGATTTACTGATTTACCGCCAAAACGAGTTTTTTTTTAATGATAATCAGCCAATCTATGATTTCAGTGCTGCGCACATTATTAAAATAAAATTCTGACGAAAGTAATTATGATTACTTCTTAGATATTTAAAAATACTGAACGAGAGTATTAATTTATTTAAGATATACGTTAGGATTCTTTATTTTATAAATATGCCGTTTTGAAATGTCACATGCCTAGTAACCAAGAATCCGTATACGTTGGTACCATAGACAAAATTTTCCACAAATTAAAAAGTAAACTGTCAAAAGTGTCAAAATATAAAATGGCCACGGGTTCCCTCGAATCCGAATGTGCGTTTTGGAATTAATTTCGTGTTACATTACAACTCACTACTCAATAAGATTTCTATCTAATTAAACTTAATAGTGATTACAAGTGAGGTTTTTGCAACCAGAAATGGATGCAGATAATGATCGAAAACGAAAGAAGGACAAGAATCGTGACGATGATGTTCGTAAAGAAAAGAAGTCTAAAAGGGCTCCTTCTAGGTTGCGGGAGCCAGACGACGCTCTGGAGAAGGATTCGAGACGCAAACGAAGACATTCCAGGTCGCCGTCCCCCGCAGTCAAACGCGAGAAAGGCGATCGAAAGCGCGAGGGGCCTAAAGAGCCTGAAGTCAAAAAAGACGTTCCTGAAAGGAAAGCTAAGGATACAGATATGTTGAACACCAGGACTGGTGGAGCCTACATTCCCCCCGCGCGCCTGCGGATGATGCAAGCACAGATCACAGATAAAGCCTCCATGGCTTACCAACGGTTGGCTTGGGAGGCTTTAAAGAAATCTATTCACGGTCACATCAACAAAATTAATGTTGGCAACATAGGCATTATAATCAAAGAGTTGTTAAAAGAGAACATTGTGCGCGGGCGCGGTTTGTTATGCCGTTCCGTGATACAGGCACAAGCGGCCTCACCAACATTCACTAATGTCTATGCTGCTTTGGTATCCGCTGTAAATTCGCGTTTCCCGAACATAGGCGAATTACTACTAAAAAGATTGGTCATCCAATTTAAAAGAGGTTTCAAACGGAATGACAAACCCATTTGCATCTCATCAGCTTCATTTATAGCGCATTTGGTTAACCAGCGAGTAGCTCATGAGATTCTTGCGTTAGAACTGCTTACATTATTAGTGGAGACTCCGACAGATGATTCGGTTGAGGTGGCTATTGCATTTTTGAAGGAGTGTGGTCAGAAACTGACGGAGGTTTCTTCTAAAGGGGTTAATGCCATTTTTGAGATGCTACGTAACATTCTTCATGAGGGGCAGTTAGATAAAAGAGTACAGTACATGATTGAGGTTATGTTCCAAGTGTGGAAGGACGGATTCAAGGACCATCCAGCGCTGATTGATGAGTTGGAGCTGGTGCCAGAAGAAGAACAGTTCACTCATCTCCTGATGCTGGACGATGCTACAGATCCACAAGATATCCTGAGTAAGAAAGTTCATATTGTTTTATCTTTTGTATGTCAGTTATTTATTCTAAAGGCATAGTGTTTTTTGGTAAATTTAAAAACAACTTAGAACTATAAAGCCCTAATTGCTTGATAGAGAGAATGTAGCATTGGCTTGGCCAGCCCTCTTATCATGGGATCTTCCATAGGTTGGGTTCTTTATTTCTTTAACTAACTGTTGCTTGTAATTTCATCAGCATTCAGTGGGAAATTTTTATATATTAATGACCTTGATTGTACAAAGGAGCATTTTTTATCTATTTCTAGTACAGTCATAACACATGATTCTTAAACCACCACACTGTTTGTAATTTGGCTAAGCACTGCGTAATGCTGATTGGGTTTATTAAATAACAATATTTCTGTACTAAGAGTATGTGTTACTTGGCAAAATTATGAAAGTAGTACATGGCTTAACATTCTTGAAAGAATAAAAACCGGCCAAGAGCGTGTCGGACACGCCCAAGGTAGGGTTCCGTAGCCATTACGAAAAAATCAAGTAATATTTTTCTAAGGATTTTGTATGTGTACGGAACCATCCAAGTTTAGGTATGTTTTATACCTTAGGCTACTATTTATTCTTAAACTACAAATAATTTGCAAGCAATCTTAGCCGCTATAATTTTCCTAGTAAATTGGATATATTTACTACTATTCTGAATTTTTTCAAATTTTTCCACCCAACTGTTTAGATTTTAGAGGGGGGGGGGACGGTCCATTTTAATGAAAATTGTCACTTTAAAGTTGAATATTTCGCAAACAGATCACTGAATAGAAAAATCATGTTAGCAACCCCGCAATGGTTTTAAAAGACCTATCCAACAATACCCCACACTATAGGGTTTGTCGAGAAAAAAAAATCACCCCTCCTTTACGTCTGGGAGGTACACTACAAAAAAATTATTTTTTATTTTTTATTTTACCACTTTGTCAGCGTGACTAAATTACTATTACTACTGTACATACACAGTGAAATTTTATTGGTTGTTTTCCCGAAACGAGGTGATTTAGTATCGATTGTACAATCGATTTATAATTACTATTTTGACTAGAGTCAAAAATCCAATTGTGAAAAACGAAAGTCGAAAATGACCGCAAACCAATAGTAACGCTTCGTTGGTACCTAACCTATCGTACGATCGTACGCTACTTGTACCAACGAAGCGTTACTATTGGTTTGCGGTCATTTTCGACTTTCGTTTTTCACAATTGGATTTTTGACTCTAGTCAAAATAGTAATTATAAATCGATTGTACAGTCGAAACTAAATCACCTCGTTTCGGGAAAACAACCACTAAAATTTCACGGTGTATACAGGGTTATTTTTAATTCACTGACATCCTCTTAACCCTGAATTCCTATCACTCAAATAAATGTTTTTTGTTTTACGACTTTTTAAAATGAAGCACTTTTTTCCCCATACAAATACACAGAGTATCGTAAAAATAAGAGGTAATCTCAAATTTTCAAAACGTTATTACACCAAAAATATTAAGTTATGACAAAAGCTGTAAAACAAAAAACATTTGTTTAAGTGGTAGGAGTTTAGGGTTAAAAGGATGCTAGTGAATTACAAATAACCCTGTATTCATGCCAAATTACAGCTTTCTAGTACTAACAGTCTCTGAGCTTAGCCGCGGACAGACAGACAGACGGACAGACATGGCGAAACTATAGGGGTTCCTAGTTGACTACGGAACCCTAAAAATGTAGCTAACATAATCCATTAAAAAATTACAGATGTATTTAAACATGATGAGAAATATGAAGAAAATGAGGAGAAATATAAAACACTGAGCAGGGAGATCCTCGGCTCTGATGCAGAGTCAGGTGATGAAGATGGCTCTGGTGAAAGTGGTGATGAATCTGAAGAAGAAGATGAAAACCAGGAACAAAAAGAAGTCACTATAATTGATAACACAGAGACTAACTTAGTTGCGTTAAGAAGGACTATATACTTAACAATCAATTCAAGTTTGGACTTTGAAGAATGTGCTCACAAATTGATGAAGATGCAGCTGAAGCCTGGACAAGAAGTGGAGCTCTGCCACATGTTCCTTGACTGCTGTGCGGAGCAAAGGACTTATGAGAAGTTTTACGGTCTCCTTGCACAACGGTTTTGTAACATAAACAGAATATACATCGGCCCATTTGAGGAGATTTTCAAAGATTCTTACTCCACCGCTCACAGATTAGACACAAACAGACTGAGGAATGTTAGCAAGTTCTTTGCGCACCTTCTGTTCACGGATTCCATAAGCTGGGAGGTTCTGGAGTGTGTCAAACTCAATGAGGAGGATACAACCAGTTCCAGCCGTATTTACATCAAGATTCTCTTCCAAGAATTGGCAGAATACATGGGTCTGAAGAAGCTGAATGACCGATTGAAGGACCCGTAAGCTCCAACACCGGAGGTGCTACCATGCTTGTTTACACTGTTGTTCTTTTAACAAGAAGCCAGCTGAGCAGAATACTTACTTCAGTCATTGTAATCTTGGCATGGTTGCACCTCTGTTTTGTTTTTATTTTTATTTTATATTAGTACTGTCTTTGATCATGATCACTAAGGTATAACCTTTAGGTTAGATAGAATTAAAATTTACCTTATAACAAGGTACTCATCATAATGTTTAATAGTAACAAAAGCTACTATTTAACTCAAAATGTTGACTAACTATCTTCATAAACAAGCATTTAAAAATAAAAGGGTTTTATTAAATATATCAAATCGAAAGCTGTCTATTTTTGTTGCCGTTTAGTTGTTTTTGTAATAACTGGTCCCCATATTTGTATTAATGTTGTTTTTTTTTCCAGGACATTGCAGGAGGCGTTCTCGGGAGTGTTCCCGAGGGACAACCCCAAGAACACCAGGTTTTCCATCAATTTCTTCACCAGTATTGGTTTGGGCGGTCTCACTGATGAATTGAGGGAGCATCTCAAGCAAATGCCAAAGGTAAACTATGTTATGCTACATATTATCATCTTGTTGTACACAAAACATTCTGCATGCAGTTTTGTTCATATAAATTGAAATTAAAATGTATGACCAAATTAGTCAAGTCTAGTTAACATTTAGCTCAAAACCAAACTCTGTATAACTGCTGGGCTAATGACAATATGATAGTAACAATAAAATTATTCATGTTTAAGGTCACACTTTAATTTAAATATGAAATTGTAAAGTGGTCTATTGTGTCTGATTTCTATATGTCTCAATAATATTATGTTGTCTACAGAATGTTCCTCCGGCAATAACGGAAATCAACGTGTCCAGCTCATCTAGCTCTAGTAGCTCTGATTCGGAGTCGGATTCCAGCACTTCAAGTGACTCTAGTTCCGGCGGTGAGTATAATTGTAGCAACTAGTGACTAAGCGAAACACGTATTTTTTTAAGTTACTAGCTGTTCCTGCGACTCCGTCCGTGAAGAATAGGGGTAGGTATAAAAAAATAGCCTACAACCTATTCTCAGACCTACCAAATACGGAGAAAAAAGTTTCATAAAAATCGGTCTAGCCGTTTTGGAGGAGTTCAATAACAAACACAGTGACACGAGATTTTTATATATTAGATAAAACAGTGCAAGAGGTATTATTTTACAGTGTCAGATTTAGATTACATTTGTTAAACCACAAATCTTATTAATTACAGAAGAAGAAGAAAGCAATAAAGAGAAACGCAAGAAGTCGAAGAAGGATAAAAACAAGGATAAAACACCAAAGACTCCAGAGGAACCGAATAAGGACGAACCTGTAGAACGATGGGGCCACGACGGATTCTACGACACTTATGGCAAGGACGCGCGCCGCGAGCCCCAAACACGTGACGGAGACTTTGTCAGACCTAGGGACGTGCCCCGCAGAAATGATAGAAGAAACGACGACGGCCGCAATCAGAGAAACGGGGATCGTGGTGACGACAGAAGTAATGATAGAAACAGACAGTATGAAGATACGAGACACCAAGATAGACGCGATGATGGAAGGAGAAATGAACGAGATGACACCGATAAAAGAAGAGATCGAGATGAGTCTAGAAGGTACCAAGGAGAAAGAGAACAAGTTGATAGAAGAAGTGGCAGAGACGATGAATCCTGGAGATACCATGACGAAAGACGCAATGAACGAAATGATAGGTATGATAGAGAGAGAAGTAACAGAGATAATGAACCTGACGTAGATAGACGGCGCAATAGAGACGATGAGAGAAGAGGGGAAATTGAAAACCGCCGTGGTGAAAGAAACATTGACAAAGAACGACGCCAAACTGATGATAGAAGCAAAAATGCTGATAAAGAAGATTTGTACCGCAGCAGGAGAGAAAATTATAAAGATAGAAATAATAGAGAAGACGCTGATTATCGTGAGAGAAGTAACAGAGAAGACGATTCAGATAGATTTGACAAGGACAGTGATTCTGACGAAGACAGCAGAAAGAAAAAGAAGAAAAATCGCAAAAAGAAGAAAGACGATTCCAGTGAAGAAGAGGATCACAGGCGGAAGAAGAAAGACAAACACAGTAAATATGAGAAAGAGAATATCGAGAAAGAATCTCGTAAAAAGCGTGATAAGAGGAGAGATGAAAGCGATTCAGAATCTGACGACGAGAGTTCAAAGAGGAGGGTTAAGAATGATGAGTGGGATATAAGACGAGCCAGTAGCATAAGGAAGGAAATGCCTGATCGTTATTGGGATAGCTATAAAGTCGATACAAGGACTGACCCAGACAGCAGGTCCAAGAGTGATAGGAGAAGAGATCGTTAGGTACAGTGTTTTGTACATAATGAAATTGTATTTTTAAGTAAAACCTGCCATTCAAAAGGCGTCAAAAAACAACGCAATGATGTGGCAAGAATCTACCAATGAGATTGACATTTATATTGTGTGTGACGCTTTGTGAAAGATGGGCTTAGAGTAAATTATGAATTAAATGAATGTGAACAATTTTGGTGTTTTGGATTTGGCAACCATGTTGCCACAATGGCCACTTCTCAACCGAAATGTAGGGGAGAGGGCAGCGCAAGTATGTAAACACTACATTTCTCATGCTTCTCGTCCTTCTACTCTTTTTATTCTTGATCCTACTACCGCAGTAATTCCGGCAGACCGAGTATCCGCGGCAGGGGCTAATGTTGTCCACCAAACACTTTCACAGTCCAGTGCGCCATATAAGGGACACAGCGACTTACCTCCACAGGTCTGTGCCCACATATGGGGTACTAAGAAACAACCATAATTGCATCCAGATTAGTACAATATCTTGTTTACACACTGACCAGGACGGTACAATGATTAAACTGATTTGCTGGACTTACCAGGAATTGGAAATTTGTATGGGACTGTGAATGTGTTAACAAACCTTTTCAACCTGTATGTCATAATTGTCAGTGTTGTCGTAGTATCATTTACTGTCATATTAACCTACTTGAATGAAGAATCAACAATATAAGTAAGACTAGTGAAGAAGAAGAGTTTAGTGTCCGTCCATAAGAAATACACAGCGAAAGCTATGGAACCATGTGTGCCCTGCGAAAAACTGGACAGCAAAAAGCTAATAGACACGCACACAACGGTCGATTCGAGATCGGGTTCTCCGCCTTTGGCACCCTCAGTGTCCACGCACATTTTCGCTGCATCAGCACCCCTGGTGCCTCCTAGGATCTCTGAAGAGGTCCAAGTGAAGGCCCAGACATCAGCTCCCAGTTATTTGTTCTCGTTGAAGGAGAATGACGCCCCTCCGTTTAGAAAGCCGGGAAAAGAAGCCTGGCCCCATATATTGATTGGGACGATTATGACAGAGGCGGAGGTTATAGAGATGATTGCAGCGGCCGATTCTGAGACTAACGGATTGGTTAAGTTTATTGGTAAGTGGGAGTATTATAGAAAGGGAACAAAGCTTTCTGCAGTATCTACTTGCTATTGGATCTGAACGAGCGAAAGAAACCAAAGTTTTCCTAACCTATGAGTACAACTTCAGACTAGCCCTGTCTGTGAATATCAACCCTGTCCATCTGGCGTGACTTTGGTAGTATTGCCTCGACTACCTGTCGCTGGTATATGTATTAGTATTAGGGGATGCCTGGGCCAACAACTACTAAGTACTTTATAATTTCCGTGTTAACGAAGAAATCTGACTTTCGGTGGCCCCGTGATCGCGTCGGGGGATCAGGGGATGGGTCCTGTGTAGCCTTATGGAAAATACGGTACTGGCCAAGTACCCACCAAATGTAGTCTCAAGCACACGTAGATATAATGAGATAAAGTCGATAAAGATAAAGTTCTTGGGATTAAATTGCAGGCAGTTTCCTGGTCGACAAGAAAATAACAGAGAATTACAACATTTCCGAGAAACACTTCCTTATCAGCTTGCTAACGGAGACCATAGACTACGCAGCACAGCGGGAATTCAGTGCGTTCAAACTGGCGGCGCTGCTCACCATCTACTTGGCCACGCATTTATACTTCAAGTGGTACTTCTGGTCGCCGCCAGCAGCCGTGTGGGCGTATTTTAAGGAGCTGATGATACGGCACACCATAGAGGTAATGAAAAAAACTTAAGTAGGGTCGTTTTTGGACCCTGCGCATTCTAATTTCTAACCTGAACTGTCAATCGCACATACATATAATTGCAATCGCTACCAGCGTGCAATTTCAACAGCAAGGAGTCGCGAATGTCTACGGGCGGAGATATTGCTCGTTTGTATGCTACATGTTGGTTGTGCAGTTGTGGTTGGAAAGCATTCCGCCTTCAAGACTGCAGACTAGACATCAGCGGGTAGCGGGGCGGGTAACGGAGCGGCGAGCGTGTTAAGGCTAAATGTGTTTTTGTATCTGGTAATCTGGTTCGCCGCCCGGCATGAGCCACCCAACAGTGGAATCATACGGCAAACTTCCATAAATATGCTAGCAGTGTCATTGATACCAATATGTTGCTGTGTTTCATCCAGGACTCGCCGGACGGTGAAGAAGTGTTCGAGCCCGAAGAATGCTACGACATCCTGACTCACTTCCACACTACGTATCTGAGCAACTTGCCGCTCGTGCATCTGGTCACCTTCCGCGCTTATAGACTCAAATTTATGTGGCCTTTTAAGCCAAAGGCATAGACATACCTAGGGCGGCTGGTTTTTTTTAAGTAATGACAAGGATGATATAGACTGGATTGGCAGTCGCCATAGTACGGATCGGCCGCGGTTTTTGCAGTTCGTTTATTAAATCTAGATGGCGCTGAAATATAGCCAGAGGCTTTGAAGACAAAACAATAAGACTACAGATGTTTCATATTACAACAAATGTATTATTTTTCAAAAATATTGCATAATAATACATTTGAAGTGATATGAAATATTTGTTATAGTCTATTGTTTTGCCTTCAAAGCCTCTGGCTATATTTCAGCGCCATCTAGATTTAATAATCGAACTACAAAAACTGCGGCCGATCCGTACTATGGCGACTGCCAATCCAATCTAGGTATATCATCCTTGGTAATGAGAATGGTTATGGAAAGGAAATACAACCTCTATACCTACGCACCGCCGAGACTGTTCGAGTCAAGCATCTCACTAAAGCGTATTTCTGGTAACATATTGCAGTTTGCAGTGCAGCTGCTGCAAGCTGCAAGAGCTTTTTGTGTCGTGAAGTATAAAAATGTCGACAATGAGGGTTTTCTATGAGAGGCTATTTGGCGCTAGTATCGTCAGGTCCGTTTGTCAACTTTGTCATTTGTTGTATGGGTGTAACGTCAAATAGACCTTACGATACTAACGCCATCTAGCGATATTCCACCTGTCAGAAACCCTCATTTGTATTGCTTCTGTTATTTGCGCAATACAAAGCACATAAATATATATTTTTGTTTTATTTTATTACTGATAGACTTACAAATACGGAGATTTTAATTTCATATTATAAATATAAATTAAAGTATGTTCTCAACCAATTATAATGAAATAGCTTTTGCCCGCGACTCCGTCCGCATGGAATGAGTAATTTGGGCAACTTATTTTTTTATCCAATTTGCTAAATCAATTACCCCCCCCCCGCAATCACCACTCCCACCGATCCCCCCGCACACCCGCGTTCACATTCACCACCGTACTCCCAGAAGTTTTACTTCAAAAACCCCCGATTTTGAAACATTCCTCCGCTCCGCTCCGCTCCTATTGGTGTTAGCGTGATGATATATAGCCTATAGCCTTCCTCGATAAATGGGCTATCTAACACTGAAAGAATTTTTCAAATCGGACCAGTAGTTCCTGAGATTAGCGCGTTCAAGCAAACAAACTCTTCAGCTTTATTATATTAATATAAGATTTGGTATGGATGGGAAGGGCATAGGGTAGCTTTTATTCTGCAAAATTGCATAGTTCCCACAAGATAATGGTAAACAAAAAACAAATTCTTCACAGAGAAAGCAGTGGGTAACTTCCATTTTCTTATAAAAGCACAGAATAAGTAATAGTACTAACGTACAGAAGGATCACACTCGAACAAAAGTCAACCTTAGGTATAAAATTTGCCTACTCTTATGACCGTTAACTGCTTGCACGCGAAATTGAAACTTATTGTGTGATACGAGCGTTCATATTCCGTTGCACACGGAAACTGTGTTCCGAAACACAGGGTTCCCTCCCACTCGCTGATATTTAGGTAGATATATAAATCAAGAAAGATAACAGTGTGTATTAATTCAGTAAACTACCCTTAGTAAGTAAGTAAGTTAATTATAAGATGGTTTAGATGTCATCACAGAAGAAAAGATGCTTAATTACGTGCGACGCGGTTAGCGTGCGAACCGATTAGCCAGCCGAGCGACAACCTACTGCCATACGCCTGCCCGGGAGGCGCACCGACCGAACGTACCTAAACTGCCCCCCTGATAAAAGTGAGGTTTTCTATATGCTTGTTATAATAAAACCAAGTATCTCTTAAACACCTATATTTAAACATTAACAGCACTTTTAAGTTGTTCCTTCAAGTGTTTAGGCAACTTCTTTTTCTTTTTCTTTCTAACTTTACCCTCACTCACTCCCTCAGGTTTAGCTTCTTGCTTTTTTGCCGGTTTCTTTTTCTTCTTTTTACAGGACAAGGGGTTAGGATTATGGGGCTTTCTCTTTTTAAATAAAACTTCTTTGGGTTCATTTTCCTTGATGCCCAAAACTTCCTTCATCTTTTTAAGAGTTTCATTTTGTGGTTCACTTATGAAAGGGTTTGTTTCGAGAGTTTGCCCTGCTTTGTCATAGCTAGCTTTGGATGGCTTTTCTAATGTAGGAGATTTATTGTGTAGATATAAGAGTGGCATACCAGGCTTTAGCCTGAGCTTTTCTTGTAAGTCCCGATCTTGTGTTGCTAGTATGTAATGTTTCAAATTCTTCTTGCCAACCATAGACAAGATGCAATTAGCTCCTGATATGGCATCTTTGTGTCCACATTCATGGATCCCAAATTGTTTGAGAATAGTTAGCGCTCCATGGGCCTTTTTTGCTATCTTCTCTGTCTCAATTATGATACATCTGGTAGTTAATAGTTTAACTTGGCTATTGAGATATTTAGGGACTTGTTCTTTTATGTTGATGTGTTCCTGAAACATGATAAGCGAAACATGGAGTAATTTACCTTACAGAGTAATTTTGAAAGTTCAGCTTCAAGATCAGCTTAATTAGAAATTTGGCAAAATTGTCCAATTGTACAGAAGCCATTTATTTAAAAAAAAAATGAAATTGTAATACATACAGTATGAAATTATGTGTCTGCTTGAATGGAAAACAAACATGCAACTATTGCAGAACATCAATCCTGTAGAAGTCTATCACATCATCATCCCAGCCTATATTTTATATGTCCCACTGCAGAACACAGGTCTCCTCTCAGGATGAGAGGGCTTGAGCCATAGTTTCCACATGGGCTCAGTGCAGATTGGGAACCAGTGCACCATTGGTTGTGCGTTATGAAAATCAAGTAATAAAATGTTTCAACAACCCAATCTTCACCACCATATGTGGTGTGGACGGTGTGTTTGCTGAATTGCAAGTGGTTCATGGACATTACCCTTAGATTTTCATGGGTCGATCAAACCACAAAATCGCCTTCTACAATTAAATCAAATCAAAATCAAAATCGTTTAATGGTATCAACAATTGGTCATCTAATAAGCATGTTAGTTAATGTGACACAACATTTCTTCTAGTCAAACTGTACTACTTTTGTCCCCTCGCTGACGGGACAGAATAACAACAAGAAATAGTTGATCCACCCTCATAACACATAAGATAATAACACGGTGGTTGAAACGCTTCCGAGCTTCACACTTATCTCAATAGCCAGATCGCCATTGAGCGAACCGCCTCGCGAGGCATGATTTCGTTCTACACGAAAATAGCTGCCTCGCGAGGCAGCTCGCTCAGTGGAGAACCAGCTAATCTTCAAATTTCTGCTGTAAAAGGCAAATGTTCAACATGAAACAAGCATTTGTACATAGCCAGCTAAGAACCACTAGCTTAACTCTTATATACCTAGCCTAGATTACTGCTCCGTGTTCGCGGGAGGCTCGGGATAGTTCTCCTGCCAGCGCATGCTCTGCTCTTTGAGCGTCAAGTGCGAATCAGCGCTGTCGGCCTCAGGGTCCGGCAGCTCTTCTGGCGGCACCGCGATGTCCTCGTCAGGGAGCTTTTCCAGACGCCACTCTTCGTCCACGATGTCGAGAAGACGACCGTTACGCCGGTATTTACTGTCCATTCTGAAGTATTATTCAAACTTAATAAAACGTGCATAAAAATGAGCGAAAAGATCTGGGTTTTATAAAGTTACTTGAGACGGAGCAGAAATCTAAACCAGTTTTTTAATGGTGTAAGAGACTCACAGTGAATGCAGCAAAACAAAACGTCCCGTCAATCAACACCTGATATGGCTGGTGGAAACCAAAGTTATTGTAGTAGAATTTAAGGTATTTCTGTACTTTTTTGTATCGTGTTATCTTCATTTTTATATTTTACGAACCTGGTTTTCGAATTCAAAGGTTTAGAATCAAAACAAGCAACCACCACGCACACCACACCACCCCACGATGTGAAGAATAGACAATCTGTCAGTTGTTATTTTTATTTTTAAAGTGAAGGATAAAAACAAATGGATTCTAGGTTTTTGGTGCCATCCGTCATCGTGCAAAAGCCACTTAAACTGAAAAAAGGACCATAGACTAATGATGTCATTTTTAAAGTGACTTAGTGACGTATCGGGTCCATAGACAACTTTTGTGAAACGTCTCGCTCTCTCGCTTCCATGTTTGTTCGTGGTCATTTTGCATTTCAGTGCTAGATTTTCCAGATTAGCATTTAATTGATGATTTTATTCGTGTAACTGTGTAATTAATGAAATTTGTGGCATCACGGCGACCTCGTGAGGACTTGTCGCCCAACAAAAAGCGCATATCGGCGATATAATAACAGGGAGGGTACGTCTTATTCTATGTCCTCATAATCTAGTAAATGCGTCATTTTATCGAATTTTACCTAGACCGGGTTTGTAGCAGTGGTAATAGGCTTATATTTTGGTTTCGTGATTGAGTTGGGTGATTTTGAGTTGGGGAATAACCAGGCCCAGTGTTCTTGAAGGCCTCCAGCTGATTCGGCCGAGGGCGTCACTCGGGTCAATTGGTGCCGAGACTAGTAGAATACGTATTGATACGGCCAGATATGGTTAGTCATCATCATAACAGACACGTTTTCGTGTGTGCTCGATAATAAAACTACGAAGTCTTGGTTTGTGATGTGGAAAAATGTGCCAAATAATCTGTGATAAAGTGTCAAATCCCTTTTGTTTCTTTGTGTCGAGCGTGACGATACGGCGCTAGATAATGATCTTGTTTACCGTTCTTTATTCCAGTTCACATTGTAGTCCTGTGCACACAGGCTCTGCTCTTGTTGGTTTGATCAGATTGTTTTTTTAGTCATCTGTTCTTTTCATGCTAAGGAAGTGATCATTCAGCCATATTTTTTTGATTAATTGCATTAAGAGGTTCTCATTGGATGTTTGTGTGACATCTAAGGCCAGCAGTGTGATTGGGAACTAATCAATGGTTTCTAATTGTGTTTTTGTTGGATTGCTAGCAGGTGAGTTTTTGTTGGACCATCATACTAAAGCATTCCACTTTATTTACTTTCCTTAGAAAACAGCCATCTAACTTTTCCAGACTTATTTCACAGTGATAAGATGAGATAAAGGTTCATAGAAAAACAAATAAGGAAAAGAATAATTTACATTTACTGCCTGCCTGAGTAGTGGTTAGTAGAGGCTATTTTGTCTTGAAGAAACAAATTGTTCCAAAATCTAAGTTTGAATGGCCACAAATTACCCTTAGATTAAAAATAATTATATAATAAAGACTTATTGGCTGATAGACTTAGTGCTAAAATAAGCATTAAAATTTATAACCTGTAGGTACAATTTTTGTTTACACCTATCCTCATAAATTCTTGCATGCTTTATAAAGTATAAATCCATCCCAAGAATAACTGTCAAATGTACTATGTGGAGTACAAATTTTGCAATGAAGAAATAGTTTCCAAAATCACAAAACTGGCTACTTTTGGCTCAGTCAAAAAAATAAAAAAGTTAACAAAAGTCAGGACTCAAGAGGTTGAATTTAGCTAAATATTTATACCCACAAAATATGCATTTAGCATTTAATATATTTAGCTTGCTTGGTGAGCTTTATAACTTTTCCACGGGCATGTTAACTTTATGATAACATTAATCTCTTAGTATGAATGTGATGTTTTGCAAATAAAAAATTTCATTTCATTATTACAAAACACTTAACATATGTGTGGTGGTCATGAAGTTTATTTCCTCATGATTCAAACATAATACACACAGGTCTTGAAGGTTGTTAGCAAGTTAATCATTGTTTCTAACTTTAGTTTTCTTAGAACAACATAATTTTAAATATCACAAGACAATTCACCCCAATTGACCTAGTTCCAAACTAAGCAAAGCTTGTATTATGGGTACAACGGATAAACATACTTATGTAGATAAATACATATTAAACATCCAAGGCTCAAGCACAGACATTGATAAACAGAAAAATAAACTAAGTTAGTTATGTTTTTATAGATACCAAAAGCAATATAATATCCATTGCCTTATCATATTGGGGCATATTTTATTCAGAAAGTCTTTAAAAAAATTACATTAAATTTATCTCAATAAATGATGACGTGATTTTGCATTATTGATCTGTTTTTAACTACTTTCACAACTATTATTAATCACGGTCAAGACACTAACAACTTCCTGTTTTTGTTGATCTGATATTTCTAAGATTCAGCAGTGGTTAACCTCTTGAATGCTGGAACGCGGATCCGCGTCAGATTTAGGGCATTTTTAGCAATTGACCTGGCTATTGTGCATGGTACCCACACAATAATATTTCTTCTCAAGTCTGAATTCTGGACACACTCCAACACATGGTTCAAGTCATCACACTTCTGACAGTCACAACAACAACAAGCACCACTGTGTGATGTCTTCAGATGCTGTACCATGCAGTTAGTGTACCCAAGTCCCATACATGTCATCAATTTCATCATGTAAAAAGATTGTAGCATTATACAATCCTGCAGGAATTCAATTGTTATGGTGCCATACCACTTGGTATTCACTGTATTTCTTTCCCAGTGGTCCCCCCCACTTTGTGTATTTTGTATTCAGGGAGTAAAGTTTCATAAAAATCGGTCAAGTTGTTTCGGAGGAGTTCGATAACAAACACAGTGACACAAGATTTTTATATACACCGTGAAATTTTAGTGGTTGTTTTCCCGAAACAAAGTGATTTAGTTTTGATTGTGCAATCGATTTATAATTACTATTTTGACTAGAGTCAAAAATCCAATTGTGAAAAACGAAAGTCAAAAATGACAGCAAACCAATAGTAACGCTTTGCTGGTACAAGTAGCGTATGATCGTACGATAGGTTAGGTACCAACGAAGCGTTACTATTGGTTTGCGGTCATTTTAGACTTTCGTTTTTCACAATTGGATTTTTGACTCTAGTCAAAATAGTAATTATAAATCGATTGTACAATCGATACTAAATCACCTCGTTTCGGGAAAACAACCACTAAAATTTCACGGTGTATATAAAAATCTTGTGTCACTGTGTTTGTTATCGAACTCCTCCGAAACAACTTGACCGATTTTTATGAAACTTTTTTGTCTATATTCGGTAGGTCTGAGAATAGGTGGTAGAGGTAGGCTATATTTTTTATACCCGCAGACGGACTCGCGCGCGGGCAACAGCTAGAATTTATATTATATTATTGTTTGACTACTGGATAGCCAAAAGGTAGACAACCAGACTGAAGCTTCAGGTCCCAGGTTCAAACCCCAGTCAGTTCAGATATTTGTATGAACAATATGAATGTTTTTTCTCGAGTCTTGGATGTTTAAAATGTATTTAAGTATGCATTTGTTTAATGTTTACCCATTGCCTAGTATCCATAGTACAAGCTTTGCTTAGTTTAGGACTAGGTCAATTGGTGTTGGTTGTCCCATGATATTTATTTATTTATTTATTGTAATTTTTGAGTCAATTGAGGTGATTGAACTTTCTATGGATTAAGACACCACTGTGTATTCCTTGCTCCATTGTTTTCTCCTGCATTTTTAGTGAACTAAATGGAACAGACTGTACCAATGACTTGTTCATGTAGTTCCTGACCTACATTGCTATCAGCATTTCACTGTTATCATGAGCTTATAATGTAGGTCACTCTCAGACGGTTGTGTCTGGCCCTTGAGATTATTAGTGTTGTTGCCCTGCCCTGGACTGCTGTTTAATTGATAGTCGACTTTATGAGCTCTAGACTAATAAAGTCAGTCATACCACACTCTACTAGGGGTAGTGGTGGCGTATGACCTAGATTTAGTGTGTGCAAGTTATATTTTGCTAGGCCCTTTGATGACGGATTATTATAAATAAATAATAAATAAAAAGCCTTTTTATTACCAGTAAATTTACAATTTCTTAAAAAATCTAAGTATGTGTTTGTTTTATTTAGTTTATTCTATGTTATTTATGCATCTCTTATTTAATATAATTCTATGTGTATATTTATCATAGTATTTATAGTTTCTTAATTTTTATAATCTACCGGAACCCCAGAATGGGTGAAGGCCTCCTCCAGTGATGCCCATTTGACTCTGTCTTCAGCTACTTGTCTCCAGTTTGGACCAGCTATTGCTTTAATATCATCATCCCATCTTGTAATAGGTCTGCCTCTTATTCTTTTGCCTAGTGGGCCGTTCTAGAATGTTACTTTTTTGGTCCATCTATTATATGTTTGCCGCGTAACTAACTCAAGAGTGTTTGTTGCTTTAGTTATTTTTCTTATTTTAGTGTGTCGTATTATATCCAGCTTCCTTATATTTAGTATGATGAAAGAGTCCGGACATTGTATGTTGCAATAGTTAGTTTATATTTATCTGGAGTATTTTTTTTTCCTGTTTATGTGAGCGAGTTACATGATGCATCTCGTCTGGAGGGTGACGGTCTGACGTCCCAAGGTGACCAGCCTGGTTGGGACCTTTAGTAGTTATTTCATTTTCTAGTTTCGCCTTTTTAGTTTTCCGTCTGCTGCTGGTGTTGTTTAATTGCAATTCCTGTGCTTCAATGTTTACTTTAGATGACCTAGCTGTGAAGAAAGAGTTCATTTTGTTAAGTTTGGGCTTGTTTTCGACATTGTTAACTGATTATTAACTGACCAAAAATGCGAGAACCTTTTAAGGCGCGAGGTCCCTTAGACCGCGAAGCCATGGGCTCGCTACCCCACGCCTAGCTATGCCACTGCTCGGGGTTCTTAAATTGTTAGCTTCCCAGAAGCGTTTTTAAGGCCACGATTGCGCGCTAAGGTATTAATATATTTGCCTTCAAACAGAACTTACTTAAAGCCGATTGAAATTAGCTACATTTATGGTCCAAAATCGAATGTCTTGACAGGGGTGTTCAATGGTTTAAGGGTTAAGATCGTTTACTAGGAACTAAATTGTGATGGGAATTCATTCATTTTAGTTGTCATGATCGACTCAAGCCTGTCATTGGCTGTATGTTTTTGTCAGGCGATGGCGACAAGCACTCGCGGTGGGTCGCGGCCGAACGGCGCGCCGCAGACCAAGGTGTGCCAGTTCAAGCTGGTGCTGCTGGGCGAGAGCGCCGTGGGGAAGTCTTCGCTGGTGCTGCGCTTCGTGAAGGGCCAGTTCCACGAGTACCAGGAGAGCACCATCGGCGCCGCATTCCTCACGCAGACGGTCTGCCTCGATGACACCACCGTCAAGTTCGAGATATGGGACACCGCGGGACAGGAGAGGTCAGTGCTATACAACTACACGATGGTGTGGCAAATGCTACGGGCCCCGCGCATAGAGCTCCAAACGCACGTGCGGTGGCAGTGACAGTTGTAATATTCTAGCTTGTATGAACGGTTGTGCGGTACCGTACCGACAACTCGTTCATACAAGTTAGAATATTACAACCGTCACCGACACGTTACATGTTTGTTATTCCATATATCCCTACTAAAATCCATTGCGGTAGGGACTTGTGGAATTTTTTCCATCTATCCGTACTAGCTTGTTCCCTGGTGGGGATAGATGGAACTTATTCCACATAGCCCTATGATGGATAGGTAGAAAAAATTCCTCTTATCCCCACCAGGAGACAAGCTAGGATAGATATATGGACAAAATTCCACAAGTCCCTACTGCAATGGATTTTAGTAGGGATATATGGAATAATATCCCTACCGGTGGAGAAGAAAGGAAAAATATTCCACATATCTCTATCAGGGGGGATATGGCGGTAGGGATAGAGGGAACTGGGGAAACCGGCCATATTCTTTGTCAACTTGATAAAGAAAAAAAAACGCTTCATAGCAAATTTGCACAAAACGCAAAATGTAACCAATCGCAAACTCTACAATACGCAAAATGTACACAACGCATAATTGTGCAACACGCAGAACGTAAAAAAAGCAAGAAGTAAATTAGGAAAATGTACAAAACTGAAAAATTATTTATTTATTTATACATTCAATCTGTACAATAATTATTATTACGGAAATTTATAACAATTGTCTCATCAAACGTGCATCGAACGTCTAAAGATAAAAACAGGTTAATTGTGACATTTAAGTACCTACCAATCAATTTTACGATCGAGGTGTAGCGCGCCCCACAGCAAACATCTTGACATCCTAAGTATTTTCTTTGTACAATATTCTTATTATGTACACATACTAATGCACCAATCGAGCCAATGTTCAAAGGAGTTTAGTCCTTATTGCGTGTGCGTTATGAGATGTAATAGTGCAAGTTGTTGCTTGACGCTATCTTATCTCTCATTGAACGAAGATCGCTCTTGATGAGTCATTGTTTATCGACTTTACTAGCGAGGAACGTGTTCACTGTTCTGAGGAATTCTTATTCATGTCGCTAAAATACGAGGTGTGTATGTCATCCATCATCGTCCCAGTTTATATGCGTCCCAAAGGTCTCCTCTCAGAATGAGAGAGCTTGGGCCGTAGTGCGGATTAGGAACACGATTGAATTTCTTCTAGGGCATGTGCAATTAAGGCTATAGTAAATTTTAAATGTAATTTCGCACATAAAGTCTGAAAAACTTAGAGGTGCGAGTCCGGGCTCGAACCCACGACCCTCTGCTTGAGAGGCCATAAGTCAAACCACTATAGGCTTCCTTCCTTCCACACTAGTTATGTATGTAAAACTCTTCATTGTACATAAAACATGAAATTTTAACAGATAACAAGAGAATCAGATGTACACAACCATTCTCAAACATTGGACTTTGATATTAAATTGGTGGTTTTCCAACTCTGTAGATATTCTAATTGTAAGTGGAATTGAAATGTTATCTTTTTTCGATTATACTGTTAGTATCGTGATTCATATTGGTTGTTCATATCCTAGAATCATGTTGTATGTATTAGCGGAATCTATAACGAACGGCCGTCGCTACGTTTCTATCTATTAGGAATTAGGATATCCATCAATCATAAGTCATTGCTACACATTGCTGCACTGGTGGAAACTGGCTCAGCCTTAGCTTATACATAATGTGACCATACGTTCCGTTTTGATCGGGACTGTCCCGCTCTCAGGTACTCTGTCCCGTTGTCCCGAAAAACTACACTTATGCGGTAGTCTAACATGTATTTTCTTTGATAAACAAGTTGCGGGCAATTAAAACTCAATTATGTAGATGTCTACGTAGTTTTCAACCGACGAAAACAAAAGGAGGAGGTTCTCAATTCGACGTGTATATATATTTTTTTTTTATGTATGATCACGCATAACTTTTTACAGAGTAGTCCGATTTTGATGATTCTTTTTTTATTGGAAAGCGTATACCCCGAGGGTGGTCCCATTTACATTTGGAAACAATATTCCTACCCTAAGGGTAGAAAAACAGGGGATGATTGATTGTTCAGTTACTGATTGCACTATATGACCACGCATAACTTATTACAGAGTAGTCGGATTTTGATGATTCTTTTTTTATTGGAAAGCGTATACCCCAAGGGTGGTCCCATTTAAATTTGGAAATAATATTCCTACCCTAAGGGTAGGAAAACAGGGGATGATTGACTAACTTTTTACAGAGTAGTCTGATTTTCATAATTCTTTTTTATTGGATAGATAGGGTAAACCTTGAAGTTGGTATTATAAATTTGGAAAAAAAATTACCCCAATGATGGAAAAAAAGTATAAAAAAAAAAACTTTTTAACAAAAAATTAAACCGCCGAAAAAACTGAAAAGCAAAAAAATAATACCTTTTTTGTTTGACCTTAATCTAGGTACCACTTTGAAGTCGGTGCCTCAGCACTTAGCCAGGAGGAGTGGACCTATAATCGTTTACCTGATTGGCTTCTATCACTCCTCCTGGCTCGTGCTGAGGCACCGACTTCAAACTGGTACCTAGATTAAGGTCAAACAAAAAAGGTATTATTTTTTTGCTTTTCAGTTTTTTCGGCGGTTTAATTTTTTGTTAAAAAGTTTTTAACTATGTTAATAGTAATTTTTAAACATTTCAGAATTTTTGGAAAAAGTTAAAACGATTTATGCTTTATTCAGTGACGGGTCGTACCTACACACCGTAAGAAACAAAAGTTAACAAAAAATAACCACGTTAAGTTAAAATTAGCGACTTCCGAGTCAGCAAACTTAATATTTATTTACATGGGCCGAAAGTTGGTCAGGCCTGGTTGGTCCCACACACGGTGTAGACTTGACTAAAAATATTGTCTATAGACCCTTAACTTTTGACATGTCGTCCACAGGAGAGACGCGAACAAACAAATGTGCAGGTTCCTAATATAAATATAGATAACAGATGACGATCGCGATGTAATTTGAATTTCAGTTATACTGCCAGCAATAGGGATGTTGACGCCATTAAAAAATAATTCAAAGACAAAAAACTCCAGTAAAAAAACGCTTTATTTTAGCCCTGAAAACCAGTTTAATTTTCGATTAACTGCAAAATTAAGAGTTTTTGTTGCTTTAAAACAAATAAATAGTTGATTGAGTATGCGAACAAGTGACGTCATAAGTTGCTATTGCCATTCAAACTTTATGGGAGAGTTGTGTTTTGTCAGCTCATAAAAAGTACGTCAGTTGATTGGTGGTGTCAACCAACATCCCTATTCTATCTAGTCATCTAGTGGTATCTAATAGTTCAAGCAAGCAAAGCAGCGTGCCTCCAACACTCCGATAAACAAAAGTTTGAGGAAGACGCGATAGCGGTGAAATTAGCATGTTTATCAGCGCCGTTATCAGTACGTTACACCCGCACTCTATTTGCATGATGTTTTTATTGCGCAAACGCTTTGTCTTGCTACTCTTGCCTGCTCTGACCTCTCGACAACCCAGAGCATTTGTAAGAGTCAATCTCTTGTTAATAAATGCTCTTTGTTTCGAGATATTAGGTTTAATCTGCATAGGGTGTCATCCGTCCGTCTTGTCCTAGTAATATTACAAAAGAAGAGAACGTCCGGGCGATGTTTCGTTTGTAGTCCGGGTATTGTATTCTCTAGTATTTGGTCGCCGCTGCGCTGGGCGATTGTCAACAGTATTCTACCATTTTGGAAAGGGGTCTCATAACTGTAACATGATTTTATTTTGTCCCTGACTTCGATTTCTTCGCTAGTCTCGAAAAGCGTATCTAATGTGTTAAAATTATTGTTGTGTTATACACCGTGAAATTTTAGTGGTTGTTTTCCCGAAACGAGGTGATTTAGTTTCGATTGTACAATCGATTTATAATTACTATTTTGACTAGAGTCAAAAATCCAATTGGGAATGTCTAAAAAAAATTACCAGTGGTTTTTATATTTTTTTTGTATAGAAAAGTCAATTATAAGAAACTAATTTCAATATTTTGTCACTTAGTTCACTACTTTTTTCAAAATTAATTATTGAAACTATTTTGGTTGATGACGTCAGATTGTAATTGAGGGCTCCCACACTGCCAAATTTCTAAATCTATCTAAATGCGTACGATAAGGCAACCCCTTTAATTATTTTTTGCGTGGTGGTACACTGTAACTAGTGTCACTTTACTGGCGCTGTCAAAGTGCTAGATGTCAGGCAGTGGGTCCAAATCAAACTCCGTAGTTATAATCCACGCGTAAATTTGTGAAGAACTCTAACCACACAGAATAAAGTACGACTTGGACCGGTCACGCAATTTACACCAAAGTCAAATGAAGGTCATTGCTTATTTGTTATGTAATAAATTCATTATATAATATTAAAATTAAATAACTACAGAAAACGAGTTAAAAACCATTTATCTCGAAATGGTTTTCGATTTACTATACATTGCAAAAAATAGACATCCCCAATTGTGAAAAACGAATGTCGAAAATGACCGCAAACCAATGTAACGCTTCGTTGGTACAAGTAGCGTACGATCGTACGATAGGTTAGGTACCAACGAAGCGTTACTATTGGTTTGCGGTCATTTTCGACTTTCGTTTTTCACAATTGGATTTTTGACTCTAGTCAAAATAGTAATTATAAATCGATTGTACAATCGATACTAAATCACCTCGTTTCGGGAAAACAACCACTAAAATTTCACAGTGTATACTTTAGATGAATGTAATTAGTAGATCTGTTTCAAATAAAATTATATCTTGTTGATTATCTTTATCTATCTTGCTAGATTCTTCTCAACAGGGTTTTTACGAACCGATGGTATATTCGACTTTCGTGCTTGTTATTGTAGTTATTTTCGTATTTTGACTTTAAGTGCTAGCTAGATTTTGTTCCCGTTAGATTATACCCCGTGCGAAATTGCATGTCTTTAGACTTTTAAGATCCAGGGGGATAAAGGATTAAAAGTAGCGTATGTGTTTTCTAGACGTGTGGCTATCTACATAAATAAATACATAAATAAATATCACGGGACATTCACACCAATTGACGTAGTCCCAAAGTAAGCTAGGCGAAGCTTGTGTTATGGGTACTAGGCAACGGATAAACATACTTATATAGATAGATACATACTTAAATACATAATATATTAAAACACCCAAGACCCGAGAACAAACATTCGTAATTTTCATACAAATATCTGCCCCGACACGGGAATCGAACCCGGGACCTCAAGCTTCATGGTCAGGTTCTCTAACCATTAGGCCATCTGGTCGTCTAACATACCAAATTTCATTCAAATCCGTTGAGCCGTTTCTGCTTAAAAGAGTAACAATAAACACGCGCAGACTCACACATATGCTCAAAAGCTGACACTTATAATATTAGTGGAATTACAAAAATAAAAGCCAAAACAGTGAGAACCAACTTCCGCTATATAAAAAATATGGTATAATATAACTATACGTACATTAATCTCTCTCACGTCATTAAAGAATGACAAGGACATGTGTGTTTGGTGAGGCATACCTGTTTGTGATCCGGCTGGGTCAAGTTCACAGTAGTTTGGCCGATACCGAAAGCTTGTAAACACTGGCTCATTAGTCGAATAGGTTCTACACGCCACATCGGTACGGTAACTATAACGTATACTACTGGCGTTCCTCCGCGGTTCTACACGCGTATAATACCAGTACCTGCTGGGCGACCGAGCTCCGCTCGAGCTGAGACTCGGTACCAAGCCTTTTCCCAGAGATAAGACCAAGCTAGATCAATTTTTCATCCCAACCCCCACATACCAAATTTCATCGAAATCGTTGGAGAATTGCTCGTTTAAAGGTATTAGATTAGATTAGATACAATACAATGTCTCTTTATTGTACACCATAACTACTGACGTGTTAGATCAATTTACCAAAATCGTTATTTTTCCTAGTAGCAAGTTTCCCTTCACATTTTTTCCCAAATGCTTTTTTAGGGTTCCGTAGTCAACTAGGAACCCTTATAGTTTCGCCATGTCTGTCCGTCTGTCTGTCCGTCCGCGGCTAAGCTCAGAGATGGTTAGTACTAGAAAGCTGTAATTTGACATGAATATATATATCAGTCACGCCGCCGACAAAGTGATTACATAAAAAAACTAAAACAATTTTTTTTAGGGTACCTCCCATTGACGTAAAGTGGGGGTGATTTTTTTTTTCTCTACTAACCCTATAGTGTGGGGTATCGTTGGATAGGTCTTTGAAAACCATTGTGGGGTTGCTAACATGATTTTTCTATTCAGTTTTCGTAATGGCTACGGAACCCTACCTTGGGCGTGTCCGACACGCTCTTGGCCGGTTTTTTTTACTGAAGCTTATTTTCACAATCGAGTTTTTTCCCACCTTTAATCGACACAGAAACATAGGTAGGTTCAGGTTGTGTTAAGTTTGCATCGGCCCGAAGGGCTAAAAGCACACAGAAGAAGGAGCTCCGCTCATGAAGCGGAGCTCCGTCGACACTGTTTCTGTGCCAATTCAAATTGGGAAAAAACGCTACTGTGAAAATAAGCTTCAGTAAAAAACTGTAGTGAGGAAAAAAAAGCATTTGGGAAAAAAAACCCGGCCAAGAGCGTGTCGGACACGCACAAGGTAGGGTTCCGTAGCCATTACAAAAAAATCAAGTAATATTTTTCTAAGGATTTCGTATGTGTCCAAGTATCATCCAAGTTTAGGTATGTTTTATACCTTAGGCTACTATTTACTCTTAAACTACAAATAATTTCCAAGCAATCTTAGCCGCTATAATTTTCCTAGTAAATTTGATATATTTACTACCATTCTGAATTTTTTCAAATTTTTCCACCTAACAGTTTAGATTTTACAGGGGGGGGACGCTCGATTTTAATGAAAATTTTCACTTTAAAATTGAATATTTCGCAAACAGATCACTGAATAGAAAAATCATGTTAGCAACCCCGCAATGGTTTTAAAAGGCCTATCCAACGATACCCCACACTATAGGATTAATCGAAAAAAAAATCACCCCTCCTTTACGTCTATGGGAGGTACCCTAAAAAAAAATATTTTTTTATTTTACCACTTTGTTGGCGTGACTGATATGTATATTCATGCCAAATTACAGCTTTCCAGTACTAACGATCTCTGAGCTTAGCCGCGGACAGACAGACAGACAGGCAGACGGACAGACATGGCGAAACTATAAGGGTTCCTAGTTGACTACGGAACCCTAAAAAATGCGAATGCAAATTTTGCTGCTAGGAAATAACAATTTTGGTAAATTGATCTAACCAGTCCAACTACTGTGCGTACTGGGGGGTTACTACGAAATTCGAAGTTCGAAGTTCGTATCGTGCGGGGTCCCTCTCACTCTCGTAATAAATACCATTAGCGTGAGCGGAACGGCATGAAACGAAGTTCGAATTTCGCGCTTCGTAGTATAGGGCCTGTTATGTTTAGCACTTAAATAGAAATTACACCTCCGATCAACTGAAGTACCTACTTTCTCTCCCATAGATTTTGTACGGCGATTGTTAGTTATGACGTCACTTCTATGTCAATCCAATCGACCGACTATTTTTACTTTTTTTGCAGCTAAAAGTCTAGGTTTCCCAATCCGCAATGGGCCAGCGTGGGAACTAGTGGGAGCCCTCTCATTGTGCGAGGAGGCTTGTACCGTGCCGTGGGACGTATCTAGGGGTGCATCAACTTTTTCTTGCTACCCGTTGCTATGGTTACACAAGTTTTGTCCCTTGGACAACGAAAGTATTTTCGTATGAAACAGTATGAAGATGTCATTTGGACAAGCGGGGACAGAGTAAAAAAACCGGCCAAGTGCGAGTCGGACTCGCGCACCGAGGGTTCCGTACAAATTTATATGTATCTATGAACATCCAGTCTTAGCAGACCCCTGCTCCTAAGCAAAATGTGCGCAATGTGGGATCATTGTAGATTGGCTACTGATATAGACAGACAGACAAAAAAAAATATGCTTTTCGCAATTTTTCCTTTATCTGTGCTATAAGTCCTTGCTTCGTACCAAATTTCAAGATTCTGAGTTCACGGGAAGTACCCTGTAGGTTTTGATTCCCTTGCGAGTTTCGAAAATATGCGGAAATTTGCGTCATAAACGGCTGTATCTTTTGATTGCGTTGGCTTAGAAGTTTGATTTTTTCACAGCTCCAAGGGACAGTAGACCTGAGTATTTGATATAAATTTCAGCTTGATACCTCCACGCGTTCCTGAGAAAAAGGGTCTTGACAGACAGACGGACGGACGGACGACAAGGTGATCCTATAAGGGTTCCGTTTTTTCCTTTTGAGGTACGGAACCCTAAAAACACAAAAAAGTTGATTCACCCGTAAGTTTGCAGTTTATTGAAAATTAATCGGATTTTCAGGGCTAAAAGTGTCTTTTACTAAAGTCACGTCTGGGAATGATTGTGTCACGTCACGGAGTCATCGTCCCCATTGAAATTTCGGTATGTCCCAAAACATCGCGTGGGATTTCCCAAAAATTACATCTTGAATATCGTTGTCGCTTAATTTTATTATTAGCTTCGAAGGGATAAGGCCGCCCATTGCTTACCTTATTTCTTTTTTTTTCATGTAAGTAGGTACTTGTTTTTCTGTAGTGTATTATTTATTATTTGTGGTGTATTGTATTGTATTATCGTTTCTAATCCTAGCGGTTGAAATATTGGAATTTTATGGGAATATCGAGATAAAAATCTATATAACGAACTTCCTCCAAATCCGAACAACCGTTTACCGTGAAGTAACAAACAGACGTACAAATTTGCGCAAGTTCAGCGCAGGTAACGAGATAACAGGTTTTCGGGTGTATATCGCACAGTAAAGTCCAGTTTAGATTTGCCAAAAAAACTCGTGCAAGTTGCATTACATTTATCGTCGTCATCCCAGCTACGATTTCCCGATCCGATGCTAACGACATTCTGAGGCCGCTTGTAGACGTCCGTTGTTTTCACCGGACGACGGACCGTATTTTGTGATGTTGTATGGCTTTCGTCGCCGGACAAGTGTCCGGTGCGTGTACACACATTCATTGTATACCATACAACACCGCAAGTCCGGCAAAAAAAAACGGTCCGTTGTCCGGTGAAAACGACTGACGTCTACAAGCGGCCTGATACCGGACGCGACGAGAAGTCAAGTTATACCAGTTCTCGAAAAAAAAAGAATGTGACTTAGTTAAGCAATAATAAAGTCAAATAACATTACTTTTTAAGGTTACGTACAAAAAGGGTGTCAACGGGACTCCGCTTTCTGTCTGTCCGATTGTCACAGGGCTATCTCTTTAACCTTAATAGATCACTTATTTTGTATTAATGTGGCCGCTATAACAACAAATACTAAAAGTAAATCGTCATACAAGAAACGCGTCTTTTTCAGCGTTTGTAACTGCGGCGCTGGTTGCTAGGTGACAGCTGACAGTTGGTAGGCAACGATTAATAGCCATAGACATAGCCGCGCGTATACGCATACGCGCGTATACCCTATGCTGTTTGGATGTTTTTCGAAAAGTTTGCGATTTTATTGCTTACATTTTGGCGATTTTTTACTCATCTGTTTTTAAAACATTGTACGAAGGTACGGAACCCTCCATGTACGAGTCCGACTCGCATTTGGCCTGTATTTATTATATATATTTTCGAAAAAAATCCTTTATCGCTTAATATGTGACGTGGGGTATTTTCCTTATTTTTCAACAGACTTCAAAAAAGAAGAGTTTCTCAATTTGTCTGTATGTTTTTCTAAAACTGTTACGTTGTTCTCGCTCGGTATAGCGGACCAAATAAGTTTATGACAGTTCCTGTAACAGAATAAAAACTAGCCTTTGATATTTTAAGTCGTACAGCTGACTTTGAACCTTTGGGTGGTAAAGGAATTTCTTGGCTGACTATACTAGGTTATCGTTGAGTTTTAGGTTTTAGGACACCTGTATATCACGAATAAACACTGACATATCGCTGGTACGACAAGTCTTGTACATGAACAGGTTACTAATGAACTGGCACCGATCGGGTGCGCACCCGCAGCCGGTTTGGTTGGAAGGCGCGCAAGAAATGGTCCCGGCTCTCGGGCCGCAGCGCGACGCAAGCAATAAACGACGTGCATTTGATACTTGTAATACAGCTAATTAATTTAATCAATTGTTATCGTTAATTTTTTTAATGTTCTTGGTGTGAATTAATTGATAAAGGAGTTAAGATCTGTCAAGGATCTTGAATGAACCATTTTATTAGCAGATCGGTAAACGCTTTGTCCATTTTCATTTTTAATGCAATTGCGTGATTTACTAATAGTGATGTTGACGCCATTAAAATATAGTTGGAAGACACGAATCTAGTAAAAAAAGCGTGTTAAAAAAACGCTTTATTTTAGCCCTGAAAACCAGATTAATTTTCAATTAACTGCAAAAATCAGATTTTTTTGTTGCTTTATAAAACAAATAAGTCAACATCAACATCCCTATTGAAATCAACCAATTGTTTGTTAAACTTTAGACATTCAAATCATGTTTTGATCGAGTAAAAATATATATTATAGGTCGTTAAACAAGCGTTCTTGATTATTTAACGGTTCAAATCACGATGTACCATCGCCCCAGACGCCAGATACCCATTTTAAAAACAAATTTGCTTGCAGCCGTTGATGTTTATTGCTATGGATTGTTATGGACAGATGTCTAGCCACTGCACGCAAACTGGGCCTTTAAGGTGGTTATCTGGCGCTTGGGGTGATAGTACCTATCAACCTAGCGCAAATTATGTGCGGCGTCGACGCAACGTCGGTGCAACTGTGCACGCGCCGGTGACGTTTACTGACCCTCAACGCCAACGTGCTGACGGCAGCACCCTCAGACTCGCAAAACATTATGACGTTGTCAAGATTGGTATGGAGTATCTTTTTGTATTTTTATTTTTTCAACTCCAACTTTTAACTTTTACGGTTTTCCCGTGAAATCCATTACATATCATACTAAATACGAACTGAAACATGGATGCACAGAAAAACCCAGAAAAAAGACCAGCTCTGGGAATCGAACCCAGGTCCTGAACATTCCGTGCTGCGTGCTTATAGCTCATACACCACAACTGGACCACTGCAATAAGTGATTAAGCGAACTGAGACGTGTGATGTATATCCCGACCAGTTGTGGTGTAGGGGTATAGCACGCAGCACGTAATGCTGAGGACTTGGGTTCAATTCCCAGAGCAGTATTTGCAGAGTGGTCTTTTTTCTGGGTTTTTCTCTGTATCCATGTTTCAGTTCGTATTTAATATGATATATATTATAACGTTGCTTCGTTGCCGCGTGGGCGCTGGTGAGACGCTGACGCTCGACAAACGCCGCTGGCGTCGCGTTAACGCTGCGCAAAATTTGCGTCGGCCCGGCCAGACGCCGACGCTCAAAAAACGCTAGTGTGGGGCTTTCTCGCAAAAATAATAAAACAATAGAATCTGTGCCCTAATAATATTATTTACCTATCCTAAAGTAAACCAAAAGACCACTTTTCCCTTTAGTTTACCGTACCTCAGTCTTGGATCTTAAAGTATTCCTTGTGCTGTGAAGAACTCTATATTAATCTGTATTTTCTTGTCCCCAGGTACCACAGCTTAGCGCCCATGTACTACCGGGGTGCGCAGGCGGCTATCGTCGTATACGACATCACCAATCAGGTAAGTTCTCTCTCACCCTGTAGGTGATGCTGACCAATCACAGTCCAGCTTTCTTGAGTCAGCTGTCAAACAACATGCATGCATCATTCAACTTGATTATTTGTTAGTTACGCGCCGTGCAATTTTGCTTACAATTTTCTTGACACATTTTTCGCGGCATCTTTTGCGTAATGTTCGTGTATTCTTGCCAAGATAGAATATAGGTATCTACTAGGGCCCTGTCATCGTTATAAAAGTACAGTTGCGGGAGCTTCTTCAATAGCCACCTTGTAGCTTATTTTATTGCTGGCTTTTAAATTTGTACGGATCTCAGCGCGCGAGTCCGACTAGCGCTTGGCCGGTATTTTTATTTAAAATTCTGCGGCTGCGATGCTGGAATTATGATGGCAAACGGTAACATGCCAACAACCTCGCGATAACTAGCATGCTGTATAGCAGCCGGGTGCTCAGTAAACGTTAGTAATGCAAGGAAGGAATATTACTTTTACGAATGAATAATCATTTTACTACTCTACGAATACAATTAGCTAGTTAATTATTAGCCAATTACCTATTTGCAGGCCAAATTTGACTTACTTCATGAATTCTGAAAGACTGAGTGCTAGCCCAGATTTGAACCGTCGATCTTCTGCTTTAAGAGACTGGCTCATACCACGGCTGTACGTACGAATACCATCATGTCCATCATGATATTTGACGAATGCAAATAATCAACGCCCATGGCACAATGTACTCGTGAAGCCCTCATTACCGTCGTTTACGATTCACTTTCAGCTCCTTACCTTACCCGTGCTAACCACTTTCACACTGTTTTGGGCGACACAGCAACCTCAAGGCCGTGACGCGGCACGCCTGCTAATGCTAAATAGAGTTAAAAAACGAGCGAAAGAACCACAGAATTTATAACAGGAATAGAAATGATTACGCGTTTATTTACTTTCACAATCAATGTCCCCATATTTTCGCCATTCCCACCGTCAATTAAAAAACGCCCTTGAAACACGACCCTGTATTTGTGGACCCTTTGAACGTCAATAACCAGATTACGGCAATAACATGAGGGATTGAATTATCAGGTCGTACATTATTGTGATTAATTCCGGATCGCCAATTACAGCTGAATCTGCAATTAAGTTAAGAGTAGGGCACTTTAAACATGAAACTACTGTGAGACTCACTCATAGTGAAAATAAACGGATCACTCTCGTCTTACAACATCTCGAGTTAAACTCGTTTTAAGACGTGAGTGATCCGTTTATTTTGACTATAAGAGTAGGGCACTGAACCATTTCAACCGCCATATCCCGTATGTTTCGAAAACCCAAGCCAATTGCAATTCTGTGATCTCACACCACACTACGCGTGGTGATCATTGGGATTTTTGTTGACGAACACATTTAGTCGATTTTCGTAACACCCCACCAACTTTTGTCAAGACACGACTATTTCAAATGAATTTTACATTGTGTCATGTTTCATGTTATTACATGTTATATGTTAGCTATTTGCGCGTTCGCTTTTAGCTCGCGTGACATTTCCACTCCTCTTATTAGGTCTATGGAAAGAACACTCATATTGGTTGGTGCGAGGCGAGATATATCGCGCGATTTGCGGTACATTGCCGTCTTTGATCGTTCACTTGTAAATACATAGCCGCACGGACCCGCAATGTAACTAAACCATGATCGTTTCTCGTACAGTCTAACTAAATGAAGCTTTAAGTCTTGGTAAGAATGAAATTTGTTTTTTAAACTAGTCTAATGTATTTTGTAAAGCCTGCCCATAATATAACAATGGTTCTCATCTCAATTACGCCACAAATGTATGTTCATACGTTTTCAACAAGTTTACTTCGTGGATCTTTGAGTAGGTAGCTAATGTGCTCGATAAGCTGCGTGTGTGAGCGGCAAACAATATGTCCGTAATTTTAGATGAATGGTCTGGCTTTATACTACGGAATTCGATTTTTGAACTTCATATCGTACTGTTCCTTCCACGCTAATAGTATTAAATAGAAGAGCGAAAGTGATAGCACGATACGAACTTCGAATTTTGTAGTAGCCCCCCAGTTATATGTAGAGTGGAGTTAGGCGTCGTGTTAATTGGTCATCGTTCACGCGATCAAACTAGCCTCATCTCGAATCATCTCTCGTAGTCAGATTTGGTGGCTGGCTTCCGAATGCGAGAAAAAAATCCCGATTCTAAGCTGGCTACAAAATAGGAAAAATTGGAAAGCCACCACACCACCACTATACTAAAACGAATGTAAGAAATAGTGAAAAATACGGATAACTCACGCTTATGATCGAGTTTAGCTTGAAATGTTTCGGGCTAATCCGTAGCCCTTCATCACGGAGCACACGCCACGGTGGCTACTGCCAAACTTGCTCGTACACCATTAACATGTCGAGTTAAACTCGATCATAGACGTGAGTTATCCGTATTTTATTTCACTATGAGTCTCACGGTAGTTTTATGTTCAAAGAATGTAAGAAACGTTAATCAACTTATTACAAGCCGCCTTTAGTTATATAATAGGTAGTTGTCGAAGAAGGGCATCGCACCTTTTCACAACATGCGAAGTCATGAGCTCGGGAAGGTGCCGTAAACAATAGAAACCGGCACGAAGGCCGCCGGGAGGTCGGCCATGTTTGCGGGCCGTTTAACGCGCTCACTTAACTTCGGTTGCCAATACTCAGAGCTGCTAAGCTACTGTTCTTCAGTACATGTGGAAAAAGTGTACAATGCTTTATTGAATCAGGCGTTACTTTGCGGAGCGGACCCGCGAACTTCGCCTCTAAGCCTTCGCGGCCTTTTAAGGTCGATGATGAGCAAAGTAATTGTTTCAGTTCATTTGTACAATGGTTCTCTAATTATACGCTAAAAATATTTTTACCAACTGATTAATTTCCCGGTTGTTTTTTTGTTCTTTCTGAAACTGTAAATACTTCAGGATTGTCTAATATTAAAAACTAACCTAACCTATAGGGTTCTACTGGATAGTCCTGGAACATCTTCTGAATAGCTTACAGTTTCAGAAAAAAAACAGCTGGGAATTTAATCGGTTGGGAAAAATATTTTTGGGGATAGGGCAGGATCCCCTGTAAAAATGCAAAAAAAAAAAACAAGAACAGCACAATATGGCGTGGCTATGATATGGCTATCAAATACTGAATCTGAAAAGTAGCTTCTGATTATGTCTCCGATGTAACCGTGCATAGTACCTACTTTTACAATAGCTTGTGCAAGCACAAGACTGAAACAGCAGGAACCGCATTGACTCTGATCCTTTATGGCCGGCGCCCACTGACGGCATGGCACGGCGTGGCATTTTATTACTATCAAGTTATTTTGAATCTTATTTCAATGACTTTAGAATTCATATTACTTTATTTCGATACCACGATGCCGCGACGTCCTGAGGGCCGATGCCACGCATAACCAATAAAGTAACATGAATTCTAAACTCATTGAAATAAGATTCAAAATAACTTGATAGTAATAAAATGCCACGCCGTGCCATGCCGTCAGTGGGCGCCGGCCCTTACAGAAGTAACCACTCCATCTCGCCAATCAAAAAACGTAGGCAAATCTTCAAAAGATCCACCGATTTAGATGACACTAGTCTTCTTAAAAAGTAGCCTATGTCGCTCAGTGATAATGTAGCTTTCTAACGGCAAAAGAATTTTTGAAATCGGTCCAGTAGTTTCGGAGCCTATTCAATGCAAACAAACAAACAAACAATCAAATCTTTCCTCATTATAATTTAGATGACGTTTGGTATGGAGATAGTTTTTATCTAGGAAAATTGCGTAGTTCCTGCGGGATAGCGATAAACGAATTCTTTGCAGACAGAGTCGCGGGCAACAGCTAGCAACCTACAAACCATCCGAGACTAACAAAAACAGACAGGCCATCGCATTCTCTTTCTAAATACAAACAATATGTAACTAGGTAACTTTGGGATGCGAAGTCATTATCATTACATTCAAAGCTTCATTCGGAATCACGCGCATGCCTGGCTATCGCATGTCCAGTGATAAACGCATTCCATGTGGCGCAGCTACAAGATGAGGCTTCCGCATCACGTATCGCGGACACTATGTATGTATGTATATATAAACCTATATAGTACAAAAAAAAAACACTTGACAACCGTTGAGATATATGTACGAAAGGACATTTACCTACCAGTCAACCTTTGAGTGGATTAGAGGAGAATTTACAACAATGACACAATAATAGTATTAATAGTACTGCCAAAGTGGGTGTAACTTTAGTAATTTGGGGGCGTGGTGTCACTAATTCTGACCTTTTTACGTCGCCCTTCAAATTCAACGTCACAGCACTTGTAATGTATAGGTAGTGGTAATTTTGCGTCGTATATGTGGTCTAATCAATGACTGTTTGCTTGCTAATTACACACATAAGGAGTACCTTCTGACTGAACAACAAAGATTTACGCGGTGGGAGGTGCGTGCGAGTGTGTGTTTAAGTGTGTATGCAGATAGCTATAGCATACGTCTAGAATAACATCGGCTACTTTTTATCCCACGGGATCTATGTAAAATCCGAAAATATTAACCGTAACAACCTAAAAATACAACACTTGAAACGTAAATGAAGACCACGATGTAATTATAATTATTATTATTATTTAAAATAATACACTAGCAGCTCATAGAGCTGATGCGTGCATATCACTACACTTGTGTTTTAAGTCTTTTATATAAATGTCCAGTCTATTTTTAAAACAGTTTACTGTTGGCGCACTTATCACATGTTCGGGTAGTTCATTCCACAAGCACATAGCACGGTTGGGTAAGAAGTGCTTTCTAGGGTTGCTTACAGTTAGTTGCTTGGTCAGGTCAATTCTTGGGAATTTCTATAGGAATTTAAAAAAATCCCTGAGGTTCAATTCAACTGCCAAGTAATGATTAAATGACATTCCCATTCCACATAAAGTAGTATACGTGAATGCAGCGCTGTGTGGCACACGTGCCGAGTTCTATAGTACTCTCTGTGAGTCGACACAGGCGTGGGTAAAGGTGAGGTGATAAACAAGAGCAAAGATTAACGGCTATCTGATAATGTTACGCTATCGACGGACCTTGAGTCACTTGATATCGATTAGTAACTTTTAATTTTGATGGTGCGCCCCTGTGTGTGTGTGTGTTATTAAGATGCCCAAATAATTATAGAATAGACGGACACGTTTGCCGTTTAAATGCATTAGAGAGCGGATACTCGTAGTTATTTCCATGCACAGAAACAAGTGGTCACGAAATGGTCCCAACTCAGAATGATTCTTCTTCGTCGTTTCACTCTTGATAGAATAGAATGGTCGTGGTCATCATTTTCTAGGTGCTCATAGCAAGCTTAACAATACGCCTCCATTCTTCTCTGACAGCCGCCTTCCTTATGCTTGCGTGTAGTGGTCTTATTGCAGAATGATTGACACCTTGAAATTCTGGTGGTCCGACCAGGATGGTCTCCGCAAGACGGAAACTCTTCAGCGGTTAATGGCGTCGACTTAACTTGGTACGGATGTCTAGTTTGCGTGACAACGTAACGTAAGTACAGTCAAGAAGGAGTACAGAAGAAAAAAAATCATCGCCGCGTTCCGGACGCGTGTTTACGGCGTCGCCATGGCGGCGTCTAATCACGGAGACATGTCCGCTGCGTGCACGCCGCATCCGCTCCGCCGAGAAACCGCCGCCAAAAACGCTAGTGTGTAAGGACTCTCATCAGCTCACACCTCACGTCCTCCATTCTCGTTCGTAGCGATTCATCGACATCGTAGTTTACGACACTCTGGAATTTTTGAACATAGACACGTTATCGGCAGCTATAAGTGTCCGACGAGTTCAAGGGCAATTGATAGCGGGTGACTCACTAGTGCCCCGCAAGGAAATCCCCCTCTGTTTTGTATTAGATTCGATAAGGTTCGTAGATCACTAATTAAGAGGTCTGTTCGAGTAAATGGATCAGTTGTTCACGGCCGTCGCTGTAGTCATAAGTAGTCATAACAAAATAATAGTCGGCTATTTGGTAGTAAAATTTAATCGGGCCTTGGGACTGTTATTGTAGGTTTAATTTTAGGCTGCCTGTCCACTAGAGCGGAGCGAAACAGCGAACGAGATAATAATCCACCAATACACCTTGTTGTTTTTAATTTCCTTTAACTTTAAGGGAAGATTATTCAGGTCAATAGAGTTAATTTCTCGAAGAAACTAGTGCCTTAACTCTTACTATTTTTGAGATAATATTCATTTATTAAATTTATTTGCTGAACGAGTAAAAGTTCCTTCAGTACGTCCTATTATTATTTATCTTTTAAATTTCGCCAGGTAAGAATTTTCCATTCATAGCTATTCGCTACAAGGAGATTATTGAGGAGAGCTCGTTCGACATTATGTACTTTTTCGTTTATTATTGTGTCATAATTGACACTAACTTTTGTGTAACTCTAAGGGACCTTTTGAACTTTAATATTGATTTATTACGTATGAATAACATTTTATTTTTATTTTAACAAAAATTCATACCTATAGACCAGGTAGTTTCTGTTAAAATAAAAAAAACACGGTGTATAATTGGCTCAAATCTCTGCTCCTCTTCAGTGGACAGGGACATTGTAAAATTGGTTAAAAAAAAGTGGCGTGAGGAAGAAGAGCGGGGAAGCGGGGCGAAGAAACAAGCGCGGGCTGGGCTAGCTCCGCGTACGGAAAACACAGTCCGCTATCTTGCTCCGCGTCTATGGACAGAGACAGTCTGCAACTCCGCTCCGCATTAGGGTGCCTTTCCACCAGAGATGTGCTACGCAGCTATGCTGCGAAGATGTGAAAGCTACGCTACGGAACTGTGTTTATTTATTCTTATAGTTTCAAATATTCCGCTACACGGTTCTTGGACTTGCTTCAGCGGTACAATTTTCTGGCGTCGCACTGCGGTTTTCATATAAGCCTTCATTTTACTAAGGAGGTTGCCAAAGCTTGGCAAGATGTCCAATTTGTAGTACCTATCGTACGAGGTTGTTAAGGCATCGTGCATAAAAAGGCTCACTGTTAAAAAATCCTAGTTATTTAATATACACTATGACAATCCTTGGAATTATGAAATGACTGCCTGTTGCCCGCGACTCCGTCTACGAAGAATTCGTTAATTCCTATTGTAACGCGGGGAAACGGCGGGGAAACGAAGAGAACCCAAGATACGTATGAAGAGAGCAACTTTAATTGTCCTTGGATATCCCAACAGAGGTGGAAGTACCCTAAAACATTGGCAGTAGTGAGTAGGCTCAAGACAATTAGATACAAAATCTCTCACTGGGGTGAAAGCGCAGAGTATGCAAGCATGTGTTAGTCCCTAACTGAACGGAACAATCACGACGGCTTGTGTTGAGGTCATGTTTCTGCGTCGACCAAACGTTAGCGCCATCTAATTTGCCTTGTGGCGCCATCTCTTGGAGCGCAGCGTAAATGATGTATGTAGTATGAGCGCAGGTGGTGCGAGATGACTGCTAACGAAATCTAGTATTGTCGTGCTACACTATGAATTTTCCGGGATAAAAACTATCCTATGTGCCCCCCAGGGATTAAACCAATCTAATTTAATCTAAATCGGTTCAGCGGTTTAGAGGTAACAGACAGACTGACGGATGAACAGACAGTTATTTTCGCATTTGTAATATTAGTATGGATAATTAAATATTAAATTAGTCAAGGATTGTGCCGGTTTACAACCTAATAATGCACAAATAATTTATTGAATCAGGTCATTTTGCGGAGGTCTATATCAATGAACTGAAACAATTACTTTGCTCACCCGCAACCCTATGATAGCTACGTTTATGCTGATGTGCTCTGGTTGAGTTCAAAACGAGTCAGTAAGTGTGGTAGTTGGGTTTGTGTGATTTGTGTGTTGCTCGTACAGTGTGGAGGGAGGTGGAGGAACTGCATGAACACACATTTCTTGCATAAACGTAGCTATCTTAAGGTCGCGGGTGAGTGAAGTAACTGTTTCAGTTCACTATTAATGCACGCCCGGATAATCCATGTATTTTATACAAATGAATGAGAATGACATAAGGGAACGAATTATCAGGGCGTGCATTATGAGGCCGTACATTCCGGGGCAGCAATTACTCTGTTATACATTAACCGCACCCGTATAGGAAAATCCTTGTTAATATTTTTTTAGCGTGTTCAATACAGTCGTGAGTAATATTATAAGTTTAACCTAGATATCTGTACGTCTGTCGGTTGCATCGTAGCGTTGGTAACTCCCAAACGAATGGAGAAATTCGAACGTGGTTTTGGTAGAGAGCTAGTTTTATTGTTATTATTAATATAGTTATTTTAGTAATATTATATGACCAATTTGATCATCAATATTTAAATAAGTCTGTAATTCACCATTTACGACGCCTTTAATAAGTAGTGTCTGCTTAACTTCTTGATCGATCGGCATAACACGCGTTCATTTTATATGATACACCATTGTGTATCGATCTCTGCAGACAAAATGATGGCATGACTTGCACCGCCTGCTGGTGCTTTGTCTGTTCTGAATCCGTTTTTCCTGTTCACTGAGCTCCATCTCCATCTCCATTTTCGTATAACGGGCAAATGCCTCAGTGACATTGCTTGTATTGTATCTTATTCGCCAGTTACGCTAAATTACTCGCTTCGCCGCCCTATTCTCCGACGATTCTCCCGACATGCTGCCGGCTGTCAGACTAGACTTCTTAAGGCCCGGCCCTATCGAGCTTTTGGCGCATATATTACATTCATTTAATCTCGTGCTTTATCGCCTGTACCATTACTAGCTTTAGTAAGGTTTTAGAGTGGTGACAGCGAGCCGGAAGACGTACAACAACAAATAGACCGACGATCTGATAAAGGTCACAGAAACCACTTGCATGTGGTCAGCGCAGGACCAATATCGCTGTGGACCTTTTTGGGGGAGACCTGTATCCAGCAGCGGACGTCTTTTGGCTGATATGGTGATGATCGTGTGAATACATAAATAAGTATCATTTTGAGTTGTGTGAACGTCTTAACGCATTCACTACCGCTGTCATAGTTTGGCAGTCAACTGAACCCACGTGTGCGTTTGTGGCACCCTAAGGCCCTACCGAGCTTTGGCGCTAATCGATTTTAGGTATTCTATGCACTTGTGTACGTGTGCGTGAGAGCGGCTAAAATCAAAGCCGTGCGTAAGCGCGAGCGAAACAAGTTCCCCGTCCGTTGGCCGAAGGAGAACTAACGCAACTACCTAACTATCGGACAAGGGGGAAGCACGATGGCTCAAGATAGGTTGGTTAGACTGCACGTGTATTTCGGTATTTTCATCGTATTAATAAAACAAATACATATTTTAAAAACATCCTCAAATATCTTGCACATGAATTTCAGGAATAAAAAATGCAATAAATGCGCCAAAAGCTAGGTAGGGCCTTAAGGCATCTGGCCTGTTTTTGCACCGCCAGCAAATCAATATTACCAACAGGTTAGTTAATAACTGTGTATATTTTAGTCTGCCGCCCACTAGTGTCGCGCCACGTTATCGACTACCGACTTAACTTATAAGACTTCACTCGAGTTCAAGGGCAGCCCTATACGCAGACAGTTACAATGAACTTTATGTGTAGATAAAACATTCTGCGCCATTTGCATAATATTAACCTATTGTGCTTTTATGATGAGTTTTTATGTCCGTAATATAATTTTTGCCCAGTCTGGTTTAATTATAATGGTTTTCTTTACTTTTCTGTGTTATGGATCGTTTTGCACGCGTATATTTATTTACTGATAGCCTTCAGGTCTAGAAGTTGAATTGAAACTCCGGGATTTTACTAAATTCCCATTTGGGAATTCCCAAAAAATACATCGTGAAACACCCGTGTGAAATATCATACTTTGCGGTTAATATTTTGGGATTTTACATGAATTCCGTGGGAATATCGGAATAAAAAGTAACCTGGGTTTTTTCGGACCCTTCCAAGCAATGATAATTTTAAGTGTAGATGCGTTATATGCTCACATGATGCCCAAAAAAAAATGCTCCGCACGCGGCGGCACGCACACACGCATAACACGTTTCATTTTACTTGCATTTTATTACCTACATTGACAGACGGTATAAGAGAGATGGCTTCATTAAGACGATATGAAGAAAAAAGACAAAGATAGTTTATCACTTGCGCGCAAGTGTAAGCAAACGTCCCAATCCGACTGATTCCAATGGTCACAATGAGGACCATTTCGCGGCACACGTTTTGGTGCGTTGGTGGCGTATCTACCTCTTTTTTGTATATAATATCATTGCTTCCAACCGTTTTAACGTGAAGAAGGAACAACATCCACACAAAACTCACACGCACGCACTCACGCACATACGAAAATTTCGCGTTAATTATATTGATAGAAAAAAACGTCTTTAATATAAGTAATCTTGTTTTCAATGGTTCACCAAAAACAACCAACCACTTTTGTTTACAAAATAAAAAATACAATTCCTGAGACGTATAGTCGCCACTATTTTAATTATTATTGTCCCACCGTCGAGGTATTCGTCGCTCGCATGCGAACGGCCGACGTATCGCGTGCGAAAGCTGGTGTAAAATGAGTAAGGCATGTTCAATTGGAGCCTAGGGTATTCGTAGGGTACGTACTCACTCGTATATAGTTAATTTAAAACCTATACCTACACATAAATAACCTTGTCGCACTGGCGGCGTTGTGAATAGCACAAATTGGCGCTGTTTTGTCTGCATTATGGCTGTATTTTACTCTAGTTTATTCCCGCGGCTTCACCCGAGGTGCACAACTTCATATCCTTTGGAAATTTCTCGAAAATTTACCTTATTCTTCATTATGACAGGATCATGTTATATTGTTATGTTGAATATGCGTTGATATTTCAGTACTTTTCTTTTTACCTAAGACCGAACAGTGAACAGTATTTGCGTTTGGGTTAAATTAAGAGGTTTTGTGTTTGCATGTCTGTTACCATTTTGTATTAAGATTACGCAGCGAACGATGCCGAAGAAGTTCGGTCAAAGTGTAAGGTCAATAGTGCGTATTGCAAATTTTGCAACATCGTACGGACGTCTCTACTATACGAAACAGTTAGGCTTTCAAATTGATGTAGTTTTTTGCGACCCTTTAAACTGGACTGAACACTGCGACACTGCTTCTTTTTTTCGCCAATCGTGTACCGACAGGTTCTTGGGTTGGTTTCTCTCGTTTAGATTGCTTTCTCTAGTCTCCTAATCATCACAGGACTTTTAACAGTCTCGCTCGGTAATATGGATAAATTTTACATTGCATTCCAGACTATACAGGGTGTCCCAGAAGTCGACGCCATCTTATTATATCGGTTATCAGAAAAATATAAAAAAATATCTAACTTATGTATTTAAAAAATAAATAATAAGTATAGGCATTTTAAAAAGTCCATGGTTCGACGGTATTTGTATGAAGTTCCACATTAAGATCGCCCCGTTTGTCAGGTTCTTTCGCTCGGATCGCTTTTAATTAGTCGCTTAAATAATCAGCGCAGAATTTTCAACCGTCATGCTCGGTAATATGGTTAAGTTTCTATTGGCTCGGTGCAAATCCATGATCAAACGGCAAACGGTATGCGTATGAAGTTCCACATCAAGATGGTTTCGTTATTTGTCCGCAGGACACATTTGGTCGCGCGCGCAACTGGGTGAAGGAGCTGCAGCGGCAGGCGTCGCCGTCGATCGTGATCGCGCTCGCCGGCAACAAGTCCGACCTGGCCGCCAAGCGCATGGTCGAGTTCGAGGAGGCGCAGGCCTACGCCGACGAGAACGGGCTGCTCTTCATGGAGACCTCTGCTAAGACCGCGATGAACGTCAACGACATATTCCTAGCTATCGGTGAGTCGGTTGTTGCACTCTGTTATCTAACCCTCTATATACGTAGTCTGTGGCAGTAACCGGCCGGATCAGATCATCATAGTTCGTGGCCTATCAGCGCATGGTATCAGGCTGTACTCGGTCGTTTGATCTGCTTTAGTTTGAGAAGGCGAAGGCTTGCGCTGATGGGAACGGGCCGCTCTTCATGGAGACCTCTGCTAAGACCGCGATGAACGTCAACGACATATTCCTAGCTATCGGTGAGTCGGTTGTTGCACTCTGTTATCTAACCCTCTATATACGTAGTCTGTGGCAGTAACCGGCCGGATCAGATCATCATAGTTCGTGGCCTATCAGCGCATGGTATCAGGCTGTACTCGGTCGTTTGATCTGCTTTAGTTTGAGAAGGCGAAGGCTTGCGCTGATGGGAACGGGCCGCTCTTCATGGAGACCTCTGCTAAGACCGCGATGAACGTCAACGACATATTCCTAGCTATCGGTGAGTCGGTTGTTGCACTCTGTTATCTAACCCTCTATATACGTAGTCTGTGGCAGTAACCGGCCGGATCAGATCATCATAGTTCGTGGCCTATCAGCGCATGGTATCAGGTTGTACTCGGTCGTTTGATCTGCTTTAGTTTGAGAAGGCGAAGGCTTGCGCTGATGGGAACGGGCCGCTCTTCATGGAGACCTCTGCTAAGACCGCGATGAACGTCAACGACATATTCCTAGCTATCGGTGAGTCGGTTGTTGCACTCTGTTATCTAACCCTCTATATACGTAGTCTGTGGCAGTAACCGGCCGGATCAGATCATCATAGTTCGTGGCCTATCAGCGCATGGTATCAGGCTGTACTCGGTCGTTTGATCTGCTTTAGTTTGAGAAGGCGAAGGCTTGCGCTGATGGGAACGGGCCGCTCTTCATGGAGACCTCTGCTAAGACCGCGATGAACGTCAACGACATATTCCTAGCTATCGGTGAGTCGGTTGTTGCACTCTGTTATCTAACCCTCTATATACGTAGTCTGTGGCAGTAACCGGCCGGATCAGATCATCATAGTTCGTGGCCTATCAGCGCATGGTATCAGGTTGTACTCGGTCGTTTGATCTGCTTTAGTTTGAGAAGGCGAAGGCTTGCGCTGATGGGAACGGGCCGCTCTTCATGGAGACCTCTGCTAAGACCGCGATGAACGTCAACGACATATTCCTAGCTATCGGTGAGTCGGTTGTTGCACTCTGTTATCTAACCCTCTATATACGTAGTCTGTGGCAGTAACCGGCCGGATCAGATCATCATAGTTCGTGGCCTATCAGCGCATGGTATCAGGCTGTACTCGGTCGTTTGATCTGCTTTAGTTTGAGAAGGCGAAGGCTTGCGCTGATGGGAACGGGCCGCTCTTCATGGAGACCTCTGCTAAGACCGCGATGAACGTCAACGACATATTCCTAGCTATCGGTGAGTCGGTTGTTGCACTCTGTTATCTAACCCTCTATATACGTAGTCTGTGGCAGTAACCGGCCGGATCAGATCATCATAGTTCGTGGCCTATCAGCGCATGGTATCAGGCTGTACTCGGTCGTTTGATCTGCTTTAGTTTGAGAAGGCGAAGGCTTGCGCTGATGGGAACGGGCCGCTCTTCATGGAGACCTCTGCTAAGACCGCGATGAACGTCAACGACATATTCCTAGCTATCGGTGAGTCGGTTGTTGCACTCTGTTATCTAACCCTCTATATACGTAGTCTGTGGCAGTAACCGGCCGGATCAGATCATCATAGTTCGTGGCCTATCAGCGCATGGTATCAGGCTGTACTCGGTCGTTTGATCTGCTTTAGTTTGAGAAGGCGAAGGCTTGCGCTGATGGGAACGGGCCGCTCTTCATGGAGACCTCTGCTAAGACCGCGATGAACGTCAACGACATATTCCTAGCTATCGGTGAGTCGGTTGTTGCACTCTGTTATCTAACCCTCTATATACGTAGTCTGTGGCAGTAACCGGCCGGATCAGATCATCATAGTTCGTGGCATATCAGCGCATGGTATCAGGTTGTACTCGGTCGTTTGATCTGCTTTAGTTTGAGAAGGCGAAGGCTTGCGCTGATGGGAACGGGCCGCTCTTCATGGAGACCTCTGCTAAGACCGCGATGAACGTCAACGACATATTCCTAGCTATCGGTGAGTCGGTTGTTGCACTCTGTTATCTAACCCTCTATATACGTAGTCTGTGGCAGTAACCGGCCGGATCAGATCATCATAGTTCGTGGCCTATCAGCGCATGGTATCAGGCTGTACTCGGTCGTTTGATCTGCTTTAGTTTGAGAAGGCGAAGGCTTGCGCTGATGGGAACGGGCCGCTCTTCATGGAGACCTCTGCTAAGACCGCGATGAACGTCAACGACATATTCCTAGCTATCGGTGAGTCGGTTGTTGCACTCTGTTATCTAACCCTCTATATACGTAGTCTGTGGCAGTAACCGGCCGGATCAGATCATCATAGTTCGTGGCCTATCAGCGCATGGTATCAGGCTGTACTCGGTCGTTTGATCTGCTTTAGTTTGAGAAGGCGAAGGCTTGCGCTGATGGGAACGGGCCGCTCTTCATGGAGACCTCTGCTAAGACCGCGATGAACGTCAACGACATATTCCTAGCTATCGGTGAGTCGGTTGTTGCACTCTGTTATCTAACCCTCTATATACGTAGTCTGTGGCAGTAACCGGCCGGATCAGATCATCATAGTTCGTGGCCTATCAGCGCATGGTATCAGGTTGTACTCGGTCGTTTGATCTGCTTTAGTTTGAGAAGGCGAAGGCTTGCGCTGATGGGAACGGGCCGCTCTTCATGGAGACCTCTGCTAAGACCGCGATGAACGTCAACGACATATTCCTAGCTATCGGTGAGTCGGTTGTTGCACTCTGTTATCTAACCCTCTATATACGTAGTCTGTGGCAGTAACCGGCCGGATCAGATCATCATAGTTCGTGGCCTATCAGCGCATGGTATCAGGCTGTACTCGGTCGTTTGATCTGCTTTAGTTTGAGAAGGCGAAGGCTTGCGCTGATGGGAACGGGCCGCTCTTCATGGAGACCTCTGCTAAGACCGCGATGAACGTCAACGACATATTCCTAGCTATCGGTGAGTCGGTTGTTGCACTCTGTTATCTAACCCTCTATATACGTAGTCTGTGGCAGTAACCGGCCGGATCAGATCATCATAGTTCGTGGCCTATCAGCGCATGGTATCAGGTTGTACTCGGTCGTTTGATCTGCTTTAGTTTGAGAAGGCGAAGGCTTGCGCTGATGGGAACGGGCCGCTCTTCATGGAGACCTCTGCTAAGACCGCGATGAACGTCAACGACATATTCCTAGCTATCGGTGAGTCGGTTGTTGCACTCTGTTATCTAACCCTCTATATACGTAGTCTGTGGCAGTAACCGGCCGGATCAGATCATCATAGTTCGTGGCCTATCAGCGCATGGTATCAGGCTGTACTCGGTCGTTTGATCTGCTTTAGTTTGAGAAGGCGAAGGCTTGCGCTGATGGGAACGGGCCGCTCTTCATGGAGACCTCTGCTAAGACCGCGATGAACGTCAACGACATATTCCTAGCTATCGGTGAGTCGGTTGTTGCACTCTGTTATCTAACCCTCTATATACGTAGTCTGTGGCAGTAACCGGCCGGATCAGATCATCATAGTTCGTGGCCTATCAGCGCATGGTATCAGGCTGTACTCGGTCGTTTGATCTGCTTTAGTTTGAGAAGGCGAAGGCTTGCGCTGATGGGAACGGGCCGCTCTTCATGGAGACCTCTGCTAAGACCGCGATGAACGTCAACGACATATTCCTAGCTATCGGTGAGTCGGTTGTTGCACTCTGTTATCTAACCCTCTATATACGTAGTCTGTGGCAGTAACCGGCCGGATCAGATCATCATAGTTCGTGGCCTATCAGCGCATGGTATCAGGCTGTACTCGGTCGTTTGATCTGCTTTAGTTTGAGAAGGCGAAGGCTTGCGCTGATGGGAACGGGCCGCTCTTCATGGAGACCTCTGCTAAGACCGCGATGAACGTCAACGACATATTCCTAGCTATCGGTGAGTCGGTTGTTGCACTCTGTTATCTAACCCTCTATATACGTAGTCTGTGGCAGTAACCGGCCGGATCAGATCATCATAGTTCGTGGCATATCAGCGCATGGTATCAGGTTGTACTCGGTCGTTTGATCTGCTTTAGTTTGAGAAGGCGAAGGCTTGCGCTGATGGGAACGGGCCGCTCTTCATGGAGACCTCTGCTAAGACCGCGATGAACGTCAACGACATATTCCTAGCTATCGGTGAGTCGGTTGTTGCACTCTGTTATCTAACCCTCTATATACGTAGTCTGTGGCAGTAACCGGCCGGATCAGATCATCATAGTTCGTGGCCTATCAGCGCATGGTATCAGGCTGTACTCGGTCGTTTGATCTGCTTTAGTTTGAGAAGGCGAAGGCTTGCGCTGATGGGAACGGGCCGCTCTTCATGGAGACCTCTGCTAAGACCGCGATGAACGTCAACGACATATTCCTAGCTATCGGTGAGTCGGTTGTTGCACTCTGTTATCTAACCCTCTATATACGTAGTCTGTGGCAGTAACCGGCCGGATCAGATCATCATAGTTCGTGGCCTATCAGCGCATGGTATCAGGTTGTACTCGGTCGTTTGATCTGCTTTAGTTTGAGAAGGCGAAGGCTTGCGCTGATGGGAACGGGCCGCTCTTCATGGAGACCTCTGCTAAGACCGCGATGAACGTCAACGACATATTCCTAGCTATCGGTGAGTCGGTTGTTGCACTCTGTTATCTAACCCTCTATATACGTAGTCTGTGGCAGTAACCGGCCGGATCAGATCATCATAGTTCGTGGCCTATCAGCGCATGGTATCAGGCTGTACTCGGTCGTTTGATCTGCTTTAGTTTGAGAAGGCGAAGGCTTGCGCTGATGGGAACGGGCCGCTCTTCATGGAGACCTCTGCTAAGACCGCGATGAACGTCAACGACATATTCCTAGCTATCGGTGAGTCGGTTGTTGCACTCTGTTATCTAACCCTCTATATACGTAGTCTGTGGCAGTAACCGGCCGGATCAGATCATCATAGTTCGTGGCCTATCAGCGCATGGTATCAGGCTGTACTCGGTCGTTTGATCTGCTTTAGTTTGAGAAGGCGAAGGCTTGCGCTGATGGGAACGGGCCGCTCTTCATGGAGACCTCTGCTAAGACCGCGATGAACGTCAACGACATATTCCTAGCTATCGGTGAGTCGGTTGTTGCACTCTGTTATCTAACCCTCTATATACGTAGTCTGTGGCAGTAACCGGCCGGATCAGATCATCATAGTTCGTGGCCTATCAGCGCATGGTATCAGGCTGTACTCGGTCGTTTGATCTGCTTTAGTTTGAGAAGGCGAAGGCTTGCGCTGATGGGAACGGGTCGCTCTTCATGGAGACCTCTGCTAAGACCGCGATGAACGTCAACGACATATTCCTAGCTATCGGTGAGTCGGTTGTTGCACTCTGTTATCTAACCCTCTATATACGTAGTCTGTGGCAGTAACCGGCCGGATCAGATCATCATAGTTCGTGGCCTATCAGCGCATGGTATCAGGTTGTACTCGGTCGTTTGATCTGCTTTAGTTTGAGAAGGCGAAGGCTTGCGCTGATGGGAACGGGCCGCTCTTCATGGAGACCTCTGCTAAGACCGCGATGAACGTCAACGACATATTCCTAGCTATCGGTGAGTCGGCTGTTGCACCCAATCGTCTGTAGTCATCAGTCCATGGGCGAGTTTGAGGAGGTGAATGCTTCGCATGCCCTTCTTGGAGACTTCGGCTAAGACCGCGATCAACGTCAACAACATATTCCTAGCTATCGGTGAGTCTCGGCGCATGGACGAGTTTGAGGAGGCGAAGGCTTGCGCTGATGAGAACAGGCTGCTCTTCATGGAGACTTCTGCTAAGACATACGCGCGCGCACGATCTTCGGACTACTGTCTTCTTATACCAACGCACGGCAAACGTTTAAGATTTGTTCAAAAATATCTGAACACGCTTTTGCGTGATTGTCTATACGATCGTATTAATTGTATTAACGTTATGAGCTCCTTGACGGCTCCGACGTGTATGATGGCGACTGTACTTGATATATAGCTACTATACTTTTGTTTATGTAGTAGAACAATGATGTGAGCGCTCGGTGTCTGTGTTGCAGCGAACAAGTTACCAAAGAGCGAAGGCGGCGCCGCGGCGGCGGGCGGCGCGCGGCGCCTGGCGGACGGCGAGCAGCCGCGCGCCTCCTCCTGCTGCAAGTGATACACGACACAGGTGACACGCACACCCCCTTGACCCCTCTTAGTGATACACGACACAGGTGACACGCACACCCCCTTGACCCCTCTTAGTGATACACGACACAGGTGACACGCACACCCCCTTGACCCCTCTTAGTGATACACGACACAGGTGACACGCACACCCCCTTGACCCCTCTTAGTGATACACGACACAGGTGACACGCACACCCCCTTGACCCCTCTTAGTGATACACGACACAGGTGACACGCACACCCTCTTGACCCCTCCTAGTGATACACGACACAGGTGACACGCACACTCCCCCTTGACCCCTCTTAGTGAAACACGACACAGGTGACACGCACACCCCCTTGACCCCTCTTAGTGATACACGACACAGGTGACACGCACACTCCCTTGACCCCTCTTAGTGATACACGACACAGGTGACACGCACACTCCCCCTTGACCCCTCTTAGTGATACACGACACAGGTGACACGCACACCCTCTTGACCCCTCCTAGTGATACACGACACAGGTGACACGCACACCCCCTTGACCCCTCTTAGTGATACACGACACAGGTGACACGCACACCCTCTTGACCCCTCCTAGTGATACACGACACAGGTGACACGCACACCCCCTTGACCCCTCTTAGTGATACACGACACAGGTGACACGCACACCCCCTTGACCCCTCTTAGTGATACACGACACAGGTGACACGCACACTCCCCCTTGACCCCTCTTAGTGAAACACGACACAGGTGACACGCACACCCCCTTGACCCCTCTTAGTGATACACGACACAGGTGACACGCACACTCCCCCTTGACCCCTCTTAGTGAAACACGACACAGGTGACACGCACACCCCCTTGACCCCTCTTAGTGATACACGACACAGGTGACACGCACACTCCCCCTTGACCCCTCTTAGTGAAACACGACACAGGTGACACGCACACCCCCTTGACCCCTCTTAGTGATACACGACACAGGTGACACGCACACTCCCCCTTGACCCCTCTTAGTGAAACACGACACAGGTGACACGCACACCCCCTTGACCCCTCTTAGTGATACACGACACAGGTGACACGCACACCCTCTTGACCCCTCCTAGTGAAACACGATACAGGTGACACGCACACCCCCTTGACCCCTCTTAATGATACACGACACAGGTGACACGCACACCCTCTTGACCCCTCCTAGTGATACACGACACAGGTGACACGCACACCCCCTTGACCCCTCTTAGTGATACACGACACAGGTGACACGCACACCCTTTTGACCCCTCCTAGTGAAACTCGACACAGGTGACACGCACACCCCCTTGACCCCTCTTAGTGATACACGACACAGGTGACACGCACACCCTCTTGACCCCTCCTAATGAAACACGACACAGGTGACACGCACACCCCCTTGACCCCTCTTAGTGATACACGACACAGGTGACACGCACACCCTCTTGACCCCTCCTAGTGATACACGACACAGGTGACACGCACACCCCCTTGACCCCTCCTAGTGATACACGACACAGGTGACACGCACACTCCCCCTTGACCCCTCTTAGTGAAACACGACACAGGTGACACGCACACCCCCTTGACCCCTCTTAGTGATACACGACACAGGTGACACGCACACTCCCCCTTGACCCCTCCTAGTGATACACGACACAGGTGACACGCACACCCCCTTGACCCCTCTATATGATACACGACACAGGTGACACGCACACTCCCCCTTGACCCCTCTTAGTGAAACACGACACAGGTGACACGCACACCCCCTTGACCCCTCTTAGTGAAACGCGACGCAGGTGACACGCATACTCCCCCTTGACCCTCTTAGTGATACACGACACGGGTGACACGCACACTCCCCCTTGAACCCTACTAGTGATACACGACTCAGATGACACGAACACTCCCCCATCATCTAATTATTATTATTATTATTTATATTATCAGGCAGGCAGTTGAGGGCAACTGATAGGTGCCTGTATCTAGCTGTTCCTTAGTCAAGTATTCTTTGTACTGCTAATGTGTTGGTCTAATCGGTTTTTAAATTGATTAACATTCAGTGCTGAGACTAACTACTAATTTTAATGGCGTAACATTATTAACACGAGGCACCAAATATATTCCAACACAACCCCGCTGCTATAGACTGCTCAAGAAAATCGTAAGCGGCATAGATCAACTGTACTTTTGCAAAAATTAGCTTAACAGTGGTTACTACTCCAGGCACAGCCTGGGTAGCATGTATGTATGGCACGAAAAGTTAAGAAAAAAGACGTGACGATAGATTAAAGTTGAGTCTTACGCAATTAAGCAAGTAATAAAAGGTATTTTTTTAGTTTCGGAATAATTTTCAAAATTAAATATTTTCGACGCTATTTTGGAACTCAATAATACCTATCCAGAAAAAACACCATTATCCTGTTCTCCGGCACGCCCAATTCGCTAGAATATGCGATGAAAAATAATAATCACAGTTTCATTCACATACTAATTTAGCAAAGTTATTTACCTTCAAACGAGAAAGAAAAATTGTCAAAAAATTAATTGTCTCGTCTTAATCAAGAAATATTTATAAACCTTATTAATTTCTCCATGTTCCAGATGAAATCGCATCCCGGGGCGGGCGCGCCTGCGGCGTGAGCGCCGGCGCCCTACACCTAGCTATAAACAAAATACACGTACGAGATGTAATTATTAAAAGATATATATTTAATTTGGTTCAAGTTTAGGCGGTTGGCACGTTAGGGAGCGGTTAGTTGGGGCGTGTGCGGCCGCCTTTACACGTCCCCACTGAAGACGTTACACCCGGTTTACACACGCTACGACAAAACGTGCGTTCGATAACAGCTCCACGATATAAAATCACGCATGTGTACACTGGGTTTTAGGTAGCAGTCAAGGTTTTATGACTTGGCGTCATTTGAGTCTGCGAGATGTGAGTAATCCAATGACTTGGATGCCAGATGGAGTGGCTTAACGTTTCAAATCCCACGAACTTGGTCATTACTTGGCCAAAAGATACAATGACGCGTTTGAACGCTTCGTTCTAATTGTTACGGTCGAATATCGTTCGAGTGAAGACAGAAAAATTTGACTGCAATTCAATTTGCGTAAATGAACCCCCGAATGAGATTTTTCGAGAAAACTTAGTTCTTAATAAAATAAGTGTATTGTAATTACTGATTAATTGATAGAACCGCGGTGGGGACGGATCTTAACATGTGTATAAAAGTAGATATCTATCTAATGCCTCATAGCGGACTCGCTGAGACATTTGATCGGATGTTGAAAAGTTGAGATAAATAGTTAGGTATTAAGAAAGTTAAAATGCATTGTATATTATTGTGGTGCGAACAAATGTTTCAGCGGGAACTAGTTAACAGTTCGATGTAGTCTCTGGCAGTCTTCAGGTATGTATAGCTCGGCCTTAAATATACGAGGGTTACATTGTGGAGTTTGAAAAGAACTGAAATTTAGATTTGACTTTTGATAGAGAGATGTACGTGACACCACATTGCGGACCCTTCTATGTTTTTGGCTCCGTTTGCTTGGACGCCGCCACCGCACACGCCCCTTGGTTTAGTCTAATCTACAGTTTACGCAATTACTTTGGTTAGAAAACTCTTCACGGTTCTCAAACTACACTTACATTATATTTTAACCACGAAATATTACTTTTACACGCTTGTTTTGGTATCCCCAAAGTATAATTTACTCTTACTTCATTACTGTCAAAATCGTGGTGAAGGTGCATTTACATTCGTTCTCCATTCGCTCATTCATTCATTCATTCATCATCAATACTTTTAAGTGACAGCTCACAATGTTCAAATTTCCACTTAGCACTGTAAACTCAATAATAATATACGCTGTCTCTGTCCAAAGCTGCATTTGGACATATGAGGGACGGAGTAAAAGCGGTATTTCTCGTAGTGGCTGTTAATGCGTTCGAAAAGTATGTAATACTTTAACGAGCTGGATTATAGGGATGTAATATTAACGTCTTATCGTATTTTAAAGCAATTTTTAGATGTCTGATAGCTTAGTGGCAGATGTCTTCAATGAAATGGTAGCAAGAACTTCAACCAGTGGAACTTAAAAAAAAAAGATTATATTAGGATTGCAGCTAGACGAGTCTTGTCAGAAGACTACGCGTGTAATGCAAGATGAGATTAAATAAAATATGTGGAACTTAGACTTCTGCCACCAAGCTGGAAGACCCACAGTTCCCGGGTTCATCGCTCCATGTATTAGAATAAATTCCCCATTTACGTCTCGCCCTACACTCCCCATGTCTATCAAGGTCTACAATCAAGTGATATATTAACACTTAGTAGATACAACAGCTTTATGATTTAACCCAAGAATTTCCTTTTAGGACATGGTTTTCTGTGGTGGTACTTATAAGTAGATATACCGTTGTACACTCAAACTTTCTTTACTCCTGAATTTACCTTAAGCCGCATCACAGATTTGTCGGAAAAAATCGATGAAACAACACTTGCTCGAAATAAAAAGGTACAGTCGAGTTCTCCAATATCTGTACAGCCAACCGTTCATAAATATCTGTACATAGACCTTATTACCGTAACATAAGGTTCATGTTTATATATTTATGAACGGTTGGCTGTACAGATATTGGAGAACTCGACTGTACCTAAAGTTTTGAGGCCAGTTAATTTGTTAGTGGTAAAGCAACGCCCTAGTATATGAAAGGTACTTGGTTATACCGGTATATCTACTGATTCACGTTGCTGGTACAGCAAAACTAGTGCCCGTCGGTCGTGTAGGGCGACTCGTCCTCTCATCAAGTATGCGCATAGTTATGTTAAACTAGACTTACATCTCAGTTAGGAACTTATTTTATATACTTACCTAATAAAATAATCATTGGACAAATTTGTTCTATATTAATTGCATTAGTATATTTTCTGTATGATTATATATTTTTAAGAGAAGTGTATCTAGATTGGGTCGTATGTAACTGTGGCAGTTTTTAAACGTAATTATGGAGTTATGTTGGATAACTTGTTTGTTGAACCATTCCACTCGCTTGGGTTCGTCGGCCGCGGCCGGCTCTAGAGCCCGCCGCGGGCCTAGCATCCAGTCTCAGGTGAAGCCCCAACTGACACGATCCATTTCAAATTAATATAAGGTACCTTAATACCAGACATCCTTCATTATAACTTACGCAATAGATGTTCAATTATTACCTACCTCCCAGCTTCAGTGAAAGTCTAACGGCGTTTGATTGGATCCGTGTCGGTTCGTTCTTCACCGGAGCGGTCCTACACGATATTAAGCTAAGCAGATTGCGTAGTTCCGCGTCACACCTTATGTGAACGAGTCGCGGGGACGCCTCAAGCTATCGCCGAGTTGTTTTGTGATATAACCCGAACCGCGAGTAGAATCCGTGCTTTACGTAAAGCAATATTTGTTATTAAAAATCGATCCCGATTTGTATAGTCGAGTCCCGGTATAATAATTATACATAGGTTATAATATAAATGTAATACATATGTGGCGTTTGCGCGTATGCAACCATAGCGCTTGTTAGTCGGTCCCGCCGTTGGCCGGGCGGGCGGCCCGCCTCCCCGCTGCAGACAAGTTTCAAGAGGTTTCGAGACGGTCAGGAAAATCTAAATGCTTCGAGTCAAGCCGCTCGACCGTCTGGGAACCTTTTAGACGCGCGCTGCCCTCGCGGCCAACAATTTACCTGCGATAACGTTGACCGGTGCCAGCCTATCGCGAGATCTAAATTATATTACATATTTTTATTTATATAATTATGTCGTATAACGCAATCAATGTTGGTTTTTTTAATGAAATTGTTTAAGTTTTACATCGCGGCTGTGTACCGCAACGTGCAATCGAGTAGCGCCGCTTCCTCGCCCGCTGGACTCCAACTGTGGCTTTGCATTACACGATGATGGTACATTACTGAGCATTTGTGACCTCAAAGAGTTGCTAGTGGTCGACGGCGAATTAATTGACGGAATACGTAGTGAATAGAGTTTTTGACGCATTCTCTGTCGGCTGTCAGATCCAAGACTGTGTCCCAAACGCATAGGTGCGTTCAAATTACTGTTAAATTCTGACATCGGCACACGAAAGTAACTAAAACGCGTATTTGCGTTGCCAACAGTGAATGCGGTAAATCCAATTCCCAGGACGTGTTACGAGCTCTCACTGATTTTTCGCAATTTTCTAGAGTTGTTCTAATGCCTGGAATTAGCCATAAATACGTAGGCATGATAGTTTCCTCATAAAAGTTATAATGTAACCCTACATGTCGAAGTAGGTAATGTACGAGTATTGTATAAATTAAACCCGGGAGGCGGGAAGCGGTAATTTTGAAAATTCAGTATAAAATAGCGTAGAGCCGCGACCAGGCATTTCATACAGCTGTATTATGAAGCGGAGCTCCACAGACGGACGCTGACATCCCGGTCGAACTGTATGTTTTTGTATTGTGTAAATATTTTGGATTTATTAAGATTATTATATTGAATAAAAAAAATATTGTAAATGTATGGAGTGTTTTATTTTAAAACCCCGCTTTCTAGTGTTCGATGTGTACCAGAGCGAAGTCGTGAAGGAGTAAGAATTTTGCCTTACGTCGTTAGTTTGAAAATAGCTCGTACCACAAAATCGATAATCTGGTCAAGTGAACTTTACGAAGGGTGCATTAAGGTTCAGATTGGTTTACATATCGACAGTACTGTCTATATCGATTTGGGATACGAGCTTGTTTCAAAGTAGGGACGATTAGTTGTTAGTAAGGGTACGCTTGCATTGAAGAAGAGCGGTGGGGAGAATTGCAGAATCATTCGCATTAGTTGAAATTCACATCTCGCGCTGCTCTCAAATGTAATGGTCGTCAATTCTGCTCGTCTGCACTGTCCCAGTGGCACCCTGGGGGGTCTCCCCATCTATCAACGAGGAATCGGCTTCAGCTTATCGGAAAAACCTTTTATGTCAACGCAATAAGAGCGAAAAAGACTTCGATCGGATCGGCTACGCGGGTCGAATGGAGCCGAGCTTATCGACGTCTTTTTCGCTCTTATTGCGTTGACATAAAGGTTTTTCCAATCGGCTGAAGCCGATTCCGCGTCGATAGATTTGGGGAGACCCCAAGGCGCTCATCAAATAAAAACATTGAATCAATGTTTACGGATTCGCTGCCGGCCGTCGGGCTCCAGATTTCTTCAGGAGCCACAAACTCACATGTGCGTTCAAATAACTACCAAACTATGACAGCTGCACTAGTCGAAAGTAACGAAAACGCATATATGCGTTCCCGGCACCGATTTAGACATTCGACTACAAAATAAATCACTGTTTTGTATTATTCACCAACAAATTCAATTGATTTTGCATCATATTGTAAAGAGGGCAAAGGTCGAATCTTCAAGTAGATTTGAGGTTGAAATAAGCACTATGCCCGGAAAAGGTTAAAAATATAGTCGTTATGCAATAGTTCAAAAATCTGGGTAGGTCCCATTTTCATTATATAGAACTGATAAAGGCACGATTTTTAACTGTTACTTCACGATTTCACTGTTCTAGTGGTTCTATAGGACCGACCCAAAAATCTCGAACATAATGACAGTCGTCTTAAGAAAAGAATCATGAATAATAAATATGAATTTATTTTTTATCCAAGGACTTCCACAACGATAAAACATAGTGACAATAAGTACATAAAACAACGCAGCACATATGGCACTCGATCAAAATATAACCTTAGAAATACCACACATTTCCAATTCCCAAAGCTTAAAACAAGTTGAACCCACTCTGAAGAGTTGTATACATAATTTTTAACGTACTTACATTATAATTGTAATACTAAAAAATATTTAGGCCCCGAAATGTAAACACAAAGTAATTTACAAAAGTATGGCTCAATTGGCGCGGTATGAGTATAAGAACTACTGGTTCAAGGCCAGCTAATACGAATTTTTCTTTGTGTTGTCAATGTATTAAAAAAAAACATAACAAAATATACTTCACCTAAGAAGTAAATAACAAAGTCTGTTGTTTTTGTGTGTAAGTGCGACTTTACACAGGATGTCCCAAAACTCAACCATAAGTTGGTACCGGGCAAGATATCAAGTTATACCAGTTTTGAAAAATAATAAGAAAAAAATCCAAAATAAATACAAAAATACAAAAAAATACAAAATAATTTATTTGACAAAAAACAACATTTAAAATAACATAGATATCCATCAGACACCAAACTAGGCTAAGCCTGTATTTTGGTCATCTGCGAGTGCGGTTAACAAAACAATGAAATGATTTTATCTTAAAAACTATGAATATTTATTTGTTATAGTACACTAAAAACGAGCAATTACATGTGTAAATATAACAAATAAATGACACTTAGTTAAGCGATAATATTCACAACAGCAGTTTTAGCGTTAGATATTTAAAAAGAAAGTACACCGCTTACAGGGCCTGATTTAGAGGTCTGGAGGCCTCGGGGCATAAATGGAGTGGAGGTCGGGGCCACAAATTATTTTCGAAATACTCGTCGGAATTTGAAAATTTTTTTTTCGATTTCTTTTATGGGGGCTCCGGATTTCCTCCCCTAAATCCGGCCCTGATCGCTTAACTAAGTCATATGGATTTTTTCTTATATTTCCAGGACTTTCACAACTTGTGCCTTTCGTCCGGTACCAGGTTATGGTTGAGTTTTGTGACACCCTGCATAAGTTTCGGTTAGTAATCATTTACTTCTTAATTGTTTAAGTAGCTATATGACTAGTCAGCTGGTAGCTGTTATTTGTGAACAAGATAGTTTCCATTACATACCTGCATGCTACATGCCGGCCGGAAAGCAGTGAGAAAAAAATGTTGCCAATATTTGGGAACTTTCCGCCATGTATGGTCAGTGCAAAAATCAGTATCGATTTAATCCTCCCATCGTCATATACCTATACCTTAATTCGACGACATAAGAGCTATGGGACATATTTATGAGCAAGTTGTGTGCACCCATATTTTTACACTTGACTATACATTGCCCTAATATTAGGATAAATATTTGAAATTAGGCAGTAACAGGAGTGGTTATAGATGTTGAAATATGTGCCATGATCAGTACAAAATCAAACTGAAATGAATAAAATCGTAAAATATAGAATTTACAATAAAATTGGCTTACAATACTATCTAAAAGCGAAAGTACATAAATAACTAAACTTATTTAGCCAAAAACATAAAATTTAATTTTAAGATACACAAAATATTTCACAAAATTTAATATCATAAAATTTATGATATTTATAATTTTCAAAAAGGACTCGACCCCACTGTAGTAAATTGTGTCTGTAACGGCTGTTTCTAAAGTCTAGTTAGTTAAAGAGCGATTGGTTGGATCAATATTTGAAATGGTTGGAGTACCTTGTACCATTGTCAAAATTACTCAAGAAACCTGGCGCGGAACTTTTGAACGCCACACATCGTTATTGTTACGAACAAAATTGATTCTTAATCGGATGCGGGTAGATTAATTTTTGTACTACTGTATTGTCGTCTATACACGACGCTGGCGTTCAAAAGGTCAAAGACAAAACCAGTTTAAATTATAATTGTAAAATAAGATTCTAAGTTTTTTTTTTTTTTTTTTTTTAATGATATAGGGGGCAAACGAGCAGACGGATCGCCTGATGGTAAACGATTACCGTCGCCCATAAAGTTACTTTGAAATAAATAGTCAATTCAGAATAAAGCCTTCCACAGACCACGCGACGCCGATGCGCCGGAGCGTGCGGAGCGCGATGTATAGCACTGAATCTTACGGGTATGTATTACAATACCGAAGTACGAAAGACCGAATGTATTAAAACATCGAATGGGTCAAAAGACCGACACGATTTTTTTCTGAAACCGTTAACTTTTTAAGATTGTTATAAAACAAACCTAACCTAACCTAATGGGTTCTGTATGATGCCGTTTTAATAAATTCTGAGAAGTTTACGGTTCCAGAAAAAAATCGTGTAGGTCTTTTGACCCATTCGATGTTTTAACACATTCGGTCTTTCGTACTTCGGTATTGTAATACATACCCGAATCTTACATACGGTGACACACACCGTCCGCGGTGCAGCTTATATGATTCAGGTGTTATACAATGCGCTGGGCCCGCTCCATCGCCGCCCCGCGCATGACCTGCGCTCTGGGGTGTGGTAGCCATAAGACATCGCAACACTGAGCTGCGTGTGTTAACTACCCTCTGTGCTTCTATTTAGTAGTGTCACTAAACTGACCATACATACAGCGCTCGACTTGATTAGTGACTTGTCTCCAGAACGTAGATAGAATACAAATATTTCCGAACGAAAAAAAAGTTTGGGGTTTGTTATTTGCCTTTTATGTATTTAATCGTTGTAAATGTGCTTTAAGTAACTTTGGCATTAGTAAATTAAATACACGCTTAACTATAATACGCAGAATTATATAGGAAAATAAGTTTTAGGTGCCTAACCAGTAGGTACTTAGCGTAGAACAAACATTGGTGTAAGTGGGAATTGCACAAATTTGTACTAGACCGTGACATGTATAAATTAAACAAACTTTAGAATTGTAAGAGCCTTCTTTTGTAAATAGGCTTTTTTTAAGTTTGGATACATATTTTTTAAACGCAATGAATTCGTTCTTCGGTCCCACATGAAGGAGAATCAGATCTCATAAAATCGTAAAACATTGCTGTTATAGTTTAAGACTATTATAAAAAAAGTCAAAGAAATACAAGAAATACATTTCCGTTGACATGTCGATTTAAAATGTCAATTTTTGTAAAGAAACATGTAAAACTGTTGTTAATAAGAGTTCAATATTTTAACCTATATCACTTTACGAATAAGTATCAAGAAGCTCATTTGAACTGCAGATAATTAAAATTTTAGATTCAGATAAATTTCGCTTAAATTTTATAAAATACACTTCACACTCATAAGGATGGTAGTTTGAGCCCATAGGTTACATTGATTTCGTTCGAATAAAGACACGTACCTGACAGACAGAGCTGAAAAAATACTCCACTCTGAGGTCAATATATAATTTTCATTACCCATCCCTTTCTAAATTTTCTGTTTCGCTCAGCTCTGTCTGTAAGCAAGTAGTCCACCGTGTCTCACTGTTTAATTCATTCCTTGTAACTTTAACAAAGCACGGAATAGATGGAAGAGGTTGAAGGAGCCTTCAAATGCAGCATCAGCAATCCAGCTGAATCTAGAACGTTTTTCGGGTTCTTTGGTACCGTTTCGTAGCTGGCCACAAAATGGGAATCCGAAATTACCTGTTTGTAGCTGGCTACGTAATGGGCCTGCGTAGTTAAGGGCCGTTTGGTAAGCAATTGGTAAGCTGGTGACCAACGGCGGTTACGAATCGGTAATGGAAAAGTCCCATTTTGAAGCCAGTTACGAATTGGGGTTTTTTTCCCGTTTCGAAGCTGGTTACGAACTTATAGCTACGAAACGGTACCAAAGGTTTCGGGTTGGTAAACAAGTAGTGAAATATTTATTTTCTCAGTTCGATCTTTCACGCATTCGCTGTCGGCCGTCAGACTCGGGACTTCTTCAGGTGCTACAAACGCACGTGTGCGTTCAAATGACTGCCAAAATATGACAGCGGCACAAGGCGAAAGCCACGAATACGCATATATGCGTTCCCGCCAGTGAATGCGGGAAAAGAATGGGGCTCTGAAGTGTTTAACCGTCGTAATCCACGTGCAACAAAAATCTAAGGAAATATCCACGAACTAAAACCATAAAAAGTGGGATTTTTAGTTGACGGACATATTATTCGACCATTTTCATAACACACGGGATACAGCGTTTGAAACGCTTCAAAGCCCCACCCAAAGTCTACGGCACAAAAAACGGGATGTACAAAAATTATTACATTTAACAATAAAACTTGTGCTAACTAACATAACTGGCAGCACGAACAATAAGGACAATATCGGAGGATACAGGAATATCGTCACTACTTTGAAAAAATCTCGTATCTCAAATCAATATGTATACACCACGACCAGACGACCAGACGACCAGACGACCAGATGGCCTAGTGGTTAGAGAACCTGACTATGAAGCTTGAGGTCCCGGGTTCGATTCCCATGTCGTGGCAGATATTTTTATGAAAAATACGAATGTTTGTTCTCGGGTCTTGGGTGTTTAATATGTACTTAAGTGTGTATCTATCTATATAAGTATGTTTATCCGTTGCCTAGTACCCATAACACAAGCTTTGCCTAGCTTACTTTGGGACTAGATCAATTGGTGTGAATTGTCCCGTGATATTTATTTATTTATTTTTATTTATACCAAACTGAACTTTATTGCACACTCAATAAAGTTAACTTAGCCAGATTATCTATTTTGAAATACGAGCTTTTTTCAAAGTAGTGACGATATCCCACGTAAAACCCCTACGGCTTTTCCAACCTCTTTCTTCTATCCCATGCTTAAAACTACACACAAGCTTATCTCGCGAGAGAATAGGCCTCACACCTCACAACTCGTCGTCAAAGTGCTCCCCCATGAGGTCGTTTCCGTAGTCCGTCGCCTCCGAACCCACGAACTGTTGGTGGTGCCGAAGGATCTCCTCGAACCCGAGCCTGCCGTCGTCGTCGTCGTCGGCCGATGCGAACAGGTGTTCCACCTCCTCGGTCGCTATCTCGCTGCGAGGCAAATCATCATCATCATTATCAACTAGATAGATTATTGGTTAGTGGCCTATGAAGCTGGACGCAGCGGGTTCGAAGGCCGGTAGGGGCAGATCGCTCGTTCCCTAAATATCAGAATTGCAAAATACTAGATTGCCGACTTACCCTATTTCTAAAATACCAAATTCCCAGAATACCAGACTTTCCTGTCACCGTGTTTTTCTCTATATCGGATTGCCAAAAAAGCTTGTTTTCAATACACCATGTTCCATTCAAAACCGAATTCCCGTAATACCAGATAGTGACATGACCAGGCTCGTAAAACACGACCCCCTAGCCTCCCCACGACGACCACAACAAGCCTGACGAACCTGATGATTCCACTATCTGGTATTACGGGAATTCGGTTTTGAATGGAACATGGTGTATTGAAAACAAGCTTTTTCGGCAATCCGATATAGAGAAAAAAAATCAAGTAATATTTTTCTAAGGATTTCATATGTGTACGGAATCATCCAAGTTTAGGTATGTTTTATACCTTAGGCTACTGTTTACTCTTAAACTACAAATAATTTCCAAGCAATCTTAGCCGCTATAATTTTCCTAGTAAATTTGATATATACACTACCATTCTGAATTTTTTCAAATTTTTCCATTTAATAGTTTAGATTTTAGAGGGGGGGCACGCTCGATTTTAATGAAAATTTTCACTTTAAAGTTGAATATTTCGCAAACAAATCACTGAATAGAAAAATCATGTTAGCAACCCCGCAATGGTTTTAAAAGACCTATCCAACGATACCCCACACTATAGGATTAGACGAGAAAAAAAAAATCACCCCCCCTTTACGTCTATGGGAGGTACCCTAAAAAAAATTATTTTGTTATTTTTTATTTTACCACTTTGTTGGCGTAACTGATATGTATATTCGTGCCAAATTACAGCTTTCCAGTACTAACGATCTCTGAGCTTAGCTGCGGACAGACAGACAGACAGACAGACGGACAGACATGGCGAAACTATAAGGGTTCCTAGTTGACTACGGAACCCTAAAAAACACGGTGACAGTATTTTAGAAATAGGGTAAGTCGGCAATCTAGTATGTTGCAATTCTGATATTTAGGGGACGAGCCGGGAAGATATTTGTGTGTATGTTTTACTCGAGTCATGGATGTTATAAATATGTATATATTTAAGGATGCTTGATGCTTACCTATATCTATAATATTTCAAACTAAATACAAACTGAAATATAGATGCACAGAAAAAACCCCAGAAAAAAGACCAATGCTGGGAATCGAACCCAGGTCCTCAGCGTTCCGTGCTGCCCCCAGCCGCTGCTGCCGTGGTGCTGTAGACCAGTGATGGTGTAGGGGTAAGCACGCAGCACGGAACGCTGAGGACCTGGGTTCGATTCCCAGCATTGGTCTTTTTTCTGGGGTTTTTTCTGTGCATCTATATTTCAGTTTGTATTTAGTTTGAAATATATGGTTTCACGGGATGACCGTAAAAGTAATAAAAAAATTAAGTTGAAGAAAATAAAAAATAAATAGAAAAAGATACTTCATACTTAACTATATCTATAATTTAATACCGTCAACATACATACATAACTCCATAGTAGTTTTTTACTATTTTTATTCTTATAATTTATCCTACGAATATTATAAATGCCAAAGTTTGGATTTTTCTATTTTTGTTAGACAATCATGCAAAAACGACTCGACGGATGTGGATGAAATTTGGCAAACAGATAGTTCATAACCTGGATTAACACATAATATACTTTTGTCCCAAAAATCTCGCAACGTAGCAGTATTCTTTGCAGCCGAAGTCACCTCGAAGCAATATCTCATTAAGAATAAAGGAAAATACTTAGTATAATAATATTTTTTTTCTATATTATTTCGTACCTTTGAGTCGCTACAATTGCTAAAATTCAATAAACAATTTTTAAACACTAATACTCTTTTGACATTACTATTTATTAATGAAAACTCATAAAAAAATATTACTGAAATATAGGTTTAGACTAAGTTAGCTGTAAATTTTTTACAAATCTTTTTATTACTTCTCGTATATTTTGGTTGTAGGTGTAGGTACATAGATTAGCGCTGCGGTCTGCGATGCCTTTAGGATGGTGTGTGGTACTTACTCGTTGTCGGGCACCACCCAGCGCCGCAGCTCGGCGTTGTCGAGCCGGCCGTCGCCGTCGGCGTCGAGCTCGTGGTCGAACTTGTCTCTCTCCGCCACCATCCACGACTGGTCTTGTTGCGTTCCTGCAACCAATATACTCAACATTAGAAACCAGTTGAAAATGAATTCCCTATTTACATAAAAAAAAAAAAAATATTAGGGGACAATCTTACACAAATCGACCTAATCCCAAACTAAGCAAAGCTTGTACTATGGGTACTAGACGACGATAAACATACTTATATAGATAAATAAATACTTTAATGCATAGAAAATATCCATAACTCAGGAACAAATATTCGTGCTCATCAATAAATGCCCTTACCGGGATTCGAACCCAGGACCTCTTGCTTCGTAGGCAGGCAGGCAAAGCATCTTCAAACTGAACTCGCCGTCACGGCCGTCAGAGGGTCACCTTCATTTGAATAATAAAGGTTTATAGACGCCTGTGGCTGTGGGCACAAAGGGGCTGTTCATTTATTATGTAACAACTTTTACCAGCGGTTTTGCACTTCAAGGATTAGATCCCGGAGCTGAATTGGGTAGTGTCTGGGTAAAAAAACACCGTCAGTCAACATTAAAAATTACAAAAACAAAAAGTGTGTAATAGTTCGGGACGCCAAGGCGTGACGTCACCCGAAACTTCAACGGGTTAAATCTTCATATTGTTTTCGTTTGATTGACAAAAAATAAATAAATACAATAACATAATATTTCGAGTAATAAAAACTCATAGTAATTTAAAGTTATTTTATTTATTCGGCATAGAGTACATGCCAGGTCAGAGTAATGATGCATATAAAGGCACTTTACATTGTCCTCTATCATAGTCAAAAAATACGTGTCCAATATACTTTGATAATCCAACAGTTAGATTCTAATTGACGGAATAATCATATTTTTTTAGGAATCTACTTATTATAATTCCGAGATTTTACCTAATTCCCATAAAATACAGAGCGTTCTTCAACTGCTAGAAGTAACGGCTCGTGCGAGCGAAAGCAAAGGGTATTTTTAATTAAGTAATTGTACCTACCACTATTAATTGTACTACTTCTGTACCTCTACCATGAGTTTACACTAGTTTACGTGACCGTACTCGCTAGCGACGGCGTAAATTATTTGTATGGAGAATTGTACAGCGCCTCTAGCGGTCACTTACAGAAGCACAATTCTCCATACAATCATTTACGCCGTCGCTAGCGAGTACGGTCACTGTAAACTAGTGTAAACTCATGATAGAGGGATAGAGGTACAGAGGTACGTGACATGAATGTGATATGCTTCGGCAAAACCAGCGTTTCGATTATTTTTTTAAATAATGTTTCGCTTTCATCTGTTTTTAGATAACGCGCGCCACGTTGATAACAGCGCGCATTGTATGTTTTCATTCACGTCGCGGTGGGCGACGCCTATCACTCATATAAATCCAACAGTTTTTTTGGTACGATAGTACGATACCTTATTTTTTGCTTACGTACTACCCTAGCACGTTGACTTTGGTGTTTACAGTAAGCCTGTAAATTTAAATTGTACTCTGTTAATGAATTTATAAAATTTTAGGCATGTTGGACCGAAACCCCCCAAAATCTTGGCCACTTCTGACCTTGACCACTCCCAAAATCCTAGCCACTTCTGACCATGACCACTCCCAAAATCTAAGCCACTTCTGACCATGACCACTCCCAAAATCTAAGCCACTTCTAATCGTGAACACTCCCAAAACCTTGGCCACTTCTGACCGTGACCACTCCCAAAATCTTGGCCATTTATGATCGTGATCGCCTCCAAAATCTTGGCCACTTCTGATCGTGACCACCTCCAAAATCTTGGCCACTTCTGACCGTGACTACTCCCAAAATCTTGGCCAATTCTGACTGTGACCACACCCAAAATATAGATACGACTGCACTTGGGACGGAGCTTTCTAAGGCTTACAATATAATTACGATATGGATAATGGAGCTTACCCCTGTCGCCGATGAACTCGTTGAAGTCAATGAACCCGTCTTGATTCTGGTCCTTCTCCCGCAGCGTCTGGTTCAGCAGGAACCCGTGCATCTGTTCGTGCTCCTCGGGGTTGGAGAACAGCTGCCGGCAACGCGCACAGTCACACACATAGAATAATGGCCATTCACAAATTATGTCACTCCAATTTTGGGATTACTTCAACCCCCCCCGACCCCGACGTTTCAAATGGCAAATATTTTGTGCCGAAAACTGTTACACCCTCCCCCCTTAAGCGTGTGACGTAATTTATGGCTAGCCCACTAGCAGCATAATGCTAACAATATTAATTACTAGAGTCTAAATGTATCGTCAATCTAAAACATGGTGTTCCAAAAGTCAACGATAACTTGGCCTACCAGGCGAGAGGCCAAGTTATATTATTTATTATTTAACGTTTGCGTTCTCCTTCAACAATTATTTCACCATTGTTCTTTAATTACAATCGCGTCAATAATTAGCCACGCGTTGTTTTTGTAAAACAATCAGGTAGTACGCGCGCGGGTCAATAAAGTTGATTAGCAACACCCAAAAAATATAAAAAGCAACAACTTTTTATAGTGTAGGATGGATGGGTGCGGTTGCGGTTAAAACAAAACCCCGCACTACTTTCAAAAAGCTCGTATCTTAAATCGACGTGTAACTAAAGTGAACCCCAAAGTCAACCACGTAAAGTTCACTCAGTAAGATCATTAATAATAAAAAAAAAAATAAAAAAAGAAAAAAAATATTAGGGGACAATCTTACACAAATCGACCTAGTCCCAAACTAAGCAAAGCTTGTTAATTAGTTTTGAGACACGAGCTTTTTAGGGTTCCGTACCCAAAGGGTAAAAACGGGACCCTATTACTGAGGCTCCGCTGTCCGTCCGTCTGTCCGTCCGCCCGTCTGTCGCCAGGCTGTATCTCATGAACCGTAACAGCTAGCCAGTTTGAATATTCAAAGATGACGTATTTTGGTTGCCGCTATAACAAAAAATACTAAAAACCAGAATAAATAAATATTTAAGGGGGCTCCCATACAACAAACGTGATTTTTTGCTCGTTTTTGCTCGATATTATTAGAACGCAATCACAATCAATTTCACTATTTCTTTCTGTCACACGACGTAGGATTAAGGTAGAAAGAGCCGGTGAATGCGATCGTGGGCAGTCACTAGTGAAATTCGATCGAACCCACGACCGAGCTCTGGCAGTTTTTTTTTTTTTTTTTACATAAAAACTGACCCGTGATTGACCACTATCTCACCTGATGAAAAGTGTAGATGAGGCCAAAGGTGTAGCCTTGAAGAGACCTAAGTTGTATTTATCAGGAAATACAGACGACGGGATCAAGATAAGATGATTGGGATAAGATCATTAAATGGTCTAAAGAAGATAAAAATTAAAAGCTTGCTTATTTCTGCCTGGGGAACTCACCTCGAACTCGTTCACGTCGAGTTTCCCGTCGCCGTTGAGGTCGGCAGCGTGCCACATCACCTTCTCTTCTTGTACCAGCTGTGAACAATGGTACCGCGTTAACATACCCTCATAATGACTACAGAATAGTAATGCTTTGTAGTGGTAGAGCCATGTTGTAGCTGGCCGCTGCATCACGAATGGGCCGGCTCGTCCACCGCAGAGCACCGGCGTGAAGCAGCAGTACTCCTGATGCGTTTCGTACGTTCAGTGAGAGCGCCGGGGGCCCAATACGTCTCCTCCTCCAACTCCCCTATTCCCTCTCCTTTTTTAAAGGCCGGCAACCTACGAGCATATAACCCCTAGAGACGTAGTGAAAGGCGACACTAATCTGTCGACTAGTCAGTGATTTATCAATGATGTATTTCCCGACTCCTTGGTTTACCGTCAGTTTCAACCATAAAGTATGATCAATGAGACAGCTGACATTTACGATTTAAATGGTGCGGAAACAACAGTAAAAAATGTAATGAAACAAAAAACAATGTTACTTTTCATCGGCAAGTCCATTTGTTTATTTTATCAAAATATTTACGAAAATTTGATTAGTTGCAACGCGGGTCAAGTTGGATTGGACTGGTCCGTCCCCCATCTTTTTCTTTCTCACTGCAATCGTGTATATCTATCTCTTATTATCGTAATTAGTCTCGTGTCGCCAATGACTAGTGTGGTGCGATGCATTTATTTTATATTGTCGATAATTATCCACTAAATGATTATTGTATCTATTGATATCGGATTTTTTTTTCGTGGTTTATTACTATTAGACTTCGTGATATTAATTATAATTCTTATTTTCGTGTACGGTCGAACAAATCGAATCATGACACAGGATAGAACCTTTTAATAATCAATTTCACTATGATTTCCATGACAAAAGTATGAGATGTCAACATAACATTAGTAGCACAAAGGTCCACCCTGGGTCATGATTCAATTTGTTCGACTGTACCTGTATTGGATAGGTATAACGTAATTTTATTTGAACTATACCTATTATGTTAATATTTTAGTACTTACTTAAGTTCAATAAACCATTAAAAGTACTTTTCAACTTGTTTAGTTTAAGCTTAAAATAAATTCAAAGTTGGCATTTAAATTTTACCAGAGTGTACTGCTTGAAAATCCTTTTTGCACAACCTTTTATCGATATCGATAGAAAGCATAGTCATTACGATGCACGCCCTAGCGATCGGGTTCGGAATACTTCGGAACACTTCGAACCGATCGCAACTCCCCCCGCACCTCAGCTAGTTGACAGAATCGTTTCCTTTTAAATTCGCAGGCATTACGTCTCCAGGGGTTATATGCTCGTAGCCGGCAACAGATCACTGACTGTTTGAGTTGGGCTGGGGTATCATTTTTTTAGTACCACTCGTTGCTATGGTTACACAAATTCTGTCCCTTGGACAACCTAAGCATAACTGATTGAAGTCATTAGTCAGTTAGTCAGTGTCATCTCATCATATTATTGCAAGGGAAAATTGAGTTTGTTGTATCATGACGTGCAAATGAACTTCAACCATTGGGTGGTAGACCATATTTCTGGCCGACTGTGTCATGGTATCATGACTGTATTACATTTGAAATTTACCATGAGCATTATGGTGAAGGCAAAACATCTAGAAGAAACCTATATACACCTGCGAAGAAATTCAATGGTGTGTGTGTGAAGTTGCCAATCCGCATTGGGCCTTTGTGGGAACTACGGCCTAACCCCTCTTATTCTGAGAGGTAGCCTGTGCCTTGCAGTGGGACGTATATAGGCTGGGATGATATACCATGCCGGTGTCCCCGGTGTCCTCAGGCGCGATCTCCTCTTCGGCGTCGACTCCGAAGGCGTCCTGCAGGTACTCTGCCCACGTGACGACGCCGTCGCGGTTGTCGTCCGCCTCGCCCATGCGTTCCTCTGCTTCCTCACGCGACAACTTGCTGGACAGACCACACATTATGAAAGAAATTAAATTAAATGAAAGTCTTATTGATGCAGAAACAGTAACATAAATACAGTGTTAGCGGGCCACAAACTTGGTATGTAGGTTGGTATTCCAAACAAAAACGAATTGCAGTGTTTTGATCTAGGTGCATAGTGATTTAACGCATTTACTGCCACCGACGCATATAAGTGTTTTCGAGACTTTGCCCAGTGCCGCTGTCATAATTATTCATACCTTTTGAACGCACATGTGCCTCGGTGTCACCTGTGGCAGCCAGGTGGCAGTGAATGCGTTAAAAGATATATTGACAGTTATATAGAGAAGAGGATGAGAAATATATACGCGGTGACTTTTACTAAGGGCCCGTTGTTTGATCAATAGTTAAACAAACTAATAGTCAAATTTCCTTTGAAATGCGTTAACTATTGTTATGTTTGCCATATATTTTAACTATTAGTTTGTTTAACTATTGATCAAACAACGGGCTCTTAGTAGCAGAATTATACATTAGACAAGACAAAGACCATTAGTAGGATTTTAAATAAAACTTACAAATTTCCCAAATTATAGGCATTATAGGATTATAAAAAGTTTTAGTAAAAAATTGGACATTGTAAAAAGAATTCTTTCAGTAAGTTAAAAAACTGGAGGAAGGGTATATAGAAGAATGAAAGTAAACATTTATTTATGACAGTTACAAACAGGATAATAGTTAGAAAAAAACATACAAAAATAAATTAATAAATAAATGGTCCTAACTCAGAATGATTCCAGTGCTATCCAATTCAACCATATGGTAACTCTACATCTTCTTCTATCTATCTTCTAGTAGTCTATTAAATAAATAAATCTCATGTTGGGTATTCATTATCAAACTCCTAAACGGCATGACCGGCTTTTTAGGAAAAGTTTTCTCTATATTTGGCAGGTCTGAGAATAGGTTGTAGGCTATTTTCAACCGACGAAAACAAAAGGAGGAGGTTCTCAATTCGACGTGTATATTTGTTTTTTTTTTTTTTTTTTTTATGTATGACCACGCATAATTTTACACCCTATTCTTCACAGACGGAGTCGCGGGCAATAGCTAGTAATAATATAATATCCAAAAAATATTATAAGTTTTGCTGAAAGGAAGAGATTTACATTAAATACTTCAAAATAGAAGCTAGATTGTATTTACATACCTACAAAACTCTAAATCATTCTAAACGTGGAATGTGGGTGAAATCATTTTTATAAAGTCTCTATCTCAGTACTTCTGCTTGTTTAATTTAATCACTGTGTGATAGTATTTAAATGGTTTGTACCACTAGAACAAATAATAGACTGTAAAAAATAAAATTGTAAAAAAAAATATGAATTACCAGACACAGTTTCCTTCCCATATGTATGTAAAAGGCATGGTTTGTGTTTAAATATTAAATATGCTGTAACACGGCCAGTAAAAAATCACAATGAAGGCAATAAGAGACTCTACTTCAGATAAAGCATTATCATGTATGTATTGCACATTTTACAAAATCGTTATTTCACAAAGTGTGATAGACATAAAAGTAAAAATAACTACCTATACTATTATACAAGTTATTGCCCCCGCATTGCTTACTTTTATACAGGGTTATTTGTAATTCACTAGCATCCTTTTAACCCTAAACTCCTACCACTTAAACAAATGTTTTTTGTTTTATGGCTTTTGTCATAACTTAATATTTTTGGTGTAATAACGTTTTGAAAATTTGAGATTACCTCTTATTTTTACGCTACTCTGTGTATTTGTATGGGAAAAAAAGTGCTTCATTTTAAAAAGTCGTAAAACAAAAAACATTTGTTTGAGTGCTAGGAATTCAGGGTTAAGAGGATGTCAGTGAATTAAAAATAACCCTGTATTTGGGGTAAAAAGGTTGACATTTGGTATTAAGTCAAAATTGCTACAAAATTGGTGCTGGTGCCTAAAATTGATTTGTACGGCAAATTAAGTCAACATGTAACTAATTAAAATGTATAGGAATGGTGGTTAGTTTTCTTTTTGAATTTTTTTGTGTAAATCTCTAATTGAACAGTTATTCAAACATTTCTGATTTAGGTCAGGAATGCTAAGATCCGTAAATGTATCCTAGTAATCATTCTTTGTCACACCCTAGACATAGGATATATATTTTCCCGGAATTTCCATGGGAATGGGAATTATACAGCCGGGTTTTTTAAATCTCGTATTGAAATTAAAGTTATTACTAACGAGTCATTGTGACATGCCTTATGGTTTTTCACTTCACTTTTTTGGTCAACTGTACATAAGCCTTGTTAAAATATTAGAAAAAAAAATGTTTAGGTAACATCAATTTTTATACATGTAATGAAACAAAGCATTAAGCAATTCTATTTTATAAATTCACATATGAAATTTCTCAATAAGCTTCAACATCTAATTATCATTTTCTTATCAACATTTCTCAGTAACCCATTCTCATTACATTACCATATTCAAATGTTATCTGCATTGCCTTATTCAGTACTTATTCAAACCTTAAAGCACGAATAAGAATTACATGATAAGTACTATTAGCTAGAGTAGAGTAGCAGTAGAAAAAAAGGAACTCACCGAAAGGAGTTCAGTATCCACTCTTTGAGCTCAATCCTGTCAATGAACTGATCACCATTCACGTCCATTTTCGGTAGCAACAGCGCCAGCCGCCTCTTAGACTCCTCGGGACTAAGCTTGTCATATTCTTCAGCTTCCTTCACACTTCCTATTGAATAATAATAAGTCACAACCAGCACAACAGGTACGAAAACCACTAGCGCGCGTCTCATCGACATCGCGACTGGCTTATCAGGCTATTAAACCCAAGACATTGCAAAATTTAGAGGCAAACCACTCGACGCATAAAAAAAAGTAAACAATGCACCTAAGATGGCTTCGTGATCGAACTCCGAGTTGTGTCCGGAGTCCCCGTAATGGTCGAAGTCCCGCGCCCGGTAGCTCCCGTCGCCTTCCCGCTCCTGGGTGTCCACGCTATGGGAGTGCACCGCTGCAGAAGCACAGTTCAATAACAAATTCTGGGTCAGCAGGAACATAAAAGACAGGATGAACGCCGAAGCCATTTTATCACGATCCGATTTCCGGTTTTTTGATTCAGTTCGTTAACGGCTTTATTATGCAAATCTCATTATATTAGGTTTATTTTCAGAAATAGCGTTTCGTCATTGAAGCACAATATTAAGAGCTGCTGACAGACACGGGTTGACTGTCCGCTTGACAGCTGAGGACTCGTGGGTGGGTTTTCATTCGGGAGAGATAAAATGATTTACGATTGGTTCTAGCGATAATAAATCCTACGGGTTCTAGTCTGTCATTGGCCGGGCGAACATTTGGATGTTACGCCTAATGGTAGCGTCACGAATTTGACTTAACTTTAAATTGACCGTGAAATCTCGTAAAATGTAATTATTTTTAACAGAGTAAAAAAAAAACGAGTTTTTCTATTCTTTTTTTTAAGTTTGCTCAGCTTTATTAATTTAATATCGAACTCGTCCGAAACGGCTTAACGGCTATTTTTATACCTCTATTCTCCGCAGACGGAGCCGCGAGCAACAGCTAGTTTCTTATATCACTAGTACGTTTGTCTGGCCTTTCTAACATTAAAAAAATCAATTAATTGTTTACCGTCTTTTATGCCTTACATGTGGTGGTATCCATTCAATGTAAGATTCAGGTCAGGACACAACTTGCAAAATTTCAAGTCTGTTTTATTTTAAGTACCTAAGTACTTAGGTAATAAATTGTCTGGGTAATGTTGAAATGAAATTGAATTGCGTAACAGGGTGTAGATAAACTATAATATTGATTGTGAAAGATTCCACATTGGTACAATACTCAGTTTCCTCGACGTACTTATAGTCGACCAAGAAACTCCTTTACCACCCTAAGGTTTAATGTCAGTTGTATGACTTAAGACGTCAAAGGCTATTTTCACTTAAAGTCAATGTGACAATCGGCCTTATTGGTTTTATTCTGATGGAGGAACTGTCACAAAAAGTGGTAAAGCACTTACATGGTCGACTATACCTACCTAAGGCTTAAAGGACCCTATTCACAGACTACTAAGAGATACTATATATACTATGACCCTATTTTAGTTGGGATTCTTTTTTAATCAGCAAATGAAAAACAAGAAATTCATTAATAACTTTAATACTCATTAAAATTAAAAGAAAAAATAAAGATGCATAGTAATATAAATTTAACAGGCAAAAAAAACACAAATACATAAGTACCTACTTAAAATTAATTCACAATAAATTACGTGCAGTTACGATAATTTGCGTTATTCTGTGGAAGAGCGCGTGGTGCGGGTAGTTGAGGCAGAACTTCGTTAGGTGCGTGTTCAGTTCTCCGACGAGGAAAGGCAAATGGGTTCTTGTGACTGGATCCCGGCAGTTCAGGTTCTGGAGCGCGTATTCTATATAGCTGCCGAAAAAAAAACATTATTTACTTAGGTACTTGGTTACAGTCACGGACTTATATTGAAGTGGATGGCGCATGATTTTTACTAGGACCGAGAGTGTCAATTTTTGAAGGGACATTTCAGTCGAAAATATTTACTTTCTGGCGGCTAGTTTGTATTATTCAAGATTCACACAATGTACTATTTTCACTTCTGTTAAACTTAACGTAACCGCCGCGCAGCAATAAAAAATTTAAATTCATGCCATGCAGCAAGATAGGTCGAATTTTTTTTTCGTTATTTTATTATAATTATTAAAGAATGGATGCATCGTTACGCCTTTTTGCCGATACGATACCGATACAAACGATTAGTGAATTAAAATTAAATAATGGTAAAATATATAAAACACACAATTTTGGTTAAAAATTTTCATTTCTATTAAAATATATAAACAGTTACAGACTTTGAATATATATTTGTTACATACTTTTATTAAAATTAAGAATTAAGGGTAATACTTAATTAAAATGAGATCAATAACTGTTAATAATTAAAATTAACACTAACAAGATTTTTGTTTTGCCTCGTTTGCAACGAACTAGATCAAACAAGATGCGCGTTTACATTACTTTTTTAAAGCGCGAAATTTGAAAAGTATCGTTGTATCGGCAATAAAAATATCGCCGATGCCGATATATCGGTATCGGTATCGGATGCATCCCTAAATTAAAGCTAAAAGTAGGTCTAGGTAGGTAAGTAGTAGTCGGCATGGATCTTGACCGATGATTCAGTGATTGAAAGTGCGCACCTGCCTGGCGCGGACTATACCTACCTATATAGCCAGTGCTTCCACCTACCGAAAGGACCCATACAAGGTTTCGATACTTGTGCACACAAGGTCGGCGTCTATAAACCATGTCAGTAGGAACCGTATCTACCACCCATTGGAAATACCTGTGACTAATTAACGACATAGAAAGTGGAGGCAGTAAACAATAGCGAAACAAATGAACACCGGTACATGTATAGGGAATACGGAGGGAAGGCCAGGGGGGCTACTACGAAATTCGAGTTTCGTATCATGCCGCCCTTTTCACTCTTCTGTCTCACGCTATTAGCTTGAAAGGAATGGCGCGATATAAAGTTCTAAAATCGAATTCCGTAGTATAAGGCCAGTGCGGGGAAGGAATTTCCAGCGAGCGACATGCAACTACAAGTAATAAGTTACCTATATTTCCCACGGGATTTAAATATACAGTCATATGAATGTTAGTAACAGTAAAAAAAATGTTTTCACCCCCCTATCCCTAAAAAAATCTCATTGCTAGTAAGCGTTCACTAAATGTAGTTCAGTTTAAAGTTATCGAGTTTAGAGAGACTTTTATGGTTGCAACAAGTTTTATGTTTCACGCTCGAAACGTGCATGTCAACCTTGAGTCTGACGACTAATATCAAAAACGTGCTAGGTACACGCAAAAACTTCACTTTTAACATTCTTATTTTATCATACATAGCTCATTTGCTAGTAGTGTGTTAGTCACACACACTAAATGTAAATTAAAGAATTGAAAATACAGAATAAATTGAAAATATCTTAGTTATTTCAAACAATATTCGTATGTTATGCTAAGTAGGTAGTTAATGCTACTTTATTATGATTTGTAACTCTAAAGGGCCATTATTAATTTTCAAGATATGCAACTTAAATAAGACAAATATGTAATTGGCGCATGTTCGCATTTGTAAGTTTCGAAAAAGTAAAAAAAAGGATCAATCCTACTCTCGATTTTAAACAAACTAATTTCTAGTTTTTAGTTATTTAATTACCTTGCATACATCCGTAGCGGAACCTGTTTACCAATATAATGCATACTCGTATAGCTAATAAATAAAATAAAATAAAATACCAAACGTAAAAGCACACCAAGTGACGGTGGAGCTGACGTCCCTTCACATGAATACAGCGCGTGATTGTACATACATAATATAAAAGATAAAGATAAAAAAAGATAAAGATAATTTAATATTCAACATGAGTTACAAATAAATACAATACGTTTACTTTTAGTTTACCACTGTCAAAATGCTTGCCTTCATTTCATTTCCAACTTTAACACCATACAAATAAAGTAGTTATTACAAAATCTGCAAACGTGGGTAACAGTATTCTAAAATTGGCTTTATTTGTAGGTTGTTAAAGTTGAAAATGAAATGAAGGCAAAGCATCTGTCAGTGGTAAACTTTATGTAATTTTACTGTACAGATGTTATATAAAATTAAAACAGTCCTCCATGTTGTGCCTTTCGACGTAAGTACATTTTTTGTTGTTATAACCAACCTGCACTTCAGTTTCGTGTCGAACACTAAGTCCGTGGCTAATTGCTGCAAGAGCGACAGCAGTACGGGCTGCGCCAGCGCGCCCCGCGCGACCAGCGCCGGCGCCGCGCGACACGCCGCCACCACCAGCGATAAGTCCATCGCTAGCAGCGCCTTTGTGAAGGCCCCGTTTAAGTCGCCGTCTTTGATGAGTTTGTTTATTTCTGCTGTTATCATCTGCAAAAACGTTATGATGGGTAGAAATGTGAAACAAAAAAAAAATAGTTTACAAAGATATTGCTTTACTACTCTAAGGTTTGATAACATTTGTAGAGTTCAAAACATCAAAGCCTTACATTAATTAATTTCACTTACAATCAACAACTCTTATTGTTTTTTTTTTTTAAGTACCTACATTGAAATGGTGACTATGAAATTTGAAGTGAAGCCGTCCATGCGTAACTCAGTGGTATGACTTATGTTTATGTCCTATGAAACTAATGGTTCAGAGTTTTTCGGAATTAATTTATAGTCTATTTTTTTTACTTTATTTTTTTTATTATGAGAGGAAAGCAAACGAGCAAGCGGGTCATCTGATGGAAAATTATCACCACTGCCCATAAATATCAATAACTCAACTCAACCAATCTGTTGCCGGCCTTTAAAGTAAGTATAAACCCTTCAAAAAATTATTAATTAATTTAAATTATGTAACGACACAGGCCATTCTTTCCGGTTTTGCGCCTTTCGCATCCAGTCCTTTCCGGCCACTCTAACAAGGTCGTCGGTCCAGCGCATCGGTTACCTGCCTACATTTCTATGCCCTACTCTAGGCCTCCACTCAAGCACCCGACCACCCCACCTGTTGTCCTGTCTACGGCATATATATGGCCCGCCCACTTCCATTTTCTGCTGGCGATCACATGAGCTATGTCGACCAATTTCGAATTTTGGCGTGCATTAGAAAAGACCTACACTCAGCATTGGGTGGTGAAAGGTTGAAAAAGAAGAAGAAGAAAATTGGACAAAAACTATCTATTCCGATAGATGGTTGAGTTAGATCGACCAAGGACCGTATATATATATATACCACTGAACACCCCTTTAAATGTTTTACTGGTTTTCAACCGACTTCAAAAAAAGATAAGGCTATATCAATTCTGTAACAAAACAATAAGTTTTTCTGTTGTATGTTTGTTACCTCCGAACTCCGCCATTTATATAGGTACTGGTTTGAAAAAAATTGCAGGTCTGTGCAAAGACACCGACTTCAAACTGATCAGATGAAAGATACTTCGTGGTTTTTTGGAGTCAGTTCAATTTATTTTATGTATTTTATTGTGGTTGACAAATGTTTCCAAACATCGTTCGATACTAAAAGTGTACGGCGTTAAAAGAACAACTAAGTAAATAAATTCCATCCATACAACCATCCGCTGAAATATTTCTGGATTCATTTTAAACTCCTCGACCATCTTACCATGCGATCAACAGCGGAAAGCGAGCGCGCAGTAACGTTGCTCATAATACTAGTATGCCGTGAGGTCTCTGGACTTGCGCACGCTGAGTGATCGGGACTGGGCGAGTCCTCACGCCCAGAATCGGAGTCCGACACTAGGGGAAGCACGCTGGTGAACTCTTCACGCCAATGCTTCAGCTCACGTTCTAGGACCCTGCGGACGTTAGTTAATTGATTAATAAATATTATTGACGACTGGAATTTGCCAAAAAACTAGTCAGCGACATGGCTCAAAGAATTGTAAGCTGAAGTGCCGAAGGCGGGCTTCATCGGTCGAGGAACAGGTAACCTGTAGGCAATGGGTCAAATTCAGGGCAGGCAGTTGCCATACCTCCACCAGCAGTAGGATATACAGCACTGCCAAACTGCCCTCTTTGGCAATGGCCTGTAAGAAAGATAGGTTCTCGTTCTACCATGGTTCAACTTACTTCTCCGTGGTGGAAGCGACCACGTCCAACACCCGCTCAGCGTCGGTGCAGGCTTGTTGCAACAGGGTCTGGTGACGTTGCAGCTCCACTTGTAAGCCCTGCGAGGTCTGGTGCAGGGCATCCGCGGAGCACGCTGTGCTCTCTTCCACTGCAATTTGGTAGGTAGGTACTGATTGAATGGGTATGTATTACAATACCGAAGTACGAAAGACCGAATGTATTAAAACATCGAATGGTTCAAAAGACCGACACGATTTTTATCTGAAACCGTAAACTTTTCAGAATTTATTAAAACGGCATCATACAGAACCCATTAGGTTTGTTTTATAACAATCTTGAAAGTTAACGGTTTCAGAAAAAAATCGTGTCGGTCTTTTGACCCATTCGATGTTTTAATACATTCGGTCTTTCGTACTTCGGTTCGGTATTGTAATAATACCCGATTGAATGCACACATAGTCATCTAAAGGCACGCCATGCCGGGCCCTTCGGCATCAATGAATAATGTCATATAAGTTAAAAAATTCATTGTGGACCTAAGCTATTATACCCAATATATGTATAAAATAATAAGTAATGGAACCAATTTATAAGTGGATGACGGCATTCGATCTATCTTGCGTGTCACAAACACGTCCTAACTTAATTTTTTGTCAGTGATTTAGTCTGACAGGTTATCATGCAGCGGTTAGGTTTAACAGAAACATGAATGAAGAATGTTAACAAAAAGTAAATATTTCCAGTTGAAATTGTTTACAACTTGAGCGACCGAGTATCACTCGACCCAAAAGCACGCGTTTTCCCATAGGTAAGACCAAGTCACATCGACTGGTTGACTCTCGAACACCCCCACTTAGCAAATTTCATCGAAATCGTTAGAACCGTTTTTGAGATCCCAAAATAAATAAATAAATATACAAAAATTGCTCGCTTAAAGATAAGTATCATGGATAAAAATAGACACGTCCTGGTTTTCATGCATTTCACAATACATCCACCTCAATATAGGTCTGTGTACATTATATTCTGTTAACAATATAAATGCGAAAATTGGTGAGCAAATGTGTGTATGTGCGTGTTCCTTCAAATCCGTACATTTTGCTTTCCCAAACTTTCGAATTTACAATAACAGTAAGCTTAGCACGGGATCAGTGGCGTAACTACTGGGCGGCAGGGCTGGCGAAATGCCACGGGCCCCGGCCCAAGAGGCTGCGAACTCAGAAATAACATTAGAATTAAATTGCAACATGTCGATTTTTACTGAGAGGCTCCCATCCAAAGAATTTGCCATGGGCCTCAGATGGTATAGGTAGGTACGCCTGCATGGGATTGCATTCAGAGGCGTCTCTAGCCCATGTAGCGCCCGCGTGCAATCATTACTTATAACATAACGCCCGGCGTCATAGCGGGCGCAAATTCATTGAAAGTGCCGGCGCCCCTACCACCGCTGCGGCCGTGTACAACGCACACCCAGCATAGGGTTGCCATCTCCAAAATTCAGCAACTAGGACAAAAAGCGTATAATCCCCGGATTTGGAGCTCAGAACCCGGACACGCCAAGGTTTTTTATTTTATTTTAGTCTTTACTAGCGGTAGGTAATAGGTATACGTAGATAGGTACTTTTGACAATCGTCCAGCGGCGACCAAAAACTAAAAAAAAAAATTCACACCCAAACTACAAATGGCCCGAACGTTCCCCGGACGCTCTCTAAACTAGGACGAATCCGGAGAAACCCGGATGGATGGCAACCTTAACCCAGCACCATAGGTAAAGCCGCCTCTGATATTGCATTGTCTTACGATCGCTAAAGGCCGTGGCTACGAGCTTGGTGACGTGTTTGAGCAACTGGCGGTGCGCGCGCTCCATTATAGGCACGTACAGCGACGACACCTCCACGCTGAAGAGGGACCGGACCAGCTCCCGCATCGACGCCGTCGTCGCTGACACTATGCTCTGCTTCAAATCCTGGAATATTTGGGTCAATCAACTTTTTTTTGTAAATTTATTTTTACTCCTTTACAAGTAACTCTGTAATCTCTGGCTAGTGAAACCATGATTTTGTAGTAATTAGATAAATGTTTATCACAGTGCGTATGTGAAAACCAAAAAAAAAAAGTATTGCTATGAAAAAATCCGGTCACCCAGGGGACATACCACTATTTTCATACAAATTTCGGGGACATCATTGTCCCCTGGGTCACGCACGAAATAGAAGCTAAAGAAAATAAAATAAATATGGCAATTATATCATTATTGACTACAAAAATCTAGGGTTTTGAAAAGTATACTTTAAAAATAAGGAAAAATAATCAGTTTTTTAATTATTTCGGTTTTCAATGAAAGTAGCAGAAAATCGTTGCCAAAAAAATTGATTGATCCATTTACAACTTGTGGCATTGGTAGTTTGTGACAAAAAATAAGGCAGCAAGCCATATTCGACACCAACGATATCGCCTTCTGCGAACCATCATGATGGGCAAAATCCGGAAAACGTAAGGTTGGGAGACGCAAAAAGTCATGGCTCCGTATCGTAAGAGGATGGACCGGCATCAAGACTGTAGAACAGCTATTTAAGTTGGCTATGGACAGGACGAGATTTAAAGGACTGTCTGTAAAGTTGCACTATAAGAAGAAGAAGGCAGAATGATTTAGCATAGCACGATTCTACCGAAGATGGGTCATGTGCTGGTATAAGATGCAACTTGTTCTGACACGCTGGCTCCTTCCCATCTCCATGGAACTTGCAACTTATGTTACTTTTATTTTATTTTTTAAGTTTAATTGAGCTTTTTATTTATTTATTTATTTATTTATTTTATTTTCGGAGAACCAACAGCTACAAATTACAGAGTAGGTTAAACATGTAATAACATAGGAGCCAATTATAGGATCTCACAAATAGAACCAAGAAAAAAAAAAGAAGGAAAGTACGCGAACAATCGCAAAGCTATGCCACACAAATTTTGATACAAAAAGATATCAGAACTAATCTCTATACAAAAATAAAACATATTAGTAAAAAGCAGTCACTACCTAGTACCTAAGCACGCTCAATCAAACCGCCCCCCCCCCCTCTTTATATTATTTAATTCCATTTTTTGTATATTTTTTTGGTTCGCTAGAATAGTGAATGTGTTGGTCACTGACTGTTAGCTTACTATTATAAATTTAAATAAATAAATAAAATAAATAAAAGAGCTGGTGCAGCTTCTGTAGCGGGTGAAAAAGGAAAAACACACAATTACAGGAGTCTAGGCATTGAATACGACTTTGTCCAATTCGGTGTCGAGACCCTTGGTCCGTGGGGTCCTAGCGCTACGATAGGCTCTCTAAGGAAATAGTAGATAGAGGTTAGGCGACGTCACAGGAGACCGAGGAGCTGGCAGCTACCTCGGACAAAGAATTGGCTCAGCTATTTGAAATTTGAAGCGTAACGCTGCCAGTATCGAATTTACATAGTACTTTTTGTCATTAATTTGTAACACATAAAACTGTGATAATTGTTATTTGACGACCGGACAGCCCAGTTGTCAGAGAACCTGACTACGAAGCTTGAGGTCTTGGGTTCGAATCCCGGTCGGGGCAAATACTTATTTGTGTGAAAAATAAGATTGTTTGCTCTCGTGTCTTGGAAGTTTAATACTTATGTATTTAAGTATGTATTTATCTAAATATGTGTAGTGTAGCCTTTCTCTAGTAGGTACTTAGTAGTTTGGGACTAGATCAATTGGTGTCAATCGTCCTATAATTTATTTTTTTAATGCTTCAAAGTACTAGATTTATAGCGCTCGCACACTATTCTTTGTTCTTCTCTTCTTAAAACACTGATGATTTATGGCATCACGGGCAGCGAGTCTGTCATTAGTACCTACGGTTATTTTGTGTAGTGAGCTCACCTCGCTCTGCAGCAGATCAGTGACGGCTGCGCAGATACGGCGCTCCAGCGAGGGTCGGGCTTCGATGGCGCTCAGCAGGCTCTGCGCCCCTCCTTCCACTCCTTCGCTGTTTTCTCTAATTTAAAAGATTTCGTTTTGAATTCGTCAATAAGAGTTTTCAGACGGGTACATTATCGCTAGTAGTCTATAGCGGCAGCGCAGGACCTAAATTTAGTGTGGGCAAGATATACTTTGCGAGGTTATGATGGCACACCACACATTAGATGAGATCATGAGATGACTGATGTTTAAATGAGCAAAAAAACTAGAAACTTTTGAGGCGCGAGCGGGGCTTGGAACTGGTACCGAAAATACGTGTAACATACCGATATCTATAGGATTTCTGCGTTTCGGTTCCAGAGAACCGGTAAAAAAATATACCGATATTAGCACCGAAAAATACCGGTTCTATATTTAGTGCTGTGCGATGCGAGTGAGCGGTTCCTGTTTCCACGAGAAAACTCGGGATGTGAGTATATACATTATTGTGTCTTTCTCTTTGATTCACTCCACGTCTACTTTCGAAAAATCTTTGGTGCTTAAAACCAGTAAATAACCGGTATTTCGAGCCGTGGGCGGTTCCCCAGATCGCGAAGCGAAGTCGTAGGCGGTGGCCCCGTCGCCGAATGCCGACTCTGTAAGTTATACCTATGGTAGCCCTGCGCACAAACCTTTGCTGCACGAGTTTCTGCATCAGTTCTCCGAGCGCGTCCATTATCTCGTCGCCGAGGGCCGGCCGGGCGCTCCGGAGCTGTTCCACCAGCTCGGTAAGCACCCGGTTTTGTTCCACGCACATATCTACGGAGCGTTGGATTGTTGAGATACGAGTAACCGATTGAGTGCTGTAATGTATTCGGGTGATATATAGGTATTTTATGTTTAGCTCTCTCCTGTATACATGGCTAAAGTTAAGGGCCTATAGCAGCGGACGGCAACGCGCGGCCCGAGACCTAACTGCAAGCGGCCCGCGACTGTTTTGTAAATGATAGTCTACTATTAAATTTAAAAATCAAAATGATATATTTCAGGCAGGGGTAAAGTATGGTACTGAGTTTGTATGGCGAGAACCGGGAATTCCCGGTGCCGGTACCGTATTTGTATGGAAATCCAGTACCTACCGGGAGCAAACCCTAAATGCAATTCTAAGTACATAGGTGTTTTAACTGTAGAGAAGTGTGACCGACCATGCACCCAGAAAAGTTATATTTTTTGTTTTCGTCATTTAAAAAAATTAACGTTAATGTCAGTAATAAATAACAATACTGTACGAAAAAGTATCCTACTAGTAACTGAACTCGGCAGGGTTGATCATGCTCACGGATCCCGAAGCAAGTCAAGTGCTAGTTAACCCAGTGAACTAGTGTCAAAGTGTATGGAACTGTCATCCATAACCCAGGGTTCACGATTTCATTTTTTGAACTGTCCAACTGTGCGCGTTAAGAAATTTTTTCGAGCGCCAAGACAGCTCCGATATTTAGACGGCGACGACATGTAAAATGTAAAATATAGAATAAATTCTCTTACCACTCAAGTTATCGACTTTCCTCTCCAAACTAATAAAACCATCGTTTGACTGAATCGCGGTGCTTTCCACGAGCCTCTTTGCACCTGATTCCACACTTTCACCATGTTTGTACAATCTCATATCAATTACAATATCCAATAACGAGTTGAGAGATTTCGAACGTTTCATTTTATCCATTGAAATATCGGTATGAAACTTCGTTTCGGAGAACTGAACTCCGCAATGAGTGAGATATCGGTTGAATTTGTGACGCATATCTACCCGCTTTAGAAATATTTGGTGTCAGTACGGTTGAATCTACCCCCATTTTAGATTTAATGTCAATTTCTGACGCCGCATTCCCTAATCTAATGCTGGCACTACACGATGGTCCACTATGATGGGCAAGTGTGTGAAGGGCGTATCGTATAGTGGTATCGGATGGCTTATGGCGCGTGTGATGGCCGTGGGATGGCGTCGGTGTCGGTTTTTTGCCACACATCAAAATAATCAAAAGATCACAACTGAACGTTGCGTTGCGTTGAAGCCATCGCACCGACAACTTAATGGGCCATCGTGTAGAGGAGTTATAATAAGTAACATACAAAATAAATTATAGACCTCTCTATAGCAAAAAATAGCCACAACAGGTTTATTATTAGGAACGCAGCATCGTTTAGATATTGGCATTAGGTACCTATAGCAAAAGCTTTGGTCATTTATTTGTGACTAGCTTTTGCCCGCGACTCCGTCCGCGTGGAATTAGTAATTTGGGCAGCTTATTTTTTTTATCCGATTTGCGTTTTCATCAATTATGGCTCTCTTTAATTCCTCGATATAAAAAAATTACCCCCCCCCCCCAACAGAACTCCCCCACCCCCGCGTACTCCTAAGTCAAGCGTGCCTATAGAACCCCCCCCCCGATTTTGAAACATTCTTCTGCTCCGCTCCGCTCCTATTAGTGTTAGCGTGATGATATATAGCCTATGTCCTTTCTCACGCACTAGACTATCTGTGTACCAAATTTCATTTAAATCGGTTCAGTAGTTTTAGCGTGAAAGCGAGACAGACAGACAGACAGACAGACAGACATACTTTCGCATTTATAATATTAGTTAGGATTAGGATTAGGATTGACGTTGGTGTCAATTGTTCTTGATATATTTTTATTCACGCTAACATACAGCAACTCAGACTATTTTCAATCGAATAAATGAAACGCGACAAGTTATAAATGAAATATCTTTTATTTTTACATTTCTTATAATTTACAATACTTACCTAAATTACAGTAATGACAAGCACTTAACAATAATCATGTTAAGAGTAACAAATCGTAAAAAAAATATCGCTCATCTTTTAACCTTTTGACCGCCAGCGTCGGCTATAGACGACAGCACGGTAATACAAAATTAAACCTACCCGCATCCGCATAAGAATCAATTTTGTTCCAAACAAAAACTATGTGTGGCGGTCAAAAGGTTAGACGGCAAATAAAAGAAAACATTAACAATTCGCAAATCTTCGCAAAACAATAATGATAGCCGTAAATTATAGTATAGATACAATTACAAATGAACAAGACCACTTTTTTCTTATATACACGAAATGTGTATTTTGTATGAATAATCGAAAAAAAAATCAATATCAGCCAAATCGAGTGTATGACATTGGTGTTGAGATTCAGTCATTATAAAACCCGATTTGTTGTACAATTGTTTTAAAGACAGATCAGCTGACACTTTCGTAAGCTTTAACAGTTGACAGTTAAGGTAAACGTCCCTGTGCTCGACACTGACCCAATACATGGCACCTTCAATCTTATGTCATAGTAGGAGAGGTAACAGATGGGTGTCATTTACTAGACGTTGAGGTGTCGAGCATTGGTACGTTTACCTTATATAGCGGACGTTGGGTAAAAACTGTTGAGCTGAGCTAAAATGGGACTGGGCTGGACAAGTCTGTAGCTTGCATCCACAGAGGTGGGCTCTCACAGTCAAAGGTCATACCCCGAAGTGGTCACCGACCGTCAAAAGGGTGTACGCAAAGGACTGGCCTGACATTGCACCAGACCGGGAGCTGTGGCGGTCGAGAGGGGAGCCCTTTTCCCAGCAGTGGCACACTATGACAGACTAATAAAAAAAAACGGTTTTTAACAAACTAGTTTCACCAAGCGACCAAGTACAAAAGTGTACATTTATTTTTGAAGCGCACTTTTTCCTGTAAGTTTCAAACACAATAAGGTCCACTTTCCCGCGGCCTATCAACAATGTTCATTTTGTCCATCTGCATTTGTCAACTGTAACATTTAAGGTTATAATTTAAATATTTCACTTGTTTAAATAGCTACCTATCTATACTATCGTGCAGTCTTTTTAAGCATAAGGAACATCTATGCATACTTAACGCGTTGACTGCCACCGGTTACTTAATTGCCGTAAACGCATATGTGCGTCCAATTAGTGCAACGGTATATGAGCACTGGGTAGGCGGATAACATATATGCGTTCATGTACGCGTTAAGTCAGGTATTTATTAAACAATGCTGCTTAAATATATTCCCAGACTTATTTATGTGTATGTACTATATAAAGTACAATACTGTCATAAATCTAAGGCTTACACGTATAGGCAGTATTTTCATTAGCAATTGTTATATACAAGGCGCTTGTAAGAACAGCAGGGCCCAACTCATTAAGTTAATTAAAGCATTCGGTGCCGGCTGCAGACCTAAGACTTAATCAGGGGCCAGAAACGCACATGTGCGTTAAAACGACTACATGATTGTGAGAGTTGCACAGAGCCAACCACGAAAAAACACATATATGCGTTCCCGGCAGTGAACTTGTTAAGGAAACGTCACACACGTATTTTATTTGAGACATGTTTAAGTATTTAACTCAATGAAATGAACCCTGGATGGCATTATATTTAAACAATATTTTAACGGGTGACAAGTTGTCACTAGGATTTAAATATAACTTTAGTTATGTCGAAGATTTTAAACACGGCTTTTCTGACGCCTCAACTCCGATGCGCGTAGAAATCGGTTCGATCTCAAATTGAAAGACAGATCAGCAAACATGCGTTTTGAATGAGTCTCATGTCTGAATCACAAGTCTTAGTCAATGAAGTAAAACAGCCAAGGAAATTGATTCGCGTATCAGGGCGGAACCTTTTCACACTCAATTTCACGATGACTGCTTAGAGATGTAATTGATCAACATAAAATTTGGAGCGAAAAGGTTCCACTCTGATTTTGATGCAGTTTCTTCGCATGTAGATACAATATTTATAGAGTCCTATGAACTATAATGTTAGCTTGCGATGAAACTAACTACTGCTTCACAGAACTTTTCGCACATCCTATAAAAAAACTGTCATAAGTCATAACAGTTGCGTTTCGTACGGTCAGTGAGAGTGCCGGGGGCCCAATACCTCACCCCTTCCCTCTCCCCCTCCCTCCTCACCCCCTTCCCCTATTCCCTTTTCTTTAGGGCCGACAACGCACTGGCATCGTGTAAAGCGCTGCGGGTGTCTATGGACAGTGGTGATCATTTAACATTAGGTGACCCACTAGTTCGTTTGTCTGGCCTTTCTAACATAAAATAAAAAAAAAAAACACAAAAAAGAGCAAATATTAACTTTAAACCTTAAACTTTAATTGCAATTTTCTCAAATCCCTTTTTTTATGTTACGACTCTTTTTTTAGAGGACGTGCGTTTTGGTCAGAGTCAAGTATTTGTGATGTGCAGGATATTCGTATCCGCCGGTATCCATGGGGAGATAAAAATCCGTATTCTTAAAGGATTTGTTCTGCGGTCGTGGTCAGGTCAAATTGAACGGCAGCCCGCATTATGTATGAACAACATTGTCGGTCTCTATACATTGCGCGTGCGTGCGATCTGACCGCGCGGACCGCACGGTCAGATCGCATATCTAAACAAAATATATAGAGACCGACAATGTTGTTCATACATAAAGCGGGCTGCGTTCAATTTGACCTGACCGCGACCGCAGAACGCATCCAGTGGAACTTTTTTGTTTTCCTTTTTGTACAATAAAGAGTATAAACAAACAAACAAACTTTTGGAATAAAGCAACTTACATCTCGCAGAAATATTATTCGGAATTGACGAGATCTTCGTTAGACTCATAGTTATGAGGCTACGCACTGTGACTATTACGTTCCGAACGCGACTACGCACATGTGGTCTGTTCATTGCGTATTGTCAAGTGACCGCGTGACAGATGTGTGAAAGGATCGGCACGATACGAGTTTTTAATTTGTGATACGCGAATAAAGGGGTCTCGACACGGCATCGGTCGCGTCGTAGCTAGGTCGTTAGAAGACCAGTATAAACATTGCAATTTGTTACGTCAATTAGTGTTGTCATATATAAAAAGTCCGTCATATAAATGGTAAAGCTATCTCACGGCACTAGCGACAAGTCCGGAGCTCGCAGCCGCGGCAGTGGCAGGCGCAGCGTCAGCCCTATAAACAATATAACTTTTAAATGTGATTTGTTGGAGTCTCGAGTCGGAGATGAAGAGAAAAAAATATTACTAGTAATTTTAATAGGGTGTTTGATACTATTAACCAGCAGGCTAATTGTCTAACTCCCACACAATCGCCATCGCGTTCATTTTGACAGTACTTGTATGGGCTGACAATTGGTATTGGAAACAGCCAGCTGTCACAGCCATACAAAAACTGTTATTTCAATCCGACATCAAGTGTCAAAAAAGTTACACAATTACTCTGCAGAGATGTTACGGAAATGGTTCTATCGGAACCGAAGTCGGAGTCGGAACCAGAATCAGAGTCGGAGGTGATGGCGGAGGCGGAGGCAGAAGATAGGGATAGAGAGAAAGTGAAAGAGGGAGAAGGAAACGAGAGAGATAGGAGGAAAAGAGAAGGAGAATTAGAGATGACGTTAAAAATAGGGAAAGGAAGAGGAAGCAAGGGGAAGATGGAGAGAGGAGGGAGACGGAGGTGAAATCTTCAGCTGATCACCCGTAAACATTACAGTAAAATTACATAAAGTTTACCACTGACAGATGGTTTGCCTTCATTTCAAATTCAACTTTAACGACCTACAAATAAAGCCAATTTTAGAATACTGTTACCCACGTTTGCAGATTTTGTAATAGCTACTTTATTTGTATGGTGTTAAAGTTGGAAATGAAATGAAGGCAAGCAATCTGTCAGTGGTAAACTAAAAGTAAACGTATTGTATTTCAATCCGAAATCAAGTGTCAAAAAAGTTACACAATTACCCTGCAGAGATTTTACGGAAGTGGTTTTATCGGAACCAGTATCAGAGTGAGGTGATGGCGGAGGCAGAAGAGAGATCTGTTTTTATGTTTCGAGATAGAGAGGTAGGGAAAGAGGGAGAAAAGGAAATGAGAGAGATAGGAGGAAGAGAGAGGGAGAATTAAGAGATGGCGTTAGAAATAGGGAGAGAAAGACGGAGAGAGGGGGAGAGAAGGAGATGAAATCTTCAGCTCGCTTCATCACTTCATAGTTCCAAAATGTCAAAATATTTATGGCAAAAGGATCTGGTCCTACTACGTTCCTCAAGTACTAAATAATTTTCCCAGGACTACAATTGATAAACTAACTAGAAATCCTAAGAACATTAAAAACATAATTAAGAATTTATTTATTAAGGGCAACTCGTAGCCTAGCAATTAGAATCTTTAAAAATAAAGATTAGCTAGGTATGTCATAAGTGTATAATTCGCTGCTTATCTAAAACAACGCCCTAATTTGGCATGATACGCTGTGTAATTATACGCCTTATTAGCAATAATTAAAGTATTAAGTTGCACACCGTAGTATTTTGGAATAGAGCGTTGTTTTAGATAAGCAGCGAATTGTTATGAAATAAACAGATGTAATTTTTTTAATTTTTTTTTTAGCTGATTGTCAGTGAACGGTACCTGCGTGTTGGCCAGCGAGTCTGCCGCAAGCAGCAGCATGCGGAACTTGCGCGCGAGCGCGTGCGCCGGGTGCGCGCCCAGGAAGGCCACCACCTGCTTGTGCAGCTCGCGCACCACCACCGGAAGGTGCTCGCGCGTCACCGCGTTCGACGTGTCCAGGTTCATTATCGCCTCCTCCAGGTATCTGTCGACAATTAAAAAATAAATATCACAGGACAATTCACACCAATTGACCTAGTCCCAAAGTAAGCTAAATAAAGCTTGTGTTATGGGTACTAGGCAACGGATAAACATACTTATATAGATAGATACATACTTAAATACATATTAAACACCCAAGACCCGAGAACAAACATTCGTATTTTTCATACAAATATCTGCCCCGACACGGGAATCGAACCCGGGACCTCAAGCTCCATAGTCAGGGTCTCTAACCACTAGGCCATCTGGTCGTCTAAATAAAAAAATAAAATTAATTTATTGCCACAACCACACAAAATAAAAAGAAATACAATGAACAACAGAAACAAACAAAACAAAAAAAAAACTACGTGGCAATAGGCTCGGGCTCAGCATAAATGCTGCCGGATAGGAAGCCGGCGGCGCTGATTTTCAGCCTGCGCCCTCCCGCGGCGCGTTAAACATAGCAATATACGGGAAGGGCAGAGCTCACAATATTACGTATACAAAATATTTAATTTACCAAGGTTAGTTTTTTGGAGTCTTTTTGTATTCTTATTATTAACTCCAAATTTTTACTTTTACGGTCATGCCGTGAAATCCTAATATTTTAATACTAAATACAAACTGAAACATGGATACACAGAAAAAACCCCAAAAGAAACGAACCCAGGTCCTCAGCATTCCGTGCTGCGTGCTTATACCCCTACACCACCACTGGTCACAAATTTTCCCTATACGAGGGGCGTTCAATATAAAGTGAGAATGAGATGCAAACTCTTTCAATATTAGGAAATTAAATACTGGCCGGTAAAGCTAATCTATCTAGCTGATTGCTATGAAAAAAAAAACTAACTGTCTTTTGTTTAAAAAAAAATACGGTAATTTCTTTGCAATGCTATTGAGTACGTAAGCGAAAATGGAGAAAATTTAACTGCGCGGCGTTATCAAATACTTGTGTTTGAAAAATTTTTCTACGGACCAAGTCAATTTAGATTTGCGGGACACTTTAGGGTCTAATGCTCCTCCGTATTCGACAGTCGCACGTTGGTGCGCCGAATTTAGACGTGGAAGAACATCGACAATGGACGACCCCCGCTCCGGACGCCCTACTACAGCAGTAACTGAAGAAATTGTGAAAAAAGTTGAAAACTCAGTTTTGGCGGAATGTCGTGTCACGGTTCGTTTTATTGCTGAAAATGTAAAGATTTCAACGGGGAGCGTGCATAATATTTTACATGAACGCTTGGGTATGAAAAAGGTATCTGCGCGTTGGGTACCAAGAATGCTTACTGACACGCAAAAACAAACTAGAGTCGAGATTTGTCAAGAAGCTTTGGACCTGATACAGCAAGACCGGGAACTTTTTTTGGCGCGATTTATAACAATGGACGAAACATGGCTCCATCATTACGACTCTGAAACGAAACTGCAGTCTATGACATGGAAAAGGCCATCATCTCCAACTCCGAAGAAATTCAAGGTGGGCCCATCTGCCGGTAAGGTCATGGGCTCTGTTTTTTTGGGATGGTAAAGGGGTATTAATGATGGAGTATCTCAAACATGGAGCCACTATTACGGGCACTTTATACGCCAAACAAATAGCAACATTGCGCAATGAGATCCGCGAAAAACGGCGAGGTAAACGCTCGAAAGTTGTGCTGTTCCACCAGGACAATGCCCCGGCACACAAGTCCGCCGTTGCAATGGCTGCAATTCGTGATGCTGGGTTCAATATCCTTAAGCATCCTCTGTATTCACCAGATCTCGCTCCCAGTGATTTCTACCTATTTCCGAGATTGAAACAATACCCGAGAGGCCAGAAATTTGAAGACGACGACGCGGTAGTCGCTGCAGTACAAGATTTTTTAAGTACTCAAGATGAGACCTTTTTTAAAAATGAAATTTTAAGTTTAGAAAAAGATTTAATAAGTGTATTATGCTAAAAGGTGACTATGTCGAAAAATAAAATTACATTTAGTAAAAGTTGTTTATAACATACTCATTCTCACTTTTTATTGAACGCCCCTAGTATATCAACATTTTTCAGTTTGCTTTTCTATAGTCCCTTTACGCAGAGACTGATTAACAGTTATTTACTACGTCGGTTTTGATCAAAGCTTTCCCGTGGAGCGTCCGGCTCTAAAAATCCTAACCGCTGTTGTGCGCACAGGACGCTCGACAGGCTAAATGAAGAGCTGATAGCTGGCTCAGTTGTTCCACGAGGGACACAGCACGTATTGCAGGAAGGCAGTGTGTGGTGTGACCTGTGTTTGAGCGCGGTGTCGCGCGGCATATCCGCGGCGAGCTGCTGCACAAGAGACAGCAACACATGCTGCCGCAGCTGGCAGGGCGGCGCGAACACGCGCGCGGGGTCGGCGGCGCGACACGGGGCAATCACCAGCGTCAGGTCAGACGCCGACAGCGCCAGTTGGAACACGCCATTCAGTTTCCCATTGCTGAAGCCTTCGTTTCTCTGACTACTCGCCGCCGGGGACCGGTGACCGACGCGTATTCGCGACCGACGACGTTCGAATGCTTGAGGGTGGTTTCTCTGAAACGTCACTCACCCGCGACCGACGGCGTGGTGGCACAACCAGACGCCGCCGGTCGCGTGTGACAAGCCAGAGGAACCAGAGCCTAAACGTAATCTCCTAGGTGAGCGAATCCCACGCGGATGAGAAGCGGCGCGGCGTCAAAGAAACAAACAGTCGACACCTTTTGAAGCGTCCAACGTGACCAATACAGATGCGGCGTGCAGGCGGCGCGGCGCGAAGCGAGCGCGATCAGTTGGTTTGTTGTGGGCGAGTCAACTTTTTGTGTTGTTTACTCTGTCTCCGGTTGTCCAAGTGACACTTTATAGTGTTTCATAGAAAAATGCTTAGGTTGTCCAAGCCAAAGGACAAAATTTGTGTAACCATAGCAACGGGTGGCACTAAAATGTTGATTCACCCGAGTACCCCGGATTTGTCCGAGTAGCCTTGCGGCGGGCGATTCGCGTGCACTTCAAGGCCACCGCGTCCTCACCGCAATCTGTTATGGCTCGTCTACACAATGGCCCATGATGGGCGATTAAAAAAGTGGCCATCATCGCCGCGATTATGGGTTGCTCTCTACACAATCGTGACTGTTCAAATGAACAGTGAGTAAATACTCACTGTCGCCTTTTGATCATTGGCACGCATTCCTTTGATGTACCGACAATAGGGATGTTTCTTAGGTAAAAAAGTAATAATTCTTATTAGTCCGTATTTTACATTATCAAAAAATATTAGACACGTAATTTTTCTTTTGACAATTAAACAAAAAATGACGAAGATATGGCGCGTTGAAGTTCCGCGTGACGAGGCATGACGTCACTTGTTCCTAAAACGCTCATACAAAGTGTAGGAACAAGTGACGTCACGCGAAACTTCAACGCGCCATATCTTCGTAATTTTTTGTTTAATTGACAAAATAAAAAATACGTGTCCAATATTTTTTGATAATCTAAAAGACTGACTAGTTAGGAAAGTATCCAATTCTCCGATTGTTCACGATTAAAGGCAACGATGGCCACTCACAGACGATTATGCTCTCTTCACAATCGTGCATGCCCGTACTCGCCCGTCATGGGCCATTGTGTAGACGAGCCATAAGAGTCAGCCCACGTTCCAACTGGTCTGAGGCCCCACCTGTGTTTGAGCGCGGTGTCGCGCGGCATATCCGCGGCCAGCTGTTGCACGAGAGACAGCAACACGTGCTGCCGCAGCTGGCAGGGCGGCGCGAACACGCGCGCGGGGTCGGCGGCGCGGCACGCGGCCATCACCAGCGCTAAGTCGGACGCCGACAGCGCCAGCTGGAACGCGCCGTTCACGTCCCCGCTGCTTATCAACGACTGGATCTGAGCCACTTGCATCTGCGGAATAACAAATTGTATTTTTAAATTTATGTATTTCATACTAAATACAAACTGAAACATAGATGCACAGAAAAACCCCAGAGAAAAGACCAATGCTGGGAATCGAGCCCGGGTCCTTGGCATTCCGTGCCACGTGCTAAACCCCTACACCACCACTGGTCAGGAGTTTAGACACAAATTTAATACATTTCAGCCTGCTATCATCACTTTTGCAGTGATACAGCGCCATCTATGTTCAGTTCTCATCGAGAAACATCAACACTCCTTCGGAACTAACCGCTCACCCGGACTAAGAGATGTCGCTACTAGACCATACTAGTGTTTTTAAATTTAAAGGTAATTTACTTTTAGAACGACACCCCGCATTGACGGGATCAAAAATTGTACCAGTACTAGTGATTAATTAAATATCGACTGAAACGTTATCGACATCGATAAAAAGCAATTTTAATCGCCTTCATCATAACTAATGTTCAAGATTGAATACCTTTTAATTATGTGGAAATCTCTTTTATTTACACTTATCGCAACTATAAACAACCGATATCTGACACTACACACACATTACTACATATTGACTCTAGACTCGACTCAATTTTGACGTAAAATATATATATTTTAATTAGATAAAATATTAAATAAGATAATTCTTCAAAAAGTTTTTTTTAATGTGATTATAACATATTATAAAATCTTATAACTTATAACTACACAATGATTGTACGTAATTTTTATCGTTACCAACTAATAACATTAGTTTGTCTTCGCGTCAATAAATTTTCGCTGCCGTCAATCCGAGGTATACTCATAATCTAACAAATACGCCATTCCGCTGGCATGAGTTTTTAAGACTACAATTATGTCTCTAGTGTTCCAATACTAAAAATTAACCTGGTCCAGTCGCCAACATAAACATCGGAGCAGTCAAGGCGTTCAAAAACACACGAACCCGCACATACGCGATTTAAATAAATAAATAAATAAATATTAGGGGACAATCTTACACAAATCAACCTAGTCCCGAAGTAAGCAAAGCTTGTATGTACTATGGGTACTAGACGACGATAAACATACTTATATAGATAAATAAATACTTAAATACATAGAAAACATCCATAACTCAGGAACAAATATTCGTGCTCATCACACAAATAAATGCCCTTACCGGGATTCGAACCCAGGACCGCTTGCTTCGTAGGCAGGGTCACTACCAACTAGGCTAAAGCGGTCGATAAACACACTCGTGTTCAGATGTCTTTGACCACGTTGAACGCTCCGATGTTTATGATGGCGACTGTACCGGGCAAGAAGTCAAGTTATACCAGTTCTGAAAGAAATGAGAAAAAATGCATATCACTCAGTTAATCTAATAATAAAAGTCACACATACGTGTGCCAACTCGGGGCTCGAATACTAGTGATGTAGCCAAACGCTTTTGCGGCAATAAATATATCGATGTTGGTAATTTATTGAATCAGGCGTTAAGCGTTCGTAGTTATCGTAAGGACGCGGGTGAGCAAAGTAATTGTTTCAGTTCATTGATTTTAGTGTTAAGACCAAGACGTTATTCAAAATTAATAAATGTTACTTATTGATTTCTCAACATTTTAAAATAAAATAAAAAACAACATTTTTTTTTACTTTGAAGCAGTTTTTATAGTAAAAAAATGATTGGTAATAACGATTGCTATCTTAATAAAATCCGTTGCGTGGTTTCGGATTGGTTAACGGATAAACGGATAGACAGACGCAGAGAGCGACTTTGTTTTATACTATGTATTGATCGATATTGTGTCGACATCTTATTTATCTATATCAAATCTCGAGATCGTGCCCCGAGTTAGCCCACGTCACATAAAACATATCACTATTAGTGTTAGAAATTTAAAAAAAATCTATTATTGCCTTTCTTATTTTTTCCAGAATTTTTATAACTTGGCCTCTCACCCATTACATCACTTAGGATAATCATAACGTTAAACATTAATTACTTTTACATATACTTATAATTACTAAGGCATACTGGTTTTTTGACTATTAAGTATTAATACTGTGAAGTGTGTGTGGGCTTGCAGAGACCGGTGTTAAATACATAACTCCGAGTTAAGTGCTAAGTACATATTAACTTACAATCAAACTATAGTACGTATTAGGGGGAACATGAACGGCGATCCAAAATGATAAAAATGATTAGGACTAAGGAAATTGATGGAAATAAGGACATTGTACTTGTACTAGGAATGGTAAGGATTCTTGCACACAGTTTCTCGTCATGTGTCTTTGGGGCTTCTGAAAAAGAGATAAAAGAGTACTTTATTCTAGTGTACTTGCCAAGTGGCTCTACATATAAACAACTGCCTCTAGCCAGGGAGTTTACTAGACAATTTTATTTGCTTCATTTTAGTTCTCACCTTCGTTTATTATTTAGAAACATTCGTATTATTCATACAAATATCTTCTTACTCGTACCAAATTTCATTAGTACATCACCAGAGATCCGAATTTTCACGGCAAATATAAGACTGTCGCAATCAAGCTAGTGTTAGAACCAATTTTTTTTTCGATATCGATATCGAAAGGATTTTTCAAAATTCACACCCTAAGGGGGTGAAACGGGGGTCCAAAGTTTGTATGGGGAAACAAGATTAGTTCGACTATTTTATTCGAAACTTCACAGAAGTACTCCTAATGATAAATGAGTAAACACGTGTTTCAGATTTTTTGAGAATTCAACCCCTAAAAGGGGGGAAAGGGGTAACAAAGTCTGAAAATCAAAATGGGTGTTGTTTCTATGGTTATCGGGTCGCTGGTTATGAAAACAACAACGGTTTTAAAATCCGACGTGGCAGACGTAAAATACCATCTCCCTGGATGGGGTGCGATGGGGTTGAAATGTCTAAATAAATTAAAATGACTGTTGATATATCAACGCACAGCCCAAACCACTGGACCTAGAGACTTGAAATTTTGCACATATATACCTTATACAATGTAGGCATTCACAAAGGAAGGATTTTCGGGAATTCCCACGGGAACGGGAAAAAACGGGATTTATATATTCGATTCCGAGTGAGCCTATCTCAGTAACTATAATAACTAGACTCTTCAAATTTGATACAAAAGTAGATATTACATTTGTTAAAACATTAATTTCAGGATTTTTCAAAATTCCCACGGGATAAGGAAAAAACGGGATTTATATATTATTCAGTTCAACGGGATCCTATGAACTATAATTACTAGACTCTTCAAATTAGGCATAGAAGTAGGTAATTAAAATAGTAAAAAACAGTTTTAAGGATTTTCGGAAATTCCCACGGGATAAGGAAAAAACGGGATTTTTCGTTTTACTAGTCGTAGAAAGCTGAAATTGAGGAGGAGGTTATGCATTCCATTTTATTATTTTTTTATGTAGGTATGTTCACCAATTTCTCGGTCAATTGTGGACCTGCTTGCTTGCTTGCCTGTATGCTTGCTTGCTTGATATCTTGGTTCTTTGGAATACTCATGGTACACGCGAGCGAAGCCGCGGGCAAAAGCTAGTAAAATTATATAGAGACAGTTGCAATTTCTTCATCGAAGTCCGCGTCAGTACATCCAGCAGCACATGACATTTTATTTGGTTTGTGATAGTGATAGGAGTAGATAATCATTAATTTCTCAACATTCTCTGGGAGTAGCCTGTTTCGTTTAATCACCTGACCTAAAATTCTGCATTAAATATGTTTTTTTATTTAGTGGACCGTTTTTTTCTTCTATTGCACGACTAGCGATATCGATAAAAAATTGGTTCTAACACTGGCTTGATTTACCGACAGTCTTATATTTTGCCGTGACAATTCCGATCTCTGTACATCACTCTCTGTAACCGTACCTTTCTTAATTCCCATTGTTTTTGTAAGGGAAACACTTTCAAAAGGTTGTATCTCTTGATCGCGTGAATTTAGAGAGAGAGAGAGAGAGAGAGAGAGAGAGAGAGAGAGAGAGAGAGAGATGTTTATTTACACATATTCGATACACAGGAAATACATTTGACAGGAAAAGATACAAATAAAAATCATCGAATAGTATAAATTGGGCCCCACTCAGCATAATGTTGCGGCAAGCCGCAACGCTGTTTTTCAGTGGGACCCATTTAAAAACTAAACACAAAAAAAAAAAAACAACACATTGTGAAGACACGAACGCCAGCGGAAAATGTAGTTCGCAACAAAAACCTAGATAGGTATACAAACCGGAAGTATGTATGGCAACACTTGATCAGTTTAATCGTATCAGAACCATTAAACCGCAACAAATTACGCCAAAGATTATTCTGGCTACTGTAGTGAATTATCAGCAATTTCACAAATTTTGATATTGTGACGCATTCACTCAACCTTCGATAAAACAAACTTAAAAACAACAAAACATTCTAAAGACTTAAGGTTAGGCGGGAACGCAGCCCGGCCCTTTATAAAGTCGTTCACAATAAAATTAAGCTACCGCCATTTCGTGTGAAAAAAATAAATACTTAGCAAATAACTTAGCAAATAACAAATAGGTAACAAAAAAATATATAAATACATCCCAACGAATAATTAATAGTACATTACTGCAGCGGCCGCGAAATAGGGGATTGCCGGCCGAGTAGTAATAGATGGCCGAGTGTTAACGAGGCCATCTAGAGATACGAGGCCGGCAATCCCTGTTCGTGGCCAAGGCTTGTATAGTGCTTTTCTCAAATAAATCCAAGGAAATGATACGAATGTTCAACTTATATATTCATATTTAATTCAAATTGTTTTTTTTTTTATTCCCGCCAAAATATTTTTTTTTCCAGCAATTTATTTGTAAGCTGTTCCAGTTAATGTTTTTAACGCAAAATCTTGAGATGATTTATATTTATTAAAAAAATACGACCTTATTAATTGGTTATTTTAATAAATTGTTAACAATAAACTCCAATCCTTATTTATTTTATTAAATCTAGCCAAGTAAGATATTAAAAAGTAAATTCACAAACTAAATTTTTCTTAATTGGCAGTATGTCATTGATAGTCAATAAAAGAAAATACGACCCACTAAAACAAAAGACAATCTCTTTGCTGGCCTTGGCCAGCAATGTTTGTATGAAATTCCATTATTGTCGTCTAATTTGAAATTGGAACGAATCTTCCTCAACTGCTATACAATGGCATACTTCGTGTTCTATTGTCACGACTATAAGGACCACATTTCCTTGGATGTTTGAGAAAAAACAATTAAAAAGTCTGTGTCAAATGCGCTCAATGTACGTGTGTAATTTAAACCTTCGCTTGTACATATAAATATAATATTAGACGTCGAGTGGTGTACCGACCTGCCTGTCATGCGCGGACGCGTGCGACGCGGCGGGCGTGGCGGGCGAGTGCGCGCGCGACATATGCACGCTGCGCGCCTGCCGCACCCACCACTCCACTTCTTTCTCCAGCACCCTGCAATGTTCCATACGTTGCAAGACTTGGATATTTCCCGGGGTCACCTATCAAAATTTAGAATTTTTTTTTTCCGAATATTTAATATCCCGAATGCCTCATTTATCCGAATGCATTTTTTTCTGAAACTGTAAACATTTCAGAATTTTTATAAAACAACCCTAACCTAACCTAAAGGACGATGGTCGTGAAATAAATCCTGAAATATTTAGTTTCAGAAAAAAATGCTTTCGGACAAATGAAGTTTTCGGAACTCTAAACCTTCGGAAATAAAATTTTCTAAACATCGATAGGATCCCATTTCCCGGAGCTGTGAGACCATCAGGGCCCAATTGCATAACAAAGTACAACTAATATTACAAGCGGAACTCTCGCTTCAGTTATATTAACTAGGACGGGAGTTCCGCTTGTAATATTAGTTGTATGTACTTAACAAGTTAGGTATGAAGTATCTTTTTGTATTTACTTTTTCAACTTAATTTTTTTTATTACTTTTACGGTCATCCCGTGAAACCATATATTTCAAACTAAATACAAACTGAAATATAGATGCACAGAAAAAACCCCAGAAAAAAGACCACGAATAAATACAAAAGATACTTCATACCTAACTTGTTAAAGTTGGCACAGTAGCGCCATCTCTTGGTCCAGGTGAGCGGTTAGTTCCGAAGGAGTGTTAAGTCTCTCGACAGAGGGCATAACATAGATGCGCGCTTTATCACCGCATAAGGTGATTATAACAGACTGAAATGTACGATGTATGGTATGGGAAAGATTCGTCGCTAACCTCTAGACCAGTGATGGTGTAGGGGTAAGCTCGCAGCACGGAATGCTGAGGACCTGGGTTCGATTCCCAGCATTGGTCCTTTTTCTGGGGTTTTTTCTGTGCATCTATATTTCAGTTTGTATTTAGTTTCAAATTGTATGTACTTTGTTATGCAATTGGGCCCAGGGGGCGTGTTCGGTTTGGCTTGAGGGCCGGTCACGGTAATCAAGAGTGTTGGGCGCCGTAAAAGACGTGACCGCCACAAACAGAATGGTGCGAGTTGATAGTAACTGTTCTCATGAGTATTTTTATTACTTACTAATTATTAAGGCAACTCACTCTCAACATACAGGGTCAGTTGTACCAGAAAGCGGTGCTGAAATTTCTTCAACCTCGGTTGGTTACATGCGGTACAGTTAAAGTATAGGTTAACAAGGAAATTCAAAAAGGTTTGGGCGCAAAATGTCTCACTCGCACAACGTCCCTCCACTTGAATTACGTCCCATTCGCAAAACGTCATCTTTGCAAACGGCTCATTGTGCAAAATATCCCATTCGCATTACGTCACTTTCTCAAAAGGTCTCATCCCTTTCGCAAAATGTCCCTTATGTTTAAAGCCGCTTTCGCTGAACGTCCCCCCTGCATAGTGGCCCTTTCGCGAAACGTCCCGTGGGCGGAATGTCACAGAAACGTTTCAATTTTGTGTTTTTTCGCAAAAGATAAAATGAACTACTGAACCGATTTGTTTTTTTTTTTTTCATTTATACACCGTGAAATTTTAGTGGTTGTTTTCCCGAAACGAGGTGATTTAGTTTCGATTGTACAATCGAAACTAAATAATTATAAATAATTACTATTTTGACTAGAGTCAAAAATCCAATTGTGAAAAACGAAAGCTGAAAATGACCCCAAACCAATAGTAACGCTTCGTTGGTACCTAACCTATCGTACGATCGTACGCTACTTGTACCAACGAAGCGTTACTATTGGTTTGCGGTCATTTTCGACTTTCGTTTTTCACAATTGGATTTTTGACTCTAGTCAAAATAGTAATTATAAATCGATTGTACAATCGAAACTAAATCACCTCGTTTCGGGAAAACAACCACTAAAATTTCACGGTGTAGAAAGCTACTTTTCAGAGTATATTCTATCCCGGGAACGCGTGTAACAATTAACTACCATGGGACTTAGACAAACTTGCAAGCACCAACTAGTATAATATACAAATGCTAAACGTAGTCAATTTCCAAACTTTTTCGGCTCTCGCCACGCTCGTGCCTCACATTGCCGCACTCGTGGCTCGCAGTGCCACGCGTGCTGTGTACTCACGGGTGCACGGTGTCCCGCAGCATGGCGGCCAGGTGCTGGTGGTCGAGCGGCGGCGGCGCGGCACACAGCGCCTCGCAGTGCCGCGTGATTGCCGCGCGCAGAGAGTTCGCCGCGCTCGCGCTCCCCCGCTCGACCGCCGCGCGCGCCGTCGCTTCCGTGTTCGCCGCGACTGTCGACAACACACCACATATAGCCTCTCCATATCACGGGGCGAAACTGCCAGTCCCAAAAATCGCACGTGCACCCGTGGAGCGTCACGCACTATAGTACATTACTGCAGCGGCCGCGAAATAGGGGATTGCCGGCCGAGTAGTTATAGATGGCCGAGTGTTAACGAGGCCATCTAGAGATACGAGGCCGGCAATCCCTGTTCGTGGCCAAGGCTTGTATAGAGTTTTTCTCAAACATGCATCATCATCATCACCACCATCATCACCGCCATCATCATCACCATCACCAACAACATCATCAACATCCATCAACATCCATCAACATCCGTCAACATCCATGAACAAGAACATCCATCAACATCCATCCATCCATCCATCCATCAACAACCATCAACAACCATCAACCAACATACATCAACATCCATCAACATCCATCAACATCCATCAACATCCATTAACCAACATCCATCAACCAACATCCATCAACATCCATCAACCAACATTCATCAACATCCATCAACCAACATCCATCAACATCCATCAACCAACATCCATCAACATCCATCAACATCCATCAACATCCATCCATCCATCCATCAACATCCATCCATCCCTCCGTCCGTCCGTCCGTCCGTCCGTCCGTCCGTCCGTCCGTCCGTCCGTCCATCCGTGCGTCCGTCCGTCCGTCCATCCGTCCGTCTATCCATCCATCCACGTCGACCTATTAAACGTCATGGTGCTGTGTCACATAAAACAATAGACGATCACTTTGCTGGCCTTGGCCAGCAATGTTGTATGAAATTCCATTATTGACCTCTCGTCTAGCCGCACCTGCAACGTGACAGTTCGTGGCGTATTTTAAGTAACATAACGTCAATATTTCATAGCATGTTTGAGAAAAAATTCTAACCTGTTGTGTGCACACCCGTGCGCACAGGACGCTCGACGGTTTGCTTTGCTGACAATAAACGGAAACGAAGTGGGATCGCGACACAAGGCCGCAAAAAATTTGCGAATCAGATCAACATTCACAGGTCGCGAGTGGTTTATGGAGTCGCGCGTAAATCAAGCGCAAGTGTGGAAACTTTGAAAAATAATAATAAAGATAAATAGTGTGATTTTCTGTGCGAGTCAAGATAAATACAGTATTCAATATACATATATTTTCTCAAACATGCTATGAAATATTGACGTTATGTTCCTTATAATACGCCAAGAAGTGTCACGTTGCAGGTGGGGCTAGACGAGAGGTCAATAATGGAATTTCATACAACATTGCTGGCCAAGGCCAGCAAAGTGATCGTCTATTGTTTTGATGTGACACAGCACCATGACGTTTAATAGGTCGACGTGGTCGACGTGGATGGATGGATGGATGGATGTTGATGGATGTTGATGGATGGATGTTGATGGATGTTGATGGATGTTGATGGATGTATGTTGATGGATGTTGATGGATGGATGTTGATGGATGTTGATGGATGTATGTTGATGGATGTTGATGGATGGATGTTGATGGATGTTGATGGATGGATGTTGATGGATGTTGATGGATCTTGATGGATGTTGATGGATGGATGTTGATGGATGTTGATGGATGTTGATGGATGGATGTTGATGGATGTTGATGGATGGATGTTGATGGATGGATGTTGATGGATGGATGTTGATGGATGTTGATGGATGTATGTTGATGGATGTTGATGGATGGATGTTGATGGATGTTGATGGATGGATGTTGATGGATGTTGATGGATGGATGTTGATGGATGTTGATGGATGGATGTTGATGGATGTTGATGGATGGATGTTGATGGATCTTGATGGATGTTGATGGATGGATGTTGATGGATGTTGATGGATGGATGTTGATGGATGTTGATGGATGTTGATGGATGTTGATGGATGTTGATGGATGTTGATGGATGTTGATGGATGGATGTTGATGGATGTTGATGGATGTTGATGGATGGATGTTGATGGATGGATGTTGATGGATGTTGATGGATGGATGTTGATGGATGTTGATGGATGGATGTTGATGGATGGATGTTGATGGATGGATGTTGATGGATGGATGTTGATGGATGTTGATGGATGTTCATGGATGGATGTTGGTGGATGTTGATGGATGTTGATGGATGTTGATGGATGGATGTTGATGGATGTTGATGGATGGATGTTGATGGATGTTGATGGATGGATGTTGATGGATGTTGATGGATGTTGGTGGATGGATGTTGATGGATGTTGATGGATGTTGATGATGTTGTTGGTGACGATGATGGTGATGATGATGGCGGTGATGATGGTGGTGATGATGATGCATGTTTGAGAAAAACTCTATACAAGCCTTGGCCACGAACAGGGATTGCCGGCCTCGTATCTCTAGATGGCCTCGTTCACACTCGGCCATCTATAACTACTCGGCCGGCAATCCCCTATTTCGCGGCCGCTGCAGTAATGTACTATTACGTAAACTTCTCTCCAAAAATATGTACTGTTACAATAATCACGACATCACTCAAGCGCACACTCGCTATAATTACTTCGTTCTTGTAGAGCTTGCTTTAAAGCTCCAAGCGCACAGACAGCGGAGGCGTGGCGGTGACGGTTGTAATATTCTAACTTGTACGAACGGTTGTGCAGTACCGTACCGCGAACTCGTTGATACAAGTTAGAATATTACAAACAACCGTCACCGCTACCGCACCTCCTAAATACCTGATGGTTTAAAAAAAGAAAACAAACAAAGATTTACGACAAACTCCTGCATAAACCGTAGGAGATATCGGGTCCTTGGTGAACCTGTAGCGGGTGTACTCACACTCCCGCAGCCCCTGGTGGAAGGTCGTGTTGAGCTGTCGGAACATGTCGTGGTGCGCGCGCTCGACGGCGGGCACCACGCTGTCGCGGACGGCGTCGCGGAACGCGTCGCGCACCGCCGCCGACACCGCTTGCGCGACGGACGCGCTCAGCCGCTCCGTAACGGTCTGCGACACAAATGGTAGCATTTAATAAACGCTTACTAATAAACTAGCTGTTGCCAGCGACTCCGTCTGCGTAGAATAGGGGTATAAAAACTAGCCTACGACTTATTCTCAGACCTACCGAACACAGACAAAATTTTTTTTAAAAATCAGTCGAGCCGTTTTTTTTTAAAAATAGGTCTATTGAAATTATGAAATGAATAAAAAAATAAAAAAATTAATAACAATAAATGGAATATTAATTTTGTTCCTCCGCGAATAGCTGCGTTTGCGTTGGAATATACTTTTTGATGCAATTTCCCACCGTTACTTCGCATAAAAAAAAACAGCGTAAACGGAACTACACCCACAAGCTAGAGAATTACCACAGGGCACGTGTTTCGCCTCTCTCCGAAGAATCATCAGCGGCTGTCGATCCTACGACTACTATTTTTTTTATCGACCGTCGTCGTCGTTATTAATGGTGGTGGTGGTGCTTCAGCGCGGCGGCGAGCGGCTCCAGGGCTCTGGCGGCGCCCATGCCGCCCCCCCCCTCCCCCCCGCCCCCCCCTACCTTGCTGGCGACCAGTTTCTGTATGTTGTCCCGCAGCAGCGCGTCCGTGGCGCTGAGCTTGGCCGCCAGCTCGTGCTGCAGCGCGGCGGCGAGCGGCTCCAGGGCTCTGGCGGCGCCCATGCCGGCCGCCTGCGCCGCGCGCGCGCTCGCTGTCTCGCCCACGCGCGCTATACGCTCCCATCTTTAAACAAAATACATATCTAGTTAATGCCATTCTCATTATAAAGGTCGAGTCAAAGCTGAAACAACATGTTTCATAAACGACAAGTCCCTTTAATTTACAAATTTATTAAGGCCTTGGTCGTTCTGACCCGCCACCCGCGGCGGGCGGCGGCCCGTCGCCCGCCGCGTCTATATGCTGTGTTCGTCAATCTTCGGGAGTGGTCGTTCTCGCCCGCCGCGTTCGGGCCGCCGCCCGCCGCGGGTGGCGGGTCAGAACGACCAAGGCCTAACGGATAGATTGACCGACAGATAGCGGAGTCTCAGTAATAGAGTCCCGATGGCACACATTAGCAACTCTGATTATCATAACATGGTATGCGTTAGTATGTACTTTGGTCGTTCTGACCCGCCGCCCGCGGCGTGCAGCGGCCGGCGGTAGACTCTGGACGCCGCGGGCAGCGTTGTTTGGTCGTTCTAAAACGTAATCGCGGCGGCCAAAACGGAGGCAGTTTCCGAGCATTTGTGTTTGCGAGGAGACGACGTGTGTACGCGAAATGGAAAAAAACACTAGCATATTTATTGCTTCAGGAGGAAGAGGATGAGGATTTATTAATAATGTTGAAGCTAAAACAAAAGGAAAAAGAAGAACAATATGATTAAAGTTAGAAAAAAGGAGGGTGCCTATAATATTTTGGTGCCTAAGCATTTAAAAGATAATGAATTGAAATCAAAATACTGTTGCATTTCACTTACTCTAATCAAATGTTCGTCTTTCTCTTTGCTAAATATTTTTTTTTAATACAGTTGCTCAAAAAGTGGCGTATTGCAGGGACGTATAGCGTTCGGGATGTGGGCTATTACATACTCGAGCTTTTTCTTTACCTTTTCCGAACTCGTGCGTTCTCTTTCCCAACTGTCAAAATAATGTCTATTAAAAAGAAAAAACCAACCACGAAGTTTTTACTAAAAAAAATTCATCGAAGTTTTTATGATTCATGCAAATATTTCTAAAAAGAAGCTACTAATTTGTTTCAATATCAGATTTAATGATTTGATTCAATGAGTTAGTAGGTTTCATTTCATTTCATCTCATTAAATTTCATATCAATAAAAAAATTCTACTGAAGACTTGGCTGTATGGCATAGTTCCCTTTGCCTACCCAGAATGGGTGAAGAAAACAAAAAAAAATCTCTGCTTATAATCTTTTACGGTTGGCGCCATTTTCCAAAAATGTTCTTTGCGAGTTTAGTTGTTTGTTGCACAAAATGAGTAATTTCGACGATATTTTATTTGAATTAACACCACCAGAACTCAGTATAATTGCACAAAATGCTTCGGAGACCATTTTACCGGAAAAGTCAAAAAGTCGCTACATATCTACATACGACGAATTTATTGCGTGGAGAGAAAAGAAAAAAGCAAATAGTTTTTCAGAAAATGTTATGTTGGCATACTTCTCCGAACTCTCATCAAAATTAAAACCTTCTACGTTATGGTCGAGGTTTTCGATGATAAAAAGTATACTGAAAATAAGGAACAACGTGGATATAAGTGAATACCCAAAACTAAATGCTTTCTTAAAACGACAATCAGACGGTTTTACAACTAAAAAGTCGAAAATATTAACATCGAATGAAGTGGAAAGGTTATTGAACGAAGCTCCCGATGACGTTATTTAGCCACAAAGGTAATTTATTAATAAATACTTATATTTTTCTTTAGTATTCAGTTTACGAAATCGCAAAATACAGTCAATATATTATTTAAAAAAATATTAATCAAATCACTTTTTTTGTAGGTTGCGCTGATTTTTGGCGTTGTTGGAGCTTGCCGCACAAGCCAATATTACTTTAAGAGATACATATGTTATACCTATATGTGAATTATAACTTTTATAAGAAATAAATGATTGGTTAGTTGAGTTTATTGTGTTTTTATTATTTTATTAAATTGCTACATTTTTTCGCAACTGTATTAAAAATAGTTGTTCAGTACACGTGCGGAACCGTCATTGCAACTTGTTCCGACTGTCAACCCTCACCTTCGGCTACGCCTCGGCTCGGGTAGACATTTGTCGGCACTCATTGCAATGACAGGCTTTCCGCACTCGTAATGAAATATACTATATCCATATTGAACGCTAGCGTCGACCCGCCGCAATGCTGCAAATTAACTATAGACGCCGCGTGCAGCAGGCGGCGGGGCACGTCCACTCCCGAACATTGCCGAACGCAGCATATAGACGCGGCGGGCGACGGGCCGCTTCCCGCCGCGGGTGGCGGGCGGGTCAGAACTACCAAAGCCTTACCCTAGCCGACCAACTGGCAAACGAAGCTATCTTTGATGGAGATAAATTCCCATACATTAATTATTGTCACGATTTGTCCAGTCTGCCCAAATCATTTTTATACGAAGAATGGAATAGACTCTGGATTAATAATCCATCTAAAGGGAAATACTATCGGCTTGTCCAAGAGTCTCTTCTACGTAAGCCTTGGTTCCACAAAATAATTTTAACCAAAAGGGCTACTTCTGTTATTTGCAGGATACGTTTGGGTCACGTCTGTACTCCAGCACACTTACACAAGTTCAAAATAGTTGATGATCCCATGTGCTCCTGTGGAGCATATGGAGATCTGAATCACATCTTCTTTTCCTGCTCGCTTTACGACCACTCCGATATCTTCTCCCAACTCCAATCAATTTCAGTCCCTTTTCCTACCTCCATTATTTGTTTATTGTATCTTAATACCTGCGATATACAGTTGTGGCCATATAATTAAGAACGATTATTTATTGAGATGATTTTTTCAAAGTAACAAGTATAACTAATTGCCCGTATTTTTTTTATTTCTCTCGGTATTGCAAAACTTTTCCGTACTACCGGTACATTCATTTATGCAACATAGTTGGCTAAAAAATTAATAGAGAAACTTTATACATTCGATCTGAACCTAGTATTAGTACTTACTGGCTGGTCACGTAATTAAGAACGCTGAATAGTTTATTATTTTTTCAAATTTAAATAGAGAACACTGTGTGGCTCTGTGGTTGTAGATTATTATTCGTATAATTTCGGCGCCATTTCGTGCTGTTAAAGTCTTAAAAGTGATTACTTCGTATAAAAACAATGAGGAAAAATAAAAGTTGTGATAAATCTACAAGAGAAGTAATAATAAAACTTCGCGAGAAGAATTGGTCGTATAAAAAGATAGCCGACCATCTGCAATGTTCAAAAACAATGGTTTTCCATGCCGTAAAGCATTTTTCCACGTATCAAACTACTTCAAACGTTCCGCGTGGACCTAGACAGAGAAAGTCATCTCGTCGAGATGATCGAAATATCGTTCGTTTGGCAAAACAAAATCCTTTTAAAGGGTCTAATGAGTTGAGAAAAGAATATTTTGGCGAAAACAACCCTTCAGCAATCTCTGCACGCACTATTCGAAGGCGTTTGGTAGAAAATAAGTTGAACGGAAGGATAGCAAGGAAGGTGCCTATGTTGAAACGATGTCATAGGCAAGCCCGACTTGCATTTGCAAGAAGGTATGAAAACTGGACAGTCAGACAGTGGAAAAACGTTCTTTTTTCTGACGAGACAAAAATAAATAGGGTATGTTCTGATGGAAAACGATACGTACGACGCCCTCCGAATAAAGCATTCGACCCAAAGTACACAAAAGTGACATTAAAGCATGGCGGGGGAAATGTGAAAATTTGGGGGTGCTTTTCTGGACATGGCGTTGGACCTGTTAGGCTGATAGAAGGCAACATGGATCAATTCCAATACAAAAATATACTGCAAGAAACAATGTTACCATATGCCGAAAACGTGCTTCCGGTTATTTGGACATTCCAGCACGACAATGATCCAAAGCATACTGCACGCACCGTTAAGGAATTCCTCACATCACAATCAGTTTCTGCCTTAGATTGGCCAGCCAACAGCCCAGATCTCAACCCAATAGAGCATCTTTGGTGCGAAGTCAAGAAAAAGTTTTCAAACCGACAGTGTGGCAATTTGAGAGAGCTGTACGACGTTTTCTTAGAAGAATGTCACTCTATTTCTATTGCGAAATGTCAAAAATTGATAGATTCAATGCCTCGCCGGTGTAAAGCCGTAATTAAAAGCCGTGGACATGCTACTAACTATTAATTTTAGTTCAAATGTATTAAATTGCTTTTTTTTTCTATACCAACTTCACATTAATATGATTTATTTAATCTAAGTTTCATATAAAACAACTCTCGAGCAGTTTAATAAATCGTTCTTAATTATTTGTCCAGCTTCATTACTATTTGAATTTATTAGTATAGAGAACAAATAAAATTTGTAAAAAAAAAATGTTAGCAATTATACACTATTATTCTTAATCCCGTTTGCTCTATCCATGTGGCTATTTTATAACATAACTTGTTACTTCTAAGAAGGAACACAACTAGACATATGACAAAATTTAGATAAAAAAAAATCGGAAACTTCAAATCGTTTTTAATTGTATGACCACCACTGTATATAACATATTAGCATCTTTCATAGAAGATAACAATATTAAAGTTTAAAAAAAAAAAATTGCATATATATAAGTTAGCTATGAAGTATCTTTTTTTGTACTTATTTTTTCAACTTCATTTTTTTATTACTTTTACGGTCATCCCGTGAAATCATACATTTCGTACTAAATACAAACTGAAATATAGATGCACAGAAAAAACCCCAGAAAAAAGACCAATGCTGGGAATCGAACCCAGGTCCTCAGCATTCCGTGCCGCGTGCCATACCCCTACACCACCACTGGTCTAGAGATTAGACACGAATCTTTCCTATACATCATACATTTCAATCTGCTAAATCATCACCTTATGCAGTGACAAGCGCACATCTATGTTACACCCTCATCGAGAGATTTTAACACTCCTTCGGAACTAACCGCTCACCTGGACAAGAGATGGCGCTACTGTGCAACTGCTGCTGCTGCTGTGTGTGTGTGGGCTTGTTTAAAGTTGCACAGTAGCGCCATCTCTTGTCCAGGTGAGCGGTTAGTTCCGAAGGAGTGTTAAAATCTCTCGATGAGGGTGTAACATAGATGTGCGCTTGTCACTGCATAAGGTGATGATTTAGCAGATTGAAATGTATGATGTATAGGAAAGATTCGTGTCTAATCTCTAGACCAGTGGTGGTGTAGGGGTATGGCACGCGGCACGGAATGCTGAGGACCTGGGTTCGATTCCCAGCATTGGTCTTTTTTCTGGGGTTTTTTCTGTGCATCTATATTTCAGTTTGTATTTAGTACGAAATGTTGCATATATATAATAAATCCAATCCTTCTCCATCCAAATTTTATCCGTAATCCGTAATCCTAATAATGTCCTATCCTATAATTAAATAAGTTTCCCTAACTTTGACATTGGCTAATGTCCTCGTAGCCATAAAAAAAAAAAAAAAAAAAAAAAAAAAAAAAAAAAAAAAAAAAAAAAAGCCTTACCCCTGCGTGAGCGCAGTCTCGACGGCGGCGGCGGTGGTGGGCGCGTGCGCCTGCAGCGCCTCGTCGGCGGCCGCGCGCACGAGCCCCGGCACGCTCACCGCCAGCGCGCTGCGCAGGCTCGCCACCGACCGCGACAGTGCCGCCACTTGCTCTGGAACCGACAGTTGTTGCGCTAACACGGTTTATACCTGCTGAGCTGGCAACGTTGCATTTTTACAATACAATACAGAAAAACAAGTACATGACAAAAAATAAATAAGGTGAGCAATGGGCGGCCTTATCGCTTCGAAGCGACCTCTTCCAGGCAACCTTTAAAAAAAGAAAGAAAGAAAGCAAGGAATGCATTACAGCAGGTGGTGCAATATCAAATTTAATAAATAATAATAAAAAACAAACATTTTATTAAAACAACTGAAAACATCTAATAATACACATCATAAAACATACATAAATAAGTGATACACAATATACTTGTAAATAAATGGACACAATAATACAATTTTCAAGCACAGGATAAAAGATAGTGTTGCTTAAGCATAGATTTAAAAATGAGCAAAGATTTAGCACGCCGTAGGTCTATTGGTAGGGAGTTTTTGTTAGTTTTTCTCGATTATTCCGTAAAAATTGAATGGAAATTAAAAATGTTTTGTATACAAATTGTTGTAATATATAAGCTAATGTGTCTACTGCAATAATAATTCGTGATAAGACTTTTATTTTCTTGAAAAACCGTTAGGTAATTATTTGTTCGTTTTTAAAGAAAATAAAAGTCTATCACGAATTATTGTTGCAGTAGACACATTAACTTATATATTAGAACAATTTGTATACAAAACATTTTTAATTTTCATTCAGTTTTTACGGAATAATCGAGAAAAACTAACAAAAATGCAACGTTGCCAGCTCAGCAGGTATAAACCGTCTTAAGGGCCTACCGTGTTTTTGGCGCATTTATTGCATTCATTTAATCTCGTGCTGTAGCATTACAAGTAAAGCTATAGTCTTGAAATTCATGTGTAAGATATTTGAGGATTCACTCTAATGACAAGTGTTTATCGAAACACGATTACTTATAGTTCGCTCGATAGAAAACGTAGTAGGTACGACGCTAATACTGCAAGACAGGTCATGACATGACATGACTTTTTGAATGCTAATAAAACAAGATGTTTTCTAGGGCGTAGTGTTGCTACATTTTTAAAATATGCATTTGTTTTAGTAATAAGATGAAAATACCCAAAAACACGCGCAGTCCAACCAACCTATATTGAGCCATCGTGCCTCCCCCACGCCCGAAATCGCCCACCCAAAATCGATTAGCGCGAAAAGCTCGGTAGGCCCTTAACAGGGGGTCTACTAAGTTCGTATCGTAGCGTTCCTTTCACCTGCTACTTTCTTCCACAGGTCGACCAGAAGCAGGCGGGGTCTCCACCCTTACGCTGTCAGTATTCCCAAAATCCGCATAAAGCGTTTTCGATCTTCCTTCTTCAACTGTACAGCTAAGGAGGGGAATTCACTGCCTGCGACTGTGTTCCCTGAACATTACAATCTGGCCGTTTTCAAGTCTAGGGTGAATAAGCATTTACTAGGCAAGGGTGAATGGAACGGCACTATGCAAAGTTCGAAAATCGAATTTCGTAGTATAAGGTATGGTATCAATAAGGACGTCGTACACGGGAGATGTGAGGTGTTTTTGGAGAAACGTTTTGTTAACGTGCTTGCAGCGACCTCGCTGCATGTGAGTGAATTGACTAACGGAGTGTGTTGTGTGTTGCGGAGTGTGTGGTATGTGTGTGCGCGCGCGTGTCGAATGTAAGTAGTGTGTGTTGAGTGTAAGTAGTGTGTGTTGAGTGTAAGTAATGCGTGTTGAGTGAGAGTAGAGTGTGTGTTGAGTGTGAGTAATGCGTGTCGAGTGAGAGTAGTATGTATTGGGTGTGACCAATGCGTGTTGAGTGAGAGTAATGTGTGTTGAGTGAGAGTAATGGGTATTGGGTGTGAGCAATGCGTTTTAAGTGAGAGTAGTGTGTGTTGAGTGTAAGTAGGGCAGATGCCCCAGTTCTGGCCACTTTAAGACTGATTGTCTATTCCAATGTCTGTACCTTAGTAAACTCAACTTAAAGCTGAAGATGGCCAAAACCGGCCCAGTGGCCAGAACCGGGGCATCTGCCCTAATGCGTGTTAAGTGAGAGTAGTGTGTGTTGAGTGTGAGTAATGTGTGTTGTGAGACTTGTGTGTAACAAGTATGTATTGTGCGTGTATCGAGTGTAAGTAGTACGTGTGTGTCTTCACTATACATCGTACTCTTGAATATTATTGCGTGACGAGCTACCATTTCTAGTTTGGCATCCATTTCTTCTGCTGCACTCACTGCTACCGGCGCGCTCGGGCACGAGTGGTTAAGCGACTGGTTGCTCGACTGGTCAGCCGACGCATCTGCACTCACCGGTCAGCTGGTCCAGCTTGTTCTCGAGCGCCTCCCGCCGTTGCGGGGACACGCTGGCGGCGCGCTCGGCGCCCGAGTTGTTGAGCGACTGGCTGCCCGATTTATCGGACGATGCCTTCCTCTGGTTGGCTTCTGTTATCTGGGCCAGCGATATCTGCGGCCACGTCGTTTCGTTGTCTGTGGAATGGGAAGAAGTCAGTGCCGACGATAATCAGTTTACGACCGTTAGGTTATTATCAGCCTCCCTGTTCTAAATTTGTAGAAGTGGAATATACGAATACATATATAGGGTGTCCCAATACTCAACGACGACTTGGTACCGGGCGAGAGGGAAAGTCATAAAATTTCTGGAAAAAATAAGAAAATATCTAATACTAAAAGTGATATTATGTAACTCTATTATCGCTTAAGAAAGTGACATGGATTTTTTGTTTAATTTTTTCCAGAACTGGTATAAATTGATCTGAACAGTGACGTCCTTGTTGTCCTTACTTACTAAGAAATAAATAATATTGATTTCATTCACTTAAGATAGTTTTATTAGTTTGTTAGGTTAATAACAGTTTAAAGTTTTTTTTGATATCTGTAAGGGAGCGTAATCACTGAGAGCATTCCTACCCTAGCATTTGTAAACGAGCAATCACCTGCGCCGATTTGTAAGCTCTGTACGCTCGGCTTAACGTCTACACCACTCGAACATTTGACTGCTTGGGTAAATGCTCTCAGACGCTCCTTAAGAGGGTTTATACCTGCTGAGCTGGCAACGTTGCATTTTTGTTAGTTTTTCTCGATTATTCCGTAAAAATTGAATGAAAATTAAAAATGTTTTGTATACAAATTGTTCTAATATATAAGATAATGTGTCTACTGCAATAATAATTCGTGATAAGATTTTTATTTTCTTGAAAAACGTTAGGTAATAATTTGTTCGTTTTTAAAGAAAATAAAAGTCTATCACGAATTATTATTGCAGTAGACACATTAACTTATATATTAGAACAATTTGTATACAAAACATTTTTAATTTTCATTCAATTTTTACGGAATATTCGAGAATAACTAACAAAAATGCAACGTGGCCAGCTCAGCAGGTATAAACCCTCTTAATAGTTACGGAATATTCGCCTATGCACACTTAATCGATTACACCCTGTATAGGCTGGGATGTTGATGCTTACTGGGCAGCGGTGGCAGCTGAGGCAGGCTGGGCAGGTCCGGCAGCGCGGGCGGCGCCGGCAGCTCCGGGAAGGGCTCGGGGCCCGGCTCGCTGTCCGCCGCCGCGGTGCGGGACGACGCTTCCTCCTCCTCTTCCTCCTCCTAACACAATTATTCACCTTTTGAACGCCAGCGTCGTCTATACACGACAATAGGGGGCCGTTCAATAGTCATACAAACTTTTAGCAAAAAGGCAGGTTTAGAGAGGGTCATTAACTGACTTCGAATTCGAGACAAGTCAACGCTGTCCTCCCACCGCTGTACTGACTTCAAATCAATTTACACTGGATATTTCTCGGGTCAGCGCTGACTTGTCTCGAATTCGAAGTCAATTACTGACCCTGTTTAAACCTGCCTTAATTCATCATTTGTTAGAAATTATCATTTCGCATAAGTCTTTTTTCTCAGAAACCATTGATTATTCAGGAATTTTGAAATGCTTATCCTGTAGGACTCTGTAGGTTAGGTTAGGTCTGTTTTATAACAATTCTGTACAATTGATGGATTCAGAGCAAAAAGAGTTATGCGAAATGATAATTTCTGACAAACGATAAATTCGGACAATAGTTCTTATGACGAACTAAAACAATTACTTTGCTCACCCGCGACCTTACAATAGTTACGTTTATGCAATATGCGTATATGCGTTTATGTTCTTATGACGATTATTACACAGCCACGACAATACGGTAATACACAAATTAACCTACGCGCATCCGCATAAGAATCAATTTTGTTCGTAACGAAAATGATGTGTAGCGTTCAAAAGGTTTTTTTTTTTTTGAATGAGTCGCCAGAGGGGCCAAAGACGCGAAGTCTTTGCTGTTTTTTACTTTAAGAATTGGAAGGGTGACTTGTGCTCGGGAAAAATCCCTTCGGACGAACTGGGAATGGAGGGCCCAGACAGTGTCCGACTTGCACGGACTAAAAAACCCGGTCACAAGTCCCCTTCTCTATTGGTTATCAAAACAAAAGCGTTCAAAAGGTTGAATTCGAGCATTACCTTCAAAAGTACGAGGCCAGACTCGTCGTTACACCAGATTGTCACACTATTTACGACCGCTTTAGCCTAGTTGGTAGTGACCCTGCCTACAAAACAAGAGGTCCTGGGTTCGAATCCCGGTAAGGGCATTTATTTGTGTGATAAGCACGAATATTTGTTCTTGAGTTATGGATGTTTTCTATGTATTTAAGTATTTATTTATCTATATAAGTATGTTTATCGTCGTCTAGTACCCATAGTACAAGCTTTGCTTAGTTAGGGACTAGATCGATTTGTGTAAGATTGTCCCCTAATATTTATTTATTTATTATTGCTATTCGACGGAGCTCCTATTTCTAGCCTATTTGCCCTTAGGGCATCTATAGATACCTACCTAACGAACCTAACCTACCTAAACTTTTGCAGAACAAAAATGAATCTTGACGAATTTCCGACGAAAGCGAAAGGATAAATCCCTATAGTGGTGTGACAACCTGGTGTGACCACGCGTCTGCCCTTAAAAGTACAAGCGTCCAACTCCAACGGTTTAACCTCTTGAGCGCATCCAGTTATAAAGGCCAGTGAAAGGCCTCGCACGCCACCGTCATCGACATTGCTCGGGCAGGTCATTGAAAAACAATCGCAACACGGTAGTAGAATAAGATTAATAGAGCCGTATTATGTACACTATTCAATTAATTATATTTTTCAATTAAATTTGTTTACATTTTGGTGGTACCTACTAACTTCTCTGTGATTTTTTGAAGTAACATTTTTGCAAATGTTTCTTTAACTTTTTGATACGAATCACATACTGTACACTAATGTAAAGTCGACCAAGAAATTCCTTTACCACCCTAAGGTTCAATGTCAGTTGCACGGCTTAAAACATCAAAGGCTATTTTAACTCACAAGTCAATGTGACAATCAGCCTTATTCTTTTTATTCTGATGTAGGAACTAAACTGTCATAACAAATGGTAAAGCATTTACTTGGTCTACTATACACGATATTTATGAACTGAAACAATTACTTTGCTCACCCGCGACCTTACGATAGCTACGTTTATGTGAAAAATGCGTCTTCATGCAGTTTCTCCACCTCCAGACTGCATGAACACACACAAACCCAACTATCATCACCACCAAACTACACTGACGCGTTTCAAACTCAACCAGAGCTCATCGTCAAAGTACCGCAACCGTTCAATGTGCTACCAAATGTTAGACTAACAAACCAAAACAAATGTTTTAATTTGTCACAGTAACTTCTCAAGTACCCACTTAATTTTTCTCAAACAAACTACCCCACAAAACTGAATGAACTTTTATCATCACATAAAATTACCCTGAAAACTGTTATTGCTCAAATTAGACCCAAGCCGCAGTACGGGAGAAGATACTAAATTTACCTGTTCATTAATACTGCCGTCGTATTTATAAAGGGCACAACTGCAAACTTGCTCAAAACAGAAACAGCATAAGTTTACAAAGAATAAGTGTGCACTTAGGCTCTTTCTGTTTCAGTTGTGCCCCTTTTTCTTACGACAACAGAATAATATACCCCATACTGTTGTACCTAATTATTTCCATGCATTGCAGTACGTATAAGAGGAACTGCATGAACACACATTTTTTACATACACCATTACCATTACCAAGTACAAATTAAGACATACACCCTGAAAATTTCTACAAATAATCAAACAAAAGTTCCGCATTCAACGAAGAGCCGTTTGAATTGTCAATGATCAGGAACTTCCTGGCCGGCTTGATCCGTTATATCCTTGCGGAGGGATGTTACATCCGTGCATCCCTATGTATCTTGTACCGCATTTATCATGGAGAGTGCTTGGAGGAGTTGTTCGATCTATTGCCTGCTTTCAACAAGTTTGGTTTGAAGTATCTTTTTGTATTTGTTTTTTCAACTTCAATTTTTTTACTTTTACGGTCATCCCGTGAAATATATTTCATACTAAATACAAACTGAAACATAGATGCATAGAAAAACCCCAGAAAATCCAGGTTGACCTGGGTTCGATTCCCAGCATTGGTCTTTTTTCTGTGCATTTATGTTTCAGTTTGTATTTAGTATGAAATATATGGATTCCACGGGATTACCGTAAAAGGAAAAAAAATTAAAGTTGAAAAAAAAAATACAAAAAGATACTTCAAACCAAACTTGTTAAGAGTAAGGCCTTGTAGCGACATCTCTTGTCCGGGTGAGCGGTTAGTTCCGAAGGAGTTTTGATGTTGTTTCTCGATGAGAACTGAACATAGATGGCGCTGTATCACTGCAAAAGTGATGATGGCAGACTGGAATGTATGATGCATAGGAAAAATTTGCGTGTAAACTCCTGACCAGTGGTGGTGTACGAGTAAGCACGCGGCACGGAATGCCGAGGACCTGGGTTCGATTCCTAGCATTGGTCTTTTTTCTGTGCATCTATGTTTCAGTTTGTATTTAGTATGAAATCTATTGCCTGCTGTTAATTTATTTCATCGCACCACTCGCAACCGACTTTCTTTCCACCCTAATCACCTGGATAGCTGGCAGTCCACTATAGTCCGTTCCTCGCCAATCTTTTTGCCTCGCACGGTGAAACTTTGGAACCAACATGACGCGGTAGTATTTCCGGACCGGTACAACTTGGGGTTCTTCAAAAAACGACCTTACTCTTTTCTCAAGGGGCCGACAAAGCATCCATAACTCAATTTGTGTTGCGGCTGACCATGGGCTGCGGTGTTTAAGTTGTCTTTGTTTGTTTGCCCCCTATCATATATAAAAATTAATTATTTTTAATACAACGTTCCTATTTTATAAATAACCTTAAACATTTATTAGATAATATCCACTTTACATAATCATAATCTTAGGTGTAATGTTACTACTCTATTGAATCTGATTCTATTTCAGTATCTGTTTTGCGATGACCTGTCCGAGCTATGGTCATCATAATCAATACATGACCAACATTCAACTCGAAACAAATCATTCTGCAATGGAAATAAATCCTTAAATACCAATTTATCGACTAGACAGTTAGTTCCGTGGGGTACAGAGCATGTTACTTCGTTTGTTCTGTAGTGGTCAAGAGGTTAAGTGCCGGATAAATCGACTGCCGCAACGAACAGGGGCTAAATTCAGGAGCGGCCCAACACTGTTTGCGAGCGGTAATTCGATCGTATGCGAGAGGATAGGGATGGGCTGAGCTTGGGATGAGCCTTATTTTCCTGTTAATTCACTTTGTAAATAAATAAATAAGGCTCATCCCAAGCTCAGCCCCAACCTCTCGCAAACCAGTGATTTTTGGCGTTCCTGAATAGCAGTTAATCCCTATCCTCTCGCAAACGATTGAATTACCGCTCGCAAACCGTGCTGGGCCGTTCCTGAATTTAGCTCCAGTATTGAATCTGAAAAATGTAAGATTATTTAAAAACGAAAAAGTTTTTCGGGTGCGCCGGTGGGATTCGAACCCACGTCTCCTGGGTATGCGCCCCAGGAGACGTGGGTGGGAATCTTAGATTCGGTGAGCAGCCGTACTGCTAATAAAATAAAAATAATATTTGAATAAAAAGATGTGGTACGTCATTTCTTACGCATTTCCAATGTAATTTGGAACGTAGGAGTCGTAGCTTCTAATAGTTGCGATGGATGTTACCACACGCCACTGTTGGCGTATGTAAGCGATTAAGAATTTCGGGGGGAGTCGGTTGGATGCGACGTGGTTCAATTGGTAGAACACCCGTTGGGGCGCATACCCAGGAGACGTGGGTTCGAATCCCACCGGCGCACCCGAAAAACTTTTTCGTTTTTAAATAATCTTAGATTCGGTGAGCAGCCGTACTGCTAATAAAATAAAAATAATATCTGAAAAATGTATTTTGAAGTTTCGATACTGCTCGTTGTTACAGTCGAAATGTACGAATATGCTCGCTTTGTGTCTCAGCGAGCTTTTTCGCTCTTGTTATTCGATCAAGTTCACGAGCGGCACGCGCGAATAAATCCCGCTGAACATAAGTACAAAGTCAGTCAAAAATCATTATTCAACTAGATGTTGCCGGGACTTTGTCTGCGAAGAATCGAGTCTGTATGTTAGTATCCTATATGTTAATCCAGGTTATAAAATACACTCACGGTCAAAAAATTCGGCCCACAATCCACCTTTGCTTGTATAGTACTCTTGAGACATTTAGTTTCTGTTATTGTTGTAAATACATTGAGTTGGTCCTTTTTTGGCTTATCAAAGTTTTCATAGTTTGTAAATACTGGATGCACTCTCGAACATGCAGACGCGAAGCAACACCAAAAATTCACTGGACACATTAACAGTCACACAAGTACTGACACACTCGACATGCACGCTCATACGCATGTACGTATGCACACACTTTCATACACACATTCGCACACGTTCATGCCCTCGCTCATACACACACATACATACACACGCACACATACTCACGCGCACACACACACACACACTCACACACTTTGTTTAAGTTAGTTATGTTTAGTTATAGTCTTAGTAATAATCTTTATTATAACTTACCTACCTTCTTTATTTAATTGTATACTCAATGTTTAGTTTTTGGAAGAGCGAGGCCTCCTAACACAAGTTTCGACTTAATGGGAGGTCTCAACCTTATATGTAAGAACCTTTGTTAAATGCAAATAAAGTTTATTTTATTTTTATTTTTATTTTTACCTTTCATACAAGCGAGGCCACTTTGATGCCTTAATTCTCCACCAGGGCGGTGGTCCGGTTGAGATCTGTTGATGGATATTCAGAGCATCGATAATGGAGGTCCAGAGTTCCCAACATACACAACTGATTTAACAAGCAATTCACACCACAGCAAGAGAATTTTTATCAGCACTTAGATTTTCATTCATTTTATTGCCATTTTAGATGTTTTTACGAACATGTATGATTTCCGTGATAACGCAGATTCAATCAGGTGGGTATCTTAGGAACTCTGTATGTCCTTTATCAATGCTCGGAGTAGCCATTATCAGATCACAGCCAAAGCACCGCCTAGTGGAGAACCAAGACAACAAAGTGACCTCGTTTGTATGGAAGGTGAACCATGGGCCCAATTTTTTGACCGTGAGTGTATCTGTGTGCCAAATCTCATCAGCATCCGCCAATCCGTTTTAGCGTGAACGAGTAATAAACCATATCCATCTCTCCATCCATACAAACTTTCACGTTCATAATTACAGTGGTATTTAGGCTATAACAAGCACTTAAAAATGTCGAAGAATCTTCTACAATGTCATTTAATTACATACATCTTAAATACTTCACACATCCAAACTTTTTAACACAGTACATACTCTATTTGAAATTAGCGATCGCCAATGCGGATTGGAATCATTTCCAAACATCCCTGCTCAACTTCCTTGTACTGTATCATACGGACCTTTCAGCCGTCTGTCTGTCAATCACGGCACCGCTTAATAGGTATAAATGGATAAAACAGTCGAACTCAGACACATAATAAAGCGTTTTCTTAAACTGCCGCTTACCATATTCTCCTTGTAATATGTGTCGTCGTCGTTATGCGACATGATTTCCTGCACCTGAAATATGAAACATGGTCCTTATATTTTTCTAAACACGATGATTTTTAATTGGTGATCAGGAACCAACTTTTCTAGATCAGTATTCGATGGCGACCACGTTTAAGTCGCAGTTTTTTTTTTTTTTGAATGAGTCGCCAGAGGGGCCAAAGACGCGAAGTCTTTGCTGTATGTCGCAGTTGCGTGAAACAATACTTTAAAAAAAAAAATGATTGGTTGGAAAATCAATTTTTAGTTAAAATCATTGTCACCCTACACCTGGCTTAGTCTATGAACGTGAAAGCTCTTTGACAATTCAGTTTCTTAAAACAAACTTTGATGTGAGACCCGTCAAATTCCCCGCCAAAGCGATGACACTTGACGAAACTACTTAACTTTAACAAGGATGCCCTACCGATCAATTGACATCACAGCGCCTGACAACTTGAGTAATCTGTAAGCATTTGTAGCTCTCAACCTTGACGCTGGCAAAATTGTCCCATTGGAGACGCCATTTAAAAAAAAATTTTGGATGCCCACGCATTCGGTGGAAGGAGGAAGCTTTAAAAATTTAGCGTTTTTTTTTAAATTATACAGAGACTTAATTGCTTGAGACCTAATCTATTAAATTCTATTTTGGCTAGGGGGTTAATATTTTTCAACTCCTGACCTGACCACTGATTAAAAATCACCGTGTAGACTATAGCTAAACCGTTTAAATGAGTCCTTGCCCGCGGGGTACAGTACCTCTACCATGAGTTTACACTAGTTTACGTGACCGTACTCGCTAGCGACGGCGTAAATTATTTGTACGGAGAATTGTACAGCGCCTCTAGCGGTCACTTACGGAAGTACAATTCTCCATACAAATCATATACGCCGTCGCTAGCGAGTACGGTCACTGTAAACTAGTGTAAACTCATGGTAGAGGTACTGAGGTGCGGGAGTAGACGACAAAGGGTGCCGGGAGAGGTGCGGGCGGCAGGCACACGAGGCGCGCTCGCCGCCCGCACCTCTCCCGCCCCCTTTGTCGTCATACCCTCCCAGCCCCTGTACCGCGCGGGCGAGGACTCATTTAAACGGTTTAGCTATAGTTATCGGGATCCTAACGATGTTTAGAAAATTTTATTTCCGAAGGTTTAGAATCCCGAAAACTTCATTTATCCGAAAGCATTTTTTTCTGAAACTGTAAATACTTCAGGATTTATTTCAGGACCATCGTGTAGAACCCTTTAGGTTAGGTTAGGGTTGTTTTATAAAAATCCTGAAATATTTACAGTTTCAGAAAAAAATGCATTCGGATAAATGAAGCATTCGGGGTTGTAAGTATTCGGAAAAAAATAATTCTAAATTTTGATAGGTAACCATAGTTATCTTATCACTCGGTAACATAAAGTTTTGAGTGCGGTTGAAACACGACATATAATTGTCGACCCAGAACGAATGACAATAATGTACAACCTAATAATTCAAACCCTGATGTGATTTCTATAAGTTTGAATTATCAGGTAGTGCGTTATTGTCTTTGATCAATTATAACTGTAGATCCACAGTCGCGCGCCCGAAAATGTCCGAGCCAAATGAGCGCCACTTTGATAAAAGTGGCCTTCTTTTTTCTCAGTACGTTGCGTGAAATTGTCAAGTTTAGCTGTCAAGTGTCAACCGAAATTCGACTGTAATGAAGTAAAGACTAGGTTCAAATTTCTGTGTAGGTGATGATTTTAATTGTTATGCGAATAAATAAAAAAGCTCGGACATTCTTTGAAGGGGATTTTGTTCGGCAATGTGTATCTTCAGTTATAATTGATCAAAGGTTATTGTAAATTATTATCGTAAACAGCAGTACAACTCAGATCTTATGTATCCAATGTCTCAATCCGAATATTTGTCTATTAGTACACCAAGTTTAATCTAAACCCGTTCAGCCGTTATTGCGTGATTGACTAACAAACATTCAAATATTCAAACCTCTTCCCATTCTCTTGTATATAGTTAGTAGGAAAGTTAAAATATTCCACGGGAACTCACTACCGGGCTATTAAGCATCCTATGTCTCAATACAGCTCTTTGTCTATATGTACGCCAAATTTCATCTAAATCCTAACAACCAAACATCCAAACATCTAAACATCTTCACAAACTTTCTCGTTAATAATTATAAGTAGGATGGGGTCATACACATTTTTGTTCGCGTCACTCCTGTGAACATGGCAAAAGTTAGTCTATATTTATAGCCAATATTTTTTAGTCAAGTCTACACCATTCGGCCCAATTGAATATATCTTAAGTTCGCCGACTCAGTCGCTAATTTTATGTCCATAGGAGAGACTTTTGTTTCTTGAGCATTTCTCAAAAAAAATGCCACCTCAATTTTTTAACATTCTAATAATCTTATGTTATTCCTACTCAGAATCACGCACGAGCTCTTTCAATCTTTATATGACAAAAAATGTCCCTATGTTTTTTTTCCCTAATTTGTTACCATTCCATACACTTTGTATGGCGTAACGAAAAGGAAGAACATAAAAAATGTACGACATTTTCGGGACATTTTTCCTCTCCTACAACGAAAGAAAGAGCTCGTGATGGGTAGGAATAACATAAAATTTTTGGGAATAAAAAAAATAAGAGTGCCATTTTTTTTTTGAGAAATGCTCCCTTATGCCTTGATCACACGTACAGGGCCTTGTTGATACGCACCGAGTACTCGGTCGAGAGCACTGACTCGCCCGTTTACTCGGTACGTGTGATCAAGGCATTACGGTGTGTATGACCAGATATGGAATAGTACATTACTGCAGAGGCCGGGACTTAAGGGGTTGCCGGCCGAGTATCTAAGTTGACGGCCGAGTGGTACAAGAGGCCGGCATGATACGAGGCCGGCAACCCCTGTTCCGGCCGAGGCTTGTATAGTGCTTTTCTCAAACATGCACCATCACCATCATCATCATCATCATCATCATCATCATCATCATCATCGTCGTCATCATGATGGTGATGATGATGATGATGGTGATGATGATGATGATGATGATGGTGATGATGATGATGATGGTGATGATGATGATGATGGTGATGATGATAATGATGATGGTGATGGTGATGGTGATGGTGAAATATTTCTCTAGGCAGATCACCATTACCATCACCATCACCATCTTACCTTACCTTAAATAAGCGTAGTGGCAGAATGTCATAATGAACCAAAACGCAAATATTGCTTATAGTTTTTTTCTAAATGGCTAAATGCTATGATGCCATAGACCTATAAACATCACGGTGCTGTGTGACATGAAACAATAGACGACCGCATTGCCGGCCTAGGCCTGCAACGGTGTATTTTGAAGCCTGTTTTAAGGAACACAACGTAAACATTACATAGCATGTTTGAGAAAAGTTACCTCTCGGCTGGGGCTGGAGCCTCCCGAAGTGAACTTCGCGGCCGCCTCTGCCGCGCCGCCCTCCGCCGTCATGCCTGATACGAAAAAGTATCCTATTTTATTTTGTGATTTTCCGCATGAATCCAATAAGTTTGTGCGTCTGTTCACAAATTCAAATTTCATAAACTTTTTTTTAAAGAATACATTAGAGAAAATGATCTTAAAATAAATTTAGCATGCAAGCAAGTGTACAAATATTTAGTTTTAGGACACTAAAGCCGAGTTTAGACCTGCAAGAAAAATCGTGCAAGTTGCATTACGTTGCGCGGCCGTAAAGCAAACGAGTTTGCAGTGGTCAAGTGAGCGCCGCAACGTACTTAATGCAACTTGCACGATTTTTCTTGCTGGTCTAAACTCGGCTTAAGATTAATTTACAAATTTCGTCAATATTTTTTATGCCCAAATTTTTTTTTATATCCGGGTTACTACCTATTTAAGTGCAGTCGTTATTTAACAGACGTCTAAAAAAGTTTTTAGGGTTGCGCGGATATCGATTTGCCAAAAACGAGCTAACAAACAAACATTACATATTAAATAAAACCTTATATGTGTATATTAAAAAAAAAGCGTACCCTTTTCTAAAAAAATATTCCTAATTTTCCATATATTTTTTTGTGCCAGTTTTGTGACGAGCTATGTAAACTGTATCAAAAAAACCGGCCAAGAGCGTGTCGGACACGCCCAGTATAGGGTTCCGCAGCCATTACGACGTGCACTGTCTGTCTGTATTCAACAAGTTATATTATCCTATATAGGTATATTTTTAGGTCAGGCTGCTATTTACTCTTAAACTACTAATAATTCTCAAGCAAACTTAGCCGTTTTAGTTGTCCTTGTTAATTTGATATATTTCCTCCCATTCTGATTTCTTTAAAAATTTATATACCAACATTTTAGCCCGATTTTAACAAAAAAATATAAAGCGTGTAAAAAAAAACACTTTAATGTTGAATATTTCGCAAACGAATCACTGTATCGAAAAATCGTCTTCCCAACCCCGTAATGATTTTAAAAGACCTATCCAACGATACCCCACACTAAAAAGTTAGACGAGAAAAAAAATCACCCCCACTTTACGTCTACGGGAGGTACCCTAAAATTTTTTTTTACATTTTATTTTATCACTTTCTCGGGGTCATTATTGCTATATATATCCATGCAAAATAACAGCTTTCTAGCACCAATAGTCACTGCACTAAGCCGCGGACAGACAGACGGACGGACGGGCAGACAGACATGACGAAACTATAAGGGTTCCGTTTTGCCATTTTGGCTCCGGAACCCTAAAAACGTCACAAATATGACACAAAAATTTGGGACACTTTTTATCATCAAAATCAATAGCGCAATTCAAAAAAAAAAACGTAAAAAGTACACTTTTTTTTTAAAATGCCCTACAACATCATCACAAATCACAAACAATACAACTAACCATGAATCGTTCTGAAATAATTAAAAACTGTAATAATCACTTCAATTCCGTTACACATACCGCTTTTTTCGCTCAAAACTAGCACTGATTCAAAACTTTTCGAACGTGACTTTCTTTTTGCCAACGCAAAAAGGTCCAAACGGAAGCAATTATAAATTTTTAATAACTCACAAAGAAATATATGATAAAAATACTTCGTTAATTCGTACGATCGAATGACAGTTAAAGAATTAAAATTAAAATACCCTCACAAATTACCTACACTCATTCATTGTTGTTGTTTTTAAATTTCTTTCCGCTAGGGAAAAGGCAAAGGTTTAGAAACCATACAGCCCTACATTCATTTTATTAAAAATAAATGCTACTGATACCACGCTTTCAGTAGGTAATTGTATAACAGTAGAAAAAAAATATTACATGGATTTTTATGAACGGAGCGAGCGTGAAGCTTCGTTTCATTATCATCATCATCATCCCAGCCTATATATAAGTCTCACCGCACGAGACAGGCCTCCTCTCAGAATGAGTGGGCTCAGGCCGTAGTTCCCACGCGAGCCCAGTTGCGGATTGGAAATTTCACACACACCATTAAAATTCTTCACAGGTGTGTGCAGATTTTCTTAAGATGTTTTACTTCACCGTAAAGCTCATTCATGGTAAATTTCAATTTTTTTTAATATAATAGGTGGCAAACGAGCATACGGGTCACCTGATGGAAAGTGATCACCGTCGCCCATGGACACCCGCAACACGGGGGGCATCACAGGTGCGTTGCCGACCCTTTTAGGAATTGGTAGGCTCGTTTTTTAAAGATCCCTAAGTTGTAACGCTCTGGAAATGCATATAAATTCCGAAAAACTCAAGAGGTGCAAGCAAGGCTCGAACCCACAACCCTCTGCTTGAGAGGCAATAGGTCAAACCACACTAGTGGCCACTCGGCCACTACGGCTTTGTTTTATCTCGGGAAAAAATGCTTTCGTATGTTTGTCCGTCTGTTTTTTTTACAGGTCGCATTTCTCAACAGATTTTGGTGAAATATTGCGAGCAGTTTCGCTAATTATAATATATGGAATACTAGCTGACCCGGCAAACGTTGTTCTGCCATATAAATTTACCAAATATAAATAAAAAAAAAAATCGGTCGAGCCGTTTCGGAGGCGTGCGACCACAATAGTAGAGGAGACGTGGAAGATCGACCTTCACCGATCTGTTAACTCGATGAGACATATTTTTTATCAAATATAATTTATAAACAAATATGCCTATGATAACTTGCCTATCGAAAAGTGTTCATAGATTTTTTTTTGTTTTTTGTGGAATGCCTTTAGCCATCTTCCAGCTCCATCATCAGACCTTGGCTACCATCTGGGATCAAAGTACTCATCAAGACGAATCAAACGAGTCCAAACTCGATGGGGTAAATCCCTTTCAAATAAAAAAAAACTGCATCCAAATCGGTTCACCCGTTTAAGAGCTATATAATAGAATAGAATAATTTTTATTTCGGGCTGCATAGGCCCATATAAAAATACCTTAAAGACTAACATACATATTTATATTATACTTAATTAACAACTTAATTACTAACACGAGAAGTCTGTGACGTCACAGACAGGCGAGTCTTGTCTATGGTGCCACATACAAGTACACATAGCGGACAAACTTATAACACCCCTCTTTTTGTGTCGGGGGTTAAAAATATAATATTTCAGCCATTTCGAAAAACGCACTAGGTCTAGGTTATAAATCACAGCCACTAGCAATAAGATTTAGAACAAATGTATAGCCTTACTTCCTGTGGACATGCGCGGCTTGCCGCTGACATCAGGTGTGGCCGACAGCGGTGGATCGTCCTCATCTCTTTTGCCTGGTGAACTAAAGAAAAAAAAACAGGTTTTTGGGTTACCACAAAGAAATAAGTTTTTTATTAAAAAAATACATTTCCTACTAATTTCAAAAATGTCAACGTTTGTAAGTATGGTTGTGTGGATGTTTGTTACTCTTTCACAGCAAAACGGCTTGACGGATTCTGATGAAATTTGGCACACATATAGTTTATAACCTGGATTAACATCTAGGACACTTTTTATCCCGGAAAATTGCACAGTTCCCGCGGGATAGTGATAAAAGAATTGACAACCTTTCATTTTTTTAACACCTGAAAATTACTGCAGGAATCGAAAGAGTTTCGCCTCCTGAACATGGAAAAATATTTATAATAATTTAATTCTCCATATTTAAAAAAAATACAACAAATTTAAAAACATATATGTACTTACAAATACGTCCACAGAATACATATGTTTCCTTTACCCTTTACACTAGAAAAAAGAGCTGTCATAATTTTAAATTTGATAACAACCTTAACGTCAAATTTACGTCATCACTTTTTTTAATAGAGACTAGATAAAAGTAATGGATCTATTCTATCCTTACGCTCTTTTAAACACATCTTTAAAAAATTGTAACAAATTAATTAATAATCCTAGTGAAAATTTAAAACTATCAGCGTCTTTCTCTTTCCAAACAGAATACAGAAAACGAATTAAATTATAGTCTTAGAAATATGAAATGTTGTCAATAGGGATGTTGACACCATTAAAAAATAATTCGAAGACACGACTCCAGTATAAAAACGCTTTATTTTAGCCCTGAAAACCAGATTAATTTTCGATTAACTGCCAAAATAGATTTTTTGTTGCTTTAAAACAAATAAATAATTTATTGAATCAGGCGTTACTTTGCGGAGGTCCATATTAATGAACTAAAACAATTACTTTGCTCACCCGCGACCTTACAATAGTTACGTTTATGCAAGAAATGTGCGTTCATGCAGTTCCTCCACCTCCACACTGTACGAACACACACAAATCACATAAACCCAACCATCACCACCACCAAGCTACACTGACGCGTTTCGAACTCAACCAGAGCTCATCTTCAGAGTTACCACAACCGTATGCTATGCTACCAACTGTTAAACTAACAAACCAAAACAAATGTTTTAACTTGTCACTGTAACTTCTCAAGTACCCACTTTATTTTTCTTATTCTCAAACTACCCCACAAAAATTAACTTTTATTGACATATTATAAAACTACCTTGAATTTTTTTGTTTATTTATTTATAAGGCATATTTAATTAATACTAACTGTTCAAATTCGACCCAAGCCGCAGTAAAGGAGAAGATACTAAATTTACCTGTTCATTAATAATAGACCCCATAGTGTTGTACCTAATTATTTCCATGCATTCCAGAGCATCCAGACGCAACCCCTTGCCGCAATAATGTAACACTTCATAAGAACAAATAAATAGTTAGTTAATTGAGTATGCGAACAAGTGACGTCATATGTTGCTATTGCCATTCAAACTCTATGGGAGAAATGTGTTTTGACAGCTCATAAAAAGTACGTCAGTTGATTGGTGGTGTCAACATCCCTATTCTTCGCAGACGGAGTCGCGGGCAACAGCTAGTTTTTAATGCAAGCTTTTCTTACCGACTGCACATTTTGCTGTTGTATCTAGACAATTGTCAATCAATAGTGTACAATAACATAGAGGGTTTACATACAACCTCATCACTCTCATCACAGGAGCGTCTTTCCTCAATATACACCGTGTTTTTTTTTTATTTTCGTTAAGAGCGTTTATACCTGCTGAGCTGGCAACGTTGCATTTTTGTTAGTTTTTCTCGATTATTCCATAAAAATTGAATGAAAATTAAATATGTGGTCAGTAAGAATTGTTCTTAATATATACTAGGGGCGTTCAATAAAAAGTGAGAATGAGTATGTTATAAACAACTTTTACTAAATGTCATTTTATTTTTCGACATAGTCACCTTTTAGCATAATACACTTAGTATATCTTTTTTCTAAACTTAAAATTCCATTTTTAAAAAAGGTCTCATCTTGAGTACTTAAAAAATCTTGTACTGCAGCGACTACTGCGTCGTAGTCTTCAAATTTCTGGCCTCTCAGGTATTGTTTCAATCTCGGAAATAGGTAGAAATCACTGGGAGCGAGATCTGGTGAATACGGAGGATGCTTAAGGATATCGAACCCAGCATCACGAATTGCAGCCATTGCAACGGCGGACTTGTATGCCGGGGCATTGTCCTAGTGGAACAGCACAACTTTCGAGAGTTTACCTCGCTGTTTTTCGCGGATCTCATTGCGCAATGTTGCTATTTGTTTGGCGTATAATGTGCCCGTAATAGTGGCTCCATGCTCGAGATACTCAATCATTAATACCCCTTTACCATCCCAAAAAACAGAGCCCAAGACCTTACCGGCAGATGGGCTCACCTTGAATTTCTTCGGAGTTGGAGATGATGGCCTTTTCCATGTCATAGACTGCAGTTTCGTTTCTGGGTCGTAATGATGGAGCCATGTTTCGTCCATTGTTATAAATCGCGCCAAAAAAAGTTCCCGGTCTTGCTGCATCAGGTTCAAAGCTTCTTGACAAATCTCTAGTCTAGTTTGTTTTTGCGTGTCAGTAAGCATTCTTGGTACCCAACGCGCAGATACCTTTTTCATACCCAAGCGTTCATGTAAAATATTATGCACGCTCCCCGTTGAAATCTTTACATTTTCAGCAATAAAACGAACCGTGACACGACGATCCGCCCAAACTGAGTTTTCGACTTTTTTCTCAATTTCTTCAGTTACTGCTGTAGTAGGGCGTCCGGAGCGGGGGTCGTCCATTGTCGATGTTCTTCCACGTCTAAATTCGGCGCACCAACGTGCGACTGTCGAATACGGAGGAGCATTAGACCCTAAAGTGTCCCGCAAATCCAAATTGACTTGGTCCGTAGAAAAATTTTTCAAATACAAGTATTTGATAACGGCGCGCAGTTCAATTTTCTCCATTTTCGCTGACGTACTCAATAGCATTGCAAAGAAATTACCGTATATTTTTTTAAACAAAAGACAGTTAGTTTTTTTTTTCATAGCAATCAGCTGGATAGATTAGCTTTACCGGCCAGTATTTAATTTCGTAATATTAAAAGAGTTTGCATCTCATTCCCACTTTATATTGAACGCCCCTCGTAAGTTAATGTGTCTACTACAATAATTATTCGTGATAGACGTTTATTTTCCTTAAAAACCGTTAGGTAAAAATTTGTGCGTTTTTAAAGAAAATAAAAGTCTATCTCGAATAATTATTGTAGTAGACACATTAACTTATATATTAGAACAATTCTTACTGACCACATTTTTAATTTTCATTCAGTTTTTATGGAATACTTGAGAAAAACTAACAAAAATGCAACGTTGCCAGCTCAGCAGGTATAAACGCTCTTAAATTCGACACGTTGCTCGGTACACTAACTGAAACTACCTAGTATATGTTGACTTTTATTAAAAATAGATGTTTTTTTGTATTTCATACATAATTAATCAATATTACAGTGCAAAAAGTCGCTTAGAGATACACAAAAGGTAAAGGGTAAGATATTGGCCGTCAAACTAACCTATTGTTTAGTAACTTCACGTCATTTCCAAAGTGCTTAAAAATGTGTGGTTGTCACTAACCTGAAAGCGTCTGGAGTCATGAGATTGAGCGGTTGCGGGATGGAGGGCGGAGACTCCGGACGTTGGCTGATCAGGCTCCCGGGCTGCGTCTGACAGAACATTACATCATAGGGACCGGATGATTGAGTGCAAATGGCATAAGGAACAGAACTAATGGAGTAGAAATCACTGTTATATTTCTTATGCAGTCGACTAATTTGTCATTGCCAATGACGTCGTAGGTAAAATTTCTACGTAATTATTTTATAGGGAACGTGCACATCGACGGTGCTGCCAACTGGTGCCATCAATTTGAATGTTTTACCCTGATAAGTTTCTTTTACTGTCCGCATAGTGTCTCTTCTGTCGCATTAGTGCTGCCGCCTATAGGGAATGTGTGTGTAAGACGGCACAAAGTTAATGTTCAAGTTTTTTTTTAGTTTTTCACAGGGACCGAGTCTCGGACAAAAGCTAGTTGCATTGATTGATGCTACCCAGCCTAGAATCTAGGGGCGTTTGGGGGGCATACCGGGTCACCTGCCATCGCTATTATCACCGTCGAGTTGTGAGATTAAAAGGTTGGAGAAAGGGGCGCCAATATCAAGTTTATGAGTGAATCAACTGTTTCCGGCCACACGTTGCTATGGTTACACAAATATTGTCTCCTGGATAACGTGACAGTATACAGACCTGGCTGCGCATGAGCAGATTCTTTAGCTGCTGGCTCTGCTGCTGCAGGATGCTGGACGCGAGCGCCGGCGCCGCAGACTCCTCTTGCAGCACCAGCTCGGACACGCCTGCACAACACCAAATAATAACATATAAATAAATAAATAATAACAAGGATAATCATCATCATCGTGATCATCCCAGTGCATCCCGCTGCAGGCCACAAGCTTCCTCTCAGAATGAGAGGGCATGGAACGTTGTTCTCACGCGCGCCCAGTCCAGATTGGAAACTTTATATACACCATTGAATTTCTTCTCAGGTGGCAAAATGGCAAATTTCCAAGGGCGTCACAGTAACAAAAAGTTTGCGAAGGCCATACCGCTGCGGTAACGGAAACATTACGCAATCGCAGTGACGTGCCGTTAACGTCAGACTTTACCGCATGCTCTCCATAGTAAAGTCGTGACGTTTACAATGCGTGACTGCGATTCCGCACCGTCGCCGCATTTTAAGCAGCGTTTTGGCCGAACCTTTAAATAATCCGACAAAGCAGAGTCTACACCAAGTGTCGTGCTGGGCACTGACCGTGCGTGGGGCTGGGCGGCTGCGCGACGGCCCGCGGCGGCGGCTCGTGCACCAGCTCGGCTTCCTGGAGACCCTTGGGTTGCACCACGTACAGGCGCAGCCGCGCGCGCCCTCCCACACCGCATCCGCCGCTGTCCACCTCCTGGTAACAGAACATTTATAAAAAAGTCGGTTTACGGACGATAGTTTAACGCGACAACGTCATAACAAAACATTCAAAAACCAGACGGTCACCCATCCAAGTACTGACCGCGCCCTCGGTGATCGGACGAGAACCGGTGTTTTGTCAAATATCTTGAAAACGGTGCATCCTACGGCAAAATCAATGAAATTTTCATCCCTCTTTTGAAACCCCCACACCGCCTATCCCCCCCCCCCGCATTGTACATCCTGGCGTTCGCCGCTCTCTTGCAACTGGCCTTCGCTGCTCTGTAGGTACATGTACGTTACATTGCGTCATCCTTTTTCGTGTATGCAGCCGGCGTTCATCGATTTATTAGACGTTGTCACGTAAATAAGCTGATCTGATATCAGACAGTTCATTTTTCTTTAATTTTCTTGATACATTTTGCATCTTTCACTCAAAATGACACGTCTGAACGCAAAGTGAAACAAAAATGCCGAATGAATTCATTAATGAACCGATCCAACGATGTAGGATCTTTTCATTCGGCGTCTTTGACTCCGAATGAACGAAAAATGAACTACACTCACCCACAGTCCACCTTTCATACAAACGAGGTCACTTTGATGTCTTGGTTCTCCACTAGGCGGTGCTTTGGCTGTGATCTGATGATGGCTACTCCGAGCATTGATAAAGGACATTCAGAGTTCCTAAGATACCCACCTGATTGAATCTGCGTTTAACACGGAAATTATAAACATTTAGAAAAACAGCTAAAATAGCAATAAAATGAATGAAAATCTGTGCTGTACAAATTCTCTCTCTGTGGTGTGAACTGCTTGTTGTATCAGTTGGGTATGTTGGGAACACCGGACCTCCATTATTATCAATGCTCTGGATATCCATCATCAGATCTCAACCGGGGCACTACCCTGGTGTAGAAATAAGGCTTCAAAGTAGCCTCGTTCGTATGAAAGGTGGACTGTGGGCCAAATCTTTTGCCGGCGAGTATATCTGAACGCAGAATGAACTTCGGGTTCAGCCATAGCTTTACGTTTGGCTAGGTTGAAAAGTTCAAGATAAATACATAATATTGTAAATCGCAATACATACATCATGATGCAAGTCGAATTCGTCAGGCGAGTGGCCCACATCGCCACCCGAGCCGTTTCTATGGAACGGATCGTCGCAGCTCGACTCGCACTTGCCTTGCACCTCTCCTGCAAGAATACAATATGGGTGACAACTAAGCTTTAAAAATATACTAAACTTCCGACATTCTGAGGGTGGAAAATTAATAAATAAAATAAATAAATACGTCGTCAGCTATTTTTTATACCCCTAAGTGATATATCGTCACTACTTTTAAAAAAGCTCGTATCTAAACATGGATAATCATACGAAATGAACGTTACACCGTCAGCTTAAGGTTCAGTTCAGGTTGCACATTAATTTGATATACAAGGTTTTTTAAAAGTATCTCATGACACGGTGTTTGTTATCGAACTCCTCCGAAACGGCTCGACCGATTTTTATGAAACTTTTTGTCTGTATTTGGTAGGTCTGAGAATAGGTTGTAGGCTATTTTTTTTGTACCTACCCCTATTCTTCGCGGACGGAGTCGCGGGCAACAGCAGTCTTCTAATATATAAAAATCTCGTGTTACGGTGTTTGTTATCAAACTTCTCCGGACCGGCTACATCGATTTTTGTAAAAAAAATTCTCTATGTTTGGTAGGTCTGAGAATAAGTCGTAGGCTATTTTTTATACCCCAAGGTAATAAGAAATAATTTAAATGGCAAAACAGCCAGCTAGTAACCATATAAAAAACTGTACCAACTCACCAGCATCAAATATGTAGAAACTCAGCACCGGATAGGGAAGCAGGAACTCCGATATGCTCTTGCAATAGGCCATAGTGTCGTCCTTGTCGCGCGCCATATTCAAGACGTACAGGCTTCTCGTTTTGAAGTCCGACAGCAGGAGGTAATTGGCGCTGGCGTCGAGCATTGCCTTGAGCCCGAACGCGCTCGGCTCCGCGCCGAGGCTCGGAGTGAACGCGATGGTCTGGAGACAGTTCCAGGACTTGCAGGACCAGATCTTGATTATGGTGTTGTTTTCCGCTCCGGTCATGGCGAATTTCCAGAATTGGATGCTGTAAGGGTATTGAGTAGCTTGATATGACTTAAAAAAAAAACTTTTTAACAAAAAATTAAACCGCTGAAAAAACTGAAAAACCCTATCTATCTATCCAATAAAAAAGAATTATGAAAATCAGACTACTCTGTAAAAAGTTAGTCAATCATCCCCTGTTTTCCTACCCTTAGGGTAGGAATATTATTTCCAAATTTAAATGGGACCACCCTTTTGGGGTATACGCTTACCAATAAAAAAAGAATCATCAAAATCTGACTACGCTGTAATAATAATAAGTTATGCGTGGTCATATAGTCCAATCAGTAACTGAACAATCAATCATCCCCTGTTTTTCTACCCTTAGGGTAGGTATATTGTTTCCAGAATTAAATGGGACCACCCTCGGGGTATACGCTTTCCAATAAAAAAAGAATCATCAAAATCGGACTACTCTGTAAAAAGTTATGCGTGATCATACATAAAAGAAAAAAAAAATACATTATAAAAAAAAATCTAAATTCGCAAATATGGGGAAGTAAACTTCTTTTGAAGATCACTGAATTCTTACTGTACAGTCAAGTGTAAAAATATGGGTGCACACAACTTGCTCATAAATATGTCCCATAGCTCTTATATGTTGTTGAATTATGTTATAGGTGTGTAACGATGGGAGGATTAAATCAATACTTATTTTTGCACTTGACCATACATCTCCTCTTAAAATCAATATTTCTAGGACATCCTAGGAAAAAATGTGCACGTTGGTATCCGTCTCCCTCTTGAACGCCAGTGTCGTCTATAGACGACAATACGGTAATACAAAAATTAACCTACCCGCATTCACATAAGAAACAATTTTGTTCGTAACAAAAACGATGTGTGACATTCAAAAGGTTAAGATAATTACAATGGGGCGCGATTTGGGTCATGTTCTGGGCGACGTTTTACGTAGCTACGCCCCTAACTAAATGATAGCAGTACCACTACCATGAGTTTACAGTGACCGTACTCGATAGCGACTGCGTAAATGATTTGTATGAAGAATTGTGCAGCGCCTCTAGCGGTCACTTACGGCAGTAAAGATCGCTAGTATGAGTACAACGGTAAATAACCTATCGAAATCCAAGCGCTAGCGACTAACGTTTTGTAGCTGTCGCCATAGAACATCGGTACCATGAGTCACAAATTTGACAGACGTTATCGAACAACACCGTATCGACTGTAGTTAACTCTCTCACTAGTAAGTTGGAGGGTGAAAACTTATAAGAACCATCGTTTAATACATTATTTTAATTATTTACTTATCAAAATAATGTCGGCTAGGCATTATTTGGCATGGAATATGCTATTGAGGGCTGTTTATGAAGGCGAACGACGAGAACACGGAAAATTTCACAAGCTAATATCCACTTCTGTTAACACTCTAAACCACATTCCTCAAGTTTATCTAACCACTTGTAACAAAATATTTGATCAATTGATCATAAAAACTGGGGTCACTGTATTGTATCACCCAAAATGTACCTTATAGGGACTGGTACTAAATTAACGTTACTAGAATGTTTATTTAAAGTTTCCATATACTCGACCAGTAATTGTAATCGAGACACACTAGTCCGCATCTTTATAAAAAATAAATACCGAAAAATAATAACAAACAACAACAACAGCTTAGCGTGTCAACTAACTCACTATAACATCTTAACATCTATCTATGGATGCACTCCATGAACTGTCACACTGATGAAATAACCAAAACAAATTCAAGAACCACGTACGCTTTACATTACCACACTGTTCTATGACGCTTTAAATTAGCAGGGTTATTTCTATATTTTTAATGGAAGGACTTGGATACTTAGCTTTTTGCCCAATATCATGCTCACTCAGTCTTTTCAATATAGTTAGAAAGAGACAGCACAGTTCGATGTGAAGTTAGGCACGTCAGTCAGTCACGTAGCGAAAACTACACGAAGGATCGAGTTAACGTTAGCGAGTATAGTAAACGTTAACGTGACTCATGGTACGAGTTTAGTAGAAAACTATTCGAAGCTCGTTTACTCGCTATCGACTGTAGTAACGTAATGTGTGTTTTCGATAGCAACTCATGGTAGAGGTACTGTAGAGAAGTATTATATTGTATGGAGTATGGTAAAGAAGCAAACTGTTCATCTACGTTGCATTTGTGACTTACTCAGTGTCAGTGTTGTTGTGATTGTCCAGGAAGGCAAGGCAGGAGAGAGGGGCGCCGCCGTGGGGCTGCCACTTGTGCAGGCAGCGGGGACTGCTCTCGCTGTGTGTGTACACCTGGACACACGGACACGTTAGCACACAAAGATATAAATCATTAACACTCTTCTCGATGTAGTAGCTAGTGATGTTAAAAAAAATTGCCTAATTAATTTTCTTGAGCAGTCTACCGCTACTAGCTAGGTACAAGTCTTGTAAAAAAAAAATGAAACGGGATTTACAAGTTAAGTATGAAGTATCTTTTTCTATTTATTTTTTATTTTCTTCAACTTCATTTTTTTTATTACTTTTACGGTCATCCCGTGAAACCATATATTTCAAACTAAATACAAACTGAAATATAGATGCACAGAATAAACCCCAGAAAAAAGACCAATGCTGGGAATCGAACCCAGGTCCTCAGGTCGCTGAGGACCTGGGTTCGATTCCCAGCATTGGTCTTTTTTCTGGGGTTTTTTCTGTGCATCTATATTTCAGTTTGTATTTAGTTTGAAATAAACAGGATTTACTAAGACTTAGCTATTAACTTGTAACTATTAACTAGTAATGCCGTATATTTATAGGTTTACGAGTTCACACTCAAGTATCTTGTAATTTACAATAGTGACTTTGTGAAACATACACTTGTAAACTTGCGAATAATACTAGTTCATGGACTGGTATTACTAGACTTGTAACGTTCGAGAAATCCTGGTGTTAATTTAATCGAACGACCTAGTAGAACATGCCCACTCGTCCTTCAGCGGCGGCTGTGGCGAGCGCGGTGCCTTCTAGTGAGAAGGCGGTATCCTCAATGGCAGCCGCATTTGTCTGCTGCCGCCGCACCCACGCTCATCTTCCATTTATCTAGAAACTCCAGGGGCTTCACTCGCCGTTACGGATACCACCACAGTGCCTCTGCTGACGAATAGGGGACATCCTCCGGTTCATCATTGCTCCAAATGACGTATCATTTATCAAAATCGGTTCAGCCGTTGTATAGTTACGAGAGGACATAGGAATGGGCATACATACATATATACATACATACATGCATACGGGTCAAACACATAACCCTTCCTTCTTCGCAGTCGGGTAAAAAAGTCGTCCATTGCTGAACATAGCCCCCCCCCCCCCAAGGCTCGGCAAACAGATCGGTCCTGCGCCATCTGCCGGAGACTAGGGGCCGTTCATTTTTGGACTCAGCCATCGGGGGGGTATTTGCCATAGTCGCCACGCTTGACAGGAGGGTTTTTTTTTTCTATTTTTTTTTTCGAGGCTTTTGTGCACCTGTGTGACTATGCCAGCCTCATTGGGAGACTCAATGGCCAAATTCATCAAACACTGCTCCTGCCACGTCCAGATTCTCTGGCTGCAAAAGAATGTTTGATGAACTTGTATATTTGTACTGCATCTTGCGACACCGGACAACTCAAAATAACATTCACTGCCCCATTGAAAAGGTCTACATCATTTAAATAAGTCTCACGGTTATCCTTGGTCCATATACACTCCACCAAAAAATGTATCAAGTCCTCAATCAACACACACACACACACACACACACACACACACACACACACACACACACACACACACACACACACACACACGCACACACACACAGCACAGGAGGGTTGGCGACCGCAGTGGGATACCGAAAATATCGAGGACACTGCTGCCCGTCCTCCGATATTACTGGCCGCAGTTTTAGGACACGCCCGGGTCCTGACCTGCGCGACTAACCGCTAGTGATGCCACTACAGACCTATGATTTATGGACATCCTTCTGTTGATACAACGAGGATGCTGTAAGGTTATTAACCTGGTAGATCATGACGAGGTCCAGTGGGAAGGCTGTGTCCTCAATGGCAGCTCCACATTTGGCCCATTTCTTCCATCTATCTGGCAACTCCGGGGGCTTCACTCGCCGTTACGGATGCCACCACAGCGCCTCTGCTTCATGACGAATAGGGGACATCCTCTGGTTCGTCATCATTTCAGCCAAAAGTCGTCCACTGCTGTGCTGAACATAAGACTAGGGGCTGTTCTTTTTTGGACTCAGCCATCGGGGGGTATTTGCCATAGTCGCCACGCTTGACAGGAGAGTTGGCGACCGCAGTGGGATACCGAATATATCGAAGACGCTGCTGTCCGTCCTCCGAACTTCTTCTTCTTAGTCGTTCACTCTTGACAGAGTGGTCGTGGCCATGAGGGGTCGCTCTCCGCTGCGGTCGCTGCCTTCGCGATCCTTCTCCACCGGTCTCTATTGGCTGCCTGGCGAGCGCACTCCGCCACATTGATCTTGGTTATGGACTTAATACTATCTGTCCATCGTGTTGGTGATCGACACCGTGGTCTCTTACCCTCAACCGCACCCTGAATCACCAATCGTTCCATTGCGTTATTTTTGCGGCTAACGTGTCCAAAGAACCTCCGAACTCACTGGCGGCAGTTTTAGGACGTGCCCGGGTTCCCCTGCGCGTTACTAACCTGGTAGAACATGACGAGTCCGTCGGCGGCCGCGGTGGCGAGCGCGGTGCCGTCCGGCGAGAAGGCCGCGTCCACGATGGCGGCGCCGTGCTCGCCGGCCGCCACCGCGCCCGCGCCCGCGCCCAGCTGGCTGGCGACGCCGCGCCCCGAGCTGCCCGCCAGGGACGCCACTACCGTGCTGATGCTCCACATGCGGGCTGGGGAGGCGACCGATCAAAAATACACAGAAGAATAAGCTATTGTCAAAAATTTAAAATAAATATATAAATATTATCTTACACAAATCGACCTAGTCCCAAACTAAGCAAAGCTTGTACTATGGGTACTAGACGACGATAAACATACTTATATAGATAAATAAATACTTAAATACATAGAAAACATCCATAACTCACGAACAAATATTCGTGCTCATCACACAAATAAATGCCCTTACCGGGATTCGAACCCAGGACCTCTTGCTTCGTAGGCAGGGTCACTACCAACCAGGCTAAAGCGGTCGTTATTTCATTTTGAATACAAGCTCTTTCGCTGACTGTACTATTTGTTGACTGTACTTGCATTGTCATCTAACCCACATAAGTATACCAAATTTCAAGTAAAGCCGACAACTGGAAGTGGGCCAAATTCGACTTCTAAGATTTGACCCAAGAATAATCTAATATATAAAAATCTCGTGTCACGGTGTTTGTTACCGAACTCCTCCGAAACGGCTTGGCCGATTTTTATGGAACTTTTTTCTCTACACTCGGTAGGTCTGAGAATAGGTCGTAGGCTATTTTGTATCCCCCCCTCCCCCCTATTCTTCGCGGACGGAGTCGCGGGCAACAGCTAGTCTAATATATAAAAATCTCGTGTCACGGTGTTTGTTACCGAACTCCTCCGAAATGGCTTGGGCGATTTTTATGAAACTTTTTTCTCTACACTCGGTAGGTCTGAGAATAGGTCGTAGGCTATTTTTTATCCCCCCCCCCCCATTCCTCGCGGACGGAGTCGCGGGCAACAGCTAGTAATAAATAAAACAAATGGAGTGAGCTAAATAAAAGCTAGTAAAAAACCAGTCGGTTTACGGACGATAGTTTAACGTAACAAAACATTCAACCCCCCCCCCCGCACTGTACATCCCGGCGTTCGCCACTCTCATGCAACTGGCCCTCGCCGCTCTCTTGCAACTGGCCTGCTTCGCTGGTCTGTAGAATGTAACGTTACGTAACGTTACATGTACGTTACAATGAGTCATGTTTTTTCGTGTATGCAGCCGGCGTTCATCGATTTATTAGACGTTGTCACGTCAAAAACAGAAAACACCCTAAAAGCCTGTCCACACGAAGTTCCAATTTATAATGCGTCCATGCAGGTGCCGCGTCTTACGTGCTACGCATCAAAAACCTCCCTGCCGAACGCACGCTCATTTCGAACAAAATAAGTAAGTACGTTAACTCGCCACGGACTCACGCGGGCTACTGAACGCTACAATGACGCCAGAATATTTCGACTCGCTGTCCTCGCGCGTCAAGGGGACTGACGTGAGCATTTGCTCATCATTCGCATCAAGCATTTCTCCTGCTCCATTTGTTCTCGAGCAGCTGCCCCGCTCGCTGTACTGACGTGCCGAATATTAGACTTGTTACCTGTTCACATCGAGCAAATGCTTACGTCCGTCCACACTTGATGATTACTTTGGTCCTAGGTGGTAACCAGGGGCAAAAAGTACAGTCAGCAAAAAAAGCTTGGATTAAAAATGGATTTTTTAACAAAACCTTATTTTCTCTTTACCTTTGTTGTTGTGCGTGGTGAGCAAGAGCCGCGCCACATCGTCGGGATCCGCGTCGTGGTCGTCGGGGATGTAGGGACACCACACGACGCGGTGCGAGCCCCCCGTCATCGTGTCTTCGCGTATCTCACACGCTAGAGTGCACCTATTAATTAATGTAAAAAAAAAATTAAGTCACCTGCATAAATGAATGCGCGTTGTAATGAATGAAACTGTAAGAAAGATAGCGCGCCATCTAGTGCGCCATCTTTGTTACAGTTTCACTTATTACAAGTGGTCTGCGCCGGCCTTAAGTGCTACACCGATGATACCCCACGTGGTCTATATATCCACCCCCAAGAGTTCAACAAAGACCTACAGATAATGTCATCATTCCTATTCTAAGGCCCTTGTATTATCTGTGATCCAGCCATTTGAAAAGGGTGCGCCTCGATAGATATAACAACATTTGATATAACTGTAACATTTGGTATAATGCTACATTTGATATAATGCGATTTACTCAAAAAGTAAACTTCGGAGGATTGATATTAATTCTATTTGATATGCATTAGGTTAGGTTAGGTTAGTTTATTTTATAAAAGAATCGTAGAATGTTTACTTCTTGAGTAAATCGAATTATGTCAAATGTAGCATTATACCAAATGTTACAATTGGGAATGTCTAAAAAAAATTACCAGTGGTTTTTATATTTTTTTTGTATAGAAAAGTCAATTATAGGAAACTAATTTCAATATTTTGTCACTTAGTTCACTACTTTTTTCAAAATTAATTATTGAAACTATTTTGGTTGATGACGTCAGATTGTAATTGAGGGCTCCCACACTGCCAAATTTCTAAATCTATCTAAATGCGTACGATAAGGCAACCCCTTTAATTATTTTTTGCGTGGTGGTACACTGTAACTAGTGTCACTTTACTGGCGCTGTCAAAGTGCTAGATGTCAGGCAGTGGGTCCAAATCAAACTCCGTAGTTATAATCCACGCGTACATTTGTGAAGAATTCTAACCACACAGAATAAAGTACGACTTGGACCGGTCACGCAATTTACACCAAAGTCAAATGAAGGTCATTGCTTTTGTGGTATGTAATAAATTCATTATATAATATTAAAATTAAATAACTACAGAAAACGAGTTAAAAACCATTTATCTCGAAATGGTTTTCGATTTAGTATACATTGCAAAAAAATAGACATCCCCAATTATATCAAATGTTGTTATATCTATCATTACACACCCATTTGAAAAATAAGCAGAGCAATACTTGCAAAGAGTGTTGGTATTACCTCAAGCCGCTGTCGGTCAATTCAATTTCATGGACATAAAAGTTGCCATGTTCGTCAATACAGGCCAGCACTACTTGGTTATGGATGTGAGCAAAGGCCAAGTCTTGTACCTGGAAAAAAAGAAAAAGTTTAAAAACGAGTCCTTGGGGCCAAATACATTAATGGCTCTGTGCGGAATGACATTTTGCAATGGCTTAGAAAAGCATCATTACATTTTTTTTTTCATTACATTATCATTGCATTAATATTTTTTTATTTAACTTTAACATTTGTATGTAAGCTTGTAGTTTCAAAATTCTGGACAGGCTAGGATTGTCCCTGCAGGACGGAACTTTGCAGCAGTTAATGGCATAAACTTCAAACTTGGTATGGACTAGTTTTGATAGGAAGGAATGCAAGTAAACTTTGTTTTAAAAATTATTTTTTTATCAAAAACTTTATACATAAGTTATCTTAAGGGCCAGATGAACAAAAAAAGTCACGCACTTCTATCAGTCACTTCAGAGTGTGCTTCATTACCTCTCCTTTCATTCCCTTGATGAGGGCACGTCGGTCATTGCCCATCTCAGGGTTGTACACCACTCGCACCATGCCCGTCCAGGTTCCAGGATTAATTGTATTTGGGGCTGTAAAATATCTTAAAATCAGTCATCTATTTGTTACTATACTGTATAGATTCAGGCGTTACTTTGCGGAGTTCCATGTTAAAATAAATGGAATACTTATTGTATACGTATTACGTAACGCATTTGGGGGAGGGGGTCTTTTAAAACGTTACGATGCGTTACAGGGGCGGGAGGGGGGTTTTGAACTAAGGGTTACGTAACATTGTTTTTTTTTACCGTTCTAAAGGTCGTAGAGAGATTCTCTCACGTAGTTTGTTAAACTTTTTTTTCCTCAAAATTTTTAGACGAAAATGGTCACTTGTTGGTTACGTAACGTTTTGCTAGGGGGGGGGGTACAGAAAAACGTTACGGCGCGTTACTCCAAAATTGCGTTACGTAATACTTGAACGCTCCCTAAGTAGTGAGGCCAAGTTAAACATGAAACTGCCGTGAGACTCACTCATAGTGAGAATAAACGGATCACTCACGTCTTAAAATGTGTTTAACTCGACATGTTTCAGGCTAATCCGTAGCCCGTCACACATCACGTCACGGCTGCTGTATGCGTGTGTGCGCGTTTGGCCCGTTTATTTTCACTATGAGTGAGGTCAAGTCATGTGAAATAGCTGTTTGCTTTGAAAAAATTCTCATCCATGCAATATTCCCCTGCCTAAAAAACGAAAATAACCAACGCATACGCCCCAACATTATTCTTACGACATAAAGGGTGAAAGCCGAAAAATTAAAAAAAAATTGAAGATTAATGCAACACACAACTACAAAAGGAGCAGAATATGACGAAATATACCTTTAATGCAATAAGCCAAGTATTTTCCACTCATATGAACGGCAAGGAGGTTCCCGGAGTAGAACTTGGGCTCCCAGTTGTAATCCACCAGGTTCTTCAGCTTCACCTTGGAGCTGCCGTGGTTGTGGTTGCCAGCGTTTGTGGTGACCACCACATCGCTGGCAAACACTTCTGAGCTGCAGACTCCATCCCCCTCTGAAAATGATCTAGCAAAAAAACAAAAATCAATATTTACTTTCGTAAGTAGGCTGCAAGAGATTTTTTTACATCTAATAATAAAAATCTTGTGTCACAGTTTTTGATATTGAACTCCTCCAAAATGGCTTGACCGATTTTTATGAAACTTTTTTTCTGTATTCAGTAGGTCTGAGAATAGGTTGTAGGCTATTTTTATACCCCTATTCTTTGCAGACGGACTCGCGGGCAATGGCTAGTATTTATATAACTTTTTTTACACTACCAGCTCTTTCTATACCAGGGGTGGCCGAATTGATTAGACCCAATGACAATATCTACTGTTTACTGACGAAACTCTGGGCAACCAACCAATGACATAATCACAGCAGTTGGTGATGGAATACATTGCACAGTCTGTTCTATGTATTTATATTCTTTGCCTTGCCACAATCTACTGGACTAATAGCTGATCAACCAGTTGGCCACCCCTGTTATATACTGTCATTTGCAGTGATCGGAACTCTGGGTGCAAAACTTTAACAAAACTTGCCAAGCGGGCATGAAATAGTGCTTACAGACATGAAAATATTAATAAACTACTGAAAATGTGAGATTGAACACCTAATCTGCCAATAATATTCTTATTTTACTTGGTTGTAAATTCTCCTTAATGTCAGCTTTACAAGTTTTGTTAAAGTTTTGCACCCAGAGTTCCGATCACTGGTCATTTGTCATTGGGTAGATTGTAATTTTTTTTTAAACAAAAATAAATTAAGATGGTCAAATAAATTAAAATGAACCCAGAATGTTGGGCCAAAATTGCCACGGAATGGGTCCCTAGTGATGGATACTTTAATAGGGGCAGACCGAAGAGGAGATGGTGGGACAACCTAGATGACTATCATGTGGGATGGTAGGAGCTCGCCTTTCAGTGAAGCAAGAGAGGGGACGCCTTTGCCCAGCAGTAGGACACAAAATTAGGCTAACTAAAAAAAATTATAATTCACTCAACTATGAATACAAAGCAAGAAAAAATATATAAAAAAGCAAAATTTATGTGGAAATGGAAGCATTATTATCATTAAATCTTATTTTTATAGGGATTTATGGGGTTTTAGCAATAATATATAGTTCTAAAATGTATTTCAGGAGAAGTAATGAGTAAGATTTTGGTTTCCAAAGGCAAGATAACTAAAAGGCATTGTGCTTTAGAGATCCAGTACTGTTTTGCATGTAGTTTTCTACAATTTATTGAAATTTCACAAAAAAATAAGGAATAATCCCAGGAAATATTTTGTATTATTATTCATTTCCTGGCAGCAATCCTTAACCTCCTTCCTTAGGACTAATACTAACTGTACTTTTACTTAGTATTAAAGCTTGTTCACATATTTAATTCAATTTAACTAGACAAATCTTATTTCCTAATGATATACAATTTTGATAACAGTGCATGAATTCCATTGAAATATTCTCATGATTCCCAAAGATTTAACTATGGCGCTATTAAGCCTTCTTATCAAACATGGTTTAGACTAAGTTGCAAATGCTTATTGGACAGTTTTGCTATACCGGCCAGTTCCATTTAGTGATATACAGTAAGATGGACCTAGTGGACGCGTTTTCTTTTTTTAACCATATTCAACAGGTTATTAAACAGGTGTCCTAGAAAACAGAAGCGTATGATATTGGAAACGTACATTGAATGTGCTAATTACTTATTTTCATTCGAAAATGATACAATGTTTTACATGCCACTCGTTCAAGGAAAATTCAAGCGTACACTTACATAGTTTGCGTTGAATCTGTCAACTTTGGAAGCATTGTCGTGGGTTGCATTTTGACTTTAGTCAAAGTCCCTCATGAATTCGTAAAAGAATTCCTAAATTATAAGGCAACTGTTACTTCTAGAGAAAATTAGCAATTTGCAAAATTACAAACGACATCCGCTAAAGCCGACGGACATTGAATTCTTTTTTAAAAGCGTTTTGTTCACTTTTACAAAAAAAAGTCGCATTTGATTCACGATTTCGGTTAAATCTTCTGAAGGTCCAAAATTAGAAAATATCCGGTGAAATGTGAGTTAATAATGTATAAAATGTATGTATTTAAATGTTATATAATATAGCAGCATTCAATAATAATTTTAAATTTTATACTACTTGTGTCGAACTGGTTTCTTTGTAATCGAAACGCATGTTTGTTTTCTTTGATACTTCAATATTTTAATTTTTATATTATGTATTATTTTAAGCTAATTACAATGTGATGTGTACTTTTTAAAAGATTCTTGCTAGATGAGACAAATTTCTCTGTTTTACCCATAGCATGGATTTTATAACGAAACATCTTAAATTCAAGCCATTTATATACAACTCAATGAGAACGCACTGCTGGTTGTCTTTGCTTTTGCTTAGTTTATTGTTGTCTGTATCCTTGAGTGACAGGTGACAAGGCAGTGGGACAGTGAATTGATTTTTCGAAAATGGTAAGAAAGAAATTGAGCGTAAATTAAATAATAATCAATTTAAAAGTGCTGTGAAGAATTGTGAACAATGTGCGTTTTGATTGCAGTCGCTGACAGACAAGATTACGATGCTTATGGCCCGGCCGGGCGGCGACAACGTCCAGAAGGACGATGTGTCTTGGTGGATGCGATACGCTGGTCGAGGCTTAGGCACAGTTGGCAGTTTCAGTACGTAATATTATAACTAGTAACTTGTATAATTATGCCCGTCCAACACCTTTCACGCGCGCTGAACAATGAGAACAACGAGTTTTAATTGTTTTTCATTATCTTATCAGGGGTTCGTTTGTCTTGCTAAAATATAGTTGGTTGGTGTAATCAGTGCTGTTACCCCTTTAGTGTCATAGAATCTGATAAGGTCAGAAACATAAATATCACCAAATAGAAAAAAAAGTCCATGTATTTCAGAATAATAATAAAATCTTATCTGCTAGGCTTAACTAGGATTCAAATTTAGGACAAAACAATCAATTAGTATTATAAATAATTAGGCGGTATCTACTTCAACTTAATACGTAACATGTAAATTAAATCCATAGGCAAATTAACATTTTAAATTGATTTTCACCTTCTTTGATGATAATTATCACAATAAATGTTCTCAATGTTTCTTTTTTCATATTACTCTGACGTGTGTGTCATGTGGCTGGTCAGTACTTAGTTGGCAATAAGACAAAATTATTGAACTAAAACAATTACTTTGCTCACCCGCGACCTTAAATTATTGCTTATTATTGCTTTTATAGAATAATAAATTATTCAGTATAATATCTTTTTAACCTTTTGTATGCCGAAAGTAAAAAAAAAAAAAGTTGTGCATTCTAGTCTCAACAGTTTCATATAAATCCAATGATACAGATTTTAAAAAAAAATACAAAAAGAAAGCCTTAAATTGGGCACGGATCCGGTACAAGGCATCCGAAGGGTTAACACAGACTTTACATAGTTTACTTTTAAAAACTTTTACTGTTAAAAATATATGCCCAGTAGTAGGACACAAAGAAGGTTGCATAAAAACTTAACTTGCAACCCCGCTGCACAGTACACTGTGGTTGTGCCAGTAGTAGATGGTGTGCAACAAGGAGACTGTTTATGTTTATTTATATTGTAGGCCTCCACAAATAAATACCTAACTCATGGATCACCAATTACTTTTTTCTGGGTTCCGATTTTTAAAATAAAATTAGTATTGTGGTCCCTTCCCACTTGAATTTATTAAATAAGCAAGTGTAAGGTACAAAAGTAACAAGGATTTTTTACTCAGTATAAGTTACTATTTACTTAAGGTCTGCATAAAACAGGTTAGCAGTCCGGATCCGGACCGTGGTCCACCATTTGATGATACTCACCCTTGATCTGTTTTAACAACCGCTTTAGCCTAGTTGGTAGTGACCCTGCCTACGAAGCAAGAGGTCCTCGGTTCAAATCCCGGTAAGGGCATTTATTTGTGTGACGCACAAATATTTGTTCCTGAGTTATGGATGTTTTCTATGTATTTAAGTATTTATTTATCTATATAAGTATGTTTGTCCGTTGCTTAGTACCCATAACACAAGCTTTGCTAAGCTTACTTTGGGACTAGGTCAATTGGTGTGAATTGTCCCATGATATTTATTTATTTATTTATTTATTTTATCCTCAATCAATTAGATAAAAGAATACTTTTTATATTTTTAATCTAGTTACATATGTTGGCAAATTCAAATATTAGATGATAGTTGACATAGATTTAGCAGGTTTTTAAGTTCATAATTACTTACATCCTAAAACAGCTCACACCTCTGAGTTTTTCGGAATTTATGTGCGAAATTACGTTTGACCATGAGCTTTACAGTGAAGGAAAACATTGTGAGGAAACCTGCGTACAACTGTCAAGAAATTCAGTGGTGTGTGTGATGTTCCCAATTGACACTGGGCTCGCGTGGGAACTATGCCCAACCCCTCTCATCCTGAGAAGAGGCCTGTGCCTGTGATGAATAAAAACAAACTGAATGGTGGTAAGAATGACCATGCACACAAAAAATTAGGAAAAAACAACATTATACTGACACAAGCTTTGAATAAACATGTTTTGACATTGATAAAGAATCAACAAAATGTACTAAAACAAATTACACAAAACATTTATCTCTTACATTGGACAGTTGGTGATTCACACAAAATTGATAAGAGTTGATAGTCATACAAAGAAAACCAGAAATGTAAACATGTATTTTGTTTTTAGGGTTCCATACACAAATATTATTTATTTTATTAGCAGTTACGTCTGCTCACCGAACCTAAGATTTAAAAGCGAAAAAGTTTCCGGGTGCGCCGGTGGGACTCGAACCCACGTCTCCTGGGTATGCGCCCCAACGGGTGTTCTTACCAACTGAACCACGTCGCATCCAACCGACCTCCCCGAAATTCTTAATCGCTTACATACGCCAACAGTGGCGTGTGGTAACATCCATCACGACTATTAGAAGCTATGACTCCTACGTTCCAAATTAGTTGAAGATTGAAAGAAAGAAAGAAAGAAAAAACATTTATTTGTGACAGTTAACAACAGGCATACGAGATAACAATTATGTAATTATGTAATTAGTTGGAAATTAGTTGGATTTCCATACACAAAAAAAAAAATATATATTAGGGGACAATCTTACACAAATCGACCTAGTCCCAAACTAAGCAAAGCCTGTACTATGGGTACTAGACGACGATAAACATACTTATATAGATAAATAAATACTTAAATCCATAGAAAACATCCATAACTCAGGAACAAATATTCGTGCTCATCACACAAATAAATGCCCTTACCGGGATTCGAACCCAGGACCTCTTGCTTCGTAGGCAGGGTCACTACCAACTAGGCTAAAGCGGTCGTTAAACACACAAAGGCTGAAAACGGGACCCTATTACTGAGACTTTGCTGTTTGTTCATCCATCTGTCCGTCTGTCACCAGCAGGCTTATTGTCTAACGTTTCTGACGCTTGCCTTCACAATTACCATTTCTTTCTGTCAAGTTTTTCACCTATGCCTTGGCGTAACTTGGCCTATGTTCATCAGTGGACGTCTTTCGGCTGAATTGATGATGGTAGTGATGCTTGTGGTTAAAGTTTCCCATTGGTTCCAGTCGCCATAATCCTGGGGCTGTTCAACTGCCTCGGCATCATCCTCCTGGACGTCCAGTGCCTGATTGCCGGCATCTGGCAGATGTTGGCCGGCTTCATAGTGATAGTCTGCGAAGCGCCGTGCTGCTGCTTCTTCATAGACTACGTGCAGACGCTGTCCGACAAAGTGGAGTCGCGGCCCTACTGGAACAAGGCCGCCGCTTATGTTGGGTGAGTCATTGATTAGTTAACTTTCCTTTTATATTTTTGAAGTGAAACTTCTAATGCGACTTCCAACAAGCGTTGCGTTAAATGCGTTGCGTTAAACACGCAACGCATTGCAACGCAAGTTGACGTTTACGAGACGTTTGTTTTTGAAGTAAAACTTCTATAGGCACTTGAGAGCGGATTGGGGGCGGGTTGGGGGCGGGTTGGGGGCGGGTTGGAAGCGGGTTGGGGGCGGGTTGGGAGCGGGTTGGGGGCGGGTTGGGAGCGAGTTGGGAGCGAGTTGGGGCGGATTGGGAGTGGGTTGGGAGCGGGTAGGGGGCGAGTTGGGAGCGGGTTGGAGGCGGGTTGGGGGCGGATTGGGAGCGGGTTGGTTTATTATAAAGTTTCACTTCTTCCGCGCGGAGGGACTCCACGCACTGTTTTTTTTTTACATAAAACTGATTCGTGATTAACTATTCAGTGTTCCGCAAAATTTTTCTGTTCAAGGTACATCTTGGCAAATTAAATTTTTTGGAGGTGCACCATAAATTAAAAATCATGTGAATCATCGTGATTTTTTTTATTGTGAGAGGGAGGCAAACGAGCAAGCGGGTCATCTGATGGAAAATGATCACCACCGCCCATAAATGTCACAACTCAAAGAGAGTCACCAATCTGTTGCCGGGCTTTAAAGTAAGTATAAACCCTATGACATAGTTGTCTGGACTGCTGCCGGAAACTGGTACCACAGTTTCACCGTACGTGGCAGGATGTGCCGAAGAAAATGTACAGTGGTATACTGCCATCTGTAGTATTTTCTTCCGTCCGTCTATTTAGCTTTATGACCACCTCATTACCACGTCATTACCACGTGGTCATTACCACGGTACACCAGTGTGCTGCGGCACACACTTTGCGGAGCACTGGACTATTTCACCCGATGAAGTTTAGTAACACACGAGATATGGCAGTTGAAACGCTGAGCCCACCCACCTATACTGTACATCTGTGTTTCGGAGAGTCGTTCTACAGTAAAAAAAAGAATTCTCCCAACCACATCACGTCAAAACAGTCAACATTTGTTTTAGCCGGGCGTGACGAGAATCGCCTCGCGCTGATAAAGCGATGTCACGGATGATTATAATTACTCCACATTGTGTTAATTCCTTTGATAATGCTGACGACACGGTAATTAGGGTGCGCAGACAGTCGCCGCGGCGTTATTGTATTGTTTTGCGTGTCAGAAAACGAGTAAACTTGCAGGAATTAGATGGTTCTGCCAGCTTTCTTATATGCTACAGAATCCTTTCTATCTAATATTTTAATGCGAAAGATTGAGTGTGAGCGTGTGTGGGTTTTTTACAAAATGGTTGGATAAACTGGACGTCTGGAATGGTGCATTGGCTACTTTTTACCCCGATATTTTCGCACTTCTAGATCAAGAGTCAACTAATTCCAAATAATACCCCATTCTAATTTAGACTTTATTAACTTTCAGGAGGGTCTAAATTAAAATGCTGGATTATTTTGAGTAGTTGACTTTTATCATCTAAAGAGTGCGTATGTGTGATATAAAATCCTAAAATTTTAGCCGTTATTTAGAGGTGAAATTTAGCACGGATATTTGTTATACAACGTAAATTGAACAAAAAGCGAATTAAAAAAAATAATTCTCTTCTCTTGTTAACTGTTAATTTTCATGTTTTACGTACAATAAAGAGTTTTACATACATACATACATAATTTTCGCAGTCGTATTACTGTGTTGTATAGTCGGGGTAAGAAAAGGTTCGTCACTTTTCAACTCTATGTCAACGAGTTAAGGTCGAAAAGTGACGAACCTTTTCTTACCCCGACTATACATTTGTTTGTTACATAGTTTGTTGTAAACAGTAACACGGAAAATTTAAATATCTGTTAACATATCCATATAGCTAGTGCCTTTAGAACACAAAATTAGACATTAATGACATTGCAATAAGAGCCACTTCACGCGTCATTATGAATGACTCTATCTATACATTCTGACGCAGTTGGCCAAAAAAAGGAGATCTCCTGTAAACACAGACGGCCTGGCAACACTGCCAGAGATCACCAATGCGGAGCAGTATTATTTCCGAACGCTACGTCCATGATGTATGTCCTTATGTTTTTTATGTCTGGTATGTTACAGGCTAGCGCTGCCACCATTCTTCCTGTGCTTCCTCAGCCTGAGCACCTGGTTCGGCTCGGGGCTGATTTTCGCAACCGGCGTCATATACGGCATGATGGCGCTCGGAAAGAAGTGAGTCACTTTTCTTTTTATATTTTTCCTACACTCAAGTTCCTCGTGTAAAGGTTTCACCACACCGCTACCCAAAAACGCTGACGCATAACGCAAGGACGTAACTCATGCGGCACGTTTTTATCACGTATTGTCCACACCGCTGCTCAAAATGACTGGGACGCCGTGAATGCAATGACGTGACTCACACATCACTCCTTTGGCGCATATCTTCCAAACCGGCACCGTAATCTCGGTTTACTTTGAACCTGACGGATAAGTTTGGTCATTGGGATTAACTAGTTTCTGAGGCCAAATACGGACGTGCGTAGTCTAACGCACGCGTGCTCGTGAACGCATTCACAATCTCTTTTCATTCTCATTTGTAGCGACTACTAGCGCCATCTAGTCATCACATAAGGAACTATCAATTACAATCCTACATCACGCTATCGAAGTTTCTCAAGTCGGCAGCATAAATACAACTTCCTACTTTCATCCATTGGACTTCGGTCCCCAGGCATAACATCTGCCTGGAGAGAGATCTCTCTATGGTTACCACCCCCAAATTGGTGACCCACGACATTGGACAAAATCGCAATCTTCAGACACACAATACGATGACGCAGTCTCACAGCAAGCCATACTCACCGCACTGTGCACCATTAGCATATTATCTGCCTGGTGTCTACAGTTCGCAAATCCTCCTCCCACTACTTCCACTTGCCAATCAATCAACCAACGCTCGCCAACAAGGCTCCGAGCAATCACGCAACAGGCATGCATCTACAAGTAGCAGAGGAACAACAATGCTCGCCGACGAGGCTCTGAGCGACTGGCCCTTGCAAGCGCCCACATGACGCACAGACTGCACTCCACTGCAATTCGTATCGACCTCCGGTCTAAAAGGGGGGCTGATGTAGCGACTACTAGCGCTATCTAGTCATCACATAAGGAACTATCAACTACAATCCTACATCACGCTATCGAAGTTTCTCAAGTCGGGCTGCATAAATACAACTTCCAACTTTCATCCATTGGACTTCGGTCCCCAGGCATAACATCTGCCTGGAGAGAGATCTCTCTATGGTTACCACCCCCAAACATTCAATACCGTGGGACAGAAAGAAGTGATGAAAACAATTCTGAATCAAAGCGCGTTCGACAATAAGGTCCCTTGGTTTTATTATTGAAATACGCATAGATTTACGGTACACCATTTATTTATGAGCAGCGGTGTAGATGGTACGCGATGAAAGCGTGGCGCTTAAGTCACGTTATTGCGTTTACGGTGCGTTGGTATTTGAGCACTGGTGTGATCGATCCTTAAAGAAATAGAGAAAGATTCGGCTTCGAAAAAACTACTGAAGCAGGTTCATGCTACACGAAAGAGCTGTTAGTACGGCAATGCTATATAGAACCTCGGGTGCAGTTATTTTACGGCCCGAAATGTACGACCTAATAATGGGCGCCCTGATAATTTGTGTGGGTGCGCCTCGATAGATATAACAACATTTGTTATAACTGTAACATTTGGTATAATGCTACATTTGATATAATGCGATTTACTCAAAAAGTAAACTTCGGAGGATTGATATTAATTCTATTTGATATGCATTAGGTTTAGTATGGTTAGTTTATTTTATAAAAGAATCGTAGAATGTTTACTTCTCGAGTAAATCGAATTATGTCAAATTATACCAAATGTTGCAATTATATCAAATGTTGTTATATCTATCATTACACACCCAATTTGTGTACTATAATAGGTAGGTATACGAATTCAATTGGGGACGCGAACTATCAGGGCGTGCATTATTTTTAGGTCGTACAGTCGTGAAAGTTCGTCATATTAAAGTCGACTTGCTTGTTCACAAGTTGTTTACGTCAAGGAATCTCGAAATTGCAATGATGATATTTACAGAATCTGTTTGAATTTATAGCTAAACCGTTTAGATGAGTCCTCGCCCGCACGGTACAGGGGCTGGGGGGTAGGACGACAAAGGGGGCGGGGAGAGGTGCGGGCGGCGAGCGCGCCTCGTGTGCCTGCCGCCCGCTCCTCTCCCGGCACCCTTAATTCAAACGGTCTAGATATAATAACGTGTATTTTTAATATTTATACTTTTTTATATGAACTGTATAATATCCTAACCTAAAATTGGTGTATTAACATAGTGTCGTTTGTCAACTAACGATTGTGGGTTAACGGTTTTAACAGCTTTGTTATTTGTGTTTATAATAACATACATTATGTAAATAACATTGTGTGGTTTGTGTGAGAACTATAGACTTGGTATCATCTTTTTAACTGCCGCTAGAAATTTAACAAAAAGTCGCCACTGTGAAATTGGCTTCAAATGTCGCTATAAGTATATGAAACGAACAAAAATCGCTGAAATGAAACGCTCGAGAAAATCGCTCATGACTCAAAAGTTGCTACATTTAGCGGCTAAGTCCCTAAATTGGCAACACTGGCTACTTGTTTTGGCGCTAATGCGTCTGATTCTGCTAGTATAAGAATGCGCTGTTTATTTTCGTCCATTGTATTCGTAGGTGGTAATCTCCGTCCTTGCCGCTCGCGGCGCTTTTTATTGGCCACGCTCTATTGGGCATTATGGCTGCTTCCTTTTAATCTTTTCATAAAGACGTTTTTGTGGAGCTATTTATAGTCATTGTTGTGGGTTAATAAAAAATGACCTATCGGTTGAGGTTTGAAAAAAGCCATGGTAGCCTAGTGGTTTGAGTAATGGTCTCTCAAGCGGAGGGTCGTGGGTTCAAGCCCGGGTTTGTACCTCGTTTTTCAGAATAGACTTGCGAAATTACATTTCAAACCTAGTCCCAAACTAAGCTAAGCAAAGCTTGTGTTATGGGTACTAAGCAACGGATAAACATACTCATATAGATAGATACATACTTAAATATACACCGTGAAATTTTAGTGGTTGTTTTCCCGAAACGAGGTGATTTAGTATCGATTGTACAATCGATTTATAATTACTATTTTGACTAGAGTCAAAAATCCAATTCTGATAAACGAAAGGCGAAAATGACCGCAAACCAATAGTAACGCTTCGTTGGTACCTAACCTATCGTACGATCGTACGCTACTTGTACCAACGAAGCGTTACTATTGGTTTGCGGTCATTTTCGACTTTCGTTTTTCACAATTGGATTTTTGACTCTAGTCAAAATAGTAATTATAAATCGATTGTACAATCGAAACTAAATCACCTCGTTTCGGGAAAACAACCACTAAAATTTCACGGTGTATATTAAACAACCAAGACCCGAGAACAAACATTCGTATTTTTCATACAAATATTTGTCCCGACACGGGAATCGTACCCGGGACCTCATGCTTCGTAGTCAGGTTCTCTAACCACTAGGCCATCTGGTCGTCAATGAACTTTACGGCGAATCAAAAGTTTGTGAGAAAACTTATACAGTCGAACCATTTGATTTCTGACCCATTTTGAGAGCTCCCCCTCCTCTAATTTTGTAAGCAGGCCTACAGCAGGCCATAGAAATAAATAAATAAATATAACGGGACAATTCACACCAATTGACCTAGTCCCAAACTAAACAAAGCTTGTACTATGGGTACTAGACAACGGATAAACATACTTATATAGATAGATACATACTTAAATACATATTAAACACCCAAGACTCGAGCACAAAAATTCGTATTTTTCACACAAATATCAGCCCCGACCGGGAATTTAACCCGGGACCACAAGCTTCGTAGTCAGGTCCTCTAACAACTAGGCTAACCGGCCGTCAAAAATGGCGGAAATGCTGGGACGATGATAGTAATTATTCAATTTGCGGCTGTATCCACGCAGTCCTAAAGCGTAGGGCTCACGATTATTGTCTGGTGGTAACGCGGTGTGCCCGCAGAGGCACGCGCGACGACATGGCCGCGATGGCGGCGGGCGGCGCGACGCCGCCGGGCCCGCTGCCGCAGGACCACCACGCCACTCTCATGGAGGACCCGGACGTGTGGCGCCCTAACTAAACGAGGCAACTGACTTGTAGACGCTACGCGCTGTACACACTTGTAGCCGCTTTTATGGCACATACATACCTACTACTTACTAATAGCTGGGTACCCACTGATCGCTAGGCTAGCGCATGAGGCATAATTTTGTTCGACACAAGGTTCAAAATCGCGCCGAAAACGGCTGCCTCGCGAGGCAGTTCGTTCAGTGGGGACCCGGCTAATGAGATTTATCCTGGGTCGTCGTGGAACGTTCTCACAGTAAAAGCCACCGGTATATATCCTATTATCTCGCCTCATTCGTTTTTCGTTTAATTCATACTTCGCGCATTAAACATTAAACATTAAACATGGACGCGCGGCCGCGGAGACGCTGTCTATGTTTCCCTAGTAATTGATTTTTTTACGTAAACGCAATCTAGAAGTATTTTGGTGAAGTAAAACTTATACTAAGCATACTGCATTCTTCTTGTTCGCTATCCGTCATTATCTTATTTAGTCGAATTCTGTAACTTGTCTCTCTCTTAATAAGTCTTATTCGTGTTTCGTCATGGTCTCCCTTGGACTCATTCGTCGTTCTTCCCTTTCGTTTTTTGTCTCATTTACTTACGAACATTTATTTACTAGCATTTGGCGAATAAGTAAATGAGATAAAACACGAAAGGGAAGAACGACGAATGAGTCCAGGGAAGACCGTGACGATAAACGAATAAGACTAAGAGATAGACAAGTTGCAGAATTTGACCAAAAAAGATAGTGACGAACAAGACGAAGACGAATACAGAATGAGACGAAATAAGAATTGAATGAAATCGAATGAGGCGGGATAATAGGATACCAAGCCACCGCAGACTTTAGATTAGAGATAGAAAGTCTGCGGTCTGCGGGGGCTCTAAGCGTCAATGATTTTCCTTGACAGACTGCGATGCGATTCTGTGAAAAAGTTCCATAGTGACGATTCATACATACTCACGGCGAGATTTGAGTAATCTAGGGAACCGAAAATCTAATGGAAACCTGATTTTTTTGCACTTTTAGCTGTTACCCACGTAAAGCTCTGCAGGGTAATTGTGTAACTTTTTTGACACTTGGCATCGGATTGAAAAGACATTTTTCGTATGGCTGGCAGCTGGCTGTTTCCGATGCCAATTGTCAGCCCATACAAGAACTGTCAAAATTAAAGCGATGGCGATTGCGAGGGAGTTAAGACAATTAACGGTCAAGTTTTAACTATGAAAGTTATTGCCAATCAAGAAAATTAGTGCAGTGTTGTATTGCTATTTATGTAAGATTAAAAAGAGCTTTTCGGGCGCAAAGAAAGTTCGGTTCCGAGCGTAAAAATGAAAGGTTCGGCGAATCTTCTCGCCGTGAGTTTGTAGTGTAGGAGCTATTGTAATTCGTTGTGGAACGGCAGAATGAATGAGTGAAATTTACTATGAAATTTTAGTCCAATTTTAATTTAGACTTCTAACTTTGCGTAATTTTTATGTTCCACGAAGTTGGCCGTGAAATGCGAACTATAAGGGCCTCCTGAGGTCGCTGTATATACTTTAATTTTTAACTAATAGAGTACAGTCAAGGGCAAAAATATATATACACTGTAGTACCTTGTCACTTTAACCACTGTGACTGTTCATATATGGCAGTTCAAATGTGACGAAAATAGACAAGGTACTAAAGTGTATACATATTTTTGCCCTTGACTGTACTGTAGGATATAGGAGTTCAGCGACAGTGCCTGGTTTTTTTGTTACTTAATAAGACGTGAAAACTGTCTCCTAGATCTTATAGTTCATAAAAGGCTGAGTAACTTTTATCCAAGACTTTTTTATTTTATAACTTTATGTCGTTGTCAAACAACTATTTTACCCACAATTTGGGTGTCTCCGGCGTTACCGAAATTGTCTCTGGCGTTACCAAAAAATCGAATTTCCAATAATATATTTCACGGCATAATACGGCTTAACTTATGTAGGATGGCGGGTATAAATGTACACCATCAATTAAATTAGAGAAAAACCATTTTTACTTACAAACATCTGCAATTGTTTGGAAAAATGTCGCGGACAGACTAGTGTGGGTAAAAAAGTTGATTGACCCATTTACTTGTGATGGAAAACCATGTCAAGAATAAAGGTTACGTAGTTCTGTTTCATTTCTAACCCCGGCGCTACACATATCACAAATGTTTCAACACATATTTGAACACATATTTGATCACTTGTGAAGCACCGGTATTTGCTTATTTGTTCAATTGAACAACCATAAAATCAACCAGAGGTCAAATATGTGTTCAAATATGTGTTGAAACATTTGTGCTATGTGTGGCGCCAGGGTAACGCAATCAAAATTAAACATTTAAACATTTTATCTGACTATCAGAATTTGAAACATATAAATCTAGAATAGTTGCTTAAACGTATCTCCTAAGGTACACTAAGCCTTACAAGGATATTGCTAAAGAAATGGAACATTTTTTTATTGCTGATCCAGCAATCCGTAGTTAGCACAAAGCATGCTAGGCGCTGTGTTTAATGCTAATTAAATAACAGCTTACTTTAATTAACATTAGTTTTATGAATCCGGTTCGAAGGACCAATTAGTTTTGCATGTCCTATTTCTATGACATTCTTTTTTTCAGGTTATAATTTTTATCACGTTAATTATGTTCTTTTTTAGCAGATTTAGTAAAGAATTTTAACTGTTTTGTAACTTAATGCTTGTTATTCTTAATGTAATTTATTTCTTAAGGTATTGCTATGTAACACACCACTACACTTAGCGGTTTGATAGAATGAGAAACACATATATTGAACTGGACACTCTAAACAAAGATAGAATCTTTAGCACACTACTACACTCTCACACACGCACACTCATAAAGTCTCCAACAGTCATTTATAATTCTCTTTAAGACTCCCATCATTGAAATTACGGCATGCTTAAAAGTATACCTTTAAATGTCAACAGATATTTAATTTGAACGTTAGTTTTTTAAGTTGCCAACATTGTTGTTGTTGTCATTGTTGCCAAAATGACCCTGTAGATAAACCATTATATGCTCGACCTGCAGTAGAACCTTTTTACAATAAACGTCCCAGTGGATTTCTTGATGAAAACAATGATGGAACAAGGTTGTAGTGCAGGTCGAGCTTATAGCGGTTTACAAGCCAGAGTTTACCAATATCTGTACAGCCAACCGTTCATAAATGTCTATACATAGACCTTATAGCCGTAATATTTATAAGGTTCATAAAACTACCGTGAGACTCACTCATAGTGAAAATGTACAGATCACTCACGTCTTTGATCAAGTTTAACTAGACATGTTTAAACTCGATCATAGACCGTGCGTCACCTACCCTACCCTTACTTACCATACCCTTACTTACCCTACCCTGGCGTGGGCCTGTTGCCTATAGAAGCCATTCTGGAGGAAGGGTCTGAGCAGTTGTGCAGCGCGCGCGTACTGGTTACAGTGCCCCTGTATTTGTTGTACGGTTTGCAGCTTGGGGGCGCGCGCAACACCTCGCTCAGCTTCCTTCTTAGTGCTTATTCTCCTAAATTCAAGTCGAGGGTGAATGAGCATTTACTAGGCAAGCGTGCTCCATCGTAGGCCTCATCTTCGCTTTCTATCAGGCGTGATTGTGGTCAAACGCAGGCCTATCTATACTTCTATACTAATATTATAAAGAGGAAAGATTTGTATTTTTGTATGTAACGAATAAACTTAAAAACTACTGGACCGATTCCTAAAATTCTTTTACCGTTAGAAAGCTACATTATCACTGAGTAACGTAACCTACTTTTTACCGCGGGAATATAAATACCTTTTCCTACGGGAAAATTAATTTATGGCGGGCGAAGCTGCGGACGGAAGTCTAGTATTGTATATATAAGAAAAACCGGCCAAGAGCGTGTCGGACACGCACAAGGTAGGGTTCCGTAGCCATTACAAACAAATCAAGTAATATTTTTCTAAGGATTTTGTATGTGTACGGAATCATCCAAGTTTAGGTATGTTTTATACCTTAGGGCTACTATTTACTCTTAAAGTACAAATAATTTCCAAGCAATCTTAGCCGCTATAATTTTCCTAGTAAATTTGATATATTTACTACCATTTTGAATTTTTTCAAATTTTTCCACCCAATAGTTTAGATTTTAGAGGGGGGGACGCTCGATTTTAATGAAAATTTGCACTTTCAAGTTGAATATTTCGCAAACAGGTCACTGAATAGAAAAATCATGTTAGCAACCCCGCAATGGTTTTAAAAGACCTATCCAACGATACCCCACACTATAGGATTAATCGAGAAAAAAAAAATCACCCCCCCTTTACGTCTATGGGAGGTACCCTAAAAAAAAATATTTTTTTATTTTTTATTTTACCACTTTGTTGGCGTGACTGATATTTATATTCATGCCAAATTACAGCTTTCTAGTACTAACGATCTCTGAGCTTAGCCGCGTACAGACAGACAGACAGACGGACAGACATGGCGTAACTATAAGGGTTCCTAGTTGACTACGGAACCCTAAAAAAGACTTGAGTGATCCGTACTTTTTTGCTATAAGCTTCATGTTTAGATATTTATGAACGAATGGCTGTACACATATAGGAGGACTCGACTGTACCGAAAGTGGGAGCCCTGCCAACGCTGCGTCTTCCGGTACCGTTACAAACACGAATTAACAATAATTATTTCCACCAGAGCGTCAGCTGACGAGATGCGGACGTCGGCGGCGAACATCGAGGCGGGCGTGAGCGCCGCGCCTCGCGCCGGCCTCGTCACCAACGAACAACCCGTCTCCTTCACCGGCGTGCCCATCAAGTAGCCCGCTTCCCGCTATGCTCCCCTGGTACTTCTCGTAACAAACGACTGCAGTTAACGCCGTACGCAGAGAGTTTAATTGCTATTTAGAAACAATCTACTTATATAACGACCGCTTTAGCCTAGTTGGTAGTGACCCTGCCTACGAAGCAAGAGGTCCTGGGTTCGAATCCCGGTAAGGGCATTTATTTGTGTGATGAGCACGAATATTTGTTCCTGAGTTATGGATGTTTTCTATGTATTTAAGTATTTATTTATCTATATAAGTATGTTTATCGTCGTCTAGTACCCATAGTATAGTCGACCAAGAAACTCCTTTACCACCCTAAGGTTTAATGTCAGTTGTATGACTTAAGACGTCAAAGGCTATTTTCACACAAGTCAATGTGACAGTCGGCCTTATTGGTTTTATTCTGATGGAGGAACTGTCACAAAAAGTGGTAAAGCACTTACATGGTCGACTATACAAGCTTTGCCTAGTTTGGGACTAGGTCGATTTGTGTAAGATTGTCCCCTAATATTTATTTATTTATTTATTTATTTATAAGTAAAAATCTATTGGGATTTATAAAAATATTACCAATGGTTTTTATATTTTTACTGTACAGAAAGGCTACTTTTTATAAAATTAATTATTGGAACTATTTTGGTTGGTGACGTCAGAGTTTATTGACGTTAGACCTTTTTCTATAGCTCAGTTCCATTGCAATTCAACAATTAACAATTATTTCTAACAACTACATTGTAAAGTACAAATCCATCGTAAGAATAACTATCCAATGTATAGTAGCGGAATGAAAAGGTTCGTCACTTTTCGACCTTAACTCGTTGACATAAGAGTCGAAATGTGACGAACCTTTTCATTCCGCGACTGCGCCTACTATGTGGCGTCAAAATTTTCAATGAAATTTGAACATTAAATTTATAAAAATAATATCCAAAATCACAAAACAAGTCGGGACTTACGACGTGAACACTTACAGACGAGTTGATAAATATCAAATTCCAATATGTCCGCTATAAATTACATGGAGATATGATCCTTATATTGATGAGAATAAGGATCATATCTCCTGCCACTTATCGTGGACATATTGGATTATGATATTTATAAACTCAAATATAAATAGCGTATTTGCATTAACTGCAGTCATTTATTACGGCTCTTAGATTGCGATCTCAAGCTACGCCCGTGATAGTTATTTGCTTGGGTATTCTTTTTAAGATACTCAATATATCTCTTTGGTTAACATTAGTTTATAACAATAGTTTCTGTAGAACATTTCGCACTCCCGGATGAACAGAACATCAAATCGAAATACCATCCCATTTAGTTTAGTCCTCCCAAAAATTGACTGAAGTCTAAATTAAAATGGTACATTTTTTTTAGTTGATTTGGCCATATAAAATCAGCGTTCAATGGCGTATGTTGGCTTATAGCCTCGGCGATTATGCTTCCCTGGTACTTCTGCGATCTCGAGCTTCTTAAAACACGCTGTATTTGATGCACTTTTTTATAGAGCATGTCCATGAAGTAGGAAAAATTTTACTCAGTTCTCTATCAACGAGGCAGGCCCTTAGGGCAGGCCTAAGCGCTTCTCTATAAGTTTTAAGCGCTCCCAGTAAGTTTCATAGGAAATTTTGCATCATTCTGAGCAAGAATCGTTTCGCTACAGCTCAGTATACTTTTAAGTAGTTTGAGATCGCACACTCATTTAAAAATCCATTAATTTAAAAATAATGTTACCAAGCTAAGTTTTTAATCTTTTTAATGTCCATTATGGCCTCTTGAGTTGTTAAAAGGAGAGCTGAACGTATTTTATTAGGTTATTTACATAATTGCAATATTTCCAATAGCCCATTACATTTTGGGGTTGCCAGAACACTGTCCTCCAACAGAGTGTTGCCAAAATGAAATACTTGGGGAAGGTTGCCGGGAATTGTCAAGTTTAATATTTTGAGCACGAGTACTTTATGATCTCGTCGTTGACATAAAAAATTAGTGTACAGTTTTGTGTTTTTTTAATATGATTTATTTTGGAATTGTAACAGTGTTTGATGGTTACAGAGAGTGTTGCTGATTTTGGTGATGAGATAGATAACTAAGGATTAGCGAATCTTAAAATACATTTGGTGGTCGAAGGATTAACATTGATTTTGGGGCCTTCTCCGTTTCACTTGTAGATACAATGTAAACATAGACGAGATTGTTTTAATAGTGCTACAATTTTGATGCATGTATTCGGTATTACATAAATTATGTCAAAATAAATAATAGTAAATTAAATATATATAGGGAATACGAACACGATAGGAGAGTTGCAATTGAATTACTGTTATGTGTAAACTAATAGAATAATTATTTTAGTAGCCTATGTAATTAAAATAAGTATGTTGGTCAATAAAATACTAGAATACTTCAGACAACAATGATTCGATGTTAGAAAAGTGCATCCTTTTTTACTATGTTAGCAAAAAAGGGATACACTGAACGGCTAACTAACGAGTGTGAAGATAACTCGGTTTGCTAGCCGTTCCGTTCTGGTGCGGGTCATCGACCTTTGTTGCTAGTGACTTGCGGTGCCTTACCCGCAAGCCCTCGTAGCAAAAGTCTGAACTTTTCTGAAGTAGTGTCACTTCTAGTATTCTGATACTCGCATGAAATGTATTTATTTCGTAACGTTCGCGATAATTCTAGACGGACCAAATAGCGAGTCATTGTTACAATTTTGCCAACAAATTGTATCGAACGTTCACAAATATAATAAATATGTATATTACGGTATCGTGCACTTCGTTATGTAAATGATAACTATAAATAATTTGCGCTATAATTATTCGTTGCTCCGTCTGTTAATCAGGTACTTAAAGGCATCATTAATTATAACGGTTTTTTATCCAGTCTTCAGCTTTTTGTATGATGCTCACCGTCATGAAAATAAAATGATATTTTAATAAAGTTGTCAAGACGTTTGGATAGTTGGTTGCTTTCTATGACGTTTTACTTTTATAGTGATGATAACATAGATATGGTGTTCCAATATTTCATGTACAATCGCCCAATGCATCCTCCAAAATAATCAGGGACTACTGAATAAGCAAGGGCTGTTAATAGTCTAATTAATGTTTATATCGTATTTTATTCATAAACAAAATAATGTTAACTGAATGTGTTGACCCTTGTATACTTCGTTGATTTTGTGTGGATTTGTAAAAAGAGTCAATTCAATATGACGAGGCGGAGCGTGTGTCGCCTCGATTTAACCTTTTCAACGTCGACGGATATATCCTTCATCATTGGGTGAACGCCAACCACAGATGTATCCGTTACCATTGGTCGATTATCAACGACGGTTGTATTCGTCAATATTAGTTGAACGCCAACGACGGATATATCCGTCAACTTGGGTTGAATGCCAACGACATATATTCATCTCTTTGGTGGAACACCAACGTCGCTTATATCTGTTAACATTGGTTGACCGCCAACGACGGATATACCTATCCATCATCACACGATGATCCTAAGTAAAGGTTGACCGCAGGATCGGGCCTAGGGTAGAGCGAGTGGAGTAGCCTCTTTCGGCGTCAGCTAAGGAAGGCCGCCAGAATCTTGTGGCAAGAGACACGTAAGACAATAGCGGTTTTTCAGAGGCGCGCTGCCAGCGGAATATAAATCGTGCTCTACCCTGATTAAAGGCAAGTGCCGGCTCGGAGTGGCCAACGTATATTCAGAAAAGTTACAACTTCGGACGTGACACTTAATATGCGTGATAAATTTTGTATTTGACGTTGGAAAGGTTAAAGTTATAATCGTACCCGTCGTTGTCATGTTAACTGTCGTTAGCTAGGAAAATCTGGGCATTGGTGTAGTCTTTCTAAGCTTCGCTGTGTAACGCATTGTATCTTATTAATGTTTTGAACAATGCAATCCAAGAATACTGGAGTCAAAACTATCGCATCTACCTTTTTAATAATTCTAAAGCGTTAAAGACTTCCTATATTGGATGGAATCTATACATTCCGAGTTGTACTGAAAATAGGTCTCATTTTGATGTTTTTTTCTAACTTAGCCGTTCCTTCCATCTTATTCCGTTGGCTATAGAATTCCCAAAACTATAATTTCCATGGTTACTTCCTCGTAGCGTAGTGCTAGTGTTCTTTTCGTATCTTGTTTTTGTTAGATACGTATGTATTAATGAAATAACTCGAGTTCAATCCGAGTTACAGATAAATTACCAAGAGCGTGGAATTGCATATATAGTGGTATCGTCTGTTTATAGGCATTCCACTTTAGTGAGAGAGAGAACAATATAGAGATCTCTCTCTCCAATGCCTATAAACACACTATACCACTACATATGCAATTCCACGCTCTAGGTATAGTATAAATCTTCCCAGGTGAATTTTTCGCTTCGAGCCCTCATCTTTCAAAACAAACGGTATCGTCATAGTATTAAGGTTGAAATTTAATGTAATGGCTCGAAGCGAAAAATTCACCTGGGAAGATTTATACTATAACTTGGTCATGTTTTTTCCGAGTGGGCACATCTACCCGATAGTAAAAAAAGTAAAAACAGCTTTTTGGATAGTTGGTAACGTGACCTATCACTGGGTTACGCGTCCAAACACAGATTAATTTCTAGCTGGTAGACGAATAGCTTGTTTAGTAGGTACTAAGCTTGTTAACACACTTGCATTTCGTAGCAGTAGGACCGGTTTTTAGATGCGTGTAGCAAAACTTGGTCGCCAATGTGGGGTTTAACACATGTACGATTATTACGCGAGCGCAGTTGAAAGCGCAATCACAATTTATTTTCGTTATTTCGCTCGGGAGCGGGTCGAGTCGGGAGTACGGCGGGCCTATTTAGTATTTACGTGGCTGTATATGGACAACATCACACCGCCCTGCGCCCGACCCGCGACCGTCATCAGCAGAAGGCGGAATTTTCATGGCAAAAATCAAATAAATGTGGAATCGAGATCTATTTATGCTAATAAATAAATTAAGACACGCTTAATTTATTGTGTCTTAATTTATTTATTATCTTTATTAACTTTTACATCGTATTTGACAAAAATAACTAAAAGGATAAACAAACACAGTAAAAATGAAAATAATACACAGCCTGAACTAGGATAAAATAAAATCCTGTGTTTCAGGTGTAATAGGACTTAAAATGCTAACATAAATAATCAAATTCAAAATACCTACACACAAATGTTTTTGAGCAGATTTTGAATAAAAGACAAGTTGTAAAACATTTTTGGATCTAAAATAAACACTTAAATCAAACTTAACACTATTTAAGTAATCCTATTTATTTTAAGACAGTCAATAACTTTTCTGAATCCTCATAAGACATTTTTAAAAGATCTTCTTGGAGAATTTTTTTGGTTTTATTATAACTCGACGAAAGTTGATAAAATTCAACGTTCCAACTTATTGACGTTTGATTTGTGCCATAAAAATTTCACCCTCTTGTCATCAGTGTGATGTTGTTCATAATATACAGCCACGTTCATAATATACAAACCCACTTAAAAGATGACTCCTAGATTTAGAAATGATCGAAGATTTTGATTATGCTGATAGTTTTCATCTTGTTTTATGAAAAGGGACCCTTCCCATTGGCTGATCTACTTTGCTGTATATCGCACGCTCATATCATACAAATATATAAATAGATGTACAATAACATGTATAACCCCTAGAGAATTGTTCCACACAAATGTATCGTAAACAAATATCACTGTTACTGTATTTGCAGATATTTTTGTAATATATTTAGGTAAAGGGCCGACGTATTATCTTGGTTAAGACCCTAGTCTTTAGGTAGCGATTGTTTATAATCCCAAGTGAATTAGAGTGAGCTGCGTAAAAGAAATCTGGGCCAATGGTGTGCCCGCATTCCTAACGTCGTGCGACGCGTTATCCAATCAGGAAACAACGAACGACCTATTGGCTGTATTAAATTGGTAGCTAACTTCACGCTGCTCACTTTAAAGTTCGCTTTAGTTAAATTAGATTAAACTTTGCTCACACCGCCAATTTTGTGATTGTAAGTTTATGCTTGCGGTGTTGCCATGAATTGTTAAGATTTTAATAAACTTTAAAGCGGTTCCAACGCATTATTTTTCTGGCAACACACGTCTGACTGACGAATGGTTTTTTTACGTGCTTCCTTTTTATGCTTGTATAATTTTAAATTATTATTTATTAATCTTATGATTGTATTGAAATCATTCATTTATTTTATTAATGATTAAGAACACGGTGTTAATTTAATATTGAATCAATTGTCCGTGATGTTAAGTTATTCTATAACGTACAGAAAGACCGGCGGTAATAGTAAACTAGAATAGTGTTGCCACACTATCGATAGTTTTTATCTACAAGGCACATCGATAGTATCTATACCAAATTGTTTTTTGAACTTCAAAACTATCGACAGTATTGCACTTGCGTCGGACGGGATTCGAACCTGCACCTCTTGGCTATAGGTATACGCCAAGTGTTGTTCCAACTGCACCACGTCGCCCCGACTAACCCACCCGAAAATTTTTATCGGAAATGTGTGTTATAAAAATCTTAGTGATCATTAATCTACGCAGGTAGTTCTAATAAAAACAATGATAGTCGCGAGTTTCGCTCATAGTTATTATTACATCCGGGAGTTATTGTCACAATTTATTGTTATAATGATATGTTATGAGACCACATAACAGCGTCTGTGGTCACGAGTAGACTCAAGTAATTGTCGCGATAAAGGCCTCTCTAAAAAACTGAACCAAATATACGGTGACAAACACCGGCAGCGCGGCACACCGTATTTGATTCAGTGTTATTGACCACGGTGGGCGCGCTCCGTCGGCGCCCCGCGCTCCCGGTTTGTTGTGGCCTTAAGTCCCGGGTGTAATAATAACTAAAAACAATTGTTTTGTCTCATTCCGAGCTGTCAATAGCATAGATAGTTGACATGTCTATGATAATCGATGGTTACTCTACTATCGAGTGGCAACACTACTAGAATTTGTCAGGAGTTCAGGGGTGCTTTGTGGGCACCTAGCACGAATTTCATTTTTGATATAGATTTTTTCTTATCAAGCGACATAGTATGTTTCCGCCACGGTCGCATCCTGTACGCTGTTTAGATATTACGGTTGTATTGTATAGTGGGTTACACAGTTGTTTCTTGTGTAGCTAATGTTACTGTTAGGACGGCATATCTGTAATAAATGTGTGTATATTGGAGTTTGGTCTTTTATTTTTAGCCGCCCTTGCTCGTTGACAGAAGCCGGAGTTCAAAAACTACAAGAAAAAACTAGCGGTTGCCCGCGACTGTCTGCGTCTCGTATATCGCTACCTAGTGGAAACTGCAATTTTTCGCATAACTATACCATATCCTACCTTCAAATTTCATCTAAATCGGTTCAGCTATACTGAAAGTTCCTGAAATTGGCCACTTTCAAAAATTATATAAAATATAATATTAATAAAAGTATATTAGTAGTAGTATAGGTAGTAGTTTTATTGGTATCGTAAAATTACGGGTGTTTTTTGTTTTTTGACAGTTTAAATTGTTTTTAAAATCAAAATGGTGATGACTTTGGTCCCCAGGCATAACATCTGTCTAGATAGAGGTCACTATCGAGGCCTATCTTCACAATAATGATACTGTAACGTTCCGTCTTCTTTCAGTAAAATTTTCTATCTACAATACTTATTTAAGCTTCTTTCCCTCCGTGGTAAAACCGTGATAGACGCTCTGGTACTTATCTGTTGTTCGTTTCTTGCGCGAGAAAATACTCTATAACTAATAGCTTCCTCAACAGCAGTGGAACAAAAGTGCCTAAAGAAGCCAATGCTTACCATATCATTTGTATTACCTAATATTTTCACACTTAGACGAAGTAATAACGCAATGAGGTTAACTTACATAAACTTTATTAAAAGTAATATTTCACAGGTGATAGCTAACATTATAAAGTAACTAAAATATGAAATAAGTATGGCATTGTCAGTAGTTTATTCCACCATTGTTACAAAAATCCAAAACTTAACAGATTGCCTTTGCCCAACAGTGGGTGGGACACTGTATAGGCTATTAAAAAAAAAACTATATTACAATGTTATTATATTAGATAAGAAAGAGCCAATTAATTTAATTAAAATTGAACTGTACGAATCAAATACAAAGGACAGTATGCATACTTGTGGAACACAATGAATCACAAACTGACAAAATTTATAGTGACATTCAATTTATTCCCTAACTAGAGTTATATAGATAGCTTTTATTATTATTATTAGGGATTGTATCGGCCATATTTTCGGGAAATTCACGGAATTATACGTACAATTCAAGTCTAGGGTAAATGAGCATCTATTAGGCAAGCATGCTCCATCATAAGCCTCATCTTTGCTTCCCATCAGGCGTGATTGTGAAAAAAAAAACAAAAGTAAAATTATAAATTTTACCAAAATTAGATTGATCTTTCTCCATTGTTCAATGACAGCCAAAGTAATAATAATAATAATAATAATTCTAATTGCTTGCTTTGAGATTACATTAAGCTAGTGTTCAGGGAACATGGTTGCAGGCAGGGATCTAATAAACCAACCAACCAACGAAGCGTTACTATTGGTTTGCGGTCATTTTCGACTTTCGTTTTTCACAATTGGATTTTTTACTCTAGTCAAAATAGTAATTATAAATCGATTGTACAATCGGAACTAAATCACCTCGTTTCGGGAAAACAACCACTAAAATTTCACGGTGTATATAAGTAGCAGTCTTCATCAAAGCCGGTCAGGCTAGGCACCAAAGAGGGTCTCCAGCGCAGGTGTGACAATGTGTTGATTCGTTGCGGTAACTAACTTCACGATACTAACGCCATCTACGGATCTCCACCTGTAAGAAGACCCTCATTGGCAAGAGGTACCAAATTATGTTGTAAGAGGCGCGAAAAACAAATTGTGATAGTTGTTTTTGAGATGTGCACTCTGCTAGGGTGGGCGGTGGTGTACAAATTGATGATCATAGTGCACCAAAAGTTGCAGTGTCCTGTAACAATATAAAAAAATGTGATTACTATGAGTGATTTTTGTACAGTAAAATATAAGTAATATGACCTGTTTAAAAAATAAATGATTTTTGAACATGAATTTAAGTTTAGAGCAAGTAAAGATATGGTCAAATTAATCAGTAGAGTGAGAGCTATCCCAGGAGATCACAAACTATGCGTTGCGGCGCCCTGTCTTAGGCGCGTCGCGAAACAGTATTTACTTCTTGTACACAGTATATTAACAGTATTTCTTTTACGAGAGTATTGCAGAAAGTTATGACATGTGAAGACAGTTGTCATATAGAAAAGATTGGATATCTCTGAGCTATCTACAACACATTAGTAGTAGGACATTTATACCTTAGTAGAAATAGATTTTCACAAGTTTTTCTCAATTCCCTGCACAATGTAACAAAGGAATTTTAGTTACCATAAACTGGGGTGACTGATGAAATTGGGGCAACTTTGACAGTTTTAAAATGCCTATAAAGTCGACATTGACCATATGTGGTAAATGGATAAAATATAGATATCACGGGACAATTCACTCACACCAATTGGGAATGTCTAAAAAAAATTAACAGTGGTTTTTATATTTTTTTTGTATAGAAAAGTCAATTATAAGAAACTAATTTCAATATTTTGTCATTTAGTTCACTACTTTTTTCAAAATTAATTATTGAAATTATTTTGGTTGATGACGTCAGATTATAATTGAGGGCTCCCACACTGCCAAATTTCTAAATCTATCTAAATGCGTACGATAAGGCGACCCCTTTTAATTATTTTTTGCGTAGTGGTACACTGTAACTAGTGTCACTTTACTGGCGCTGTCAATGTGTTAGATGTCAGACAGCGGGTCCAAATCAAACTCCGTAGTATAATCCACGCGTAAATTGTGAGTAATTCTAACCACACATAATAAAGTACGACTTGGACCGGTCACGCAATTTACACCAATGTCAAATGAAGGTCATTGCTTATTTATTATGTAATAAATTCATTACTTTATATTAAAATTAAATAACTACAGAAAACGAGTTTAAAAGCGTTTATCTCGAAATGGTTTTCGATTTACTATACATTGCAAAAAAATAGACATCCCCAATTGGCCTAGTCCCAAAGTAAGCTAAGCAAAGCTTGTGTTATGGGTACTAAGCAACGGATAACCATAGTTTATATAGATACATACATACATTTTTCAAAAATATTGCATAATGATACATTGCAGTAATATGAAACATCTGTAGTCTTATTGTTTTGCTTTCAAAGCCTCGGGCTATAATGTCAGCACCATCTAGATTTAATAATCAAACTATTTTTCCGCGGTTGGTCCGTGGTTGGGCTATGGCAATTGCTAATCCAGTCTATATCATCCTTGCTTTTACTTATGAAACTTCAATAAAAAGACACTTCAAGTTCGCTTAACTTCTTTCTAATGCTAAAAAAACAAGTGTAGGGTTAGGCCCTTCCCACGCCGCCGCTTCATCCGGTTCGCGGTCGTCATTCTAGAACCTTACTAGTCCATTGGGCGTAAATAATGTGTGTAAATATAGAAATTTGCCTTTGTTATCAGTACACAAACTTTCAAGGACTCAACAAACTTACTCGTTAAGATTTCTGCTTAAATATGGCCCCAGTTATGGTTCCGTGTCGCTGTATCAAACATTGCTTCGTGTCCGTCTCTAAGCACACAGTTGGAGGCTTCAAGTTTGGTTGAATTTTGCAAGCCTGCTCCGAAATAGCGACGATCATGCCCGCCGAGTCGACGTGGGCTGTGCCTTTCGAAGCCAAACAAAGCCCTTGATGGTCCGCAACCAAGCATCCATTGACGTTAGGCGTCGACATGATCTCTTCAATAACACGGTCCAGTTCCTTCTCCATTTTTATTCGTGTTACTTGAAATTATACGTGTATAATAAAGATGCAATGAACAAAAACAAGACCAAAGTATGATAGTATAGTAGGATAGGTTGGTAATGACATTGACGTTTATGTCATTTACTTTTCGTTCAGGAAATAACATGTGTCTCGCTTGTAAACCTTGCAAAACAGAAAAAGAATGTAGTCTAACCTGTTGCCGTTTTCAATATCAAGCAAAAACGAGCATAAAAATCACGTTTGTTGTATGGGAGCCTCTTAAATATTTATTTTATCCTTTTTTTTTAGTATTTGTTGTTATAGCGGCAACCGAAATACATCATCTGTGAAAATTTCAACTGTCGTATCACGGTTCATGAGATACAGCCTGGTGACAGACAGACAGACGGACGGACAGCGAAGTTTTTTTTTTTTTTACATAAAAACTGACCCGTGATTGACCACTATCTCACCTGATGAAAAGTGTAGATGAGGCCAAAGGTGTACCTCACTGGTTCAGTAACAGCCTATTCACTCTAGCCTTGAAGAGACCTAGGTTGTATTTATCAGGAAATACAGACGACGGGAGCGAATTCCATTCTCTAGCAGTTCGCATTAGGAAGGATGACGCGAAGCGCTTCGTACGGGCCACTGGAATACTAACCACATAAGGATGAAGACGCTCCCCCGCCTGGATGTCCGTTGGTGAAATGGAGATGGAGGAATTAAATCATGTAATTCCTGCGCGCACACTCTCCAAAATGTATCCGATAAAAAACAGACAGACAAGCAACTCGACGACGGTGTCCGAGGCTCTGTAGCCTACCACCAAGTCTCAGTAATAGGGTCCTGTTTTTACCCTTTGTTTACGGAACCCTAAAAAAAAAGATGAAGATGACAGAAAGTATGTAACCTCAAATGCGTAGGATACAGTGCCACTCCGATGACGGAGTATATTCCCACCACGATGATGCCCACGTGATGCTTACAGTGAAAGAAAGAAAGAAAGAAAAACATTTATTTATAGCAACAATAACACGTACACAGGCTAAAACTAAAAATACAAACATAGACATAGGTAGACATGTTGATGTCAGTGAAGATAGCGAGCAAGAAGACGCTCCCGATCGCGTTGGGCACCAGGATCACCGTAATGCCAGCCAGACCAGTCACTGCAGCCACCCCCATCGCTGCGTACCGGTCAAGTGCGAGTCGGACTCGTGCATGAAGGGTTCCGTACCTCCGTACATTGTTTTATAAACAGTTCAGTAATATTTTTTTCTTAAAAGTTCTATTTTTAATACAAGCTTTTTTCTGACTACTTTTTGCCTATGGTTACAGCTCGCGCGATAAGAGTTTGGCTTTGACCTTCGGGTGGAGGGGATTACTGCGCATACTCCGCACCCTCGTTGATACCCAATGCGCAATAACGGTCAAAGCCAAACTCTTATCGCGCGAGCTGTACCAATGTACTCGACAAGACTAATCAAATGAGCCAAACTCGATGCGGTCGTAAAGTTTTATTCCAGAGTTCATATTATGGCCTCTCTAGCTTCATCATCAGCTGTGATCATCAGATTAGCGCCACGTCACAATAGTTAATATTGCATAGTCATCAGTTCATGTCATTTTAAACATGCATGTAAAATTTCACATCAATCGATTGAAGATCTACTTCAAATTCGAGTTCTGCACCCCCCGCACGCCCCCCACACAGCACCCCCCGCACACCCGCGTTCGTCCTAAGTCAAGCGTGCCTATAGAAGTTTTACTTCAAAACCCCCCGCACCTCCTCCCCCCTCACCCGCCACCCCCACCCCCCCGGTGTTTTTGTCAAATATCTTGAAAACGGTGCATCCTACGGCAAAATCAATGAAATTTTCATCCCCCCTTTGACACACCCGCACCCTCACCCCCTCTCAACCAAACCGGGGTGTAAGGTTTTTTCGTTACGGAATTTCTTTAACCGGTCGCCGCGCTCAAAGCTCGCGATAAAAGCTATGCGATAGCTTAAAAATTCTATGAAATCATATCATCCAAATAAACAGGCTCCTCCAAAGTGATACATTGAAAACCGTTAGTTTTTCGGTAAATATTGGACTGATTGTTATGATACTTTTGCAGTTTGGTTTTAAATATCTTGCTAAACCAGTAGTATTAGTATTTTTCCAAAGGCTAAGGTTACCCAGTATAATAATGCTATGCACATTAATATACGTTTTTAAGTGATGATAATGCAAATAAAATAAAATTAATAAATAAATTATGCTTAATGAAATACTGACTAACATACCTATTTGATAATTACTTAGACGATTTGACAATTAGGTATTAACGAAGGCAGTGATGACTGAGTGGACTTAGCCTCTGGACAAATACTAATAATACTGATTTAGCAAGATATTTAAAACCAAACTGCAAAGTATCATAACAATCAGTCCAATATTTACCGAAAAACTAACGGTTTTCAATGTATCACTTTGGAGGAGCCTGTTTATTTGGATGATATGATTTCATAGATTTTTTTTTCTTTTCTAATTAAGCAAATACTTAACTATTTTACGACATTGCTAAGTATCAGTCTTATCCATGGTTTCGTTATTTGTCCAGAGGCTAAGGTCACCTTGTATGTATGGCAACTCTTTTGAATTCACTTAGAGTGCAATGAAATAAATAAATAAAATAAATAAATATCACGGGACAATTCACACCAATTGACCCAGTCCCAAAGTAAGCTAGGAAAGCTTGTGTTATGGGTACTAGGCAACGGATAAACATACTTATATAGATAGATACATACTTAAATACATATTAAACACCCAAGACCCGAGAACAAACATTCGTATTTTTCATACAAATATCTGCCCCGACACGGGAATCGAACCCGGGACCTCAAGCTTCATAGTCAGGTTCTCTAACCACTAGGCCATCTGGTCGTCAAAATAAGTCAGCTGAACCAATATAATATAGTGAGTAGTGCCCACTAAATAGTACATTCATTTTAATTTCGCAATGTTCCTTCTGGGCTAGGTCGATGAAACTTTTGTATGATGTAGAATATAAATTGGTTCATATTTGAAAAAAAAATGGTGTGTGTACCATGAGCCGAACTTGTTATACAGAATGATTAATTTTTATTTTTTTATTTTTTTTAAGAATCTAAATGGTTAGGAGGGTCATACTTTTTTAACATAATAGCTTTTAGTCTCATTAATATTTGTAGAAAATTTTAAATTCGTCACTTTCATAGTTTAGGAAAAATAAATAAATAAATAAATAAATAAATAAATATTAGGGGACAATCTTACACAAATCAACCTAGTCCCAAACTAAGCAAAGCTTGTACTATGGGTACTAGACGACGATAAACATACTTACATAGATAAATAAATACTTAAATACATAGAAAACATCCATAACTCAGGAACAAATATTCGTGCTCATCACACAAATAAATGCCCTTACCGGGATTCGAACCCAGGACCTCTTGCTTCGTAGGCAGGGTCACTACCAACTAGGCTAAGGCGGTCGTTAAATAAAACAGTTTTAGGGTTAATCGGGTGTTTTTCACCCCCAGGGGGTAACAGAGGGATGAAACATTGTGCAGGGTATTACCTCCTAAAAAGGCATCGTTTGATTAATAGTTTCGACCCAAAAACGCTGGGGGCAATTTTTCTTAGGCTATCCTGCTATACCCTTTCAAAATGTAAAAAAAAATCTTGAACAGATAATCGTGCGTGATCTATTAACGATACTGAATCACGTAACAAAATTTGTGCACTGATTAATAAATTACCCTGTAAGGTCACCTGAGGTAATTGCGTACGTGTTTTTTCATGTTTTTTTGATATTTTTTCAATCTCAAATTGTGAAATATGCATCAAGTATTTTGAAGTACTGTTTGGGCCTGTGCTTTATCCAAGTCTTTAACAATGAATTTGTCGAAGTAAGTTTTTTGCTGCATTAGTATAAAAAAAATTACAAGGATTTTTTTAAAAACCGGGATTTTACTATTACCTCAATTTGGGAAAATGCATCTATTTTAAATAATTGTGTATCGATTGTGATTAGGCCTCTAAAACTTCATGGGGCGTGTTCGTAATACCATATTCTAGAAGGTATTATTAATAAAAGGAACCACGAACCACGAATAATCAGTTGAGGCCAAAAATAGTATAATTACGTAAAATGCGTCTTTATTTTGCAAACGCATTTATCCAAAGCCAGGTAACAGGTGTTGCAAACATTTTTTAACCTACTTCAAAAAAGGAGGAGGTTCTCAATTCGTCGGTTGTTGTAATCGGTCAAATTTTGATTTTATATTTTTTTTTTGATTTTAGTTCCTGGGTGGTTTTTAAGGCAGTTTCATTTTTTATTTAAGATTTTTGAGTGAGTCTCACGGTAGTTTCATGTTCAAAGTTAATGAAAAACCAAATAAGCAGTTACTAAAGTTGCTAAAGAAGTAATAATTTTAACATCAGTATAAATTAAAGTATGTACACACTTTCAGGATTCAGTCATTTATTTATGTGTTAAAACGCTCAAATTTACACTATCTAGAAAAAGGTTATTGACCACTGACATTGGGGCAAATGCGTTATACAGACGCAATAACCTCAATTATATAAACGCATTTAGCAATATTTCATAAATAACATCCAAAAATTTTAAATTGTAATAATTCTGAGAGAAAAGCATTTTGAATACAAATTATAATCCAGACATGTGAACCAACTAATACTCGGCATCTTCAATACAATTAAACACCAAAAAACTAAAAAAAATAGGATTTAAACAAGAACAAGAGTGGCAACTCTATGGTCAAATTATGGAAGATGCTGCTGCCCTACGCCCTGGTGAAGAACTAATGTGACGTATCTATAGATGTATACCTATCTATATGTATAAGTTGGTAGTGATGTACAGCTATAATTTCGCGTAATTTTAATTGATAGGCTAATTGCCACTATTCGTATTTTAGCCGTCTAATTCAAATCAGCATATACGAAGTATAAGCGGCTAAACCCGATTTGCACTATACGGCTAAAATACGAACATTGGCAAGTGGCCTATCAATTAAAGTCCTTGACCGTACAATTTGGTACGCCATGGCCATGGCCGATGAATGACAACTGACAAGTTTGACAAGTCAACCAAGATGGCCGCTAATTTAGTTCTTTACCAAACAACCAGAGATCGCTGTAGTCGCATGAAAAGTGTGATATATGTAAGTGTGCCCCCCCTGCCCCACGCACTGCGTAGCTCTGTTAAGGTTCTAAATTTCAAAATTACCTATATCTTGAATACGATTCACCAAGACGCCCTCTATGTTACTTGTTGTCCTCCAAGTAGTTAAAGTGTCTATCACTAGATGGCAGGCGCTGTTGTAACTCACGTTGTTTAAAAGACAACTCAAATAAACGCAATAACCCCATAGTGGGTTTTACCTCAGGTGACCTTATAGGCTGGGATGATGATGAATGTACAGTCGAGTTCTCCAATATCTGGCAACAGCCAACCGTTCATAAATATCTGTACATAGACCTTATTACCGTAACATAAGGTCCATGTTTATATATTTATGAACGGTTGGCTGTACAGATATTGGAGAACTCGACTGTAGTATAGACAGTGCATAGTTGAGTCTATATCAAAAAAATTGTAGGTACACAATTAAGGGATTTAATTAAAACAAAACTTAATTGATTCCTTTGTGTGACGCAAGTTACCCATATAATTTGTAGCTGCGTACGGACTGCGCGCACTGTACGCGTATCCTACGCGAGCCTGGGTACGCGTACCCGGGTACGCGTGTCCTGGAACGCCATGTCCGTACGCTATGTACGCGAACACTGTACGCGTAGCTGCAAGTACGGACATGGCGTTCCAGGACACGCGTACCTACCCGGGTACGCGTACCCGGGCTCGCGTAGGGTACGCGTAATGTGCGCGCAGTCCGTACGCAGTTTCGATCAACAATACAATTGTTGATCGAAGGCACGCAGCTTAAGTGTACGCGTACATAAAGAAAGAAAGAAAGAAAATACATTTATTTACAACAACACAAGACATCACCATCGATATTTTACAAAACAGAAGACAACACGAAAGCTAAAGATAAATAAATAAAAATAAAATAAATAAATATCACACCAATTGACCTAGTCCCAAAGTAAGCTAGGCAAGCTTGTGTTATGGCTACTAGGCAACGGATAAACATACTTATATAGATATATACATACTTAAATACATAGTATGTATCTATCTATAGATAGAATGCGTCATTGCGGTTGCGAATCGGACACTGGCTCAGCATAATGCTGAGGCGTTTAAAGCACCCCAGCGCACGGCGTACATGGCGTACGGACATGGAACGTTGCGTGTCTTGGAACGCCATGTCCGTACGCCATTTATTTTGTGTTCGTGTACAGTGTACGCGTACATGGCGTACGGACATCGCGTTCCAGGACACGCAAGCCCGGGTACGCGTACCTACCCGAATGCGCGCAGTCCGTACGCAGCTTTAGACTAACTTTCGTTACACAAAGGAAGCGATCGTGATTTTGTTTTCATTAAGCCCTTAATAGTGTACAATTTTTTTGATATTGACTCAGATACCAATGTGGCTGGGTACTTATATTTAAAAAAACTTTTTGTGATTTTATCTAATGTTAGTTCTCCCTGTTAGTTGATGGTAAAGCCTGACCAGGACGTAAGTACATACGTGCTTAGGTACGAATACTGGTCATTCGCTAGAAAATAAATAAATTTCGATTTAACCAACCAACTATTTTCAAAATTTCAAATTCAGAGCCCATAGCGAACCACGCTACCGCGGCTTTTTAGTGAGTAAGTAAGTAAGTAAATCTTCTTCTTTTAGGTAAGTACTACTTAAAAAGCACATAAAATAAATCATACACTGCAAAAATAATTTTCGCACACATGTAAAGCCGACTACAAAGATATCAATACGGCCAAAGTTACAAAAATATGGATACCCGACTTTATCAACTTAGCATTAAGGTAGTGTATAAATATTCTTGTATCTTTGGCCGTATCGATATATTTGTAGCAGACTGTTCAGTACAACCATAAAAAAATAAGACAATGTATACGCTCAACAAATAATTAAAGACCGGCTTTTCGACCACATCGTGTTGAAAAACTTTAAACGACATTCACCACTGGAGTCGAGTCAACGCGCCAAATTTTTCTTTGTTAATAATCCTCAAATATTTCCACGCAATGCTAGCTGTTATAATTATTAGTGTTTTTGCGGTGGTGATCGTGATTTCGATCTTGGAATTAATATACTTATTGACAAATAAAAATTCCCAGACCAGATTATTAAAAATGGGTATGTATTTACATATTTTTACAAGTTTTGCTTTTAACTTACAATGTTCGTAAAAAATTTCGTACTTAAGTTGTATTTAAATTTTGCAAGTTTCATTTCACCCACTTCTATTGATCAGATTGACTTGAAATTATGTTAGGTAGGATATTTATTGTAGTTTAGATGACAAAGCTAGTGCAGTCAGCAAAAAATGCAAGTAGGTAGCGTTTTTTTTTTTACGAAAGCCTAATGACACCAAGGCTTGGTTTTTATACCGTGGGGTATTTACGTGTATAAGGGTTACTTTGTATTAAATCGTAACTATTTAAATGTTTTCGGCAATAGGTTCATTATAGAGGATGTTTTTTTAAAGTGTAAACTTCTTCAGGCGCGTTGGGCATTTTTGAGATGGGAAAAAAAGCCATTGAACTCGCGACTCTGTTACCGCTACCGTAACCGACACGATACCCCTGTATGTATATGTATGTTACACATGCATGTTGGCATTTTTTGAGATGGGAAAAAAAACACTGTACCTAAATATACACCGTGAAATTTTAAGTGGTTGTTTTCCCGAAACGAGGTGATTTAGTTTCGATTGTACAATCGATTTATAATTACTATTTTGACTAGAGTCAAAAATCCAATTGTGTAAAACGAAAGTCGAAAATGACCGCAAACCAATAGTAACGCTTCGTTGGTACAAGTAGCGTACGATCGTAAGATAGGTTAGGTACCAACGAAGCGTTCCTATTGGTTTGCCCTAACCTATCTTACGATCGTACGCTACTTGCGGTCATTTTCGACATTCGTTTTTCACAATTGGATTTTTGACTCTAGTCAAAATAGTAATTATAAATCGATTGTACTATCGAAACTAAATCACCTCGTTTCGGGAAAACAACCACTAAAATTTCACGGTGTATAGGGTGGAAAAATAAGTCGGGCCCTAGAGGCAAACTACCTTAAATCCTTAAGTTGGCTCATTTTACTTAAAGGGGACATTCCTTTTTTTTTAAGAAAAAAATATGCATTCAAAGATTTTCTAAAACTCGCTTGCATCGCCCGGGACTCGAACCAACTAAAATTAAAAAAAAAAACACTATTTTCTTATACCTACTAATTGATCGATAGGATTATTATTCAGTATAAAATTTCTCTAACAAACATTTGGTCTTAAAAATAAAAATGATCGGAAAATCTTTAAAACATTAAACTTTATTTTGTTATCAATTTGTTAACTAGGTACACTTAAATTATTTAACTGATAAATTGTTCGAAATTAGCCCCCTCGTTCCGGATACACAAATTTAGTCTCCGTTGAAATTCATTTACAAAACAATAAAAGGCATACACCACAACACTTTGCTGAAGGAGCGGCTACACGAAATGAATTACCGTATAGTTTTCTGGCACTAATAGTCTCTAAGCCAAGCCGCGGACAGACGGACAGACAGACGTGGCGAAACTATAAAATTTAATTTTCACGACACTGCTCGTAAATGTGGCCATAGATAACCTAAATCCAGTACTCAAAACTGCCTATATATGTACATTTAACAGCTGACTCATTTATGGCGCACAAACACGACAACAAAGTTACACTAATCGAAAACAGGACGTATCAGTATATGTATTTTATTATACGATACGACTTTTTGAAAGATAATTTCTGAATTTCATTCCTGGCGTGCTGAAACGACATTATTGGACCAATCAACAGTAATCGTCTGCTGCATGCGATGGATGGATGGATGAATGGATGGACGGACGGACGGACGGACGGACGGACTGGATGGACGGATGGACGGGATGGACGGGATGGACAGAATGGACGGATGGACAGATGGACGGGATGGTCAGGATGGACGGATGGACGGATGGACGGGATGGACGGGATGGACGGAATGGACGGATGGACGGGATGGATGGACGGATGGACGGAATGGACGGGATGGACGGGTTGGACGGGATAGACGGGTTGGACGGGATGGACGGGATGGACGGGATGGTCGGGATGGACGGGTTGGACGGGATGGATAGAATGGACGGATGGGCAGATGGACGGGATGGACAGGATGGACGGGATGGACGGGATGGACGGGACGGATGGACGGATGGACGGGATGGACGGGATGGACGGGATGGATGGATGGACGGGATAGACGGGATAGATGGACGGATGGACGGATGGTCGGATGGACGGGATGGACGGGATGGACAGGATGGACGGGATGGACGGGATGGATGGATGGATGATTATGATGATGATGATGATAATGATTTCCTCGCATTAGTCGTGAAAAGCACAATGTTTAGTCTCGGCCAAAAGTGCAATAGATGGACTCGTACTTTCGAGGGCCTCCGCTACGCGTCGGCCCTCAAACAAACTCGTCCATCTATTGCTTACTTTCCAGCCTCTACAACAATGTACTAATCTTTTCATTCTGTTTGTCAATTTTGATGAAATTAACACTAAATATGATTCCAAAACGCCCACAATACATTAGTGAAAACCGCATTGAAATCAGTAAAGCGGTTTCCGAGATTAGCGCACACAAACGCTCAGGTAAACAGAGCAACCGACAGACGCAAGTATACAAGACGAATTATTGTTTTCTATAATATTTGGTTATTATATAACCGTAAGTACTAACAGCTTTCCTCATACCTTTATTTTTACACCGTCCCGTAGTGTTACTATTACGAGTAGGTACGTAGTAAATTTAATAACAACGGGAAAAATAGTACGTCGTCGTTAAATTTATATTATATTTGTATTGATTTTATTGTTTATTAATACTACGTTTCTCTTGTCTGTTATTTCTGCCACCTACATTAGTCTGTTGATATTTATTAATTTCTGAGTACCTAATTGGTTGTCTGGAAGAGATCGCTTTTTAGCGATAAGACCGCCTATTGTCTACCTGATTTTTTATTTTTGTAATGTTACTGTACTGCTTTTGGTGATCAATAAAGAATATTTGTATTGTATTGTATTGTATTGTACCATCGCCCCAGACGCCAGATACCCATTTTCAAAACAAATTTGCTTGCAGCCGTTGATGTTTATTGCTATGGATTGTTATGGACAGATGTCTAGCCACTGCACGCAAACTGGGCCTTTAAGGTGGTTATCTGGCGCTTGGGGCGATTGTACGCCAAATTGTCAAATTTGGATTGAACTGTGTTTACTAACGGTTACAAAGGTCATAAAGCTAAAAGCTAAAGAGGCTGTGAGCTAATGTTGCGTATACGTACACATAATAAATAAATATGGTTTTTTCCTTGTTTTGGTTCAACCAAGGATGAATAATCAAGAGTATTAGTCGACCGATATAGCCTAGTTGTTAGACCTAGTCTCAAACTAAGCAAAGCCTGTACTATGAATACTAGACAACGGTTAAACATAATTATACACCGTGAAATTTTAGTGGCTGTTCTCCCGAAACGAGGGGATTTAGTATCGATTGTACAATCGATTTATAATTACTATTTTGACTAGAGTCAAAAATCCAATTGTGAAAAACGAAAGTCGAAAATGACCGCAAACCAATAGTAACGCTTCGTTGGTACCTAACCTATCGTACGATCGTACGCTACTTGTACCAACGAAGCGTTACTATTGGTTTGCGGTCATTTTCGACTTTCGTTTTTCACAATTGGATTTTTGACTCTAGTCAAAATAGTAATTATAAATCGATTGTACAATCGAAACTAAATCACCTCGTTTCGGGAAAACAACCACTAAAATTTCACGGTGTATATTTACATAGATAGGTACATTGCAAGTTCAACAAAATATTGTAAACAAAACCCGCGAAACTGCAATTGACGTCAATTGTTAGTCATTGTTCACGATAAATATTAAAATATTTTTGGGAGTTCATCATCATCATTTCAGCCGTAGGACGTCCACTGCTGGACATAGGCCTCCCTCATAGATACCCAATCATTACGGTTGGAAGCGGCTTGCATCCACCCTGAACCTGCGGCCTTCACCAAAATGTCCGTCCATCTCGTTTGTGGAAGCCCCACGCTGCGCTTGCCAGTCCGTATCAAATGGAGACCGATAACTTTTCAGCCCCAACGGCCATCTGTTCTACGTGCTATTATATGACCTGCCCATTGCTATTTCAACGAGCTAATCCGCTTTATTGTGTCGGTGACCCTTGTTCTTCTACGGATCTCTTCATTCCTGAAATGAAATGAATTTAAATAATTTATTTGCATTGAACGGGTTATAATGTCAAGGTCTTATTACAAGGTTAAGGTGTCATACAGTACAGCCGCTCAGCCTTTGGTGGCATACAAATATTAGTACCTACTTATAAACATTAAAATTAAAGTAATCAAATATAATTTGTCAAATGAATACACTTAATAATAATAAAGTCTAATAATAATAAATTAACGGATAAATCAATATTTTTTTTTCGAATAATTCATTCACTGAACTGCATTCTTCTTGTAACCATTGTCTAAGTTTGGAATAAAATATATTTCCGGTTAAATTTGTTATAGTTTTAGGTACAGTAAGTATTATAAATTTTACTTAACATAATTATAATACGAATTCTTTTTAAAAAGACTCAGTTTGGTTACAGGTAATTTTAATGGCTTTTGCGTACCTAATAGTTCGCTTATTGCGATTGTCTTTTACTATAAATAGTTCCATGTGTTTTCTAACAAATGTACACGCCTCCAAAATGGATTACTGATGTTTGGCAAAAACTGTTTACCAAAGTATCACATCGCGAACTTTTTTCCCAAATTTTTATTTGGCAAAAACTCAATTGTCAAAACTACTTATCGCAATTTTACAGTCAGCAAACCTCTTTTTTGGCATGTGATTGTTTAGCAAATAATTACATGTTCATGTTCTATTTTCCCAAATTTTTTTTGGCAAATGTATCGTTTGGCATAACCTCAGGCATAACATAACAATCCCAAAACATTGCATGGCATACGTTTTATATCCCAATATGAGTAGTGCGTAGGATAAAAATGAATAATACTGGTATTGTGAATTACGGCGGGATAAAGTGACGAAGTGTAGTGTATCTCTGAATACTAAATTAAAGCATGGAAAACATTCAATGTCATGGTTGTATGACATTTCATAATATCAAAGGTATCCTTTTCTGTGCTGTCATAAAAAAAATACCTAACATCGAAGGCTAAGGCGGGAGCTACGCTACGCTTCGCTCCCGCCTTAGCTTTCTGAACCTAACCTGTCCGAGTCGCTTCTGCCCTGAAAGGTCTTGCTCGCTCGCTTCGCTCGCTCGCTGCCAGCGACATGCCTAACAATGTTACCTACTATTGTATATCTGCAACAAAACATTGCATGAAATACGACAGGGGTCACCAATTATTTCTGCCATTTATTCGTTTTATACTTGAAATTCCTGTACAGATCCATACTATTGTATTTCTACAACAGTAAAAATTAATTATCATTTGCCGAACTTTTGCTATAAGTTGAGCATGGGAAGTGACAAATTTGGCAAACATTTTTTTGGCATATTATTTATGACAAAATAAAACATTTGCATAAGAAGCATTTGCTTAATAAAATCTTGACGAAGTGAAACTTTGCCAAATAATGATTTGACCAAATGAATAAAATGCGAAATGTAACTTTGCTAAACATTTGATTGGGAAATGAAACTATTGCGATAAGTTATTTGGGAAATCATATTTGGGAAAAATAATTTGCCAAACGGCAACGGTTGGCAAACGGTAGAGGGCATTAACATAGATGCGCTTTATCACTGCCTAATGTGATTATAACAGACTGAAGTGTACGATGTATGGGAAAGATTCGTCGCTAACTTCTAGACCAGTGATGGTGTAGGGGTAAGCACGCAGCATGGAACGCTGAGGACCTGGGTTCGATTCCCAGCATTGGTCTTTTTTCTGGGGTTTTTTCTGTGCATCTATATTTCAGTTTGTATTTAGTTTGAAATATATGTTATGTTAATGAGGTTAGCAGGAAGATGTTTGCTGCGGTGGGGTCTCCGAGGCGGCTTCGCAACTTTCTCCCGCTCGCTACCAAGATTGCGTTGGCTAATTCTCTCCTTCTTCCTATTTTAGATTACGCCGATGTTTCCTATTTAGATCTTACAGAGGAGCAATTGAATAAGCTTGAGCGTATCCAAAATGTCTGTATTCGGTTCATATTTGGTTTGCGGAAGTATGACCACGTTTCCTACTATCGCGCCCATCTCAAGTGGCTCCCCATCCGTTTTCGCCGTAATACTCACATTCTTTCTCTTCTGTACAGCATACTCTTCAATCCTGCAACTCCTCAATATCTTCAAGAGCGTTTTATGTTTATGTCCTCTATTCGCTCTGCACAAAATTTTCTTCTTACTGTTCCTCCTTCTTCCTCCAAATTCTATCATAACTCCTTTACTATGACCGCCATTCGTCTTTGGAATTCTCTTCCTTTGTCGTTAAGGCAAGCAAAATCCCTTCCCATTTTTAAAAACCTTCTAAAGGCTCACTATTTGTCACTAACGTAATTCTCGCTCTTTGACCCTTCTTTATTCTTTTTCTTTTTTGTTTAAGTATATTGTTTCTTTAATTTCCTTTTTAAATCCTTTTCTCACATGCGGCCTTTTGACATTTTTTTTTTCCATTGATATTTTGTATTAAGTATATGTAGTGTATAAGTATTATATTGAATGTATTTGTTTATTTATATAATTTATATTATATTTGTATTGTTTTTATTGTTTGTTGTCTATTAAGTAATACTGCGTTTCTCTTGTCTGTTATTTCTGCCACCTACATTCGTCTGTTGATATTTATTAATTTCTGAGTAATTGGTTGTCTGGAAGAGATCGCTTTTTAGCGATAAGACCGCCTATTGTCTACCTGAATTTTTATTTTTGTAATGTCACTGTACTGTTTTTGGTGATCAATAAAGAATATTTGTATTGTATTGTATTGTATTGTATTAGGGAACAATCTTACACAAATTGACCTAGTCCCAAACTAAGCAAAGCTTGTACACCCATAGCTTGTACTATGGGTACTAGACGACGATAAACTAAACATACTTATATAGATAAATAAATACTTAAATACATAGATAACATCCATAACTCAGGAACAAATATTCGTGCTCATCACACAGCGGTCGTTAAACATTAGACATGACTTTCGTCTTGTCCATGTTTATTCCGAGTCCTACTCGTTGGGAGACTCGATTGAGGTCTTCGAGCATCGTACTGAGATCCTCCATCGATTTTGCCATGACCACGATATCGATATTTTGGGAGTTAGCGGTATAAAAACAAAAGGTATATTGTCTTGTTTCAGTGTCACTGACAACTTGGAGGAATAACCGGAGGGGAATTAAGAATTTAAAAGAAGGACCAACGGAAAACACAAACAGCAGCAATCAGCAGGCAGTGACAGTGTGATGGCCCAAGGAACGGTCACGCTGTCAAAAAAATACTTAAAAATTATAAAAGAAAAAAACATAGTTAATTTCTATGCGACAACAGAACTTTTTTGAGCCAGTCGCTTTGTATGAGGGTCTTCTTCATCTTCCTCTTTAATGGCGGTCACTAGGCTTGTGCCAATGTCAGTTAAATGCTCCCTTTGGGAGCGACGTTGTATGGTGATTGTAGTTTTTGCAACTTGATATGTATGAGGGTCGTTTGGTCGCTTACACCGAGACGTGTCGCGGCGCATGGCATTGAGAGAATACGTCAAATGCTTATTTAAAAAAAAAAACAAAGGAACAAAAAATAATATAAAATCGCTGTCTATTGAAATTGCGAACAATGTAAATAAACCATTTTAATGAAATATCCATATTCTAGCACTGTTTATTGTTTTAATGGTTTAGGATAGTGTTGTGTTACTTAAGTACCTATTGATTAAATAACATAACACACGGATTTAGCAGTATTTGATGAGGGAAAATGGAAATTAAAGACATTTTAAATACCTACAAGGTTTGTTTACATTGTTTGCAATTTCAATTGACTGACAGTTTATCTCGACTTAGTAATTGGGCCATTCTACTTTTAAGTAATCTTTTGTGAAATATAAGGCATCCCTGGTAATTTTTATAAAAACTTATATAAAAACTGAAATAACTAAATTTGCAAAAAAACTTTAAATTTAAAGAAATTTTGTAAAAAAAATTGGTAACTCATCGGAGAATACACGAATTTCCATACAAATGGCGGGGACATGCATGTCCACTGCGTTGCCTACTTTATAGATAATAAAAAAATGTCCCTATTTAAATTTTTAATGATAAAACCCAGCACTTTACAGTTTTGTAAAAAAAATATTTGAAGAGCACATTACAAAAAATGACTGGTCAACGAAAAGTAGAATGACCCAATTATGTGCTATAACAATATTTAGTTAGGTACATAAAAAAAATTCGTCAAAGCGAAAATTTGAGTCAATTCAATCCTAAGATGTCATGTCATGTCATTCAACATGATTGACGTACATACCTACTTAGTCTAGGTATTTACATGGTGCAAATAAACAATATTTCAAAATAAATACCTTTCACCTTCACCCTACATAAGCGCTGGTTAGGTCATCTACCAGAATCGTTTTCCTAGTAGAAAAAATTCCATTCACATTTTATCCCAAGTGCTTTTTAGGGTTCCGTAGTCAACTAGGAACTCTTATAGTTTCGCCATGTCTGTCCGTCTGTCTGTCTGTCCGCGGCTTAACTCAGAGACTGTTAGTACTAGAAAGCTGTAATTTGGCATGAATATATATATCAGTCACGCCGACAAAGTGATTAAATAAAAAAAAACTAAAAAAATTTTTTTAGGGTACCTCTCATAGACGTAAAGTGGGGGTGATTTTTTTTTTCTCGACTAACCCTATAGTATGGGCTATCGTTGGATAGGTCTTTTAAAACCATTGTGGGGTTGCTAACATGATTTTTCTATTCAGTGATCTGTTTGCGAAATATTCAACTTTAAAGTGAAAAATTTCATTAAAATCGACCGTCCCCCTCTAAAATCTAAACTGTTGGGTGGAAAAATTTGAAAAAATTCAAAATGGTAGTAAAATATATCAAATTTACTAGGACAATTATAGCGGCTAAGATTGCTTGGAAATTATTTGTAGTTCAAGAGTAAATAGTAGCCTAAGGTATAAAACATACCTAAACAACACACATACGAAATTCGTACACATACGAAATCCTTAAAAAAATATTACTTGATTTTTTCGTAATGGCTACGGAACCCTACCTTGGGCGTATCCGACACGCTCTTGGCCTGTTTTTAGATATTGTAATGGTTTTCTAGATAGTTACCTATGTTTTTTACTGAAGCTTATTTTTACATATGTTTCTGTGTCGATTAAAATTGGGAAAAACGCGATTGTGAAAATAAGCTTCAATAAAAAACATACTTACACACACACTTAGTGGAAAAAAAAGCATTTCGGAAAAATGCAAATGGAAATTTAGCTACTAGGAAATGACGGTTCTGGTAAATTGATCTAATGAGCCTATTTTTAATCGATCTGTATACTCGAACCTAAAATGGGTTTGATTCCTACTTTTTTTTACATGCAAACATTAACATTTTGTACAGTCAAGGTCTTAAATAAGTGATCACTTTTGTACCTTGTCGCTTTCAGTCGTTACATAATTTCGTATGGCTTTTCAAACGTGACGTTAAAGTGCCGTTTCATTGTATGTGAGTGCCCCGTGTTTTAAATTAAAATTACACTGATCATATGCCACTGACACTCTGCATCACGAATGGGCCGGCTCGTCCGGGGCAGTACCACCCTCTCACAGAACACTGGCGTGAAGCAGCAGTACCTACTCCTGCTGCGTTTCGTAACGGTCAGTGAGAGCGCCGGGGGCCTAATACCTCTCTCCCTCCCCTTCCCTTATTCCCTCTCCTTTTTTTAAAGGCCGGCAACAGATCAGTTAATTTATGGACACATTTATAACAGATCTTTATGGCATTTTCCATCACATGACCCGCTTGCTTGTTTGCCTCCCTCTCACAATAAAAAAAAGTTACAATGCATTATCAATGTCCCACTGCAGGGCACAGGTCTCCTCTCAGAATGAGAGGGCTTGGGCCGTAGTTTCCACGCGGGCCCAGTGCGGATTGGGAACTTCACATGCACCATTGAATTTCTTCGCAGGTGTGTGCAGGTTTCCTCACGATGTTTTCCTTCACCGTAAAGCTCATGGTAAATTACAATAGTTAATCATTTATTTAAGAACTGCACATATTTATTAAGTAAAATATTGATGGAAAACGATAGAAATATCAACGTCAAGTACCTATACTATGACTTGACACGACGGTCTGCAGTAGGTACATTGCTGGTCCCATTAATTAAGTTAGAAAATAAGAGATTTTTTTTTTATTTCATAAAATTAAAACCAATAAGGACTTAATTAGATTACTTAAAGGCTGTTTATTTTATTTTATTGTCTCCGTTACAGGACACACTCTGTAATTTTTTTTATGTGATAAAAGTGTTGCCAACCTAATTATTTTTTCATTTGCCGCCACTTTGTTACCTATGGACCTATGGTTAACCTTGCAGACTTACAGATATAATTATCTTTGTATTTTATGATATAATCTGCAATACTTAAAATAATTAATCTGATGACGGAGAAAGAGGTAGGTATATCTTGCTGGATATCACTCATATTGTCAAACACAGTAATCTTAAATAATAGTTTTAACTGTTGTCTTTTACTATGGCTTCTTAATAATTACACTATAAGCTACTTTTAAATGTCAATTATCTTTAACTACTGTAAACTAATTATGCTGATGGACACTACTAAACGTAAGACAGTTCCTCGATATGCGTCTGTCTCAAACTCAATCCAGTGCTTCGCTGCCTGTACCGATAGTAGGGGGGGGGGGGGCGCCCAAGAGAAGAGCGCGGCAGATTAATATATGGGGGGATACCTCATACCCTCTAGACCCCTTATACCCCCATTGAATATGAGCACTTCATGTGAGGGAGTTTGCCTGGGGCACCCCGTCAAAATACTTATTAAGTAATTAGTAAAAAAAATAGTTTCTTTGAAATACTTACTCGAGCGCGTCAGATTTTGATAATTTGATACTCCAGAGTGACTCGGATAATAAATGGATGCACCGTTTTCAAGATATATTTGACATAACACCGGTTCTCGTCCGATCACCGAGATTAAGCAACGTCGGGCGCGGTCAGTACTTGGATGGATGATCGCCTGTTTTTTTTTGTTTTTTTAATGTTTTGTTATGACGTTGTCACGTTAAACTATCGTCCGTAAACCGACTTTACAGACAACCGGTTTTTTATTGAAGAAGATATCTTATTTCAGGAAGTCGGTATTTCTTGATGACTAGTAGGCCGATCTCGGCCTATATACATACGTCCCACTGCTGGGCACTGGCCCTATACTACGAAGCGCGAAATTCGAACTTCGTTTCATGCCGTTCCGCTCACGCTAATGGTATTTATTACGAGAGTGAGAGGGACCGCACGATCCGAACTTCGAATTTCGTAGTAACCCCCCAGGCCTCCTCCCAGAAGAAGCGGGGGAGGATTTCTGCATGTAAACGCATGTGTCGCACAGAAATAAATCAAGAAGGATTAAGCACTTTCATAAAAATATATACATTACAGTCGAACATAGAACCTCCCATCGGCCATCAGTTCTACGAGCGATGTGCCCTGCCCACTGCCACTTGAGTCTGGCGATTCTTCGAGCTATGTCGGTGACTTTAGTTCTTGCGCGGATTTCATCATTTGTAATGCGATCCCGCAGAGAAACTCCGAGCATAGTCCTCTCCATTGCCCTCTGAGTGACTTTGAGCTTCCTTATGAAGCCCATCGTTAGCGGCCACGTCTCAGTGCCATACGTCATCACTGGCAACACACACTTGACTTGAGACACTGCGGTATATTGGATGACAAGATATTGCGGAGCTTCCCGCACGCTGCCCAGCCGAGCCAGATACGTCAATAAAAAAAGTGGGGCAAAAAGGTTCTCGAGTGGCGTCCACGGACCGGAAGACGCAGTGTAATAGGTAAGCGTCCAACAAGATGGAGCGACGACCTGGTTAAGGTTGCGGGATCGCGTTGGATGCGGAGGGCACGAGACCGATAAGTTTGGCGAGCCTTGTCTTTCGGCTGAAATAATGATGATGATAGAACGTTCTCTTTTGAACTCGCTTAAAAAATAGTACATGAAACATTTATTTGATCGACTATACTATGTACAACGCGCGTTGCTTTTTACAAAGATTTGTTTGACATTATTGTGCTACAAACTTTGTAACAAAGATTTTAATATTATTGATTGATTGATAGTATGACACATGAAACGATACAAAAATACACGGGCTCGGCGTGGTAGTCTTCATGTTGGGGGTACCGTATACAGGGGGGTTGACAAATTTCGGTATCTTGGATGCACCATAACCGACACTAACACCAGAGAGGAGGAGATAAACATCCGCATCCAAAACACCCTGCGATGCAGTGCAGCCCTCCACAAGGTGTTGGTGTCCAGGCTTCTCAGCAGGAATACAAAGTTAAGGATTTATAAAACTGTCGTAAGACCTATCCTTATGTATGGTTGTGAGGCCTGGACACTAACACAAAAAGAGGAATGTCAACTCCTTGTAGCGGAAAGGAAGGTCTTGCGTAAGATCCTGGGACCTGTCAAGAGAGACGACGGTACGTGGAGGATCCGTAAAAACATAGAGATCCAGGAGCTGGTGGCTGAACCCAACATCATCGGCGTAACAAAATCACACAGACTTCGCTGGTTCGGCCACCTACTCCGAATGGGAGAGGATCGTGCTGCCAAGAGAGCGTACGTGGGACGACCGACTGGTCGCCGCCCGGTTGGGCGACCCAGGTACCGCTGGGGGGACAGTGTCCAGGCGGATCTGCGATGTCTTCAAGTCGACGACTGGCAAGAGGCTGCGCACGATCGGGACTGATGGCGTGCTCTCGTTTCGGAGGCCAAGACCCTCTTTGGGTCCCTGAGCCAAATTAGTTAGTTTTTTTAGTTAGATTGATAGTATATCGATTACCTGTCATTTAACATTCTGAAGGATCCGTTTTCCAAAAAAAAAATTATCTGCGGGATCATATTAGAAATAATGAAATCCGCGCGGTCACCGACGTAGCTCGAACAATCGCCAGCCAGACTCAAGTGGCAGTGGGCATTACGCACTTAGAACTGATGGCCGATGGGGCAAAAGGTTCTCGAGGGACCGTGTGTCGAGTGGCGTCTTCATGTCTTCGGCCTCCAACAAGACGGTGTGACAACCTGGTTAAGGTTACGGGGATGCGTTTGATGCAGATGGGGAGGGAGCAGTGTGTCTGGCGAACCTTGGGGAATGGGGAAGCCTAGGTTTAGCGTCTAGCTAGTTGGACGTCTTTCGGCTGAAATGTTGATGATGTAATTGCGAATTTTATAAATGTTCAAGAATGAGCTCATCGACCATTCACTTTGGTTGCGAGCGAAGTGGTAAAGTAATTGGTTTTAGTTTTAATTTTTGAGCGCTTCATACTTGCTTGATCGAGGTACTGACTGCCCTGGTTAAAAATATGTTATTGTATGACGCCGGATTATGGATTGTGTTGAGGTAGTGGTACAGCCCTAGGCAGCTGGCACATCACTAGAGAGTGGCCAGCCATCTTGCCTAGTCACTTCAGCTTAGATTAAGATTCATGAACGTTGTATACTGTTGTATAGAACTTGTAAAATTAAAGAAATATAAATAAACCATCATAATTAAAGTAGGTATTCTAATTATTAAACATCACAAACAGATTGGATGGCTAGACACTTCAAGGAACAAGTATTTAGTATTAAATAATTATATATTAGCACCGCATTAGCACGCTGAAGTGGCAATAGGCCGGCCATATAACCCGAAGAACCGATAACCGTTGGGGTAGACGAGTTCTTGAGTGGAGACCACGGATCGGCAAACGTAGCGTGGGACGTCCTCAGACTCGGTGGAGCGATGATCTTCGCAAGGCGGCTGGCAAGAGCTGGATGAGAGTGGCCGAGGATCGTGTTCAGTGGCGTGCCATGGGAGAGGCCTATGTCCAGCAGTGGACGAACATAGGCTGATGATGATGATGATGAATTATACATTTTATTACAACAAGAAACGGAACTCTAAAACACTATCAAGATAGCAAGTAATCAATCACATGTGTAATGAACTTTTTTTATCCACAGGCGCTTGAATTTAAAAGACCGAGAATATCCGTCCATTCATTCAATCAGTACGCATCGATCCGCGATGCTAAAGTGACGCAGTCACTAGCGCTCTTCGTAAACAAACTTCAAAACATTCTTCATTCGAAATTTCGAAAGACTTCTGCATTTGTGTGTGTGGTTTTTGGCAATTTAGTTAACTTTTTTTTCTTTGACGTATAACTGCGTTTACGAAGTTAGTCATGTCATTAATAATTTTATTAGCAATATTCGGAGCTGTAGTGCTTTTCCTATCTTTACTTGATATGTTATGGACTCCTTTGGAATTAATATCGTCGTATTTGATGCCGTTCTTCCTTCCTGCGGAAGTTAAGCCCCTGTCACAGCGATTTGGACCTTGGGCGGGTGAGTTAAGTTATATATTTACTTTCTAGGATCGATTAATGATATTAAGGTTGCTAGGTTAGCTTAGCATCCGGAAATTATTAAGTTGTCAGCGCAGTTAAAGAGTTAGTTTATATTTGATCCAAAACATAAATATTTACCGAGAGATTGCTAATGATCATTTTTCTTAGTCCAATGAGTACGTTTCTATTACAAGGACATCGACATCCTGAAAAATGATGACCTTCTCTATATCTTTAAATCAGCTACTTTGGTTATGAACTTCTTTATCATTATTCATTGATCAATAAGTATTATTGAGATATTTTATTACGTACCTAATAAAATAAGTACAAATAACTAAACAGTCTAAGGTTGACTAGCTAGATGGGCCATTTCATTTCAAAGTACGCAGAATAATACTTTTTTTTATAAATGTGGAAATTTTGGTGATTTAAAGGTTAAACGAGCCCCTATTACTGAGACTTCGCTGTCCGTCTGTCCGTCCGTTCCTCTGTCACCAGGCTGTATCTCATGAACCGTGATAGCTAGACAGTTGAAATTTTCACCGATGATGTATTTCGGTTGCCGCTATAACAAAAAATACTAAAAACGAGAATAAAATAAATATTTAAGGGGGCTCCCATACATCAAACGTGATTTTTTTTGCTCGTTTTTGCTCGATATTGATAACGACAACAGAGTGCTTAGTATAAGTTTTACTTCACCAAAATACTTCTCGATCGCGTTTACGTAAAAAATTCAATTCTATGGAAACATGGATGCGCGGCCGCGGAGGCGCTGTCCATGTTTCCCTAGTAATTGATTTTTTTACGTAAACGCTATCGAGAAGTATTTTGGTGAGGTAAAACTTATACTAAGCGTACAGGTAGACGCTAGAAATATTCACAGAATATTTAGTTATATTTACACTTTAAAAATAAATAATTAAATTAAAATAAAACAAATATTTAAGGGGGGTTCTCTCTCATACAAAACACGTGATTTTTTTGCCGTTTTTATAGATATTGGTACGGAACCCTTCGTACGCGAGAGTCCGACTCGCACTTGGCCGGTTTTTATTCAGAATCAAGAGCGCTATTGATTTTGATGATAAAAAAGTGCCTAATTTTCCATACAATTTTTTATTATGTTCTTTTCGTAACGAAGACCCATACAAACTATAAGTAGTTCGGTTATTTATGGGAAAAGCTGTGACAGTTATAATAAAATCCATTACTTACACCAAACACTTTTATAAACCTACACTTCAAACTTTAAAAATAAAATACCAAACCTTTTTTTAATTTTATATCAGTAGGTAGGTACTGTACTTGTTGATATAGAAGAGAGCGTTTAGCGTTAATGGAACGTATTATCAGTCTAAGAATAAAATAATTGTATTTACGAAACGACTTTATATTTTCCGTTTAGTTAAGTGACATGACTATCAACACCACTGTTGCTAATGCCTTGATCACACGCAAGCAGCATGCTTAGTATAAGTTTTACTTAACCAAATACTTCTCGATCGCGTTTACGTAAAAATTTCAATTGGCTAAGTAAAGTTTTTTGAAGAGATGCTAATTATATTTTTTTTCGACAGTGGTCGACTTCAACACCAAGAAACTGCAGCTGTTTTATTTTTATCTCCTTTTATTTATTGGAAATATTTTTTTAAGTGTTCGAGATGACATTTGTGAGATTTTATGGCTGACAAGCGGTTCGTGCTCAGTACTAAGAAATAGAAAAAAAAACGAATTCAACTGTCGCTTCTGTCAATGTCAAATGAAATCTAACCATTTGCGTTTCGTTTGCTTTGCGTTGTCCAAGAAGCAGTTCCAAAATAGTGATCGAAAGTATTCAATCGTGATCCAATTATTGTGCATAGGTCGTGGAGAAATGCGGTAAAATTGAAAGTTCGGATTTTATGCGGAGGTCGATAAAAATAGTCAAAAAATCACACTGAGCACACCAAAACGCAAAGCAAACGAAACGCAAACGATTTGACATTGACAGCAGTGACAGTTCACTTCGGTTTTTTTTTCTGTTTCTACTAAGTTCTGAGCACGAACGACTTGACAACCATAAAATCTCACAAATGTCATCTCAAACACTCAAAAAAATATTTCCAGTAAACAATAGGAGATAAAAATAAAACAGCTGCAGTTTCTCGATCTCCAGAACGCCGACTGTCGAAAAAAAATATAATTAGCACCTCTTCAAAAAACTTTACTTAGCCAATTCTATGGAAACATGGACGCGCGCGCGCGGAGGCGCTATCCATGTTTATCTAGTATAAACTAAGCATACATCACTTGTTTATACGCACCGAGTACTCGGCCGAGAGCACTGTCTCGCCCCTTTACTCGGTACGTGTGATCAAGGCATAAAGCTACAACACTTGTACGAATACGTCTATGGATTGTATAAAATGTTTTAAGCGGAATTGCGCAAAGTACCTATTAATACACATTATTACATGCAAATTATATTAAAATATACGCGTACGTTGACCATGAAATACTACAATTGTAACGCACGCAAGACTGACACAGTTTTAATCTCATATCAACATTTACCGACGAATCTACAAAAATGTCGAGTACAAAAAAATATTCTCGTTTCACAAAATAATAGTCATAAACACATTTAGTGCCAAGAACCCGCTCTAGTGGTACAATAGTTTCCCGACATATGCCACTGACAATTGTCACGTTGGTGAAATAGGGCCCAGCTGTCAGAGCTTTTCCTGTAGTAGGTATTACTACTGTACCTACCATAGTGCTTGTCATTCATAGAATACAAATATTAAGAAACAATAACAATATTAAAACTTAACTATAAACTAAGTAGTAAGTACCTATCTAACTTAAAAACTATTAGAAAAAAGGCCCCCGTGGCATCGTACTCAAAAGGCTGGCAGCATTCCCTCGTTGAATGGCGATGGCGATTCGTTGAGAGAGATAGCTGCCAGACCTTTAAAAAAAAAAATAATCTGTTTACTGCAGTAAAAAAGTTACAAAAAAAATTTTTTTCTTTCTTTTCTTTGGTCTCCAGTGGTGACGACCAGACGCTTTTGGAGATCATTACTTAGAAGTAACGGTTCTAGGGAAATCAGTAAGCATTTATTAGCCTTTTATTTATTTATTTATTTATTCAAGGAGAGCAAACAGAAGCAAGCGTAGGTACATCATTTACTTATAAATAAATCACTGACTAACATGCACTGACTCCCCAAACAGCTCCCACTATAACATAAGTAAGTGGTATTTGTTACAAACTACTGCACAGCACTGAACGCACAGTTGACTTTTAAATTCATAGACAATCTAGACTCCGATTCAGACTATCAAATCGATCGGAATATTCTAGATTCAAAAATATATGGAACAAGAATTTAAATCTGAACGCAATTACCAATCCACGAATTCGATAATCGATTCGACAATCCGAAATCAAAAAAATATCACAAGATATCTCTTCAGTACCTCTACCATGAGTTTACACTAGTTCACAGTGACCGTACCCGCTAGCGACGGCGTAAATGATTTGTATGGAGAATCGTACTTCCGTAAGTGACCGCTAGAGGCGCTGTACAATTCTCCATACAAATAATTTACGCCGTCGCTAGCGAGTACGATCACGTAAACTAGTGTAAACTCATGGTAGAGGTACTGTATATTATGTAAGTATTACAGGGAAGTTAAGATAAGGATGTAGATAAGACTATTTAGGTACCTACTTACTTTTTTTTATGTATGATCACGCATAACTTTTTACAGAGTAGTCCGATTTTGATGATTCTTTTTTTATTGGAAAGCGTGTTCCCCGAGGGTGGTCCTATTTAAATTTGGAAACAATATTCCTACCCTAAGGGTAGAAAAACAGGGGATGATTGATTGTTCAGTTACAGATTGCAGTATATGACCACGCATAACTTATTACAGAGTAGTCCGATTTTGATGATTCTTTTTTTATTGGAAAGCGTGTTCCCCGAGGGTGGTCCTATTTAAATTTGGAAACAATATTCCTACCCTAAGGGTAGAAAAACAGGGGATGATTATTGTTCAGTTACAGATTGCAGTATATGACCACGCATAACTTATTACAGAGTAGTCGGATTTTGATGATTATTTTTTTATTGGAAAGCGTGTTCCCCGAGGGTGGTCCCATTTAAATTTGGAAATAATATTCCTACCCTAAGGGTAGGAAAACAGGGGATGATTGACTAACTTTTTACAGAGTAGTCTGATTTTCATAATTCTCTTTTATTGGATAGATAGGGTATACCTTGAAGTTGATATTATAAATTTGGAAAAAAAATACCCCAATGATGGAAAAAAAGTATAAAATAAAAACTTTTTAACAAAAAATTAAACCGCCGAAAAAACTGAAAAGCAAAAAATAATACCTTTTTTGTTTGACCTTAATCTAGGTACCAGTTTGAAGTCGGTGCCTCAGCACGAGCCAGGAGGAGTGATAGAAGCAAATCAGGTAGACGATTATAGGTCCACTCCTCCTGGCTAAGTGCTGAGGCACCGACTTCAAACTGGTACCTAGATTAAGGTCAAACAAAAAAGGTATTATTTTTTGCTTTTCAGTTTTTTCGGCGGTTTAATTTTTTGTTAAATTTTTTTATCGTTGCATTAAATTTTGAAAGACTGCCATCGACGTGTTTTAAATTCGTTTTATTGTTGTTGAACATTTTATCTTGTTTCTACCTTTTCAGTATTTCTGCAGGCGGGTTTTTTGATTTTTTAAATTATTATTTTATTTACACCGCAGGCGGGTTTTTAGTTTTTTTTTTTCTATATATTTCCTTCACCTTCACTGCATTTATTTCTTCGCCTCTGTTCCTTGTCGCAGTTGCACCTTCAGTTCTAGCAAAGGGGATCCCTTGGTTTCGCATAATTTAACAAGTCATAATACTTTATTGAATCAGGCGTTACTTTGCGGAGATCCATATTAATGAACTAAAACAATTACTTTGCTCACCCGCGACCTTACAATAGTTACGTTTATGCAAGAAATGTGCGTTCATGCAGTTCCTCCACCTCCACACTGTACGAACACACACAAATCACATAAACCCAACCATCACCACCACCAAGCTACACTGACGCGTTTCGAACTCAACCAGAGCTCATCTTCAGAGTTACCACAACCGTATGCTATGCTACCAAATGTTAAACTAACAAACCAAAACAAATGTTTTAACTTGTCACTGTAACTTCTCAAGTACCCACTTTATTTTTCTTATTCTCAAACTACCCCACAAAAATTAACTTTTATTGACATATTATAAAACTACCTTGAATTTTTTTGTTTATTTATTTATAAGGCATATTTAATTAATACTAACTGTTCAAATTCGACCCAAGCCGCAGTAAAGGAGAAGATACTAAATTTACCTGTTCATTAATAATAGACCCCATAGTGTTGTACCTAATTATTTCCATGCATTCCAGAGCATCCAGACTCTTTGTACTCTAGGCTATGTAACCACAAAGAACAGGTAGATAAGGGAACTAGATCGGGGGTATACAAGCTTACTTGTAATGACTGCAATGGGATATACGTAGGACAGACAGGCCGAAGTTTTAATACTAGATTTAAAGAGCATGTTTCGGCATATAGGAATGAGCATCCAGATAGATCGAATTTTGCAAAACATTTGTTGGAATCAAATCATTCATTGTTAGATTCAGATTCTTATGAAGTGTTACATTATTGCGGCAAGGGGTTGCGTCTGGATGCTCTGGAATGCATGGAAATAATTAGGTACAACACTATGGGGTCTATTATTAATGAACAGGTAAATTTAGTATCTTCTCCTTTACTGCGGCTTGGGTCGAATTTGAACAGTTAGTATTAATTAAATATGCCTTATAAATAAATAAACAAAAAAATTCAAGGTAGTTTTATAATATGTCAATAAAAGTTAATTTTTGTGGGGTAGTTTGAGAATAAGAAAAATAAAGTGGGTACTTGAGAAGTTACAGTGACAAGTTAAAACATTTGTTTTGGTTTGTTAGTTTAACATTTGGTAGCATAGCATACGGTTGTGGTAACTCTGAAGATGAGCTCTGGTTGAGTTCGAAACGCGTCAGTGTAGCTTGGTGGTGGTGATGGTTGGGTTTATGTGATTTGTGTGTGTTCGTACAGTGTGGAGGTGGAGGAACTGCATGAACGCACATTTCTTGCATAAACGTAACTATTGTAAGGTCGCGGGTGAGCAAAGTAATTGTTTTAGTTCATTTTAAGTCATAATACGTCATTACACACCACAAACACATATACACACACACACACACACACACACGTACGCACGCATCTTTTATTTTTTATTTTTTTATTTAAGGCTAAATGTATCGCATGAATGGGAGAGGACACTGACTTCTGTAACACAGGTTTCAACCTAGCTCGGAGGTCAGGGTACTTCTATTGTATTTGTACTTAATTGTCAATAAAACATTATTATTATTATTATGTTGGTACGGATTTCCGATCACGGGCCCATGGGGACCCGGTCATTTGAAAGGCATCCATGGGGCCAAAGCCAACATGAAGAGGCCTTTGGTACCATCTATACTAATATATAAAGCTGAAGAGTTTGTTTGTTTGTTTGTTTGAACGCGCTAATCTCAGGAACTACTGCTCCGATTTGAAAAATTCTTTCAGTGTTAGATAGCCCATTTACCGAGAAAGGCTATAGGCTATATATCATCACGCTAACTCCAATAGGAGCGGAGCGGAGCGGAAGAATGTTTCAAAATCGGGGGTTTTTCATCACATTAAGCAGTGATAAAGCGCGCATCTATGTTATGCCCTCTACCTCTCTCTCTATGTTATACCCTCTCTCTCTTTTTTATTGGGTAGATAGGGTATACCTTGAAGTTGATATTATAAATTTGGAAAAAAAAATACCCCAAGGATGGAAAAAAGTATAAAATGAAAACTTTTTAACAAAAAATTAAACCGCCGAAAAAACTGAAAAGCAAAAAATAATACCTTTTTTGTTTGACCTTAATCTAGGTACCAGTTTGAAGTCGGTGCCTCAGCACGAGCCAGGAGGAGTGATAGAAGCTTTTCAGTTTTTTCGGCGGTTTAATTTTTTGTTAAAAAGTTTTGTTTAAATTATCTAGGTGATGAGTGATGAGATGACGAGGAATCGCATACTTAGTAATAATCATACTTCTGGTATTTAGATGAATGCTTTAGTTACGTAACGGCTCTGTAAGTACTTCGTATGCACTCCGTGTCGTCGCACGCTCTTTGTGTTAAGCAATTCTTTAGCTGTCTTCAACATTTCAACACGAGTCGTAAAAGGGACCTGCTAATGTTAGGTCATCATCATCATTATCATCATCTCGGCCTATATTTATATTATGTCCAGCAGGCGGCCTCCTCGCAGAAAGACAAAATGAGAGGGCTTGGGCCATAGTTCCCACGCGGGTCCAGTGCGGATTGGGAACTTCACACGCACCGTTGAATTTCTTCACATGTGTTTCCTCACGATATTTTCCTTCACCATATAGGTCGTGTAAACTTCAAAAGTACCTAATTATTTCGCACATAAATTCCAAAAAAGTTAGACCCCGGGTTCGAACCTAGGACCCTCTGTTTGAGACTTTATGGGTCAGCTAATGCTAAAAATGAACTCAAAAACTGGGGTCAAATTGACTTTGTATGTACTCAAAAGCAGGAACTACAGAACAGAACTAGGTATTTTACGTAATAGAGCTAGGTATAATAATAAGAAATAATCGAAATAAATATAATAATATCAAAAAACATTATTATGTTATGATATATAGTCGAGAAAAGAAAAGGTTCGTCACTTTTCAATCTTAACTCGTTGACATAGAGTCGAACAGTGACAAACCTTTCCATTCCTTGACTGTCCATATAAGTTAAGAAGGTGTCAAAAATATCTATTAAATGCCATTATTATTATATATAGTCGCGGAATGAAAAGGTTCGTTACTTTTCAATCTTAAATCGTTGACATAGAGTCGAAAAGTGACAAACCTTTTCATTCCGCGCCGGGTGTACATATAGGTTTATGGTAATCTTTACAGATTCTAATACCTAATAATAACAAATTTATTTTAACAAAACATCGTTAGTTAACATAAGTTCCTTAAAAACTAGAACTCCACTTTACTCCACTCCCTAAATTGTGCTTTAGGATAAGCAGTGCTCGAGATTTAATAATTATGGTAAAATTCAACTCTATTTACTTATGCGTGGCGTGGATAATAAATTAGTGTGACGTTAATGTCTTTATTTATGTACGTACAATACAATACAATACAAATATTCTTTATTGATCACCAAAAAAATACAGAAAAAAATATTCATAACAATAAAAAGAAAAACAGGCAGACAATAGGCGGTCTTATCGCTCAAAAGCGATCTCTTCCAGACAACCAATACTGGATACATGTACAAATATGAACAGTTTTATGTAGGTGGCGGAAACAACAGACAGGAGAAATGAAGAGATATTAAATAATTTATTGAATCAGGCGTTACTTTGCGGAGGTCCATATTAATGAACTAAAACAATTACTTTGCTCACCCGCATAAACGTAACTATTGTAAGGTCGCGGGTGAGCAAAGTAATTGTTTTAGTTCATTGAAGAGATATTAATCAAAATATTAAAAACAATACAAATATACAATATTTATATACATAAATAAACACATACATTAAATATAATACCTATACACTACATACACTACATATACAGAATATCAATGAGAAAATGTCAAAAGGCCGCACGTGAGAAAAGTAACTCGGATTTAAAGACATAATGTAAACAAATGAACAGGGAAGGACCGACGATTGAGGATCAAGTTAGTGACAAATAGTGAGCTTTGAGGAGGTTTTTAAAAATGGGAAGGGATTTAGCTTGCGTTAACGCCAAAGGAAGCGAATTCCAGAGACGAATGGCAGTCATAGTGAACGAGTTATGATAGAATTTAGAGGAAGAAGGAGGAACGGTAAGAAGAAAATTCTGTGCAGAACGAAGAGAGGACAAGAACTTAAAACGCTCTTGAAGGTATGGAGGAGTTGCAGGGTTAAAGAGTATGCTGTATAAAAGAGTAAGAATATGAGTATTACGGCGAAAAACGGATGGGGAGCCACTTGAAATCCGTACGATAAAAGGAAACGTGGTCATATTTCCGCAAACCGAAAATGAACCGTATACAAACATTTTGGATACGCTCAAGCTTATTTAATTGCTCCTCTGTGAGATCTAAAAAGGAAACATCGGCGTAATCTAAAATAGGAAGTAGAAGAGAATTAGCCAGCGCAATCCTTGTAGCGAGAGGGAGAAAGTTACGAAGCCGTCTCAGAGACCCCACAGCAGCAAACATCTTCCTGCTAACCTGATTAACCTGCGGTGCCCACGTCAATGACCGATCTATGAGAACACCCAAGTTTTTTACCTGAACCGAAAAAGGTATCAGGGTATTATTAAAAAGTATAGGAGGCAGATTATTGAAATTAATTCTGGATATAAAATGTAAACTGCAGACTATAATAACCTGCGTCTTTGCTGGGTTAACGTGTAGACCATAGCGTTCACTCCAGCTGGCTATTTTGGCCAAATCGAGATTCGTAGCCTCAATGACGTCCGGAAGATCATCAAGTACACCCTGGGAATATATCTGAAGATCGTCAGCATAAAGGTGATAAGAAGAAACAAGGTTATGTGAAATGGAATTAATAAATACGGAAAATAATAGAGGTGATAGTACACCCCCCTGCGGCACTCCCGCCAACAGGTTGCACCGAGAAGAATGGGAGGCTTCCACCTTTATCCGTTGCCGACGCCCAACCAAGTAACTACGAAACCAATCAATTACCGGAGGAGATATGTTGAGAGAACCCAAAATCCCCAGCAAAACGTCAAAGTCAACAGCATTAAATGCGTTGCTAAAATCAAGCAGCGTCAATACCGTTAACATGTTGCTGTCCATGCCCAACCGTACCTACATATAAAAAGATAACTAATACCATATACGATTAACTTTTGAGAACGGCTAACTAAATAGATAGACGGGCTAAATGTTAAAAAAATTTGGAGGGATTCACGTTTCAGACAAAAGAGTTCAGTCATTTAGCCAGGCACGTGACACTGAAAAAAAAATGAAAAAATGAAAAATAATTTATTCAGTAACTTAGTTAGTTATGACAATAACTGTGCTGGTGCCTCTTTTTGAGTATCATGATACTCGTACTAAGAGAACACCGCTCCTCCATGTTATGTAACTTAAAACTACTTAGGTGTAGGTACTCTAAACTATTTTATTAAGTTTTATTAAAATATAACAACAAAAAATAAAAAATAAAAATAAAGTGAGGCAACGTATGTATATTAATATTATTAATGGTAGGTATGGTGCGGCTGTGTGTGTGTGTGTGTGTGTGTGTGTGTGGGTGTGTGTGTGTGTGTGTGTGTGTGTGTGTGTGTGTGTGTGTGTGTGTGTGTGTGTGTGTGTGTGTGTGTGTGTGTGTATGTGTGTGTTAATGCGTGTGCGCGGGTGTGATAATCATCATACAGGTTTCTGAATTAAATTCTCAATATCAATATAGCTTTTAGTTTTTAACCATTTAGTTAATTTAGCTTTACACTCATATGCAGTCAAGGAATAAATTTCTAAGTGTTTGTTTATAACATTATACAGGTTGGCACATTGTGCAGGTTGTTGTCTCTTTGCAAATTTAGATTTCACTCTCGGAGTGTAAATTACTTTGGTCCTATTCCTACGTGTAAATGTTGTAGCTGGTATAAATGTGGTTGTCTTGTGTGTTTTTAGGATTCAATTTAGAATGTACAATTTTCTTACAGAAAGTAGGTCACAGAGTAAATACAGTTCATTAGTGGGGAATCTGTACGGTTTGAGGTACATAACTTTTAGCAGTGCCCTTTGAGCTCTCTCAAGCTCAAGGAACTTAGTCTTTGTAGCACCTCCCCAAACAGGAATACAGTATGTGAGGACTGATTGAGCTAGAGATACGTAGACTTGATTTAAAGTACTCTTCGTAAGGACATGCCTAAGATTTTTAAATATCTAGATTAGTTAGCGAACTCTACTCATAATACTCTCAACATGTAAGTGCCAGGTGAGACGTTGGTCAACCAAAACGTGCGTATTTTGGCAAATATGAATCTTAATTGAGAAGTCAGTTCCAGGTTGTGTACGGTTATAGTTGGTGAAGCAAACATAGTTGGTCTTAGCTGTATTAAGGGTCAATAAACACACAACACTGACTTTAAACGACCAGATGGCCTAGTGGTTAGAGAACCTGACTACGAAGCTTGAGGTCCCGGGTTCGATTCCCGTGTCGGGGCAGATATTTATATGAAAAATACGAATGTTTGTTCTCGGGTCTTGGGTGATATTTATTTATTTATTTTATTTATTTAAACATTTGATTGACGCGTCATTTAAATTTACTAATGCCATTCGTTTATTTCGTCATTTTTAAGACAAAGATAATGAACCTTGGACTTGGATAGTTGGTGATTTAACGTGACTTGTAAAAATGAAGCTTCAATCGAAGTACAAAATATTTTGATTAGCGTGCTACATACAACCTTTGGTAATTTCAGATAAGATATGATAACGATATCCAATGTTTTTTCAGGTTCTATCGATCGAAGATAATTCTTCAAATTACTGTAAAATACAGCTATCATAATGTATTTATGCAGTAAGCTCGAATTTCCCTTAAATTTAGGCAAAAAAGACCTTTTGGTGGATTATTCACCGTAGTTCCTTTGGCAGTCTTTCAAAATTTAATGCAACAATAAATTGCAGTCGGAGGCATGGGAGTCAGTGGCTGCATGGGATTTAATGTCACTTCATGCATGCCTCCGACTGCATTTTCAACCGACGAAAAGAAAAGGAGGAGGTTCTCAATTCGACGTGTATATATATATATATATATATATATATTTTTATGTATTATCACGCATAACTTTTTACAGAGTAGTTCGATTTTGATGATTCTTTTTTTATTGGAAAGCGTATACTCCGAGGGTGGTCCCATTTAAATTTGGAAACAATATTCCTACCCTAAGGGTAGAAAAACAGGGGATGATTGATTGTTCACTTACTGATTGTACTATATGACCACGCATAACTTATTACAGAGTAGACGGATTTTGATGATTATTTTTTTATTGGAAAGCGTATACCCCAAGGGTGGTCCCATTTAAATTTGAAAATAATATTCCTACCCTAAGGGTAGGAAAACAGGGGATGATTGACTAACTTTTTACAGAGTAGTCTGATTTTCATAATTCTTTATTATTACAAGTTAAGTATGAAGTATCTTTTCTATTTAATTTTTATTTTTCAACTTCATTATTTTTTTAATTACTTTTACGGTCATCCCGTGAAACCATATATTTCAAACTAAATACAAACTGAAATATAGATGCACAGAAAAAACCCCAGAAAAAAGACCAATGCTGGGAATCGAACCCAGGTCCTCAGCGTTCCGTGCTGCGTGTTTACCCCTACACCATCACTGGTCTAGAAGTTAGCGACGAATCTTTCCCATACATCGTACACTTCAGTCTGTTATAATCACATTAAGCAGTGATAAAGCGCGCATCTATGTTATGCCCTCTACCTCTCTCTCTATGTTATACCCTCTCTCTCTTTTTTATTGGATAGATAGGGTATACCTTGAAGTTGATATTATAAATTTGGAAAAAAAATACCCCAAGGATGGAAAAAAGTATAAAATAAAAACTTTTTAACAAAAAATAAAACCGCCGAAAAAACTGAAAAGCAAAAAATAATACCTTTTTTGTTTGACCTTAATCTAGGTACCAGTTTGAAGTCGGTGCCTCAGCACGAGCCAGGAGGAGTGATAGAAGCAAATCAGGTAGACGATTATAGGTCCACTCCTCCTGGCTAAGTGCTGAGGCACCGACTTCAAACTGGTACCTAGATTAAGGTCAAACAAAAAAGGTATTATTTTTTGCTTTTCAGTTTTTTCGGCGGTTTTATTTTTTGTTAAAAAATTTTATCGTTGCATTAAATTTTGAAAGACTGCCATCGACGTGTTTTAAATTCGTTTTATTGTTGTTGAACATTTTATCTTGTTTCTACCTTTTCAGTATTTCTGCAGGCGGGTTTTTTGATTTTTTAAATTATTATTTTATTTACACCGCAGGCGGGTTCTTAGTTTTTTTTTTTTTTCTATATATTTCCTTCACCTTCACTGCATTTATTTCTTCGCCTCTGTTCCTTGTCACAGTTGCACCTTCAGTTCTAGCAAAGGGGATCCCTTGGTTTCGCATAATTTAACAATTCATAATACGTCATTACACACCACAAACACATATACACACACACACACACACACACACACACACGTACGCACGCATCTTTTATTTTTTTTTTATTTAAGGCTAAATGTATCGCATGAATGGGAGAGGACACTGACTTCTGTAACACAGGTTTCAACCTAGCTCGGAGGTCAGGGTACTTCTATTGTATTTGTACTTAATTGTCAATAAAACATTATTATTATTATTATGTTGGTACGGATTTCCGATCACGGGCCCATGGGGACCCGGTCATTTGAAAGGCATTCATGGGGCCAAAGCCAACATGAAGAGGCCTTTGGTACCATCTATACTAATATATAAAGCTGAAGAGTTTGTTTGTTTGTTTGTTTGCTTGTTTGTTTGTTTGTTTGTTTGTTTGAACGCGCTAATCTCAGGAACTACTGCTCCGATTTGAAAAATTCTTTCAGTGTTCGATAGCCCATTTATCGAGGAAGGCTATAGGCTATATATCATCACGCTAACACCAATAGGAGCGGAGCGGAGCGGAAGAATGTTTCAAAATCGGGGGTTTTGAAGGAAAACTTCTATATAGGCGCTAATCTCAGGAACTACTACTCCGATTTGAGAAATTCTTTCAGTGTTAACACCAGGGCGGGGGGGGGGGGTTTGAGGGAGGTGAGGGGCGCGGGGGGGGGGGGTTAAGGGGGATTAACATTTCATTGATTTTGCCGTAGTATGCACCGTTTTCAAGATATTTGACAAAAACACCGAGGGGATGGGGGGGTTGAGGGGGAGGGTGCGGGGGAGAGGGTGTGGGGTTATTAAAGGGGGATGAAAATTTCATTGATTTTGCCGTAGGATGCACCGTTTACAAGATATTTGACAAAAACAGCAAGGGGGTGGGGGAGTGGTGGGTGGGGGTTGAGGGTGTGGGGTGCGGGGGAGGGCGCGGGGAGAGGGTGTGGGGTAATAAAGGGGGGATGAAAATTTCATTGATTTTGCCGTAGGATGCACCGTTTTCAAGATATTTGACAAAAAAAAAACTTGAAGTAAAACTTCTATAGGGCACGCTTGACTTGGGATGGAACGAACGCGGGTGTGCGGGGGGTGCTGTGTGGGAGGGCGTGCAGGGGGTTCGGAGGGGTGCGGGGGGGGGGGTTCGGGGTTGCTGTGTGGGGGGAGTGCGGGAGGGAGCGGGTTGGAGGGTGCGGGGGGGTTGCGGGGGGGGTATTTTTTTTTAATATCGAGGAACTAAGGAGTGCCATAATTGATGAAAAAGCAAATTGGATAAAAAAAATAAGCTGCCCAAATTACTAATTCCACGCGGACGGAGTCGCGGGCAAAACCTAGTATAATATAAATGAGATGGGCGCAACTATGGAGGTCTATCCCCTAATACACCATGAGGATGTGCTAGCGGACAGTCCTCCACAGTTGCCAATCTATTGCCAGGTAGGAATCGACATGGAATTGGCTATGGGGTTGGGATGTTGTGGACAGGATTACCGGGCTATGGAGTGAGATAACGGACACCTACCATTTCAATATCTCATAAACTGAACTTTTGGTAGGCGGTGACTCGCCATTCACTAAATGGGCCCCTCAAACTATTGCCCACTCGGGGCAACGAGGCGGCAACATTGGTGTAAATGGCTAAGGATAGAGAGGTGTTCCTGGACTTTAAACTTCAAAATGCCAACTCGCCACTTACGGAAACACATCCATCCTTCGAGCATTTAGCTCTTGCGCTCCACTCTAGGCGGCCAACAAAGGCAAACTAGAGGCGGGGTGTGTGTGTAACTGTGTGTGAGTGTGTGTATAGGCGTATGTGTGTATGTGTACCCCTGGAGGTCTCGGGTTCGTGGTGTCGCTACGCACCAACAGCTCGCCACAAGCCGCCCTGCGATGACTGACTGCACTGGTGACACGACAACACCAGCGGGCGATGAGGTCGTCACATCCCTACGCCTTTTGACTGACTGCGCTGGTGACAGACACCACAACACCAGCGGGCGATGGGGTCGTCACGTCCCTACGCCTTTATTATTATTATGGTACGGATTTCCGATCACGGGCCCATGGGGACCCGGTCATTTGAAAGGCATTCATGGGGCCGAAGCCAACATGAAGAGGCCTTTGGTACCATATAATATAAATGAGATGGGCGCAACTATGGAGGTCTATCCCCTAATACACCATGTGGATGTGCTAGCGGACAGTCCTCCACAGTTGCCAATCTATTGCCAGGTAGGAATCGACATGGAATTGGCTATGGGGTTGGGATGTTGTGGACAGGATTACCGGGCTATGGAGTGAGATAACGGACACCTACCATTTCAATATCTCATAAACTGAACTTTTGGTAGGCGGTGACTCGCCATTCACTAAATGGGCCCCTCAAACTATTGCCCACTCGGGGCAACGAGGCGGCAACATTGGTGTGAACGGCTAAGGATGGAGAGGTGTTCCTGGACTTTAAACTTCAAAATGCCAACTCGCCACTTACGGAAACACATCCATCCTTCGAGCATTAGCTCTTGCGCTCCACTCTAGGCGACCAACAAAGGCAAACTAGAGGCGGGGTGGGTGTGTAACTGTGTGTGAGTGTGTGTATAAGCGCATGTGTGTATGTGGACCCCTGGAGGTCTCGGGTTCGTGGTGTCGCTACGCACCAACAGCTCGCCACAAGCCGCCCTGCGATGACTGACTGCACTGGTGACACGACAACACCAGCGGGCGATGAGGTCGTCATATCCCTACGCCTTTTGACTGACTGCGCTGGTGACAGACACCACAACACCAGCGGGCGATGGGGTCGTCACATCCCTACGCCTTGATTATTATTATTATTATTATTATTATTCTTCATAATCAACGTTACTCATACAGTGATTTATTTCTAAAACTGTATCTTTTTCAGGACTTTTTTAAATGCCATCTTATAGAATGCAGTAGGTTAGGTTAGGTTTGTTTTAAAACAATTTCGAAAAAAAAACTGTTTCAGAAATCACTTTATGAAATTATGACTAACGTTGATTATGAAGAATGACGCTGAACTGACTTGTTAAATTATGTGAAACCATACAGACCCCTAGCAAAGGAACGAAGGTGAAACAATAAAACGTAGTTCTTCCTTCATCTCTTGTGAAGGGAATAGTGCGAAAAAAAACAATCGAAGGAACAACCAAAGGAACTACCGCGAATAATCCCTTTTGGTGAGGCAGGTCACCTTCATATTGAGACAATAAATAAATAAATAAATAAATAAATAAATATCACGGGACAATTCACACCAATTGACCCAGTCCCAAAGTAAGCTAGGAAAGCTTGTGTTATGGGTACTAGGCAACGGATAAACATACTTATATAGATAGATACATACTTAAATACATATTAAACACCCAAGACCCGAGAACAAACATACGTATTTTTCATACAAATATCTGCCCCGACACGGGAATCGAACCCGGGACCTCAAGCTTCATAGTCAGGTTCTCTAACCACTAGGCCATCTGGTCGTCTAAAATGTTAAATAATTGTAATTGGTTAGGAATGGAATTCGCTTCCATCGTCTATATTTCCAGATAGATTTAGCTTAGGGCCCTTTCAAGGGTAGAGCGGCTGTTACTGAACAGGTGAGATTCACTTTTGGCCTCATCTACTATTTTTTAGTCTAGAATGTCTAAAAACTGAAACAATTACTTTGTTTACTCGCGATATATTTGCTTTGATCGCGGGTGAGCAATGTAATTGTTTCAGTTCATTGCAATTGCAATTGTTTAGACGACCAGATGGCCTACTGGTTAGAGAACCTGACTATGAAGCTTGAGGTCCCGGGTTCGATTCCCGTGTCGGGGCAGATATTTGTATAAAAAATGCGAATGTTTGTTCTCGGGTCTTGGGTGTTTAATATGTATTTAAGTATGTATCTATCTATATAAGTATGTTTATCCGTTGCCTAGTACCCATAACACAAGCTTTGTCTAGCTTACCTACTTTGGGACAAGGTCAATTGGTGTGAATTGTCCCGTGATATTTATTTATTTATTTATTTATTTATTGATATGGACCTCCGTAAAGAAACGCCTGATTAAATTAATTATTTAGAATATCCAGAGTAATCTAGAGTTTACTGTACCTAAACAATTTGTCAAATCCATTCACAATGAAGTAGGTATTATTAAGTTAGTAAAAGTGAACGACCTTCAAGTTCTGCATATGATCTAGCTAGACTCGCATCGTCTGGATAAACCTAAGAGACTAATAAATACAGGAACTATAAGTTATAAAAAAATATGTCAGTTATGCTATGCAAATATGCAATAACAGAGTCCAGTATTAGATATTTCCGAAAAAATGCCTGTCATCGCTTAACTAAAAGTGACGAAGATTCCTTTCCTTATTTTTTCCAGAATTATTATAACTTGACCTCTAGCCAGGTACCAGGTTGCGTACTCTACCAGAGTGGAATTAACCCTTTCGTTTGAAATGTCATGTTGACATTCCATACATCTGTCAAAGAAATTATCGTGAAATTGATTGTGAAAAGGCTCTACTCTGGTGCGTGATTCAGTTTCTTTATTTTGTCCATTATTTTAAACAACCTTCATGTAACTTGTTACGCATGGAGGAGCACGAGACCTAACATTCAGTATTTAGTATTTTACAATTTATTTTATCGTTGTTAGTGATACTACAGTTAGGTGTAGTTGAATACTCAAAGTAACTACGACGTTAGAGCTGGTTGGATGACAAACAAGACGTGTTTGTATTACCTATTGAAGCAAATATTATTCTCACACATTTGTTCTACCTGATCAACTTACGGAAGACGGTTTAGTTAAAGGTAAACCTGTACACCGGCCATTCTCATAATTGCAAACATTTGCGTGTCCGAGCTATTAGGTAGCTCTAAATATAATCAAATACGAGTGAAAATATTTTTTTCAAATGGTTTTTAACTTTATCTAAAGGTTTTAGAATGAATTAGCTTTATATTGTTTATTTATCATACTTATTTTATTTTTCAAACCCTTGTTCATCGATTACCGTAGCCTGTCCGTACGCTACTGTGTCTTGAAACTTGTTTCTCATTTTAGTTAGAAGTGGATTACACATACGTCATTTAAAATCCTGGTAGATAAAATACAGTTTGTTTGACTATATTGAAGTACAATTCGATAAAACCTGCTTTTTTCAAATATATAACCAAATATCTGCCTGTCCAGCCTTAACACCTGAGTACCATCGCCCTTCAATTTCAAAGTGATCATCCCTAAACAACGATGTATTTGCACATCACTATTGCGTCACTCGCGAGCTGTTAGTCGTACCGCGGCACCCAAACAGTGTGGACGTGGTAGTGTCGAAATATATGGCTACGACGCACATCATCTTCATCATCATCATCAGCCTACGTTCGTCCACTGCTGGACATAGGCCTCTCCCATGGCACGCCATTGAGCACGATCCTCGGCCACTCTCATCCAGCTCTTGCCAGCCGCCTTGCGAAGATCATCGCTCCACCGAGTCTGAGGACGTCCCACGCTACGTTTGCCGATCCGTGGTCTCCACTCAAGAACTCGTCTACCCCAACGGTTATCGGTTCTTCGGGTTATATGGCCTGCCCATTGCCACTTCAGCGTGCTAATGCGGTGGGCTATGTCGATAACTTTGGTTCTCTGTCGGATCACTTCGTTACGAATTCGATCTTTCAGAGAAACTCCGAGCATAGCCCTTTCCATAGCATGGCTACGACGCACGTAAGTTTCTAATCACCGTAACTTTGGTTTTAATTTTTTCTAATTCCCGTTCCTCTATTTATAAATTTTGTTTGTAAGGTAAATGAGCTAATGTTTATAAAAATAATAGAGCTGTGTGGGCTCTGGAACCTACCATTTTCCAGTATTTTCTATTACTTCCAGTTTATATTTTTTTTAGAAAAATGTCTTGTGGTCTGTGCACCGTAGTGTTAATTACCGTATCTTTCTAAGTACCTACCGTAGCATGAAATTAGTAATTTTTTTTTATATTATTTTTAATTTTTGTCGACCGGATAGCCAAGTGGTTAGAGAACCTGACTATAAAGCTTACCTTTATGGCAATGAGATAGACTTTCTAAAAATAAATATCCTCTTTCTAAGTACCGTAGCCATCTACAATACAATTTTGTAATTACCGTATCCGTAAAAAAAATAACCTCGATAAATCAGAAACTATTTTATTTAGGTATTCTAATGCCGTTTTGAAATATTATAAGTTTAGCTCATAATCTATACATATAATAAATCTGTAACAAGTCGGTGTCTGTACATTGAAGATATTTGAGAAAAACTGTCACTAGGGCTATTTATTAGCGCAATAGAACCCAAAACAATGATTTTTAGAATTATTGTCTGTTTGTCTGTTTGTCTGTTTGTCTGTGCGTTTGTGCGCGCTAATCTCAGAAACGGCTTAACCTAGAAGGATGCGGTTTTCACTGATATGTTGGTATTTTCTTGGATTAACATTTAGTGTTTGTTTCATTTGAATCGGTTCACAAATAAGAAAGATACGTCTATTTTAAGAATTTATCGAACAGGTTTTTTGTTTGAACGCGCTAATCTCAGGAACTACTGCTCCGATTTGAATAATTCTTTCAGTGTTAGATAGCACATTTATCGAGGAAGGCTATAGGCTATATATCATCACGCTAACACCAATAGGAGCGGAGCGGAAGAATGTTTCCAAATCGGGGGTTTTGGAAGTAAAACGTCTATATCTCGGGAACTGCTGCTCCGATTTGGAAAATTCTTTCAGTGTTAGATAGCCCAGTTAGATAGGGCGGGTTGGGAGCGGTTGGGGGGGCGGGTTGGGGGCGGCTTGAGAGCGGGTTGGGGGCGGGTTGGGAGCGGGTGGGGTTTTGAGTAGGGAGCGGGTTTGGGGCGGGTTGGTAGCGGGTTGGGGGCGGGTAGGGGGCGGGTTGGGAGTGGGTTGGGGCGGGTTAGGAGCGGGTTGGGAGCGGGTTGGGGGCGGGTTAGGAGCGGGTTGGGGGCGGGTTGAGAGCGAGTTGGGGGCGGGTTGGGAGTGGGTTGGGGGCGGGTTACGAGCGGGTTGGGGGCGGGTTGAGAGCGGGTTGGGGGCGGGTGGGGGGCAAGTTGAGAGCTGGTTGGGAGCGGGTTGGGGGCGGGTTGAGAGCGGGTTGGGGCGGATTGGGAGTGGGTTGGTTTATTATGAAGTTTCACTTCTTCCGGAAGGATCTAAGGAGAGCCATAATTGTTGAAAAAGCAAATTGGATAAAAAAATAAGCTGCCCAAATTACTAATTCCACGCGGACGGAGTCGCGGGCAAAAGCTAGTTGTTCATATTCTTGTCTATATTTGGTCGTATTAACGAAAAAAAAATGACTACGGTAATTAGATGAAAATCGTCAGTGAGAATGGCCGACACATAATACGAGCGGTGAATTTTTGATGACATAGCTGGGTTATTTTTTGTTCGCGTCTCCTCTGTGGCGAACAACATGGCAATAGTTAAAGGTCTAGCTAATGTTTTACAGTAAAGTCTACATCGGCGTGCGGGCGCTTGGCCGACTTGCGGCCCATTTAAATAAATCTTGAGTTTGTTGGCTCAGAGTCACTAATTTTATGACCACAGGAGAGACATATTTTGTTTCTTACGGTGTGTACGTCCCAGCTCCATCGATATTTGATATTACCACAGAAATATATCGATATATTTCTGAGGATACTACCGATAATTCCACCTATGTCGAGATTGAAAAATCTAAATCGAAAACCAAAATTCCAAGTTTGATACTATGTATGCAAACTCTTCATTGAACAGTTGTCCAAGGTGGTTAATAACTTTAATTTCAATACTAGATGAAAAAAACCCGCCTGTATAATTCCCATTCCCATTGGAATTTCAGGGAAATATATACCCTATGTCACTCTCAGAACTGTGACGAATCTAATGACACCTCACACTTCAAAATCCATTGAGCCGTCTAGGCTGCAGGGCGTGCCAAAGAATAATACATAAATACATAAAATTACATAAGCTCGAAAAACATAACCCTCCTTCGACAGTCGGGTGAAAATATCTTAACACGACCGTATCGTCAATCGCGTACAATGTTCAGATATGAAAACTCTCCACGGAAACTTCCGAACCCGAACTTATCACATCCCACTCAATATATTTAACTACATCATGAAAAAAACCGGCCAAGAGCGTGTCGGACACGCCCGAGGTAGGGTTCCGTAGCTAATACGAAAAAATCAAGTGAGTAATATTTTTCTAAGGATTTCGTATGTGTACGGAATCATCCAAGGTTAGGTATGTTTTATACCTTAGGCTACTATTTACTCTTAAACTACAAATAATTACCAAGCAATCTTAGCCGCTATAATTTTCCTAGTAAATTTGATATATTTACTACGATTCTGAATTTTTTTAAATTTTTCCACCTAACAGTTTAGATTTTAGAGGGGGGGGGGGGACGGTCGATGTTAATGAAAATTTTCACTTTAAAGTTGAATATTTCGCAAACAGATCACTGAATAGAAAAACCATGTTAGCAACCCCACAATGGTTTTAAAATACTTATCCAACGATACCCCACACTATAGGGTTAGTCGAGAAAAAAAAAATCACCCCCCTTTTACGTATATGGGAGGTACCCTAAACAATTTTTTTTTAGTTTTTTTTATTTAACCACTTTGTCGGCATGACTGATATATATATTCATGCCAAATTACAGTTTTCTAGTACTAACAGTCTGAGCTTAGCCGCGGACAGACAGACGGACAGACATGGCAAAACTATAAGGGTTCCTAGTTGACTACGGAACCCTAAAAAGAGACGATCCAAACTGTACACAATGTGAGAGAGAAGAGGACCTCCTCCAAATTAGTCCTAGAGTGTAAAATCAACGAACAAGCTAGGTTGCATCTCATAAAAGAAACTGGGTGCTTCGCGGGCGATCTCCTCTTCTTCTTCCATCAAATCTTAAGCTCAGGGTTCACTGCTTACCGAATACAGTGGTACAATTATAAGTTTTATTATACAGTCACTGAACCTAAGATTTGAATACTATAAAAACACTCCCTAAGTTTTAATCACAACGTTTAAAGTTACACCTAAAGTTTAAGTAACATTGTTATTATTTTTAAGCCGATTTAATCATATGGTATGGCTTATAAAATAAATGAGATTAAAAAGAAAAATTCTCGACGGAAAAACGATGAATGTCACTTTTTTTTGTGAAACTGACCTTTAATTCCACCAATAAACTGATAGATGGCATTTAAAGGCCAGTTTCACAAAAAAGTGACATTCATCGTTTTTTTCTGTGGAGTCTTCATTTATTTGAGCAACTTGTCTGCTACGATGTTTTTGATGGCGGCTGTACAGAAATAAAGAACGAAACGCAATTGACAAACTATAGATATTAAGTACATGTACAAAGGGGAAGTTAACCCAACCATATACACCGTGAAATTTTAGTGGTTGTTTTCCCGAAACGAGGTGATTTAGTATCGATTGTACAATCGATTTATAATTACTATTTTGACTAGAGTCAAAAATCCAATTGTGAAAAACGAAAGTCGAAAATGACCGCAAACCAATAGTAACGCTTCGTTGGTACCTAACCTATCGTACGATCGTACGCTACTTGTACCAACGAAGCGTTACTATTGGTTTGCGGTCATTTTCGACTTTCGTTTTTCACAATTCGATTTTTGACTCTAGTCAAAATAGTAATTATAAATCGATTGTACAATCGAAACTAAATCACCTCGTTTTGGGAAAACAGCCACTAAAATTTCACGGTGTATTGTCTTCTAGTACCTAATCATAAAGTAGTGGCACCCTCATTAAACTTCTAATCTTTGTTGCACTCTATTTGCATTTGACTGCACTGCGGTGCGTAGGTATGCCTACATAGTTATGCGTGTTATGTAAAATTTCTTAGTGAAAGTAGTAGAAAGTTAAAATCTATTGTATTTATCCACCTCTAACCTCTAACTGCCACATTTTGTGTAAAACAATAGAGTATTTTGACATCACATAAATAAAAAATAAAACCTCCTTCAAAAAAACCCCAAAAAAACATAAAATAATAATTGATTGAACCGACCACAATAAGCATGAAAATATCTTTCTACTAATCTGTTTGAAGTTGGTGCCTCAGCACGAGCCAGCAGGAGTGTAGAAGCCCTATAATAGGTATGTAGGTAAGTTAGATTACTAGGTCCACTCCTGCTGGCTCGTGCTGAGGCACCAACTTCAAACAGATTAGTAGAAAGATATTTTCATGCTTATTGTGGTCGGTTCAATCAATTATTATTTTATGTTTTTTTGGGGTTTTTTTGAAGGTTTTATTTTTTATTTAAATTTTTTTTATTTCCAAGTTTTTTTTGAGTGTTTTTTGAAGGCGGTTTTATTTTTTATTTAAAATTTTTTATTTTTTTCTTTTTAGTTGTTGCTAATGGCCTGGACTGGCACTCTTTACTGACTGTACTTTTTGCCTCTGGTTACCAAAGTACTTATCAAGACGAATCAAACGAGACCAAACTTGATGGGGTTATGTCGTTTTACTACGGAGTTCTTATGGTCACCATCCAACTTCATTGTCAGACCCTGGTTACCATCTAGGACCAAAGTACTCGTTGAGACGAGTCAAATGAGTCCGTACTCGATGGGGTAAGTGCCGTTACTTTATGGAGTAACTTTGGCCACCTTCCAGCTTCATCATCAGACCCTGGTTACCATGTGGGATCAAAGTGCTCGTCAAGACGTTTCAAATGAACCCAAACTCGACGGGGTTGTGTTGTTTTATTACAGAGTTTCTATGGCCACCTTCCAACTCCATTATCAGATTAGCTCCATGTCACAATAATATTGCATTGTCACCTGATTTACACATGCATGTAAAATATGAAATCAATCAGAAACCGGGAAGTGAGTCAAATTCAACTTGCAAGATTTGACCCGTTGAGGAGTTCCGTTGGCCATCTGCGGTCTTCTTCATCAGATCTAGTTTACCAAATGACACTTTATGAATGCAAATGCTCGATTTGTCACTGAAAATACTAAAATCGCTTTACATTTCCCTTGAACTTTTGAAGAGTTCCTTCAATTCCTCATGGATCCCATCATCAGAACTGGATTCCGGTAACAACGGGACCAACCTTGAAGCATATGCTTTCAAACAACGAAAGAATTTTCCAAATCGGTTCATAAATGACGGAGTTCTGAGGTAACACACGTTAAAAAAAAAAAAAAAGAACATACAACCGAATTGAGAACCTCCTCCTTTTTTTGAAGTCGGTTAAAAAAGACACGAGACTCGTGACCGCGGCTGCGGCTGCGGCCACTCGCAAGCTCGTCCGTTTAATACTCATACTCAGCCAGCAATTGCCTACTTCCAGGCCACGACAATAATGTACTATTTCTTTCTTCTTAAGTTTGCTGACACAGAGTCGCTATTTTTATGTCCACAGGAGAGATAGTTTTTGTTTCTTACTCTATGTACCTATGACATATGACCCAGGGCTGAGCTGAATTCGAACTTGCTAGCAAACATCACACACTTTCACAATAATTATAATTAATGGTATAACTAATGATTTATAATATTTATAATCGTTGGTGTTGCAACCCTGCGCAGGCGATTGCGATGCTGCGTGACCGCAAGACTCATGTCATGCGATGCAGTTAGCGCATCATGATCCCAGTGCCTCTACCATGAGTTTGCACTGGTTTCCGTGACCGTACTCGCTAGCGACGGCGTGGGTTATTTGTATGGAGAATTGTACAGCGCCTCTAGCGGTCACTTACGGAAGTACAATTCTCCATACAAATCATTTACGCCGTCGCTAGCGAGTACGGTCACTGTGAACTAGTGTGGACTCGTGGTAGAGGTACTGAACGCACTAATTAACAGCTAGAAACCGTTGCTCCTTGTCAACGCCAACGACGGCTGTATGCGTCACAAAGTACAACGTCAAAGTGATCTTCACGCAATGACATAAGGTTCAATGTAGCTTCACGTTTTTGATAGACTTGGGTTTGTAAAACTCACTATTCCGAAATGTCATCATCATCATCATACGTCCCACAGGCCTCCTCTCAGAATGAGAGGGCTTGGGTCATAGTTCCCACGTGGGCTCAGTGCGGATTGGGAACTTCACATACACCCTTGGAGTAAGTAGCTTAATTTGTGTACCTACTGTATTTTTGGGGGTAGTTGCAATAGATAGAGAGATCTCTCTCCAGGCATATGTTATGCCTGGGGACCGAAAATGTCGACTTCTAAAAAAAAAGGTAAGTAGTAAGTACACAAAATCGAGGAAACTATTTTCGGTAAAATGATGGTTTTACCAATTACGCCAGTGCCGTAAGGCGTTACTTGAATGAATTGATTTTTGGTTTTGCACCAGCCGCCTGCACAGGTGAAAAAAACTGTACAGGTCGGTTACCTAAAAGCTACCTAGTGATTTCAAAAATTGGCTCCAATAGTTCGCTTGGGGCAGTTGGCCGGTCTGTTGCATACAGCTATTAAGTCATCAGGCTGTAAACCACTACTTTGTTCCTACAAACGACCAAAAAACCACATCGTTGTCTGAGGAGCATAATGACAGAAGATTGTTAGTGAGACCGCCAGCTTGCGAAAGCATGTGCAGTCGAGTTCTCCAATAACTGTACAGCCAACCGTTCACAAATATCTAAACATGAACCTTATGTTACGGTAATAAGGTCTATGTATAGATATTTATGAACGGTTGGCTGTACAGTTACCTACTGGAGAACTCGACTATAACCTACAGTGTTCAGAACACAGGTCATTCATCTTAGTACTATTGTACAGTGTTACCTTTTGCAAAATGGGAAACGTCAATACGATATTCTATTGCGTTTGAAATAAAATGATGACAGGGCTTTGGTGCAAGCAAATGACAGCTTTAAGCCAACGAACCTTTTTTTACCCGACTGTACAGCCAAACTCAAAAGTACTTTTGTAAAACCCCTTAGGTTACATACCCTACCCTGTCTTGGGTTAAACGATTATATAATTCGTTAAACCTGGGTAAGGGGTGAATTTCCATACTTTTTCACAGTACTTAACCCTGGGTTAGCGCTTAACTACCTCACTCACGGACCAAATGGACGATTGTGTCGTTTTATTCATACATAACTAGCTGTTGCCCGCGACTCCGTCTGCAAAGAATTCGTTTATCGGTATCCCGTGGGAATTGTGCAATTTCCGGAGTAAAAACTATTCTATGTCCTTCCCAGGGTCTTAAACTATCTCCATACCAAATTTTATTAAACTCGCTCCAGCCGTTTAGGGGAGTTTTCAGAAAAAAATGTACCCGTTTTCCTTAATTAACCTTAATTTTTCCATACAAAATTTATTACTCAGTTTTGTGACGGTCCATACAACATGTATGGTTAACTGCGTCACAAAATTGACAATTAAAGGAGGGACACTTTTTTTTATTGCTTAAATCGATAGTGCTTGTGATTCAGAGTAGAAATAACCCAAAAATTGTTAGGTTTTTAAAAAAAACTACAGGGTACACTTATTTCTGAAAATGCCCTTAGACGTGAAGAAGTAACAAACATACACACTCACAAACTTTCGCCTTTATAATATTAGTGTGATGTGATAGTATCTGCCCTGAGCGGGGTTCGAACCAGAGACCTAAAAGCTTTGTAGTCATGGAACTAAGTACTGGGAAGGTACTGGGCTATCCGGTTATCTAAACTTATTATTAACCATAACAGTTACTATTCAAATAACTGTTAGATACGCCATAGAGAACAGCGTCTCTGTGATGTGGGTAGGTCTAGGTATACTTACTCCCTATGTAATGTATCATTAGGTTAATCATTGTAGGTTAGGTATTAAGTCTATGAGGTATAACTACGGGCTTCCTTTCTTTTGCCCTGCGATGGAAGGGTGGGTCGGAGCATAAAAACATAAAAGACCGACCTAAGCACCCCCAGTGCCCAGCGGGAGAATGCTTGCTCCTCTCCCGGCCTTCCAGCAAATGGCTGAGGCAGGACACTGTGGGTAGTTAAGTGCCCTCCCTACCCCTCCCCTCCTCAAAATTTAAAGCACACGTTTTTTGTTTTGATAACCAATAGAGAAGGGGACTTGTGATCGGGTTTTTTAGTACGTGCAAGTCGGACACTGTCTGGGCCCTCCATTCCCAGTTCGTCCGAAGGGATTTTTCCCGAGCACAAGTCACCCTTCCAATCCTTAAAGTAAAAAACAGCAAAGACTTCGCGTCTTTGGCCCCTCTGGCGACTCATTAAAAAAAAAATATTCGCAATGCATTAAGGTCGAAATGTCAATTGCAACACGTCAAAACAACATCGTTGCTAGCTCTTATGGTGACAGTTTGCCGTACGATATTCAAACTTAGGTGTGGGTAGGAAATTTAATTCCTTGACTGTACATTACAATCCACAGACGTAAGTACAAGTAGGTACAGTAGGTACTGATATTAAATTAAAAAATGATTTGGTATTTTATTTTTAACTCCCGTCACAAAAAGAGGGGTCTTATAAGTTTGACCGCTATGTATGTGAGTGTGTCTGTCTGTCTATCTGTCTGTCTGTGGCATCATAGCTCTGAAACGAGTGAACCGATTTGGATGTTTTTTTCATTTGAAAGCAGGTTTCCTGGCGATGAGTCTTAGATATGTTTCATCAAAATAGGTTTAACAGTATCAAAGTTATCAGCTGTTTTGTTAGCTAGCTGCAGAAGGGATCTTAGACGCATAATGGGCATTTACTTTATTTTCAAACAGGTTCCTTTATCGATAAACTCAACTACCTGCCTATCGACGTAATCTAACTCTAAGTTACAAATTATATTGGTCGTCATACAAGAAATATGTGTTTTTTTTAGAGTTTTTGTCTCGATCTTTATAGTGGCATTAACTAGAGACTTGTGCACTTTCAGTGGTGACGGGCTCCACCGACGGCATCGGGAAGCACTACGCACTGGAGTTGGCGAAGCGTGGCCTGAACATAGTTCTCGTCAGCCGTAATCCTGACAAGCTGCGTAACGTCGCCACCGAGATAGGTGAGCTATCAACCGTCGTTTTGTCGCAAAGCAGCAGTGTTCTCGCGTGGAGAATACTTACGAGGGGCGTTCAATATAAAGTGAGAATGAGATGCAAACTCTTTTAATATTACGAAATTAAATACTGGCCGGTACAGCTAATCTATCTAGCTGATTGCTATAAAAAAAAAACTAACTGTCTTTTGTTTAAAAAAATATACGTTAATTTCTTTGCAATGCTATTGAGTACGTTAGCGAAAATGGAGAAAATTGAACTGCGCGCCCGTTATCAAATACTTGTATTTGAAAAATTTTTCTACGGACCAAGTCAATTTGGATTTGCGGGACACTTTAGGGTCTAATGCTCCTCCGTATTCGACAGTCGCACGTTGGTGCGCCGAATTTAGACGTGGAAGAACATCGACAATGGACGACCCCCGCTCCGGGCGCCCTACTACAGCAGTAACTGAAGAAATTGTGAAAAAAGTCGAAAACTCAGTTTTGGCGGATCGTCGTGTCACAGTTCGTTTTATTGCTGAAAATGTAAAGATTTCAACGGGGAGCGTGCATAATATTTTACATGAACGCTTGGGTATGAAAAAGGTATCTGCGCGTTGGGTACCAAGAATGCTTACTGACACGCAAAAACAAACTAGACTAGAGATTTGTCAAGAAGCTTTGAACCTGATGCAGCAAGACCGGGAACTTTTTTTGGCGCGATTTATAACAATGGACGAAACATGGCTGCATCATTACGACCCTGAAACGAAACTGCAGTCTATGACATGGAAAAGGCCATCATCTCCAACTCCGAAGAAATTCAAGGTGAGCCCATCTGCCGGTAAGGTCATGGGCTCTGTTTTTTGGGATGGTAAAGGGGTATTAATGATTGAGTATCTCGAGCATGGAGCCACTATTACGGGCACTTTATACGCCAAACAAATAGCAACATTGCGCAATGAGATCCGCGAAAAACGGCGAGGTAAACTCTCGAAAGTTGTGCTGTTCCACCAGGACAATGCCCCGGCACACAAGTCCGCCATTGCAATGGCTGCAATTCGTGATGCTGGGTTCGATATCCTTAAGCATCCTCCGTATTCACCAGATCTCGCTCCCAGTGATTTCTACCTATTTCCGAGATTGAAACAATACCTGAGAGGCCAGAAATTTGAAGACGACGACGCGGTAGTCGCTGCTGTACAAGATTTTTTAAGTACTCAAGATGAGACCTTTTTTAAAAATGGAATTTTAAGTTTAGATAAAAGATATACTAAGTGTATTATGCTAAAAGGTGACTATGTCGAAAAATAAAATGACATTTAGTAAAAGTTGTTTATAACATACTCATTCTCACTTTTAATTGAACGCCCCTAGTAAGTGTCTAAAGACACTTTGACGACCAGGGCCTAATGGCATAACATATTTATTACAAGCTAATTAGTATAGTATAGTATATAGTATTAGCTATTTTCTATTGAAATTCGCTAATGCTATTTGCTTGTATTTTGTTATGCAATTGACGAGATTTCATTTTTTTGACACCTGAAAATGACTACAGGAATCGAAAGAGTTTCGCCTCCTGAACACGGAAAAATATTTATTATAATTTATTTATCCATATTAAAAAAACCGGCCAAGAGCGTGTCGGACACGCCCAAGGTAGGGTTCCGTAGCCATTACGAAAAAATCAAGTAATATTTTTCTAAGGATTTCGTATGTGTACGGAATCATCCAAGTTTAGGTATGTTTTATACCTTAGGCTACTATTTACTCTTAAACTACAAATAATTTCCAAGCAATCTTAGCCGCTATAATTTTCCTAGTAAATTTGATATATTTACTACCCTTCTGAATTTTTTCAAATTTTTCCACCCAACAGTTTAGATTTTAGAGGGGGGGGACGGCCGATTTTAATGAAAATTTTCACTTTAAAGTTGAATATTTCGCAAACAGATCACTGAATAGAAAAATCATGTTAGCAACCCTGCAATGATTTTAAAAGACCTATCCAACGATACCCCACACTATAGGTACCCTAAAAAAAAATATTTTTATTTTTATTCAATAACTTTGTCGGCGTGACTGATATATATATTGATGCCAAATTACAGCTTTCTAGTACTAACAGTCTCTGAGCTTAGCCGCGGACAGACAGACAGACAGACGGACAGACATGGCGAAACTATAAGGGTTCCTAGTTGACTACGGAACCCTAAAAATACAACAAATTTAAAAAAATGTATCTAAATCTACCAGTACCACAACAGAATAGATATGTTTCCTTCACCTTATTCAACAGAATAAAAAGAGCTGTAATAATTTTAAATTGGATAACAATTACAATTTAACCTTAACGTCAAATTTACGTCTTCACTTTTTTTTAATAGAGACTAGACAAAAGTAATGGATCTATTGTATCGTGGTTTTGGAGTTACGCCCTTTTAGAATAAGCACATCTTTATTTTTTTTTAATAAATTAATAAATAATCCTAGTGAAAATTTAAAACCATCAGCGTCTTTCTCTTTCCAAACAGATTACAGAGAACGAATCAAATTATAGTCTTAGAAATATGAAATCTTGTCTTTTATGGTACAGTCAGCAATGAATGTCCATGAACACATCCAAATTTTCATAACACCTAAACGCTGTATAGTTTCATATGTTACTGAACATGATGTAATACAAATATCGATTGGACACTTGCAAATAACAGAAAACGGTGTACACTATTTTTTCAAAAGTCGCTGAACATGTTTATTAGATTACGTACTTCTTAACTTCAGTTGGATTTTGACCTTTGAGTATTTAGACTGAAGGGAGGCGCCTTGAAGCGCATTTCCCCTCTGCCAAAAGTATGAACCCGCCGGGTATAACCGTTATACAAAACTGTTTCGCTCGCCTCTCGTGACATTTCAAAACGGCACGCGTCAGTGAATGAGCTCCCACAAAAATGACCAAAATGCAAAGAATTCGGGCGTGAAAAAATGTCTGACACGTCGAGTCTACAAAAAGACAACGTAACTTTTCATCTGGAAGTATTTCGTAAAGTAATTATTCTTGATTAATAGTAAAAATACGTGAAGTTTATAATAATACTCAACTTCAACTTCAAGAACATTCTACATTCTACAGGGTTATTTGTAATTCACTAGCATCCTTTTAACCCTAAACTCCTACCACTTAAACAAATGGTTTTTGTTTTACGGCTTTTGTCATAACTTAATATTTTTGGTGTAATAACGTTTTGAAAATTTGAGATTACCTCTTATTTTTACGATACTCTGTGTATTTGTATGGGAAAAAAAGTGCTTCATTTTAAAAAGTCGTAAAACAAAAAACATTTGTTTGAGTGATAGAAATTCAGGGTTAAGAGGATGTCAGTGAATTACAAATAACCCTGTATACAGATGCACAGCAGTAGGTATAGCACAATATTTCATGTCAATCAATCAATGTCTCATATTTTTCGTTACGTAGATTTTTATTGCAAAAAATGCGTTGTTGACGACTATATCTACCTGGAACATACAGTCCAATTAGGTAGGTATAATTTTGAGAAAGAAGTCAATCGACGAATCCGACTCGGTTGGACAGCGTTCGGGAAGCTCCGCAATATCTTGTCAATATACCGCAGTGCCTCAAGTCAAAAGTCTTTGACCAGTGTGTATTGCCAGTGATGATTTATGGCCGCTAACGATGGGCCTTATAAGAAAGCTCAAGGTTAGGTACTAAGAAGGCGATGGAGAGGGTTATGCTCGGAGTTTCTCTGCGGGATCGCATTGGAAATGATGAAATCCGCGCAAGAACTAAAGTCACCGACATAGCTTGAAGAATCGCCAGACTCAAGTGGCAGTGGACAGGACACATCGCTCGAAGAACTGATGGCCGATGGGGCCGAAAGGTTCTCGAGTGGCGTCCACGTAGGTAGGCCTCCAACAAGATGGAGCGATGACTTGGTTATTGTTGCGGGAACGCGTTGGATGTGGATGGCACAGGACCGATCTATTTGGCGAGCCTTGGGGGAGGCCTATGTTTAGAAGTGGAAATGATGATGATGATGAGATTTTTAATACAAAATAATGGCAAAATGCACTAGACAATGGCCAAATTATTTTCTGATGGACTCATTAAAAAAAAAGCGACTAACGTATTCAAATAATTTTTATTCCGTCTGTATTTAATAACTTCCTACTTGAGTAAGAACATAAAAACCTTACGTTACTTAATTGTATAATTGTACACACATACCTACAGAGGTTTTTATTAACATTAGCGTGATACCTACATACATTATAAATATTAATTAGTATTCCTTCATGCACTTCCTAGATCCAACAAATTCAAGTTTATAGACAAGTTTGACAAGTTTGACGACCGGATAGCCTAGTTGTTAGAGAACCTGACTATGAAGCTTGAGGTCCCAGGTTCGATTCCCGGTCGGGGCAGACATTTGTGTGAATAGTACGAATGTTTGTGCTCGAGTCTTGGGTGTTTTATTGTATTTAAGTATGTATCTATCTATATAAGTATGTTTATCCAATGTCTAGTACCTATAGTACGAGCTTTGCTTAGTTTGGGACTAGGTCAATTGGTGTGAATTGTCCCGTGAATTGTGAATTGACCAGATGGCCTAGTGGTTAGAGAACCTGACTACGAAGCTTGAGGTCGCGGGTTCGATTCCCGTGTCGGGGCAGATATTTGTATCAAAATACGAATGTTTGTTCTCGGGTCTTTGGGTGCTTAATATGTATTTAAGTATGTATCTATCTATATAAGTATGTTTTTCCGTTGCCTAGTACCCATAACACAAACTTTGATTAGCTTACTTTGGGACTAGGTCAATTGGTGTGGATTGTCCCGTGATATTTATTTATTTATTATTATTTTATTTATTATATTTATCGACACTTTTTCGAATACATCTGCACTAAAAGCGATGCTTTTCGCTATTTTTCCTTTATCTGTGCTATAAGACCTTGCATCGTACCAAATTTCAAGATTCTGAGTTTACCGGAAGTACCCTGTAGGTTTTGATTCCCTTGCGAGTAGTTGCGAGTTTGAAAATATGCGGCTTAAATTGCTGTTTCTTTTGATTGCGTTGACATAGAAGTTTGATTTTGTTACAGCTTAAAGGTATTATAGACCTGAGTATTTGATATGAATTTCAATTTAATACCTCTACGCGTTCATGAGGATAATTATGCTTTTCGCAATTTTTCCTTTATCTGTGCTATAAGACCTTGCTTCGTACCAAATTTCAAGATTCTGAGTTCACGGGAAGTACCCTGTAGGTTTTGATTCCCTTGCGAGTGTCGAAAATTTGCGGCATAAATAGATTGGACTGATATAGACAGACAGACCAAAAAAAAAATGCTTTTCGCAATTTTTCCTTTATCTGTGCTATAAGACCTTGCTTCGTACCAAATTTCTAGATTCTGAGTTCACGGGAAGTAAGTACCCTGTAGGTTTTGATTCCCTTGCGAGTTTCCAAAATATGCGGAAATTTGCGGCATAAACGGCTGTATCTTTTGATTGCGTAGGCATAGAAGTTTGATTTTTTCACAGCTCCAAGGGACAGTAGACCTGAGTATTTGATGTAAATTTCAGCTTGATACCTCCACGCGTTCCTGAGAAAAAGGGTCTTGACAGACAGACGGACGGACGGACGGACGGACAACAAAGTGATCCTATAAGGGTTCCATTTTTTCCTTTTGAGGTACGGAACCCTAAAAATTGATAAAAATCGATCAAGCCATTTCGGAGGAGTTCGATAAAAAACACCGTGACACGAGATTTTTATATAATAGAAGAAGAAGAAGTTGATTACATCGTTCCCAGCTTTCAAATCGCGATAACTCAAAAAGTAGATAATGTGACTACACATGTTCTTTCTGTGTGCTTTTCATGTTTTTTTTTTATTGTTAAGTTTTTTCTTGTACAAGAGCTTGTAAAAATGTTATTTTTTTTCTAACAGTCGCTAACTAGTTTCACACACATTTCAGAACAAACTCACCGCATGAAGACGAAGATAATAGTAGCAGACTTTTCAAACGGGGCTGAGATATACCCGAACATCGAGAAGGAGCTCAAGGACTTGGACATTGGAATTTTAGGTATTTTAATTTGTTTCCTTGCATACTTTTTTTAACCCCCGACACCAAAAGAGGGGTGTTATAAGTTTGGCCGCTATGTGTGTGTCTGTCTGTGGCATCGTACCTTTTAATTGGATTTACCGATTTCAATACGGTTTTTTAATTAAAAGCAGGTTTTTTGGCGATGGTTCTTAAACATGTTTCATCAAGATTGGTTCAGCCGTTTCAAAGTTATCAGCTCTTTTGTTAGCTGCGGCACAAAAAAAGTAATAGTACTAACGTACAGAAGAATGATTTAGAACTTTTGGAAGTCATTATTTGTTGCGCGGCTAGCGTGCGAACTGAAGGCCGAGCGACAACCTACTGGCATACTCCTCCCCGGAAGGAGCGCCGGCCTACCTAAACTGCGGAGTGAATCCCCCTGGCTGCGGAAGGGATCTTAGACGCGTAATGAGCATTTACTTTATTTTCCAAGATATATATGACCTAATTGCGTTGGGGTTTTTAATTTTTTTTAATTTATAGTTATCTATCTTCCAGTAAACAACGTGGGGCTGAACTACGATTCTCCAGTGGAACTCTGCGACGCACCCCTGTCTCGCAGTTGGGACATCCTCGTAGTGAACACGGGCGCCGTGACGGCTCTGTGCCGGATCGTGCTGCCGGGCATGGTGGCGCGAGGCCGCGGCTCCGTCGTCAACATATCCTCAGGGTCTGAGCTGCAGCCGTTCCCTCTCATGTCTGTCTATGGGGCAACCAAGGTATAACAACTGAAGGGTACACGCTAAGAATATGTGTATAGCTAGACCATTTAAATGAGTCCTCGCACACGCGGTACATACAGGGGCTGGGGGCATGACGACCAAGGGGAAGAGGTGCGGGCCTCTCACGGCCCCCTTTGTCGCCATACCCCACCAGCCCCTCTATCGCGCGGGCGAGGACACATTTAAACGGTTTAGTCACCTTTTTTGAAAAATGAGATTTTAACCTCAAAATGTAGAGCCCACAAATTAAAAGTTACCATTGGATTAAATAATAATAATGGATGTCTGTAAAAAATACCTACATTTTTCTCAGTTTTAAAGAAATGGGTATCATAGTAATTGTTTGTGATGAATAACTTTCAAACCGCTATTACTCAAAAAGTTGCTTATTGTACGTGACTTAGACATTTTATTTTCGTGTGTCCTTCAACTGTTAATAACGTTCGGATTATTTTACGTTACGTTACTGACTATATATATATAATACGGGAGGGGGGCTCTAGAGGGTTCCAAATTACATCTATTGGAACCCAAGCTAACCTCACCAGGCCTGTAGTACACCGTGCTGTAAAACAGACGAGGCTCTGGCACACCACCGTCCATTCCCACTGGACCAGCGTGGTGGGTTATGGTCCAAACCTTACAATATTACAGGTTCACGGTGGATGCAAACCGTAATGATTGGCTATCAATGAGAGAGGCCTATGTCTAGCAGTGGACGTCCTATGATTGCAATGATGATGATGATGATGACTATGTAATGAATTTACCATTGTTAATGATAGTTATTACTTCAGAATAAAAACAATAAGGCTGATTTTCACATTGATTTATAAGTCAAAATAATCTTTGATCTTTTAACATACTGACTAACAAATTGACTTTAAGTTGGTAAGGGAATTTTTTGGTCACTGTGTGTCAGAGGCAGCGTGAAATGACTGCTATTTGACGTGACGCCTTGCACCTCGATTTTTTAGTCTATTTTTTGCTTTAAAAGCAACCCCTAAGACTGTTTTCCACTTGTTTTCCACCAGATCTCTACGAGGTAATAAAGTTAGAGTCTAAATCAAGGTCAATTTTTTTTATTCAATTTAATAGTCTTCATATGAAGCTCCTATGAACGTCAAAGAATGCTACCACCGGTTCGGAAAAACCCTGTTAAGAAGAATCTGACTAGAAACTCAAATAGAGAGAAAATAAATCCGTATTATCGTGTCGTTTTCCTGGCTTAGCTAGCACATTGTTTAGCTAACCTCGCACAGGTTTGGTGGAGCAGGGCCTTGCAAAACCACTCTTCCATCATTCATGTAACTTATTGTACTTATTTAATGACATCTTAATCTTTATTATTCTACAGGCCTACATCAGAAGCTTCACCCATGCAATTCGCGAAGAATACGCTCCGAAAGGCATCTTCGTGCAGCACGTGGCTCCCTTCTTCGTGGCTACCAACATGAACTCCTTCTCAGAGCGGGTCATGGCCGGAGGGCCCTTGATAGCAACAGCGGAGTCCTACGCCAAATATGCCGTGGCTATGATTGGGAGAGTGCACAATACTAATGGCTATTGGGTTCATGGGATACAGGTACGTATTTTGTATCGGTGGATTTAGTATTCAAATCTAAATGAGACAAAGAAGCTATCGGGTGCGGTTTGTAGACGACCCCGTATTTTGTCGCCTGGAATGAGCGACAGTAATGCACGACCAGGGCCCAATTGCATAACAAAGTACAACTAATATTACAAGCGGAACTCTCGCTTTAGTTATATTAACTAGAAAGGGAGTTCCGCTTATAATATAAGTTGTACTTTGATATGCATTTGGGCCCTGATAATTCAATATGGTACTAACATGAGGTTATGAATTATCAGATACAGTTAGGCTCAGAAGTCGCTGAACACTTGGGTAGCTTGGCGCAATAACTAGTTGTGCTGTGAAGTTTGAAATATGTCACGTTAGTGAAATTGACGAAGTAGGTACTGAAATGTTCAGCGACTTCTGAGGCCGACCGTACTTATTCTTAGTACAGTAGAACCACTGAATCGGTGCCCACTGTCACAGTCACATAAAATGTCACAGTGACGTCGCATTGCTTGACAAGAAAAATCATTATGACGCTTACTGTGAGAACGTTCTATGATGGGTCAGAAATCAAATGGTTCTACTGTACAATGAAGGAATTTAATTTCCTACCCACCCAAGTTTGAATATCGTACGGCAAACTGTCACCATAAGAGCTAGCTTTTGACGTGTTCCAATTGACATTTCGACCTTAATGCATTGCGAATATTACACGACATTTTTACGAAAAGGGCAGGGAATTAAGTTCCTTGACTGTACATTACTGTCGTTAATTCCGGATCGATAATTACAGGTCGTGTGTTAACGGCACACTAAAAGCTCATGGAAAGCTGGAGTTCAGTTGTGTCAAATGCTTGAATGTTAAAATCTCTAGCAGAAATTATTTGAACTTTAGCGAATGACAGGCTCGTTATGCGGAAGATTTGACATGACTCTAATATACAATATACTTACCTAGTCTAGATGGTATCCTATTATCTCGCCTCATTCGTTTTTCGTTTAATTCTTATTTCTACTCATTCTGTTTCGTCACTCATTCTTTATTCGTCTTGTTCGCTATCCGTCAATATCTTATTTGATCAAATTCTGTAACTTGTCTCTCTCTTAATAAGTCTTATTCGTTTTTCGTCGCGGTCTGCCTTGGACTTATTCATTGTTTGTCTCGCTCGTTTTTAGTATCATTCGCAGTCTATCTTTACCGAACGTATCGAAATAATTTTGGGGAATAAGTAAATGAGACAAAAAACGAAAGGGATGAACGACCAATGAGGCCAAGGAAGACCGTGACGTAAAACGAATAAGACGTACTAAGAGATAGACAAGTTGCAGAATTTGACCAAAAATGACAGTGTCGGATAGCGAACAAGACGAAGACGAATACAGAATGAGACGAAATAAGAATTAAACGCAAATCGAATGAGGCGAGACTTTAGGATACGTCTAGATTGTTTTTGAGGATGATCAGATACCTAGTAGAAAAATTATGATAAGTATAACCTTACCATCTATGGACATGTGTTCGAAATAAATGAATTATTATTATGTTGGTACGGATTTCCGATCACGGGTCATTTGAAAGGCATTCATGGGGCCGAAGCCAACATGAAGAGGCCTTTGGTACCATATAATATAAATGAGATGGGCGCAACTATGGAGGTCTATCCCCTAATACACCATGAGGATGTGCTAGCGGACAGTCCTCCACAGTTGCCAATCTATTGCCAGGTAGGAATCGACATGGAATTGGCTATGGGGTTGGGATGTTGTGGACGGGATTACCGGGCTATGGGAGTGAGATAACGGACACCTACCATTTCAATATCTCATAAACTGAACTTTTGGTAGGCGGTGACTCGCCATTCACTAAATGGGCCCCTCAAACTATTGCCCACTCGGGGCAACGAGGCGGCAACATTGGTGTGAACGGCTAAGGATGGAGAGGTGTTCCTGGACTTTAAACTTCAAAATGCCAACTCGCCACTTACGGAAACACATCCATCCTTCGAGCATTTAGCTCTTGCGCTCCACTCTAGGCGGCCAACAAAGGCAAACTAGAGGCGGGGTGTTATTATTATTATGTTGGTACGGATTTCCGATCACGGGCCCATGGGGACCCGGTCATTTGAAAGGAATTCATGGGGCCGAAGCCAACATGAAGAGGCCTTTGGTACCATATAATATAAATGAGATGGGCGCAACTATGGAGGTCTATCTATTTATTATTATTATTATTATAAGGTGAGCTCTGTTGGAGCTACTCTCATTTAAACACTACCTTAAAATTATTTTTTCAAGAAGACAGAATTCCTATAATATCCGGATCCTGTAAGTAATACTGAATGTTAATATTTGTAACCTTTTTTATTTCAGGCCTTCTTCACGCATTTGGCACCCGTATGGGTGCGCACCAAGGTCGGCCACCGGCTGAACCAAAATCTACGAGACGAATACCTACGGAACCTCAATAAAGCAAAGTAGACAACTCATCTTTCGTTCACATCAGCAGCAGTGCTTTAATTAATACTTCTCACATCCTTTCTACTAGCCCAATAGATTAAGGAACGCTGAGCGAAAAAATATTAGTTTAAATTGTTTGTAGATCAGTATCTATTTCATTTTCATTTAGTTAGAAAGAGATAAACGTATTGATTTGAATTGAAGTGTGGTGCAAAAAGGGCTGTGACTGGAATTGAAATATTGACCTTACGAAAGCTGTCTGTGTTGGTATAAGTACCTGAAAATGGAACACACAAACACCATGTATAATCAATTATTGCTTGAAAGACCGTAGTGACGGTAACAGTGGTTATCAAATATACTTTCTTTATTAGTTCTAGAATAACGATGCTATAAAATCCAAATCAACATCAGCCGGGTCTCCACTGAGCGAACTGCCTACCGAGGCAGCCATTTTCGGCGCGATTTTGAACCTTGTGTCGAACAAAATTATGCCTCATGCGCTAGCCTTGTGAGGAAGCTCGCTCAGTGGGGACCCAGCTATTGAATTGCCAAAAACTCTTCTTACCTCGTGCCACGTTGGTGTGAACGAGCCATTAGTACAAATTTAGTGTAAACCGCCATAATGTGATTGTTGTGTATTGTAATTATAATTATATTTTAAAATGTGAAGAACGCGTTTGTTATTTTCTTCTCCTATGTAGTTAGTGTTCCTAGTCACATTTATATTTGCGTGGTTGATAGATTTTTAACCCGACTGCAAGGACGAGTTAGGCCTTGGTCTATATGCTGTGTTCGTCAATGTTCGTCGGGAGTGGTCGTTCTCGCCCGCCGCGTGCGACGTCCCGAACGCGGCGGGCGAGAACGACCACTCCCGAAAATTGACGAACACAGCATAAATAGACGCGGTGGGCGACAGGCCGCTTCCCGCCGCGGGTGGCGGATCAGAACGACCAAGGCCTTATGTATGATTATCGTGCGTGCCTTGTTAAAGTTAGATTTAAAAAATCCAAATGGTTCCAAACCAAAAAGATTATCTTAGTACCTAAACTAAAACCTTCACGGAGATTGAAAGTACCTAGAAAGGAAGTCAGCTTTATACTTTCAAAGCTGTCAAAGTCAACTAGAAGTTCGACATGAGTTTGTAAGGTTCCAAAACTTTATGTAATCTGTGTACAGAATAAGTACAGATACTTTCCAGAAATGTGTTATTAAAGAAAAGATTATTAAACTTTAATCAACGGATAACAATTGAATAAATCAATATTGTAATTAGCATTAGCTATGTTATCTGACAAAACGGACAAGTTCATCGAGCGCCCGTCCACTGATAAAACTACAGCATTGGAGATCGAAGAGGTATACTTTATTTCAATGATACTTATAAGAAGTACAAATTTGCAGTTTTAAGTACAGTCATAAGATAATACTTGAAGTGCAGAACCAAATCAGTATGAAAGATATGTATGAGCGATAGCAAGTTTTAAACTGAATTTCAAAAGAATTAGTACCTAGTAGGTTATTCAATTGCTACGTGACAAAGAGAAACCTGCGAAACTACAAACAAAGGCAAAGTTTGCACTATAATTTTCAAACAGTGGAGATTTTGAAACAAAAGATATTTGGTTTGGTATACATTTTCAGCTTGACCACAACGACTGGGTCTGCAGCGGGACTTGTAGAAGAATTACCGAACTAAACTAAAGAATATTCGCCTTTTTTACTTACATTCCTTCTAGAAGCGCCTTCAAACTTTGTACACATACTCTAATTGTCTGCAAAATTATAAGTCAGCACTTAATTAGGTAGTTGCCCTTTCGCGTAAGATCCGATTGCCTGTACAGTATTATTTATTTTATTAGCAGTACGGCTGCTCACCGAATCTAAGATTATTTAAAAGCGAAAAAGTTATTCGGGTGCGCCGGCGGGATTCGAACCCACGTCTCCCGGGTATGCGCCCCAACGGGTGTTCTACCAATTGAACCACGTCGCATCCAACCGACTCCCCCGAAATTCTTAATCGCTTACATACGCCAACAGTGGCGTGTGGTAACATCCATCGCAACTATTAGAAGCTACGACTCCTACGTTCCAAATTACATTGGAAATGCGTAAGAAATGATGTACCACATCTATTTATTCAAATATTATTTATTTTATTAGCAGTACGGCTGCTCACCGAATCTAAGATTATTTAAAAGCGAAAAAGTACCCGGGAGACGTGGGTTCGAATCCCGCCGGCGCACCTGAAAAACTTTTTCGCTTTTAAATAATGCCTGTACAGTGTCAGTAATAAACAAATAATCAACACATCTTTCCTTCAAGTCAGAATATCCTAACTGGTACACGAAAGAGTTCTTCATCAACTACTTCTGCTCGATGCCCGAAGAGTTTGTCTGGAATGTAATGATATGCATCATAGTGCTTACAATGGTCGTCGAAGCTATCATGGAGACTGATGTCTCGGGGACGTCGCCTCTGGATATAATCTACAACGTCGTGTATTTGGTGCATGTGGCCAGCATTGCTGCCGTCACCATTCGCCGGTCGCATAGTGAAGACATCACCCTGTCTATGAAAGGTTCACTTTGTTTTAATGCATAACTCGTAATTACAAGCTTTTATTTAGTTTCACCTGTCCCAATGTCAATCAGATCTGTCGAATCAAATCTTGCAAGTTAAATTTGACCCACTTCCCGATTACCGATTGAGCTGAAATTTTGCATGCATGTATAAATCGGGTCTATAAGGCTGCGTTTCCACCAGAGATGTGCGAGGATGCGTTGCGAGGGATGTGTCTGTCATGAACCAATAGAAACACTTCATTCACTTAGGACCTTATAAATTAAGTGTTTCTATTGGTTCATGACAGACACATCCCTCGCAACGCATCCTCGCACAGCTCTGGTGGATACGCAGCCTAATGACTCCCATAAAATCATCAGTGGTGTATGCAGTGTGGACTGCGAACGAACTCCGCGGACTGCGACGCACCCCCGTCCCATGTTTGCATGGACAGCTCATAAACAGTGATACCAAAAAGTTGTTTTTTTTTTCTGTAGAATTTTCATTCTGTCACAGGCGTTATCGTGGCTATAATTGGAGTTTTATCGTTCCTCAGTGGGTTTCCTAATGGACTTGGTGTCATACCTACACTACGCTCTTAATGTGCAGCGACAGGCTTTACTGAAGCTTGTCTGTTACTACATGCGTCTTCACCGCCCTTTCCGATATATTAGTAAGTGTTACTCTGAAATTATCAATAAAAGAATAGAAAAAATTCGTCTCCTTCCTCTCCTTGCTAGTACAGCATAAACATTTTTGTGTTTTCATAGATTTTACTAATAAACTTTTCGAAGCGTATTTCAAACAACAACCCTTTTTAACTTCAGAAAAAAGAAGGTTATCAATTCGGTTGTATATATTTTTAGGGTTCCGTGCCCAAAGGGAATAAACGGGATCCTATTACTAAGACTCCATTGTCCGCCTGTCTGTCTGTCTGTCACCAGGCTGTAACTCATGAACCGTGATAGCTACACAGTTGAAATTTTCACAGATGATGTATTTCTGTTGCCGCTATAACAACGAATTAATACTAAACATAAAATAAAGTTAAAAATTAAAAAAATCACGCAAAACTCACCCTTTCGTGATTTTTTCCTCTATATATACGCATAATGACATATCTACATAAATAGACACATACGCAAAATGCCACATACGCAAATTGACACAATGAAAAATGACCGCGGTGTAAAATGTATATCATGACAAATGTACAGTATACATTATATTCCCAATTCCAATCGACACAAAACAGTGTCGACGGAGCTCCGATCATGCGGAGCTCCTACTTCTGTGTGCTTTTGGCCCTTAGGGCCGATGAAAACTTAACATAACCTAAACCTAATAAGATTGGTCAATACAATACAATACAATACAAATATTCTTTATTGATCACCAAAAACAGTACAGTGACATTACAAAAATAAAAATTCAGGTAGACAATAGGCGGTCTTATCGCTAAAAAGCGATCTCTTCCAGACAACCAATTACTCAGAAATTAATAAATATCAACAGACGAATGTAGGTGGCAGAAATAACAGACAAGAGAAACGCAGTATTACTTAATAGACAACAAACAATAAAAACAATACAAATATAATATAAATTATATAAATAAACAAATACATTCAATATAATACTTATACACTACATATACTTAATACAAAATATCAATGGAAAAAAAAATGTCAAAAGGCCGCATGTGAGAAAAGGATTTAAAAAGGAAATTAAAGAAACAATATACTTAAACAAAAAAGAAAAAGAATAAAGAAGGGTCAAAGAGCGAGAATTACGTTAGTGACAAATAGTGAGCCTTTAGAAGGTTTTTAAAAATGGGAAGGGATTTTGCTTGCCTTAACGACAAAGGAAGAGAATTCCAAAGACGAATGGCGGTCATAGTAAAGGAGTTATGCAATAATGTCAATATGCGTATTAAGTATATATTGGTCATTACGCGTTTTGGTCCTTGTGCGTTATTTTTTCCAATACATATTGGTCATTTTGCGTCTAAACCTTTTTTTAAATTTTTCAGCTAATGACACAAGACATAAGTAATCATTAGATCCAATAACCGTACCATATTTTTAAAAATAGATCTAAGCAATAAAAAAAATCTCATCAGATCTAGTTTCGTGAAAAATACTTAAATCTATCAAGAAAAAAATATCTCACTAGATCCATAATGGATCTGGTCAATCGATCTACTGAGATTGAAGGATTTTTTGCAATAAAGAATGCCAGCTATAGTTATAATATTAGTTCTGTGCACGTAGCTAACGTAAGATTGACAATGACGATGGACAGAGAACTGTTAATTTGAGTTGGTCTACTTCCAGGGACGGTTGAGGACAACAACATGCGGGGCAGCCTCATCGTCACCACACTCAAGTTCATCTACGTCTGCCTCGTGTTGCGAGCCACCTGCGCCTACATGTGGCTCCACGTTGACTCTGTTAGTCTCCTCGTCTATCTTACAACTAGCTTAGTAAAATTAACGATTGACCAAGAACAACACAGACAGAACAGAATTCTAATCATCATCATCATCATCATCAGCCTATGTTTGTCCACTGCCGGACATAGGCCTCTCCCATGGCACGCCACTGAGCACGATCCTCGGCCACTCTCATCCAGCTCTTGCCAGCCGCCTTGCGAAGATCATCGCTCCACCGAGTCTGAGGACGTCCCGCGCTACGTTTGCCGATCCGTGGTCTCCACTCAAGAACTCGTCTACCCCAACGGTTATCGGTTCTTCGGGTTATATGGCCTGCCCAATTGCCCATTGCCACTTCAGCGTGCTAATGCGGTGGGCTATGTCGATAACTTTGGTTCTCTGTCGGATCACTTCGTTACGAATTCGATCTTTTAGAGAAACTCCGAGCATAGCCCTTTCCATAGCACGTTGAGGAACTTTAAATTTGTGGACCAGCCCTACAGTGAGTGTCCATGTTTCGGCACCGTATGTCATGACGGGTAGGACGCACTGATTGAAGACTTTCGTCTTTAGAATTCTAATATTAAAAACAAAACCAGCAAAGTGCATGTCGGCCCAAACCCAATTTGAAACTAAAGTATAAAAAACCCTTTTATTCCCTATCTTACGGGAATTTGACTTAGTCCCCTCAAGGCTAGAGTGGTCCACTAAAAAGGTTGAGGTTTTTGATCAAATGACTGTTATTTTTGATGAATGAAACGCTTCGTTCCCTAAATATCAGAATTGCAAAATACTAGATTGCCAACTTATCCTATTTCTAAAATACCAAATTCCCAGAATACCAGACTTTCCTGTCGCCGTGTTTTTCTCTATATCGGATTGCCAAATGGGTGCATGGTATACACCATGTTCCATTCAAAACCTAATTCCCGTAACACCAGATAGTGAAATCACCAGGCTCGTCGGGAAGGTCTTGGTCGTCGTGGGGAGGCCAGGGGGTCGTGTTTTAAGAGCCTGGTGATTTAACTATCTGGTATTATGGGAACTCGGTTTTCAATAACATGGTGTATGGAAAACAAGCTTTTTTGGTTCCATCATTCATCCATCCATCTGACTGTTTGGTTTCCTGACAAACTAGCTTGCGGAGAAGTTCGAGTCGGATTACATCGCTCCACCCGGCCAGCGGCTGCTGCTGACGGCGTTGCAGCAGTCTAATGATTCGGAGCTGATCTTCAACGAGGCGGGCAAACGGTTCTTTGTGGCGCTCTACGTCATCAACAAGATGTTTATCCCTATCGGGTAAGGATAGAGAGATATTTAAAGGGATAAGTTCGCCTTTGTACAGTCAAGTGTAAAAATATGGGTGCACACAACATGCTCATAAATATGTCCCATAGCTCTTATGTCGTCGAATTAAGGTATAGATATATAATGATGGGAGGATTAAATCGATACTTATTTTTGCAATTGACCGTACATGCACTTCAACGGTTGTCAATCAATTTTTTTCCTTATTTTTGTACAATAAAGAGTTGACATTCATACATACAAGTTTTAGCACATAATTACAATGCCTTTTTACTTAACTGTCCTCATGACATTCCTTTATTCCAAAATATAATTAATCCATTCTCAAGGCCGTCAATGACTCCCGACAATGACTTGGAGCGGCTGTCGTTCCTGCTGGTGATGATGATCGGCTGCCTGGTGGTGACGGGGGCGACCGTGGCCTCCCTTTCGTCCGTCATCAGCATCTATATGAGGCCGGAGGAGAACTTCAGAACTCGGTACCGGCTGATCATACAGGAGATGGTATGCATTTCTTTTGCGGCAATTGGATTGATGACTTTTATCGTAACATCAGTACAAATATAGTTAGTGCATCTAAAACCGGTTTTTATTATAAGAAGAAAACCGAAAATACCGGTTTTCTCCTTACAACTTCACATTGTGTCATTGTCATTGCAATGCAACTACGAAAATTAAATCCATTGCCGCATTTTGACATGAACTGTGTACCTACTATATGCATTCTGGGCATCTAAAACCAGTTTCTCCGGTTTACTTGTATAAAGAAAACTGGTCTTTTTCGGTTTTCGCCTTAGAATTAAAATTATATTTTGATAAACGAGGCAATGCAACCTATTCGCTTACGATGATCATAAATAAATGCAAACAGCTTCTGTCTATATCATCATTGCGATTTCGTGTGATCCCTTAACGTCAACAACTTTTCCACAAGCTAAAGTCGACTTTAAGACGACAAACCTTTTCATTCCGTGACTGTAAAAATCTTGAGAACGACCGATTTTAAATTTGACAAGCAGAAATCTCTCCTCAGACCAATTCCCGGATACCGCCAAGCCTTCGCGACAAGGTCGAGACATTCTACAAGATGTACTGGCACAAGCAGCGGGCTGTGTCCGAAACTAAGCTGCTGCCCAGCTTCCCGCCCGTGCTGCCGAAAAGCGTACACATTGACATATACTTCGAAGCAACGCAGAGGGTACAGTATTGGAGTTATGCTAAGGTTTGCTCCAAAATGCGGCACTGCATTTTGACGTTACAGTGTTCAAAACAGCGTCCGTAGGAAACCATGTCATCTGCATTACATACTTAATGTTTTAATTGTTTAATTCAAATTACATTCTCCTGTTGGGGAGCTTTATGTAGATGAAATCATCACTTTTTAAGCTATATTCCTGAGGGTTCTTGAGATGCTAAGGCCGTAGAGGCGAAGCGGACTCCAGAGCTCAGAGAGATACCATTATCCTAGGGTGGGCACTTGATCATTCTCTAGTGGACATGGCCCACCCAGTCGTTCTCTACGCTGTTATACGCTTCTGTCTAGTACTCCTATAATCATGAATTAATTTTGAGTGCGAGGGATAAAAGGTTCACCTTTGGCCTTGCCAATTGTTAAAAGTTGTTAGTCATGTCATTAGTATGAATACAAAAATACTGTTGAGATATCAAGATGTCTTTCAAGCTTACAACCGTCATAATCATAACCGTTAATCCTTCCATCTCTTCTACCTTTCATAAAACCTTTTTTTGATCCTACTGCAAAACAGCGGTGCACGCGCTGCTGTGTTCCCGCGTAGAGACACCAAAAAAACGTGATGGCCTTGAGACTTATTTTATCTTAGTCTATGCAGGCAAGCTGACTGTCAGATGGGCAGTGAGTGGTCACTACTTGACATCAGATGATTATATAGTCTCAAAAATAGCAATTCCTTCTACTTCTCCCTTTCAATACCTAACACATCTTGAGCAGAATTCTCATTATCATTTCTTTATGTTTCAGAGCCGTATCCTCCGTGATCTATCTTATGAGTACCTGTCAGAGCTGGCGCAGAAGATGGAGACCATCCATTATATCCCTGGCGATTCTATTATCAAGCGAAATTCTACCAAGGATTCCATTATTTACATTGCTTATGGAGACATAGAGGTCAGAAAAGCAGTAGTCATAGAGAAAAAACTTAGATTGCGATACCACCTATCGTAAATCGTATCCACTCATAATATTTTCGAGCTGAATTTTGAAAACTTCCTCCTGTGACAAATTCTTGGGTTGCTATTGCGTTGAACTTGTAAATAAATAAATATCAAGTGACAATTTGTTACACAAATCGTGTTGAACTTTGCTTTGCTTATTTTATAATCAGAAAGAAGGTAGCGATATTGACATGTCTTTTTATTGAACAACTAGCTGTTACCCGCGACTCCGTCCGCGAAGAATGGGGGGAGGGGGAGATATAAAATAGCCTACGACCTATTCTCAGACCTACCGAATACAGAGAAAAAAGTTTCATAAAAATCGGCCAAGCCGTTTCGGATTTTTATATATTAGATACTTTTGAAAAATAAGTCACAGCAAATATATATGTAACAATTAGCAAGGACATAATGGTCATTTACATTATTTTGGTCACATAAGTAATAGTTACTATTATTTCAAAGCGTTTTTCAATAAAAAGACTCGCCAAGATGCTTACCCAATAAAGCATGTAGCTTTGTTGCAGCAAAGCTTGTAACTGGACCTACAAAGCTTGTAAGTCTTGTGGGTACTTAGGCAACGGATAATTATATTACCTAGATAAATACTTCATGCATGACTCAAGTATAAACCTTTGTAGTCATTATAATCTCGCACGCAAAATCTGAATTTGCCTTTTTCAGATGCTGACAGCAGAAGACGACATCTCCCCGATGCTGCGTTTCACCCGCGGCACGATCCTCACCCCCTACGGCATCTGTCCCGCGGGGGGAGGCAGGGCGCATGTCGAGATCAGGGCTGCCACCTTCTGCACGGCGCACGTGCTGCGGGCGGCGGACATGTGGCGCACAGCCCTGAAGTACGGACGCGAGAACGGACAGAATTACATGTTGCAGTCTGAGTTCCAAGTCAGGATCCATTACTCTCTAAATAAGTATTACGCTTTCAGCGTGTTTGCGATTATTCTTTGCTCGTGAAAGCAAAGCTTCTTTATGCTTCTATTTCATGGATGTTTTCTATGTATTTATTTATTTATATAAGTATGTTTATCGTCGTCTAGTCCCCATAGTACAAGCTTTGCTTAGTTTGGGACTAGGTCGTTTTGTGTAAGATTGTCCCCTAATATTTATTTATTTTATTTATTTGGCAATCATTTCTAAAATAAAATTAAGGATGATATTTATTTTATTCCAGAGCCACATGAACCGAGTGAAAAGGCATTATGCTTTCGAAAGGAAACATGAACCAACAAAGTAAAGTTTCTTTTTACTAACATTTTTCGTTTGTTATTTCTTGGGGATAATAGTGAAAAATAGCATATAAAGTCAAAGTCAAAGTTAATTTATTTGCATAAAGTGTGGTACAAAATATTTCATAGTTAATTAAGCGGTCGCACACATTTTGCCAACTATTGGCATACAAACTGAGAGATTAAGTGCTACTAGGCAGGGCATGCTCTACAAAATTTTATCAAAGTCTCCTTTCCAATATTATAAATGTTTTCGCTTTACTTAACTCTCTCTGTCTGTCTGTTACCATTTCACGCTTTAATCGCTGAATTTCTTTAATTTCAATTTGGTATGGAGATAGTTAGTTGGACTAGCCAAAGGGGGTTATTGCCATAGTCACCACGCTACTGCTGTGCAACCGCAGTGGGATACCGAAAGATATCGAGGACGCTGCTGCTGGTCCTCCGGTATTAACGCGTTGGGTGCTGATGGCACGGGACCGATCTGTTTGGGGCGAGCCTTGGGGGAGGCCTATGTTTAGCAGTGGACGTCTTTCGGCTGAAATGATGATGATGGACATGAATATAGTTTCAGACACGGGGTAGTTTGCCCAGCCAGTAAATGTGGCTTAATTTGATCGACAGATTGAACTTAAGCTCACAAATATCAACAAATCGTCTATGTAAATGAGCTTTTCGAATTGTTTTTTAATCACACGTTTTTTTTCACAGATTCAAAAGCAGTATATTGCATTTCAAGAGAAGCCTGATGGCGCTGAAAGAAGCGAGAGATGAGGACGGGGAGCTTCTCCTCGCTCGCACCGACTACCTCCTGGAGATTGCTGGGTGCTACAACATGAGGAACGTAAGTGTAGTACCTAGCTGCTTATCAACGATAACCTGATAGCGGGTTATATGTCAAGTTACACCAGGTAGTTGTGTTAGTCTAACATTTGGCTGCATAGTGAATAGTTGCGGTACTCAGAAGATGAGCTCTGGTTGAGTTCGAAACGCGTCAGTGTAGTTTGGTGATGGTGATAGTTGGGTTTGTTGATTTGTGTTTTCGTACAGTGTGGTGGTGGAAGAAATGCATGAACACGCATTTCTTACATAAACGTAACTATCGTAAGGTCGCGGGCGAGCAAAGTGATTGTTTCAGTTCATCATTGATTATGGACCTCCGCAAAGTAACGCCTGATTCAATAAATTACTTGGTTATTGTTGAGTTTTGGGACAGCCTGTATATAAAACACAAAAATCTACCTATGTCAGTTACAGATTTTGAAACTATCCAACCGATATGCCCCGAACCGGTTTCATTTGACAGGCAATAATGCGAAAATGGTTAAAGACCACTAAAACAATGCATTGCACTTTCGGTCCATTCATGAGTCGATTGCGCGATCAAGTCGCGGACTAGAGCTGTATACAAACTTAAGTAATAAAAATGTTGGTGGCATTGAAGCCTATTTAATGCGTCGTCAGCTTCGGTGGTGCGGTCACGTATCTCGCATGGCGGAGGAAAGAGTGGCTAAGCGCATCTTCTATTCAGAACTGGAGGAGGGTAAACGAAAACACGGCGGACAGCTCCTTCGGTTCAAAGATGTGCAGATGCGACATATGAAAAGGTGTCGTATCGAGCCATCGCGATGGGAAGATTTGGCAGCACAGCGGCTTGAATGGCGCAGGACAGTGCAGAGGCAAGTTCGCGAGTTTGAGGAGCAGCGTAAAGCCGACCTCGATGCTAAACGCGACGAGCGTAAGTCTCGGCCACCTGCTGCCATTCATTATAATTACGTGGACGGTGTGCTTACGTGCCGGCAGTGCGGACGTACGTTCACAGCTATGATAGGCTATGTAAGCCATCTTAGAGCGCATGAGCGCCAAATAAATAGCTAGGAGTCGAAGTGGTCGCCATGGCCGAAACCGGTCGGATCATCATCATGCTGTTACTACCCTAATGGTTTATTCATATCTACATACACCGAGCGTGTCAAACATGTGCCGTATCAGGCACCAACATAATATTATGTTCATGCATTGGCCGGGCACGACCCATGTCTGTCGGTGCCTGCGCGGTGGTGACGATATATATGAATTCGTTAATAGAAACTGTATAGAAGAATATTATTTTATCTGCCACGGTACTTGTCTGACACGCTCGGTGTCTGTAGATAAGAATCTAACTTTATTACTGACTGTTTACCAGTTGCTGTGTCCGTTTTTTCTAGCGCGCTGACGCATCGTTAGCAGACGACGCTGATCCCATCTGTCTACGCCAGACATTCCCTTGCATCCTGCAACCATCGTCTTCCCTGCTGACTGCTTGGAACTGGCTCGTGGCTTGTCTTATTGTCATTATCTGCTTCGTAAGTGTCTTTTACATCCGTCTATAAAACTTTGTACTATGTATGTTGATAATTGCATCACCTGCTTATACTCGTATCTGAATCTTCTTTCTGTCTGGTTGTCTGCAAGAGAACGCTCTGTAGCGGGGAGGCCGCTCGTTGCTTACCGTGTATATTTTCTTAATGTACTAGTGCTCCAAACTTCTTATTATGTGGTGCACAATAAAGATGTAATGTATCTACCAGACATACCCGTACTACCTGGTCTTCAAGAAGACCATTCCGCTGGAGTTCCGTTTCTTCGACGGGGTTATGACCATCGTCTACGTGCTCGACATCTTCGCCTATCTCTCCACTGGAGCTAACGTCGAAGAAGGTTTGGACGTTTCTGATGTCATTTTGTATTCTGCTTCGGATACTAAGTCAGTTGACACCGAAAAAAAAAGGATTACTCCGCTCTTGCAAAATGGTGAACTTAAAATGATGATGTGATATGATGGCAGTTCACATACTATCATTGACGTTGCTCTAATGTCGATGAAAACAATGATGGTAAAGCCACACCGGTAAAAAGTTGTGGCAGGATAGTGATTTGACCTTTGGAATTTGTGAGTGAAATTACACTCTTGAAATTTACCATGAGCTTTTTGGTAAAGAAAAACGTCGCGAAGAACATACGCCTCCGAAGCAATTCAATGGTGTTGAAGTTCACAATATGCAGCGTACCCCCGAGGGAAAACCTCACTCTCAGCTGTAGAACTTAAATAAGGCGAAGATGAAGTCATTACTAATGTTGATAACCAATTACTCATTTTTCCAGGGGTACCGATCACGTTCGTGCAGACGTCGTCGCAGCAGATGCGGAACTACTGGTTTGCTTTGGACGTGTTCGCCACTGTGCCCTTTTTCGGGATGATTGCGGAGGGTGAATTTGTGGGGATCAATAAGATCCTCAGGTTACCCAAGGTATGTTGCAAGTTATTGAGACTAAATGAAAAGTTAACCGGTTAAACTACAAAAAACTGGAGAATACTTCTGTATGCAAAAGTACTTAATAAATCAAGTAGTGTGTAATTCTTAATTTCGTCCATAGTTCTTCCAGATGATGAAGACTCTGGAGGCAAAGTGCGTGTACCACAGCAACATCATTCGCTTCTTCACATACCTCCTGCTACTGGTGGTCGCGTGCTATCTGGTCGCCGCAGTGCAACAAGGATTCATGTGCTACCAGTTAGTTACCGTTAAGTTTTACTCTGTAAGTAAAATTAAAAAATAGAGCATAATTGCAATGAATTTGAAAAATAAAGGAATGGGGAAAGCGTGCCCGTTTGCCTGCTCGCGCTAAATCTGATTTACGTCGTCTAGTGTTGCATATCGATAGTCCAACATCGATAGACTATCGATAGTATCGCCACGTGTCAATGTATCGATAATGCTTTATAAGCAATGTTATTGATAGTGGCAATTGGCATTGATCACTTTTTTACAATGTGGTCTAATTCCAAAACCATTTCGAGGAATAGGTTTATTAAATCATTTTATAACATTGTAGAAAAAAAATATTATATGATCGTGTGTATTTTTGCAAAATAATGTTTGACCTTTGTTTGACCTTGCTGTGGGCATTAACTTTGAAATTCTTTGCAACAAGAAAAAAAAGCCGTGTGTCTAGTTTCTCTATACTATTCTCTGTCACTTCGACGTAGTTATCATCTGTCAATTTAAGGATAGGTACTATTTTGAAAAACATTCTTCGCGTTTTTCATATTTTAATAATGGATTTATACAGGAAATGTTTCATTCCTACTTGTGGAAATGATTCTGTCAATAGCCCAAACAAATTAATTGTTCGCATTAAAGAAGATTTACAAGAGAAGTGGTGCCGCAAAGTTAATTCAAAGTTTACAAGATGTACTTATTGTTTTGAGGATCATTTTAATGTAAGTATGGATTAAATCCGCCAAAGAACTTTCAAGGGAACACTTCTGACCATTTTATTTTATACGTAAAAAAATACTATAGCCGTAAATCGTTTTTTTTACCTATTCTCTTGGAAGAATCGGCAACTTTAGTGTTATTGTTATTGTAATGTAAAGTGACATTGTCAGATGACAACTAATCATCGATTGTGACACATTTTTTTTTGTCATTATGGCTGTGGTTTATACACAGATTCAGCCGCGGCATGTAATTTACGAGAAGTCGTATCTCAAATTTTCAATAAATTATAAAAAAATATTGGAGTGATGAATTGCTGAAATATTCAAATCAGTTTCTTAAAATGCTCTATATTTTCGATAAAAAAAATAAAAAGGGGGGGTTAGAAAAAATGATCAATCCCAATTCCATCGATATTATCGATAGTACAAAACAATCGATATTATCATTAGTATAGGTAGGTTGTTTTTGGTCACTACTATACTATCGATAGTATTGCCACTATCAATACTAGTATTGCTTATAAAGCACTATTGATGCTATCGATAGTATACTATCTATAGTTCTCCAACAATGCCGTCATCTACGTGCGGACTGCCAACATAGCACGCGCGCATATCACCAACCATTGTAGACTTGCGGTTCAATCCTTTAAGAAACGAGCCGGGGGTCTACCTCGGTTTGCTCTAGAAGGGAGCCTGGCAAAAACCATGTCATCGTCCCAGTCATGCGCTATAGATTGTTTTTTAGTAAAAACTCCTTATATTTATAGTTTTGGCCACTGCCTGGTAACCAACTTCACACAGCCGCCATACTGGACCGAGGGACCTCTGGATGATGAGTCAGTCAGTAGCCGACTGACATTCGGGCTTTACTGGGCCACCTCCATGATTACATTCACGAGTAAGTTGCTGAACCAATAATCCTATAAAGTAAAAGGAAGGATAAATTGTTTTGATTCACCGATTTTCCATAAGAAAAAATCAAGCTGGCTTGTTGAAAAGCCATTTATGCCGTACGTGCACACTGTTGCTGTAACTTGAAAAGAAACGGCCAAGCCACATAAATATTTTGACTAAGGTGTAGAGTTTATGAAGCAAGGGCTTGTAGAGTTAGTGCGTGTAGAGTTAGAAGCTTGGTTCTACATGAGACCTGATAACTTTTTGACAGTACCAGGTATATACTAGTCTCGTGTTGGTAACATTTTACAAGTTAGGAAGGGACGACGTTCGAAATAGACAAGTTAGGATGAAAACAAATTAGGAGTGGTCATTCATTATATAGATTCATTCGTAGGTTACTTCAAAAACATGCACTGTCAAACTAAGACTAACTAATTAATCATTGAATTTAGTTCTCGGACCTTTTCACAGTTCATTTCCCAATTATCTCTATGACCCTAGCAGGGTCTCATTAAACAAGGCAGCTAAAAGTAAAGTTGAATCCTTCACATTTTCCGTTTCATTTGCAGCGCATATGGAGACGTGGGGCGTTCAGAAGTTGACTAATGCGTTCTACACGATGCTGGTGCTGGAAGTATCCATCATCCTACACATTTTTATCGAGGCCGTTTACTCCGCCACCATCATGGTCACCACCGCTTTCAGGTTAGTCGTACTTTGCGGAGAATGATCAATCCAAACGGGTCAGTAGGGAGAAATCAGAAATTATAAGAGATAGGTAAGTCTGTTCTTCTTTTAGAATTTGTAAGATTGCTTGCAAAGATTTTGACCGGGTTTAATAAATCTAAAATCGACGCCATGGTTTCTAAGAACAGATTTCTCTACCTCTCATAGTTTCTGGCTTCTCCATAGTGACCTATTTTGATTGATCATTCTGTATAATGTGTCCAGAGTTGTAACATAACATAATTATAATAGATAGTTTAGCATGTTCCATTAGTTTGGAAGATGTTTTGTTGCAAAATTTGAATAACGTAGACGTGTTATGTAACGAAATGTATACCTATACCATAAAGTCGGGGTGCTTTTTCCTGAAAGGTAACTATAGGCATATATCCAAACATAAACTTCTAAACAACAGTCCGTAGTCTTATTTGGATTGTTACGAATAAGAAGTTTAGTGAATTGTCTCTCAACTCTACCGTTATTTCCAGGGAGGACTATAGTGCATGCATCGCCAACGTACGTAGCTTCCTCATCAGGAACAACGTGGACCCTCAGTTGCGGCAGAGGTTCATCACCTACCTGGAACTCTGCTGGTACACTGACAAGGTTATGTTCTTATTGATCACATCGGAATTGCTGATCGTTTGGCTGTGTCTTAAGATCGTGATGTCAAGTATTATCACAGTTTTTTTTATTTGTGCATGGTTGCATTTATCGTTAAAGGATTGTACCAATTGACTGTACTTCATCCACATTCGTTACCTTCCTACTAGTGCACAATATCATGTCGTCAGCGTACAACTCCTAAATGGTCACCTTTCGAACTCATCCACATTTATATGGTTTGTGATTACGTAATTACTAATGACTGTTCTGTGTTTTTTTTTTAACATTCTCAAGATTTGTGCATTCCGTCTAAACAAAGCGTCGGCTTTATTCCAGAAAAGCAACGCGTTGATCAGATAGAGCGCCTAAATCTGCATAATTCCCCTATACCAGCCACCGATTACGACATTCATTAATAGAAATGGAGTAAACCTTTGAGTCTAGTGAACGTGTACAGGGGCGGTACACCTATAAATAATACCATCTCTAGATTTTAAGATCGGTACGACACGTTCACAGGCCTACTCGATGACCTCAAAGCAAAGTTCCGTGTTCTACGACCTGCCTCCGCACGTGTACCAAGACATACTGGCCCGGCAGCGCAGCAAATACATCCTGTGTATTCCCTTCATGAAGGTATATCTTAGACAAATCAATATTTTGACAAAGTACCATTTCCCACTAGATGATGCCCGCAAATTATTATTTTTTGTATAATTGGCTAAGTAAAGTTTTTTGAAGAGGTGCTAATTATATTTTTTTTCGACAGTCGGCGTTCTGGAGATCGAGAAACTGCAGCTGTTTTATTTTATCTCCTATTGTTTACTGGAAATATTTTTTTGAGTGTTCGAGATGACATTTGTGAGATTTTATGGTTGACAAGCCGTTCGTGCTCAGAACTTAGTAGAAACAGAAAAAAAACCGAAGTGAACTGTTACTGCTGTCAATGTCAAATCGTTTGCGTTTCGTTTGCTTGGCGTTTTGGTGTGCTCAGTGTGATTTTTTGACTATTTTTATCGACCTTCGCATAAAATCCGGACTTTCAATTTTACCGCATTTCTCCACGACCTATGCACGATAATTGGATCACGCAAAAAGCAGTTCCCAAATAGTGATCGAAAGTATTCAATCGTGAATCACGATTGAATACTTTCGATCACTATTTTGGAACTGCTTCTTGGACAACGCAAAGCAAACGAAACGCAGACGGTTAGATTTCATTTGACATTGACAGAAGCAACAGTTGAATTCGTTTTTTTTTCTATTTCTTCTTAGTACTGAGCACGAACCGCTTGTCAGCCATAAAATCTCACAAATGTCATCTCGAACACTTAAAAAAATATTTCTAATAAATAAAAGGAGATAAAAATAAAACAGCTGCAGTTTCTTGGTGTTGAAGTCGACCACTGTCGAAAAAAAATATAATTAGCATCTCTTCAAAAAACTTTACTTAGCCAATTTGTTTATCGCTATCCCGCGGGAACAGTCTGTTTCTCCGGGATAAGATGCTTCTTAAGTGTTAATTCAGGTCGTACATTATCAGTGCGTCATATTTCATCCAAAGCCGTCCAGCCGATTTAGCATGAAAGAGCAACAAACATACTAACTATCGCATTTTTAATATTTGTAGCAGCAGTTGAAGATTTTGAAAAAAAAAACAATATTACAATAAAGCGATGATGACATCATCAACCAACTGATGTACTTTTTGCTGCAAGAAAACTTTTTCTAGTTGCATTACATTGCGGCGCTCAGCAACTTGAACAAGTTTTCTTCCAGGTTATTTTTCCTTAAATTAAATAAATTCGAATTCGTAGGCATATTATGTAGACTTTACAAATTAAACCCCAAAATTAACTGAACTTCATCTAATTATAATTTTAAAGCAGAAAAATACAACAAAACTCGAATTCCTTTTCTTGCCGCCATTCATCTCCATCCCCTCCCTCTGCTACATCCATAGACTACTCAAGACAATATCATCTTTTTAAAGTTTTTCTACATTTACATGTTTATTAAATTAGAGAGATCTCCGTCACCCTATAGATATAACTATGATCCGATGCTAGCAATGGGCTGTGTCATCTAAAAGTTTTGGGACAATCCGTACCTTATTACCATAAGGGGACAACCCAACCAAAAATTACGGGCGCCCCAAAAATCAGATGTAGTTTTTGTCGTCAGTGACACTTTAAGATTTTCTAATGGTGTCAAATATTGTTTGATGCCCACCATGCCCAAAGACCACTCTAGGGGTAATCCATTGCGCTAGCTTTCCAGAGATATTGATAGTATTCTCTCGTAGCTGCTGCATAAAGAAGACTTAAAGAACATATCCTCGAATGCGCGCATGTTCTACACGTCACCCAATGAGATCCTCCTCAATACCGGCGACATCAGCACAGAGATGTATGTCATCAAGCAGGGCATGTGTCAGGTGAGGAGACTTCACAGAATATGATATGATACAGAATATCTCGTCGTGTTCCGGCGTGAAGACAATCACGCTTGATGGAAAGCGAAGATGAGGCCTATGATGGAGCACGCTTGCCTAGTAAATATACTAGCAGGAAGAAGGCAGTTGAGCACGGTATTGCGCGCCCCCCAAGCAGTGCAAACCGTAAAAAAAATACGGGGCACTGTAACCCGTACGCGCGCGCTGCACAACTGCACAGACCCATCCTCCAGAATGGTTTCTATAGGCAACAGGCCGGAACACGACGAGAGTCGCAGGCGGCTTGGCTCAACTTATGGGGTGGTGACCAGCCACGGCCGAAGCCTACCACCGGAGTTGTATCGCTCGTTTAGCACCACCCAGGGGTCACGTGTAGGATCGTGAGGGTAAACCTATGGACGCGAGCGAAACCCCCCAAAAACGACGTAGGAAGAAATTCATTTTGTGAGGACGTACGAAGAAATTCTTTGGTGTATGTGAAGTTCCCAATCCACACTGGGCTCGGGTGGGTACTACGACTTAAGCCCTTATTCTGAAGGGAGGGCTGAGCCCTGCAGTAGGACGATACAAGTCGAGATGATAATGAACAATTAACACTTAATCACAGAATGACCTGGGAAAATAAGTAAATGGCATTTTAGTCCATAACTCTTGTGGCATTTCTGTTACTTTCTTATTATTAGTTCTACGGGAGAAACACTCTCGTTATGCAAAGTTTAATGGTTTCCATGCGTGAAAAATATGTTTACTCTCTTTTTCAGATTCTTAATCCTGATACTAAAGAAGTAGTTGGATCTCTGTTAGCTAAAAACCATTTTGGAGTTCTCGAATGCTTGTTGCGTAAGTAAATACGTTTTAGATTTATTTAGCTAGGCTTTGATTATTACAAATAATCAAAACTCAAATGGTTGATGTTGGAAAAGCGGCCGCTAAGCTTAAATGAGACTGAGCTGGGCATGTCTGCTGGATGCACCCACAAAGATGGACGCACTCAGCCACGTGGTGGGTACTGCTCGACGTAGATAGGGAGACAACCTAGATGTGGAGGATTATTCCCGGTAGTTTCTTTGAAGGGAGTACTGCGAATAATCCATACTGGGGTACAAAAAAACCGCAATCGTTCCTTCAAAAGGAATTACAGTGAATAATCCGATGCGGAACTGAGGGTCGTCTAATGTAGCTCTCGATAGGGAGATGTGGAGGTCAAGATGACTTTGCCCAGCAGTGGGAGGCAAATATAAGCTAATAATAATAAAGCTGCAGTATCCTAGTGGTTTGACCTAGCTGAAGGTCGTGGGTTCGAGCCCGAGTTCGCACCTCTGAGTTCTTTGGAATTTACTTGTCAAATTACATTTTAAACTTACCACGAGCTTTACGGTGATGGAAAACTTCGTGAGGAAATCTGGGCACACTTGCGAAGAAATTCGATAGTGAGAAGCTTTGATCAATTATAACTGTAGATCCACAGTCGCGCGCCCGAAAATGTCCGAGCCAAATGAGCGCCACTTAGATAAAAGTGGCCTTCTTTTTTCTCAGTACGTTGCGTGAAATTGTCAAGTTTAGCTGTCAAGTGTCAACCGAAATTCGACTGTAATGAAGTAAAGACTAGGTTCTAATTTCTGTGTAGGTGATGATTTTAATTGTTATGCAAACATAAAAAAGTTCGGACATTCTTTGAAGGGGATTTTGTTCGGCAATGTGTATCTTCAGTTATAATTGATCAAAGGTGAGAAGTTCCCAATCCGCACTGGGCCCATGTGGGAACTACGGTCGAAGCGCTCACTCTGGTTGGAGGACTGTGCCTTTCTATGGAACGTACATAGTACACAGGCTAGGGTGTATGTGTATATCACGGTTCTACCACAGTGTTACCTTCTACAAACGATATTGTTTTTTCAGGACTGCCAGCATTTTATACCGTACGAGCGTGTACCCACGTGCAGGTATTCTCAATACCCAGGAAACACCTCGTAAATGCCGTGGAGATACCACAGATCAAGGATGCTATAGAATTTGCGAAGGAGCAGCAGGTAAAGTCGATGTTAACAACGGAAAAAGTTTATACTATTTAAGTAATTACTGGCCTTAAGGTGCCCAACTTTTGAACTCCACCTACCTAAGCATTATATTTTTATTTTTGTAATGTCACTGTACTGTTTTTTAGGTGTTCAGTAAAGAGTATTTGCTTTTGTTGTATATTTTCAGGAGTACCATCGTCTCCTAATACGCCGAGAGCCGTTTGTATACTACCACACCCCTCCACCCGTCCCCACCAAGGAGACATTCAAACTACCAAGGAAACACGAGAAAGATCTCGCTTTCCTCCAACCCTTCAGGAAACTTGGGTTCTTTTCAGTTTTGAGGTAGGTACGTCTAGGTCAGCAAGGACCATTTCTGTTCGAAACCTGAAAAATCTCATTTGGAACTTTTGAAACTTATCCTTACGTCGGGTCCCAAATTATCATGTTTTTTTTCAATTTTGATGAATCTGAATAGTTTTATAATACCACTTGTTTAAGTTGCTTTTGGAGCATTTGAAATAAAGACAAAAGAAACGAAAGAAACAAAGAAAGTTATGCTCGATAGGCTAAACTAGCATGCACAACTAGTTGTGCGGTTGGAACTAGTTGTGTTGGTTGTTGTAGTTTTTCATTTTTTTTAAAATAATATGTTACTTAATCCCCATCGACCAACTACTCAATGAAATGTACCTCATACAAAATACTTTTTAATTTATTTATTTTACTTCTGTAACGTTTTTATCCTAGCATTTTGTTACTCTTACCTCATCTTATTTTATTAACACGCTGGCTGCCTACCATACTTACCTAAAGTATTGCTTGCACGCTTCACACAAATTTAGTGGTCCCAGCGCCGATATCTAATGACACACCGTCATTTCCTTTGCGATCTACGCGCAAGTACCAAAAGTCCTGGGATATTTGGAACTCTTAGCCTGTATTCTAGAAACGCCTTTGTCTCTTTTGATCTCATCTAGATGGGAAATTCTATTTCAAGTTAACCCATCCAGGTATACCTTCCCCCGCTACACCTTTCGTCCCGACAGCGTGTTTCTGACCCGCTACGAGCTGTTCCGCGCACTGTGCGCCCTTGCATCCGCCATGCTGTTCCCGAGTTACTCCTACATGGTGCTGCAGTTTCCGAGCCTTCGCTGGATCACGCTGCTGTTGGACTTTCTCGCCCTTGCGGATACGTGAGTTGCTAAAGATTTTTTTTTTATTATGAGAGGGACGCGAGCGAGCAAGCAGGTCATCAGATGAGAAATGATCACCACCGCCCATGAATATCAACAACTCAGAATGAGAGGGCTTGGGCCGTACTTAGTTCTCACGCGGGCCCAGAGCGGATAGGAAACGTCGACTAAATGTACAGAAACATGTCAATCTCAGTAAAAAAATCTTGATCAACTTTAATAAGGGTATTCAGTTGAGCTTACACAGCTACTGCCTGAAATATTTCAGAATTAATTAGGTTTGCGTAGGAGCCTAGTAAAGTAGGTATACCAAATTTTTGATCAATCCAGCCCATGTATCAATCCAGCGACTGATTCCCTCAGATTCTTCCGTATGCTGATTGGCTATTTTGACGAGAATGGCATTCTGGTGTACCACCCCGCCAGCACGGCTGCGCATTACTTACGAGGCGCCTACCTCGTTGACATTTTCAGCTGCCTGCCTCTTGAGATCCTGGAGACTGACAGGAGGTATCTTTATGGTAAGCCTTTTAAAAACATACATTCTTAAAAATCTATGAATATGGAAGGCTTGATAAATCAAGGCTTGAAAAAAAATAAAAAAAAGTCACCGACATGGCTCGAAGAATAGCCAGTCTCAAGTGGCGGTGGGCAGGGCACATCGCTCGTAGAACTGATGGCCGATGGGGCAAAAAGGTTCTTGAGTGGCGTCCACGGACCGGAAGACGCAGTGTAGGTAGGCCTCCGACAAGATTTAAATTATACTTTACACAAATATGAAAATGCTTCAAATACAGCACTGAAGACATTCTATTAATTTGTGTCCATGCTAATCGTCCAACTCTTCCCAATTCCAGGTGATTTCTACCAGGTGACGATGACGAAGCAGGTGCTGATGATGAACCGGCTCCTGCAGCTGTACCGGCTGCCGGGCGCGCTGGTCGTGCTGACGGGACACATGGAGCGCCAGGACTTCAGGCTGGTGTAAGTGGAAGGCTTAATGTAGCTCTGGCTTAGACCTGAGAGGAAGATTATTTTATTTTATTTTTTACTAGCTGTTGCCCGCGCCTCCGTCTGCAAAGAATTCGTTTATCGCTATACCGCGGGAACTATGCAATTTTACGAGATAAAAACTATCCTATGTCTTTACTAGGTAGCGACAACTAGCGCCATCTAGTCATCACATAAGAAACTAATTTCTACAATCCTGCATCGCGCTATCGAAGTTTCTCAACTCGGCTGCATAAATACAACTTCCAAATTTCATCCATCGGACTTCGGTCCCCAGACATAACATCTGCCTGGAGAGAGATCTCTCTATTGTAACTACCCCCAAATTGGTGACCCACGACATTGGACAAAATCGCAACCTTCAGACACACAAGACGATGACGCAGTCTCACAGCAAATCATACTCACCGCACTGTGCACCATTAGCATGTATCTATTATCTGCCTGGTGTCTACAGTTCGCAAATCCTCCCCCCACTACGTCCACTTGCCAATCAATCAACCAACGCTCGCCAACAAGGCTCCGAGCAATCACGCAACAGGCAACCAGAAGTAGCAGAGGAACAACAATGCTCGCCGACGAGGCTCTGAGCGACTGGCCCTTGAAAGCGCCCACATGACGCACAGACTGCACTCCACTGCAATTCGTATCGACCTCCGGTCTAAAACGGGGCTGATGCAGCGACTACTAGCGCCATCTAGTCATCACATAAGAAACTAATTTATACAATCCTGCATCGCGCTATCGAAGTTTCTCAACTCGGCTGCATAAATACAACTTCCAACTTTCATCCATCGGACTTCGGTCCCCAGGCATAACATCTGCCTGAAGAGAGATCTCTCTATTTATTGTAACTACCCCCAAAATACTATCTCCATACCAAATTTCATCTAAATCGGTTCAGCGGTTTAAGCGTGAAGAGTTAACAGACAGACAGACAGACACACTTTCACGTTTATAATATTAGTATGGATTATGCGAGGAATGCAAACGAGCAAGCGGGTCATCTGATGGAAAATGATCTCCACCGCCCATAAATATCAACAACTCAAAAAGAGTCACTGATCTGTTACCGGCCTTTAAAAAAAGGAGAGGGAATAGGGGATTGTGTCGTGCATTATTGTCGTTCATTCTGGGTCAATAGTAGACAAATACGAGTCGTAAACTAACCGCACCAAAAACTTATCATAGTTAATACACTTTGTAACCAGACTGCAAGCTCTGCCCTTGTTCCTCATGATGCTGAATGTGCTGACGAGCCTACTGGTGTTTTGCTCCGTGAGAATCTACCACTCCAGCGACGAGCTCCACTGGGCCATCGTGCCCAGCGAAGACAAGGGGGGATCCTGGATAGATCTGTTTCGGAACTCCTGTTAGTATTAAATTGTCGAAAGGCAACCTCTAAGTTTCCTCACTAGTTCTATTATTATATGTAATTACTCTATGCCGTCATACCACTAAGGAACCTCGCGCACTAGACGGCCATGACCACAACCACGACAAGTGGCCGCAACAACCAGATTAATAACTAAATTCTACAGATACCTTTCAACGTCGCACACTTGGTGGCACTTGGTTTTTTTAGTTAGACTCATCGTTGCGGCGAGTGGTCGTGGTCGTGGCCGTCTAGTGGCCGAGGTGTCTAACTGGGCGGTCGGGTTTTTTTAAAAATAAGCACAGGTAGCCTATTGATTTGATCTATGACCTCTCAAGCAGAAGATCATACGTTCAAACCGAGGGTCGCACTTCTAAGTTTTTCGGAAGTCATGTGCAAAATTACATTTGAAATTTACCACGACCTATAAGTAGGAAGGAAAATGCCGTGAGGAAACCGATACACTCCTCATCCTGAGAAGCAATTCAATGGTGTGTGTGTAAAGTTCTTAATCAGCGCTAGCCCCGCATGGGGACAACAGGCCAAGCCCACTCATTCTGAGCCCAGCAGAGGCACGTATATTAAAGGCCAAGATGATGAGATGGCAAGTACTTGATTATGACCATGATGTCTTGTTGCCGAGCAGTCCGCTTCAACCTGACCTCGTCTCCCTGGAACCTACACCTAACCTGCTCGTTCTGGATCGTGTATGAGGCCACCACCACTGGCTACAACAACTTCAACCCCAGCAACCTTGAGATCATGAATGTGCTGTTCCTCGCCATGGTAATAGGTAAGGCTATAGCAACGATGGTTTTCTGACAGGTGGAATTTATAGATTACGTTAATATCGTGATGCCCATTTGAAATTTGTGTCATGCTTAAGTTTGGCTCATTTAGTTATAAACTAACAACAGTACGTCTAGTCATTTCCGACCACTTTCGTCCGACCCCGATTATTCCTTCTAAAGTCATTAACCGTCCAGTCCAGAGATTGTTTTTTAGAAGCATAAACAAACATCACTGCGTTACTGAAACCATTTTTTCTTCCATTAAATCTAATTTTAAGCCTCCATTTGTTCTGTACTCCCTTGCAATGTCTTACGCAAATACCTTATGTAATCATTAATCAAGGTGCATTTCCTCGGTTGTTGTTAACTTATTTTTAATCGAACCGAAAATATGCAGCTTTTAGGCACCTGTAGCCGTTCCAAGAAGTTCTTCTAATTTTCAGGTGCGATGACGATGACATACGTGAGTGTGCGCATTATCAGCATCCGCGCGAACGTGAACACGGTGCAGGCGACCTTCCGGGAGCACATGAAGGACTTGCAGCAGTTCATGCATCACGAGAGGCTCTCCAAGACTCTGCAGAAGTAACACCTCACCTAGTTATGCTGCCCTAGTACCTACTTAGTCCATGAAATGACAAAACGCCTTCGATTAATGACTTTTGATGGATAAATTTGAAAGAATCAAATATATGGGATCTTGTACTAGATCAGCATTTTATGTAAAAGCGCGCTCTTGCAAAAAAAATCTAAGAATTACGAATTTTTAGGTAAAGATGGATAATTATCATTGATTCAGGTGAACTTTCATATCGTTAAGGGGTTTGCGGTTGTGAAGTTTCCCCTGTAGCATAGCATGAGTAGAATCATTTTGCAATGACATCTTCACTGGCAGTGATAGCTCTTTTAGAATAATTCCAAAAAGGCGTTGCTGTTTTGACGAGGGTTTGCATGCTATTAAAGGGACGTCGTAAACGAGTCTACCTTGGATCATTTATAGCAATTATAGCAAATTGTTACTAAGGAATAAAACGAAATTACATCACTAAAATAAATGATGACATTAGTGCCAGGACTAAAGGTAGCTAATAGTCATGATCTTTAATAAGCTTCCGATATTTAAACTAGGTAACTAGCGTCTTTAAAGCTGATTGCGATCTAAAACTCTCGGAAAACATATCTGATGCAATTAACCATGAATCATTTAAAGATGCTAACATTGGTGATGATAGCGTAGATATAATAACAATGTTTCAGAGAGTTAATAGACTACTACGAGTACAGCTGGGACAAGACAGGTGGCGTGGAGTATCGCAACGTGTTGAAGCTCTGCGACCAGATTACTTTACGCACGGATGCTATACTGCACCTTTACGGACCCGCATTTGCTAAAGTAATTCACAAGGATACTCTTTATTATAAAGACTTCTTCCGCACAGAATTCCAAAGAATGCCAAAAGCTTCTCTTTCATTGAAAAAAGCAAATATCCGGCAAAGTAACATCCAAAAATCTGAAAGCCTCAAAAGTGCCACGAGAATTCCGGCCTCTATAAATAAATTACCTAGAGCGTGGAATTGCATAATGTAGCAGTGGTATTGTGTGATTATAGGCATTGCAGAGAGAGATCTCTATCTATATTGTTGTCTTTCTCTCACTAAAGTGGAATGCCTGTAAACACACAATACCACTACATATGCAATTCCACGCTCTTGGTAATTTATATTCTATACTTATCATATCACGATCCGTATCACAACATTATTGATAAGTATCGTAGTATTATGAAAAATATGAAGTCATTTTTTGGATGTTTTGAAGCCGCGATTATATTACCATTAACAGTATCACGATAGTATTGACAGTCTAATCCACGCTAATGCGTCAGTAAAATATCCTCAGTGTCCAATCCTGTCTCACTGCGACGTGTCCCTGCTTCGTATCCTCGGGCGCGCGGTCCGCAGCGTCTACCTCCTGAAGAACACCACCGTCGTCGAAAAGAACGACGTCTTCCAAAACCTGTACTTCGTGGACAGCGGAACACTCCATGTCCGGACTACTTTTGAGGACTTCAGCACCATAAGGCGTTTAGCTATTGGGAGGTATATCAAGCTTGTTTTTATTGCGAATATTTGACTTTGGGTTTAGGCTGGAAAGTGTATTAAAGAGGTTCGGGAGTTAAGCGGTTTGACGTCAAACACGTAGATTTATACCGACATAGCTTGAAAAACCCCCAGACTCAAGTGGCAGTGGGCAGGGCATATCGCTCGTAGAACTGATAGCCGATGGGGTCAAAATAATGGAACGACGACCCAAGAATGATTTAACGCGCAGGCACTTGCCATCTCTTCCACTATCTCTTTCTGTAACCTCTGCCGGCACGACCCGTTTTTTTTTTGTTTTGATTAAGCCGTTAACTATGTACAAATTTTTTGAAAACGATTCATAAATAACTATGGTTGCACTTCCACAGTGTATTCGGCAACCTGGAGGCTTCACCGTCGCGTCTACCCGCGGTCGTGGTGGCCAAGACTAACGTACATCTACTGCTGGTGGGCTATTTATATAGTAATTTAGTAACACCATTGTGAAGAAAATTTGATAGTCAAAATTGTCGGTAATATCTGTGCACCTACATATTTGCCCTCATATAAAGTACATGATTGATTCAAGCGCTACTTCGCGAAGTTACAGTTGTGGAATGAAATGGCTCGTCACTTTTCGACTCTATGTCAACGAGTTAAGGTCGAAAAGTGACGAACCTTTTCATTCCGTCACTTTGCATATCAATATAGTACAACCATTTTCCTTTAAGCATCCGAAAATTTTCACAGACCTTTTTTTAATATTAGTAGGTAGGATCGTAAGTTAATAAGATACGAAGAGGTAGTGCGGGCAGCGCGAGGGCGATCGCTGAGGAACTCTTTGAGGGAGCTTAGATCGCACATTACCGACCGTTAGGCTGCGTATCTACCGGAGCTGTGCGAGGACGCGTTGCGAGGGATGTGTCTGTCATGAACCAATAGAAACACTTCATTTAAAAGGTCTTAAGTGAATGAAGTGTTTCTATTGGTTCATGACAGACACATCCCTCGCAACGCATCCTCGCACATCTCTGGTGCGCAGCCTTATGGTTTTCATACTTGCCCTAGGTCTTAATGAAGGTTTTAAAATACCTTCTAAGTATAACAGCATCTTCTGTGATATCTCAATCTCCAGGTAAATTCTCAAACCTTCCACCACGTGATAAACGACTGCGATTTCCCCTCCGTGCAGCGGCTTATGGCCAAGTACCGACCCAACAACGAGGTAAAGAATCAAGATTTAATTAGAATATGATAAGAATTAAGAAGGGTAAGAAGATATTTTCTCAAACACCAGTCAACGGCTGCTATGAAGTAAATCCTGACACATGGCACAACTGTGATGTTTCTGAATATTGACAATGTGAATCATAGGATATAAATACTATAGGTACTTACATACTTGTTGCGTGTGACAGAATAGTAAGTTTAGCATTTTTATCTATGGGTCACATTGACAGAAACGTCATAATTGTGCATGTGACAGGATTTACTTCATAACGCCCGTTGACTACCTATGTAGGCTATATAGTAGGTACGACGTTGACGACATTTGCTAGTGATTATGTCTAAGACCACCTCGACGTTTCACATATTGTTAAAAAAAAATAGCTTTAGCCATAAGTACATGCGCCTCGCACTTATAGCTCGCTAATATTGTATCACGTTTAATATTACATTTCAAATTTACGTTTAGTTTTACGGTGAAGTAATACATCGCGAGGAAATATGCACACACCTGCGCAGAAATTCAATTCTTCTGTTAGTTCTGGGCCCACGTGAGAGCTAAGTGGCAGCTACGGCCCAAGTCCTCTCATTCTGACAGGAAGCCCGTGCCCTGCAGTAGGATGTATACACCGTGAAATTTTAGTGGTTGTTTTCCCGAAACGAGGTGATTTAGTTTCGATTGTACAATCGATTTATAATTACTATTTTGACTAGAGTCAAAAATCCAATTGTGAAAAACGAATGTCGGAAATGACCGCCAACCAATAGTAACGCTTCGTTGGTACCTAACCTATCGTACGATCGTACGCTACTTTTACCAACGAAGCGTTACTATTGGTTAGCGGTTATTTTCGACTTTCGTTTTTCACAATTGGATTTTTGACTCTAAGTAGTCAAAATAGTAATTATAAATCGATTGTACAATCGAAACTAAATCACCTCGTTTCGGGAAAACAACCACTAAAATTTCACGGTGTATAGGCCGAGATACTTACTACTACTTACTCCTCTGGCGCAAAGACCCAAAGTGTGTCTTGGCCTCCAATACGAGTGCACGCCAAAGATCCCGGTCCTGTGCCGTCTCTCGCCAGTCAAGCTCAAGCTCGCGCAGATCCGCCTCCACCAAATGCTGGAATAATATCCCGCCGCCCTTTAGAAACCTGCAAAGTGATACTGGTTTTAGAAAAGCGCTAAAAAAGTTTATGTATGAACAACAGCGGCAACAGGAAACATTAACTTCAAATATAAGCTGTTTTTAGTTTTAGTTTAGTTTAGGTAGTCTGTGTTTTTCTTTGTTTTTCTTTTCTCTAGTTTATCTAGTACGTGTTGTAATAGTGGATAGTATATACCTGTTTTTTTGTCTTCCTTTAAGAAAACAAAACAATATCTCCCTTTGTTCTCTCCGATTACATACTTTTTAATTGACTTATGTGCACAATGTCACCTGCATTGACGAATGGAATTAGCAAGTATTCTTGCACGATGTTCACATTTTGTCTTTTTTTTTGTGTAATTAGGCTAATTTTATATTTTTTACATCCGTTTTGCGTAAGTTGTTTGTTGTATTTATTAAATTTTACAGTCACAGTAACCATGTCGTGCGCACGGTCTTTTAGGTTATAAATGTCTGCGTTGTGTTTGTTCGCCGCCAGACAGCGCTGCTCGTTGCAGTCGCAACGGCTGCGTTCAGCATACCGCTTAAGGCCGTGTTGCGCGACAGGGTTTCTGTGACTGATAAAAAGGGTCCCGCCGGAAGACCAGCGCTGGCTCCACCTCAGGAGTCCGCATTTATGCTGAGGCGGGACCTTTTTCACACACAATTTAATATTTTATTTTTTATTTTATTTTATATATTTTTTTTTTATAATTTTTGTGTGTGAAATAAACTTTTTCATTCATTTTTTTTTCATTCATTCATTCATTCATTCATTCACCACATCTGCCACGGTATCTAGGGCGACCATCGGCCGATATACCGAGATAGACCGAGATGATGGTGATGATTAGTTCTGTGGTTGTAGATGTACATTCAAGGCGGCGTGCGCGAGTCGGCGGCATCGGAAACGCGCGAGCGCGGACTCAGCTCGCCGATCATACTGCGCAGCCGCCGCAGACTCGTCAAGTACCTGCATCTCCAGAACACCGCCGTACAGGTGCTTCCTTGAATCCTGATGCCGTATTTTCTAAGGCGCAAGCCACACTGAAAGAGACGTGGAAAGGGGCCCCTTGAATCAGTTTTCATACTAAATGTATAGAAGCGTCGCGATCCAAAGCAGACAGAAGAGATTTGAGAGTTACTTACTTACTTACCTACTAGGGTGGAGACGCGGCCTGCGAACAAACGACGCGGACTGCGACGCGCCCCCGTCCCACGTCTCTTCTGTTTTGTGTGGTTTGCGCGTAACGCGCCGACATTCGCGATCGCATCTAGCATCTTTAATTTCTTGGGGCCGTTGAGCGCTTTAGGATACTTGAGGGGCCCCAGGGGCTAAGATCAACATACGGAGTAGATAAAACCAAAGTTTGCATTTGTTAAATTGTAATTTTTTATAGCCACTAGGGGGGCCCCAATTTCCACGGGGCCCTGGGCATGTGATTGTAGTTCATTTGCACCATATTGACTAGCACCATTACGATACATACTTAGCAGTACCGTAATGGTGCAAATGATACTAGGGCGGCATGTGCCCATAGTGCTCAGTGGGAAAAAGGACCTTAATCGCTTCCTCCATCACTTTCTACCCCTTATACCGAATCATTTTCATCCTTACACCGAATTGCATTACTATACGTTTTAATATGGGCCAAAGTGACCCCTCTTTTGGGTCACAGTACCCCAATTTTAAAGCAACAAGGATTTACTTCATAGCAGCCGTTGATTGTAATGTATCTTGATCTGTATGGACAGCAAAACTTCCCACAGGTCTACCTGATTGTAATCTGCCTGCTCTGCATCTACACTGACGTGTACAACACGGGGTTCCAAGTGAACAGCGTGCCCATGATCATCTCTTTGTACACGTTTGACATCGGTTTTGCTTTCAAGATTCTTCTCCACTACACCCTTCCATACATCGTTGAAGACAGGACAGATGTCAAAATTCTGTTGATGAAGGTCAAAAGAAAGTAAGTTTGGTTTTATGACAGCAGCGAGTAAGTGGGTCATCTGATAATAAGTGATGTGATATCCATGGATATCTCCAGCACCAGCGGATTACTGATGGGTTCCCAGTCAAATGGGATATTTAATATTGTATTTATTTGTCAGTAATTTTGCCGTCTGTCTTACATTCCACGCCGGATGCCATGTACGGAGTTTGCATAGGATACTACCATCCGTATGCTACTTAAGCACATTAATTCACAAAAGGGGATTGATTCTACCTTTGATATTAAATTGCTGTGTGGTTACTACTACTCATCTCATCACCATTATCATCATTTCAGCCGAAAGACGTCCACTGCTGAACATAGGCCTCCCCCAAGGCTCGCCAAACCGATCGGCCCGTAGCCATCCGCATCCAATGCTTTCCCGCCACCTTCACCAGGTCGTCGCACCATCTTGTTGGAGGTCTACCTACACTGCGTCTTCCGGTCCTTACCTTCCTTGTCCGGTTACTACTACTATTATATTGTATATTGCTATGCTCTTACAGGGTAAATATTGAAGCTATTTGCATGTACTTTTCAAGATCTTCGTCACAACGTTTGATGCAATAAAGGGTTTGAGTTTGATGTAGTCGGACTTTTTTGAAGCACTTTGTTCTGATGAATGTTAGCAATCATATTTTAAAATAAAACAGTATAAGTCTCAAGGAGAAGTCCACTTTGACAAGACTGACTATGACTGACTGGCGACGATTCTGTCAAGAGTGTGACGAAGAAGAAGATAAATATATCTTTTAGGTAGACAATAAGTCAATTCAAAGAAGCATTGAGTTAAGTTGTCATGAATTTGTAAATAGATATTTAAATTGATGCTTAAGTACAAGAGTAAGTATATTTAACACATCAGCCATAGTTTATCGACTGCAGTTAGCTATTTCCGTACTACAGCCCACCACTGTTTGATTCATGGTATCCATAATTTCTGGTTTGTTAGTAATAATAGGTACCTAGTATATTTTTCATTCTCTCTAAATTCTGCAGCATTGTAGTGTAGATCACAGGATTTTTCCCGATGCGTCGAATGTCATCGTAAATAATACTGTGGCTATAAAACAAATTTTGTGTTTCCGCTGTACACTTGCCAAACAACGTCAATGAATCAAATTTGATGTAAATATTACATCATTGTGAGACAAATACAACAATCTTTTAATGTAATGCTATGCTAATTATGTAATTTTGTCTCGGATAATTATAAAAGTTGATGCTTTCTGCTCTACCCATAACCACCACCACCACAACCATAACATACAATGTTTGAAGCTCTACCCATAACAATGTTCAAGGTAAAAGCTGCTTATCGAAAAGATAACATTAATTAAGAGATGTCTAATAAATGTGATTAGAATAGTCATAATCTATTTCGGATAACTAACAGAAGCCTGCTATTGTAACTAAAACATCACCAAAAATTTCGAACTTTTTTACCTGGTGGACTTTTGCAAGATGGGCCGACGACGATCTGGTAAAGATCGCAGGAACACTTTAATACGAGCTGCGGACGACCGATCGTTGCAGAACTCTTTGGGTAGGCATAATATTTGTCCAGCAATGTTCTTTTGGCTGATATGATCATAATGATGACCTCAACCTAAGTAATGCCAATATCACAACAATTCACTGGTATTATGATTGGTTTCGATACAGGTATTATAAAAGTGAGTTCAAGTATGACGTGGCATCTTGCCTTCCCATCGAGCTGTTCAGCTTCCTCAGCTCTCACCGACCCTGGGTACTGTTCTCCTGGCTGCGGCTTAACAGGATGCTGAGAATAGTACGTACACCTAATCTCAATATTTTGTTTGATATACTTAGGTACTTAATGCAATTTTTTGCAAGGCACGGAATGCTGAGGACCTGGGTTCGATTCCCAGCATTGGTCTTTTTTCTGGGGTTTTTTCTGTGCATCTATATTTCAGTTTGTATTTAGTACGAAATATACTTAGGTACTTAATGCAATTTTCTTGAAAAGTCGCAACTTTACAGGATTTTCATAAAATAAACCTAACCTAACCTAATTCAAGCTGTAGATTATACGATTTAAAAAGTTCGTTTAATTTGGTTTAATCAATAGTTAGAAAATTTTTGTAGATACCTACTTATATAATGTATAATGATCATTATGTATTTCGTCCATTAATCGTTTTAAACTTTATATATTTTAATACGTTCCCGCTGGAACCATTTGGGCGAGAGGCCATCCCCTCATTAGGATCAAAATATGTGATTGTATTAAGGTATTAACCATCCGCTCGTGAGGCCATAGGTCAAAACCAAACCACGGGCTACCACAGCTTCTTTACAGATGCACTACGTATTTCAGATCACAGTCCACTCCTGCATGAAGCATTTCAAGGACCACGTGGCCGGCAACCTTATATCGAGCGTGACCGTGCTATTCGTCTGGTTCACCCTGTTCGTGCACGCCGCGACCTGCCTCTGGTACTTTATTGGGCTCATGGAGGACGGAGAAGAACCACGGACCTCGTGGTTTTATGACGGCAAGTTTGGTGAACAGGTTTAACAGCTTTACAGCATATAACTGTCACGAGACCCTTTACGCCATAATATAATATTTTCAAGACGCGACTTACCTGATGAAAATGTAGATGAGGCCGAAGGTGTATCTCACTGGTTCAGTAACAGCCTATTCACTCTAGCCTTGAAAACCCCTTGGTTATACATATCTATGTGGGAATACAGACGACGGGAGCAAATTCCTTTCCTCTAATCGTTTTTGATGCACAATCGTAATAACCCCATTTTTTGAGAAATTGACCCGAGCGGCGCTTTGAGACTTTTTCCAGTCACTTCTTTACAGCCTTTCCAAAAGCGCTTGTTTGATGTTTCTATAATCTATATGTATATGTATATAGAGTTATTTCCAGTGTTATTTTTTCAAAATATTCAGACCGAGTAGTTTCCGGTTCGTTTTTGATTTGAGTTTGTTAAATTAAGGAGTAAAGTATTTTACAGACGCAGGCAAAGAACTGATTGGCAACAACTATATATCCAGCCTCTACTTCGTGTTGACCACCTTCTCTCAGAACGGCGCCGGGGACATCATGCCGAAGAAGCAATCCGAGGTAAGTCGACGATTTCCACTGTTAAAAATGCCATTCCTATACAAAAAGTCGTCTCATCTCACTTAAGTAAGTCGACTTCATGTGAGTAAGTAAATAAGTCGTGAAATTAAAATACCTACCCAAGAATATTAAATAAAAAACTGGATATTGCATGCCGAACATTCCTTTGAAGCCAGAAAAAATGACCTTGAATTACGTCACGCCGATCTTGCATCTCTTTCTTTAGGGTGTCCATAATTAAGCATACATTCGGAATATCCCGCTGAATTTGACATACTTTTATACAACAGATTGATTTTGTAATTTATTAAATTCAACCAATTTCAATTCAATTCAATTTTTAGGGTTCCGTACCTCAAAAAGAAAAAACGGAACCCTTATAGGATCACTTTGTTGTCCGTTCGTCCGTCTGTCAAGACCCTTTTTCTCAGGAACGCGTGGAGGTATCAAGCTGAAATTTAAATCAAATACTGTACTGTCCCTTGGAGCTCTGAAAAATCAAACTTCTAACCCAACGCAATCAAAAGATACCTACAGCCATTTGCCGCAAATTTTCGACACTCGCAAGGGATACTTCCCGTGAACTTAGAATCTTGAAATTTGGTACTAAGCAAGGTCTTATAGCACAGATAAAGGAAAAATTGCAAGCATAAATAGCAAGCAGAAAGCATACATTTTTTTGTCTGTCTGTCTATATCAGTAACCAATCTACAATGATCCCACACTGCGCACATTTTGCTTAGGAACATGGGTCTGCTAAGACTGGATGTTCATAGATACATATAAATTTGTACGGAACCCTCGGTGCGCAAGTCCAACTCGCACTTGGCCGGTTTTGTTATTAAATTTTTATTCAACCGTTTTATCATGAAAGTGAGCATCCATCCTCACAAACTCAAGTAAAAGGTACCAATGTTTTTGTCAGTCGTCAATATAAGGTCCATTTCTGGTTGCATTTCTATGCCACTCTGCAGTTACTCGGCCTTACTGATATCCGGCAAAAGGTTACCTTTTACCTGAGGACGCTACAAATACTTACTGCAAAACATAAGGGAAGTATTTGTCAATGGAAAAAAATAATAAAATACTAGGAAGTTATAACAGTTTCTTTATTTTCTACACATGTGAGAATAATATTGTTTTGTACTGAGTAGGCGTCCCGGCCTTTCTGGGTCATAGTCATAATCTTTAGGCTTAAAATGCAAGCTGCAAATTGTCAAACGCTCTACACCTCTTTCCCTTTATCGGTACAATCGACAGCCAATTTTGCCTCCTTCTTTCATCTTTTGGAAAACTGTAATGTAAAATATTATTCATATTAATTGTAAAGACACAAACAATAAACATGTTATTATATACTGTGATATGAATTATGAAGATAGAAACCGTACCAAGTTGATAGATTTAGCTCCATTCAATACGAATAAATACCATGCATGAAAAAGGATTGGTCACCCTAGTTGTAAAACCACACATTCTTCAATTTTTCATTTAAGGTCATGTTTAACGCCCAGGGACCGGAACCGCTTACCATTAAAGGGGTTTTGGATAGGGTATTTTATAGAATTGTTTTCAAAACCCTATGAATTTGGTAAGCAGATCATCGGGTTACCCGAAAGAAAGTCTGACCGTAATAACATAGTTAAGTCTGGTAAGCGCTTACCAAAAGTAAAACCCCTTAAAAACCCTTAAAAACCCTTAATAGGGTTACCGTATTCCACTCCGTATTCCGTGATTTGATTTGAACGAGCACCGAGATAGGTACCTATTTTAAGTAAATTATTACATAACACTTAAAAGCCTTAAGAGAGGAGTAAAGAGCTCTCAGTCTGCATAACTCTGACGATATTACAGAAACCAAAATATATATTCACGTTTCAAAGCATGCTTAATACATTGCTTTAGTTCGTCATCAATTTTGTGCGATTCCATTTTAAAAAAAAAACACAATTGTCGTCACATGATTTATGCCACTTTGACACCCAGCCGCTATCACCAATGAGCTGTAGGTACTGTATGTAAACAATAAAGGTACTGTATAAATGTAAGTAATTCGAAAACAATTAAATACGCAACGTCAATACAACTCCACCGCACTTAATTGACTGCACCCGGACCGGACCCGACTCGGTCTTCAATGTAAATAGGTAAAATGCCGCCATGAAATAGCAATCGTCTGCCTTAGTGCGTGAAAAAGAGACAAGAAAGGGGTAACCCTATTAAATGGTAAGTGGTTAAGTAATCAAGTTATCTACAACCAACAACAAGGGAAACCATGTAGAACACGGGTAACCTTATTCAAAACGGTTTCCGTAATGATAGGCTTAGCACAACGATAAGCTTACCATATCATAGGGTAACAGTTTAATATGGTTACCCTATGAAAAGGGTTAAGCAAATGAAGGGGTTTTCCGGTCCTTGTTAACGCCAAATAAACAAAATATACTTCTAACTTAACATTATAAACCTATTCGTGGGGTTTTTGAATAAAAACTAACAAAGCTTAGAAGCAAAATATAGGAAAATTGATTGCCACTAAGATTTATGAACATTTTCGTAAAATAAGTACTCACCTGTGAAGTTTTATGTCGGATTTCGGCCTCCAATTACTCCTACAATGCTTTACTATGCAATACATAGCGCATAACCCAAGTAAATCGACGAAAAACGTTTATTTAACGTAAAAATCCTCTGAAATTGGTGAATGACTTCTGACAATTCTGACGTGATTCTGACATATCGGCCATTTAGTGCTGCCATAGTACGCAGGAGGTGCATACCGGTGAAATGAGGATTTTGACTGGGTTCTTTTTTTTGTATAATACAAAGAAAACTAAGTAAATTTTATTGCAGAAAGTTTTATAAGAAAAATATAAATTTCTGTTGAAATTAGCTTAAAGTAAATTAATTAGGTGATGCCGGATAATGCGTATTTCTAAAAAAATAAGGTTTTTTTATAAATAACCTGGCAATATATCACAGAACATAGGAGCAAAGGTGAATGAACCTGGCTTCAACTCATAGTTCGGCAGGCAACATCCAGTTTTTTATTTAATATTCTTGTACCTACCAGTAGAGCGGTAGAAAATAAGAGCATTGTCAACCTTTTCTAATATTCCACACTTAATTTGGACTATGTAGGAAGTAAACCCGCTGCTCCCTAGTTCATAATACAAACGGTCGACTCATTCACTCGCCGCTTTCGCGCCTTTTTTTTCATTTCTGTAAGCCTAGCAGCTTAGTTGCAATAATTGCCGCGTGTCGCGCTCAGACATCTGTCTCACTCTCTCACGTGCAAACCAAATCAGTCGCGCTCGCTAGTTAACGTTCGTTCGTTCCCAGCGCGCGCGCTAGATCACGCGAGCAGTCCGCTTGCCGCCACCGTTGCGTGAAGTTACTTTCTAATGCCCAGTTTAAGTTGTGTACCTAAAAGTTATTAATCTTAACGTTTTGTATATTATTTTACTGCATTATAGTTCTTTCAAGTGACTCATACATGTTTTATTGCATCTCACCTCCACCTTCACTACAACTATAGTTTTGTAGCACAGATTTTTGAGTTTTCAGTGATATGATTTGAAAAATCGTTCTACATAGGTACCTATTATAGAAAAAATGCGAGATTTTACGCTATGCAATTTGGAGTACCTGCATTTATGTGGTAATAACACTTCGTTCATGTAATGCGTTCGCTGAACTTATTTCAGCCAATTAATTAAATTAATTCAGCCAACCAACATCTTCTTCACATTTAGTCTGTCCGCCTACTGCGGCGGCCATAATTATGCCGGTTGCTGTCACTCGCCGAATGTGGTCGATTATCGTGTTCTTTACTCTGTTGCGATCAGTGTGCTTAGTATAAGTTTTTACTTCACCAAATACTTCTCGATCGCGTTTACGTAAAAATTTCAATTCGATGGAAACACGGACGCGCGCGCGGAGACGCTGTCCATGTTTCCCTAGTAATTGAATTTTTTACGTAAACGCGATCGAGAAGTATTGAAGTGAAGGAAAACTTATACTAAGCATACAGATCACCGCATGTTGCATGCGTGCGGCGGCTATCGACCTAATGTAATTCCCTCGTTACTATTGAAATTTTCACGGTCCAAACAATACACACGTAAAATGCTAATCGTTCGTGAAATATTGTGCTAATTCTGAACTGTCTGAAGCCACAATGTAAACAAGGATCACTTGAGATCGGCGGGTTGTGTAATTTGGCATGCGTTCAACGCGCAAGGATCGGTTATGTGGAACGACTGGAACGGGGGCCATTACACGACGGCTGCTTGCTGTAAAACTGGAGACACACCTACAATTATAAAATCAGGGATAGATTCACTTTTGGTACGGCCATTTGGTTCTAAAAAAAGAAACGAACTTGAAAGTTGTCGTGTAGTTTTCAAAATAGGTTAAAAAGTTAACATACTCTGTCGGTTCCTAACTAAATGCTCCTCGCATCCATTTAAAGTTTGACTGGGTGGTTAAAGGGATAAGATTGCCTTTAAACATTATATCTTATCGTTCGCAATTTTATTCTGTTTGTTTACATGTTCCCGTGGCATTCACAATGGTAAGGAGATTCGTGTGGTTTTTAGTGGGTAAGTATGCCCCTTGTGTGAGAGCCCCACATACCCTGTTTCCCCGAACAGAACTGAATGCATAAGGCGCATTTTCTGCATCAAAAAAAGGACCAATCTGTTTAGTGAATCTTGGGGGACACCTTTCCTTGGGCTCACATTGGTTTCCCATAATTTAATAAATCATAATGTATCAGTCTCCGTAATTAACGTTAGTCATAAAGTGTTTTTTTTCTGGAACAGTATTTTCTTTAGGATTTTTTAAATGCCAGCTTATAGAATCGAGTAGGTTAGGTTAGGTTTATCACTAGTCACTACATAGTATAAAACAAAGTCGCTTCCCGCTGTCTGTGTCTGTCCGTATGTATGCTTAGATCTTTAAAACTACGCAACGGATTTTGATACGGTTTTTTTTAATAGATAAGAGTGATTCAAGAGGATGGTTTATATGTATAATACATGCACAATTGCGCCCGTGCGATGCCAGGGCGGGTCGCTAGTTTTATATTATAATTATAACAATTCCGAAGAAAATATTGTTTCAAAAATAAAACACTTTTAGAGATATAGAGAATAATACATTCATCATCATCATCATTTCAGCCAAAAGACGTCCACTGCTGAACATAGGCCACCCCCAAGGCTCGCCAAACAGATCGGCCCTGCGCCATCCGCATCCAATGTGAATAATACATTATGACTTATTAAATTACCTATGTGAAACCATAGATACCTGTTGTTGTTGCTGTTGTCCTGTTCAGCGGGTATGTATTACAATACCGAAGTACGAAAGGCCGAATGTATTAAAACATCGAATGGGTCAAAAGACCGACACGATTTTTTTCTGAAACCGTTAACTTTTTAAGATTGTTATAAAACAAACCTAACCTAACCTAATGGGTTCTGTATGATGCCGTTTCAATCAATTCTGAAAAGTTTACGGTTTCAGAAAAAAATCGTGTCGGTCTTTTGACCCATTCGATGTTTTAATACATTCGGTCTTTCGTACTTCGGTATTGTAATACATACCCTGGTTGTAATGATGATTGATGATACTTGGTATGACCCTTAATTGTTTATTTCCAGGTGCTATTTGTGTCGGTCCTCCAGGTGCTAACTACGATGGTGTACATGGTGTACGTGGGAGAGTTCTCCAACATCATCCAGTACACTTCATTTCGTTCCTTCAGCTATTACAGCAAATATTTGGAGCTGCAGGTGGGATTGTTTAAAAGTAAACGTAGACCAACGATGTATTGCATACTTTAAATCAATAAATACCATTTCATCATCATCATCATCATCCTTATATACGTTGCCGAGCACATACCTCTTCTCACAATAAGAAGCTTTGCGCCGCAGCTCCCACGCGGGCTCTGAGCCGATTTGGAATTTCACACCATTTCATTTCTACGAAGGTGTGCATAGGCCGAAAAAAATATCCAATTAAATTACATACGAGTACTGATTAATTAAATTCAGGCTTAATTTATTTATAACGAAAAAAATTGTTTATACTTAATTATTTTTCAATACAATTTACATATTGACAAATTCATATTGAACGGTATTATTTTTGTCAAAACATAAAATGGTCAATTCAAGTGGATTATTTTCCATTTGTTCTTAATGATGAGTACCTAATGAAACTAATGAAAGTAAATAAGTACGTACAGCATGGTGAAAACATCATGAGAAAACCTCTACACACCTGCGAAGAAATTCAATGGTTTCAATGGTTTGTGAGGAGTTCCCAATCTGCACTGGGCCCATTCGGGAACTACGGCCCAAGCCCTCTCATTTTGAGAGGAGGCTTGTGCCAGTGGGACGTATATAGGATGATGATGATGATGGCAGTAAATCCTCGCATATTCATCGAAGAGTAAACCTCCTTCGCCCAGGAGTTCCTGAAGAATAACAGGGTATCGGCGACGCTGGTGAAGCTGGTGAACAAGTACTCGGTGCATCTGTGGCGGGAGGCGCGGGGGGAGCAGATGCCTCACTTCCTCATCACAGCGCCACGCTGCCTCAAGCTGAAGGTCATGTCGGCTGCTTATTTTGATGAGCTCAGTCAGGTACGGCCCACTTAGTATACCTAAGGCGCAAGCAGGTGGGGCACACTTACATGTATCACACTTTTCATGCGACTACAGCGATCTCTGGTTGTTTGGTAAAGAACTAAATTAGCGGCTATCTTGGTTGACTTGTCAAACTTGTCAGTTGTCATTCATCGGCCATGGCCATGGCGTACCAAATTGTACGGTCAAGGACTTTAATTGATAGGCCACTTGCCAATGTTCGTATTTTAGCCGTATAGTGCAAATCGGGTTTAGCCGCTTATACTTCGTATATGCTGATTTGCATTAGACGGCTAAAATACGAATAGTGGCAATTAGCCTATCAATTAAAATTACGCGTAATTATAGCTGTACATCACTACCAACATAATATACATATAGATAGGTATACATCTATAGATACGTCACATTAGTTCTTCACCAGGGCTTAGGGCAGCAGCACCTTCCATACATGCATATTTGACCATAGAGTTGCCACTCTTGTTCATATAATATTACAATACTCTTTGGGCGCAAGCCACACAAATGAGACGTGGGACGGGGGCGCGTCGCAGTCGCACAGCCCCTTGCATCAGCTTTCATTCTAAATGCAAAGCAGGCAGAAAAGACGTGGTGGAGACGCGGCCTGCGAACAAACGACGCGGACTGGTCCTATTGTTACCAAGTCAGTGAGGTGTGGCGCGGGAAACGGATAGAAATATCTTGAAGACGAGCGATTTGGTAAAAGGACAGTTTATTACTGAAAACATATTATTACTTTAACGATGGTACAGTGAGCGATACAATAAGCTAGGGTTCTCACATGTCTTATGATCTAGGGTCACTCCACCTCATCAGGATGCGATGATGGAATCCTAGGGAAATCGAGGTCATCCCTCTAATTTTATAGGAACACCTATCGCGATTTTGGCATTTTTAGCTCTAAGTGAAGCATTTGCATTAAGAAAGTATCATTTGGTAAACTTTACCTGATGAAAAAGATCACATATGGTCAACGGAACTCGTCAAAGCTAAGTAATACTCACGCAGCTTTAAGTGATCTCGAATAATATAGATAATCGACTAAGAAGAAGTTTTAAGTTAATGATTATTTCGAACTGAAATAATCTGATGCTGAAGCCACGGTGGTGGGCACCGGAAGTCTGATATAAAACAAAGTAACTAAACTAAGCCGTGTTTGAGCTTAATATAATTGTCACGAGATGAAATTATCAGTTTATTTAAGGTACTTATCTTACGTAAGGTTTTACAAGAGTACCGGTTTCTCGATGTTTGTGATGATAACATGCATGAAAATGCAGATGAAATTTTAGAAGTTTTTTTTCAGCACCCTGTCTTCATGAAATGCGAGCCCGATCTACTGCGGCAGCTGGTTGGCTACTTTCGACAGTATTACTACGATGAAGGTATCATACCACTATCAGGATGCTATGTGACTATAGTTTTCGTTAGTATACAGTGTATACTTAAACAAATTTAATTGAATGTCTTTGTGCTTATACCCACCCTCATTCCTTAAGGTACGGTCGTGGTCAGTATGCTTGGAGATCAACTGGTACAGAGTTGGAAAGAGTGTTGTGTGATGCGGGATACTTATAGTTGGATCTGTGTGATATATCTTGATTTACGTGGATGGAAGGTCGGTCACAGCAGCAAAATAATAGGTACTTAGATGATGCCATAAAACAATAATTCCAAGACGTGACTCTTGTTCTATTTTACTTTATTTTCGCCCTGAAAACCAGACCAGTTTTCAATTAACTACAAAATTAGAGTTAGTTGCTTTAAATAGGCAATTGAGTTGGCAAAGAAGTGACGTCATAACTAGCTATTGCCTTACAAACAGTTTTGTTTTGATAGCTCATTAAATGTACGTCAACATTGGTGGTGTTATCATTCGTATTGGTTTTAGTTTATGGACATACTCGTAGATCTTTACAAAGTAACCACTGATTTAATGAACTGAGGTTCAATGTGTTGAGCTAATAAATATTCTTTCAGACATGTACGTGGTGAAAGAGAGTGAAATAACAGACTCGATGTATCTGGTCCATACAGGGAAGGTCGAGGAGAGGAGCGAGGATCACAGCGATACCGAAACATTAAAGATATACACTCCTGGGGAGTACATTGGCGTGGTAAGACTTTAAAATAAAACTAGTTTGCATCTTATCCGAGTGTTGATTGGCAATACCTAACTTGTGATTTGTGAGTCGGATCTAGAGAGATATGTGAGCAATCATGGCACTTTTACAAAAATATGCGTTTATAGAACAGACCCACTCAAACTATTAAGGTGGCTTATTGACAGACATCGCACAACCTAATTTTTTTAAATTGGCAAATATACAGGGGTAGACTTAATAATACGTGGGATGGGATTGTAAGTTTCCTATCCTATAGGTTAGCCAACCTATCGTTTATTCTTCTGCGAGGGGTGATGTCGCCAACATAAGCTAGCACTTAATAAAGTACGTACATGTAATACATTTTAATACACCGAGTAACGCCCAGTTCTGTTTTTTTTTCAGTATCAGGGTTTAGTCCGCAACCAGCCATTCCCCTACTCCTACCGCACTCTTGTTAAGTCCCAAGTTCTGACGCTGCGGCTTGAAGACTGGGAGTATCTGTTGGAGCATTTTCCAGCAAGCAAAGCCGCTATTAACAAATATCAAACGCTCAGTGGTGACGACAGTGATAGCTCCGACCGGAAAGCTAACAGAGGTTGGAAGTCACCCTCGGAGAGGTCTACGTATGGTCCGACAGGAGGACTGCCAGACGGGATACCAAGTAGCTCGTCCCGTGGATCGCAGCCATCACAGGTTCAATTCCTGAGGGGATCACCGAAAGGATCACTGGGAGGTGCATCAAGAGGGCAAGTAGGAGATAATTTGGATCCACTTCTATCTTCACCGAATCCAAGCACTTCTGGAAAGTCTAGTACCCGCAGAGTACACTCGACTTCTGATAGCTCCTACCAGCACCCTTCATCTGTTGTAAAAGAAAGCAGTTCAACTGTGCTATTCGAACAATTAAGAAAAGCTGCAATATCGATTCCCGACAAAGAAACCCAACCAGATGCAGAATCAGTAAAATCGACTGCATCAATAAAGAGCGTCGAAGGATTCTTGTCTGACAAGTACAACTTGACTGAGAACTACCCCATAGTGCCGTTCTCGTCTATACTGAGAGCTAATGAAAATGATGATAGCTACACGTCAGCTCCAGCAAGTCGTGACATCCACGTGAGATATCAAGATGACAACGACGAGCGGACGCAAGATACCAATAAAAATCTTTCAAATAACCGAGATGCCGCCACGGCTGATCAATCAACCTACACAATCGAGGAGATTTCACCAGATTTAGGCGAAACTTCTGTGCATGAACTGGACAACAAAACTCGTGCAAAGAGCAGGATTTCCCTTGTATCTGAGAACTTAAAACGAGATTATCTGGCATTGGAGCATGTTGCATTTGAGGAATCGTCGGATGCATCTCAAGCGATTTTGGTAGACCAAAAGGATCCATCACCACAAAATCAGAACACCGAGCGTCAGTCTAAAGACGAAAATAATCAAACGCTGATAGATTCCCGTAAAGCAAAGCAGACTACCTTCGACAGGCGTGTTTCAGAAGTTTATATACCACTGGATAATGCATCTAAGTCACCCAGTTTGAAATCGGTCACTGAGAAAATTTTGGCTTCATTGGATAGCGATGTTATAGCTAAAGATTCACCACTATCAAGACAAACTTCTGATATTTCTATATCGTCTAAATCTTCGAATGCTTCGAGCAGATCGGATGTCAACAAGCCATCTACTTCGAAGAAACATAGGAGGAAGAAGAAAAAAACACTAAAGTAAAAACGAGAAGAGATTAATTTTATGGCATGAAATAGAAAAGGAGCCTGATACTAATAAAATGTATCAGACAAAGATGAGGCTTTACTTTAAAATAGTCAATACGAAAATAGTGAGATAGCTTACTTACTTTTAGTCATCATATCAGCCAAAAGATGACCACTGCTGGATAAAGGCCTTCTATAAAGAGTTCCACGACGTTTGGACCTGCGCTGCCTACTTATACTTTGCTTGTAGAACTTACGGACTATGGAGCAGTAAGGTTGCCGACCGCGAACTGGAAGACGGGAGCCACTTGGGCTTACTTTAGCAGGTATATTTATTTATTTTAATTTAGATGACGACTGGTTTGGACTAGTTTTCCAATAGTACCTTATAGTATGTATGTATGTAAACTCTTTATGGTACAAAAATAAGGAAAAAAAACATTATTGACAACCGTTGAAATGCATGTACAAAGGCGAACATATACCTTTAAGGGATCTCTACCAGTCGACCTTTGTTATAGTTATTATCTTTTTTATTTTTCACCATCAAGTTCTTATCTTTACCATTATTTTTGCAATTTGTGAAATACATATTGATTTAATTAACTCTAAGTACTCACTTTCTTAATGACAGTAAAGTTGTAAAGGTGTGCAAGAAATTACAATCGTTTTTTTTTGTAAGTTTATTAGGACAGGAGTACATACATGCGCGGAAATGCCAAGAATTCGTCCGTGGGCCTATCTCAAAATAACTACGGTTCACTCAATATGTCCAGCAGTGGACGTCCCACGGCTGAAATGATGATGATGATGATGACTCAATATGTACATCGGTTCTGGGCATTCATTCAGTTTTCGTTCATCAATAACTGATTCGATTGGACGCCAGCCAAGTGGGTTATTTCAAAGCTTTCAGACTACGTATCGGTTTATATGTAATTCATACGACAGCGTTCGTGTTAAATTTAGTGAATCTTTTAAATAGGTAAGGTGGGGGAAGATCGAATGGTTTTTTGATTAGATTCTAGGGTGTGGTAGACTTAATGCACCTAGAGTTAATTCACCCAGCCATAATTCAGTCCAGAAAATAGGTAGGTTAGGTTTGTTAGGTAGCCTCTCATGCCCTAAGGGCAAACCGCCTAGAAATAGGAGCCGCCGAATCTGTAGGTTTTCACTGAATTACGGATGAATAAATCCTGGGTAAATTAACTCTAGGTGCATTAAGTTTACTCCACGGATTCTAGAACTGTTTACTTCATTCAAAGTATACATTGGAACTGTACCTCTACCATGAGTTACACTAGTTTACAGTGACCGTACTCGCTAGCGACGGCGTAAATGATTTTGTATGGAGAATTGTACTTCCGTAAGTGACCGCTAGAGGCGCTGCACAATTCTCCATACAAATAATTTACGCCGTCGCTAGCGAGTACGGTCACGTAAACTAGTGTAAACTCATGGTAGAGGTACTGGGACATTCATCTGCGGACTTGAGTGCCCCTGTTGTGAACTCTACGACGTCATTGCCAGTATTTTTTGACAAAGATACTTTAGACAGCTTACTGGACGTAATTACGTTAGAGCATGTGATGAGCGATGAGTGAGATAAATGGGAGGTGTGGCTTGGGTCTTTGTTTATTTTATATCCAGCGAGTGCGCGCTTCTCAATCCGCATTGGGTCGGCGTGGGAACTACGGCGCAACCCCTCTCGTACTGAGAGGAGTCCTGTGGAACGTATATAGGCTGGGATGATGAGTTCGCGAACCAAACTTGCAGAGCGACCCTCTGGCAGCTCAGCCTGGCTCCGGTAGGCTGTAAAATCCATCATGGAAGCCAAGTAACTATTTAAAAAAAAACAATGCTCTGGTGCAGAATAGATGAGGCACCACCAACTAATTCACATAGTTTTTAGGAGCTATAAACTAACTTACGTGTCAACTCCTCTAACTGTTTATTTATTTCAAAGCGACTAAAAATCTACTTTTAATGTTTGTTGTAAACTAATCGGAATGTCTGCTAAAATAGTGTGTAGTGTCTACTCAAACTGTCTTCATACGAATGACTTCAAATTAAAAATTTTAAAAACCGCCAACTCAATTAAGTCACATATAATTATGTTGGTAAATAAAGTAAATGCCCATGATGCGTCTGAGATCCCTTCCGCAGCTGACTAAAGAGCTGATAGCTTTGAAACGACTGAACCAATTTTGATGAAACATGCCTAAGAACCATCGCCAAGAAACCTGCTTTCAAATAAAAAAAACCGTATCCAAGTCGGTTCATCCGTCTAAGACCTATGATGCCACAGACAGATACACACACACATAGCGGTCAAACTTATAACACCCCTCTTTTTATGTCGAGGGTTAAAACTAATCTACTTAGATCTGTTCAACGTTACTTTTGCTTTTCGTTCTAGGTAATATTAGTAATTCGCTTCTAGAACTGATGGCCGATGGGGCCAAAAGGTTCTTGTGTGGCATCCACGGACCAGAAGAGTAGTGTAGGTAGGCCTCCAACAAGATGGAGCGGCCACCTGGTTAAGGTTGCGGGAACGCGTTGGAATGCAGATGGCGCAGGACGGATCTGTTTGGCGAGCCTTAGGGGAGGTCATTGTTCAATAGTGGACGTCTTTCAGCTAAAATTATCCGAAAGCGTAAGAGATAAGACAGCTAAAATAATGATGATGATTAGTAAGTAAGGATTAGTGTCAACTGCCCTTATTCGGAGCGACTTCTGAACTGCGTTACTGGTGTTACGGACAGGGCATTGAAGTGAGATATTAATTACATGTCTTACTCCAACATAGCTCATCGACATAGCTCAGAGAATTAGCAAGTTGAAGTGGCAGTGGGCTGGTAATATCTTTCGAAGGACCGACAACCGTCGGAGTAAACGAGTTCTTGAGTGGAGACCGCGTCTTGGCAAACGTAGTGTAGGACGCCCTCCGGCCAGGTGGAGTGAGGATCTGCGAAAGGCTGCTGGTAGAAGCTGCGGCGCTACTACGAAATTCGAAAATCGAAGTTCGTATCGTATCATCCCTCTCACTCTCGTGTCAAATCATATTAGCGTGAGCGGAACGGCATGAAACGAAGTTCGAATTATGCACTTTGTAGTATAGACGCTGGATGCGTCTAGCCGATGACAGGGCGCAATGGCGCTCATTCGGAGAGGCCTATGTCCAGCAGTGGACTGTTATAGGCTGATGATGATGATGATGATGATGATGACTCCAACGCATAACTTCATTATTCTTCACTTAAGAGCAACATACATCATTCATTCATTAGCATTAGATACATCAAGCGCTAATCACTCTATATCTTTTCAAACCTACCGTATCGTATAGTTGAATAAAAAATACAAGTAAAAAGAAACGACAGTTACATTTTCTTACAAAAACTTTATTATAAAACTCTTACAGCTCTTAACATCGACAAAATCTTAATAGAAATGATTGCTACTAGTTGTTCTTTGGTACGTTCGAAGGTCAGATGTCTTTCTCATTCAGCTTTAACGTATTATTTTATTGGAATGCCCAGCACTGGTTCCTTTCCTGGTGCTCCTGCCGTCGCCATGATTTTTATACAAACTCCTGTGCCATCGCGGACTTACATTCTATCGGATTTCTAAATGCTCATTAACGACATTAGCCTAACATTAACTTAGCTATTATAATTACGGTTTCTTTAATTACATCTGCGTTTTGACTCCACCCGGCTTCATGTTCGGAGTTGACTCGGCTCGGCCATCTGCAACGACGAAAATATCTTGTTGAAATTGTGGATAAACAGTTATAATTGTAGCGTGATTTGTGTGTTTATGTGTATCTTTACGATGGTTATAGTTCGTTAGAACAGAATTTACAAGCTAGGGCTTCAGCACGTTAATTGCTGTGATAATGTGTGTATCAAGTTTGAATCCCAGTTTAGGTTTGCAAGAAAACTCGCGCAAGTTGCATAGCATTGCGGCGTTCGATTGAACCTTCGAACTTGTTCGCCTTACGGTCCCGCAATGTAATGGAACGTGTATATTTTTTCTTGCAGCTGAACCGGACTTTATGATGATTTTTTCTTATTAATTGTAGTTATCTAAATATGTTTTCGTAATTCGCTAAATCTAATCGTTGATACGTCTTTATTGAAATTAAAACTGATTGCTCACAATGTCTCAACCAGAATAGTATTCGTAGTGTATTCATGTACTAAAGTACTTAGGTATTGCAAAAAAATACAACCGAATTTTAATCTCCTCCTTTTTTGAAGTCAGTTAATAAATATAGACTATTGTCATCCAATTGTTAATTAAGTCGAAATTAATAACCTTGTATGTAGGCTCTTCCCTCTTTCATCACCCCTAACGACAGTGGTTTTATAATGGAGAACCAAGTAGAGAAGACAATACCAACGAATTACTGGAATGTGTATCCTGTATTTTAAACTCCGTTCCATTGAGATGCATTCAAATCCAATTACTAGTCTATTGAAAATAGTTAAAAAATAAAAGACCAAAAAAAAACAAATATTCATGAACAAAGAAGAGAGGAAAAATTGGTTAGGGACGTTAAGGTTAGTCTATTGATGCCTTAGATTGTTTAAAAAATATAAAAGATTATTTACAGAAAAAAAACTAATAAACCTTTTGAATAAATTACTTCCGAGACATAAGCAGAGAATAGAGCTCTTAATGACAGCGTTGAAGACTTGACGCACTTGTGGCGTGTCAAGATATAATTTGAGCACTAATAACAGTAGAAATATTCTAAAAGTTATTTCAGGATTAGACTTTGACGCATTTTAGTGTTTCACAAAAATATATAATGTTCACGTGAACGCGTAAACACATTTTATAGTTTAATTTAAATGTCACAGTATACGTTATTTATGTTTTAAATGTTATTTTTGATACGAACATGATATCGTGTCTGAATTAAAACTTCATATGTGTTTATTTTGAGTTTTCGTTCAGTTGTGATGGCGAACATTATTTTTGTTTATTTGATCGCTGGCGCCGGTTGGCAAGACAAATGGATGGATTACTGGGAGTTTCGGAACGCGAAGCTTGGCATGTTGTTTGAAATCCGAATGTTCTCTAGCAATTAAAATTGTGGACGTGGAATTAATCGCGGGGGTGATTAATGTTAGTATACTTATAGTATAAATCTTCCCAGGTGAGTTTTTCGCTTCGAGCCATTACATTTAATTTGAACCTTACTACTATGACGATACCGTTTGTTTTGAAAGATAAGGGCTCGAAGCGAAAAATTCACCTGGGAAGATTTATACTATAACTAGCTGTTGCCCGCGACTCCCGACTGCGAAGAATTCGTTTATCGCCGTCCCGCGGGAACTATGCAAATTTACGGGATAAAAAATATCGTATATGTTAAATTCAATATATAGTATCTGAGTGCCATATTGCGTCGGAATCCGGCGAACCGTTTTCACGTGAAAGAGTAACAAACATCCACACATCCACCATTCTTCCGTACAAACTTTCCCTTTATAATATTAGTGCGATTTTATGCATCTATGTATGTAATGGTATCTTTGAACTTGGTTTTCGCCCACTTCTTATTGTGGTACCTATTGGCACGAAACTTAGTCATCATTCGTAATGTACCTAGTTCTGATGGCAATAGAATAGGTAGGTATTAGACTTTGTCTAATTTGAAATGACGCGCCCTACCACCGCATTTACGCACAGGATTTTTCATGCGATTTGTGGATCGTGATGTTGTATTTTGATCATAGTTCACGGATATCGACGCTCCTAAACAGATGAAGAGTCGTAATTAATATTTGTACGCACATATCCAAATCAACTGATGAATCCGGTCACCTGGGGCCACTTCCATGGACAGCCACTGTGTAAATTCTTACAACGGCCATTTCCTACATCGGCCACTTCCCCGAAAGTCCACTGTGCAAATTCGACGGTGCCCCGGCGGGCCTTCTATTTCTAGGCGGTTTGCTCTTCGGGCAGGAGAAGCTACCTAACTAACCTAACCTACCTACTTTCTGGACTGAATTATGGCTGGGTGAAAAAGTGGCCATTCTAGGGAAGTGGCCGTTTAAAAAATGTTGCCGTATTGTGACCACTTCCCAACTGATTATTCAGTAGAGGGCGCGGCATTTTAGCTTAGACAAGCTCTAATAATAGTGTCATCAAGCTGATCTGATAGAGTCGGGAGCTTGAGATTCGAACTTAAAGACAAGCTAGCGCCTTGTTTGGATTTGTTAGAATGGTCTTACGGTGTAAGTATTTTAACCAAGAACGATATCCAGGGTTTGATGATAAGCAGTCGTTACGCGTTAGATCTCCAAGACAGAACGACGTAGCCTAGCCGTGATTGTGCTTGTTAGAGTAGTCTTAGGGTTTACTTTGACCAACAATGGTATTCGGTTTATCATTAAAGCGTGTTTTTTTTAGTTTTGTAACTATATTTTACTTTCTTGGAATCTTTGGCACTTCTTTAACTATGTCAACGACTTCATATTTCAACCATCTTCAATGTTTGCATACTTCAGATTGTTCCTCAAATCGCTCGCACGCCTGTTTTATATCGTAGATACCTACAAAGAGTTTTCACCGCAATCTCAAAACACTTTCCAGGAATGTGGTCAAGTCCACGCTCGTTGAACCGATTTAATAATACACGTTTATTTCTGTCCGATAATTTTTCACACCTTAATTTTTCAGCGGACAAATTTTAACGGCCGTCCGTCCATCTGTCATATGCGGTGGCCCTTGTCAGCGAGGTGCGCCCGCGTCGCACGTCGAAGCTCGGAATGATGAATTGCGATGGTTTTTTCTTTCTGATTTAATTGATGACGTTCCGGTGTGTCACCACTATGCGGTCTAATTATTTTTGTTGTCTTTTTTTTTGGATGCTAATGAAGAATAGTATGTTAATCTACTTACTTGTTGTAATCGGCTTACAATTGTCAAACAAGCTAACGCGAATTATGTCTTTATCGATAAGTTCACTTTCCTATCCCAAACTCATACTAAAATTTTTAATGCGTTAAATACCTATTGTAATGGTGATCTTCAAAGTAAGTAAGTAAGTACATAATATATGTACAGCTTCGACGTTTATCCTGTAGCTGTTAGGGCACAGCAATACACCGTGAAATTTTAGTGGTTGTTTTCCCGAAGCGAGGTGATTTAGTATCGATTGTACAATCGATTTATAATTACTATTTTGACTAGAGTCAAAAATCCAATTGTGAAAAACGAAAGTCGAAGATGACCACAAACCAATAGTAACGCTTCGTTGGTATCTAACCTATCGTACGATCGTACGCTACTTGTACCAACGAAGTGTTACTATTGGTTTGCGGTCATCTTCGACTTTCGTTTTTCACAATTGGATTTTTGACTCTAGTCAAAATAGTAATTATAAATCGATTGTACAATCGAAACTAAATCACCTCGTTTCGGGAAAACAACCACTAAAATTTCACGGTGTATACTAATAGTCTAATTTACACTACCTACTAAAACGTTCACACGTTGTTTCATAAGAAAAACAATGAATGAAAACATTTTGAAACCGCAATTAAATAATGCTTGAAAAGATTCAAATAATAAATTAAATATTCGGGACAATTTTAAGAAATCTTGTATGTTATAAATGGCACATGTTCTCCGACACCAACAATATCACCTTCTGCAAACCATGATCATGGTGGTCTAAGAGCCGTTGAAGATCGACCTTCACCGATCTGTTAACTCGATGAGACATATTTTTTATCAAATATAATTTACTAGCTTTTGCCCGCGGCTTCGCTCGCGTGTACTATGAGTATTCCAAAGAACCAAGATATCAAGCAAGCAAGCATACAGGCAAGCAAGCAAGCAGATCCACAATTGACCAAGAAATCGGTGAACATACCTACATAAAAAAATACATAAAGTGGAATGCATAACCTCCTCCTTTTTTAGAAGTCGGTTAAAGAGCCCTTTGCGGCCTACTTACAGTATAAACTTATGAATTTTGAAATTTTAGCTTTCAACAACCAGTAAAACGCAAATTCCCGTTTTTTCCCGTTCGCGTAAGAATTTCGGGAAATGTTTTGTTAATGCTCCCCTACACTCCCCAAGGAATCCACTTGCCAAATTTCAGCTTTCTATGACCAGTAAAACGAAAAATCCCGTTTTTCCTGTTTCCGTGGGAATTTTGGAAAGTCCTCTCTTAATCCAGCTCTACACTCCCCAAGCAACCTTCATGCCGAATTTCAGCTTTCTACGACCAGTAAAACGAAAAATCCCGTTTTCTCCTTATTTCGTGGGAATTTCCAAAAATCCTTAAAACTGTTTTTTACTATTATAATTAACTACTTCTATGCCAAATTTGAAGAGTCTAGTAATTATAGTTCATAGGATCCCGTTGAACTGAATATATAAATCCCGTTTTTTCCTTATCCTTTGGATTTTAAAACCGTTGTTGTTTTCATAACCAGCGACCCGATAAACCATAGAAACAACACCCATGTTGATTTTCAGACTTTGTTACCCCTTTCCCCCCTTTTAGGGGTTGAATTCTCAAAAAACCTGAAACACGTGTTTACTCATTTATTATTCGGAGTACTTCTGTGAAGTTTCGAATAAAATAGTCAAACTAATCTTGTTTCCCCATACAAACTTTGGACCCCCGTTTCACCCCCTTAGGGAGTGAATTTTGAAAAATCCTTGCTTAGTGCACCCCTAGACCTTATAAGGAACCTACATGCCAAATTTGGAATCTCTAGGCCCAGTGGTTTGGGCTGTGCGTTAATATGTCAGTCAGTCAGTCAGTCAGTTTCTTCTTTTATATATATAGATAAACAAATATGCCTATGATAACTTGCCTATCGAAAAGTGTTCATAGATTTTTTTTTTGTTTTATTGTGGAATGCCTTTAGCCATCTTCCAGCTCCATCATCAGTACCTCTACCATGAGTTTACACTAGTTTACAGTGACCGTACTCGCTAGCGACGGCGTAAATGATTTGTATGGAGAATTGTACTTCCGTAAGTGACCGCTAGAGGCGCTGTACAATTCTCCATACAAATAATTTACGCCGTCGCTAGCGAGTACGGCCACGTAAACTAGTGTAAACTCATAGTAGAGGTACAGACCCTGGTTACCATGTGGGATCAAAGTACTCGTCAAGACAAATCAAACGAGTCCAAACTCGATGGGGTTGTGTCGTTTTATTGTGGAGTGCCTTTGGCCATACTGAATTACTTAATGAAATTACGAAATAAATTACGAAATAAATTATACGGACTCGTTTGATTCGTCTTGACGAGTACTTTGATCCCAGATGGTAACCACGGTCTGATGATGGAGCTGGAAGATGGCTAAAGGCACTCCACAATAAAACAAAAAAAAATAGCTATGAACAGTTTTCGATAGGCAAGTTATTCATAGGCATATTTGTTTATAAATAGTAATAATCTAAAGTATGTACAATTTATAAATAAAGGAAAATAAAACTGAACCTAAAACTAAAAATTTATAAATAAAAAATATCTTTTGAAAAATCCTTTCTTAGTGCACCAAATTATATTTAATAAAAAATATGTCTCATCGAGTTATCAGATCGATCTTCCACGTTTCCTCTACTATGGGCAAAATAACCGGAAAACGTAAGGTCAGGGGCCGCCAAATGTCATCCGGCTCCGGTTTGTCGTAACCCCGGCGCCACACATATTACAAATGTTTGAACACAGTTATTTGATCACATGTGTAGCACCGGTATTTGCTTATTTGTTCAATAGAACATCCATACAATCAACCATAGATCAAATATGTGTTCAAATATGTGTTGAAACATTTGTAATATGTGTGGCGCCGGGGTCACAAACACCTTCCCTATCCGGGTTCCCCCAATGTGGGGTCATGAAGCTTTTTTCAGGAGTATGTGCTTCCACTAAGGCTTCACAACTTTACAGTGGAAGCGCAGTGGACCGGCATCAAGACGGTAGAACAGCTGTTTAAGCTAACTAGGACAGGACGAGATTTAAGGAGCTGATTGTCAACCTTCAATAATGAAGTGGCACTACACCGTGAAATTTTAGTGGTTGTTTTCCCGAAACGAGGTGATTTAGAACCGATTGTACAATCGATTTATAATTACTATTTTGACTAGCGTCAAAAATCCAATTGTGAAAAACGAAAGTCGAAAATGACCGCAAACCAATAGTAACGCTTCGTTGGTACCTAACCTATCGTACGATCGTACGCTACTTGTAACAACAAAGCGTTACTATGGTTTGCGGTCATTTTCGACTTTCGTTTTTCACAATTGGATTTTTGACTCTAGTCAAAATAGTAATTATAAATCGATTGTACAATCGAAACTAAATCACCTCGTTTCGGGAAAACAACCACTAAAATTTCACGGTGTATAAGAAGAAGGACTATACTGTAGTGTAGAGCAAGAGTAGGCACTAACTATATTGTGATTTGTTTATTTTCCTGCGGAGTCTCTATTTTATTTACAAGCTTTTTATTAAGTTGCAAATCTTAAAAGTCGAATTTGCCCCACTTCTAGTGGTCGGATTCACTTTAAATTTGGTATACTTATGTAAGTTGGATGACAATGCTAGTACAGTCAACGAAAAGTACAGTTTGTGAAAAAGCTTGCATTTAAAATTAAATTATTAGTACGTAAATAGTTAATGCTCAGTCATCAAAGTTTTCTAAATAAATAACGTCATAGTTGTTGTTTTCGTCGCTTAGCGAGAACAGATTTTCGTTCTTTTGTAATGTCGTTGGTGGAATTTTTGCAGCTTTAAATAATGCAACGTTTTTATCCCAGCGTTATTCATCGGATTGGTTGTTTTTGCCAACATGCTTCGTAGCATGAATGTCATTGTGGTATAGGTTTGTTTTGGTTTTTGTGTTGTTTTCAAATTCTGATGTTATGAATATTGAGAGGCAGACTCGTAGTCACACCAGGTTGTCACACCACTATAGAGACTTATCCTTTCGGCTTTCGTCGGAAATTAGTCAGAAATCATTTTTATTTCGCATAATTAGGTAGGTTAGGTTCGTTAGGTATATTATATGCAAAATTTTAGCTTTCTACGGTCAAGGGCTTGGGGTGGGTGGAGATGCGTTAGTTAGCTTTCAAAAGTACTTCGAATTCAGCACACTGATGTTGTCAGTGTTTCATAGATCTTCTAGCACCAATTTCATCCGGGTTATGTTACTTAATGGTGTTTAACATTTGGTAGCATAGCATACGGTTGTGGTGCTAACTCTGAAAATGAGCTCCGGTTGAGTTCGAAAAGCGTCAGTGTAGTTTGGTGGTGGTGATGGTTGGGTTTGTGTGATTTGTGTGTGTTCGTACAGTGTGGTAATTTACACTATGGATTTGTAATGATCCGAAATAAAATATTTGAATTTGAATTTGAATTTGAGTGTGGAGGGAGGTGGAGTAATTGCATGAACACGCATTTCTTACATAAACGTATCGTAAGGTCGCGGGTGAGCAAAGTAATTGTTTCAGTTCATTAATATGGACCTCTACAAAGTAACGCCTGATTTAATAAATTAGTCGTTTCTTTGTTATCATCACAAAAAAAAAACTTGCTACCTATTTACTCGGAAATTGTAGTAGGTATAGGTAATTTTCCGAAACTTAGACATGTTTGTGAAATGTATGTGTATTGTCCGTCCTTTTGACGGACTGGCATGTTTATGCCAAAGCTCTGATCCGTCCCAATACTCGAAGACAAAGCTTGGCATGAGTACAAAAATTCACTAAAAAAAACAAAAATAATTGGTGCCGGCTTTTAATGTCCAATGAGGCGAGTTTAAGCCTTAAAACAAACACTTCACGTTAAATCAATTTTTTACTGTCATAATCACTTAGTAAAGCCGTTTCGGAGGAGTTCGATAGGAAAAACCGTGACTAAATTTATATATAGGTATATATTCGATTTAAATTTATCTTGTTAATTGGTCGGTAAAAGGTGTTAGGTAGATAAATCATATATACGCGGTATTTAAAACGAGGTAGCCTTGTTATAACACGGATAATTGTGTTTCACTTTTACAGCTACGCCTGCGTTTTAACTCGTACATACTCCCATACATGCGTAGTGCGTATCTACGAATAGCTGGAACGTTCTGCGTCACTATTATTTTTATATGCCGATAATAAAAGCTCTAAAGCTTGTTAGCGTTTCGATTCAATCGGCGAGTAAACATTTGGTTTAAAAACGTTTTTATGTTGCAAGAGAGGCTTATAACGCAGTTCAAATGATGAATGAATCAGTTTCCAAACTATGCTAAGATAAACTGTAGGTGTTATTTTCATTCGCTAAAGCAAGCTTTTTCGGATAGTACAGGTCGATTCACAAGAGCTGGCACGAATGGATTGAACGAAAGTAATGTTACTTTGACACTTTTGTAAGAAAATGACTGATGCATGACATTTTCATATATTTGTGTGAAGTGTATTCAAATAGGTAACACCAGGTAACACATAAATACTTTCATTCACTCATGAATCCACCTGTACTTTTTGTTCTTGAAGCTTTTCAACCGCTTGCCTTTACCGTTGCCCGTAAAGACATTAATAGAATGAAATTATTAACAACTAAATATTTCTTGTTAGGTAAGGTAGCGCAAGAACTTAAGTCACGGACATAGCTCGAAGAATCGCCAGACTCAAGTGGCAGTGGGCAGGGCACAAGAACTAAGGTCACCGACATAGCTCGAAGAATCGCCAGCCTTAAACTAAGTGGCAGTGGGCAATGCACATCGCTCGTAGAACTGATGGCCGATGGCTGATGGTCCACGGAGCGGAAGACGTAGGCCTTCAACAAGATGGAGCAACGAACTATGCTAACGACGACTAACTAACGAGCTAGGTGTGTGTGTGTGTGTGTGTCTGTCTGTAGCATCATAGCTCTTAAGCGGGTGAACCGATTCAGGTGCGGTTTTTTATTAATTGAAAGCAGGTTTCTTGGCGATGGTTCTTAGAGATGTTTCATCAAAATTGGTCCAGCTGTTTCAAAGTTATCAGCTCTTTTGTATGCTGCGGAAGGGATCTTTGGCTTAATTGCGTTGGGGGTTTTTAAAAATTTTAATTTATAGTTAGGTATACAAAAATTCTGACAAAAAACCGTCACAGGTGATCAATCAAACTATACTACGGATTCATTGTAACACACCTTCTATAATTTGCACGGTGTGAACAGAATAGGGAAAAGACATATTTAATTTGAACGATAGAATTGACACAATTAATTATGGCAAGATAAAAGCTAAAATAAATTACCATTAAATACACAAATTAAAGTCCATCAAATGTATGTTTGAATGACTAAAGTGATTAACGTTTGTTACGGTATTTACGATTTGTTTTGTTCGAGTTATTTTAGAAACTGTTAAATATAACAGTACCTACGTTTAAGTATTTCAGGTTACCAAATTCTACGAAAATGTGAACCATTTGGGTACAGTTAAATAAAACACGACCTGTTCTTGTCATTAATGCAGATTTGTTAGATCATTTTGGCCGAATCGTTATTTCCTAGCAGGAAAATTTTCATTCGCATTGTTTCCTTGATGCTTTTTTCTCACACTGGTTTTTTACTGAAGCTTATTTTCACAATAGCGTTTTTTCCCAATTTGGATTGACACAGAAACAGCGTCGACGATGAGCGGAGCTCCTTCTTTTGTATGCTATTGGCTCTTCGGGCCGATGCAAACTTAACATAACCTAAAACTAGTACCATTGATCAATAAATTATACTAGTACCTAAGTTTCTGTGACGATTAGAATCGGGAGAAAACGCGATTGTGAAAATAGGCTTCAGTAAAAACCATTGCGGGGAAAAAAGCATTCAGGAAAAAATGGAAACGGAAATTTTGCTACTACGTAGGAAATAAAATAACGATTCTGGCAAATTGATCTAACCAGCCCTACCTGCGCCGTGGGTTTGACTTGTAGTGTATCCTTTAGCTTATTTATTTTTTGAGTCGATGATTTGATCTACAGATAGGGTTTCGAGGAGGAGAGCTGAAAATACACCGTGAAATTTTAGTGGTTGTTTTCCCGAAACGAGGGGATTTAGTATCGATTGTACAATCGATTTATAATTACTATTTTGAGTAGAGTCAAAAATCCAATTGTGAAAAACGAAAGTCGAAAATGACCGCAAACCAATAGTAACGCTTCGTTGGTACAAGTAGCGTACGATCGTACGATAGGTTAGGTACCAACGAAGCGTTACTATTGGATTGCGGTCATTTTCGACTTTCGTTTTTCATAATTGGATTTTTGACTCTAGTCAAAATAGTAATTATAAATCGATTGTACAATCGATACTAAATCACCTCCTTTCGGGAAAACAACCACTAAAATTTCACGGTGTAGAGCTCATTGGCTTGCCATGGAAGAGGCCGTCGGAATCACAATCGTTTTCTCCACTTCTTTCTGCCACACGGCATAGGATGAGGATAGAAAGAGATGGTGAAAGCAGTCGCAAACGCCAGCCGTATTGGCCTCAGTTCTAGCACTGGATTTGACACAGGCTGATAATGATGATGAGAACCATAGTTAGTAGGAAATAGATAATACATCACGCCTATAATCAAAAGGGCACACGAAACGCTACATTTGCCTACCTACGTTTATGTTTCAAACGATAATGACGTAAAAAGAAGCGAACATACATTCATTTTATGTTTTTACCTCCTAGTCAATTTGCTGTAAATTCTAACACATTGCACAACTACGAAGTTTTTGTTTCTGTTTGTGATTATGTTTTGAGTTTGCATAGGGAGATTTTTTTCAAAACATATAATAGAAACCTCTATTACCCTTGTATTTATGGATGATACAATTAAATATATTTTAACTTATACAAGCGCCAAAAATATTTTATCGGCTCTCTTGTTATTTTAATATCAATTGCTATTTTTCTGTTGTTTTGAAACGGTGCCAGATCTAAGATGTTTTGTGCTCGTTAGACGTCCGTAGGTGTGTCTTTTATTTAAGGCGTCATTGTGTTTACATTTAAACTAAGATTTAAAATAGTTTTGCCTGAAGGAATCCATTTGTACACGATTTTGTTTTGTGATAGCTATCAAACATGGGCCAACCGATAGTGTTTTGGTAACCTCGACATTGGCGAAATCATCGATAGTCGCTTGAGCTATATTTTTAAAAATGAATTAAAATTGATTAGTGATTAGATTAGTCTTTTGGTGCTTGCTGTAACGAGCCTTGAAATCAGGACTAGGATAAGACAAGCCTATTTTAAGATGTGCATGTACCAATCATGATCATGTTTCACTTATTAAACTAAGCTTCCCTAGCTGAATCATTACATGAACGAGAATCATACTTTTAAAATTTTAAATCCCTGTTAGAGACTTACCTACCCCTCATTATGAATTTCTTTGCCATCACATTGCTCTAAAAAAAATTGTAAAACTTTAATTTTTGGCACGAGCTTTTTGACGGGCTGTACTTTTTGCTGACTCTATCAGTATCGTCAGTAATTTGAATTCGATCCGATGACTAGAAATTCCAACTAGCATAATGTGTGATTCTAATGATCTAAAGATTTTTTTTATAAGATACCTATAGTTTGCCACAGTCCCAGATTTGGGTAGGTATTGGGTAGGTACACTTACTTACGGAATCAAAATTGTTAAATCAACTTTCTTTATCAAACCAGCTTTAAGAGTTTTATTAGCAGGTAGACTTAAACCTTGAGTTCTTAGAATAGAATAGAATAGAATATTTTTTATTGTAACCTCTATTACCCTTAATTTACTTCTTAATTTACTAGTTGGAATTGCAAGTTAAAAGCTTGTAACTGATCAAGTTTAAAGTTAAAGTCCCTATTACAAATGCTTAATTACTTACGGGTAGTTACGGACATCTTCACTAAAACAAGCCAGCGTAAAGGAGCCAGAGGCTGGCTAGTAGAAGCACCAAGATGAGGTAGGTGGCGATAAGATTGGTGGCCTCCGCGTTAGCCATGGCTGGAGTCTACTGTCAACTGGACGTCGCGACACTGATCGGGCTTCCAGCGCGCGCGCACCCACGCGTGGCATTTATAAATACTGTCATATAGCCTCATATAGGACAGGTGTCGTTGGCTATTTTGAATCGTAGGCTTTTAGGCGTTGTTGTGGTTGGACGGTTGGAGAATGTGAAAAAAGAGGGGGGGTTCTGTGACAGACCAGTTGACGTATCGTGATCGATTGACAACTTTGATATTTTTGTCACGTGTGGACTTGGATAACACATGGACGAAAATATTCCGCATCAATTTTGCGATATTTTATATAACAAGTCAAAATCAAAACGTAATAAACCAAAATGTAAGTAGGCTACAAAGGGCTCTTTACATGTTACTTTTTATACTACAAGCGCATTCGGAGAGTCCATCATTGTCTAAGAAGAATGTGCCGCAAGAAACCTGCCAGAAAGTACCTAATTGGGATGTCCCAATTTTTGACAACGTATAATAAATCGAAAACCGTTTGGAGAAATAGGCTTTGTGAAGCGTTCTCAGAAATCAGATTCCAAAAATATGATAAAATGAATTAAATAAAGAAAATTTAAGTGATGACCTTCATTTGACCCCTGCAGTGAATCGTCACAAAGGAAGGTATAAAGCAGGTCTACACTCTAAAGCAAATTGACAGTTTGAAATGTTGCTGTCCTGCTTATAACAGCAAAGAGTGACAAAGACAGAACTTTAATCACACGATGCGCACCTGGCTTTAAACAGTTGTCATTTATCGTAAAGTCCGAAATGTATACGAGTATTTCCAATGTATTTTTACAAATTTAATTATTAAATTACTACGTTATAAGTAAATATAAAAAAAATTAAATATCAGATTTTAATAAAAAATATCTATTTACTATCACACCATTTAACAAACAGGAATAATTGAAGCTAAAAGAAGAGAAATAAATAAAACTATATTTTGTCATGGTTCATTTAGGACCCTAAGCCGTACTTGTACTTATTATTGACAGTGACAAGACAAATCAGAGGCCCTACCACGAAGTGCATAATTCGAACTTCGTTTTGTGCAGTCCCGCTCACGCTAATATGATTTGACACGAGAGTGAGAGGGATAATACGATACGAACTTCGATTTTCGAATTTCGTAGTAGCGCCTCAGCAGTGCCACAGATTATGTTATGTACGACTTGAATTTTTCTAGGTAATGGAACGTGGCTCTCTCACTGTGACGTCATCAAACGTATTTCTTAAAAAAATTATAAAAAATTAAATACTCAACCAAATTCAAAATCGATGAAAATGGTATCTTAAAATATCCTATTCTTTCCAAATAAAATATAAAAACTATAGGTTATTTTTTTTGGTGCATCCCAATTAACTGTTCAAAAAGTGCATCCACGCTCAGTCTGGGTCATTGGATTGTTGACCATTGTTGACCGTTGTTGAAGTAAGTGTATCGATTTCCCCTTGGGATAGAATAAAGTGAAACTGTGTACGCGTTTTTTGGTGAAGGCAATAGGTACTATTAGTCTATTACTTCCAAAAAGTACCATCATATTTTGACATTGACGTCCTTCAAGTCAAGGATTGATATCCTTAATATAACTTAATAATATTGAATACAAAATACGTTATAATTTCATTAGTAATCAAAGTCAAAGTTATTTTTTTCAGTTTCAGCTTCAATTGAAGCTCTTGTGAACGTTGAAGGGTTTGGAACAACCCTGTTGAGAAGAATCCGGCAAGAAACGCAACAAGGTGTATACTTCATTTAATTTAGAATTGAAAATCACAACATCATTATATTGCGGCTCGTCGACTATTTCTTACCTAGCAAATAGTACAGTACAATAGTCTGGGAGCCGCAAAATAAAATTGTTTTAATGTCACTTTATTTGCGTGTCGTCAATTGTTACTCTAGTACAAATTGTAAAGAGATTACAGTTCACGAGCCGCAATATAATGTTGTTGTGGTTTATAAGTCTAAATTAAATGGAGTAGAGTATAGGTATTTTTTCCAAACAGATCCACAATGTGAGTAGGATTCTATAGAAATCTAAGAATTTTTTTTTCGTTAAACATAGCGACTCTTTGTTCTGGTCGAACGAGGAAATCAGGAAGCATATTAAGTTGAAGAGATTAGGAAGCATGCCGGGTTCGTCAGGCGAAGAAGTGAAGTATGTGGCAAACAGAGTTGGTCAGTCGAAGAGGTCATAAAGCATAGGTACAGTCAACGTCATAAATAAGTGATCACTTTTGGAACTTGTCGCTTTCAGTCGTTACATAATTTCGTATGGCTTTTCGAACATGACATTAATGTGACAAAGTACAAAAGTGATCACTTACTTATGACGTTGACCCTACTTACATGAAATAAAGTTTTACAGATTGATTTAACTTCTACTTATTTGCGTTCCTTGTTAGGATTGGTTGGTATGGTTAAGTAGTTCAAAATGACAATGCAGTGCATTCAATAAATAAAAAGTGTAGTTAACAAAAAAACTTCTAGGAAAACTACTCTGAAGGCCAAATGATTGCTAAGACGTTGTTGTAATTTCTTTTCATGGTAGCAATAAATGTTTAATTGTCCTAAAGTGTTGGAAGTTATTCCATCTCTAACTTATTGTTGTTGTTGTATCTACTCTGAGTCTATTTTGTAAAGAAAAAAGTCAGTATCTACGTAAACTTGCTTGTCCACTTGGATGGATATCTAAAATTTGTGATTTTTAAGGTATCGTAGGTACCCAAAAGATCTGTCCGTCCGTTTGTCACAGGGCTGTGCCTTCTAAACCGTCTGCACACTTTTAATCTTCACAGAGTGTGTTTTCAATCACTAAAGAAAAGATATATAACTATTAATATTCAGGGGATAAACGGTGGTAAAACGGTTATTGTACATATCCGACTCAAACTTAACCAATTTTATTTTTGCAACTAAATTTTGCAAAACCGCAGGTGATATTTTCCTTTGTAATATGTTTCAAAAGTGTCTCTGTTAAATACTAAGCTTATGTATTTAGTTCTAATTTTAGACGTTTGATTGATTGGATCTTAGTTGAAGTAACATATGAGCGTTTTGCATGAGCGCATAAGACCTAGATGAATTCCATAGTTTATTTCTTAATCCAATTAGGCATCTGTTAAATTTAATCTGTCTCTGCATTGCTAATAAAAAAGTCATAAAGTTATACATAAACAATACACGACAAAAAAAAATCTTTACGTTCTTATAATTACCAGCGTCTAAAGAAAGACACGTAGACTCTAAAAATATACAATCAGTTAATTCAAACGTAACTGGCCAGTTAGAAAAAAAAATTAAGTACCTGGCTGGAAATCTTGCAACCTACTAAAACAAGACTAAGTACTACTCAAAGGAATGCATTGGATATAAAATAAGAACATACAGAAAACGTCAGTGAAATACCTTTCTTTTATTGAAAAAAATCCTGCCTATGAAACTCAATCAGCCAGTAGGTATTAAAAAAAACTCGCTTAAAACACAGACGAGAAGATGAGTCAGAGAAACACAATGAACTCAATACTCACACATCAACTTTCAGTTGGATTTGAAATAAGAACGTAAAAACTTCAATGAGATAAGTACCTACTTTTTAAAATTGGAGAAAAAACCTGCCTACAAAGCTCAATCAGCCAGTACCTACGTTTAGAAAAACTCACGTTAGAGCACAGTAGAGTAGACGAGCCAGAGGAAAAACAACAAGAGCACCAAGATCATGTAGGTGGCCGCGAGATTGACTGTTTCCGCGTTGACCTGCATGGTGGCAATGTAACGGAACGCACTGGACTGACTCGAGGAGTGCTGGAGCTTTGGAGCGGCGAAGCACAGGGCCTCACTTGGGCAATAAAGGATCCGTCAGAATATTCAGCCGTTGAAACCCAAAGTAGGTATTTTTCTTTTATTTTCAAATTTGGAAAAAAAACTAGAAGCTGATGCCGCAAACCATTTGTAAGACACATATCTATGACAAAAATTATTGCAATTTTAATGAGTTAAAAAAATCCGACGAATTGAGAACCTCCTGATTTTTTAATGTCGGTTAAAGATTCGAAAATATTACACGTAGGTTAACATTAAAAGCTTCATATTAAGGCAATAGTGTGACAAAATAAATTAGAAGAAACGCAATATTTCGACAAAGACTCATAAATAGCTAGATAACAATTACCTAACTACAATGCAACACCATTATTCTCTCTATTGAACACCAAAACAGTATACTTCTATTTTCAAAGTGGGTAGGATGCAAAGAACTGTTTGTGGATGTCGGTACATCAGAAGACAAGACATGCTGGCTGTCGGATCCGTAAAATTGTTCATGAAATGGACATAAAAAATATGGAGTTTTCATTAACAAAGTCATACTGAATTATTGGAACTTTAAAAGGAAGCCGTTAAGTTTAAATCACTTAAAAGATTATTATCGGCCGTTAATACAAAAAAAAAACTGTACCTAACCTTTTTGCTGTGCTACAAGTTACCACAAACGCTGCGGTAGCGCAGAAGCCAGGTAAAAGGGTCTACTGGAACGAGTCCAAGTTCAAGGCAAAAAGGAACTGAAGTTCATTGTCAGGGACCTCCGCAAGGTAAAGCCTGAATCAATGAATTATGTATTTCAAAACAAAAAGATCCTACAATTCCTACATCCATAAACGGCTACGTTATCGTGTACAGAAATCACAGTGACTAATAATAGAAACTGAGATTCTGGAAGCTAAGGTCGACGCGATGTCATCCAAGAATATATCTGTCACCATGCATTTCATACTTACGTGTGGGTGTTAAAATGCAGAGTACACTAGCCACAGGGACACTAGGAGCAGCAGAAGGATGCAGTAGGTCGCCACCAGGTTTGTGCCCTCCGAGGACGAAATCATCGTGAAGGTAAGTAAGGTTAGGACGTGTCACTGACGCGCTTCGCAAGCAACTGGGAAGAACTGTGGACAGCTTCTGATATAATTGTTTGGAAACAGCGGTGAGACGGCGATCACTTTTTGTCTCCGACCGTCGCCCGCCCATTAATTATAAAAGAATTCTGGTGGTGGGGCCTGACATATATAAGAGTTCAAACGGGTACGTTTGGAAGTTGTTTACGTTCACATTTTTTCCGATTTCGAAGTTTTTCGGTGCCAAATTCGAATGCGCATATTATTTTTCGACTCGGCTGGGGTCCAAAGGCTATTTTGATCCATGAACTTTATAAATAACGTGGCTCTTTTTCTTTAACGACCGCTTTAGCCTAGTTGGTAGTGACCCTGCCTACGTAGAAAGAGGTCCTGGGTTCAAATCCCGGTAAGGGCATTTATTTGTGTGATGAGCACGAATATTTGTTCCTGAGTTATGGATGTTTTCTATGTATTTAAGTATTTATTTATCTATATAAGTATGTTTATCGTCGTCTAGTACCCATAGTACAAGCATTGCTTAGTTTGGGACTAGGTCGATTTGTGTAAGATTGTCCCCTAATATTTCTTTATTTATTTTATTTAATTTGAGAAAATGTGACGTCCACATTATTAATAGCGTCAGTTTCCTGTATAGAAATAGTTGGGCACACTAACCAACCACCCAATAGAAAATCCGAATCAAAAAGCAGACAAATTCCACCAGATTTAACGTGAGGTATTCGTAAATCTTATTTGGTGACACAGTTTAGAGTGCTAACTGTGCCTACACATATTTTAATCTAATATATAAAAATCTCGTGTCAGGTGTTTGTTATCGAACTCCTTCGAAACGGGTTAGCCGATTTTTATGAAACTTTTTTCTCTATATTCGGTAGGTCTGAGAATAGGTCGTAGGCTGGCCTAGCTTCGAAAATGGCCACACACACCTGTAGCGGTGTAACCACCTTATCCACCTGATTGTAATAATACTTTATATAAAAATAACAAGTTTAACGTATTTTACTTTGTTGTACCTACTGTATAGCTAGTGTCATTCACGTAGACGCATGAATTTATTAAAATCAGACATTAATGACTTTAAAATAAGAACCATGGTACGCGTCATCATGACTCGATCTAACCTATCTAACTACATAGAACATATTCATCATTTATTCCACCATTTGGAAGACGTGGCACGGGAAGGCCCCAACAAGGTGGATAGAAGGTCTGGTGAAGGTCGCGAATCACTTGAATGTGGGCAGAGCAGAACCGATCGGTTGTGGAACTCTTTGGTCTATTTGCGAACCTTGGGGGAGGCCCTTGTTCTGCAGTCCTTTGGCTGATATAGCAAAAACTGCTGAAAAAATCAGAAAAAATAACCCTCCTTCGACAGTCGGGTGATAAGATGGGGCCCGGAACCGAACCCAGATCCTCGTTAACCCTTGACGCGGGCTTCACATAAGTACCTCGAGCGTTGGCATACACGGAAATTTCTGAGGTTAATGGTATGCGTAGTATAATTTTCTACCCCAATATTCTGGAATTCTCCAGCTCTCCAGGCCTAGTGCGGCCCTGTGCATTACGCGTGTATGTGATAAGCGAGCTATTTGCGTGCGCCCGCGCCGGCACAATGCAGGTGCGCGCCGTTTGATAGATCATTTCCTTCCCGTGAACTTTGGCAAAGTTTCGGACTGGAATGCTGAATGGTTTGGTTAGATAAACTGTCCAGCATTCCGGCCAGCTTGCCAACAATCCACGTTAGTTAAATTTAAAAAATAGAAGCTAAGTGTGACTTGCACCGAGGTTAACGATAACCGATGCCAAATCAGCCGTCAAATCTTTGGCCAAGTAAATTTCTGCAAGCCAAAATGTACATAATAGTTGACTTAGATAGTTAAATGCATTGCTCAGGAAAGTCACTGTTAGTGTGTGTCCCAACAGACACGCAACATGTCTCATTCAATAGATCTTGGCAACCTGATGAACTTTTTACTATGACGACATTGCATGGGGTTTTCTTGGAAAGCGGCCCTGAAGTTCCCTGAAGTTTGAATCCGGAGAATGTTAACAGATACAGCGCAGTACAACTTTCAGGCTGTACAAAGCCCTTATAAGTAGCTTGTGTGCTAGTTGATACTCCTCTTAGGCCCTTCATTCGCCAGGCTACGTAAATCATGGATGACCGAAAACATTAGTGTCTAAGCGATTACTGTAAGACAATCGTCGGGTATCGAAGCTTTGCGTAGCCTTGAATGTGAAGGGCCTAAGGGTTTTTCATATAATTTTAAAGTCATAATATTAATATATTCACGCTTTTGACCCAGTACACTTTAATCCCTCGTATGCGGAAAGTGAAAAAAATCGTACATTCTAGTCTCAACTGTTTCATATACAAACATCCATTGAGGCAATGAAAAGTATTTAAAAAAAATATAGTAAAAATTATGCCTTAAATTGGGCACGGATCCAAAATAAGCATACTAGGGGTTAAACATTGACGACGACGACGGTATGGAAATATTAATAACTTACATTTTAAAAGAATAAAAAACTTAAGGAATTCTTAGGAAGAATTGCGAAAGAGATAATTACTTATACATGGGTAGAGCGAGTGTAGATGGAAATGTTGGAAGAGGGAGACCAAGGAGGACATTTCATGATCAGATTGGGAATGTCTTGAAGAAAGGTCCGGTTAAGAGTACCTACCCGAAACCAGCGTGAAAAGACTAATGAGGGTTGTGGAACCGAAATATGTATATCAGAAAGAAAGAAAGAAAGAAAAAACATTTATTCGTGACAACAATAGTATAAAGGCATAAAGGTTACAAAATAAAGAAAGAAACTAGATATCACGAAACGGACCCACCTCAGCATAATGCCGGCTCGAGAGCCAGCGCTGGTCTTCCGGTGGGACCGTGAGGCCGTCATTTGCTCGCTGCACACACGATCGGACCGTGTCTAATTGTGAACGCAACCATATGATTGTGCAACTGTACTAATACCAACACAAGGGCGTTATATTTTGGCATGGCGTTGACATTGACAACTGACACGGCCGACCACATGATATCAGGATCGTAGCAGGTAGAAACAGACAGTCTCTGCCCACCCCTTTCCTGGGAAGGAGGAAAAAGATGAATTTCTTTAGAAGGATAATTTTCTCGGATAATACAATATCTTCAAAAGTACCTACAGCGGGCAAGTGAGTCCACAGAAATATATCGAGAAGTGAGTCACTCGATGAATCACTACTTAAACTACTTTATTCAGTCAGAATTTTTTAAATTCTCTATTTTTAGGAGGTTTATTAGGTATATAGAGGAGTACTTATCTATAATGTGAGGGAGAGGGAGGTCGTCGACCGTAGATAAAAATGTGCAAGTTAGTAGTTACCTAATAATATTTTTGCATTGATTTTGTTAATTTTACATCATCAGGACATTCAACTTTCGTTTTTACAAAAGGGCAAACGCTCGATTAATCTTACCAATTTCTGTAATTACAAGGATTTAAATGTACTAAAGCAAGTACTTTAAAAGCCCAACTGAAAACAAAAGAAAATAACCCATTAACAAAATTACGTGTCTGTTTACAAGAACGTGTCCAAAATTTCGGTGGTTTAGACGCTTTTTCGCAGACAATAAAATATTTCACAAAGTGACGGGGAGCAGTTGCGTTTTCGACCGACTTTGAAAAAAGCACATTTAATTTTCATCTGATAGGTAGTATTGGTGTAGTCGTGATAGCCCATTGGTTTGACCTATGGCCTCTCAAATAGAGGAGGGTTCGAGTCCGGGCTCGCACCTCTGAGTTGTTCAAAATTTATTGTGCGAAATTACATTTGAAATTTACCATGAGCTTTACGGCGAAGGTAAACATCGTGCAACAAGAAACTTCGCACGCACTTGCGAAGCAATTTTAATGGTGTGTGTGAAGTTTCCAATCCTCACTGGGCCCCCGTGGGTCCTTCCAAACTCTCTCATTCTGAGAGCAGGCGTGTTCCATGTAGTGGGACGAATATAAGCTGGATTGATGAAGTCAGTCTTGTAGGCATTTCGTCTTGAAATCTGTCCTCATTGGCTTAGGCTTATGATTCAGCCGGCACTGCGAAATGTCGCTTTCCCAAAACATTTAACAAGTCTCCACACCCCGCCCACTCGACTCCTGCGTTCCTCAACAATGCGTCAGAATCCGATACCATCCGATGACAGTTATGGGTCAACGAGAATTACTTAGCGAGGGACGTGTCTTTTCAGCTGACTGTCAGACGGCGCCACGGGGAGTTTGCGTTGCAATCGTATTTGGATTCAAATACATGCATTACTAGGATGATGAGATGACATCACCAATCAACTGATGTAACCTATATAAATAGTTCGTTAGTAAAAGATAAATCGCAAAAAAATGTGATAGAACAACAGATTTTTGATTTTATCCTTTACTTCATGTCAAATTTCATCATTCTAGGTCTATAGGATCCTATAGATAGATCAAGGGTCTTCAACCTTTTTGAAGTCAAGGGCCTAGTATGCTCTGATATTGGTTCGGTGGGCCGCAACATAATAAAAAAATTCCATTCTAAACTAAAAGTAATAATCTGTAAATAGGTATAATTTGTAGACATGTGAATTTAATTTTGTCAATACAATGTCGGGCCGCCATGGACGCAACCGCGGGCCGCAAGCGGCCCGCGGGCCGCTGCTTGAAGACCCTTGCTATAGATTTTGATTCCCTACGAAATGTTAGAAAATAAGGCTCGAATGGCCATATCTTCGGATTACTTGTCTTAGAAGCTTGATTTTTTTACAGCTTTAAGGGACCGCAAGCATAATTTGTTGATGCTAATTTCAACTTGATACCGTCACGTGTTTCTGAGAAAAAGGGGTCTTAACAGACAGACGGATAACAAAGTAATCCTATAAGGGTTCCGTTTTTCCTATAGAGGTACGGAATACTAAAAAATTAACTGAAATTATTTTGAACACCCATGTGTTCGATTAAAATCCTTTAAAATGAAATAACTCTACAAATAATCGCTATTGGCCCAATCGTAAACCATTTCTTAGTAGTGCCAATGTCAGTCGGACCAAACAACGTCCCACAGTTTAACAGCCGGTCTAAATCTGCTTCAAAGTGGAAAAATAGTTTACTACTCCACTTAACCTCTTACCAGTTTGATTTGTTTACTTTGAAATTCTTCGTAGCGTTAATGAGACGTTCAGGGTCTACGTCTAGCTTTCGCACACTGTTAAATACCATGCTGTTACAATAACATCGTCCCATTCGGTATCGAGACCCTTGGGGTCCTAGCGCTATTATGAGGCTGTATAAGGAAATAGCAAAGAGGTTAGTCGACGTCACAGGCTACCAAAAGATAGGGATAGGTGCCTCAGACAAAGAATTAGTTTAACTATTCAAAGGGGAACGCTGCCAGTATCTTCGGAACCATCCATGATGAAATTTTGCACCAATGTTCCTTTAAACAATGTAACGTTTGATCGAATGATCGTTTGGTATACTTTTAGAAATTTTTCGTTTTACTTTTACATTTGCTACTTAAGAGGGTTTATACCTGCTGAGCTGGCAACGTTGCATTTTTGTTAGTTTTTCTCGATTATTCCATAAAAATTTAATGAAAATGAAAAATGTTTTGTATACAAATTGTTCTAATGTATAAGTTAATGTGTCTACTGCAATAATAATTCGTGTCGTGATAGACTTTTATTTTCTTTAAAAACGAACAAATTATAACCTAACGGTTTTTAAAGAAAATAAATGTCGTATCACGAATTATTATTGCAGTAGACACATTAACTTATACACATTATATTAGAACAATTTGTATACAAAACATTTTTAATTTTCATTCAATTTTTATGGAATAATCGAGAAAAACCAACAAAAATGCAACGTTGCCAACTCAGCAGGTATAAACCCTAGTTATCTAAATTGCAATTTTTCTAAAATTTTAATTATAAGAGACAATAAAATTGTTCGATCAATCAACATATTGCGATTTGCGAGAAATAATATTCTATCATCCGATGCAGGGTGTGCTCATTTAGGTATAGGCTGATTCATGTGTCTCAACGCTGTTTCCAAAATACATCCACCCACATAGAACAACGACCTAGGTTAGTGACCAAACACATACATTTCAAATTGCAATACGACATTTGTTTCACAAAATATTGGTTTGATAGTTTGCTTCTGACCTCAATTTTTTGGCTAAAAATCGGCCAATTTCTACCTTCGAAATAAATAGTGCTTTTAAGTGTTTTTTTTTTTACTTTTTTTCAGACGTTGCTATTCTGGTCCGCAGATAACAAATCAAATCACCCTTCGTTATAAGCTTAGTTAAGACTATTCATACTTGTAAATGAAGCTATACCTACTACTTAGACTTTGAAACCATCTAACCGATGTGCCCCAATCTGGTTTCATTTGAAAGGCACTACTTAATGTGAAGATGGTTTTAACTAAAACAATGCATAAGCACATTCGGTCCATTCATGAGTCGATTGCGCGAACGAAGCCGCAGGCAAAAGCTAGTATGCTAATATGTAAATAAAAATGAATGACTAAACTAAATGTTGTGGTTTATTTCAAAGCTCGAGGACAACTGGACCAATTCGGCTAATTTTCTTTTTTTTTAATATGTTGAAATCCGAATTCCATGCAGGTTCTTATGAAGAGAAAAATGAAAAATGACATAGTTGCTACCTACAAATTAATTCTTTGCAGAGAAAGTCGCGGAGAACAGCAAGCAAACAAAGCAAGCAAGTTTGGTCAAAAGTATCAATTCAGCCATCTGCAATTAAAAAAAAATACAATAAAATCCCACAGAATGTGTTACAAGAAGTCACGGGCAACAGATAGAATTTTTTAGAAATTTTGCAATCTTATGATTGCAAAATATTATTTCTCGTACGTCTCGGCGTAGGCATTAGATATATTTTCGGCGCGACCCGTTGCTACGTGTACTTAATTTCCCCTGGAATTATTCCAAAATGAATTTATTTTATTTAGAGTCTACGGATGCGGCGTACGACTGTAAATTATAAAGTCCGAGTTATCTCCTTGATTTCTAGGGTTCGTTGGTTCAATAAAGATCATCATCATCATTTCAGCCGAAAGACGTCCACTGCTGAACATAGGCCTCCCCCAAGGCTCGCCAAACAGGTCGGTCCCGTGCCATCTGCTTCCAACGCGATCCCGCAACCTTAACCAGAGGCGCTACTACGAAATTCGAAAATCGAAGTTCGTATCGTTTTATCCCTCTCACTCTCGTGTCAAATCATATTAGCGTGAGCGGGACGGCACGGAACGAAGTTCGAATTATGCACTTCGTGGTAGGGCCTCAGGTCGTCACTGCATCTTGTTGGAGGCCTACCTACACTGCGTCTTTCGGTTCGTGGACGCCACTCGAGAACCTTTTTGTCCCATCTGCCATTAATATAAAGAAAATATATCATTAATAAAGATCACATCAATCTAATCCGTCGCAACCATTTTGATTTTGAATAACACTTCCGTCATGTCATGATTAATTTGTGCAAACCGATTTGCGCAGATTTAGTGATCGTGTGTAATGTAATAAATAATCTGCGATTTGTCATAGGTACACGTGCACACAATTGATAAATCTGCGCAAACCGATTTGCACATATTAATGCTATGATATAATATAACGTTACATGTTTTGGCATCCCTGCTTAGGTATGCCTAACAGGCACTTAAAAATGTCGCAGAATCTACTTCCCATCGGTTCGAAAAAACCCTTTTGAGAAGAATTCGACAAGGGTACATTTTTTATATTTCGCGAGTAAATAAGTACCACGGAACTTTGAAAAATATACGCATTTATTCAGTTTTTTCCTGGAGCTTTTACTACTCTTTTACGGCCTCGCTGCCGTGTTATATCGGCCGATTATTTTAAAGATCGTCGTCCAAATTGAATCTATTTTGAAGTATTAATTTCCTGTTCTAAATTCGTCTTGTGGTTTGGATTGGATTCAGTTCTTGGCATGTTAACTTTTATAATGGACAACGAATAGGTACTTGAACCTTTTGTAAAGCAAAATAAACTTTTGCTACTTTTGCGCGTTAAGTAGTGTAAAAAATCGGATATTCTTATTTCCGAGTTAAATGTATTCTATGTCCTTCTCCGAGGTAAAGGTAAAATCTATCTTTACCTATACCAAAAGCGTAGATCATTATATCATTAAATTTATTTGGCGCGATTTGCCGTTAAAACGTACATTATCGCGTTTAAGAATAACTTTTTTGTAGTTTGGTTATGATTAAAACCAAGGCCGCAGATGTATTATTTTTAAACCCCGACACAAAAAGAGGGGTGTTATAAGTTTGACCGGTGTGTGTGTGTGTGTGTGTGTTTGTGTGTCTCGTCTGTCTGTCTGTGGCATCATAACTCTTAAAACGGGTGAACCCGGTGAACCGATTTGGATGCGGTTTTTTTATTTGAAAGCAGGTTTCCTGGCGATGGTTCTTAGTCATGTTTCATCAAAATTGGTAAAGCCGTTTCAAAGTTATCAGATCTTTTGTATGCTGCGGATCTTAGACTTAATTGCGTTGGGGGTTTTAATTTTTTTAATTTAAAAGTGTGAAAAAAGCGCCTGATTGTATTTTTATAGCACGAAGTAGCAAAAGCATTCATGTAGATTTAGCAAATAAAATTATGATAGGCATTTTAATACATAGTGAAAATAAACGGATCACTCACGTCTTAAAACGAGTTAAACTCGTATAAGTCTCACTCGTATGAGTGAGTCTCACGGTAGTTTCATTTTAATACAGTTGAAAATCAGTCCATAATTATTCCTAAGTCGTAAATTTCGTAGTTTTTCAAAATAATTAAGCAGTTTAAAAACGTGAACATACTTTTAAGTAAATTATAACCTTGAATAATTTATCTATTTTATTTAAACCACAAATTTCCAAACGCCAACACAGATAAAAAAAAAAACAAAACGTCACGGAGCTGAGCTGTCAATTTTGACGTTCGATGAGGCATCCTTGCGCAAATCAGACTCGATTTTAAACGGCGGTCACATGCCAATAGCTTTGTTCACTAGCTTATAATGTGAAGATATTGTTTAAGTGCAACCTTCTTTGATGGGAGAGCGCCAGCTGAGACCTGAAGACATGGCGACGACGAGTACGGCGGTGACTACCGTCCCCCCCCAGATACAGGAGGTACTTGCTATTCCAGTGTTTACTTTCATGTTTGACTTAAGATAACGACAATAACTTTTATTAGTGTTCATTTGAATACGAACGTGGTAGGACAAAACAATGGTTTTATTCAAAAAACTGCTTTTGCCAACGAGGCTGTTTCACGTGCCTGTTTCGGAGTATTCTACGAAGTTGCCGGGTTTACTAAGTGATGTAAGTGTGCTAGATTTGACCAGGGTGGTTGCCGGTCCGTTCTGTACTATGACCCTTGGAGATTTAGGAGCGAATGTGATAAAAGTCGAGAGTTTAGAAGGCGACGAAGCCAGGAAGTGGGGTCCGCCCTTTATTGAAGGCAGCAAGGACTCCTTCTACTATCTGTCTGTAAATCGGAATAAAAAAAGTATCTGCATTGACTTGAAGTCACCAGAAGGTAAGTTGAGTTCCTAATTAATAACAAACTTTATATTTATTTAACATTTAAGGGGTTTCCTTAACCCTTTCAACGCCAACAACACAAAGTACAGTGTCAAAGTGATCTTGACACAATGACATAAGATTCAAAGCAGGTTTACGTTTTGTCGAGGCGTGGCGTTGAAAGGGTTAATGTACAGTAGCGGATTGAAAAGATTTGTCACTTTTCAACCTTAACTTGTTGACATAGAGTCGAAAATTGACGAACCTTTTCATTCTGCGACTGTAAGACCTGATAATTCATGCCCTTAACATAATTTACATGAAGGCATAAATTATTAGGTTATGCATTATCCCCGGGTAATAATAATATGTAAGTGTATTAAACAATATGGCCCCATATGCCTTAAATCTAGGGTCTTCAACCTTTTTGAAGTCAAGGGTTTAAGTATACTCGGATATTGGTTTGGTGGGCCACAACATAATAAAAACTATATTGTTTTAATTTCTATTCTTTTTAGTCTGTAAATAGGTATAATTTGTAGACATAATTTAACAACCGCTTTAGCCTAGTTGGTAGTGACCCTGCCTACGAAGCAAGAGGTCCTGGGTTTGAATCCCGGTAAGGGCATTTATTTGTGTGATGAGCATGAATATTTGTTCCTGAGTTATGGATGTTTTCTATGTATTTAAGTATTAGTATGTAGTAGGTAGTAGTAGGTAGTAGTATAAGTATGTTTATCGTCGTCTAGTACCCATAGTACAAGCTTTGCTTAGTTTGGGACTAGGTTGATTTGTGTAAGATTGTCCCCTAATATTTATTTATTTATAATGTGTGTGTGTGTGTGTGTAGACATGTGTGATGTGGTTCGCGGGCCGCAGGTTGAAGGCCCTTGCCTTAAATGTTTACTGTCTCACAAGGATATTATCATCTGTCTGTATATGCATCCCACTGCAGGGCACAGGCCTCCTTTCAGAATAAATGTGCTTGGATTGTAGTTCTCACACAAGCCCAGTGCAAAATAGAGAACCTCATGTATACCATTGAATTTCTTCACAGGTGTAAAGCAGATTTCCTCACAATGTTTTCCTTCACAAAGTTTATGGTAAATTTCAGATGTAATTTTGCACATTAGTTCTGAAAAACTCTGGTGCAAGCCCATGCTCGAACCCACAACCCTGTTTTGGAAGACCTTAGGTCAAACCACTAGGCTACCAGCACTTGTGCAGTGCCTCGTAGAGTAGAGACATGCTGAAGACATATCAACTACTGCAAGGGTCTTCAACCTGCGGCCCGCGGGCCGCATCACACATGTCTACAGACACGCACACACACATTATGTCTACAAATTATACCTATTTACAGACTAAAAAGAATAGAAATTAAAACAATACAGTTTTTATTATGTTGCGGCCCACCAAACCAATATCAGAGTATACTAAGCCCTTGACTTCAAAAAGGTTGAAGACCCTAGAACTACTGTAATCTAAATTGGCGTAAGGGACAAAATAGCGAAAATGGGTTATAAATTCTAGTGTAACTCGTACTACAATTCACAACTCATTTTCGCTATTTTGTCCCTTACGCCAATTTAGATTACAGTCGTCGATATCATGGTGGGTCTGTGGATGGGTATGCTGGTTACTACAACCCAAGCGCTCTCAATTTGAGATCTCGCCTTGTGGTTAAAAGTATACAGGCCGAAAATGATCATGATGACTCATAAAAATAAATATAATTATTTATATGAATATAAACTTAGACATTTGTGGCATTATATTTTAATCTGTTTTGTTTTGAATTTTATTTATTTATAATGATTAAAATGGGTATGTATTACAATACCGAAGTACGAAAGACCGAATGTATTAAAACATCGAATGGGTCAAAAGACTGACACAATTTTTTTCTGAAACCGTTAACTTTTTTAAGATTGTTATAAAACAAACCTAACCTAACCTAATGGGTTCTGTATGATGCCGTTCTAATAAATTCTAAGAAGTTTACGGTTTCAGAAAAAAATCGTGTCGGTCTTTTGACCCATTCGATGTTTTAATACATTCCGTCATTCGTACTTCGGTATTGTAATACATACCCATTAAAATTGATGACGATTGATTTTTGATTGATTATGTTCATTGTTAATTCTGATTTCATTGTTAAATTATTATTATACATTTATGTTTTAGAATTATTTATTGTACTAACATGTAGCTGTAATGAAATATACTAACAATTTTTATGGAATGAATGTTCTGAAATAAAGACATTATTATTATTATTATAAACTGCTATTTAGTCGTTTTCAAAATTTTTTTACACAATTAAGGGATTTAATTAAAACAAAACTTAATTGATTCCTTTGTGTAATACAAGTTACCCATATAATGTATGACTAACTTCCGTTACACAAAGGAAGCAATCGTGATTTTGCTGCTTATCTAAAAGAACGGCCTAATTCAAAATGATACGCTGTGTAATTATACACCTTATTTGCAATAATTAAAGTATTAAGTTGCACACCATAGTATTTTGGATTAGGCCGTTGTTTCAGATAAGCAACAATTTGGTTTTGATTAAGTTAAGCCCTTAACTATGTACAAAGTTTTTGGAAATTATCCTGTTATCTTAGACCTGACACTGAAATGTATTATTTTCATTATCACATTTATTCTCCTTGTACTAAGTCCAAAGTTCAACATGAAATACAGTTGACTAGATTTTTATTTGCTTTCTCATGACATGTGCAATGATCTTAGATCATAAATAATACCTGATAACAAGTGATAAGAATGTATGAAAACAACAGTTATGCGGTAACATGTAATACTCTTATATCTGTTATGTACTACATTATAATATATATTATATCCATACTAACATTATGCATGTCTGACTGTTACATCTTTGCAGCGTCGGACTGGCCATATAGTCGAGGTGGCATTTGCCAGCCGGGCCCCAGCCTGCGTACAGTCAGCGAAAAAGCTTGCATTGAAAATGAAATTTTTAATAAAAACTTATTCTGGACCACTTCTTATGTAGGTAGTTAAAACATAACCAACCCGCCCACAGTTCACAACAACGTAAATTCACAACAAAGCTTGTATTTTACTTACTTTTAACATGGAATAAGAAACAAAATTTAACTTGCTTGTTTAAAGGTATTAGATTTAATTTAAAAAAAATGCCCATAAAGTGTCACACATTTATTACTATGCAAAGACATGTGTTAAAATATAAAGCCTTGTGTAAGTGTCTAGTGTCAATAAGAATAGGCAATCTATAATTAAAATAAGAATACAAAATTTGATTGAAATAAAACGTGAGTTGTGAGTTTGGTTTATGAGATAGTGTAGAAGACAGTTAGTACCTTAGCTCTAAACAGCTATTTGGGTCATACACGTAAATACCGCGTATCTGCACTCTGCACTACATCACTCACTACGTGTAGTTTAAAGCTGCGTACGGACTGCGCGCACTCGGGTACGCGTACCCAGGCTTGCGTGTCCTGGAACTCCATGTCCGTACGCCATGTACGCGTACACTGTACACGTACACGTACACTGTACGCGTACATGGCGTACGGACATGGCGTTCCAGGACACGCAAGCCCGGGTACGCGTACCCGAGTGCGCGCAGTCCGTACGCAGCTTTACGGGGGATAGTTTTAATTTCATATTTGTTTTATTACGCGGAATATCTAATCGATACTTCAGCGCACAATCGTATTAATTATAAAGTACTGCACATATAAATAGCAGTGTATGTCTTAGTATAGGTACAAAACTACTTCTTAATTATGCACTGAATTGTAATAAATACGATTGTGCGCTAAGGTATCGTTATGATCGTTAGGCGGATTTGCACTATACCCGACGTTTTGTTTCTTATTATTATTATGTTGGTACGGATTTCCGATCACGGGCCCATGGGGACCCGGTCATTTGAAAGGCATTCATGGGGCCGAAGCCAACATGAAGAGGCCTTTGGTACCATATAATATAAATGAGATGGGCGCAACTATGGAGGTCTATCCCCTAATACACCATGTGGATGTGCTAGCGGACAGTCCTCCACAGTTGCCAATCTATTGCCAGGTAGGAATCGACATGGAATTGGCTATGGGGTTGGGATGTTGTGGACAGGATTACCGGGCTATGGAGTGAGATAACGGACACCTACCATTTCAATATCTCATAAACTGAACTTTTGGTAGGCGGTGACTCGCCATTCACTAAATGGGCCCCTCAAACTATTGCCCACTCGGGGCAACGAGGCGGCAACATTGGTGTGAACGGCTAAGGATGGAGAGGTGTTCCTGGACTTTAAACTTCAAAATGCCAACTCGCCACTTACGGAAACACATCCATCCTTCGAGCATTAGCTCTTGCGCTCCACTCTAGGCGACCAACAAAGGCAAACTAGAGGCGGGGTGGGTGTGTAGCTGTGTGTGAGTGTGTGTATAAGCGCATGTGTGTATGTGTACCCCTGGAGGTCTCGGGTTCGTGGTGTCGCTACGCACCAACAGCTCGCCACAAGCCGCCCTGCGATGACTGACTGCACTGGTGACACGACAACACCAGCGGGCGATGAGGTCGTCATATCCCTACGCCTTTTGACTGACTGCGCTGGTGACAGACACCACAACACCAGCGGGCGATGGGGTCGTCACATCCCTACGCCTTTATTATTATTATTATTATTATTATTATTAATAGGCCTTTACATCTGTGACAGATGATTTAAGTAGCACCCTGGCGACACTTGCGCACGTGGCTGAAAAGACCGATGCGGGATAGGATCCCTCGGCCGCGCTCGCGACAAGTGTACGCAGCCCCAGATGGACGAGGGTTGGTGGCCCGGTTGTGGCGCTTTATGCGTTTCTCCCTCAGTAACTCAACTACTATTATTATTATTTATATTATAATCCATTTGTGTATGAAGTCGGTAGTTTATTTATATGTAAGGCCGTTCGTACATTACGCTACGCAAATCTTCGATCAACGACGATTTTAGTCTCTATGCGACTATCGCAGTACAAACTCAGAGAGACCAACACCAACACCATCTACACATGGTGAAATTTTAAACCCGATACAAAATATGTGCGAACACGCACATAAATACGCAAATATTTTGTATCGGGTTTAAAATTTCGCAATGTGTACACACGTCGTCGTCGTCGTGGACACGCGTGCCTGTGTATGAATCTTTACGAGTTTGTACTGGCGGTAGTCACATAGAGACTAAAATCGTCGTTACGTAGCCTTGTGTAACGAAGGGCCTACTTTTTGATAGCAATGTGCACATTATTACATTTTGCAACTTCACCCGTAGGCAAGAATGTCCTATACGACCTGGCCAGTAAGTGTGATGTAGTTGTTGAGAACTACCTACCGGGCAAGCTGGACCAAATGAAAGTTGGGTACGAGAAGCTGAGCCAAATTAACCCTAAACTGATCTACCTGGCCATTACTGGCTTTGGGCCCACTGGACCCTATTCTAAGAAGCCTGGGTGAGTGATTTGTTTCGTTTTTAATTATTGTCTAATTAATTGGTTTAGAAAAAAACTTGAATCCCTACAGAATTTTTTAAACAGTCTTGGTTATCTAGTGGTAGCTCTTTTTTCGGGATTTACGTACGAATTTAAATGGTCTTTGGTAAAGGAAAACTTGAGCAAACGCATATAAACTTGAACGATTCTGTGGTGTACTCTGGAACTACTTCTGAGAGGAGGCCTGTGTCTAGCAGTGAAACGTATAAATAAATAAATAAATATCAATATCACGGGACAATTCACGCCAATTGACCTAGTCCTAAACTAAGCAAAGCTTGTACTTGGGTGGTAGGCAATGGTAAACATACTTGAATACACTTACATAGTTAAATAGGTACATATTAAACACCCAAGACTCGAGCACAAACATTCTTATTTTTTACACAAATATCTGCCCCGACCGGAAATTGAACCTTCAGAAGCTTCGTAGTCAAGTTCTCTAATTACTAGGCCATTTGGTCGTTCACCACACTAGGCCATTTGGTCGTCACATAATATATTTTTGTATATACGCTGGGATGATGATGATGATGATGAACCGTAAGAAGGTGTGTGCCGCAGGCACAACCTTTTTTATATGAATTTATGTTTTTATACTTTTTTACCAATTTTTATCGTTTTTGTTTTAGAATTCTTCCAATCTTGTTTTTTATTTGTTTGTCAAGTTGGTCTTCGTCTCATTATAGCTTCTAAACAGTGCAGACGAGTTTGATTTATTTAGCATAGACTCAGCAGACCCTTAAGGTCCATTCTAAGCCCTTAAGGCCCCAGTCAGTTACAAGGTGCAAAACAATTTTTCTCTCATATCAAAATTATCAAATAGTGCATCGCCCACGCAAAAACAATTAAGACACGAGGCCTCTGCAGGGAATTGGATACTCATGGTAGTCACTGCGAGCTGCGTGACTAACCAATACAATAACAACCTATAATGCAGCGTTGTATTACATACTCAGTGACACAATCTAAAATTCATATCCCAGAGTTTCTACGTTATCGGATTTTACTGACGCAAACATAAGAAACTGTGGGACGACCCTGTTTGCCGTCAAGTTCACGTCTATCTTCTAGATACCTGCTCGTCATCCTCGGAAAACGCTCGCTTGCTGGCCTCGTCTGCGAAGGAGTCTGGTTTTTGGCTCCATCTAAATATTTTTCAACTCTTCTAGACTACAATTCTTTTAGGTTGACTGTAGGTCTGCGTTTAGGAGTGCATATTAAGTATTTCTATTTAGATATCGATTGTGTAGGTATTAAGCAGCAAATGTTACTATGAAACATGATTTCTAAAATTAATAAAATGCATTGTTTTTATATCCTTTCGTTTATTTTAGTAGGTGTTCGAAATTACTAGGTACCATTTTTTCAATACAATATTCAACTCGTTTAGGTAACGATATTACTATTGCATTTTGTAATAGATTAGATTAGATTAGATTAATTTATTTCAGATTGAAAATTACAATTATATTCAGCATTCCAAATGTCACAAATATAAAGAATTCACAAAAAGATCGTCAAAAGAATTTGAAAAACATAAATGAAAAATACATTAATATAAAATGTCACAAAGATAATATTAAAAACAATAAAAGTGTAATAAAACAAAAATGTCAATAAAAATATTAAATCACATAATATGTGATGTGAATGTCAAAGAAATTTAGAACTACAACATAAAAATGTTAAATGAATAATATTAATTCACATAATGTGAAGGTGCATGATTCACATAATGTCCAGAATATCTTAATGGCAAGCCTATGCCATATGTAAAATCAGTGGATGTAACAAGTTGCGACACCAGCAAAGAGCCATAAGACAACAACCATTTTACGCACCTAAACGAGTTGAATGTTGTACCGAAAAAAATGGTACCTAGTCAGTCATGTCGCACCTTTACCGCCACCGCACCGCCACGCCTCCGCTGTCTGTAGCCAAAATTTTAATTTTCAGCTACGACGTAATAGCAGCAGCTATGGGAGGTCTTCTAAACGCCACCGGGGAACGGAACGGGAACCCGTGCAAGCCAGGCATCGCGATCACCGACTTAACCACCGGCCTCCACGGGTTCGGAGCAGTCATGACTGCCCTCTACTACCGCCAGAAGACCGGGAAAGGGCAAAAGATTGACTGCAACCTTCTTTCCACTCAGATCTCCAGCATGATCAATTTGGCTACCATTTATTTGAATTGCGGTATTGAGTGCGAGCGATGGGGCACGGCGCATGCTAACTTAGTGCCCTACCAAGCTTTCAACACTAAAGATGGTGATTTAGTTATAGGTACTGGTTCTAACGCCCAGTTCGCTGATTTCTGCAAGCTGATTGGCAAAGAAGAAATGAGCAGCGACGATAGATTTAAAGATAATTCGGATAGGGTTAAAAACAGGGATGATTGTATTAGAATTATAAGCGAAGTTATAAAGACTAGGACCAGTAAGGAATGGACGGAGATATTCAAGACGGCGTCTTTTCCTAACGGCCCTGTGAATAAGATGAGTGATGTGTTTGCTGATGAGCATGTCAAGGCTATTGGGTTGGTTAAGGAACTGCCTCATCCTGACTGTGGGACTGTGAGGCTGGTCGGACCTCCAACGGTGTATAGCGAAGGGGGGAACTGCGCCAGAACTGCGCCGCCTACGTTAGGGCAGCATACTAAAGATGTCTTGTCGAATTTCTTAGGTTACGACGAGAGTAAGATTGAGGGATTGTTTGATGCTAAAGCTGTGCGATGATGGGTTTTAACAGAGTTAAAAGGAGGAGGTTCTCGATCATCATCATTTCAGCCTGTATACGTCCCACTGCAAGGCACAGGCCTCTTCTGAGGATGAGAAGGCTCGGGCCAGTGGGGATTGGAACTAACTTAACATACACCATTGAATTTTTTCGCAGACCCCTCACGATTCCTCTCTCCTCTCTTTCACAGTAAAGCTCATAGTAAATTTCGAAATAAATGTAATTTCGCACATAAATCTCTTTACTTGAGAGGCGATAGGTCAAACCTAGACCACCATAGATTTTGTCATTACATTACTAAAATATAGAACACGGGTCACTCACGTATTAGCAGTCGAGGTATGTCCGACATGTTTCGAACCAATTGTGATGCTTTTTTATTGTTGGTTCGAACGGAAATCCAACCGTTAGCTGTGAACTGTGATCGTGTAGTTCACGGTTACGGTCATACGTAAGTGACATGTGTTTCTTATTTTAGTTTACCTATCTTTGTGTCTTACGGTGGATTTGATTGTAAGGTTATGTATGTCATGTTTTTATAAGATTTCAGAATATTTGTTATTTTTAGGTCTATTTAATTATGTCTAAGTAATATGTCTGCAATATATTTTTGGAAGATTTAGTACTATTAAAGTGTTTATTGTTAATTTGGTTGCCTTATTCCTAGTCCTTTGTATAAAAAACCAATTCAGATCAATACACATTCACCACACACAGACACACACTTTTGTGGATATAGACATATTTTATACAAGATTTGCACAATTTTCTCGCGTTCTGGTCGAGAAGTATAATGCTCTATATAAAGTGTGTAGATTGCGTCGTACAGACATACATTTTCCCATAAATGGCGCTTGTCGACAAATTATACGCAAATTAAGAAATATTAACTGGCCTTATGCTCACCATTCTGTTCACGCTAATATTAAATATTAATATTAAATAGAAGACTGAAGGGACGGCACGATATAATACGTTTACTTTTAGTTTACCACTGACAGATTGCTTGCCTTCGTTTCATTTCCAACTTTAATACCATACAAATTAAGTAGCTATTACAAAATCTGCAAACGTGGGTAACAGTGTTCTAAAATTGGCTTTATTTGTAGGTCGTTAAAGTTGAATATGAAATGAAGGCAAACCATCTGTCAGTGGTCAATTTTATGTAATTTTACTGTACGACCTTAGAATTTCGTAGTAGCCCCCCCTGTCTCGAGAACACATCCACATCACTCGGCGACGGGTAAAAGGCGAATTGAATCAAAGCGCCATCCTGGTTGACATTGAATTATACGGTTTACATTATGCTGATTCCAATTAGGGTTATAACCTCAATAGCACCCAGGATTTTTTTTTTATGTTAAAGAGGCCAGACAAACGAACTAGTGGGTCACCTGATATTAAATGATCACCACTGTCCATAGACACCCGCAGCGCTTTACACGATGCCAGTGCGTTGTCGGCCCTGGGAAAAGGAGAGGGAATAGGGGAGAGGGAGAGGTATTGGGCCCCCGGCGCTCTCACTGACCGTACGAAACGCAGCAGGGGTACTGCTGCTTCACGCCGGTGTTCTGTGAGAGGGTGGTACTGCCCCGGACGAGCCGGCCCATTTGTGATGCAGCGGCTAGCTACAACATGGCTCTACCACCACAAAAATGAATGGCGCTTGAATCAATTTGCCTTTAACCGTCTGGATTATAATCTAAATAAGTAGGTAGTTTAAATTAATCTTCGCCCGCGCGGTACAGGGGCTGGGGGGTATGACGTGACGACAAAGGGGGCGGGAGAGGGGCGGGCGGCAGGCACACGAGGCGCGCTCGCCGCCCGCCCCTCTCCCGGCCCCCTTTGAAAGAAAGAAAGACAGAAAGAAAAAACAATTTATTGCCACAAAATAGTTATTTGTTATACAAGGGGGGAAAGTTGTATTTTAACTGCGAGTGTTCATTTTGAAACACGAGCTATCGAAAGGATTCTATGATTGACCACGAGCGAAGCGAGTGGTTCAAAAATAGAATTCTTTCGATAGCGAGTGCTTCAACACACGAGACGTAAAATAACTTTTCACCCGTGTATAACACAAAACTTTTCGCCTCACTACAGCGAGGAAAATAAGAAAAAGGGTTTGTACTATCAATTATTATTTATTTACCTCTTTGTCAATACAATAATTTTGAAGTACTTATAGAAATATTGGTAAAATCAAAAATAATGCAAAATAGCCTAAGCAAATCCAGTCTTTATGGAACTATTCCAATACCGACATATCGTCACTACTTTGAAAAAACTCGTATCTCCAATCAATGAATAAACCAAACTGAACTTTATTGCACATCGAGTAAAGTTCAATTAGCCAGATTATCGATTTTGAGGTACGAGCAAACTGTATTACTGTTAAATTGTATACCGTTTTGACTTAAGTTTTTTTTTATTATTTCGGATGCGTTTTGATCGCACATCGACTTACTTGGACTGTCAGAACATTTTATCCGTTTTTACAACAAGAATGAAGGTTGATGTTGAATGCTGATATTTATGAATTAAAATAAAGTTGTAAGACTGTATTTAGTGTTTTTCACTCGATGCAATTCATTAATTGTGATGTTAAAAATTCAGCACTTTTAACGTTTTACGTTTTGTTAGCTGTCAAATATCACTTAAGCTGCCTTCAAATGTCAAAACTCTTTCTTCACTTGTGGATAAAAAGCGATTTTCTCAATAGATGTCAAACAAACAAAAAGGGCTTTCCGAGCTAGTGAGGTGAAAAACAAATTAAACAATAAAGTCCTATACATTAAACATAAAACATATTCATAGAAGTTTGTGACAATAGGTGTCGGCGTCAGCATAAGCTGCTGGTGCCATTCCCGGGGGGCGACGCTCAGCAGCGCTGGTTATCAGCCGACACCCTCACATAGTACTCCTACATTCTAGCCAGGTGCAAAAAAGACAGTTTTGACAATATAGGTACAAAAAAAAACAAATAATAATAGGAACTAAATTAATTAAACTAGACAATAGCAAAAAAAATAAAAAGGGGGAATAAAGGAAGGAATTAAAAAAAAAACCTAACAACGCAAAAGTGTGCCAAAAATTCACCGTTCACGAAGCGGGGACCGGGAAATTCCCGACATGCGGCCTTCATTTTTAATTTTGTTTTTCAAATAGAATCTTTTTAACCTGTATTTTAAAAGATAAAATCGAAATACTAAGTCTAATTGACCTAGACACGTTCTCGAGCGACTGGTCAAACACAAGTGCAGACAGGCCGAGTTGGAAGTCCAGGGGAGAGGCCTTTGCCCAGCAGTGGGACACTGAAACAGGCTATTAAAAAAAAAAAAAAAAAAAGTCTAATTGGGGGTGGTAAATCGTTCCACACCTTTGAGGCCGTATACCTGAAACCGCCCCTGAACCCCGCTGTCTGGTGCTTTGTCGTCATACCCCCCCAGCCCCTGTACCGTGCGGGCGGGGACTCATTTAAACGGTCGAGCTATAGTGTGGGTGGTGTAGGGGTCTAGCACAGCGTCCAGAATTTACGAAGCCCCGGGTTCCATCCCCGGCGCCAGCAATTGCTTTCTGTTTTTTTTTTCAATGTAGGTATTATTAAAAAAAATTAAATAAGTATTATTTTTTGTTTATCTGTCCTGGAGAGCGTTTCGGTAAATATTTGAAGAAGTGATAAAACTGTTAAGTACACCGAGTTGTGCGATAATTCAGTATCGGGATTATATTTTGAGATACTGTCACTAGTTAGCTAGGTAGGTATATTGATAACGCCTGAAGTGCTTCGGATGCTTATATTTAAATATCTACATAGTTTTGACTTATCAGGCCCCATGCCGCGTTTTTTCATCGTATAATTAAGTACTTTAAGCTGCCTTTTCAGCACAAATGTGCTCAGTTAGGCCGGAACCCCACTGCTGCGCACGGTCAAGCTACACACGTGGGTACAAAAGCGATTTGTATGAAAATGTAGGTAGATCCTTCCACAGTAGTGCACGAGCACGCTGCGCACGAAATGACGTCACTGGTACACGCGTGGTCTGTTCCGAAGTGCCTGCCCCGCACACGCTAGCGCGTGGACGTCTTTCGGCTGAAATTATGATAACGTTATACGAGAAACGTGTCTTGTTCAGCGTTTTTAACTGCGGCGCTGGTTGCTAGGCGACAGCTGACAGTTGCCAGGAAACGATTAACCGCCATAGTCATGGCCGCGGTCACACGAGCGGGCGACCCTATGCTGTTTGGATGTTTTTCGAAAACTTTTCGACCAATTTTTTCAACTTGATCTTATTAATACAGCCAGCAGAGCCCGTTGCTGTGATCACGCTGCGCACGCGCGCGCCGCGCAAGAAAGTCGTGTGGACGGACGACACCGTCGACAACGAACATATGAACAAGAAGAAGTCCAAGTGTGAGTACCGCCTTGTATACAGTACGTAAACTTACGAGAGCCAAATATTTTAACCCGTGCATGTTTAATAATAAATAATGAATAAATAATAAATCATTATTTATTAACAACTTATAGACTAAATATATTTAAAAAGGGAAAGGGGCCATTCATTTATTACGTAAGACGTTTTTTGCCAGCTTTTGACCCCCTCCCCCCTCCCCTATGTAAGAAAAAATAAGAATCGGCCCCTGTGTAATATTTATTACGTAAGTAAGAATCTAAAGGAAAAAATGAATATACGTTTAAATTGTTTTAATTTTTATTTTTCAAAGAGACAATTTTTAGAAACGTCTCTTTAATTGTAGTTACTAATTTTTTTATTTATTTGGTAATAATTAACTTTGGTTTTATTTTCGAATTTTTCTTGCCATGGAAATCGTTTACCTATAAGTACGCATATTATCCGAGCGCGCGCTTTTTCAAAGTATAATCTTAACTTTGCGCTTTTTTGTGATCTTACGTAAGAACTATCAAGACCACCCCCTTGTAAGAAAAAATAAGACATGGTCGACCCCCCTCTCCCCTAAATCGTCTTACGTAATAAATGAATGGCCCCAAATATGTTACGTATACCTGAAATGGGAAAAATTCCTGTTTCAGGTGTGAAAAAGGGACTAAGTACATAAAAAAAACAAGTCTTAAATATCAAATCACATTCAAAATAGAAATACACGAAAAAAATCTTATCATTTATAAAAATAACATAATGTAATAATAAATTAATTATTAACATAAAGACTATTTATCTATACCTATCTATATTTATTTTAATACTGACAATAGTTTAGATTAGTAATAATTGCGTAGGGTGACAGCACCAGTAATGGACATTGGACAAGAACCAATTATGGACATTTCAACAATACAAGTATTGTTCATCGAAGTTAATATGGATATTGTCGTCATCCCTATTATATTGCAGGCTGCTGTATCTACGAGAAGCCGCGTCGCTTCGACGAGTCTGACTCGGAGGACAGCGACGACGAGTGCGAGCACTGCTTCGGGCATGTCGAGAAACGCAAAGCCAAACAGCAGGAAGCAGCCGCCACCGTCACCACTACTGACGTGCAGGTACTGTGGCCATCTTGTCGACAATACAGGGTCACACGACGAGGGTTAGACGACCAGATGGCCTAGTGGTTAGAGAACCTGACTATGATTCGATTCCCGTGTCGGGGCAGATATTTGCATGAAAAATACGAATGTTTGTTCTCGGGTCTTGGGTGTTTAATATGTATTTAAATATGTATCTATCTATATAAGTATGTTTATCCGTTGCCTAGTGCCCATAACACAAGCTTTCCTAGCTTACTTTGGGACTAGGTCAATTGGTGTGAACTGTCCCGTGATATTTATTTATATTTATTTTATTTACATTTAAATCGGTCAGTATGGGAAAGTCTGAAACTACAGGGTTATTTGTAATTCACTGACATCCTCTAAACCCTGAATTCCTATCACTCAAACAAATGTTTTTTTGTTTTACGACATTTAAAATGAAGCAATTTTTTCCCATATAAATACACAGAGTATCGTAAAAATAAGAGGTAATCCCAAATTTTCAAAACGTTGTTACACCAAAAATATTAAGTTATGGCAAAAGCCGTAAAACAAAAAACATTTGTTTAAGTGGTAGGAGTTTAGGGTTAAAAGGATGCTAGTGAATTACAAATAACCCTGTATAAGACATACGATGATCTGTTCTTAGGAACCATGTCATTGATTTTTAGTAACAAGAAAAACTGCATTCATACATTTTAAAAAAACTTTTACTCAGCTCGGGAATCGAATCCGGACGTTTTGAAGAATAAAACTAACACTATTTCTAACTACGAAATATGATGTCTAAAATGAATAAAATGCTTTGTTTTCATATCCTTTCATTTATTTAAGTAGGTGTTCCAAATGACTAGGTACCATTTTTTTTTTCAATTCTACATTCTTATAGTTCCAGAGTTTTCCATACTGACCGATCTAAATGTTACATCCTGTATACCAGCGTTGCTATCATCTGAGCTCTGGAGCCATAAAACCCGTTTTCGGACCTCTCGTTCGCACTTGGGACATTATCGGATCTCTCACTCGCATTTAGCAATACACATCGTTCGCAGGTTCGAAAACGGGGTTTTATGGCCCCAGAGCTCAAATGATAGCGACGCTGGTAGGTATAGTAGGAGTTACAAATGTGAAAATTTGTGAGCATTGTTGAGTCACCTATTTTTTCAGGATGGTCCAACGCCGGAGCCAACGACGGCGGTGACGCTGCGGCCCGAAGATTCGCCGCCTGCGCCCGCGCCGCCCGACAAAGAAAAGCCCTCAACCTCAGAATAAACCAACAAGACAGTCAAAAACAGGAAGAAGAGAGTGTATAGTACGAATTTTTTGAAGTGTCACGATCTCGTTAGCAGCCCACATTTCGAACAAAGCCATTGTATTCTATTATGTCCTCAAGTGCACAATTCTCAGTTTAAAATGGAACAGAAATATAAGATAAAATAGCTCATTGAAATAACGACTTTATTATTTACAGTAGAGACTTAATTTTCAATTAAACTTTGTTGGCAGATAATATTTTTCAACATTTAATGCGTCGTAGACATGCAGCCAAAACAACCGAAGCAAACAAACAAAGTTTCAATTAAAATGAACTCTCTACTGTAAATAATAAAGTCGTTATTTCAATGAGCTATTTTATCTTATATTTTCGTTCATTTTAAATTGAGGATTATTCACTTGAGGACATAATAGAATACAATGGCTTTGTTCGAAAGGGGGGTCATAACGAGATCGGGACACCTCAAAAAATGTGTACTATAACTGCTCCATTTTTATAATGTCAGTATCAAGATGCATAATAATAATATGGATTTGAATAATATCCCACCTTGGCGGTTAACACGTTCACGGACACAAGACCTCTTCCAATAATTTGTGCTGCACAAAATTGTTCCATATAAAATATCACGCCTGGGGACGAATTGTCTGTTCCGTTTTGAAAGTAAATGTTGCGGCATTAAAGGCCATAGACGAAAACTGTGTATGTAAATACGGACGTTGACGCCATTAAAAAATAATTCGAACACATGACTCCAGTAAAAAAACGCTTTATTTTAGTACTGAAAACCAGGATTAATAAGTCTAAGGAGAAATAAGTCTCCCTCGTGGTCTCGTTGATGAGACAAATCAATGGGACCACGAGAAAACGTCGCTAATTACAGAGATTGCGCTTAAAAAGGAATAGTGGCAGAAGAGAAGTAACAAGCAAACATGTGGTGACCTCATTTCTGGAGGAAAACACAAATGATAATATTTCTTTTTCTTCGTTAATATTAAGTTCTGTGGTTTTCAACATTCGATCATATAATACGTAGATGCACGATCGCCGCTAGAAAAATGGAGCCATCAAAACAAGGCATAAATCATCAATGAGGGTTTTCTATGAGAGGCTATTTGGCGCTAGTATCGCCAGGTCCGTTTGTCAACTTTGACATTTGTTGTATGGGTGTAACGTCAAATAGACGTTACGATACTAACGCCATCTAGCGATATTCCACCTGTCAGAAAACCCTCATTGCCTTCTTTAGCTCTCATACCAAAATAGGTAACGAAACTCGCATACTTTAGTATCTTGATTGTACCTTATTACTTAACTTTAAGGTTCATTATACATATACACTTTCTTTTAGATATTTTATTTCTCAACACTGTTGTCATGCGTTGTCATTCCATTTTCGGTAAAAAAGGTAACAAAACTGAAGCTCACACAGATGATTTTCGACGTTGTGTTTTACTACGTAAGGTATATATTAAAATGTACTACATTTACTATATCACTCTTTAATCTGTCAGTGTTGTCATAAGTCAGTATTGGCGCGATGGAGACGATTTTTGAGTTTGATTTTGTATAGGACCTTGTATCTACATAATATATGATCGAAGTTATCAACCCCTGTAAGACATTAACACGCTGACCCATTCTCATTCCCTTTGAATTATTTCCTCATAATGTAGCGATTAGTGCCTTATAAATAATGGAATATTTTTCTTTTTTTTGTGTACTCCAGCGCATTTCGAATATAAGAGTCAGAAGTACAGTTGCCATCATAAAAATCAGAGTGTTCTAGGTGGTCAAAATATCTGACAAAACCGTGTTGTCAATCGCGTACGTGCGTGTTCAGATATTTTTGAGCACCTTGACTGCTCCGAAGTTTATGATGGCGACTGTACATGTTTTAATCCTTTCGACATTACACCGCGATCATACATAATGAATGCATGACATAAATGCACAATAAAAAGTAGAAATTAAACGAGGGCCACTTTTTAACAACTGTCACATTTTTTACGTAAAATGTTTGAATACGACGAATTTCTAAAGAAAATTGTTTTAATATTCGTCGTTCAGTGGACTTGCAGGTGTTCCATATGTGGTACAATCAACGACTATGTCAGTAAATTCAGACGTGTTTTGACAGAGCATATTGTGTACTTATACATAGATAGTAAAATGTTATACGCAAGATTTTGCTGTTAACATTAAGTTGATGTTTGTTAAAGCAAATATGACCGTTTACTTAATATTTAAATGTATGTTACTTGTAGGATAGTAATAAATACTTGTAAATACTCTTGTTTTTATTTGCGTCACACGAAGAGGTTAGGAGACTTATATTAAGGCAATTTAATAGAACAGGCAATACTACCAAATACGATTTTCGAACTTCGTATCGTGCCGATTCATTCACGCTAGTAGTATTAAACAGAAGAGTGAAAAGGACAGCACGAAACGAACTAGGAATTTGTTTGTTGTCCCCCAGAGGGATAATTTAAAGCAACCAACTTCCGAAGGTTGTGTCCACGTGCGTGTGCTTTAAGTATCACCCTTGTCACTAAAGTACTGTTATTAACCAAAATGTCACAGGTACAGTCAACCAATTTGATTCCCAGGCCACTATAGAGCCACGTCACAATGAATCGATGTTGTTTATCTTCTACGACAGTTATAATATAATAGCGTGATGTATGTCATGATGACATCTCGATTTTTGTGAACGTGTGTCAACGATAATGAATAGGAAAGGAGATGGAAAGGAGTTCGCTTGTGTAGTTAACAACTTCAATTGACAACCTTTCATTTTTTTTAACACCTGAAAATTACTGCAGGAATCGAAAGAGTTTCACCTCCTGAACACGGAAAAATATTTATTATAATTTATTTCTCCATATTTAAAAAAATACAACTAATTTAAAAACATATATGTACTTACAAATACGTCCACAGAATAGATATGTTTCCTTTACCCTTTTCACTAGAAAAAAGAGCTGTCATAATTTTAAACTTGATAACACCTGAACGTCAAATTTACGTCATCACTTTTTTTAATAGAGACTTACTACACTGGCTCAGCGACCCAAAGAGGATCTTGGCCTCCGACACCAGAGAGCGCCACTCTTCCCTATTTTGCACCACCTCGCGCCAATAGGGATGTTGACACCATTAAAAAATAATTCGAAGACACGACTCCAGTAAAAAAACGCTTTATTTTAGCCCTGAAACCCAGATTAATTTTCGATTAACTGCAAAATTAGATTTGTTGTTGCTTTAAAACAAATAAATAGTTAGTTAATTGAGTATGCGAACAAGTGACGTCATATGTTGCTATTGCCATTCAAACTATGGGAGAAATGTGTTTTGACAGCTCATAAAAAGTACGTCAGTTGATTGGTGGTGTCAACATCCCTATTGGCTGAGACTAGACAATAGTTATTTTCTCAAACATGCTATGAAATATTGACGTTATGTTCCTTAAAATACGCCACGAACTGTCACGTTGCAGGTGCGGCTAGACGAGAGGTCAATAATGGAATTTCATACAACATTGCTGGCCAAGGCCAGCAAAGTGATTGTCTATTGTTTTATGTGACACAGCACCATGACGTTTAATAGGTCGACGTGGTCGACGTGGATGGATGGATGGATGGATGGATGGATGGATGGATGGATGGATGGATGGATGGATGGATGGATGGATGGATGGATGGATGGATGGATGGATGGATGTTGATGGATGTTGGTTGATGGATCTTGATGGATGTTGATGGATGTTGGTTGATGGATGTTGATGGATGTTGTTGGATGTTGATGGATGTTGATGGATGTTAATGGATGTTGATGGATGTTTATGGATGTTGGTTGATGGTTGTTGATGGATGTTGATGGATGTTGATGGATGTTGGTTGATGGATGTTGATGGTTGTTGATTTATGTTGATGGATGTTGATGGATGTTGATGATGTTGTTGGTGATGGTGATGGTGATGGTGATGGTGATGATGATGGCGGTGATGATGGTGGTGATGATGATGATGCATGTTTGAGAAAAACTCTATACAAGCCTTGGCCACGAACAGGGATTGCCGGCCTCGTATCTCTAGATGGCCTCGTTAACACTCGGCCATCTATAACTACTCGGCCGGCAATCCCCTATTTCGCGGCCGCTGCAGTAATGTACTATTGTGCAACAAGAGAGCAAAGTTGGTTTTTACTGCGAGTGTTGATTTTGAATCACGAGTTAGCGAAGGATTCTATAATTAAATCACGAGCGTTTAGCGAGTGATTCTAAGTTAGAATCCTAAGTGCGCGAGTGATTCAAATACACGAGATGCAAAAAAACTTTGGTCTCGTGTGACACATACAACTTTTCACCTCAGCAGCGAGAACATAATAAATTATTAAAGGTATATGAACATCGTCTTTTTGTCTTTGTTGTGGTTTTCAACATTGAGTAAATACTCCATATTATATATATATAACAATAGGTACAGTCTCCGAAAAAGTGTTTGTATTAATATCATAAGCTTTTAAATATTTTTCGCGAGACTTTTCAAGTAAGAAACTTAACTCTGCATTATGTATTACTGCATTACTTCGTCTGGTGTTCAATTGTTGATTTCGTCACTGGACTCACTCAATTCACTCGTATCATATTCAAAAATTTATTAAATAAGTACTTATTACTATTCTAATAATTTCCAAATTGCCTCTGATCGTGTACCAAACTCTTAGATATCGAACTCTGTAGCTAGAGAAACAGAAGAAAAGAATTAAAATTTGAATCCCGCTATTTTTTCCGATACTGCATCCGCTGTATTTATCACGTTGTTCAAGATTGTTAATACATGTTAAACTTTGTATTTTTCAACAACATTTTTACTATTTGGTTATATAAAAATATAATCCAATTATTAAAAAAGTACGATAATTTAATTTAAAACCTAAACAGACGAATTACAATTTTAAGGTTAAGAACTTATTATGAGTATCCGAACGTTCAATCGTTCGTTTATTTTTTAGGTCTACTAGGCATAGAATTTGAAATCGAAATTCGAATCGATTTGATCTTATCTCTCGCTCTTTTCGTATCGAAATGAAAGTGACAGATCAAACTGAAGTTAAAATCTTTCGAATTCAGTAAGCAGACCCATCATTGTCCTTGACTTTTAAAAAAAATAATTAAAAAGCTACTTTGTCTCACGCAGTGAGCAAAATCGGATTCTGCTCACTGTTTTTTAGTAGCAAACACTGCCTGTTTGAGGTGCTGAGGTGAAAAAGTAATGGATCTATTTCTATCTAATCCTAGTGAAAATTTAAAACTATCCGCGTCTTTCTCCTTCCAAACAGAATACAGAGAACGAATCAAATTATAGTCTTAGAAATATGAAATGTTGTCAATTGTCACTGTACGTCTGTCAAAACGTTTTATTCTCATGTCATGGAGAGAAAACGTTTGTAAACTCTACGTTTATTGTATGTTGTGATCGGAAAGTTGATAATCCTTTGACCCGCACTGACGTTGTAATTGTCTAGTAGTTCATGCGACAAGGTTCTATATTGGCTTAGGAATCAAATTGGTTGATTGTAGTGTATGTATGACCTATAAAATGCCGGAATTATTCGCTACTCTACTCATGCTGCCACATGCTGTCATCGTTCGTCCATTATTTTGTTTTCTAGATTTTTTTATCAAATAGCAGCAAAATACACTACGCCAGTGTTTCCCAACAGGGGTCCGCGAGTATATGTATGGGGGTCCGCGGTAAACAGTTATAAGTTATAAGTAGGTAGCTATTTTGTATCTGTAATAACTAAAATAAATACCTAATCCGATTTTTTCTGCTGTTTATTTTATTAAGGGGGTCCGTGAAAACTGTGCTTGATTTCCTAGGGGTCCGTGGCTGAAAAAGGTTGGGAGACGCTGCACTACACACTGGCAACATTTTCCCCTGATGGGCAGAGACATATTTAAAAAACTAACTACCTTGCTATTTCTTCAGTGAAACTGCAATACCGCGTAACTAGCTTTTTCCATTAGATCTAATAATTTTCACTGTTATTGTTATTTCATTTAAAGTTGGAAAAAAGCTATCATCAAAAACAAAATCAAAATTATGGATCAAAAAAGGCTTTATGTCCACACAATAAGAGTAAAAAAGAGTTCGACCAGTTCGGCTCGATTCAGCTCGCCTTAACGTCTTTCTCACTCTTATTGCGTGTACATAAAGCCCTTTTTTGATCGGGTTAAGCCGCGTCGATTTAATGTCGTATTATTGTCATACTATACAGGATGTTTTGAGACGAGAAATAAAACAGCATTTTATAATATTACATTATATTTCAGTCTATAAACAATGAGTTAATACATGGGCTTCGTCAAGCCTATAACAGAGGCTTTATTTAACTAAATTTTGGAACGCAACCGCTTCCACCACTAACTACTGTCGAAAAGGTATACTCTCTGAGCCCCAGCTTTTTAACAGCGCTGCTTTTCTAAAACAACGGACTAATTCGATATGATACGCTGTGTAATTATACACCTTATTTACAATCATTAAAGTATGAAATTGCACACCGTAGTATTTAGGATTAGGGCGTTGTTTTAGAAAAGCAGCGAGTCAGGTTCCCTGACCCGATGAAATGTGTAGCGTTCTTTCGACGCGTTCCCATAGTAATAATGACATTAAACGCTCATAAAGTCATGAGGCACATGTGCCTCATGGACGTACAGTCAAAGACAATAATATCTATACAGCTATCGCATTAAATATATGCAAAAACCAACCTTATAGTTAGCAGCACAGTTGTAGGGTATATAAATTTTTGACGCCTTGGTAACGTACATAATATTTATGACCGTGACTGTACCAGTAAAGTCAACCCCTCATGAGACAGGGAACCTGTTAAGTGCATGACACCCCTTGACATCTTGACATTTAATGCAAAAATATGAACTGTGGTCAGTTATTTTATTACTATGAAATTTACTTATTGCAGGGGCCTGAAGGGTGGACTTACGACTTAGGGGCTGTTTCACCACCCTACTGTCAAACTGCTGATTACGTATCCAATGAATAAACTTAAAAAAAAGTGGTGAAACAGCCCCTTAGTGTACAATTTTGCACCGGGGTATAAGGATAAGATAAAGATAAAAAGAGATAGTGGCCCACGCGTAAGGCCGAGGTGGTACGAGCTTCTCGCACGTTTTGGTGTGAGAAATCGTGTGACATCTCGTATGCGATAATCGCCAAACGAGTATCGTAGGGTAGAAAGAAATGGGTAATGCAGCTTCTGGTTAAAACACCATGAAATAATTTTCCCAGCTTAACCCCTGGTATGTCCAGACACAAATATGTGCCAAATTTAAGGCTATTTTTAAAAAAAAAAATATTTCAATCCGTATAATTGGTATTCTTTGACACAAACGAGACTTGAATGCAGTGTTTTTTTTACTTCTGATATACAAGGGGTTAATCTGTAACGAATCACCGCTCAAGTTATTGCTCAAAAATTGAGTTATTGTAGAGATTGTAATTCAAAAATGATTAATTTTCATTCGTATTATTCCACCTCTTGACCGTCACAAATCAAACGTGCTCTGTACGCCACGGAAAACCACCAAACCACCTAGTAGACAAATTTTTTTTTTTTTTTTTTATATAAGAGGTGGCAAACGAGCAGACGGGTCACCTGATGGAAAGCGATCACCGTCGCCCATGGACACCCGCAACACGGGGGGCATCACAGGTGCGTTGCCGACCCTTTTAGGAATTGGTAGGCTCGTTTTTTAAAGATCCCTAAGCAAAAATGAGCAATTCTCAAAAAAAATGCCACTTTTTATCTAATATATAAAAATCTCGTGTCACGGTGTTTGTTACCGAACTCCTCCGAAACGGCTTGGCCGATTTTTATGAAACTTTTTTCTCTACACTATCACGAGCTCTTTCCATCTTAATATGACAAAAAAATGTCCTTAAGTTTTTTCCCCTATTTTGTTACTATTCCATACACTATGTATGGCGTAACGAAAAGGAAGAAAACATAAATAAGTTATGACATTTTCGGTACCTACATTTTATCTCTCCTAAATACAGAGATGGAAAGAGCTCGTGATTCTGTGTAGGTATAACATAAAATTGTTGGGAATACAAAAAAGTCGATTTTTTTTGAGAAACGCTTAAATAGGGCTTATTTCCGTTGTAGAAGGTTTTATTTTGAGTTGAACGTTGTTCATGTATTGATGACGTTGGAGTGTGAGAATTTTCACACGCTGTCATGACTGGATGACTGTGACGGTCAAGAAGTTAGTAAATGAATCAACGCTAACCGTGAACATTTTACACATGTCCAATACACAGACTTAGAATATAATAGCAGACTTGACATAACTACGTGTGTGTGCGTACATATTTCCTATTCCCTCACGCTACAATAATCAGGAATATTGTCATCCCGTTTTATCATGTGTCGCAACACTGTCCAAGAAACCAAAAAAAAATACACATGCTATGTTTTGAACGTCAGTCATTTAAATAAGCTGCCGAAGCTGCAAGCGAATTTTTTGGTAAACTGAGATTTTTTAATGTTCTTCTCATCAAAATTAGAACTGATTTAGATTTAAAGATGGTGAAATGTAGTGCCTACCTTTGTGAAAGTGTTACATATGGAAATATACCAGGATTAACCTTTCACCGGTAAGTGTTTGTGTGATAGAGATGTGTGCGTTTTTGCCATTATTTGGACCCTTTATGTCAAGTCTGCTATTATATTCTAAGTCTGTGGTCCAATATAAAATATGCTCTTAGCATGTTCGTAATACATAATTTAGATTGGATATAAATAGGTGGGTCTTAAGGCTTAATCCATAAATGGTACTACAAGTATATCGTATAATCAATCAAATTTAAATTTGTACAATATTTGAAGGCTACAAGCATTATTGTGTATATATCTACAGATTAAATAAAGTCGATTAACATTTCAGGATTCAAACTTGCACAAAAATATTAAAAATGGTCATCTCAATATTTACTAAGAATAAAATTGCGTAATTATTGAGTATTTTTTAATAGTTTTCACGATTATATTTTGTAATGCCACCTAAATGGTACAAGTTTACACGCTTAATAGGCAAATAAGTCAAATAAGTTTATACAAAAAAAATATTAACGACTAACATAAAAACAAGGATATAATCGCTAACAACACATAAACATTAGTATTGAGGCATGTTTGGTATTGCTTTCGTGTTAAAGGGCATTTTCAATAAAAAGTTATACCTTTTATTTTTTTATGACAAAATTTTGGGGTTTCCTTACTCAGAATCAATAGTGTTGTAATGCATTACATTATATTAAAATTAAATAACTACAGAAAACGATTTAAAAAGAATTTATCTCGAAATGGTTTCCGATTTGCTATACTTACATCACAAAAAAATAGACAACCCCAGTTGTTGACCGTAGGTACATTTGAGCCTTCGCACTCAGGAAAACGGAACGCCGCATACGGCGAATTGTAGTGCTAGCACAAAACTTAGTTTAAAGGGAGCGAGAAATATCGCATAAGTTTCGCTACACATGATCGATTATAGACGGTTATTATGAACCGCACGACATTTATCGCACCTTTAAATGAGGCTTTAGGCAGTCAAAGTCATAAATATATGTACGTTACCAAGGCGTTAAAAGTATCTACACAACTCTATGCCACACACCATATACGACAGAGGAAAGGTAAAATCACTAAAGCGCCAGATATATGGCACTTTAGCGTTTTTACCTTAGTGATAAGATTCAAAATAGCTTAAGCACCATATATGATATATGGCGCTTTACCGTTTTTACCTTAGCGATAAGATTCAAAATAGCTTAAGCACCATATATGATATATGGCGCTTTACCGTTTTTACCTTAGCGATAAGATTCAAAATAGCTTAACCACCATATATGATATATGGCGCTTTACCGTTTTTACCTTAGCGATAAGATTCAAAATAGCTTAAGCACCATATATAATTTATGGCGCTTTAGCCATTTTACCTTTCCACCGTCGATAAGGTCGGTGTTTGCATATATTTGACGCGATGGCTGTATAGATATTTATGCCTTCGACTATACAGTATTTTCTTAATGGTTGTTCGGTGTATTTCCTAAGGCACTATATTTAATTCATTATTGCAAACTAAATTACGCAGTCTATACAGGTTGACGTGAGAATTCCGGATTCCCGAAAATCATGTTGCCCTCGTAAGGACCACGTCACTTTTAAGCTATCAGAATTTGAAACTTAACATCAGTCCATTAATGGTGACATTAGTGTAGACCAGATCTCCAACCTATACTTAAGAGGGTTTATACCTGCTCAGCTGGCAAAGTTGCATTTTTGTTAGTTTTTCTCGATTATTCCATAAAAATTGAATGAAAATTAAAAATGTTTTGTATACAAATTGTTCTAATATATAAGTTAATGTGTCTACTGCAATAATAATTCGTGATAGACTTTTATTTTCTTTAAAAAATAGCAAATTATTACCTAACGGTTTTTAAAGAAAATAAGTCTTATCACGAATTATTATTGCAGTAGACACATTAACTTTATATATTAGAACAATTTGTATACAAAACATTTTTAATTTTCATTCAATTTTTATGGAATAATCGAGAAAAACTAACAAAAATGCAACGTTGCCAGCTCAGCAGGTATAAACCCTCTTAAACAGTGCATATCCAAAGGCTAGAATAAAATAAAGACGATTTACTGTCATTACTCATTAACCCATAATAAGGTAGCGGCGATTTAGCGACCACATTCATTGACTTGGGAATTCAACCTTATTATTTTAGTAATAAGTTACGATATCCATTGTAGTTATTGAAAATATCCTTTGAGAATATCCTTTGTCATTCGATAGCTGCTTTTGATTCTGTAGTAGTTTGCTGCAGTAAATTGGGGCCTTATCAAGGATAAGTACAAATTCACAATACTTAGTCGAAATAATACGACAATTCAAAAAAATGAAAATTTGAAACACATCAATAAGGAAGGTTTTCCATCCAGAATATTCTCGAAAATGGGATCATGTTCCATGACAAAATTTTCAAAATTGATTTAGGCCGAAATAAATCTTGACCAATTTAATTAATAATCATTAACTCAATTCAGACTTAATTCATTTATGATGAAAAGATTGGTTATAATTATTTTTAGCGCCATTAAATAATGTTAAAACTCATTCAAAATGGTCATTTGAATTTTTCATTTGTAGGGTCAACGTCATAAATAAGTGAGCACTTTTGTACCTTGTCATTTTAACGTCATGTTTGAAAAGCCATACGAAATTATGTAACTACTGAAAGCGACAAGGCACAAAAGTGATCTGATCACACTGATCACTTATTTAAGACGTTGACTTTAATTAATGACATAAAAACCAATCTATTTCAAGTTAAGTATGAAGTATCTTTTTCTATTCATTTTTTATTTTCTTCAACTTCATTTTTTTTTTTATTACTTTTACGGTCATCCCGTGAAACCATATATTTCAAACTAAATACAAACTGAAATATAGATGCACAGAAAAAACCCCAGAAAAAAGACCAATGCTGGGAATCGAACCCAGGTCCTCAGCGTTCCGTGCTGCGTGCTTACCCCTACACCACCACTGGTCTAGAAGTTAGCGACGAATCTTTCCCATACATCGTACACTTCAGTCTGTTATAATCACATTTAGGCAGTGATAAAGCGCATCTATGTTATGCCCTCTACTGAGAGACTTCAACACTCCTTCGGAGCTACCCGCTCACCTGGACCAAGAGATGGCGCTACTAGGCCAACTTTCAATCTATTTCATAAGAATCGCTTGTTTAGATATTTATAGATTAGATATTTTGAAATCAAAGTTTAAAATGTCCATAGAAAAGCTAGTAATAACTTAAAATAATAAAGCCCAGCATACTAATTTTGCATATACGTCAAAGCAAATGAGAACTTATTTTGATTGACAGTAAGTTTCAAATTATAACAGTAAAAAATTGACGTGGGCTTTGTAATGGGTAATGGTTAAACCAGGAACCAGTCACAAGGGTGAATTATTAAATACTATCTATTGCCCGCGACGCTGTCTGCGAAGAATTCGTTAACCGCTATCCCGCGGGAACGATTTTCCGGGATTAAAATTAACCTATAAGTTAATCCAGATTATAAACTATCTTTGTGCCAAATTTCAACAAAATCCATCAAACCGTTTTAGCGTGAAAGAGTAACAAACCATCCATACATCCATACAAACAAACTTTCGCATATATAATATTAGAATGTGTAAAACAGCTGTTTTTAGAGAGACTATCTACAAATACAATTTCTAAAATACAAATTTAAAAATACTAATTGCCTGGTTCACACTCGGGCGATTAAAATTGCTAAGTTGCTGGCAAATAATAGGGATGTTTCCTAGGTAAAAAAATAATAATTCTTATTAGTCCGTATTTTACATTATCAAAAAATATTAGACACGTAATTTTTCTTTTGACAATTAATCAAAAAATGACGAAGATATGGCGCGTTGAAGTTCCGCGCGACGAGGCGTGACGTCACTTGTTCCTAAAACGCTCATACAAAGTGTAGGAACAAGTGACGTCACGCGAAACTTCAACGCGCCATATCTTCGTATTTTTTTGTTTAATTGACAAAATAAAAAATACGTGTCCAATATTTTTTGATAATCTAAAAGACTGACTAGTTAGGAAAGTAGCCTATTGTACAATTGATACGGAACTACGGATTATTCGATTAATCTGGTTTTCAGGATTAAAATTAAGTACTATTCATTAATAGGCATCATCATCATCCCAGCCTGTATACTACCCACTGCAGGGCACAGGCCTCCTCTCTGATAGAGAGGGCTTGGGCAGTTCCCGCGCGGGCCCAGTGCGAATTAGGTACTTCACACACACCATTGTATTTCTTTTCAGCTGTGTGCATCGCGATGTTTTCCTTCACCGTAAAATATGGTAATGGTGGTAAATTTCAAATGTAATTTCGCAGACAAATTAAAAAAAAAGTTGCGAGCCCGGTCTCGAACGCACGACCCTCTGCTCGAGTGGCCATAGTCACTAGGCGTACTCTTAAAGGGCAGTCAAAAGACAATTCCCACATAGAAATAGTTTGCCAATCGCTAGTTTTGATGTTAATTCTATGCCAACTCAATCAACGATTTATTTGTTTTAAAATACCTAAAAATCTAATATTGGAGTTAATTGATAATCGTCACTACTTTGAAAAAAGCTCGTATCTCAAAATCGATAATCTGGCTAATTGAACTTTACGGAGTGTGCAATAAAGTTCAGTTTGGTTTACATATTGATTTGAGATACGAGATTTTTTCAAAGTAGTGACGAAATTAATCTTGTTTTCAGGGCTAAGATGAAGTGTTTTTTTACTAGAATCGAGTCTTGAAATTATTGTTTTTATGATGTCAACTTATTGCTAGCATCGAAGCAATTTTAATTGCCTGTGTGAGCTACACGCTGCTAAAGCACAGTGGGATATTAAATTGTGACAAGCCCACAAGTGGGGCTATAATTTGTTCAGGTGGGTATTCAGTAAATATTTGGTACAGAGGCTATTAAATACTGTAACCATAATATAAATAATTAATTCTTACACCGTCTCGAATCACCTCCGTAGTTTTCTGAAACAATGAGTTTTATATTAAACTAGTGGACCCGACAGACGTTGTCCTGCATGAACCTAGATACCGACTGCAGCGCCATCTGCCGGGCAGATTTGTGAATCTAAACCATCCAGGGCCCCACCCAAACGCATACAAAAAAAACCATTCAAATCGGTCCAGCCGTTGAGGAGGAGATCAGTGACATACACACGTACAGTAGAATTATATATATATATATATAACTAGCTGTTGCCCACGACTCCGTCCGCGAAGAATATAGCCTACGACCTATTCTCAGACCTACCGAGTGTAGAGAAAAAAGTTTCATAAGAATCGGTTGAGCCGTTTCGGAGGAGGAGTTTGGTAACAAACACCGTGACACGAGATTTTTATATATTAGATTATATATATATAAAGATAAACAAATAAGTTTATTGCTAAATGAGATTCAAGATACTCTACGTAGTTAATTTATTTAGAAATCTCTTTAGAGGTATCAAAATTTTGTTTTTTTTTAGTTACTAACTATTTTGTGCATACAGTAGGTATCATTTTTGATAGCAAATATATTGCGATTTGCCCTAATCACATAGGGTAAATCGCCAATAACTGGCCACCTAATACTAAAAATGAACTCTATTTACCCATAATAGAATTCATTTTTAGTATAAGGTGTTAATTACTGGCCACCCTTCAATAACTGGCCACGTTATACTAAATTGAGTTGTGTTTGTAGGGGAACAGAGTTCATTTTCAGTATGATGGGGCCCGTTACTGAAGGTTGGCCAGTTAATGGCGATTTATCCCATATGCTAAAGGAGAGCTAGACAGGTTAATGTAGCGGATGTCGCCAATGTAGCCGTTGTCGTCAATGTAGCGGCTGTCACGGTTGTCGTCAAGCGCCGGCCAGTTTGGCCTCCGGAGTTCGTATCATACCATCCCTTTTACTCTCTTATTAAATACTATTAGCGCGAGCGGGATGGAACGATACGATTCGTAGTATAAGGACAGTGGAAGACCACCAGAACTGATTCCTGATTGATCAATTATGTTTAGCTTCTGGTAGACCATTAATTGCTACTGTAGTTACAGACAGTCGCGATTGTCGCGGTTGTAGCTAATGTCGCTATGGTCGCCAATGCTGCGGCTGTCACTAATGTCGAGGTTGTAGTGTCACGGTTGTCGCTAACGTCACGGTAGTCGCGAATGTCGCTAGTGTTGCGAAAGTCGTGAAGCGCCTGGAAGTTTGTGAGCTACATCATACTGTCGCCTGGATTATTTAGTTCCTAACAGACCGATGACAGTTACCTATTTAGCGGTTTCTCCTTATAAGTCACCGGCTTCCTGTTCCGTCTCGTTCTGCCCTCGCTAACCCTCTCTGTCCCGCTGCTGTCGCTGTCGCCGCTCTCTCTCCGATGGCTGTCTTGGCTGGGTTGCGTGAAGTTGCGGTTGTCGCTAACGTCGTCGCCGCGGGCGCTGGTGTCGCCGACGCTAGGCGGTTTGTGTGCGTGTGGCCGGGAGTTTGTGGCGCGTGATATCTCTTCCCTGTAAATATAAACAGAGCGTTTTTGTGCAGAAAATTCCATTAAACATTTTGTGATTCATTGAAGCAGAATAAAGATTTCATGGATTAAAACCCGCCCCTCCACCAATTCTCATAAAAGACTTTTCATACAGACCCAACTATCTCAAACACATTTTGTGGATGTTTTCTGTATATTATATACTACAAACGTAGTTGGCTTGCACGCGAATGTGGACAGCGGAGTAGCAAGGTAAGTTTATAATTACAAGGAACCACGGGCACGGATTGGTTCGAAACATGTAGAGTTTGTAGAGCAAACCTTGAATACTACGTGAAGTGACTAGTGTACGGTGAGCTGCAAAAGTGCATGGACATCTCGGGGCGATAATCGCGTGAGAGCGCGCGTGCGCGGGTATCTAATCTAATATCTTTAAACGAGCAATTCTTGTATATATATATATAATCAGGATCTCGGAAACGGCTCCAACGATTTCGATGAAATTTGGTATGTGGGGGTTTTCGGGGATGAAAAATTGATCTAGCTTGGTCTTATCTCTGGGAAAACGCTTGGTACCGAGTTTCAGGCTATTTTATTTGCATGAATTGAATACCAAGCTAAATTTAGCTGCTCCCAAATAGATCATAATGGCGTAACGGAAATTGACTGGTCCTGAAAGCAGTGGACCCCGGTTCGATTCCACGTAGTTGATAGCTTCAAATTTTTTATTTTTATTTTTTTTCAAGTTTCTTTTTTTATGAGAAAACGTCAAGTTTTTCCTTTTGTGTTAAAAAAATATTTTTTTGTGAGAAAAAGTGTTATTGGGAGCATAGAACAAAAAAAAGTTTTTTCTATTCCAACTAACTGCTTTACCTACACAGCAACACTACAGCTACTTGACAATAGATGGCGTTGTTAAGCAACACTAAGCCAAATGAGTCTTTACTTTGATTTAAGCTTAGACCAAGAAAGTCAATTATTGTTTACTTATTATTATGTTATTGATAAAGTGTCTTTTCAACCGACTTCAAAAAAGAAGAAGGTTCTTTCTCAATTCGACTGTAATGTTTTAACACGCTTTTATTAGCTTCGTACGTATGTAAACTTTGAACATTAATAACAAACTTTATTAGGGCATAGAGAAATAGGGGGGACGGGGGGCGAAGACCCCACAAGGGGGGCGCCATTAAAAACCCAAAGGTTCATTTAGGTAGAAAAGTAGGTTAGGTTAGGTTAGAACTGCATCCCCCCACAAAAACGAACTGCTACCAGAAAAGTGGGTTAGGTTAGGTTAGAACTGCATCCCCCAACAAAAACGAACTGCTACCGGAAAAGTAGGTTAGGTTAGGTTAGAACTGCATCCCCCAACAAAAACGAACTGCTACCGGAAAAGTAGGTTAGGTTAGGTTTGAACTGCATCCCTCAACAAAAACGAACTGCTACCGGAAAAGTAGGTTAGGTTAGAACTAAAGTCTCAGGCGTTACTATTTTATTTAAATAGGTATGTGGTAATAATAAAATATATACCGCTTTATAGTTATATGATTTGTATATCAAATGAACATTATACCATATGATGGTTATCAGAAATAAGTGTTCTACCAAAAGATAACTATACAAAATAAAAATATATAATTAAATATTATACTAAACGTTATTTATATAAAATGAGTGATTATACCCTTTGAAAATATATCAAATGTTGTTATATGAAAAGGAATAGGGATGTTTCCTAGGTAAAAAAATAATAATTCTTATTAGTCCGTATTTTACATTATCAAAAAATATTAGACACGTAATTTTTCTTTTGACAATTAAACAAAAAATGACGAAGATATGGCGCGTTGAACTTCCGCGTGACGAGGCGTGACGTCACTTGTTCCTAAAACGTTCATACAAAATGTAGGAACAAGTGACGTCACGCGAAACTTCAACGCGCCATATCTTCGTAATTTTATGTTTAATTGACAAAATAAAAAATACGTGTCCAATATTTTTTGATAATCTAAAAGACTGACTAGTTAGGAAAGTAGCCTATTATATTATTTATTTTTACATCGATCATTACACACCCAAAAGATAGAAAATAAATTTTAATAAATTTTAAATAAGAATAGTGTAAATTTTTTTTAATTGTAAGCAATTATTTTATTGTTATTATCAAGATCAAAATTTGTTAACAATACTAAATATTTATAAAATAAATAATACAAGTTAAGTATGAAGTATCTTTTTCTATTTATTTTTTTATATTTTCTTCAACTTCATTTTTTTATTACTTTTACGGTCATCCCGTGAAACCATATATTTCAAACTAAATACAAACTGAAATATAGATGAAAAAAAAATGAAGTTGAAGAAAATAAAAAAATAAATAGAAAAAGATACTTCATACTTAACTTGTAAAAGTTGGCCTAGTAGCGCCATCTCTTGGTCCAGGTGAGCGGGTAGCTCCGAAGGAGTGTTGAAGTCTCTCGGTAGAGGGCATAACATAGATGCGCTTTATCACTGCCTAAATGTGATTATAACAGACTGAAGTGTACGATGTATGGGAAAGATTCGTCGCTAACTTCTAGACCAGTGATGGTGTAGGGGTAAGCACGCAGCACGGAACGCTGAGGACCTGGGTTCGATTCCCAGCATTGGTCTTTTTTCTGGGGTTTTTTCTGTGCATCTATATTTCAGTTTGTATTTAGTTTGAAATAAATAATAGTTTAAATTATTTATTTATGTAAAAAGGTCATGCAGAAAGCGCGATTCCTCCATGTTGGTCGTATTGGTGCCAAACTTGCTTCCTACCCCTCTGGGAGTAAAGCGTTCTGGTCTTTGGCTAAATCGGTGGAGTCCAATTTCTGTCGCCCGTCACTGCCGCCGTTGCTGAGGTCAGATAAGTCGCTAGCTCACACTGCAGTGGAGAAGGCGAATCTGTTTGCCTCTTTATTTGCGGAAAATTCACGCCTCGATGCTGCAAATGCGGTGCCACCCTCCATTCCTCATTGTGGAACTTTTATGCAGGAGGTTAGAATACACCAGAAGGAGGTTTTAAGAGCACTGCGTTCTTTGGACGTGAATAAAGCTAGTGGCCCTGACGGTATACCTGCGATTGTCTTGAGGACATGTGCTCCGGAACTGTCTCCTGTTTTGACACGTCTGTTCAGGCTTTCTCTCAGGATGGGCCAAGTCCCGGTATCGTGGAAGATTGCCAATGTGCAGCCTGTACCTAAAAAGGGCAGTCGTGCCGACCCGTCAAACTATCGACCCATCGCAATCACCTCCATACTATGTAAGTTTATGGAGCGGGTATTGAACGCCAAACTCCTGGTTTACCTTGAGGGTAATGATCTCCTCAGTGACCGACAATACGGGTTTCGTCGAAATCGATCTACTGGGGACCTCCTGGTATATGCCACTCACCTTTGGGGTGAGGCTGTTGAGAAACATGGTGAGGCTCTTGCTGTGTCTCTTGACATTTCCAAGGCGTTCGATAGGGTCTGGCACGAGGGCCTTCTTGGCAAACTCTCTTCGTATGGGATCCCTGCTGACCTTTGCTCTTGGATCTCTGATTTCCTGAGGCATCGATCTATACGAGTCGTCATTGATGGGTGCTCGTCGGATCTCATGACCATTAATGCTGGGGTGCCTCAGGGATCGGTTCTCTCTGCTACTCTTTTTCTGCTGCACATCAACGATTTGCTCATACCCGGTATCTATGGGTACGCGGATGACAGCACAGTCACAGAGAGGTACCTATCTTACAGCCGAGCCAGTGGTGACGAGATCGGGTCACTCAGGGAGGCTATGGTACAACGGACGAATAAGGCCTTGGAGGCCGTGTCCGACTGGGGATCGGCCAACTTGGTCCAGTTTAATGCTGCCAAGACACAGGCGTGTCTGTTCACCGCAAAGCGGAGTCCATTCACCTTGGCTCCTACTTTCCAGAATGTATCCTTACCACCCAAAGACCACCTTGAGCTTCTTGGATTGAGCGTGCCATCTAATCTCAACTTCGGCGCGGCCATTGAGTCCAGGGCGAAAACTGCTGCTAAGAAACTTGGTATCTTATATAAGGTGGGGCGGTATTTCACGCCGGAGCAACTTTTTACTTTATACAAAGCACAGGTCAGATCATGTATGGAATACTGCTGCCACCTTTGGGACGGTTCTGCCAAGTATCAGTTGGCGGCGTTGGATTCGGTGGAGCATCGAGCCCGAAGACTCATTGGTGATAGTTCGTCAATCGGTGGTAGGCTGCAGAGCCTCGAGCACCGTCGTCGAGTTGCTTGTTTGTCTGTTTTTTATCGGATACATTTTGGAGAGTGTGCGCAGGAATTACATGATTTAATTCCTCCATCTCCATTTCACCATCGGACATCCAGGCGGGGGGAGCGTCTTCATCCGTATGTGGTTAGTATTCCAGTGGCCCGTACGAAGCGCTTCGCGTCATCCTTCCTAATGCGAACTGCTAAAGAATGGAATTCGCTCCCGTCGTCTGTATTTCCTGATAAATACAACCTAGGTCTCTTCAAGGCTAGAGTGAATAGGCTGTTACTGAACCGGTGAGGTACACCTTTGGCCTCATCTACACTTTTCATCAGGTGAGATAGTGGTCAACCACGGGTCAGTTTTATGTAAAAAAAAAAAAAAAAAATTATATTATTGTAAAAAAAGCGTGGGGTGCTTTTTCAACCAACGAAAAAAACGGAGGAGGTTCACAAGTCGACGCGTATATATATTTTTTTTTATGACCACGCATAACTTTTTACATTTACAGAGTAGTCCGATTTTGATGATTCTTTTTTTATTGGAAAGTGTATACCCTGCGGGTGGTCCCATTTAAATTTGGAAATAATATTCCTACTCTAAGGGTAGGAAAACAGGGGATGATTGATTGGTCAGTCACTGTTTGTACTGTATGACCAGGCATAACTTTTTACAGAGTAGTCTGATTTTCATAATTCATTTTTTATTGGATTGGGTATACCTTGAAGTTGGTATTATATAAATTTGGAAAAAAAATTACCCCAAGGATGGGAAAAAAGTATAAAATAAAAACTTTTTAACAAAAAAATTGAAGCGCCGAAAAAACTTAAAAGCAAAAAAATAATACCTTTTTTGTTTGACCTTAATCTAGGTACCAGTTTGAAGTTGGTGCCTCAGCACTAGCCAGGAGGAGTGGACCTATAATCGTCTATCTGATGTGCTTCTATCACTTCTACTCATATCTGTCAATAAAATATTTCTAACAATTGACACCATACACCCTAAATTTGGTATATGGGGGTTTTCGGGGATGAAAAATTGATCTAGCTTGGTCTTATCTCTGGGAAAACGCTTGGTACCGAGTTTCAACCCGAGCGGGAGCTCGGTCGCCCAGGTACTGTTAATAACATCAAACGGACAAACACCCCGATATCGATTATCGCCCCGATATGTCCATGCACTTTTGCAGCCCATCGTACCTTATTTAAATAATTATGTCTGTGTCTCATAGTAGTCTTAATTCAAGTATCATCATCATCATCATCATCGTTACAGCCGAAAGAATAGCGTTAATATGTATTTCAGTATGTATTTATCTATAAGTAGAAGTATGTTTATCCGTTGTCTAGTACCCATAGTATAAAGCTTTGCTAAGTTTGGGACTAGGTCAATTGACAACATTTCATTCTTTTAACACCTGAAAATTACTACAGGAATCGAAAGAGTTTCGCCTCCTGAACACGGAAAAATATTTATTATAATTTATTTCTTCATATTTAAAAAAATACAACAAATTTAAAAAACATATGTGTACTTACCTGTACCTCCACAGAATAGATATGTTTCCTTTACCCTTTTCACTAGAAAAAAGGAGCTGTCATCATTTTAAATTTGATAACAACCTTAATGTCAAATTTACGTCATCACTTTTTTTTAACGGAGACTAGACAAAAGTAATGGATCTATTCTATCGTTACGCTCTCTTTAGAATAAGCACATCTTTAAAAAATTGTAATAAATTAATTAATAATCCTAGTGAAAATTTAAAACTATCAGCGTCTTTCTCTTTCCAAACAGTATACAGAGAACGAATCAAATTATAGTCTTAGAAATATGAAATGTTGTCAATTGGTGTGAATTATCCCGTGATATTTTTTATTTTTTTATTTTTTTAAACGTTACAAAAATGTAGTAAAATGACTCACGACACGATGACCCTCGAGTCGGTGGCGCCGTTGGGGCTGGGCGCGTCGAACCGCATGACGCGCTTAGGCGGCGACGCCTCGTTCTCCAGACGCATCTTCGGGACCAGTACTTGCAGCACGCGTTCGTTCTGCAACTGCCTCAACCTGAATCGCAATAAAGTCAAAAAAATCAAATTTCCGAAGGAGTGTTGACGTCTCTCGTTGAGAGTATTATAGATACATAGGATAGATAGGGTTGCCAACTTTTTTTTACAAGAAATAAAGTATATTTAACGACCGCCTTAGCCTAGTTGGTAGTGACCCTGTCTACGAAGCAAGAGGTCCTGGGTTCGAATCCCGGTAAGGGCATTTATTTGTGTGATGAGCACGAATATTTGTTCCTGAGTTATGGATGTTTTCTATGTATTTATTTATCTATACAGGGTTATTTGTAATTCACTGACATCCTCTTAACCCTGAATTCCTGTCACTCAAACAAATGTTTTTTGTTTTACGACTTTTTAAAATGAAGCACTTTTTTTCCCATACGAATACACAGAGTATCGTAAAAATAAGAGGTAATCTCAAATTTTCAAAACGTTATTACACCAAAAATATTAAAAGCCGTAAAACAAAAAACATTTGTTTAAGTGGTAAGAGTTTAGGGTTAAAAGGATGCTAGTGAATTACAAATAACCCTGTATAAAGTATGTTTATCGTCGTCTAGTACCCATAGTACAAGCTTTGCTTAGTTTGGGACTAGGTCGATTTGTGTAAGGTTGTCCCCTAATATTTATTTATTTATTTATTTAGTTCTGAGAAGGAAAACATACAGTATTTTAGAAACATGTTTCAGTGCTTCTCGCACAACTTATCAAGTGTTATTTTTAAAACCCTCATAGGTCTCCCCACAATTAAGATAAATGAGGCAACTTAGTGTGCTTAGTTTTAGGGATTTTGATGCTGAAAACAGTATTTTATATACTTTATTTTTGTTCAACAGTAAAAAGTATAATGTAGTGAAAAACAGTATAATACGGTACTGTTTTTAACACTAACCACCCGGAAACGACTTCGCGCGTTTGGCGCCGCGGCAAGCGTTTTATCAGTTTATTGCGTGTGCCGCCAGGCAACCACAGTACGGCGAGCGTCTCGGCCGCGCAATGAACACAGTAAACGCTTGCCGCGCCGCCAAAAGCGCGAAGTCGTGGCCGGGCGGTAAACATAGATGTCGCTGGTATCGCTGCAATAAGTGATTAAGCAAGCTGAGATGTGTGATGCATAGGAATAATTATAGTGTCTATGTCCCGAACAGTTACGTATGGTTTAGGGGTATAGCACGCAGCACGGAATGCTGAGGGCCTGTGTTCGATTCCCAGCGCTGGTCTTTTTTATCCTGGGTTTTTCTGGGCATCCATGTTTCAGTTTGTATTTAGTATCAAAGTCGAAGTCAAAGGTCAAATTGTTCCAACTACTCATACTTTGTAATTGTTGTACTCATACTTTGGGGGTAGTTTTTTTTTTTTTTTTTTTTTTTTTTTCGAGGCCTTAGTGCACCTGTGTGACTATGCCAGCCTCTTGGGGGTAGTTGCAATAGAGATATCTCTCTCTAGGCAGATGCTATGCCTGGCCAGCGTCGGCTGTAAGTCTTAAATGTAATTTGTCTCGGTTTTCGGTTTATCTTTCTTTTTTATAAAAAAAAGAAAGATAATAGATTTTTTTCTCAAACATCCAAGGAAATGTGGTCCTTATAGTCGTGACAATAGAACACGAAGTATGCCATTGTATAGCAGTTGAGGAAGATTCGTTCTAATTTCAAATTAGACGACAATAATGGAATTTCATACAAACATTGCTGGCCAAGGCCAGCAAAGAGATTGTCTTTTGTTTTAGTGGGTCGTATTTTCTTTTATTGACTATCAATGACATACTGCCAATTAAGAAAAATTTAGTTTGTGAATTTACTTTTTAATATCTTACTTGGCTAGATTTAATAAAATAAATAAGGATTGGCGTTTATTGTTAACAATTTATTAAAATAACCAATTAATAAGGTCGTAATTTTTTAATAAATATAAATCATCTCAAGATTTTGCGTCAAAAACATTAACTGGAACAGCTTACAAATAAATTGCTGGAAAAAAAATATTTTGGAGGGAATAAAAAAAAAACAATTTGAATTAAATATGAATATATAAGTTGAACATTCGTGTCATTTCCTTGGATTTATTTGAGAAAAGCACTATACAAGCCTTGGCCACGAACAGGGATTGCCGGCCTCGTATCTCTAGATGGCCTCGTTAACACTCGGCCATCTATTACTACTCGGCCGGCAATCCCCTATTTCGCGGCCGCTGCAGTAATGTACTATTTTATAAAAAAAATCGCGGATATATGTTTTTCTCTCTTTTCTGTCAAAACCATATAATTATCTATAACAAATAGTTATGAAAGTCGAAGAATTTACCACTGGTTAGGAAAAACCTTTCGAGAAGAAACCGGCAAGAACGTAAACAAGGTATTTTCATAAACACATCTACAACGTTAATAAATTACATAAATAACCCATAAATTCGATATATTAACTTTCGATGTTCAGATACATGCCAACATGCCCGTGAGGACAACTGGGAACAGTCCGTGAAATAGAGAATATCCTGGCCTGGTACAACATAATTCGAATTTCGTATCATGCCATACCACTCACGCTTATAACAATAAAGAAAAGAGTAAAAGCGATGGCACGATACGTAGCTCGAATTTCGTAGTGGTTTTAACATCCTTATACTTACAATAAAATTACATAAAATTTACCACTGACAAATGGTTTGCCTTCATTTCATATTCAACTTTACCGACCTACAAATAAAGCCAATTTTAGAATACTGTTACCCACGTTTGCAGATTCTGTAATACTAGTTTATTTGTATGGTGTTAAAGTTGGAAATGAAATGAAGGCAAGCAATCTGTCAGTCGTAAACTAAAAGTAAACGTATTGTATAGGGATGTTGACCCCACCAATCAACTGACGTACTTTTTATGAGCTGTCAAAACACAACTCTCCCATAGAGTTTGAATGGCAATAGCAACTTATGACGTCACTTGTTCGCCAACTCAATCCACTAACTATTTATTTGTTTTAGCAACAAAAAATTTAATTATGCAGCTAATCGAAAATTAATCTGGTTTTCAAGGCTAAAATAAAGCCGTTTTTTACTGGAGTCGTGGCTACGAATTATTTTTAAATGGCGTCATCCATCATCCTTATTTCCTATGGCCACAAAACAGATAGGTACAGAAGTCAATCAAGTGTATGTACCTCACTTTTCATACCTACGCGCGGAGGTCACTCTAGGGTTGTCAATTATGGCATATGCACATAAAACTATCGTGGTAGTGGCACTCGTATCTAGTTGTTTCATTTATTGTTGATAATTAAACGGGAAGAATGGAAATATATTTTTTTTTTTTTACATAAAACTGACCCGTGATTGACCACTATCTCACCTGATGAAAAGTGTAGATGAGGCCAAAGGTGTACCTCACCGGTTCAGTAACAGCCTATTCACTCTAGCCTTGAAGAGACCTAGGTTGTATTTATCAGGAAATACAGACGACGGGAGCGAATTCCATTCTTTAGCAGTTCGCATTAGGAAGGATGACGCGAAGCGCATCGTACGCAAAATATCGTAAAAATCGTATATAAAATAATAATAAGTAAAATATTTTTATTTTAATGTCATTGTTGCGTATATAATAGTTAGGGAGGCGAATAGGGGAATTTTCGGCAATACTCGAGCGTGGCAGTTTAAGATATGAGAACGCGTTACGGCATATAAGTCGCGAACGATACATTTTACAAAAAAAAAGTTTAAATAAACAAAAAAGGTAATTTTATTTTACACAAAAAAGGTCTCTTTACATTTTTGTCCAAAGTTAAAAAAAAAAGAAACCAAAAAACCTTTTTCGGTCAGATTAAGAGAACCCACCAACATTTTTGTCAGATTAAAAAAATATGCTTTCAGGATACCGAGATAAACCTCCCCTATGAAAATCTGACGCGCTCGAGTATTTCAAAAAAACTTTTTATTTTTGCATTTTCAAAAATTCATCGTAACTTATCGTCACGCCGAAATCGTCAGTTTTTTAAAGGGAGCTTCCTTGGGGCCTACTTAACATCCCTTCCGAAAATCTGACTTTTTTTTTTTGCATTTTTGACTACTTTATATGCCTACCCCCACCACGCAAACCGGCAGATTAGTATACCGTTGTTATCAGAGGCACTCGGGGCATACGTAGTATGAATATCTGACGCGCTCGAGAATGCCCAAGTAACTGTTTTTTTTTAACATTTTTGAAAAACCGTACACGCCAAACCCACCGCTAAAATGGTTTTTGCCATACAAGCTTTTCTTTTCCAAATTATTTTATCTTTCGATTTTGATAGGTCTCGACGGCGCCGTTGAATTACGCCATTTAGCTACCTCGCCTCCCTAACTATAACAAATTTGTCACGGAAAACCGTATAGGGTTGAATTTAAACAACCGTCCACTGAACAGTTATAATAACTTTTTGTTGTTGCTCCATTATTGCACTCAAAAAAGATCAGAGACGCGCGTCTCAAGCGGATGGCAATCGCGCTCGAACTGGTCCCAACTGTTCCGAGATATCGTGTCTGTGAGCAGTGTCTATGTGTGCGTTGCTCGAGCGCACTTTGTATGTAGATTGATTTCTGTACCTATCTGTTCTGTGCTATGGCTTACGTGTCGTTAGCGGGCGAGGGGCCGGGCGGGGAGACGCGGCGGCGCCGGCGCACCGTCGGCGTGAACATTCGCGCTGGCTCCACCGGAGACACCGCCTGAAAAATATACAGTTATTCCAAACTAGCTTTCACCAGCGATTTGCTCGCGTAAACCATTAAAACGCCACACAGAAGAGACGTGGGACAGGAACGCGTTGCAGTCATTGACGTACAATAAAACAACTAGACTCCCAATCGCTTAACAAAAGTTCCTCAAAAAACGTCCGAGCGGCGTTGTGTGTACGTATACATCAACTTATACAGATAACATTAACAGCATTCATTCAAATTAACACCTTATTTCGTAGCAGTAATGTTTAATGTCAATTGAATACGATCGTTCGAAGTAGTGACATGACGTCACGCGCTGGAAACCGCCTAAAGAGTAAAGAATGCAGTGGAGTGGTCATGCGAAGCGGAAGCTAGACTGTCTGTCTCTTTTTTTCTCGTGAGTTTGATTACGGTGCGAAAGAGACATGTACGAATACGGGGCGAGAAGTGACGTTGTAATCAACGCGCGGTCGAAACACAACTGAACCAAAACTCTGCACAATAGACGCGTGTGCAGACTTTTGCTTCGGACAATTTTTGAGCGTGATTGGGAGTCCAGTTGTTTTATTGTACGTCAATGGTTGCAGTCGCGGAGCCCATTGAATCAGTTTTCATACTAAATATAAACGGGAATTTTCAAAAAAAAAAGTACTCTTTACTTTTTTTAAAATGAGGAATGGCTCGTCACAAAACTGACACCAAAAAAATGCATGGAAGATTACGAAATTTTTTAAGAAAAGGGTGGGTAGGTTTTTGAAAATGCCAAAGCGAGGCCGCGTCTCCGCCTCGTCCCTTCGGTCTGCTTTGGATCGCGAAGTTCCTATCTCTTAGCTGTATTTACCTCAGGACTGTCCCGGGGCGGGTCCGACGGCGGAGTGCTGGTCTCCTCGCCCTGGGTCGTCGAGTCAGGCTCCAAGTTGGGGCGTCTTCTGGAGTACGGGGCCTCGCGCTGAGTACCCAACGCGTCTAACAACCAACTGGGACCTTCCAGGGGGTTCTCCGCCCTAGCGCTGTGGATTGTGTCAGAGTGAAACGATTTTTTAACCCTTTCAACGCCAACGACACATATAGGTGTCACAGAGTACAGTGTCAAAGTGATCTTGACACAATGACATAAGATTCAAAGCAGGTTTACGTTTTGTCGAGGCGTGGCGTTGAAAGGGTTAAGCTGTAACAATATTCATGATAGTACGGCCACACGTCGCGATTAGTGTTGCCGAATTATCGATAAGTTTACTATCTATTTCATACTAAATACAAACTGAAATATTAATGCACAGAAAAAAACCCAGAAAAAAAACCAGCGCTGGGAATCAAACCCAGGTCCTCAGCATTCCGTGCCGTGTGCCATTCCCCTACACCACCTCTGGTCAGGAGTTTAGACACGAATTTTTCCTAGACATCCATATCTCAATCTGTTAGATTCTTTCTGGGGGTCCACGGTAAACAGTTAAGTTATAAGTACCTATTTTGTATCTGTAATAACTAAAATAAATAGGTACCTAATCCAAATTTTTTTTGCTGTTTATTTTATTAAGGGGGTCCGTGAAAACTGTGCTTGATTTCCTAGGGGCCCGTGGCTGAAAAAGGTTGGGGAACGCTGTGTTAGATCATCACTTGCGTGATACAGCGCCATCTATGTTATACCCTCCATCGAGAGATTTCAACACTCCATCGGAACTACCCGCTCACCCAGACAAGAGATGTCGCTACTAATCCAAACTTTAACAAGTTTGATATGAAGTATCTTTTTGTATTTTTTTTTTATTTTTTGCTCCTTTTTGTTGACTTTTGCTTACCGTGGAGGCGTTAACACTACGTCTTCCTCCGCATCTTCTTCAACTATATCCAACCTACGCCTGAAAGATAAAGGTTTTCATTAGTATAAAAGTATAGAAGCTTTTGTGGCCTAGCGGTTTGACCTAGCCTCTGAGGCACCTCTGATTTTTTTGGAATTTATGTGAGGGATGCACACACCTGAGAAGAAATACAATGGTGTTTGTGAAGTTTCCAATCGGCACTGGGCCCGCGTGGGAACTACGGCCCAAGCCCTTTCATTCTGAGAGGAGGCCTGAGTCCTGCAGTGGGACGTATACATATAGGCTGGGATGATGAACATTTAGAAACAAAATAATTCAAGGATAGTCAGAGCATGTTCAATGAAAATTCTTAAGTAAGAGTAAGAGACATCTGCTACTTACGATGATTCGTAACCATCTTCATCTGTCATGTTTTGAGATTCTTCTGCCGTTTCCTCCATATTGGCTACAGACAAAAAAATAGATAAAACTTTATTTATTTTATTACGTTATTTTAGTAATATATTGCCATTGGAAAATTTGCAAAAACCTGTAATTTTCATACTAAATATCAACTGAAACATGGATGCACAGAGAAAACACAGAAAAAGACCAGCTCCGGGAATCAAACCCGGGTCCTCAGCATACCGTGCTGCATGCTTTTACCCCTACACCACAGCTGGTCGGGATATAGACACGAATTTTTTCCTATGCATCACACGCCTCAGCTCGCTTAATCACTTTTAGCAGCGATACAAGCAATATCTATATTAATACTCTCAACGAGAGACGTCAACTGAGCCATTCTTTTTCAAGATTGGTATGAAGTAGAGCTTGTCTAATTTAAAATGACGCGACCCAAACACCGCATTTACGCACCACATCTGCCAAGAGAAATATTTCTCTATTGTAGCTTAAATTGATAGTGAAAATAAACGGATCACTCACGTCTTAAAACGAGTTTAACTCGACATGTTTCGGGCTAATCCGTAGCCCTTCCTCTCGGGGTCGCACGTCACGGCGGCTGCCAAACGTGCACTGCGTGCTACCGCCCTGGTCGCGCGGCTACTCGACGCAACTGACAGCGACACACAACTACCCCCGTTTTCATCATCACTTTTATTGTCATTGTTAAATGTAGGGTAGCACACAACACTAACAACATCACTTTGTAAAGGTTCGCTCACACTCACCGTTGACGCAGTACGAACATTCAACACTGTTTTCCAACTCGGGGGCACTGACCAACCACTATCCCGGTTAAAATTTGGATGACAACCAATCTCGATAGCTTCACGCACCTTCCGCGGAATTGAAAAACTTTTCTCTCGCAAGTACGGAAGCCTTATCAAACCGGATGTAGTGCGTCGAGCCCGAGTCCATCGAGTGTTCGGCCACCGCTGACCCCTTGCTGTCTTGCTTTTTCATACTGCGTATGACCTCCGATAACCTTGTGGAAACATTACGTCCAGTCTCTCTGATATAATCCTTGCCACAGGACGTGCGACTCCGAGAGGAAGGGCTACGGATTAGCCCGAAACAGGTCGAGTTAAACTCGTTTTAAGACGTGAGTGATCCATTTATTTTCACTATGAGTGAGTCTCACGGTAGTTTCATGTTTAAAGCTTAAATTGAGTTTCAAATCCTGTGCGTAAATGCGGTGGTGGGGCGCGTCATTTTAAATTAGACAAGCTCTACCTTATTGTACTTTTATTTTTCAACTCCATTTTTTTTATACTTTTACCTGTAATTTTTTTACCATCATATTACTCACTGTCAAATTGTAAGTTTTCCTCATTGTTATCTTCAGCAACTTCCAGCTGTTCCGTGTCATTGTTATTTGGGAGCAGTCTCGTATCTATACGCGTTAGTGGTATATATACATCTGCAAAATGGTTAAAAGAATATTGACCTCTCTTTTATACACCGGAAAGATTCTCATTTCAAAAGTAAACTTGTGTAGAAAAGATAAGGTTTAATTTTTAAATGAGAATAATTTGACTTGAGTCAGTTTCATATTGTAAAGTGTGCGATTTGTACTTTTACCCTTTTGACTTAGGCTCGTAAACCTTGATTTCGCAATCCATGTTCTGTTTCTAAAAGTACACCTTCCGAATGAAGTACACTCCCGGAACTTACACTTTACCGAATAGGGCACTTTTCCGAGACCACCATTTCTATGTCCACAAATAGGGCTATTTGAAATATGTACTTTTTGGGAAAGTCTACCCATTGGGAAGTGCACTTTTTTAAATAGTGCACCTTTTGAGAAAGTGATGCTTCTGAAAGTGGATTTTACAAGCCTAGGCTTCATGCAGGTGTAGTGGGAAAAAGGAGGTGAAAAATGTGTGTTGTGTATTTTGGCACTCAGTATTTAAAGTTGCATACTTGCAAAGCCAAAGAGAGTCAAGGGTTGCTAGTTATGAATAAAAGAGTAGCAAATACATAACTTCACAAATTTTGGCATTTATATTAGTATTAATGTTACCTTGTAACATGTGCATAGGCACTGCTCGCACAGTAACATTTCGTGCTGAATTTGGACTCCTGGCAGATGTTCCTGAAAACAAAAAACACATTCTAAGTCTCTCTCTATGATTATTTAATTTTTTTGTTTAGATGAAACCTGTGATGCCATTTCATGCGCTAAGTCTTTATGAGGATTTCATAAATTTTGGACATTTTTTTATAATTAATGCTACATTTGTAGAATATAAGTTAAATAAAAAATAAAACGTTTATTTCAAAAATTAATAAAAGAATACAATAAAATAAGATAAATTAAAATAAGTTAAATTATTATAAGTTACTCGGTAACAGTTGTACTTGGCGCATCTCTGTAAAAAACATGAAATGAAAAGGGGCTTACTCTGTCCGCTTAAATTCAATGTCCTGCTCAAAGACACTACAGGCTGTATGGACTGTCCCCCCATCATTGGTGGCACTCGGTGCACTTTCTCAGTGCTATTACTGATGTTGCTCCACCGTGGTGATAAGGTCTCCATGTCTTGCCGCTCCCTTATGTAGGTTTTAGCTAGCTCAATAGTCCGGGCTACCGCGCTGGAGGCTTGTACGAGGTGGGATAGGGCTTCTTCACTGGCTGTTTGAAGGGCCGCATCTAGCTTGCGCGCTTCAGCGGCACCGCCGCTTTTTAGTCTCTTGATTGTAAAAGAAATATACGAAAACTTATTACTGATGTAAGAAATTTAATTAAATAAATAAAATATTTGGATTTTTGGGTACAAACTGAAGTGGAAGTGGAACGAAACATGAAACAAAAACTGTTTATGACAAATCTTTAACTGTCAAATGGATGTGCTTCAAAATTTCACTTAAATGATAAAATATTAAACCTTTCAGTATGTTTTCAATGAAACTGCTTTTCACCACTTCAACATGGTAAAAATAATAAGGAAGGCTTCAAGAAAAGATAGGTATACTTATCTAAAGTACTTTTCAAAGTTCAATCACCTTACTAGAAACAGCTGTTCGGTACCTTGCTAAAGATCGAAATAACTCGTATGCAACTTACAATCACTTTCAGCCTAAGCTCGTTAATCTCCTTCATGAGTTCCAGTTTCTCATTCTCCCTTTGAGCCGCCGTCATCTTCCAATATTGTACTTTTTGCACCAACTCATTGTTTTTCTCTTTAAGATCCTTAAGTTCATCATCATTGGTCGCCATGAAAACAGTTTTCCACACGTAAGTTAAGTATAAGACTCGTTTATTTGCACGCAAACGACGAACGATAAAATATAATAAAATTAATGTTAATTTTATTTGTTTGTTTCTAAATAATTGTTTTCGTTCCTTGGACAAATCAAACTCAAACACAAAACGAAAATCAAAGAGTATTGTAATATTATATGAACAAGAGTGGCAACTCTATGGTCAAATATGCATGTATGGAAGGTGCTGCTGCCCTACGCCCTGGTGAAGAACTAATGTGACGTATCTATAGATGTATACCTATCTATATGTATATGTTGGTAGTGATGTACAGCTATAATTACGCGTAATTTTAATTGATAGGATAATTGCCACTATTCGTATTTTAGCCGTCTAATTCAAATCAGCTTATACGAAGTATAAGCGGCTAAACCCGATTTGCACTATACGGCTAAAATACGAACATTGGCAAGTGGCCTATCAATTAAAGTCCTTGACCGTACAATTTGGTACGCCATGGCCATGGCCGATGAATGACAACTGACAAGTTTGACAAGTCAACCAAGATGGCCGCTAATTTAGTTCTCCACCAAACAACCAGAGATCGCTGTAGTCGCATGAAAAGTGTGATATATGTAAGTGTGCCCCCCCTGACGAAAATTAACTAAACCATAGATAGTGAGCAGCAAAAAAGTCAAATCAAACAAAACTCAGTGATAAAACTATAGACAAAACACAGAATTTTGTACTAGAGCTACGTTATGACGAGCCTACACCACGCGTAAGAGCGTTTTCACATTATCCGATCCGATATCGGTATCGGACGACGATACGATATCGGGGCAAGTAAAACGTATGAAATATGTATCTGTCTTTCATATTGTCCGACACGATATCGGATATCGGAGCCGATACCGATATGTTGGCGGCACCATCGGATGCCCGTAGCTGTCGGGCGATAATCTTTGCATGTGTGCTATACGTGTATCTACATTGTCTTTGTGTGTCTGCACGAAGCTATCGAGCAAATGGCCGAATCGGAACGATTTTGCTGGAATTAATGTGAAAACAACTTTTGGTGTCGGCTATCGGTTGTCGGCTATCGTCGTCCGATACCGATATCGGATCGGATAATGTGAAAACGCTCTTACAACCACCTCTGAACCGCCCTGACTTTCAGTCATTTTGACGTTCTGTTCTGGCAACACTAACTCTCTACTGTCAAAATAAACACGTTCACAGACGCATGGCGTTTTGGTTTTGAGGTTAGTTAGTTTTGTTCCAGTCAGTCAGTGTTTAGTTTATTACTGACAATGTCGTTCCGTGGTAGAGGAGGCGGCGGTGGTGGTGGCGGTCGAGGATTTGGAGGTGGCCGTGGCGGTGGCGGAGGCCGCGGGCGCGGAGGCTTCGGCGGCGGACGAGGCGGTCGCGGCGGTGGCGGCGGCGGCTTCAGGCAACAGGACTTTGGGCCTCCTGAAAGCGTCACGCCGCTCGGTCACTATGGCTGGACGGTGCAGGACGACCTCGTATGCAAAGTCGACATCGAGGACGTGCCGTACTTTAACGCCCCAATCTTCCTCGAAAACAAGGAACAAATCGGGAAAATTGACGAGATTTTCGGCAACCTACGCGACTATTTCGTGTCTGTTAAGCTCGGGGAGAACATAAAGGCGAAGAGTTTCAAGGAGGGACAGCAGTTTTATATTGATCCTGCGAAATTATTGCCGTTGAAGAGGTTTCTGCCGCAGCCTCCTGGTGCCAAACGTGGTCGCGGCGGTAGAGGCGGAGGCGGGCGAGGCGGCGGCGGGGGCTTCGGGGGTCGTGGAGGCGGCAGAGGCGGTGGCTTTGGAGGCCGCGGCGGCGGAGGTTTTGGTGGCCGAGGCGGCGGCGGCGGAGGTTTTGGTGGCCGAGGCGGCGGCGGCGGCGGTTTTGGAGGCCGAGGCGGCGGTGGTGGCGGTTACGGCGGCCGAGGCGGTGGTGGCGGCTTCGGCAGAGGAGGAGGCGGCCGCGGCGGTGGCTTTAGAGGTGGACGATGATAATTTAGGACTGTTATTCCAGTGTACATTGACTGTGTTGTGGATTATGAGAGTGTGTGTTGGCCCTCGCCACATGAGCTTCATATGTTTATGGGCGAGACTGGTGTTGCTAAATACAGCGTAGATATAATTGTTTACTTTATTGATATGATTAACGTCTCTTTCACGGACAAGATGAATTATTTAGCTGTAATTGACACATTAACACATTCAGTGCCGGGAACGCCACAGGGGAGTTCTCCGTTCGTAGGCAGTTTTCGCTACAAAGCGGAAAAACGCTGCTACGGGCTACGAGCGTAGCGCGTAGCAATACGTGGCAGCGAATGTGTTAAAGCAGTTGTCATTACAGGCTGTAAGATATTTTCCATATTTGCAATAAAAAAGAACTTATTTTGTCATTACTTGTTTAGTTTTATACCTAGTATTTAGGTAAATGGTAATGTTTAGTTTAAGCATGATTTTATAATTGTAGATGTTTGTTCTTATGTGGCGAGGGCCAAGAAATATAGTGAGTAATACTTTATTATAACAATTGTCTAAATTAAGAATAAACTTTGTTATTCTTACAATGTTTGTTTGCTTATTTACCAAAACAACAGTTCTAATGTATTATACAAAATTAATTTGATATAAGAAAGGTATAGAATTGGAGTTCTTATATCCCAAAATAATAGATTTCAGGTCAGGGATGGCAAGCTAATCATTATATCATCACTGCTTAAATAAGTTTTTGTTAAAAATTTTTAAGAGCAAGCTTTTTAGCTGACTGCACTTGCCTTGTCATCTAACGTACTTAAGTACACCAAATTTCAATTGAATCCAACCACTGAAAGTGGGTCAAATCAACTTCCAAGATTTGACCTGTACAAGTGTACATACATCAATACACAGGTACATTTCGCACCTTCGGTACAACAGTGTATCATCTCGAAATAATACACCATTTTAATTTAGACTTTACTTAATTTCCGGAAAGTCTAAATTAAAATGGTGTATTATTTCGAGATGATACACTGTTGTACCGAAGGTGCGATTTGAACTTAACACTGTTAACTTTGATGATGTTGATGATGTTGTATGGGGACGCCTTGCTGAGTCAGGCGGGCTGTCGATCGTTTGCACAGTCATTCAGCCCAGTTCCCCGTGGTTGGAGCCGACAGGTTACTGTCCCAGCAGCGCTCCCACACAGCAATTCTCCTCGAATCTTCTCGTTCTCCTGCTGAACAAAAGGACATCTTTGAGACAGACATCCTTTAGCTCCTCCTCCCTCAGCTCGTCACTCCCGAATACATCACGCCTCGCTGCCGCGTACATGACACACTCGGTTAGGACGTGCTCACTCGTTTCCTCCTTCCCACAATGTGGACAGGAGGGGGTCACTTTTTATACCTATTACGCTTAAGTGCCTATTTAACAAGTTATGGCCAGTAATTATGCCAGTTATAGTTCTTAAGCTACTCTTACCTAGATTTAGGAGATACCTAGTTCTTCTGTGGTTTATGCCATCCAGCATCATCTTCGATTGTCTGCACCCTACAGCCTGTTTCCACTCACTGTTTGCTTCCTGTTCCTTCATTCTATCTATAACCCCCTTGGTGACTTCTGCAGACATTGGAAGTACCGGTTCAGGACCTATGAATCCCGTATCCGCTCCCTCCCTTGCCAGCTCATCAGCCTTCTCATTACCTGTCACTCCCTGATGTCCTGGGACCCAGGCCACTGTTAACTTTAACTATCAATAAAGTTTTATTATATCATTATTTTGAATAAAGCTCATTCCTAAAAACGATGTGTAAACTAACTTTAGGGTTCACTTTAGTTTACACATCATTTTTAGGAATGAGCTTTATTCAAAATAATGATATAATAAAACTTTATTGATAGTTTTATTTTTATCCCTGCAATCACTAAGTGAAAAATATTTTATAGTTCCTGTCACCCTGATTTAGTAAAAAAAAATAATAGTTTAAAAAAAACTAAAAAACACGCTTTAAAAAATAAAAAATAAATTTTAATAAATTTCAATTCACTATTCTTATAGTGCAGTAAAAAATCTTAATAAGCAATTATTATATTGTTATATCCAGATCAAAATTTGTAAACAATTCTAAATATTGATAAAATAAATAATAATAGTTTCAAATATTTTATTGTAAAAAAAGCGTGGGGTGCATGGTGTCAATTGTCGAGGATTGTCATTTTGATAACATCTTAAAAAGCACCCCACGCTTTTTTTACAATAAAATATTTTTAACTATTATTATTTATTTTATCAATATTTAGAATTGTTTACAAATTTTGATCTGGATATAACAATATAATAATTGCTTATTAAGATTTTTTACTGCACTATAAGAATAGTGAATTGAAATTTATTAAAATTTATTTTTTATTTTTTAAAGCGTGTTTTTTAGTTTTTTTAAACTATTATTTATTTTCTATTTTTTAGTTGCATTTTTTTTCTTTCTAACTTTACCCCCTCACCTACAACCCCCAAACCCAACCCCCCAACATCCCCCACCCCATTTCCCCAAACCCCACACCCTTACCCCCAATCCCCTAAACCCCCCTTACCCCCTCCTCATTTTACAAACCCCCGAACCACCTAAACCCAACCCCCCTAAAACCGAACCCCCATACCCCCGGAACCCCCCCCCACCCCCACTCCCCCCCGTCACCTGCCACAAACAAACATACAAACATACATACATACAAACATACAGGTGAAGCTAATATAAAGCGTGTAAAAATAGTAAGTTAATAAAAAAAAAGGTTTGTTTGGGTATCCTTCCTTGGGGGTATGGCGATATTTTTCCCAAAATCGTTTTCTCTAGATAGCAAATTTTCCATTCACATTTTTTCACAAACGCGTGGAGCTCCTGTATGCTTTTGGCCCCTCGGGCCGATGCAAACTTAACTTAACCTAAACCTACCTATGTTTCTGTGTTGATTAAAGTTTGAAAAAAGGCGATTGTAAAAAATAAGCTTCAATTTTGCTATCTGGAAAACGATTTTGGGAAAAATATCGCCATACCCTTCCTTGGGCGTTTAATCAAGCTTTTTAACCGCCTCATTGATCTGGTCACATTTAATGAGAAATGGCTGTACTTTGATAGGATTTTTGGTTACATATTAGAGGTCCTGTATGACTACCGTATAACTGGAAAATGTATTAGAATCTTCTGCCATTCCATCTAACTATACCATCTGAGGCCCATGGCAAATTCTTTAGATGGGACCCTGACAGTAGGAATTGTCATGTTGTAATTTAATTTTAATGTTATGTCTGAGCTTGGAACCTCTTGGGCCAGGGCCCTCTAGCGTCGGGGGCCCGTGGCATTTTGCCAGCCCTGCCGCCCTATAGTTATGCCACTGTGCCTTTCCCTAAAAAATGTGACCTGATCAATGAGGCGGTTAGACCACTTGAAATGCAAGGGGCACATAAATTTGGTTCAAAATATGACAATATTGGGAATAATGGAAGACAGCTTCCACATGCACACCAGGAGGGCAAAAAATAACAAAAAATTAAGGTAACCATTTTACTCCCTTAATAAATAAAAGTCACTTATATATTTATTCTAAATTCTCTAGTTCAGCTTTAGAGCTGGCAGGTACATATTGCGATGACAGGGCCTTCCCGCGGTGATTGAAGATGTAGAACGAAGGCAGGTTGCGCTGAGTGTCCCACTTTGTGGCATTCAGTTCAGCCCCAGCAGGGATCTCACGGAGATTGCCAGCAACATTGAGCACTCCCCACATTACGGCAAACAAGCTGGTAACTGCTTGGACTACGATCTGAAAACAAATATTTTGTTTTTTAACATGTTTGCTGCGGTATAAGGTTGATGTGACCCGGTACAGTCAAGGGCAAGAATATGTATACACTTTAGTACCTTGTCACTTTAACCACTGTGACAGTTCATACAGGGTTATCTTTAATTCACTAGCATCCTTTTAACCCTAAACTCCTACCACTTAAACAAATGTTTTTTGTTTTACGGCTTTTGTCATAACTTAATATTTTTGGTGTAATAACGTTTTGAAAATTTGAGATTTACCTCTTATTTTTACGATACTCTGTGTATTTGTATGGGAAAAAAGTACTTCATTTTAAAAAGTCGTAAAACAAAAAACATTTGTTTGTGTGATAGGAATTCAGGGTTAAGAGGATGTCAGTGAATTAAAAATAACCCTGTATATGGCAGTTCAAATATGACGAAAATAGACAAGGTACTAAAGTGTATACATATCTTTGCCCTTGACTGTACATGTATGGTTAATTGACAAGTTAAACTAATTGCCGCAGCGAAAATGTTAAATAGGGCAGCCACTAAATTGGCATGTTCAGAGTGATGTTAATGACTTGCAAAATGAATCATACAATTTAATGGATTTAGCGTTTTTTTATACAAATTTTAAGTTGATATTGTGAGTTGAATGAGAATTATTTTGTTTTCGAATCATAATAAATAAATAGAAGAAAGATTAATCAATCCGTAATTTACATACAAAATAAATATACATGAATAACATACATCCTCTGTATCTTGCGTTTGTAGATTACTCTAAAGCATTTGACAGCTTAACACACTCTGCAATCGTCACATCCCTACGTAACCAAGATATAGAACCAATATACATTAATCTACTTCAGTCCATCTATAGCAATAGCACAGCAGATATCAAACTCCAAACTTCAGGTCAATCCTTTCCTATAGAAAAAGGCGTTAAACAGGGCGACCCGCTGTCTCCCAAATTGTTCACCAGTGCCCTTGAAGATATCTTTAAAAGCTTAGCGGCCTTATGGGAAAACAGAGGCATAGTTGTTGGCGATAGGAGATTAACTAATCTCCGGTTCGCTGACGACATTGTCCTCTTTTCTCAAACAGCCCAAGATCTCGAATTGATGCTGCAAGAACTCAGCACGGCAAGCCTTAAGATTGGACTAGCGATGAACAGGTCAAAAACCCAACTTATGACCAATAGCACGAAACGTAGGGTAATGGTAGATGGGCAGATAATACAATATGTTGACGAGTACATCTATTTGGGCCAGGTAGTCTCTTTCAGTAATAGACAAGATAAGGAAGTCGAAAGACGCGTCGAAAACACCTGGAAGAGCTACTGGTCCATGAAAGAGCTTATGAAGGGAAACCTTCCATTAACACTTAAGCGCAAACTCGTCGACATGTGTATCCTACCCGTCCTAACCTACGGTGCACAAACATGGTCTCTGACCGAAAATCAAAAGTCCAAACTTAAGGTTTGCCAACGAGCGATAGAGCGCAGCATATTAGGCGTGAAGAGGATAGATAGAATCCGGAACACCACGCTGCGCTCAAAAACACGCATACTCGACGTTGGGAAAGACTGCTAAGCTGAAGTGGGACTGGGCTGGACACTTCTGTCGCATGCACCCACAAAGATGGGCTCACACAGTTACTTGGTGGGTGCCGGAGAACGGCCAGCGACGACGAGGCAGACCAAGAAGGAGATGGCGGGACGACTTGGACGTGTATGAAAAGGACTGGCCCGATATTGCGCCAGAAAGGGAGTTGTGGAAGTCAAGAGGAGAGGCCTTTGCCCAGCAGTGGGACACTATGCCAGGCTAATAAAAAAAAAAAAAAAGAATAACATTATGTATAAATCGAAGGTAAACTAAATAATACTCACATCTAAAGGTAGGCCAGTAAATTCTTGTGTAGTAATCCTTAAATATGATCGATCTAGAAAATTAAATATTGAATGAGAAAAATATTTTCGAACATTAAGGTTGATAAAATGAACTAAAACTTAGTGTGCAATCTTACGTTGGGCAGCTGAAAATGCTGAATGAAACAGAGATATAAATCCTACGATGATGATCATTTTGTTTAATGACGATGCCATTCTTGAAAACGTTCGAAATTGCTTTAATTCAATAATTATTTAATTATTTAATTTAATTCAGTCAGATAAATAATCACTTTCTTGCTCACTCAATTAACTCAATAGACAAGACAATTTATTTTGACAGTGACAGAAGAGTTTTCTTTCATTCAAGGCTTGCCACAAAATATCACACATTGCTTGCTGTCTAAAAAAACACCACTGCATTTGATAATAATATGTGGTTAGCTTTATTTTAGTCTTTTCTAAAAAGGTTGTTTTGGAGTTCTCAACTCAAGTTGAATCTAAATTTTATTAATTAATCCTTAAAAGCTCATTTCAAAACATACGCAAGGTGAACCAGCTATTAATAAAAATTCTTAAAAGTAATTAAATTAATGAAATCGATAAATCGGTAACGGTAACGGTTTGTTTGAACGGGGTATAAATAAATCACTAGATCTGTCACGTCCACGAAAAGCGGTTGGTTGGGCGACGCCGCTGCCCCGCTGGGTGTATTATTTTTCATTGTTTATTTTATTTGAGTTTTTAATAAAATATTACTTAAAATTACAATATGTCTCGAAATCCAAAGCTAGAAGAGTTCGAAATAGAAAGAAAACCTTCCAGATTCCAAAGCACGCGTAGTGGCAGTGATTTTTTTACACGAAAACACTCAACCAGCCGTCTTTTCGATAAAACTCCGTCAAGGGATAGATCTTTAAAAGATTGGGGTGAGTTTTGGTAGAAATTATACCATTATATCATGATTACTTTATTTTAGGCTTATCGAACTTAGTAGATACATTCAGCCAAAGTTGTTGTTCTAAACCACCGTGGGTGTGGCATGCTAGTTCAAAACTTTGTTTGCAAGTTTCGTATTTCCGTACGTAAGCTTACCGGTGACCTACTTCGTTTGTTTTAAACATTTCATGAATAATTAAGACAATTGCTTAGTATCTAAATCTGAGAATGAACTTTTTAAGATATTCAAATTGAGTCTGTCTTCTGTCAGGTATATATTTACCAATAAAATTTTACGGCATAATAGTAACAACCTATGTGCCACAAAATTATATACAAAAGAAACAACTATGTACAATTTTTTATTTACTTTCTAAAACTAAGAGTCAAACTACCGGAACATGTAGTCTTAGCATTGAACATAAATTAATTTAAAAACCGACTAGACCAACACATTAGTAGTACAAAGAATACTTGACCAAGGAACAGCTAGATACAGGCACATAACAGTTGGCCCCTGATAATATAAATAATAATAATAAAATGATGGAGTACCACACCCTCTGGTCAGAAGTTGGAGCACAGGAACATCTGCTGGTGCTTGCCTAATACCCATAACACAAGCTTTGCTTACTTTGGGACTAGGTCAAATGGTGTTATTTGTCCCGTGACATTTATTTTGATAGGAACTTGAAGTCTAAAGGAGCTAAAATTATTTGTTTTATTAGACTTGTTGTTCAGAGGAATTGAAGATATAGAAGATAGGCTAATATCCTTAGTTTTACAAGCTTTGGTGTAACTTTGTCTGAGTTCATTACAAGCTGATATTTAACTTGCAAGTCGTCTTTAACATTTGCATCTGGTGGCTCATCCTCTCTGTCTGGCGGCGCACCCTCTCTCCGGTAAGCTGTAAAGGCTGTTGAGGCTAAAAGCAACAGTCCGTCCGAAAAAAAAAACAACATTTGCAAACTATTTTTTAACCCTTTGTAGTGATCAGATTGACTTAATAATTTAGTATTGATGTAGTATGGATGAGTATGTCAATATTTTTGTACAGCCAGCAAAAAGTTTATACTTATTAACAAAAAAGTTTAAACTTATTTTTTGGTTAGTATGTTTACCTTAACTTTGACCCTCTTAATTTTGACCTCTAACTACACAGATTAAACAGAGTGGGAGCAAATTCTGTAACTATTTGTTTGAGTCAAATTTCAACCACTTCAGAGATTGGATTGACTTGAAATTTGGTATAGATATGATACAGGACAGCGTTTCCCAACCTTTTTCAGCCACGGACCCCTAGGAAATCAATCACAGTTTTCACGGACCCCCTTTAAAATAGACAGCAAAAAAATTCGGATTAGGTATTTATTTTAGTTATTACAGATACAAAATAGGTACTTATAACTTGTAACTGATTGATTACCGCGGACTCCCTATACATATACTCGCAGACCCCAGGTTGGGAAATACTGATATAGGAAAATATATTGATAAACAGTTGTAATTGTGTTTATAAGCTGAACATTTAGCTAAACAAAATGTAACATTTTTAAAAATCAAAAAGTTTTTGTTTACGTATACTTTTTCACTGTATTTTTTTTATACAACTTAGTAGTAGTAGTGCTTATACTATTCGCAATCAGGAATAGTTATTACGGTGTTTAATCCAATTACTGGAAGCCTTCAGTAAACCAATTAATCAGAGGTCAAACTGTTGCTAGACTAGTTAATTGGAAAGGTGTTAACTGTTACATAACATGTTACGGTTATTTTTGTGGTTATTGATTATTTAATTAAGTGTTGGTCAGCATTTTTTTTATAGAGGTTTAATGGATAATTTAGTTTCCAATCTGTACTGAACCGATGTAGCCAGTGTTTGACTGGTCATGGGAAATTTAAATATGTAATCCATATTTTCATTCAAAATCTTTGACCTATGAAGAAAACCAATTGAGCTAACCTTCTGATCAAATTTCATTATTCTATTTGAAATGAAAAGTAGTATTGATAGTCACAATATTAAAAAAAAATCTTTGATAAAAAAAAAAAATCTTTTGGTTGTGTGGACTTAGGAATATTATTGTTTTACAGCTCCAAGACCCCGATACCCCTGTGTTCTGAGTACTTGACATTATTTAACTGTTTCTGAAACTGATAGACAGATGAACAGATGGACAATGAAATGTTCTTATGGGTTATGTATCAAAATATCTAAAATTAAAAAACCTAATGTAAAATAACCTACGTTCAAAATACCTAAAATCTAAATACCTAATGATTTTTTCACTTATATTCAAAATACCGAAAGCTTTCATATATCCTACCCGGTATCTCGCTGGCAGCGAGCGAGCAAGACTTTTTAAGGCAGAAGCGACTCGGATAGGTTAGGTTCAGAAGGCTAAGGCGGGAGCGAAGCGTAGCGTAGCTCACGCCTTAGCCTTCGATGTTAGGTATTTTTTTTGTAACAGCACAGAAAATTATTATTTCCACTAGGTAAATCATATACCAAATTTTATCAAACAAATTAGATTTTTCACGTGGTAATAAAAAAAATAACTAACACCAAAGGCTAATGCGGGAGCTTCGCTCCGCTACGCTCCCGCATTAGCCTTTGAACCTAACCATTCCGAGTCGCTTCCGCCCCAAACCGTCTTGCTCGCTCGCTTCGCTCGCTCGCCGAAAATTAAGCGACGTTCGTTTCATTTAGGTATTTTGACCATTTGGTATTTCAAATGTTGGTGTATCAAACTTAGGTGTCATAGCTGTTGATATTTTAAACATTAGACATTTACTCCATTAGGTATTTTAAACTTAGGTAATTCGTAGGTAGGTGTTAGTTGCTTAGGTATATAAAATCATTAGGTATTTAGATTTTAGGTATTTTGAACGTAGGTTATTTTACGTTAGGTTTTTTACTTTTAGATATTTTGATACGTAACCGTTCCTATGACATTTCCATTATTTCTTTTGCGGTATAGAACTGCAAAAAGCACCCATAATTTTTCTAACAGTGTTCTTCCTTGCTTATTTTACTACTGCTTTTTTTTTTGGACGTACTGTTGCTGTTAGCCTCGACGGCTTTTACAGCTTATCAGAGAGAGGGTGAGCCGCCAGACGGGCAGCTCAGCAAAGGGTGGTTTTCTTAGCATGCCAAAGTGTGCTCCTATTGAGCCGTCCTCGGACTTTGGATGCTAAGTAGAGTTATGCAAGCAATCGGATTTTATGCTACATCGTTTCGGAAAATTATGTTAGTCCCAACTGAAAAGATATTTCTGGTTTATTTTTTCAGGGAAACTCCTGCTCTTCTACGCAATCTTCTATGCGTGTCTCATACTCCTGTTCGCCATCTGCATGGTGACATTTCTGCAACAGTTCATCAACCCTCGTGTGCCGAGGCTGCAGCAGGAGTACAGCATCATCGGCACCAGCCCGGGGCTCGGGTTCAGACCGCTGCCTCCTGATGTGAGGAGCACCCTCATCTGGTATAAGGGAACGGGGTATGACAGCTACAAATATTGGGAGGATCAGTTGAAAGAATTTCTCTCAGGTAAGTCTGCTATAGCACTTCATATTAAAAGATTGTTATTATGTTTATATTCTGACCATTTGCACAAAGCTCTTCTTTTCATCTTTTGTTATGCAGACTGCTAAAAAATGAAATTCGCTCCCGTCTTTTTCCTTAGACTAAGCAATTAAGATTTAAGGATTTTACATAGATTCTGTATTATGTGGGTCTGACTATCTACATTAAAAAAAAAACAAATTCGTCCAGACGTTTTAGCGTCAAAAAATAACAAACGCCCACACGCGCACACTAGCACACACTACCTGTCACATTTATAATATTAGTACAACAATACCGACATCCCGGGATAGACCCGGCTATTTAGTGAAAACAGTAATATTTTTATTATTATTTTTTATTTTATTTCTAAAATACAACGTGCCCACCAGGCTTCCGCGAGAGTCTAACCACGCATTCCTGAGGCCATATGGAGTAATAAATGTTATGTGAACCTAGGTCGAAATATGCTTAGTTTTTGAGATATTTCCATTTTTAACCGACTTCAAAAAAAAGAGGAGGTTAAATAAAAAATAGAACCGCCTTCAAAAACGCCCAAAAAAATATTAAATAAAAATTTAACCGACTATAATGAGCATTATAATATCTTTCTACTAATCTGTTTGAAGTCGGGCCTCAGCTCGAGCCAGCAGGAGTGGACCTAGTAATTAAATTAATAAATAAATATTCCGGGACAATTCACACCAATCAACCTAGTCTCAAAGTAAGCAAAGCTTGTGTTATGGGTACTAGGCAACGGATAAATATACTTATATAGATGATACATACTTAAATACATATTAAACACCCAAGACCCGAGATCAAACATTCGTGTTTTTCATACAAATATCTGCCCCGACGCGGGAACCGAACCTGGGACCTCAAACTTTATAGTAGTAATTTATCTTACCTACTGTAGGAAAAAAAAATAAAAGGAATCTATCTACAAACTGTACACTATTTATTTCAACCAAAAAAAAATTAACCAATTTGAACCATAAAAAATTAACCAATTAACCAAAAAAATTCAAATGAATAATGCCGAAACAAATGAACGACGGGCTTTGCGTCTTTTGGAATCTTGAAAAAAATACGAAAAAGAAATATGTACACATAAAACCTAACTAAAAACTGTTGGAGAAGGGCCCCACTCGTCAACTTACAAAATGTATACAAAAAAAGCAGAAAATATCATATAAAAATTACACACAAATTTTAAGGAAGTAATGCCGAATAAAATGAAATAAAATGTTTATCGCTTAGCTGGCTTTTTGATGAATCTTCCAACGAGAAAGAAGTGAGTTGGTTTGGGGTGAAGGTGGAACTGTAAAAGAAATATAAACTGGTAGGAAATAGGCACAGTACGGAAAGAGAAGCGGTGGATATGGAAAAAGATAAAAAAATACATACCCGCTAAAAACGGTTCCAACCAATTATTTTTATATACAGTTCTGGTGGTTCAATTCTTCAAATGTGACCAAAAAAAACTTTTATTATTCTGTGGGGACAGCCTTCAATATGAAATCGATGGTCACGTTATCAATTCTTATAAAATAAAAATAATCTTATTCGTCTTAGATTAATTCAATCTCTTGACAGCCAAAACATCAATCTCAGTCGTGCAAAACTCGAAACCCTTTCAAAAGAACTTGTCTATTGACACTGACAAGGCGGCCAGGAATATTTCAATTTCGCGTGTCAAAAAGGTTCGTTACCGGCAGCGTAATGCTGCAGACATCGCCCAACCAAAAAAAAAATATGTACAATAATAATAACAAAAAATATGCATACACCTAATCGCTAAATAAGTTTCCATCTTTACCAGGAAACTATTGACAAACAATCGCTTAAAGCAAGCGTCTCCGTCAGTGGCTGCCCAAAACCACCAAAGGAAGCTTAACTTAGGGCTTACCCTGTGACGTAACGAGTAACAAAATATAACAAAATGTACAAATGGTATCAAAGCGAAGCAAAGGACAAAAAAATATAATGAAGGGAATTAGTCGAAACGAATCGAAACGTATAAAAGACAGACATATTGTGTCGGTTTGAATTTGAAAATAAAAGAACAGCGGGTGATCATTTTAAAATATCTTTTATGTGATAAACCCCCACGTGCGGTGAATCAACGTCACGCAACTCATAAACCTGAGGCGACACAATCCTGATAACACGACAGGCTGAGAAACGGGGAGCAAATTTACCTCCTCTAATCTGATCACTAGTTCCCCGTTGAAAGTTCCGACGCCAAACTACGTCACCGATACGAAGCCTAACGGCACTCCTATTCGCATTGAACTTAACAGAATTTCGGTGAAAAGCAAGGGTCATTGCGTCCGCAACTTTAGCATATACCTCTCGAAGAGTTGAAAGGTTCGTTGCATGCTGAACCCGACTGAGTGCCAAACCAGGGTCCTCAGTCTGATTGCTTGCACGCTGCTGAACAGTCGTCAACTCACGGCCATACATGAGAAAGTTCGGGGTATAGGACGTTGCCAGATTTATACATGAATTCAAGTATAATGAAACCCTAGGAAGATGTTCACGCCAACGACGAAAATCGCCATCGACAAGAATACTCAGCGTCGTAATTACTGTCTGATTATAGCGCTCACAAACGTTCGCTTGAGGCGAATAATAAGGTGTATAACATGGATTAGGAATATCGTAAGAAGACAAAAATTCAAGGAACTCAGCACTGTGAAAAACTGTTGCATTATCACAAAGGATATTAGACGGAAAACCATACCGCAAGAAAACTTCTATTTCCAGAGCATTAGAAATAGATCTAGCGTCATATTTCTTTAAAGGAACTAGCCACACGAACTTGGTAAATACGTCAACCATGGTAAGAATGTATCGATAACCACCATCCACTCGCTGCAATGGTCCAATAAGATCAATAGACAAAAGATCCATAGGTGCATGAACTGACCTGGGAAATAATCGTTGACCACGAGGCTGAGTGTTGGCAATCTTATACGCCTTACAGACCGTGCATTCAGATAAAAATGAAGCAATATCCCGATACATATTGGGCCAGTAATAGAGCTCCCTAGCCTTCAAATAGGTTTTCATAACGCCAGGATGTACATTGGGAAAACCATTATGAATCTCCGCAATAGCTTCTCTCACCTTTGTAGCAGGTAAAACGATCCGCCATGGGTTTGGCAATAAAGGATTCTCAACAGACATCCTGCGCATAAGCATGCCGTCTCGAATTGTAAAGGCGTGGAACATCTGTGGCGTGTCCGAAACACCTCTATAAATTCGTTCGTACCACGGATCGGTAGTATCATCTGTACCTCGTACGAAATTTATCAAGCCGACTTGGTATCGAGACAAAGCGTCAGGAACTACGTTTAACACGCCTTTTCGATGCTCAATTTCGAAGTTATATTGAGAGATAATTGTTGCCCAACGTGCTAGACGGCCCGTGGGATTATCCAGAGTAATAAGCCATTTTAACGCAATGTGATCAGTTACTATCGTAAATTTCATGCCATCAAGATACCCGCGAAAGTGTTTAATAGAATCCAAAACAGCCAAAAGCTCGCGTTCTGAAGTACTGTAATTCTTTTCCGCTTTTGTGAACAACCGAGAGTAATAGGCAATAGGATGCTCAACTCCATCGATTACTTGAGCCAAAACGGACCCAAGACCGACTAAACTTGCGTCACACTGCAAAACAAAAGGTTTTGAAAAATCTGGGCAGGCCATTAACGGTGAACCTATCAAAACGTCCTTCAGTTTCCGAAAGGCGGCTGCCGCGTCCCCATTCCATTCTATAGGCTCACGACCCTTTCTTTTGCCGATTAAAGCTGTCATCGGAGCAATAATGCTGGAAAAATTATCCACAAAACGACGATAATATGAACACATGCCAATGAAAGAGCGAAGAGATTTAGCTGTTGTTGGAGTCGGATAGTCATTAATAGCTTCGAGTTTTTTTGGATCTGTTTGAAGCCCACGCTCATTAACAACATAACCCAAATACTTCAATTCAGATTTACAAAACTCACACTTGTCTAAATTGACAGTAAGACCTGCTTCTTTCAGCCTATCACAGACCTTGCGGATGAGACGTAAGTGGCTATCAAAATCACGTGATACCAAAATGAGATCATCAACATAACCAAAAACAAAGTCATCTGATTCGGCCGTGAACTCAAAATTAATAATCCGATCTGTCAGTCTCTGCATTTCAGATGCCGCATTGGTTAAACCAAATGGCATACGCACGAATTCAAATAAACCTCGCTGAGGTACAATAAAAGCAGTTTTCTCACAGCTTTCTTTATCAGCAAGAGGAATTTGCCAGAACGCACTCCTAAAATCCAAAGAAGTCATATACCGAGCTCCACGAAGATTGTTAAGGATGTCTTGGATACGCGGTAACGGATAGGAATCGCGGATAGTGACGCTATTAAGTTTTCGACTATCAACGCAGAATCTAATACTTCCATCCTTTTTTGTGACCATTACCACAGGACTAGCCCATGGAGAGCGAGACGGACGAATAACTCCCATCTCTAACATTTTATCGATTTCCTCATTAAGGACTTTTAACTTAATAGGCGAAAGTGGGTAGTATCGTTGCCGAATTGGTGGACCGACGGTCTCAATTTTGTGGGAAAGCCACGAAGTACACCCTAGACCAATCTTTGCGGAAGAAATCTCTTCAAAGTAATCAATCGCGGACTGAAGACGAGCTTCTTGATCAGCGGATAAAACAGCACGTGGATGAATATAACGCGCTTCACCAACCTCAAGGGATTCGGTGTTAACATCGAGCGGGTGCGGTACGAAAAGCTTACCACTCGTTACATCACTAAAAGCTTTACACAATAAAGAAGTAAGTCCAAATTTATTCCAGAACTCAATTCCTAAAATAAATTGTGTTGGCAAACCATCGCTTACAAGACAAGGGTGAGCAAAACAAAACCCGTTAAAAGAAATAGGTACATTGACTCCCCCTAAAATTGTAATTGGAGAATTATCAGCGGATACCACTGAAGGGCGAATATTTTTACAAAAACTGATACCTAATCTGGACAATAAGGAAACATCAATTAATGACGCTTGCGCACCAGAATCAAGTAAGGCCTTCACATTCGACCCGGAAATCGAAAGTTCAACATATAAACGATTATCAGAAGTGTTGTTTACAAAAAGAGGCGACAACGCTGGGCAAGACGTGTCACCGCAAATTAGTTTTTTGAAGAACTCGGAAAGCACTGTGGACAATCACGCGTTATAGTACCAACACGTTTACATTTAAAGCAAACGGCTCCTGTTATGTTAGGACACAATCGGAAGTGATGACCTGCAACATTACACTTGAGACATACTACTGCTGCATCAGATTGAACAGGTGCCACGGAAAAACCTGAAGGTCGCTGACCCTGAAATGATTCAAAATTTTTCGCGATTTCCAGAAGCCCATCCAAATCATCAATCAAATTGGTTGCAAGGCATGCATGATAACGTGGATGCAACCCATATTTAATTATCAGGAAGAGATTTTCGTCTGAAATCGGCACGCGCAGTTTTGCATTAAGATCTCGCGCACTAATGACGAAGTCAACAACAGACTGATCCTTCCCTTGCCGAAGTGCGCGGAGTTGACTCTCGACCTTGAAGTCGTAATCGACCACGTCAAAGGTTTTCAAGAACGCAGCCTTCAGATCAGCGTAGGATAATCGAGGATGTCTGATAGCTCGGAAATATTTAAGAGCGCTGTCAGCTAACAGTTCATGAAACCTCAGCACTACATACGACGGGTCGACCCCACGAGCAACTCCCTGTTCTTCGACGAAAGCAAAGAACTCGCGCACACATGTTTTACCGGTAAACACGATACCCCATTTGGTAAGTGATTCCCCTCTAACCGGTACATAAACTTGATCCGCAGGCGATGGTCTCATGTTCACTGATGTCGCGGAATCAAAATATTCCTCGTCGCGAAGATCAGGATTAACAAAAGGGTTCGAACTTGCACGGTCCTCTAAATATTCTGCGTCGTGAGACTCAGGAACTATGAATGGATTTGTATTAACCGAGACTAAAAACAGATAGGGATTAAAAGACATGACTGCCACAGAAAAGAGCAATCAACTAAGAGAATAAAACTAGAAGGAAAAAAATATATATATATATATACAATGACCGAGAAACGGTCAGCCCATCCCCCCACAAAAGAAAAAAATAAGAAATTTATTTTTTTAGTTCGGGCGCCAATTTTTGTAGGAAAAAAAAATAAAAGGAATCTATCTACAAACTGTACACTATTTATTTCAACCAAAAAAAAATTAACCAATTTGAACCATAAAAAATTAACCAATTAACCAAAAAAATTCAAATGAATAATGCCGAAACAAATGAACGACGGGCTTTGCGTCTTTTGGAATCTTGAAAAAAATACGAAAAAGAAATATGTACACATAAAACCTAACTAAAAACTGTTGGAGAAGGGCCCCACTCGTCAACTTACAAAATGTATACAAAAAAAGCAGAAAATATCATATAAAAATTACACACAAATTTTAAGGAAGTAATGCCGAATAAAATGAAATAAAATGTTTATCGCTTAGCTGGCTTTTTGATGAATCTTCCAACGAGAAAGAAGTGAGTTGGTTTGGGGTGAAGGTGGAACTGTAAAAGAAATATAAACTGGTAGGAAATAGGCACAGTACGGAAAGAGAAGCGGTGGATATGGAAAAAGATAAAAAAATACATACCCGCTAAAAACGGTTCCAACCAATTATTTTTATATACAGTTCTGGTGGTTCAATTCTTCAAATGTGACCAAAAAAAACTTTTATTATTCTGTGGGGACAGCCTTCAATATGAAATCGATGGTCACGTTATCAATTCTTATAAAATAAAAATAATCTTATTCGTCTTAGATTAATTCAATCTCTTGACAGCCAAAACATCAATCTCAGTCGTGCAAAACTCGAAACCCTTTCAAAAGAACTTGTCTATTGACACTGACAAGGCGGCCAGGAATATTTCAATTTCGCGTGTCAAAAAGGTTCGTTACCGGCAGCGTAATGCTGCACTACCTATTATTCCTATTCTACCTACTATCTGTTGGGCTTCTACCACTCCTGCTATCTCGTGCTGAGGCCCGACTTCAAACAGATTAGTAGAAAGATATTATAATGCTCATTATAGTCGGTTAAATTTTTATTTAATATTTTTTTGGGCGTTTTTGAAGGCGGTTTTATTTTTTATTTAAAATTTTTTATTAGGTTTAAATTTAACTATGAAAGTGGTGGAGGTGCTGGGATAGCGTATTTATTATGCATAAAAAAATAAAAAAGTTAAGAAGCATAATTCGACCTAGGTTCACATACATTTATTACTCCATATGGCCTCAGGAATGCGTGGTTAGACTCCCGCGGACACCTGGTGGGCACGTTGTATAAAAAAATCTCGTTACGGTGTTTGTTATCGAACTCCTCTGAAATGGCTTAACGGATTTTTATGAAATTTTTGTCTATATATGGTAGGTCTGAAAATAGGTCGTAAGGCCTACGAAGTAAGCTATTTTTATACTCCCATTCTTCGCAGACGGAGTCGCGGGGCAACAGCTAGTCTCTCTAATAATTTCGCGTTAAGTGGTGAAGCCCTACCACATACATGAGATACTTTATAATTCAGTTGCTTTGAATGATTTATATTTGTTTCCAGTGTACAAGAAGAAGGGTCAGACCGCGGGCGCTGGGCAGAACATATACAACTGCGACTGGAAGCGCCTGCCTCCGCCAGGAAAAGTGTGCGACGTGGACATCCGGACAGGCTACGAGCCCTGCATCGAAGAGAACCACTTCTCCTTCCACAAGTCCTCGCCGTGCATATTCTTGAAGCTTAATAAGTAAGATATTTGGTGCTATCTAATATTTAAAATCTCGTGTCACGGTGTTTTTATCGAACTCCTCCGAAACGGCTTGACTGATTCTTACAAGTTTTGTGTTTATAAATAACCACTAATATACCTAATTGGTAATTTTGTTTTAAACTCAATCGAAATTTAAATTAAATTAATTAATGGCCACGTTCGCATAAAATACCGAGACATAGTAAGTATAGTCTACTCGTGACCAAGCCCGCTGCAATGTCGTCAATATCGATGAATTTTCCGTAACGGTTTCGTCATAAATGCGTGCGTGTGTGCCTGTGTGTGTATGACATGACTCTCTCCCTCGACATTATAAGGCCATGTTCAGACGACAAGCGCTCAACGCGCGTTGAACGCGCGCTATATTTTTGTATTGTATTCACATGACACTTGCTTGTCAGGCGTTGAGCGCGCGTTGCCGCGGCGGCCATTGCATTGTTCAGTCGTTTTACATTTTGTCGAAGATGGACGTAGAAACAGTTTTAACGGTGATTTTTTTGAACGACGCGACAGAAGACGGATATATTGGGTCCACCCAATTTTGTCACACAGTCTCTTTAAGTTCTTATCTGAGTAATCGCTACTTATCATGTCCCATATCGCAGGACGTTTCTCTATTTCATCAATAAATAATTCCGTATAATAGCTTCGGTTTCCATTTCGGACGATTTCTGGACGAACTGACTGATGAATTGAATGAAAATACGTCTATCCGCGTCGAAAGCGCGCGCTCCACTGAACGAATACATAGAAAACCAATGATCTCAAAGCGTGCGTTGACGCGCGCTGACAACAGTCGAGCGTTGCCGCAGCGTTCGACGCGCGCTTTATTAAAACGTGCGTTATCATGTGTACGGCCAGAACAAAATGTATGTAATTTATTGAATCAGGCGTTACTTTGCGGAGGTCCATATTAATGAACTAAAACAATTACTTTGCTCACCCGCGACCTTACAATAGTTACGTTTATGCAAGAAATGTGCGTTCATGCAGTTCCTCCACCTCCACACTGTACGAACACACACAAATCACATAAACCCAACCATCACCACCACCAAGCTACACTGACGCGTTTCGAACTCAACCAGAGCTCATCTTCAGAGTTACCACAACCGTATGCTATGCTACCAACTGTTAAACTAACAAACCAAAACAAATGTTTTAACTTGTCACTGTAACTTCTCAAGTTTTTGTGGGGTAGTTTGAGAATAAGAAAAATAAAGTGGGTACTTGAGAAGTTACAGTGACAAGTTAAAACATTTGTTTTGGTTTGTTAGTTTAACAGTTGGTAGCATAGCATACGGTTGTGGTAACTCTGAAGATGAGCTCTGGTTGAGTTCGAAACGCGTCAGTGTAGCTTGGTGGTGGTGATGGTTGGGTTTATGTGATTTGTGTGTGTTCGTACAGTGTGGAGGTGGAGGAACTGCATGAACGCACATTTCTTGCATAAACGTAACTATTGTAAGGTCGCGGGTGAGCAAAGTAATTGTTTTAGTTCATTAAAATGTATGTAGTTGTAAACGCGCGTTATCAAAACGCGCGTTGAGCGCTTGTCATCTGAACATGGCCTAAGTCTCTTCATTTCCCAGAATCTACGGGTGGCGCCCAGAATTCTATCAGCCCAATGAGCTGCCTGCAGACATGCCGCAGGAGTTGCAGACGCACATCCACAGCCTCTCCGCCGCTTCCAACCAGGTCTGTTTGTTTAAATAACATCATCATTTCAGCTGAAAGACGTCCACTGCTGAACATAGGCCTCCCCCAAGGCTCGCCAAACAGAACGGCCCTGCTCCATCCGCATCCAACGCGTTCCCGCCACCTTAACAAGTTCGTCGCTTCAGCTTGTTGGAGGCCTACCTACACTGCGTCTTCCGGTCCGCGGACGCCACTCGAGAACCTTTCGTCCCCATCGGCCGTCAATTCTACGAGCGATGTGCCCACTGCCGCTAGAGTATTTCATTTATTTGGCTTAAGTTATAGCTTTTTTCTTCACTCTATCTATTCTAATCGTGCTGTTTCGCTTCCAGACCAACATGGTGTGGATATCGTGCCAAGGCGAGACGCCAGCCGACAAGGAGAACATAGGCCCTGTCTCGTACCTGCCCCGGCCTGGGTTCCCGGGCTACTTCTACCCTTACGAGAACGCCGAGGGCTATCTCAGTCCGCTGGTTGCGCTGCACCTTAGGAGGCCTAGAAGTGAGTATACTGCGAAATATCACGCGAGAATCAAATTTCTCATTAAAAATAAGATTTTCGGAAAATAAAATTCTTACATTTGAAGCTAAAAAAAATCGACTAATTTCCTTTGATCTATGGACTTCCAATAATAACAACTTTTATGGACTGGCAAGCGCAGCGTGGGACGTCCACCAACGCAACGGACTGACGATTTAGTAAAGGCCGCTGGTTCAATGCAAGCCACTTCCAACCGTAATGATTGGGTATCAATGAGGGAGGCCTCTGTCCAGCAGTGGACGTCCTACGGCCGAAATGATGATGATTATATGGACTTCCTCATAAACTTTTTATTTTTTATTTCAGCGGGTATAGTCATCAACGTAGAATGCCGGGCGTGGGCTAAAAACATCAAATATGACAGGAAGGAGAAAATGGGAATCGTCCATTTTGAGATTATGATCGAGTAAACGGATAGACCCGTTTAAAGCAATGTTTTAATAAAAAAATAGTGAATAATAAATTTATGCCGCAGCTACAGGTAAACTATGATCTTGAAAGTGTTAAGCTGGTTTATATGACATAGTAATAATGTTTAAAGAAGGTAGAACTTTGGTCTACTGAGAAGACCATGTCGTCTACTGGAAAGACCGTGTATTTTTTATTATAATCAATCTTATTCAGATATAGTACAATCAATCTAAATCGTCTACTTAGCAGACGGTATGGTCTTTTCAGTAGACCGCAGCTAAAATTACTTGTAACATTCGAATCTCAACATATCTCAGCTAAAGTTATATACTTACGAACTGATATATATTGACAGCAATATTTTATATTTAAGACATATTTTTGTACACTTAAGTAAATCTCCGTCCATGAAGATTTTTTGATGCTATTTACTCATTCTTAATTATATAAGTAGAAGTGCCGAAACACTGTCGATCATTGTAAATGACCATTTTAAATTCTGAATTCAATGAAACAAACAGATTTTACTGTGTGTCAGGACTAAACTCCACTATCTTGTTGCACTGATGTTGTTTTTTCGTAGGGGTTAAAAGTTTTGATTAATCGTTTTGACTACTTTAAACCTCATTACCATCTAAAATGATTATTACCACAACCAAAGGAAGTGTTGCACGAAATCTGATCAAACTACCATCATCGCTACTGTCTTAACTTTTCATAAAAAGTTAATCATCCTTTTCAATCAACTTCAAAAAAGGAAAAGGTTCTCAATTCAACTGTATATTTTTTTAAATAATATTTGTTGAGATGGTAATGAGAGAAAATCGTAAAAACGCTGAATATTCACCCAAATACCATTGGTAGCCTAAGCGCCGTTTATTTTTTTTTTAATATCGACATGAACTTCACTACCCTGACTATGGCAACACTTATGCAAAACGATTTGTCAAAGTTGCCTCACAAATTGTGGTTTCAACTTGTGAAACATTGGCTACCTACTTTGCCTATTACTAGGGGCGTTCAATAAAAAGTGAGAATGAGTATGTTATAAACAACTTTTACTAAATGTAATTTTATTTTTGACATAGTCACCTTTTAGCATAATACACTTATTAAATCTTTTTTCTAAACTTAAAATTTAATTTTTAAAAAAGGTCTCATCTTGAGTACTTAAAAAATCTTGTACTGCAGCGACTACCGCGTCGTCGTCTTCAAATTTCTGGCCTCTCGGGTATTGTTTCAATCTCGGAAATAGGTAGAAATCACTGGGAGCGAGATCTGGTGAATACAGAGGATGCTTAAGGATATTGAACCCAGCATCACGAATTGCAGCCATTGCAACGATGGACTTGTGTGCCGGGGCATTGTCCTGGTGGAACAGCACAACTTTCGAGCGTTTACCTCGCCGTTTTTCGCGGATCTCATTGCGCAATGTTGCTATTTGTTTGGCGTATAAAGTGCCCGTAATAGTGGCTCCATGTTTGAGATACTCAATCATTAATACCCCTTTACCATCCCAAAAAACAGAGCCCATGACCTTACCGGCAGATGGGCCCACCTTGAATTTCTTCGGAGTTGGAGATGATGGCCTTTTCCATGTCATAGACTGCAGTTTCGTTTCTGGGTCGTAATGATGGAGCCATGTTTCGTCCATTGTTATAAATCGCGCCAAAAAAAGTTCCCGGTCTTGCTGCATCAGGTTCAAAGCTTCTTGACAAATCTCTAGTCTAGTTTGTTTTTGCGTGTCAGTAAGCATTCTTGGTACCCAACGCGCAGATACCTTTTTCATACCCAAGCGTTCATGTAAAATATTATGCACGCTCCCCGTTGAAATCTTTACATTTTCAGCAATAAACCGAACCGTGACACGACGATCCGCCAAAACTGAGTTTTCGACTTTTTTCACAATTTCTTCAGTTACTGCTGTAGTAGGGCGTCCGGAGCGGTGGTCGTCCATTGTCGATGTTCTTCCACGTCTAAATTCGGCGCACCAACGTGCGACTGTCGAATACGGAGGAGCATTAGACCCTAAAGTGTCCCGCAAATCCAAATTGACTTGGTCCGTAGAAAAATTTTTCAAACACAAGTATTTGATAACGGCGCGCAGTTCAATTTTCTCCATTTTCGCTAACGTACTCAATAGCATTGCAAAGAAATTACCGTATTTTTTTTTAAACAAAGGACAGTTAGTTTTATTTTTCATAGCAATCAGCTAGATAGATTAGCTTTACCGGCCAGTATTTAATTTCCTAATATTGAAAGAGTTTGCATCTCATTCTCACTTTATATTGAACGCCCCTCGTATATAGCCTACTTAGGTATTTTTAATGTTTGATTTATCGAGGTCAAAGTTGATGAATGACAGTGTTTTTATATGTATGTAGATAATTGTAGTGGACCCACCGTAGAAGACATTTGTAATTTCTTTTATTTGCCGCATTTGCTTTTCTTAAAGTTTTTAACTAGTCAAGCAGTTATTTTCAAAGACTAGAATAACAGCTTTTACCTTCGTAATTCCCAACGTCCTAAAATTAGCTCATTATTTAGTTAATGTCAGATTTTCTTTATTGACTTAAGTTTCAAATTCGTATAATCGAAACTTGATGTGGGTCTTACGAGGTTAATATAGATTTTAAGATATACTTTTTTTGGTGTGATATATTTTGTATCTAAGATTTTTTTAACAAATTTCAAAACAGAATCTCGTGAACCTTATGAATTCTAATTATTTATACTTAAAGTTTTTATTTTTAAATTTCTTCCGAAATTTGAAAACTATGCAGAGGTCTTAACTCATTTACTATTGTTTAAATCTTTACTGCAATCATTCCAGTGCAATCTCATAGCACGGTAAACGTTCTATATTATTTATTTATAAAATTAATCTTATTTTATACCACTTAAGTTCTACTTTTGCGTAACATGCGGTTTCTCGAACCCCCCACACAAATAATAAGAAGAATAGTAATACGACATGAGTTAAACTAAAGCGGGAGCCTATCTGGTTAAAAAGCCACGTGAGTGAATATTCAATCCGCTTTTCTTACCACGGTCATTAATTACCACGACTTAAGAGGGTTTATACCTGCTGAGCTGGCAACGTTGCATTTTTGTTAGTTTTACTCGATTATTCCATAAAAATTGAATGAAAATTAAAAATGTTTTGTATACAAATTGTTCTAATATATAAGTTAATGTGTCTACTGCAATAATAATTCGTGATAGACTTTTATTTTCTTTAAAAACGAACAAATTATTACCTAACGGTTTTTAAAGAAAATAAAAGTCTTATCACGAATTATTATTGCAGTAGACACATTAACTAATATATTAGAACAATTTGTATACAAAACATTTTTAATTTCCCTGAAATGTCCCTCTGAAATGTATATTTTCCTGTGTATCAAATATATGTGTAAAAATCTCTCTTTCTCAAAAATATATTTCCTTTTTTCCTTAACTGACTGTGGCATGTCCTCTAGGCTCTAGCCAAGCTAGGATGTAAGGTTATTTCAAAAACATTAAAGCAATCAAAAATCTATTTTTGCAGCTAATTGAAAACAAATGTGGTTTTTAGAGCTAAAATAAAGTGTCTTATATTAGAATCGCCTCTTGGATTATTCTTTAATGGTGACAAAATATCCTATTCTGTGTGTTAAAATAGGGCGGCATTGACGAACAGCATGTTACGCTCAGTAGTTTTATAAAATGACAAATACTTAAACTGTCCGTCCAAGAATTTAATTTTTATATGTTTTTACCACAACTATTGTAAAATGTGTGCCTTAGGTTTTTTAATAAATAAAAGAATACCAAATGAATATTTTTTTTCCTGTTCCAACCTACTGCAAGCAATGTGGTTAGCATATCGTAACTAAACATACAATTAATAAATGGTATAGCAATCGATTAATTAAAGAAAAATTATAATTATGATAGTATTTATGTTTATGACTCACAGTCAGTAGGTATATCATATTCAATGATTGATTCCGACCACTGAAAGTAATGTTAGCTGATGTAATTTGAATTATTGTACTTAGATCTGTTTTGAAAAAATGTACCTTGTCGAGTTTCTTGCCAAATTCTACTCAACAAAGTTCTTCGAACCGGTGTTCGAATTTAGCTAATCGAGTTTAGCTCGACATGTTTCCGGCTAATCCGTAGTCCTTCCTCCTGGAGCACTCGTTACGCCACAGCGGCTGCTGCCAAACGCGCCAACATGTCGAGCTATCTCGATTTAAGGCGTGAGTTATCCGTATTTTTCATTACGAGTGAGTCTCACGTTAGTTTAATGTTCAAAATGGAAGTTAAAAATAATTTAATGCAAAGAAATCAAAAACAAGTTTTTTATTTAAATGCTCTAAAAAGAATCTAAGAATATAAACGTTAAAGTAAATTAAATTCATCAGATAATTAATGATGCGTAAAAAAAAATATAAGCGATCCAACAGTGACCCCGCCTGAAGCACTATGTCTGATATGATAAAAGGGGAATTTCAGAAATAGGGCATAACTATTTTTTGTTCCGATTTTAGATTTTTTTGCATGGATCTGCTCAGAATCAATTATAATGGATCAATATCAATTATATATCGATTATAATGGAGCATAAAAATGTCCCCAGTTTTTCATACAAAAATAAGTGTCTGTCTTTGTTACCTTTAAACACCAATGTATGAAAAGTAACAAAACTGACCTCAGGACACTTTTTTTCTCTATGTAGAAACGATGGTGCTACTGATTCTTAGTAGAACCATGCAAAAAAATTTTAAATGTGACAAAAAAAATGTATTGTACTTACCTTATTTCTGAAATCCCCCAAAAACAGGACTAACGAGGTTAAGGTACGTAGTTAACTGTAGTATGTATACAACACATGAATAGTTTTGCTTGAACCGATCCAACTGTTTGTTACCCATTGTCTCCACGCGTCAGACGAACGCTGCCACCGCAAAAAAGCCATTAAATATGTTTATTTATCCGCCCATTATGCTCCAGATGTGGCTCTACACGATAGACGATAGCCCAAGGACGGTAGAGGTAGAACTAGTAAGAATAATAGAAATGCCGTTCTGTTATCCTATATCTATCCTACTATTATTATACTTAAGAGCGTTTATACCTGCTGAGCTGGCAACGTTGCATTTTTGTTAGTTTTTCTCGATTATTCCATAAAAATTGAATGTGGTGTATACGAATTGTTCTAATATATAAGTTAATGTGTCTGCTGCAATAATTATTCGTGATAAGACTTTTATTTTCTTTTAGGTAATAATTTGTTCGCTTTTACAGAAAATAAAAGTCTATCACGAAATAATTATTGCAGTAGACACATTAAACTTATAAGTATATTAGAACAATTCGTAAGCACCACATTTTTAATTTTCATTAAATTTTTATGGAATAGTAATCGAGAAAAACTAACAAAAATGCAACGTTGCCAGCTCAGCAGGTATAAACGCTCTTAAACTAGGTAGCTGTTGCCCGCGACTCCGTCCGCGAAGAATAGGAGTAGGTATAAAATAAAAGCGTGTTAAAAATAGCCTACGAGCTATTCTCAGACCTACCGAATACAGAGAAAAAAGTTTCATAAAAATCGGTCAAGCCGGTTTTGGAGGAGTTCGATAACAAACACCGTGACACGAGATTTTTATATATTAGAAAGAATATTACTTACCTTGGATGTATAATATACGTATTTATGTATGTATCTATCTATATAAGTATATTAAATAAAATACAATAATTAATTATTTTATTAATTACTTACCTATATTTATTATTTATTGTTGTACCAGCTAAAGTAATACATACTTAATCAGTGGAAATTTCAAGAGTAGTTAACGCCATTAAAAAGATAGTTAAAAATGTTGAAAAAGACACGTTTCTTGTATGACGACCCCCTTTCATTTTTAACTTTATCTTATTTTTAGTATTTGTTGTTATAGCGGCAACAGAAATACATCGTCTGTGAAATTTTCAACTGTCTAACTATCACGGTTCACGAGATACAGCCTGGTGACAGACGAACAGCGGACTCCTAAGAGTTAATTAATTAATTGGGTCCCGTTTTACCCTTTGGGTACGGAACCTTAAAAAATGCAACCGAAGTGATAACCTCCTCTTTTTCTTGAAGTCACAAAACTGCAGGCAGTAAGGGCCTAAAGCACACGACGTTTTTTAAACGCGCCGTCGACACGCGTTTGTATCGATACAAACGCGATACGCACGCGGGTTGGCTGTTCTATGTTCTATGTCCATGTACTTAATATGGCTGTTCTATGGAATTAAAACCGGCCAAGAGCGTGTCGGACACGCACAAGGTAGGGTTCCGTAGCCATTACAAAAAAATCAAGTAATATTTTTCTAAGGATTTCGTATGTGTACGGAATCATCCAAGTTTAGGTATGTTTTATACCTTAGGCTACTATTTACTCTTAAACTACAAATAATTTCCAAGCAATCTTAGCCGCTATAATTTTCCTAGTCAATTTGATATATTTACTACCATTCTGAATTTTTTCAAATTTTTCCACCTGACAGTTTAGATTTTAGAGGGGGGGGGGGGGCGCTCGATTTTAATGAAAATTTTCACTTTTACGCTATCAATAGTTTAGTATACATTAGCTTATGTTTTTGTATTTTTTTTCATTGTATTAGTTATATTTTTAAGTTTGTACCTTAGCTTAAATCATTATATTTTAATGTCGCTCCCAGATGTTGCCACACAGACCTCAATCGATGACCAAGTACAGTGCCCATTTTGTCCTCAAATCCGCTTTTTTAAAGGACAGAGAGGTTTGAAAATCCACTTGAGTCGTATACACCAATCAACTAATTCTATTTCTCCTTCGGTCGCAAACTGCAACCATGCAAGTCAAAACCAACCACTTCCCAACACATCTAACAACACATGTAATGAATCTTTTTCAGATATTTTGAGCAAACTTAAGAACTCAATACAAGTCATCAAACGGATACCTAGAGGTGCCCGCATATCAGTCGCAGATAAACTTTCTGAAGATATACAAAAAGCAATTACCGATAACTCACTTCAAGCTTGGGAGCAATTACTCACCTTCCCTTTTAGGATTCTACATGTCCAAGACACTGTTAGGAGAAATTTTTCTTTAACTAGCCGCATTAAGCAAAATTGTATTAATCCAAATAATTTTTACGATCTTCATAGCTCCACTTTTATTCGTAATGGTTCGTTATACCGTCGTGTGGAAACCAAAGTCGGGGAAGGTGATATAAAAGGTGCTGCCAGACTCCTTTTTTCCAGCGATGCTATTGCTCCAGACACTCCTGAAACCCTTGCAGCGCTACAAGCCAAGCACCCGCCCCCTGCTGTCAACATGTGCCTTCCAGACCCTCCAGACCCTTCACAACCCTATTTACAAATCTCGACTGACCAAATTCTCAGAGCCGTCAATTCTTTTCAGAGTGGTTCCGCAGGGGGATTTGACGGCTTGACACCACAACACCTAAAAGAACTCTGGAGTTCTGCAAACTCAGGCGAGACGCTGCTTGCAAATCTGACGGCTCTATGTAATTGTATGTTGGCGGGAAAAATCAATACAGACATAACTGCCATTTTATATGGTGCTAACTTATGTGCCCTTATTAAAAAGGACGGTGGGATCAGACCCATAGCGGTTGGTACAACTTACCGCCGCCTTGTTGCCAAAACCTGTTGCAGCGCATCTTCCGAACTGCTGAGTAAACATTTTCAGCCTACTCAGTTAGGTTTTGGTTCCAAAGGCGGATGCGAAGCAGCAGTTCACTCCCTTCGTTCTTTTATATTGCTACAACCAGGCGAAGTTGTTCTTAAGGTTGATGTTAAGAACGCATTCAATTCTGTCAACAGAGACGTGCTTTTGAAGGAAGTTCAAAAGCACGCTCCGCTTATTTACAACTTCGTTTGGCATTGTTATAGTTCTCCATCCAAACTACTCTACAAAAACCACACAATTTCCTCTGCTGTTGGTTGCCAACAGGGTGATCCTCTCGGGCCAGCTCTCTTTAGCCTTGCCATCCATCCTATCATTCAAAGCTTAAATTCCAAATTCAATGTTTGGTATTTAGATGATGGTACCTTAGGTGGTAATGTAAGCGAAATCCTTGATGATCTACAGATTTTAACCGAAAAATTTCGAGACATCGGTTTAGATTTAAAATCTTCAAAATGCGAAATATTTTTCTGTGATTCTTATCAACAAAAAGACACAGCTATTCCCCTATTTCAGGCTATTGCCCCTAATATCAAGATTGTTTATAAAAGTTCGCTAAATCTCCTTGGATCTCCAATTCTTGAGGAGTCTTTCCCCGAATTCATTGATGATAAAATTAAAACATTTAATTCACAGTCTGATCGTCTTTTTAAAATTAACCTTCACGTAGCTTACACGATCATCCGCTATTGCCTTTTTGTACCTAAATTCACTTACGTCCTCCGCTGTTGCCACCTTTGGAAATATCCTCATCTTTTAAAAAATCTAGATTCTATCATTAAAAATACTTTCATATCCATTTTCAATATTAACATTTTAGATAAATCATGGTCTCAGTCATTATTGCCCATTCGCCACGGAGGCTTGGGCATCCGTCAAGTTTCTCATGTTTCCCTCCCTGCCTTTTTATCCTCTGTCCACTATACCCAAGATCTTGTCGCCAAGATACTTAAAACTCCTCCAGACAACCTAGATGTGCCTCACCTGAACGAGGCTATAACAGCATGGAAGTCAGCTTGCCCGTCTGCCGATTTACCCATTTTTCCTAGTTCGCAGCGGCAATGGGATGAGCCGCTCTGTAGACTGGTGCGGGATAACCTTTACCATACGTCTACCAGCCCTACAGAGCGCGCCCGCCTCCTTGCCGTTGCGAAATGGGAATCTGGTGCTTGGCTTCACGCCTTACCATCCACAAATACAGGCACTTTTCTGGACGACAACACATTCCGGCTCGCTGTGTGTCTCCGTTTGGGAGTGGCTTGTGTTGCCCCACATCGCTGCCATTGTGGTGTGCAGGTCGACTGCCTCGGCCACCATGGACTCTCCTGCCGCAGCAGTACGGGACGCATCCCGCGGCATGCAGCCCTTAACGACGTCATCCGCCGGGCCTTGGTCAGTGCCGGAGCTCCAGCCGTTTTGGAGCCTTCGGGCCTGGTCCGCGACGGCGGCAAAAGGCCCGACGGCATGACACTCATGCCATGGAAAATGGGACGGCCGTTGGTTTGGGACGCCACTTGCGTTGACACACTCGCGCCGTCCCACCTTCCATCTACAGCCATCAGGGCCGGTGCCGCTGCTGACTCTGCGGAATGCCTCAAGAAGCGCAAATATGTAGGCATCAGTAGTGCCTACATTTTTGAGCCGTTTGGAGTTGAAACCATGGGTCCTTGGGGTTTGAGTGCATCAAATATCTTTAAATCACTGTCGTCAAAATTGATTGCAGCTTCAGGTGACCAGAGGGCTGGCTTTTTCTTAGCACAAAGAATAAGCATTGCCATACAGCGTGGCAATGCTGCCAGCCTTCTGGGCACCTTACCACTTGGCAGTGATTTTGGACAACTTTTTTATTTATAAGTTTAGTTTGTATGTAGTTTTAGTTTATAGTTTTAGTTTTATTTTATGTAGTTTTTACAATAAATTACTAAGACTGTGAAAAAAAAAAAAAAAAGATAAATAAATAGGTACTTTAAAGTTGAATATTTCACAAACAGATCACTGAATAGACAAATCATGTTAGCAACCCCGCAATGGTTTTAAAAGACCTATCCAACGATACCCCACACTATAAGATTAGTCGAGAAAAAAAATCACCCCCCCTTTACGTCTATGGGAGGTACCCTAAAAAAAAATATTTTTTTATTTTTTATTTTACCACTTTGTTGACGTGACTGATATGTATATTCATGCCAAATTATAGCTTTTTAGTACTAACGATCTCTGAGCTTAGCCGCGGACAGACAGACAGACAGACAGACGGACAGACATGGCGAAACTATAAGGGTTCCTAGTTGACTACGGAACCCTAAAAACGCGCTGTAAACGCGCGTCGACAGCGCGTTTAAAAAATGCCGTGTGCTTAGGCCTTAAGTCATCTCGATCCTTTCAGCAATCGTGGACTGCCAATGCAGATTGCAGACGCACGTGTGTCTGCATAGGCTTGCGTATGCGCATAATAGAATATAATATAACAGCGTAACCGCACCGCAGTCAAGTCTCAACCACCGACGCGAACGGACGTTCGTCTTACAACCGTATAAATAACACCGATTATTTGTCAAATAAATGGCGGGTAAATCCAACGGCACGGACATGTCGGAGTGGGCGCGAGCCCCGCCGCCCTCGGGACCCTTGTGGCGAAGAATCGGGAAGGCTATTTATAATCCCAAAGAAAAAAGTTTCCTAGGACGTACACCGAAAAGATGGGGTAAGTTTTTTTGTTGTTACCCCGGCGCCACACATATTACAAATGTTTCAACACATATTTGATCTATGGTTGATTGTATGGATGTTCTATTGAACAAATAAGCGAATACCGGTGCTACACATGTGATCAAATAACTGTGTTCAAACATTTGTAATACTAGCTTTTGCCCGCGACTCCGTCCGCGTGGAATTAGTAATTTGGGCAGCTTATTTCTTTTTTATCCAATTTGCTTTTTCATCAATTATGGCACACCCGCGTTCACATTCAACACCGTACTCCCAAGTCAAGCGTGCCTATAGAAGTTTTACTTCAAAAACCCCCGATTTTGAAACATTCTTCCGCTCCGCTCCGCTCCTATTGGTGTTAGCGTAATGATATATAGCCTATAGCCTTCCTCGATAAATGTGCTATCTAACACTTCTAAGAATTTTTCAAATCGGAGCAGTAGTTCCTGAGATTAGCGCGTTCAAACAAAAAAACCTGTTCGATAAATTCTTAAAATAGACGTATCTTTCTTATTTGTGAACCGATTGAAATGAAACAAACACTAAATGTTAATCCAAGAAAATACCAACATATCAGTGAAAACCGCATCCTTCTAGGTTAAGCCGTTTCTGAGATTAGTGCGCACAAACGCACAGACAAACAGACAATAATTCTAAAAATCATTGTTTTGGGTTCTATTGTGCTAATAAATAGCCCTAGTGACAGTTTTTCTCAAATATCTTCAATGTACAGACACCGACTTGTTACAGATTTATTATATGTATAGATGTGTGCCTGTGTGGCGCCGGGGTTATGGAAGTAAAACGAGAAAAGATGCTTTGAATGAAATTTAAAGCGGATTGCGGAGGTTATTTTTGGTTTTGATGTTTTGCGATTGTTTTGCGCGATGTCTAGATGGTTGTGGCTTCAAATGATACAAATACACGCTTGTTGACAGGTATATTTTAACTTTATTATTACCCTGCATTATTGTTAGAAATAGGAACGAGGTAAACAAAACTTGACCTGTATTTTTATTTTAAATAACATATAATGTGAAAGACTGTGTAACGTCATAATTTAATTGTATTTTAAAAACCCCCAACGAAATTATGTCACTCGTATGTTTGAGCATTAAGTCAATGCCCATTATTTATACGTCTAAGATCCCTTCCGCAGCTAACAAAAGAGCTGTACCTCTACCATGAGTTGGCCATAGTTATGCAGAAAGCGACCAACCCCATTTTTTCGAGAGATAAGTTAAATATGCCATTAAAAACTAGATTTTTTTCTGCATATTCTAATGAAACGCGGTAATTTTTAAGACTTAATTTCACTGAGAAATTTAATTAAGCTTAAAACGACTATCTGCAAAATTTTGCGTTTTTATTTGTCAAAAGCAGCCAAGTACTGTTTTTGGTCTATTTCTACCGTAAAAAGACTACAGTTTTAATCTGCAGAAAACAGCCAATTTACCCTCGGCCCACCTAGTCGGATTTAACAAAAAACGAAGTATGAGTTAGTACATTTATTTGATCTGCTTAAAACGACCAGACATATGGTCGCTTTCAGCTATTTTGTTTTTACGGTGTATTCCAAGTGTGGTCGTTTTCTTACGCCAAAATACAGTACCTGAACTTACTGTGCCGTGGTCGTTTCTTATGAATAAGAATGTTTGACTGCGCAGGAAAGACTTTTAATGTTCAGGAAAGACTGTTATTTTGATTTTTATTAAATAAATAAATAAATATCACTTGTTAATTTCTAAAAAAAATCAAAAAAAAATCTTAAAAATAAAAATAAAAATTCATTGTAATTACACTAAGTACATACATACTAAGTATATACTAAACGTTTCAAGCAATTTTTTTTCATATAAAAATAAGGCAGATACTAGAAAGTGTATACTATTTTTATTTTATTTTATTTTTTCCGGAATAAAAGATTTTGTATAAGTCGACCAAGGTAATTTGCTGATTACGATCATCAAATTAGCTTTTTTTCAAAAAAATTAAGTAATATCGTATGGTAATTTGCATAAACCGACTAAATTATGGTCGCTTTCATTGATTTACGGTTGAAAACAGATTAACAAACATTTAATTCTGCAGAAAACGACCAACTTTTTTGATTTAAAAAAAAAGCCAGAAAAATCCATTAAATTTACATAAAAGGTGCTTAATACAATGCATTGTACTATATTCTACTAAATTGGCTTACTTATTTTGAATAAAAAATAATAGGGAGTGTAAAAAAAATTTTTACAACCTAAAAACGGCTATATCTTAAAACTGTTTTTTTATTATTGGTCTCTTTCTGCATAACTATGGCCAGTTTACACTAGTTTACAGTGACCGTACTCGCTAGCGACGGCGTTAATGATTTGTATGGAGTACCTCTACCATTAGTTTACACTAGTTTACGTGACCGTACTCGCTAGCGACGGCGTAAATTATTTGTATGGAGAATTGTACGGCGCCTCTAGCGGCCACTTACGAAAGTACAATTCTCCATACAAATCATTTACGCCGCCGCTAGCGAGTACGGTCACTGTAAGTAAACTAGTGTAAACTCATGGTAGAGGTAGAGAATTGTACTTCCGTAAGTGACCGCTAGAGGCGCTGTACAATTCTCCATACAAATAATTTACGCCGTCGCTAGCGAGTACGGTCACGGAAACTAGTGTAAACTCATGGTATAGGTACTGATAACTTTAACGGCACTTTCACACGGGCAACGTCCCGTTTTTTGGGTTCGGTTTTTTTCAGGATCCCGTTTAGTAGCATACGTGCTACTGTGGTAATATTCACACGAGCGTTCGGTTTGCGGTATCCTGCAAACCGCCAAACCGTAAAACGGCCAAACCGATTTTGAGAAACATATCTAAGAACCATCGCCAAGAAACCTGCTTTCAAATAAAAAAAAATGCATCCAAATCGGTTCACCCGTTTAAGAGCTATGATGCCACAGACAGACAAACACACACACATAGCGGTCAAACTTATTAACCCATTCCTATCCTCTCCCAAACGATTGAATTACCGCTCGCAAACCGTGTTGGGCCGTTCCTGAATTTAGCCCCAGAATATTCATCTCAAAATGATGAGAAGTCGCATTCATTCAGTATATTCAAATGATATATTACTTTAAAGGTCAAGTCGAGTCATGAATCAACTTATCATTAATTGCGACATAACTTTATAAACAAAATCTTGTAATCAATATACAAGTCATCAAGTCGTCATCATGTGAGATATCTAGGGTCACTCTGAATCGGACATATAAATCTCGTTTATTCCCTACCCCGCGGGAATTTTAACAAATCCGTCCTTATTCCGCCGACATCGTAAAGAAAATCTTAATGTAAAATTTCAGCTTTCTAGGACCAAGGATTTGGGCTAGCCGTTGACGAGTTGAATGAGTGAGTCAGTCAATAAGTCAGGATTTTTTATAGTTACCTACCTATAGACATAAAACGACCCCTTAGGCTGCGGCTCCACAGAGGCGGAGACGAGCGGAGCTGAGAGGAGACGTGTGGGGATCGACCAATCATATTACATGAAATCCACATCTCGTCTCCGTTCATGTAATGTGATTGGTCGATCCCCACACGTCTCCTCTCAGCTCCGCTCGTCTCCGCCTCAGTGGAGCCGCAGCCTTAGTTTTTTTTTATTTTGACAATTTGTCTGCTCCATGACAGGGACAGATAGACGAACAGGCGGATAAGCAATTTGGCTTTGGAAATATAAAAACGTGAAGCGATTCCTATCACAAATTAAGCGAGATGAATCGAGTTTATGGCGCACGTATTTGCATTACATCGTACGATTTAGGCATTGCTTCTTTTTAGGGATTTATAACTGAAGGACACGCGAGTTTTAAGATATTTTTGTAAAGAACTAACCGTGGCGTCATTTTATACTGGTAGGTATCCCAAAACTCACTGATAACCTGGTACCTACAATCCATGTCATCCTAATTAAGCAACAATGGGGATGATGTTCATGAGATACAGCCTGGTGACAGACAGAGAGACGGACGGACTGACAGCGAAGTCTCAGTAATAGGGTCCCGTTTTTACCCTTTGGGTACGGAACCCTAAAAAGAAACTCAGGGACTCAGGGACTTTATACATCCCTTTGCTATATTTAAGGCTGTATATTGTTAAGCTTATGGATTTAAACTTTTATATTTTAATTAATACTTTATTAACTAGTCACAGGCCCGCGACGCCGAAGTTCCCAAGACGGTCCCATAAGGCTTATGGGAACGGAAGCGATACATGCCCTCGGTACCGCTCTGCTTTCAGAGCATGACATGAGTGCGTGTGAGCCAACTTTGGGGGCGGCAGGCGTAAGCTTGCCTTTGAAATCCAAAAGTTTAATGGTTACTTGACCTAAAATGTGTTTTAACACATTCATTTTTAATGATTGTGACATTGGAAGACTATCTCTGATATATATATATATTTTTTTTTAACTATGGGACCCAATACATCCCTGTATTGTTTTTTTATATAATTATTATTATTTTTTATTTAATTCTATATTTGTATGGTTTTTTAGTTTGTAATTTATTATATTTTAATTTGAAAAGATGACTTCCTGCCAAGTTTCTTGCGGCGCATTCTTCTTGGCAATGATGGTCCTTACGAAAGCGCTGGTAGTTTAAAAAAGTGACATGTAAAAGAGCCCTTTGCGGCCTATTTGCAGAATAAACGTTTTGACTTTTGACTTTTTTGAAACATTTTAAGAAAAAATCTCGTCTGAATCTGACCTACATCAACAATATCTTGGTAGAATATTAAATACGAGTAAAACCTTTATCAGCCATTCGTTACATTGGTGTATTGTTTCACTCATATTTGATACCACCATCGCTGAATGCACAAAACAGCATAAGAGAAATAAGAGAATAGAAACGTTAATCATGTATCCTATTAATAATATATGTGAGAAAGTTTTTGAATATGCTTGGATGTTTGAATGTTAGTCAGTTTAGAACGGCTTTAGATGAAACTTGGCGCACAGATGGACAAACATCTGGATGGAGACCAAATCTAGTAAGTATCATCTTTTAATGTAATATATAAAAATCTCGTGTCACGGTGTTATCGAACTCATCTGAAACGGCTTGACCGATTTTTAGGGTTCCGTAGTCAACTAGGAACCCTTATAGTTTCGCCATGTCTGTCCGTCTGTCTGTCTGTGTGTCCGCGGCTAAGCTCAGAGATCGTTAGTACTAGAAAGCTGTAATTTGGCATGAATATACATATCAGTCACGCCAACAAAGTGGTAAAATAAAAAATAAAAAAATAATTTTTTTTAGGGTACCTCCCATAGGCGTAAAGGGGGGGTGATTTTTTTTTTCTCGACTAATCCTATAGTGTGGGGTATCGTTGAATAGGTCTTTTAAAACCATTGCGGGGTTGCTAACATGATTTTTCTATTCAGTGATCTGTTTGCGAAATATTCAACTTTAAAGTGAAAATTTTCATTAAAATCGAGCGTCCCCCCCCCTCTAAAATCTAAACTGTTAGGTGGAAAAATTTGAAAAAATTCAGAATCGTAGTAAATATATCAAATTTACTAGGAAAATTATAGCGGCTAAGATTGCATAGAAATTATTTGTAGTTTAAGAGTAAATAGTAGCCTAAGGTATAAAACATACCTAAACTTGGATGATTCCGTACACATACGAAATCCTTAGAAAAATATTACTTGATTTATTTGTAATGGCTACGGAACCCTACCTTGTGCGTGTCCGACACGCTCTTGGCCGGTTTTTTATGATTTGTTTTCTCTATACATTATTTGATAGGTCTGAGAATGGGTCGTTCGTAGGCTATTTTTATAACCCTATACTTCGTTGTTTTTAGCATTAGAAAAAAGCCGGCCAAGAGCGTGTCGGACACGCACAAGGTAGGGTTCCGTAGCCATTACAAAAAAATCAAGTAATATTTTTCTAAGGATTTCGTATGTGTACGGAATCATCCAAGTTTAGGTATGTTTTATACCTTAGGCTACTATTTACTCTTAAACTACAAATAATTTCCAAGCAATCTTAGCCGCTATAATTTTCCTAGTAAATTTGATATATATACTACCATTCTGAATTTTTTCAAATTTTTCCACCTAACAGTGTAGATTTTAGAGGGGGGGGACGCTCGATTTTAATGAAAATTTTCACTTTAAAGTTGAATATTTCGCAAACAGATCACTGAATAGAAAAATCATGTTAGCAACCCCGCAATGGTTTTAAAAGACCTATCCAACGATACCCCACACTATAGGATTAGTTGAGAAAAAAAAATCACCCCCCCTTTACGTCTATGGGAGGTACCCTAAAAAAAATTATTTTTTTGTTTTTTATTTTACAACTTTGTTGGCTTGACTGATATGTATATTCGTGCCAAATTACAGCTTTCTAGTACTAACGATCTCTGAGCTTAGCCGCGGACAGACAGACAGACAGACAGACGGACAGACATGGCGAAACTATAAGGGTTCCTAGTTGACTACGGAACCCTAAAAAGGTAAACTATCTTGATGAGTCTTTTCAAATTAAAATTTTTAAAAACTCCCAACGCAATTATGTCACGAGTATGTTTGAACATAAAGTAAATGTCCATTATGCGTCTTAGATCCCTTCCGCAGCTAACAAAAGAGCTGATAACTTTGAAACGGCTGAGCCGGTTTTGATGAAACATATCTAAGAATCATCGCCAAGAAACCTGCTTTCTAATAAAAAAACCGCATCCAAATCGGTTCACCCGTTTAAGAGCTATGATGCCACAGACAGACAGACACACACATATAGCGGTCAAACTTATAACACCCCTCTTTTTGTGTCGGGGTTTAAAAAATAGTAACAACTACTTATGAAACCAAAATTATGTTAATTTAATAACTACATGACATATCCTTGCTAATTGTTACTTAATTGCCGTGACTTATTTTCAAAAGTGTTTTTCAATAAAAAGACACGTCGAGGTCACTTGTTTACCTACCTTCTTTCTAACCCCGGCGCCACACATATATTACAAATGTTTGAACACAGTTATTTGATCACATGTGTAGCACTGGTATTTGCTTATTAGTTCAATAGAACAACCATACAATCAACCATAGATCAAATATGTGTTCAAATATGTGTTGAAACATTTGTAATATGTGTGGCGCCGGGGTAATGCTAACAAAAAACGTAGTACCTATAGGTGTAGTAACAACGTTTGCCGGGTCAGCTGTTAGTATTATTATATGAAGGGTCCATGAAAATAACCTGTCTAAGTAGTCTCCTTTTTAGGGTTCCGTAGTCAACTATTAGGGTTCCGTAGTCAACTAGGAACCCTTATAGTTTCGCCATGTCTGTCCGTCTGTCTGTCTGTCTGTCCGCGGCTAAGCTCAGAGACTGTTAGTACTAGAAAGCTGTAATTTGGCATCAATATGTATATCAGTCACGCCGACAAAGTGATTGAATAAAAAAAAAGTAAAAAAAATTTTTTTAGAGTACCTCCCATAGACGTAAAGTGGGGGTGATTTATTTTTTCTCGGCTAACCCTATAGTGTGGGGTATCGTTGTATAGGTCTTTTAAAATCATTGCGGGGTTGCTAACATGATAATTCTATTCAGTGATCTGTTTGCGAAATATTCAACTTTAAACTGCAAATTTTCATTAAAATCGGCCGTCCCCCCCCCTCTAAAATCTAAACTGTTGGGTGGAAAAATTTGAAAAAATTCAGAAGGGTAGTAAATATATCAAATTTACTAGGAAAATTATAGCGGCTAAGATTGCTTGGAAATTATTTGTAGTTTAAGAGTAAATAGTAGCCTAAGGTATAAAACATACCTAAACTTGGATGATTCCGTACACATACGAAATCCTTAGAAAAATATTACTTGATTTTTTCGTAATGGCTACGGAACCCTACCTTGGGCGTGTCCGACACGCTCTTGGCCGGTTTTGAAAATTTAGATTTTAACCTCAAAATGTACAGCTCGCAAAGAACATTGGATTATGCATTGGATATTGGATTAAATATAGAAATTTAATTTGTGTCGTTCCGAATCCGCACTGGGCCCGCGTGGTAACTACGAGTCAAGCCGGTGCCGTGCAGTGGGACGTCTATAGGCTGTGGGTCTAAAGGCTGACATGATGAGCTAACTATCTACAAACGTTAGACGACCGCTTTAGCCTAGTTGGTAGTGACCCTGCCTACGAAGCAAGAGGTCCTGGGTTCTATTTATTTTATTCATTTATTTATAAAAAAATCCCGGTAAGGGCATTTATTTGTGTGATGAGCACGAATATTTGTTCCTGAGTTATGGATGTTTTCTATGTATTTAAGTATTTATTTATCTATATAAGTATGTTTATCGTCGTCTAGTACCCATAGTACAAGCTTTGCTTAGTTTGGGACTAGGTCGATTTGTGTAAGATTGTCCCCTAATATTTATTTATTTATTTTACGTTCGATACTTTAACCTTGTCATACATATATGTGGTATGGTATGCGTGTATTGAAGCGTGATGAGATGATGTATGTACGTCTGAATTTGAACGAAGAATGAATACCGAGTTTGAGTGAAGAACAAATGAGATGCTATGGCAGTTGACGGCGTACGACGAAAGCAAACAGTGTGTGTGTGTGTATTTTTTTTACGAAATTCTCATACCTTATTTACACTCTCGCCTCGTCACCTCGCCTCGCGCCTTGCCTCGTCGTCTCGCTCCGGACGCGAGCCTCAAAATCAAGGGAAATCACGAGACGAAGCGCGAGGCGCGCCTGTTCACACTCTCGTCTCGTGGCTCGTCCCGCAGTTCGTCTCGCCACTCGTACGCGAGTGTAAACCAGGTATTACGATTTGTGTCTGTATTTATTATTTTCGCTTGCCAATAAAGGCTTAAACGATCGCTAACTTTAATTCACGAGCCTGGTTCCCACATATAACATATAATATAACATACATAACACAGATAGGTACTACATACAATCGTATTAGCATATTGAGCCAAGATTGAGCCTTATGTAAAACGATCATGTTCACTATAATGTAACTTAATCAACTCTGACCGAGGTTCATATACCTGCGTATCTATCTATACAATAAGTATCTATAAGTATAGGTACCCGTTGAATCATTATAGTCAGAGAGTGGACGGATTGGCGTCATTGCTCGCAATCATGTGCACATGACTAGAAAATTTATTGAATCAAAATGGTTTACTAATGTTTCGCAAACTATTTTCCCCAAACTGATTCGTTTGGTAAGTTTTTAATTTCCCAATCGTTTATTTTTTCTGAAACTGTAAACTTTTCAGGATTGTTATAAAACAAACCTAACCTAACCTTACCTACATAATAGTCCTGAATTATATCCTGAATAGTTTACAGTTTCAGGAAAAATAGGTACACATTTCGGAAATGAAACATTTGCCAAATGAATCAGTTTGGGAAAAATAATTTGCCAAACGGAAGTACTACACCAATGAAAATATCTTTCAAAATATCTTTATTTTATTGTTTTTTAGTAAGTAAGTAGATTTACATTTACTGGGACCCCCCTTTAGGCTAAAAAGCCTGTGTTGGGATGCTCCGCTCTTCCAAAAAAATTTAACAAGTGCTTAAAGTAATACTTAGATCTACGTAATACAAGTAACAGATATATTTTGTGAAAATAATAGAATAAGAATAGATTAGTCAAATAAGAGAGAGAGAGAGATGTTTATTTACACATATTCGATACACAGGAAATACAGTTGACAACACAACAACAACTACTAACAAATAACAACTACTTATTTACTTAATTTATTTCTAACCTGAGATTTACCTAATATAAATTCCTTCTTAATATAACACAAAGATTCCTTATAATGTAGATTTATTAAAGAAAATAATCAGTATTTTCCTGATGAACATGGATGTCAAAATATGTTTTTCTCAAAGATGCAGTGAAATGTTAACCTTGCGTTCCAAAAATGTCGGCTGGGACGGGACGTACTATCACTCCAGACGTCAGCTTGCCATTTTCAAAACAAATTTGCTTGCAGCCGTTGAAGTTTATTGGTATGGATTGGTATGGACAGATGTCTAGCCACTGCACGCAAACTGGGCCTTTAAGGTGCCAAGCTGGCGTCTGGGCCGATGGTACTTATCGTATCACGTTGCGGGCGCGGTTAGACGAGTGCTATGTAATGGATTTTCATACAGAATTGCAGGCCTAGGCCGGGAAAGCAATCGTCTACGGGTTGACTAAACTTTCGAAGTAACCAAACATTTCTCTTCCATTACTGCACTGCTTTTCAGGTAGAGGATAAATGGGTATGGGTTTAGCCCTTTCGAACCCAAGTAAGTATGAAAAGTGTTACAATAATGGACTTTCTGAAATGTACTAATATTATCTTTAAATTTGGAAACCCCAAAATGATGTAAAGTTCAAATTTCAAAATGATGTAAAGTTCAATTTTAATTGCCATTAAACGTCGCAATTGTATCAACCAGGTTCGAAAGGGTTACGTTTTTTAACCTCCGCCTTTACTTGCAAAATTTTTCACGCCCCGCTATACTGCGAGCAGTTGACAATAAACTATTGTATAAGTAGCTTAGATTAATAAAATTGCACTAAATAAGAGACATAAAATAAAATAAAAGTAAATTATCCGACATCTGTATTAATTTTTAATTATTTTTGACCACAGAATCCTACGTTAAGTGTGCCGTGCCGTAGTCAGACACTTATTTCTCGGTTTTTCTAATTAACATCATTAACTCGTGTCCTTACCTAGCCGTGTGTTAAAATGGTTAAAGATAATATTAATAATGATAATTAAACCAACAATGACATATCACAAAGTTGCTTTATTTACTGAATGCACCGATTCTCATTGCACCATGGCCTAGAATCTTTCAAAGCAGACTAACTCACTACTTACTACTAGTTTACTTTACTAGTTTTTTTTTTAAACTTTTATTCTAAAACAGCTGGGCGTTGTTGTGTCAAATGGAAAGAAACACGCGTCTTACACGCACACGCTCAGCACACGCACACACGTAAGTAACTTTATGTCCTTCTCAGGGTCTCAAAATATCTCCGTACCAAATTTCATCTAAATCGGTTCAGCGGTTTAAATGAACAGGTAACAGACAGACGGACCAAGTTACTTTCGCATTTATAATGTTATAGTAACGAAATTAGAATTGGTAAATTTCAGTATTTTTACTTAAAAAGTAAGAGTATTGTATACCTACAATCATTCATTAAATAAATAAATAAATATCACGGGACAATTCACATCAATTGACCTAGTCCCAAAGTAAGCTAAGCATAGCTTGTGTTATGGGTAGAAGGCACCGGATAAACATAGATAGATACATAAGATAGATACATACTTAAATACATATTAAACACCCAAGACCCGAGAGCAAATATTCGTATTATTCATAAAAATACCTGCCCCGACGCGGGAATCGAACCCGGGACCTCAAGCTTCGTAGGCAGGTTCTCTACCTACTAGGCTATCTGGTCGTCTAAATTCATTACATTAATTGTCTCAAAATCTCGTAAGTACTTACCTTAATAAAAGCGCAAAGCCTCGTGGCCTAAACACGGTACTCGACTTTAAGACCCCCCATTATGCAACAGTTGTATAAAATCCGGGAAGCTCCGCAATATGTTGTCATCCAATATACCGTAATGTCTCAAGTCAAAAGTCTGTGACCAGTGTGTATTGCCAGTAATGACTTATCGATGGCCCAGGCGAATAAACGTGTAATCGTAAAACGACAACTTTACAGGAAAAATAAAATCAACTTTAACAAAGATAACTGACAGTTCTGGCAGCCTTTATATATAATAATATATAATTATATGTGCGCTTATAATATATCATTAGATAGATATAAAAATTACCTACAAAACTGTGTAAATATTTGACCCTTATTTTTAACCATTTTCCCGTAAATAGTGAAAAACCTCTTTATTTTTTTATTCGAATCATAAATCTTCAGGTCATTTTGTGTTATGGCTCATTGCACCGTTATTCATGTTAAAATTACATCAGTACATTTACATCTATTTTTGTATTTTATTTGATTTCGCATTCGGTGTTTGCAATTTTGTTCGTGTTAATTTATTAAAATGATTTTATTCTATGACTCAAACGTTAATGAGTAGTATGTGAAAGCTAGTATAACTAAAATTTGGCTGACAAGATTGAAGGCGATCAAAGGTGTAATGCTAGTTTACACGAATCATGCCAACAAAGTTTAATACGAATAAACGTGCAAAGTAATATTACTAAAATTGGAATAAAAAAAAGTCAACGTAGAAACCATTGCACGTTTATTCGTGTAGGTATAGTATACAAAATTGTTAAAACGGCAACACTCTCTTGGAATCTTATTCGTGTTAATTTATATGGAAAATTACCAACGAATAAACATTAAATACATATTATTCATTAACGGTAAATAGGATTGGCTTAAAAAATATTACAACGTGCCTAAGGGTATATAAGAGCATAAGAAGCAAAAAAATTTTTTTTGTGTAAGGGCATTTGCTCGTTTATTCGTCTGGGCCACCGTTATGGCACCGAGACGTGGCCGCTAACGATGGGCCTCATAAGAAAGCTCAAAGTCACTCAGAGGGCGATGGAGAGGGCTATGCTCGGAGTTTCTCTACGGGATCACATTAGAAATGGTGATATCCGCGCAAGACCGATACCGACACCGACATAGCTCGAAGAATCGCCAGACTCAAGTGGCAGTGGGCACTTGGGCAGGGCACATCGCTCGTAGAACTGATCGCCAGTGGTGCAAAAAGGTTCTCGAGTGGCGTCCACGGACCGGAAGACGCAGTGTAGGTAGGCCTCCAACAAAACGAAGCGACGACCTGGTTAAGGTTGCAGAACGCGTTGGATGCGGATGGCACGGCACCGATCTGTTTGGCGAGCCTATGTTCAGCAGTGGAAGTCTTTTGGCTGATATGATGATGATAAAGTATAAAATACTACTGAGTTTTGAAGACATAACTGACATAGAACATTAAACATTAAACATTAAAACATTAGGGGACAATCTAACACAAATCGATCTAGTCCCAAACTAAGCAAAGCTTGTACTATGGGTACTAGACGACGATAAACATACTTATATAGATAAATAAATACTTAAATACATAGAATACATCCATAACTCAGGAACAAATATTCGTGCTCATCACACATATAAATGCCCTTACCGGGATTCGAACCCAGGACCTCTTGCTTCGTAGGCAGGGTCACTACCAACTAGGCTAAGGCGGTCGTTAATTCGTCGTCGTTCATTAGGGTGGTAAATAAATTTCTGTGACGACTATAAGTATTTCGTACTTCAAAGGGTCACGTAACGTAGGAAATTCTTAATTAAGGGCAGTTTCAAATTAACACAACGGATGTGTGTAAACGGTTCTATGAATGCAACTCGTTTGCGCCGCGAGGTATTATATTTAATTGATAAGCCTTGTTGAAAAATAAATAATTGGCAGAGTGGCAGAGATAAGAACGTTGCGGTGGATCTGATTACATTAAATAATAATAATAAATAAATAAATATCACGGGACAATTCACACCAATTGACCCAGTCCCAAAGTAAGCTAGGAAAGCTTGTGTTATGGGTACTAGGCAACGGATAAACATACTTATATAGATAGATACATACTTAAATACATATTAAACACCCAAGACCCGAGAACAAACATTCGTATTTTTCATACAAATATCTGCCCCGACACGGGAATCGAACCCGGGACCTCAAGCTTCATAGTCAGGTTCTCTAACCATTTGGCCATCTAGTCGTCTAAAATAAGTAAATAATAATACAGTGTCAAGGGACAATTGACACCAATTGACCTAGTCCCAAATTAAGCAAAGCTCGTACTATGGGTTACTTACCAGGTAGTGTTGTACCGGATCGAAAGTACAACCGCGGATACGGATCTCAACGGACCTAATCTAAATCGGACAACGTTTTAAGCGTGAAAAGTTACAGAAAGACAAATAACCGGACACAATTTTCGCCTTTATAATATTAGTACATTACGGATAACACCACCGAAGTCACGGTTATGCTATTGGTAGGTATAGACTTGCTCTTAGTGGTCACAATAACTTTCCCACACTTTTTTTTTAAATAAAAACATAGTTTGTAATAAAATAGATAATTCATGGGACAATTTTATTGACACCAATTGACCTAGTCCCAAACTAAGCAAAGCTTGTACTATGGGTACTTGACAACGGATAAACATACTTAATATAACATATAATAAATCTGTAACAAGTCGGTGTCTGTACATTGAAGATATTTGAGAAAAACTGTCACTAGGGCTATTTATTAGCACAATTGGCTAAGTAAAGTTTTTTGAAGAGATGCTAATTATATTTTTTTTCGACAGTGGTCGACTTCAACACCAAGAAACTACAGATGTTTTATTTTTATCTGCTTTTATTTATTGGATATATTTTTTTAAGTGTTCGAGATGACATTTGTGAGATTTTATGGCTGACAAGCGGTTCGTGCTCAGTACTAAGAAGAAATAGAAAAAAAAAACGAATTCAACTGTCGCTTCTGTCAATGTCAAATGAAATCTAACAGTTTGCGTTTCGTTGTCCAAGAAGCAGTTCCAAAATAGTGATCGAAAGTATTCAATCGTGATCCAATTATTGTGCATAGGTCGTGGAGAAATGCGGTAAAATTGAAAGTCCGGATTTTATGCGGAGGTCGATAAAAATAGTCAAAAAATCACACTGAGCACACCAAAACGCAAAGCAAACGAAACGCAAACGATTTGACATTGACAGCAGTGACAGTTCACTTCGGTTTTTTTTTCAGTTTCTACTAAGTTCTGAGCACGAACGGCTCAACCATAAAATCTCACAAATGTCATCTCAAACACTCAAAAAAATATTTCCAGTAAACAATAGGAGATAAAAATAAAACAGCTGCAGTTTCTCGATCTCCAGAACGCCGACTGTCGAAAAATATATAATTAGCACCTCTTCAAAAACTTTACTTAGCCAATAGAACCCAAAACAATGATTTTTAGAATTGTCTGTTTGTCTGTGCGTTTGTGCGCGCTAATCTCAGAAACGGCTTAATCTAGAAGGATGCGGTTTTCACTGATATGTTGGTATTTTCTTGGATTAACATTTAGTGTTTGTTTCATTTGAATCGGTTCACAAATAAGAAAGATACGTCTATTTTAAGAATTTATCGAACAGGTTTTTTTGTTTGAACGCGCTAATCTCAGGAACTACTGCTCCGATTTGAAAAATTATTTTAGTGTTAGATAGCACATTTATCGAGGAAGGCTATAGGCTATATATCATTACGCTAACACCAATAGGAGCGGAGCGGAGCGGAAGAATGTTTCAAAATCGGGGGTTTTTGAAGTAAAACTTCTATAGGCACGCTTGACTTGGGAGTACGGTGTTGAATGTGAACGCGGGTGTGCGGGGGGGTGCGGGGGCGGGTATTTTTTTTTATATCAAGGAACTAAAGACAGGCATATTTGATGAAAAAGCAAATTGGATAAAAAAAAAATAAGCTGCCCAAATTACCAATTCCACGCGGACGGAGTCGCGGGCAAAAGCTAGTACTTAATATAGATAAATACTAACTTAAATACATATTAAACATCCAAGACTCGAGCACAAATATTCGTATTTTTATTTGTAACCCGGGACCTCAAGCTTCGTAGTCAGGTTCTCTAACAACTAGCTATCCGGTCAAACCCCTTGCACTCCTAGCTCCGGATGATCTTAAAAATAATATTCTTCCTCTGTCCTGCAATTGGACAGCGCACTGATGTATGGGCGCCAGTGGGGGGCGAGAAGGCCATTCTTCCCCTTTTTCCGGGATGCCCACAGGTCTACACAGCTGTATAGGACGTTGCTGGACGATGGACACTATGTACTTATATGCCCACTCCAGATTTTGTGTTATGATTCTTTTGACATTTGGGCTCACGCCACAGTGGTGCGTAATTTACAAAAAACCCGGTCAAGTGCGAGATTTGCGCTTGCTTTGGTTGAAAATAAACAATTATAAAAATGTGTGTATGTAAACTCTTTATTGTACACAAAAACATGAAATTAACAGTTACTAACAAGAGAAACAGCTGATGTACAAAGCCGATCTTATCCCTTGTAGGATCTCTTCCAACCTTAGAACGATTGACAGGACATCAGAAAAATCGTGGTTTTACTCGGTTTATGTAAATATTTTACTCCCGTTTGAACCGATAACTATACCATTGAAACGCTTGAACCTAAATGATTTCCATTCAAATCAAGTTTGTATAATCAATGCTGGGCAGGGTCCCATTGAACCCGTACAATGTCGGCCTCGCGATTGTGTAGCCCCCTGTATATTCAAGGCTAACTGGTTTAGCATACAGGGGGATTAGTAAGTAGGTACAAATGCTTTTGAAATGTAAATGAGAACTGTAATAGTGCTTTGACATACGACAGTGCTTCATCTCATTCATCAATCATCATCGTTTCGACCTATATACAGGACGCCCCAAAAGTCAACGATAACTGGTACTTAAGGCGCGAGAGGTGAAGTTATGTAATTTCTAGAAGAAATAAGAAAATAAATGACACTTTTTTGCGATTTTTTATTTTGTTGTGCTTTTTGACTTTTTCTTAATTCAGAAAAGTTTATGTGATTTATGCTCAGGATCACGAGCTCTTTCGATACTACTAGCAGAAAAAAGGTGTCCCAAAACTTTCATATCATTTTCGATTCTCCATTCCGTTACGGTCATGTAAAAGGTCTTAAATTTTAATTGGAAAAGAAAAATTTGGGACACTTTATTCTCCTAGAAGTGTCGAAATTGAAATTGATTGATTCTGAGCATAAATCACATACATTTTTCCTATTTAAAAAAATTAAAAGAAAATAAAAAAAATGGCCCTGATACAGTTGGCGAGCTGTTAAAAAATTATATTGTAGTCTTTGTTGAACAGTGAACGTCTTTCTCGTTGATAACATGACAAGTCTGTTCAGCCGTTTTAGCTTGAAAGAGTATCACACAAACACATCCACGCACGCACGCACGCACACACGTACTCACTCACGCTTGAACTTATAAACTTTCACATTTTATAACTACATTTCTAAGATTATCGCAACATTTTCGCCAAAAAGAAGAAAAATTAAGTAAATAAGTGTTTTTTCGCTGACTGTACTGTTTGTTGACTGTACCTGCATTGCCATTCAACTTACATAAGTATACCAAATTTCAAGTAAATCCGACCACTGGAAGTGGGGCAATTTCAACGTCCAAGATTTGACCCGTACGATACTTACATACATTGCAAGTTAATAAAAATCTTTTAATATACTACAGACAACGACGTACGTCACAAATCTCATCACTGCATCATCACCGTGTCGTAATCATCATCACATCGTCTCTGCAGCAGACGCGGGTTATTTCTGGCGGCCGCATTTAGGCCGGGAGCGGCGCCCGCGCCGGTCCCATTTCTCGCATACGTCAATAGAGTACAGAGACGGATTCTGAGTTTTCTTAGGGTTCATCATCATCGTCATCATGTCTGCCGAAAGACGTCCACTGCTGAACATAGGCCTCCCCCAAGGCTCGCCAAACAGATCGGTCCCGTGCCATCCGCATCCAACGCGATCCCGCAACCTTAACCAGGTCGTTGCTCCAGCTTGTTGGAGGCCTACCTACACTGCGTCTTCCGGTCCGTGGATGCCACTCGTTCTACGAGCGATGTGCCCTGCCCACTGCCACTTGAGTCTGGCGATTCGTCGAGCTATGTCGGTGACTTTAGTTCTTGCGCGGATTTCATCATTTCTAATGCGATCCCGCAGAGAACCTCCGAGCATAGCCCTCTCCATTGCCCTCTGAGTGACTTTGAGCTTCCTTATGAGGCCCATCGTTAGCGGCCACGTCTCAGTGCCATAAGTCATCACTGGCAACACACCTCTTAGGGTTAAAAAATTATATTGTTTTTTTTTAATGACGTCTGTCCAATGGGACAATTTTGCCAGTGTTAAGGTTGAGAGCTACAGACGCTCATAGATTATAGGTACTCAAGTTCTCAGGAGCTGTGATGTGTGACCAGCAGGATATTACATTGTTAACCTTGGATTAAGGTTGAAAGTCGAAAGATGAAAGTGAAAAGAAGGGGCATAAAGTTGGAGTTAAAAAGCTGTGGTCATCCTAGCCTAACGTCCCACTACAGGGCACAGGTATCCTCTCAGAATGAGAGGGCTTGGGCCGTAGTTTCCACGCGGGCCCTGTGAACCTGTGAACTTCACACACACTATCGAATTTCTTCTCAGGCGTGTGCAGGTTTCTTCAAGTAAATTTCAAATGTACCTAATTTTGCACCACCATTTACATAAATTAACCATTTACGTAAATTAATTGTATTAGAAGTATAATCTAATTTAATAATTTGTAAGCTACGTTTAATGCGAGCTACCTGCAGTCAAACTGCGTAAGCAGTTTTGCGGGGCATGGTTTAAATGAAAGTGTAACTTTTTATGAATAAATATATTTCATACATAAATACATACATACATATATCAATTCTGGAAAAATTAGAAGTGCAAGCCCGGGCTTTGTGGTAAACTAATAAGGTGGTAAATTATTTCGTATAAAGTGTGCAAAGTAGGTTTTTTTTATATATAAGAGGTGGCAAACGAGCATACGGGTCACCTGATGGAAAGCGATCACCGTCGCCCATGGACACCCGCAACACGGGGGGCATCACAGGTGCGTTGCCGACCCTTTTAGGAATTGATAGGCTCGTTTTTTAAAGATCCCTAAGTTGTAACGCTCCGGGAATGCTGCCGCAGAAAGCTGATTCCAGATCTTTGTCGTGCGAGGAAAGAAGTTACGCTTAAAACGCACGGTACTAGAATGCCAATCATCAAGATGGTGAGGATGGAAAGACAAACGGTTCCTCGAAGTGCGGTAGTGGAATTTAGCCGCAGGCAGCAATTCGAACAGTTCGTCAGAACACTCCCCATGATAGATACGGTATAATATACAGAGAGACGCCACATCCCTCCGCAAAGCCAAAGGATCGAGTAGGCCAGAGAGTGCCCGATTACCGACAAATCTAGCAGCTCTACGTTGGATGCGGTCAAATGGAAGAATTTGGTACTTGGGTGCCCCAGCCCAGAGATGAGAGCAGTACTCCATGTGCGGCCTAACCTGCGCCTTATAAAGTTGTAAGCGATGGGCTGGCGAGAAGTACCGTCCCGCTCTATTAAGCACCCCCAATTTTTTAGAAGCTAACTTAGCTTTGCCTTCCAAATGACCACGAAACTGAACATCACTCGAAATGTCGACACCCAGGATCCCAATAGACGATTTGGCATCAAGGGGAGTACCATCAAAACAAGGCGAAACAACAAAGGGATCCTTTTTAGTGGAGAACGCGCATACTTGAGTCTTTTGGGGATTAAACTGAACTAAGTTTAGTCTACCCCAATCTGCGACATGCTTCAGCATGATCTCAATTTGAGACTCAAGTATATTCCGGCTTTCAATGACGTGTTCCCTGGATAAATTAGCGCGACCGGTATAATACGTGTCCCCAGTACTGTCATCTGTATAGCAATGAATATTGCAGGTTTAGAGTTAGTTGCATTTTCAACACATGCTTATTTTGTTGACTGTACTTGATTATTGCATTGTTAGGTACGCTGATGGAGCACAGAGACGGATTCATTCTGCCGTATTTTTGCATTATTCAAAGAAACGAAGAAGCTTTGCGCGGGCGAAGTCGCAGGCAAAAGCTAGTTCTTGTATATTTATTTATATCGGTAATCTCGAAAACGACTTTGTAGCGACTCCTAGCGCCATCTGGTCATCAAGTAGAGAACTAACTACTACATCCTGCATCGCACTATCGAAGTTTCTCAACTCTGCTGCATTTATCTGCTGTATTTGTTGCATTTATGCAACTTCCAAATTCTTCCATTGGACTTCGGTCTCCAGGCCTAACATCTGCTGGAGAGAGATCTCCCACAACTCACTTAACTATTTAGTTAATTTGCTACGTGTGGTTCGTAGACGATACCTTGGTATTACGCGTAAAAAACGCGTTCTTAATTTTTTTTTGGTTTTTGACGGCGATAATTTCTTCCCATCAGAGGCCTGTTGCATAACAAAGTACAACTAATATTACAAGCGGTACTCTCGCTTCAGTTATATTAACTGGAAAGGGAGTTCCGTTTGTAATATAGGCTGTACTTTGTTATGCAACAGGCCCCAGGTGACACCCATGCTCGTTTTCCCCCTCTTAAATACGTATAAGTATGTATACTTACATATAAAATAGTTTTTTTTAATTTGTACTTAAACATGGCAACAATTTTATATGGAAACGTTTCGTTCCTCTTTTGTTTTCTACTCTTTGTTCTAAAATCATGATATTTAATTTCCAGGTATTGTGATCACGTTCTACCTCGTGTTCTACGCAGTCCTGGCTGTGATGTTCTCTGTATGCATGGGGGGACTGTTCCTCAGCCTCGACGACAAACGGCCGACTTACACGCTGGACCGTTCACTCATTGGTAAGACCTCAAAAAAAGTCATATAAAAGTCGAAATACCTTTATTCAATTTAACGTGGGCTATAAAAACGCATAGGATGTGATACCCACAAACTTATTTGGCATTTAAAAATTTAAAATATTAGTACACTTATCAAACCATCTGGTCCCGATTGCATAACAAATTACAAGCTAATAGTATTAGCTATTTTGTATTGAAATTCACTAATACCATTTGCTTGTATTTTGTTATGCAATTGGGCCCAGGTTTATAAATAATTTATTGAATCGGGCGTTAGGTACTTTGCGGGAGGTCCATATTAATGAACTGAAATAATTACTTTGCTCACCCGCAATTGTTTCAGTTTATCAGGTTTTTTTCATAATAGTTGGTCACATTTTCAGGATCAAACCCAGGAGTAACGGCACGCCCTCTGCCGTCAGGAGGAGAAATCAAGATCAATCGCGATGGGTCCAACTCGACTGACGAGTACGTCAAAGACCTGGCTCAGTTCTTTGAGGGTAAGTCTTGTTTCTAACCATTTCATTGTCATCATCACGCCCGGCCTGTATCGTCCTCTTCTTCGCTAACTGTCGTAACAAGCATCTAGAGCCGTTTCTATTTATTTCATAGTATCATTTTTAATTTGTTTTATTGACTAGTAGAGAAAATTGGAGAGGAAAAGTGGGATTTGCTCTAGCTTTCCAACTGGTATAGGGTGGTAGGGCGGTGGTTTTGCTCCAATTGGGAATGTCTAAAAAAATACCAGTGGTTTTTATATTTTTTTTGTATAGAAAAGTCAATTATAAGAAACTAATTTCAATATTTTGTCATTTAGTTCTCTACTTTTTTCAAAATTAATTATTTAAACTATTTTGGTTGATGACGTCAGATTATAATTGAGGGCTCCCACACTGTCAAATTTCTAAATCTATCTAAATGCGTACGATAAGGCAACCCCTTTAATTATTTTTTGCGTAGTGGTACACTGTATCTAGTGTCACTTTACTGGCGCTGTCAAAGTGCTAGATGTCAGACAGCGGGTCCAAATCAAACTCCGTAGTATAATCCACGCGTAAATTGTGAAGAATTCTAACCACACAGAATAAAGTACGACTTAGACCGGTCACGCAATTTACGCCAATGTCAAATGAAGGTTATTATTTATTTGTTATGTAATAAATTCATTACATAATATTAAAATTAAATAACTACAGGAAAAGAGTTAAAAAGCGTTTATCTCGAAATGGTTTTCGATTTACTATACTTTGCAAAAAAATAGACATCCCCAATTGGCTCTGTCATTAGAATAAGAACTAGTACAGCAAATTGGAGAAAAACAGTTCCTGCTAGTTATAAGTAATTATCACTACTTTAAAACTAAACCAAAACTGAACCTGTACCAAATATAATATGTTATGTGGCTCTAACGCCCATGGATTTCCCGGCTCAAAATGGGTTGCACACAGGGTGCTGCGGTCCAAAAACCATTATTTGCAGTGCACCCGTGTGCGCTTAGAATGCTCGACGGGTTAGTAAACTTCACTTGGCTGATTATTCATTTTGAGATACGACCATTAAAAGTAGTGAATAAATACTTCTTATTTCTAACGCCATCTAGCGACATTCCATTATTAACATGAGAAGGTTTGTTGACGCCATTAAAAAATTATTCGAAGACAGGACTCCAGTAAAAAACGCTTTATTTTAGCCCTGAAAACCAAGTGAAAACCAGATTAATTTTCGATTATCTGCAAAGTTAGATTTTTGCTGCTTTGAAACAAATAGGTAAATAGTTAGTTGATTGAGTTGGTGAACAAGTGACGTCATAAGTTGCTATTGCCATTCGAACTCTATGGGAGAATTGTGTTTTGACAGCTCATAACATGTACGTCAGTGAGGGTTTTCTATGAGAGGCTATTTGGCGCTAGTATCGTCAGGTCCGCTTGACAACTTTGACATTTGTTGTATGGGTGTAACGTCAAATAGACCTTACGATACTAACGCCATCTAGCGATATTCCACCTGTCAGAAAACCCTCGTTGATTGGTGGTGTCAACATTACCTCTATTCGTCACTATTTCGATTGTCAACGATTTTTTTCAGATTATGCGAACGACAGCTTCTACAAAGAGCAGACAGGGTGCGTGCACGCAGACAACTTCGGGTTTCCCGACACACCTTGCGTCTTCGTCAAGTTGAACAGGGTAGGTAATCATACCCCGCATCTGCCGGTAAATCTGTGCCAGTTGTATGTGTAGTCGACCAAGTAAGTGTTTTACCTACCATTTTTGTGACAGTTCTTACATCAGTATAAAAACAATAATTATCATCATCATCATCATCATTTCAGCCAAAAGACGTCCACTGCTGAACATAGGCCTCCCACAAGGCTCGCCAAACAGATCGGTCCCGTGCTATCCGCATCCAACGCGATCCCGCAACCTTAACCAGGTCGTCGTTCCATGTTGTTGGAGGCCTAGCCTACACTGCGTCTTCTGGTCCGTGGACGCCACTCGAGAACCTTTTTGCCCCATCGGCCATCAGTTCTACGAGCGATGTGCCCTGCCCAAGTGCCCACTGCCACTTGAGTCTGGCGATTCTTCGAGCTATGTCGGTGACTTCAGTTCTTGCGTGGATTTCATCATTTCTAATGCGATCCCGCTGAGAAACTCCGAGCATAGCCCTCTGAGTGACTTTGAGCTTTCTTATGGGAACTAAAAAAACAATAAAAACAATAGGTAAAGCTAATTGTCACATTGATATGTAACTGGAAAATAGTCTGTGATGTTTTATGCCATAGAAATGAATGACATTGAACGTTAGTTATGATGTCACAGACAGACACACACACACACTTAACGGCCAAACTTATAACATCCCTCTTGTGTAGGGGGTTAAAAAATACTTTTTTCTAAATAATTGTATTTATGTTTCAGATCATGGATTGGGAGCCGGAATACTACAATGATGTTAACAATCTTCCAGGAGACTTCCCCATAGATCTAACAGACCATATTAAAAGCTTAAGTGAGACAGAGGTAAAAAAAAAGTTTTAAAAATCAGAAGTCATAAGTCTAATTTAATAGCATAGGGGTCATAAAAATGGTCTACTTGACTGTTGGAGAGGCTCAGAGTCACGCAACGAGCTGTGGAGAGAGTAGGTACGCCTTTTGTTCATCGGCGTTGCAAAATGTCAGTGTCAATAACAGCTTTTGCCTACAACGCACATGGTTAGTTAGATCAATTAACCAGAATCGCTACACAATACAATCAATAAATAAATAAATATTTCCTAGTACATTGTTTCTTTGTCGATTCAAATTGGAAAAAAAACTATTGTAAATAAAATAAATAAAATAAATATGACGGGACAATTCACACCAATTGACCTAGTCCCAAACTAGGTAAGCTAAGGATAGCTTGTGTTATGGGTACAAGGCAACGGATAAACATACTTATGTAGATAGATAGGTACATACTTAAATACATATTAAAGACCCGAGAGCAAATATTCGTATTGTTCATACAAATATCTTCCCCGACGCGGGAATCGGACCCGGGACCTCAAGCTTCGTAGTCAGGTTCTCTACCTACTAGGCCGTCTGGTCGTCTAAACTGTGAAAATAAGATTCAGTTAAAAATGGAAAAACCATAGTGGGAAAAAGCATTTTGGGAAACAAATGCGTATGGAAATTTTGCGCTAGGAAATAACGGTTGCGACAGGCACGGTCCCTCAGTTCGGTAAACGTTTTGTACCTCTCTTCTCGCAAATTTTGGCCTAATTTTTCACAGTAAAGCCTTGCTCTCCACAACCATCTTTTGCTAATGTTGCAGCGTTCCCAGCTGTGGGTGTGGTGTTTCGACGAGTCCGGCAACGGAACGGTGGTAGAGTACCCGTGGGGACGCTCGCTCCCCGGCTACCAGCCTTACCGAGGCGGGGTTGACTATAAAAGCTCTATACTGGCGGTGCAGCTTACACCAGAAGGTAATCTTTTGCCTCTTAACACATTCATAGACAGTACGTTGAAGGACGTAATTTATAACCCTCGTGATATTGGCATTACGGCCGGCTGTAGATGGTAGTTTCATTTTAGCCGTAATTAAATACGTCCGCTACTTAACATAGGTCTCCGCCAAGATTCGCCATACAGACCGGCAGGCTTATTGTCTGACTTACGTCACAAAAATATTGCATTAACAACTTATTGATTTAATTGTAGTGCCATAATAAATAACGGAATATTTTCGAATTCAAAACGAAAGAGAGAACTTTGGGGGCGGCAGGCGTTAGCTTGCCTTCGGAATCCAAAAGAATGACTAAATTGCAAATCACTTAATAATTTTCTGTAAATTTCAGTGAACACCCACACGGTGATTCGGTGCCGCGTTCTGGCTAGGAATGTGGTGTACAACAAGAGCATTAAAGAAGCTTCTGGATACGCCAGGATACTGATACATGTTGAAGAGAAGACATCGGAGTAAGGAGCTCGCAGCATCAGAGCATTTAGAATAATTATGAATAAATTGATACACGTGCGTCCATTTTAACGTAGTAAGATACAAGTCACGCACAGGTCGATTTTTGAAACCACTTACATACGACGGTACGGCACTTTCACACGGGCAACGTCCCGTTTTTTGCGGGTTCGGTTTTTTGCAGGATCCCGTGCAGCGTTTTTGCAGGACGTTGCCCGTGTGAAAGTGCCGGTACTCTGAATCAACCTCGTATATGAATTTTACTAAATTGGAACAACCACATTAGACACAAGGCTTATTAAAGTGCTTATTCCAAATTTATAAAATTTCATATACGAGGTTGAGTCAGAGTACCGTCGATATACAGGTGACCCCAACGACAACCTGGTGAACGACGATGATGATGATGTATGTTACGGGTCAAATCTTGGAAATTGAATTTGACCCACTTCAAGTGGTCGAATTTTCTTGAAATTTGGTATACTAATGTATTTTTTGTTGACTGTACTTGCATGTCAGCCAACTTGGCTGACATGCAAGTACAGTCAACAAAAAGTACAGTCAGCTAAAAAGCTTGCTCTTAAAATGAAATTTTTAACAAAAACTTATTTACAAATAGTGTAATTGTGTGTATTGTTTAAAAAGTATCGTTTGGATATTTTTATAAAATTTTGAAAATTAACCGAGCTGGTAATTTTCTCCTATTCCACACGTACTTTTGATTGAATAAAGTTTTTCTTCACTACGAATGGTATTTTCAAGGAAGTTAATTTTGTAAAATCGGATCCCGGTTTTTAAGTGGAGGCCACTACTCGTCCTATCTTGTATGTCATACTCATAAGTCATATCAATAATGACGTCTTAGCTCACATTTTTTTGTCAAAGTTAAAGTCAGTGTCATTTATAAATATGTTGCCACACGGTGCATTTAACTGAAGCGAAAATGGTGAATTTGTGGGGTTCTGAGTAATTCAAACGCGCATCGAAATGTGCGCATATTCAAATTTTGATGCGCTCGGATCTCATACATCTTATCGTGTCATTCTCTTCAATATAGGTCCGTGGCAATTATCACATAAGTATAGAGAGATGAATGAAAATATTAACAAAAACATAATAACAAGATATCACAAAATAAAAGATTTTTTAATAACGAAAAGTATACTTAGTTAAGTATCGGCGCATAGTAAAAAGATGCGGGCTCGGATCCATTTTTGTAGGAACACTTTAGTTCAAAAAGAATATAAGATTTTGACTGGGCAAAAAAAAAAAATAAAAAAAATACGAAATGAATCCGGAATATTTATGAATCGTTGTATAGATTATACTGCAAAAGTATGTACTTTTGAGGTCGAAAAAGTATATTTTAGTCTAAGTATTTAGTCGCTGTTCCAGTTGTAAAATGTCCAAGATATGATGTTATCATAAAAATATATTTTATAATATGTCTCGCACGTAGTGATCCACGGGTGCAATTAATGAACGACCTGTTAATTCGTGCTCTTATGGCAAATTACATGAGCGCATGAATTATCAGGTTACAGGAGTACGCGACAGAGATACGATACGCTATAAAATGGTACAAATGCGTAGGTACCTACCCTAATGTGATGGATGTGTCTTGTCTCAATTGCGGCTTCGATAGTTGATCTGATTATGTTATAAGATTATAGAATAGTTGACACCACTAATCGATGTGAAAGAAGTTAATTTTTTTGGTTTTTTAAGTGTATGTGTAGATATTTAGACTTCGTCCGCGCAGAAATATAATTAATTTATCAGCAACTCCCGTTCTCTATCCCGGGGTAAATTCCAAAAGACCCTTCTCACTGCACCTTTATGATCCTAAAAGATGATATCTGCGAAGTATCAGGTCAAAATTACAGCTTCATTCAAAAAGATAAGGTATGTACCTACAGTAAGATTATTTCCACTTTGACACTGAGATGTCAGTTTTAATCGTGTTTTCTCATAGAGTACAGAGAGTATGTGGTTGTGGTTAGACGACCAGATGGCCTAGTGGTTAGAGAACCTGACTATGAAGCTTGAGGTCCCGGGTTCGATTCCCGTGTCGGGGCAGATATTTGTATGAAAAATACGAATGTTTGTTCTCGGGTCTTGGGTGTTTAATATGTATTTATGTATGTATCTATCTATATAAGTATGTTTATCCGTTGCCTAGTACCCATAACACAAGCTTTCCTAGCTTACTTTGGGACTTGGTCAATTGGTGTGAATTGTCCCGTGATATTTATTTATTTATTATTATTATTTAATGTAATCAGATCCACCGCAACGTTCTTATCTCTGCCACTCTGCCAATTATGTATTTTTCAACAAGGCTTATCAATTAAATATAATAATAAATATAATAATACCTAAATGTATAAAATCCTAGTATTCAATCACATAAAATATCCAAACCTATTTCATGTTCCTAATTAATCACAAAACCTCAGCCTTAAGTAGGTACTGCACTTCTGATCTCTCTCGAAGTATGTCGAGAATTGCCGAGTGTCAAAGTGGAAATAATCTTACTGTACTTTGAATCGAATATTTATCCCAAGGAAAAAGAACGAAGTTCCCTGTAATTTTCAATTCTTCCCTTTCTTCTATGAAATTCTCCTTTTAAAAGGTGAAGGAGGAATAGCTTTTTAAAATCTCATAAAAAGTATGTCAATTAGTGGTTTCAACTACTCAATTTTAATGTATGTCTAATTAAACCCACCTTTTAGATTTTTCGGTGATATTGTGCCTGTGTTAGTACAAAAACTTTTGTAATTAGATTTGTACATATTTATGTGCTTGTGATATAAATAAAACACCTACTTAAAAGTGAAATGTTTTTTCTTGCGGAAGTCTACTCCTGAGGTTAAACTAAATTAAAAATAATTAAAAGTAACTAAACTAAAACTAAAATAAAGTACAAAAGGCTCCCCCCGCGGCATGGACCCGAAGATACTGGCATCTTTTGCTCTCAGTATAGCAACGTTAATACGTTGTTCGAGGAGACTGCCAGCTCTTTGGTCCCCTGTTTGCTATTGTATTGTGCTTCCTCGCACAACGTATCAGCATTGCTATACAGCAAGGAAATGCTACCAGTAACTCTGGGTCTATGCCACACAATTCCCCTTTTGGGCCTTTTGCAACTTTTTTTCTAGTTTTAGTTTAGTTTTTGGTTGCTTTTCTTTAATTACAGTAATATCACGGGACAATTCACACCAATTGACCCAGTCCCAAAGTAAGCTAGGAAAGCTTGTGTTATGGGTACTAGGCAACGGATAAGCATACTTATGTAGATAGATACATACTTAAATACATATTAAACACCCAAGACCCGAGAACAAACATTCGTATTTTTTCATACAAATATCTGCCCCGACACGGGAATCGAACCCGGGACCTCAAGCTTCATAGTCAGGTTCTCTAACTACTAGGCCATCTGGTCGTTTAAATTTAGTATTAATTTAGTTTTAGTTTTTGTGTGCTTTAATTGATTTCCTTTAGGTGAAAATATTTTTTAACTAAAAATCAAATAAAAACTAAATACTTAAATCTTTAAACGAAACATTCCCTTGTTGAATGGCGATGGCAATAGGGAACGTGCACATAGACGGTGCTGCCAACTGATGCCAGCAATTTGAATGTTTTACCCTGATAAGTTTCTTTCACTGTCCGCATAGTGTCTCTTCTGCCGCATTAGTGCTGCCGCCTATAGTTAGGTACTGCACGTTCCCTACAGGGATAATAAAATAAACTTATCAGGGTAAAACATTCAAATTGATGCCATCACCGTCTATGTGCACGTTCCCTATTCGTTGAGAGAGATAATCAGCCCTTTGGTCTCCAGATGTATCGACGAGGCATTTTGCACTTCTAAAAAAATATAATTTTTCGAATAACAAAGCTATTTGTGTATTTGTGAAAACAAAAATAGATTTCTGAAAAGTTCAAAATGCCTGCAGGACACAAATAAAGTAGTCTGTAAGTGAAAAACCTTAAGTAGGTAAATAACCAGTTGTGTGCAGTAGTGCAATGAGTTGATATGGAGCTTAAGTAATTTTTCAAATCTGAAACGCCAATTTGTTTATACGTACATGTTGCTACTACACAACAGGTAAAATTACTTAAGTTTTTCACCGTAAGTACTTGCTCTCTTAATTTAGCATACGTCAACAGCCAAGCCCAGTTTGCTGTCATTCCCTGAATAAACTGTCGCTTAAGCTGTTCTTTAAAGCAGGCAATAGTACATTACTGCAGCGGCCGCGAAATAGGGGATTGCCGGCCGAGTAGTAATAGATGGCCGAGTGTTAACGAGGCCATCTAGAGATACGAGGCCGGCAATCCCTGTTCGTGGCCAAGGCTTGTATAGTGCTTTTCTCAAATAAATCCAAGGAAATGACACGAATGTTCAACTTATATATTCATATTTAATTCAAATTGTTTTTTTTTTATTCCCGCCAAAATATTTTTTTTCCAGCAATTTATTTGTAAGCTGTTCCAGTTAATGTTTTTGACGCAAAATCTTGAGATGATTTATATTTATTAAAAAATTACGACCTTATTAATTGGTTATTTTAATAAATTGTTAACAATAAACGCCAATCCTTATTTATTTTATTAAATCTAGCCAAGTAAGATATTAAAAAGTAAATTCACAAACTAAATTTTTCTTAATTGGCAGTATGTCATTGATAGTCAATAGAAGAAAATACGACCCACTAAAACAAAAGACAATCTCTTTGCTGGCCTTGGCCAGCAATGTTTGTATGAAATTCCATTATTGTCGTCTAATTTGAAATTAGAACGAATCTTCCTCAACTGCTATACAATGGCATACTTCGTGTTCTATTGTCACGACTATAAGGACCACATTTCCTTGGATGTTTGAGAAAAAAGCTTTTAAGTCTCACAGCAACAAGCAAATTAATCACTTAGGTTAAATGAAACTACAAAATTGTACCTAGTGCAGCATTATAGAGCTGCATGAATACTTTAAAATTAAAACTTTTTGGCTATTCGCCATTATTTTTACTGGCTGTTTTTCCTGGCCGCATACATCTTTTCAAGCGTAATAGAAATTTTATTCAAATTTACAATTGAGTTTGGGAATTGTCAGAGTTGTTTTTTTTGGTGTTGATGACAGAATCGCTGGAGACATAAGACGGACCGGTCGCAAGACAGTCTTTGATTTTTTTTAAGAAAAACAGTTCTTTCTGTATAGAAGGCGTCGATTAAGTGATTTATTAAAAAAAGGAAAGGCTATAAAAGGAGCGTTTTACATAGTATCCGATCGCTGCTCGCCTATTGATATAGTAGATTTTTTGGAAGGCCGATTTTTCATCGGGTAAGTGTCATCTTCATTGTTTGTTAGAGCAGGTCGTTTGTATAGCTTATTGTATTGGAAATGGGCTAATTTTTAAATTCCTTTCCAGCCCGACGGTTACCCCAGAAATTGATAGTTGCTGCGAATCCGTGGGAGGTTCAATGATTCTGTGCCTAACTTAATACAGAGTATTTTCCAAATTGCGCCAGAGTAAGAAGACACCAGGAACACCACATACCTTGAGTATTCACCAACTTTAATTCAGTCGCCGGCGGAGGGGATGCTTAATTCAACTATAATAGCTACAGAAGCCGAATTCACGCTAGCTTTTTAGATTTTAAGGCCTAAATTTATACATTACTTTGAATCGGTACGTTTTGTGGTCTTTTGCGGCACTTTATTCTAGCGATTGATTCGTAAATGCAACAGTTTTCCTTATACAACCAGCTAATATCCTGTTACGACATGCGCATGTAGTTTTGGGGATTAGGGTTTAGGTTATTAGTTATTCTTATAATTTTTCGTGATGCACTACGGCTCAATTGGTGCTAGACCGCACCTGTGAATTCCCTAAATTCAAAATTTTTTCAAGACTTTCCACAAGTGCCCCACATATTGTTGACTCGGATTTTTTTTCTGATTTTTAGATTATTTTGGCAAAACACAAACATTTTGGTAAATTGTATATACTTAATTGTCTCTTAGTCATAACCCTTATTACATCTCACGTGAGATTATTAAGTCCTTTTTCCGCTGTATATGCTCCGTGTATCTTTTATATGATTTTTCTATTTGTCCTGTGTTGGACACAAGGTGATAATTGTAATAAATGGTATTCTACGACAGTGGTTTAATGAAGTTAAGTATGAAGTATCTTTTTCTATTTATTTTTTATTTTCTTCAACTTAATTTTTTTTTTTTATTACTTTTACGGTCATCCCGTGACCCTTTATCACTGCCTAAATGTGATTATAACAGACTGAAGTGTACGATGTATGGGAAAGATTCGTCGCTAACTTCTAGACCAGTGATGGTGTAGGGGTAAGCACGCAGCACGGAACGCTGAGGACCTGGGTTCGATTCCCAGCATTGGTCTTTTTTCTGGGGTTTTTTCTGTGCATCTATATTTCAGTTTGTATTTAGTTTGAAATAAGTGGTTTAATGTTTTATTTATGTCGGCATGATTAGGCGTTTGCGCGCACCTTAAGTGCACTCAGACGGCTTTTTATGCTGCACTAGGTACTCGCTGAAGAAAAAATCAATAAGTAATATTCTGAGAACTTACATTCTGAACTGCAACCTTTTTAGCTTGTATCTCCGCTGTCACACATGCAAGACAGTTGCGTCTGTGTGACAAATATACTTTATTGAATCAGGCGTTACTTTGCGGAGGTTCAATTAATGAACTGAAACAATTACTTTGCTCACCCGCGACCTTCACGCGTGAAGCGAAGGTCGCGGGTGGACAAAGTAATTTTGAACATAAAACTACCGTGAGACTCACTCATGAATAGCGAAAAAATACGGATAACTCACGTCTATGATTGATTGCTCGACATGTTTCGGGCTAATCTGTAGCCCTCCTTCTTAGAGCCACACACCCTGACACATCGATCATAGACGTGAAACATCCGTATTTTTTCGCTATGAGCAAAGTAATTGTTTCAGTTCATTGACAAATATACGTTACTAGCTGTTGCCAGCAACTCCGTTCGCGAATAACAGGGGTATAAATAATAGTTTACGGCCTATTCTCAGATCTGCCAAAAATAGGTAGAGAAAAAAAATCATAAAAATCGGTCAAGCCGTTTCGGAGGAGTTCGATCATAAACACCGTGACACGAGATTTTTATATATTAGAAGAATTACGCAGAATTCAGCTTCCTTCACTTCCATATAAATTGAGTTTGATTGATTGGATTTAATTGGCTTAGGCTCCTGAAGCCCACTTTCGCGAAATATGCACTCAAGTACATGCCACTGGTATCTAAGTAGGTACAAGAGCGACCGAGCTGGAACTAGGCGTTAATTTGATTACACACACGCCCAATTATTATGTGTAATTTAATGTAGGTAATGTTATTTTATTAACACTAGTCTAAGTATCGACTATAATTTACTGACACCTATGGATGATGTGCCTAAATCTATCATAGGTATATCCGAAATCAATATTTTTGAATTAAATTGAATTTGAATAAACAAATTGACGTTCCAGATTAGAAAAACGACTTCAGATCTATATTAATTCTGTACGCTAAGTACTACACATAAGGCTAAGGTAATTTTCTTAAGTTCTTCACCTATAGATAAGCGAATTCGCATTATCTCCGACGGTATCATCCGTTTAAATAGGTTTAAATACACGTCCGTGGCGAACCCCGACCGCGGGCAAGCCTTGGCGGCGAGGCTGCAAGCACGAGGCGCGCTAATTGGAAAGCCAGGGCGGGCGGGCGCCGGTCGCGGGCGGTTCTGGGCGGTTTGGCAAAGAGTAGATGTCACGCAGTGGCGCAGCTTTTATGGTGGAGACGTGGTGGAGACCGATGCAATACCTACAACATAAATCATCTCAGCCTACATACATCCACACATATGTCGCTAGTGTCGCTGCGTAAGTGACTATAGAAAAACAAACTGAAAAATGTCGATATATAGGAAAAATTTGTGTCTTAACTCCTGACCAGTGGTGGTGTAGGGGTTTGGCACGCAGCACGGAATGCTGAGGACCTGGGTTCGATTCCCAGCGCTGGTCTCTTTTTCTGGGGTTTTTCTGTGTATCCATGTTTCAGTTTGTATTTAGTATGAAAATATCTACATACATCCCATTGCAAGGCACAGGCTTCCACTCAGAATAAGAGGGTTAGAGTCGTAGTTTCAACACAAGCCCAATGCAGATTGATTGATAACTTCGCACAGTTGGGTGAGCAAAAAAATACAAAAAGCAGGGTTGGCAATGCCAAGGTGTTATTGCGATATGAGCAATCAGATTAAAATAAATTTTCTTTAAGATTTGATTCTTAGGGCGGCCGAACATTTCTTTGAGGGTTTCAACCACCTTATTTATCTGGTCACATTTTTTAACAAATGGAAGAAGATTTCGAAACAGTTTACAGTTATATGATAGAGGTACAGGAACTCTAATATATAGCCGAAAGCGATAAATAATTAATTGCACTTAAAATGTCTATTTAAACCAAGGTCTTCTTGCACAGTGTTGCGCTTGAGCAGACCTTAAAAGTTTTTTAAAGAAACTGGGGCCTTATTGCTTAACGCATGCGGAATTACAATCGTTTTCACCACTTCTTTCTGTCACACCTTATAAGACGAACATAGAAAGAGATAGTAAATGCAATCATGACCGCCTGCATTTTATACAATACGGTCTCTGGTTTCATTAAAAATATGGAACACGGGGACTTACTATTTTCGGATGCCTGTTATTCATAATTTCTAGCGATTTATATACATTAGAAAAGATACTTAATAGTATACTGTCATCTTAACTGTTTCAGCAACACAATTTTACCACCATTTTAAAGTTTAAAGTGATTATTTTTAAACACTCAAATAAGTAGGTATGTGATGAATATTTTGATATTACGTTATCGATTCATGTAAAAAATGAGGATAAAATTAAAAGTAAACGATTTAGGATTGCATCTGATAGTAAATTCGGACTTATGTACTTAAATAAGCACGACTCTGTAAGACAGATAAAAGACAAAGGTTTGAACTTTTCGTCTTAATAATTGAAAAGAATCTTTATATTGCTTCTCTGTTACCCGTTCATTCATTCATTCATTCACTTATTAAAAAAATAAGTTCATCTATTACAAATTTTCTTCCATAACTAAACAAATATATTTAAACTAGCTTTTGCCCGCGACTCCGTCCGCGTGGAATTAGTAATTTGGGCAGCTTATTTTTTTATCCAATTTGCTTTTTCATCAATTATGGCTCTCCTTAGTTCCTCGATATAAAAAAAAATTACCCCCCGAAAACCCGATTTTGAAACATTCTTCCGCTCCGCTCCGCTCCTATTGGTGTTAGCGTGAGCCTATAGCCTTCCTCGATAAATGGGCTATCTAACACTGAAAGAATTTTTCAAATCGGAGCAGTAGTTCCTGAGATTAGCGCGTTCAAACAAACAAACAAACCTGTGTACATGTCCAACTTAAGATAAACCCTATTTAGTACAGTTTACTATATTGTTGTCAGCTCATTTTATGTTGGATTTTTTTTCTATGTACTATCCATGTTAGATAAATTCTTAAAATAGACGTATCTTTATTTTTTGTGAACCGATTCAAATGAAACAAACACTAAATGTTAATCCAAGAAAATACCAACATATCAGTGAAAACCGCATCCTTCTAGGTTAAGCCGTTTCTGAGACAAACAGACAAACAGACAATAATTCTAAAAATCATTGTTTTGGGTTCTATTGCGCTAATAAATAGCCCTAGTGACAGTTTTTCTCAAATATCTTCAATGTACAGACACCGACTAGGGAAGCCTCTCAGAGGCACCGCTCTTATAGGCACGACCCTCACGCCTGCATATCGTACAGTCTGTAAGCAACAACAGTCTTTACAAAGTACAACAGTCCAGTCAGTCCGCGACCGCGAATCGGGATGGGCGCAGAGAAGCACAACGGCGTTGCCAACTACTGCCGGCGGCCGGTGCACCGGCCGTTCCTGCAGCGGGTCCAGTATGCCATATGGAACCCCGAGGAAAGGACGTTCCTCGGACGGACTCCGAAGCGGTGGGGTTGGTACCCTTTTCAATAGCTTTTGTTTTTTTTTTAGCCCCTTGGGTAGCATTGGTCCCATGTACGCTCAAGGACTTTAATTCATGAGCCACCATGGAACCTTTTCAAAGGAAATACATTGCGATTTTCCTTGTTAATTAATGCTATGTCACTATGGTGTTTACTGTGAAATGGTTCCATGGTGGCTCGTGAATTAAAATCCTTGACCGTACCTACAGGTTGTCCCAAAACTCAACGATAAGGTAACGGGGGGGAGGCCAAGTTCTAACATGAAAAAAGAAAAAAAATCCATATTAGGTAAAAGCGATTATAGTCATTACTTCGAAAGTATATCTAATACTAAAAGTGACATTATGTGACTTTATTGCTCCGCTCAACTAAGCGACAAGGGTTTTTTCTCATTTTTACATGTGAAGGCAAACATCGTAAAGAAAGTTTCTTTAAGAAACCTGCATACACCTCCGATGAGCCAAAGGCAACACAGGGAAGCATAAAATTCCATCTTACAGACTGTGGGTAAAACCAAAAAATCGTTTATGGGCAATTGCGTGCGTTTTTATAATAAAATTCCGTAAAGTAAACAATAACCGGCCAAACGGATGCAAAATTCATAGTGAAAAATACGGATAACTCACGTCAATGATCGAGTTCAGCTCGTCATGTTTCGGTTTAATCCGTAGCCCTACATCACGGAGCACACGCCACGGCGGCAACAAGATACACAGACAAAAATAACTATAAATTATAAATTTTAACAACCCCCAACGCAATAATATTGTAGATATGTTTGAAAATTAAAAATATACCTTGTTGAGTTTCTTGCCGGTTTCTTCTCAACAGGGCTTTTCCGAACCGGTGGTAGATTCTTCGACGTTCAAAGGAGCTTCAATTGAAGCCTAAAATTTAATAGAAAATTGATTTTGACTTTGAATTTCCGTTAAATTTTCAAGACTTCTTTTCTCGAGACAAAAAAATTAGTGAAATTTGGCGCTCTTCCTAAAATTTGCCGCTGCTGCTGCTGGTATATCCGCCCCACATGACCAACTTTCCGTGACCAAATCCGACCTTGGCAAGTGATTCAGTTTTCAGGACTGCCCGTTTTGCCAAAACAGTCACTACACGTAAGACTTGCTTGATTGCATTGCATGGGATTGCCATGAATCACACATGAAAGAGAGCTATTTTAGACTTCATCCAGATCATAACCGAACGAGATGGATCGGCCTTAGTGCCGAAAGCACTGAAACAACATTCAGTGTTAGAAATAGCTGATGGATGGAGTAAGTATGAAAACGGGGATATTTATAAAGTAGAGCAAAAAATATTACCAATATAATATAGGTAAAAAACTTACTTATTATCTTTTCTAATTTTCGTAAAAAAAAAAATAAAAAAAAATAATATCACAGGACAATTCACACCAATTGACCTAGTCCCAAAGTAAGCTAAGCATAGCTTGTGTTATGGGTACAAGGCAACGGATAAACATACTTATATAGATAGGTACATACTTAAATACATATTAAACACCCAAGACCCGAGAACAAATATTCGTATTATTCATACAAACATCTGCCCCGACACGGGAATCGAACCCGGGACCTCAAGCTTCGTAGGCAGGTTCTCTACCTACTAGGCCATCTGGTCGTCGTGGTTTCGTATTTTCTTATTATCATAGTTTCTAATTTTTCATATTATCTACTTTCTAATTTTCTTATTATCTTGATGTAATTTAACTAAAATATTTTTTTTATAATAATCAAAAATAGTCTGTCCAGGTTTTTTTAGCCAACACATTTTTAATATATTTTCTAATATACTAAATTTATTATAAAATATGTTTCATTCTATCATCAGCTCGGTGAAGGTCGATTTAGGTTCGGATCTTAGACCAAACTGAAACAATTACTTTGCTCACCCGCGACCTTACGATAGTTACGTTTATGTCAGAAATGCGTGTTCATGCAGTTCCTCCACCTCCACACTGTACGAACACACACAAATCACACAAACCCAACTATCACCACCACCAAACTACACCGACGCGTCTCGAACTCAACCAGAGCTCATCTTCCAAGTAGGTACCACAACCGTACGCTATGCTACCAAAAGGTCAAGGATTAAAGGTGAGCAAAGTAATTGTTTCAGTTCAGTGATGACTTATGGCACTGAGACGTGGCCGCTAACGAAGGGCCTCATAAGAAAGCTCAAAGTCACTCAAAGGGCGATGGAGAGGAGAGGGATAAGCTTGGAGTTTCTCTGCGGGATCGCATTAGAAATGATGAAATCCGCGCAAGAACTAAAGTCACTGACATAACTCGCAGAATCGCTAGACTTAAGTGGCAGTGGGCAGGGCACATCGCTCGTATTTAGAACTGACGGCCGATGGGGTCGAAAGGTTCTCGAGTGGCGTCCGCCGACCGGAAGACGCAGTGTAGGTAGGCCTCCAACAAGATGGAGCGACTACCTGGTGAAGGTGGCAGGAACGCATTGGGTGCGGATGGCGCAGGGCCGATCTGTTTGGCGAGCCTTGGGGGAGGCCTATGTTCAGTAGTGGACGTCTTTCGGCTGAAATGATGATGATGAATGATTGATAGTGTTTTGTTTAAGTAATTTAAGCTTGTCATGTGCCAGAAAGCCTTCTCATTTAGCTTTTTAATCGTCACCCTCTTTGAAGGGCCATTCATGTAGACAACCGACAGACACACAGACACTTTGTAACCTTCCAATATTATGTCCAAATGTTATTTCGCCATTAGTTTCGAGTATGTATTGCGTCATGTAATAAACTTTACGTCTTCCACAAATAGTGCTGGCCTCGAGTTTCATGTTAACATATATAACTGCAAAATGTATTAGGAAAGTTCCTTCCTCCTGAATTGTGCCTCTTGATTACAATTTTATATATTGTCTGATGTTTTCCTGATTGTTATCTAAATAACGCAAAATTTAATAATAGAGCTATTTATTATCCTGTGGATTTCCCTCAGGATCGATACCTATTGATGAACACATTTAATTTACAGAGTAGGACTCGCGCACCGAGAGTTCCATACAAAATTATAGGTACATGACAAAATAGTTGAACTGTGACAATCCAGTAAAAACTATTGGCCTAGTGGTTTGACCTATGATCTCTCAAGCAGAGGGTCGTGGGTTCAAATCCCGGCTCGCACTTCTGAGTTTTTCGGAATTTATGTGCGATATTACATTTGTCATTTACCATGAGCATTTGTCATTTACGGTGAAGGAAAATATCGTGAGGAAACCTGCATACACCTGCGAAGAAATTCAATAGTGTGTGTGAAGTTCCCAATCCGCACTGGGCCCGCGGGGGAATTACAGCCAAAGCCCTCTCATTCTGAGAGGAGGCCTGTGCCCTGCAGTGAGACGTATATAGGCGGGATGATGATAGTGATGATGCGATGCGATACAGTGTATTTTCACTGTACTACCTACATATGATGTAGGTACAGAAATGTAATCGTATTTAATAGGTAGTGAGTGAAATAGGGCAGTGGATTTAGGACTGGGCGTGGGAAATAGGCATTCAGGCTTTAATTAAGGTTGTTCGTGTTGTATCTAGCTTGTATTGAAGTGGTCGTTTGGGGATGCCGTGACATAGTCTCTAATTAGGTCATCATGACCATCAGTCATAGTTAAAAATCGTTCATTGCATATCATACTTCTGCCGTGTCTGGCCTAAGTAACGTAACTTGAGATACGTTAGTTACGCTTAACAGTGCTAAATCGTCATTTTTGATGCTATACTATCTGATACATATCGAAGATTTTCATTTTATGCCATAATTCAATAAAAACACCGATAGCCGAACTAACGTATCTAGGATTTTTGTACGTACTTGTAATGGATATCTCCCGTATTTCAAATACGTTAGGTAGGTCATACAGAACTCGCCCGCAGAATCGAAATTGAAAAATCTTTTGGTGCAGTTTAATTCAAATCAGGTTGTTGTTATATGTTAAATAGGCATTTTAATTATATTTCATAATACGTAACACCTTCTGAAACGGGAACGTATCAAAATATATAAAGTTTAAAACGAATAATGGACGAAATACATGATGGTCATAATATATACTAAAATTTTCTTTGAAACTATTGATAAAACGAACTTTTTTAATCTTGTAATCTACAGATTGGTTTAGGTTAGGTTAGGTTTATTATGGTTGGTTTATCCTGTAATAAAGTTGAGAATTTCCAAGAATAATTATATCAAATGACCATTATGTATTTTCGTCCATTATTAATTTTAAACTTTATATATTTTGATACGTACCTACCCTCTGAAACCAAGGAGAGCTATATTGATTATAATTTTATTAAGAGTATGTTTAACTAGTGGGGAGGGAGTGGGAGAAAAGATAATAATATATTGTTATAAGACCTTATAAGTATTATTTATTAAAAAAGATACCTACAAGTTAAGAATTAATAGAAATCCTGTTACTGTGATAAAATTCAATAAAAAGTTTTCTAGCTTCCACTTTACTTATTATTAACCTTCTTACCTATTTGTATATCTATAAAATAAAATAACGGGACTAGATAAAAGTGCCAACCCACTTTTAATTTACTTAAATGTTCTGTTTCTTGGTTCCCAAAAGTAATGTAAGTAAAGATACAGGTCATAGCCATTACACAGTTTTGGGTAATAAAAAGAGCATGGTCACGCTTAACTAACGTATATTCAGATACGCAACTTTGCGTTACAGAATTTTGTATGAAAAGTAAGGCCGTGTAAACTTAAAAAACCGTCTTTTTTCCAATTGATTCGTAGCACAGTGTTAAAATTAAAAATACATCGTCACAATAATATTTCTAACCTACTGTGTAAATTTCAAATTTTAAACTTCATTATTAAACAAGCAATGAGATGAACAAAAACAAAAACTTTGATCGCGTTTTTCTCTAATCGTCGTTTTTGGAGATACGTTACTTAGGCCTGACACGGCAGACTTATGATTAGATGTTCAGGAGTATGTCTACTGTAGCTACTAAAAGCTTGTGGTGGGCTAGTTAGTGGTTTACCGTGTAGAAATTGGCGAACGAGTCTTTTATTTGATCGGTCCATCTCGTTGGTGAACGACCGCGCGGTCTTCCGCCTTCGGTATTCCCACCCACTATCAGTTTCTTTAGACTTTCATTGCCTTTACGCACTGTATGTCCGAAATACGAAAGAATGCGCTGCTGACATATTTATGGTCGACAAACGAGTTTTTATAACGAGTGAGAAATACAGCTCGAGCCCTTAGATTATTTATACACTAGATAGAGTGTCAGTAGCAAACATTGTGATACATAACGTCTAAAAACCCATTTGACAGCTTCATACGTTCCCCGCGCTGTCATAATGCAGACTGAAGAGGGCATATGATATATAAGTCAACAGTTGGCTTATATTCGGAACGTTTTCATGCCGCCTAAGCTCTATCTATACATATAAAATCCTTTGTCCTGACTGACTGACGGATCAACGCACAGCCTAAACCGCTGATCGTAGAGACCTGAAACTTGGAGGGTGTGTTCTTTGTATGACGTACGCATCCGATAAGAAAGGATTTTTCGTAGTTCTACTCCTAAGGGGGTAAAAAAGGGGGGCAAAGTTTGTATGGGACAACGTGATTCCTTGGTCCAATCTACTTCAAATTTTGCATAAACATTCTATAACAGAATTGATGGAAGACGTGTTTCGTATTTTATTGAAATTCATCCCTTGACGGGATTAAAAAGGAGTAGAAAGTTATTTTGGGGGTGATTTGCTTCGAAGTTGATATCAATACTCCTTAGTGCTTTTGATTTAAATTACTTTTTATTTTGACACAATGTAAACGAAACGAAACTTCAAATTTTGCAAACCATTTGTCTACGTTTGTCAACCACTTCCTGATCTGATCTCTGATAATAACTAATTATAATAAGTATTTGCATTTCACCAAGCTTTTGCTTTTACAAGCGCAGCGTGGGACGTCCACCAACGAGATGGACGGACGTTTTGGTGAAGGCCGCAGGTTCAGGGTGGATGCAAGTAGTTACCAACCGTAATGATTGGGCGTCAATGAGGGAGGCCTATGTCCAGCAGTGGACGTCCTACGGCTGAAATGATGATGATGATGATGATGAAGCTTTTATGTGAGTTCAACCTTTTTCGAATAAAATCAAATTGAGTATTCAAACATCATTGTTGAACTCGCATAAAAGCTTGGTGCAATGAAAATACATATAAAATGCTTTATCCTGAAGTCCTAAATGACTGACTGGCGGATTAACGCACATCCTAAACCGCTGTATGTAGAGACCTGAAACTTGGAGGATGTGTCCTTTGTATGGCGTAGACATCCGATAAGAAAGAATTTTCCGGAATTCCCACGGGATAAGGAATATACGGGATGTATATATTTCATCAATCGAGAGTGACCCTATCCCCATAACGAAGATTACTAAACTGTTCCAATTGGGCATGCAAGTAGACTATTAGAACAGGTATAAAGCTAATTTCAATAATATTGAAAATATCTACGGGATAAGGATAATAAATCAGGATTTATTTACTCAAATCAACTGGATCCTATCTCCGTAACTACAATTAAGTACTAAACTTTTAAAATTCAGTATAAACGTAAATGGTCATACACAACAGCAAAAAAACTTATTGCAGGATTTTTGGAAATTCCTGTGGGATAGATAATCTCTGAAACTTCAGAGCCGATTTAAAAAAAAAATCTTTTACTAGTAAAAAGTTACACTATCCTTTATTGACATAGGCTACTTTTTTCCGGAAAAATGCAAAATTCCCAAGGGATAGAAATAAAAATTCAACTTCGGAGCTCATTTTAAAATGTCTTTCACCAATAGAAAAGATACACTATCCTTGATTAACATAGGATGCTATTTTCCGGATAAATGCAAAATTCCCGCGGTATAGAAAATAGTAAATTTAACTTCGGGGCCGAGTTTAAAAAAAAATACCAATAGAAAGCTACACTATCCTTTGTTGGTATAGGCTAGGCTACCTACTATTTATTCGGTAAAATGCAAAATTCCCGTGGGATAGAAAGAAGTGAACATCACTTGAGGGCTGATTTGAAAATTTCTTTCACCAATAGGAAGTTACACCAACCATTATTTACATAGGCTACTTTTCTCCGTGAAAAAGCAAAATTCACACGGGAAAGAAAAAGTGAATTCAACTACGGGGCTGATTTTAAAACTTCTTTTACCGGTAGAAAGCTACACCTTTAAGGACATAGACTACTTTTTCTCGGGGAAAATGTAAAATTCCCGCGGGATAAATATAAGCGAAAATTTGCATAGAATAAGGACAAATTTGTTGAAATTCCCACGGGATAGTGAATAAACGGGATTTATAATATTCACTAACTGATACTGATGATGATGAAATGATAATAATAATGGATGTTGCCGTTGCCGGTTTTTTGTTTTATACAATGAAAGAGATGAAGAAGCTTTACCACAAATTGGAATTCTACGCGGACGAAGTCGCGGGCAAAAGCTAGTCTAGTGTATAAATAATCTAATCCCAAGCCATTCTGAGCGCAAACCACGAGCAACGAAATTATAAGTAAGATTTATGATTAAATTTAACACAGAGTTATGATTTATATTATACACTCAAGTCTCGTTTGGTTTTTCGCTGTGTATTTGTTTACTTGTATGAAAATATCCGCGCGGCCGTTTCAAATATTGTTTATGTAGCGTACAGTTTTGTAATTTTACTGTATGTATGTACTGTGTAGTAATAAATCCTAGATGAGTAAGTCCACATTTCTGAATAGAAATTTGTCTAAGCGTAGGTACAGTCAAGTGTAAAAATATGGGTGCACACAACTTGCTCATAAATATGTCCCATATAGCTCTTATGTCGTCGAATTAAGGTATAGGTATGTAACGATGGGAGGATTAAATCGATACTTATTTTTGCACTTGACCATACCTATAATATCTATCTACGTAGCATGGAGTAAAACATTTTCGTTAAGCATCTTAAGCAAGTGCCCTTTAACCAGCGTGTGCTGCCAGTGATGGATGACATATGGATCAGAGATGTGGTGCTTTGGCCAAATTAATAGCTCAGAGTCGAGACCCAAGCGTTGGCAGCTTCCTCGCACAATGAACCAGCATTGCTATGCATCCAAATAGCCATGGTGGCCTAGTGGTTTGACCTATGGCCTCTCAAGCAGAGGGTCGTGGGTTCAAATCCCGGCTCTCGCCTCTGAGTTTTCCGGAATTTATGTACGATTTTTTTTTATATAGCCTATAATATGTCCCACTGCTGGGCAAAGGTCTCCCCTTTCCTCCGCCATTTTTCCCTATTCTGGGCATGCACCTGCCAATCGAGCTGAAAAGCGCTCAGGTCGTCCCGCCATCTCCTCTTAGGTCTGCCTCTGCTCCTTTGGCCATCCCTCGGAACCCATTCGGTAACGATTCGCGCCCATCGGTCCGGATGCATTCGGCAGACATGTCCGGCCCAGTCCCACTTCAGCTTGGCGGTTTTGACACCCACATCTGTAATACGAGTTTTGGAGCGCAGTGGAGTGTTTCTGATTCGATCAGATGTTCGAACACCCAGGATACTGCGCTCCATTGCATGTGCGAAATTACATTTGAAATTTACCGTGAGCTTTACGGTGAAGGAAAACATGAGGAAACCGGCATACCCTGCGTAGAAATTCAATGGTGTGTGTGAAGTTCCCAATCCGCACTGGGCACACGTGGGAACTGCGGTCCAACCCAACGGTGAGAGGAGACTGTGCCCTGCAGTGGAACGTAGGTATATAGGCTGGCATGATGATGATGATGAGGAAATTTTGCCAGTATCTTTGAGTTCATGTCGCGGGGAACCTTTTATAATTCTGTTCTAGTTTTAGTTTAGTTCTTATTTATTTTTATTTTATTTTTAATTATAATGTAATAATTTGTCTGGGGGTACGACAGTGCCCCCGCCATGTCGAGCAAAGCAAAGGCACGGCCGTACCATATTATCCTTTTCTCGAAGCCATTCAGGCTATTTTCAACCGCCTGTAATTTTCTATTTGTCATTGTAATCTATACATATAAAATCCTTTGTCCTGACTGACGGATCAACGCACAGCCTAAACCGCTGATCGTAGAGACCTGAAACTTGGAGGATGTGTTCTTTGTATGACGTAGGCATCCGATAAGAAAGGATTTTTCGTAGTTCTACTCCTAAGGGGGTAAAAAAGGGGGGCAAAGTTTGTATGGGACAACGTGATTCCTTAATCCAATCTACTTCAAATTTTGCATAAACATTCTATAACAGAATTGATGGAAGACGTGTTTCGTATTTATTGAAATTCATCCCTTGACGGGGTTAAAAAGGAGTAGAAAGTTATTTTGGGGGTGATTTGCTTCGAAGTTGATATCAATACTCCTTAGTGCTTTTGATTTAAATTACTTTTTATTTTGACACAATGTAAACGAAACGAAACTTCAAATTTTGCAAACCATTTGTCTACGTTTGTCAACCACTTCCTGATCTGATCTCTGATAATAACTAATTATAATAAGTAGTATTTGCATTTCACCAAGCTTTTGCTTTTACAAGCGCAGCGTGGGACGTCCACCAACGAGATGGACGGACGTTTTGGTGAAGGCCGCAAGTTCAAGGTGGATGCAAGTCGCTTCCAACCGTAATGATTGGGCGTCAATGAGGGAGGCCTATGTCCAGCAGTGGACGTCCTACGGCTGAAATGATGATGATGATGATGATGAAGCTTTTATGTGAGTTCAACCTTTTTCGAATAAAATCGAATTGAGTATTCAAACATCATTGTTGAACTCGCATAAAAGCTTGGTGCAATGCAAATACATATAAAATGCTTCGTCCTGAAGTCCTAAATGACTGACTGGCGGATTAACGCACAGCCTAAACCGCTGTATGTAGAGACGTCCTTTGTATGACGTAGGCATCCGATAAGAAAGAATTTTCCGGAATTCCCTCGGGATAAGGAATATACGGGATGTATATATTTCATCAATCGAGAGTGACGCTATCCCCATAACGACGATTACTAAACTGTTCAAATTGGGCATCAAGTAGACTATTAGAATAGGTATAAAGCTAATTTCAATAATTTTGAAAATTCCCACGGGATAAGGATAAATCAGGATTTATATACTCAAATCAACTGGATCCTATCTCCGTAACTCCGTAACTACAATTACTAAACTTTTCAAATTCAGTATAAACGTAAATGGTCATACATAACAGCAAAATAACTTAATGCAGGATTTTTGGAAATTCCTGTGGTATAGATTAATCTCTGAAACTTCCGAGCCGATTAAAAAAATCTTTTACCAGTACAAAGTTACACTATCCTTTATTGGCATAGGCTACTTTTTCCGGGAAAATGCAAAATTCCCAAGGGATAGAAAAAAAAATTCAACTTCGGAGCTCATTTTAAAATGTCTTTCACCAATAGAAAAGATACACTGTCCTGGATTAACATAGGATGATATTTTCCGGATAAATGCAAAATTACCGCGGTATAAAAAATAGTATATTTAACTTCGGGGCTGAGTTTAAAAAAAAATGACCAATAGAAAGCTACACTATCCTTTATCGGCGGTATAGGCTAGGCTACCTACTATTTATTCGGTAAAATGCAAAATTCCCGTGGGATAGAACGAAGTGAATATCACTTGAGGGCTGATTTGAAAATTTCTTTCAACAATAGGAAGCTACACCAACCATTATTTACATAGACTACTTTTTTCCGTGAAAAAGCAAAATTGTCGCGGGAAAAAAATAAGTGAAATCAACTACGGGGCTGATTTTAAAACTTCTTTTACCGGTAGAAAGCTACACCTTTAAGGACATAGGCTACTTTTTCTCGGGGAAAATGCAAAATTCCCGCGGGATAAAAATAAGCGAAAATTTGCATAGAATAAGGACAAATTTGTTGAAATTCCCACGGGATAGAGAATAAACGGGATTTATAATATTCGCTAACTGATACTGATGATGATGAAATGATGAAATGATAATAATGATGGATGCTGCCGTTGCCGGATTTTTGTTTTATAGAATGAAAGAAATGAAGAAGCTTTACCAAAAATTGGAATTCTACGCGGACGAAGTCGCGGGCAAAAGCTAGTCCATACTAATATAGTCTGGCAAGGTGACACATGTTGTAGGCCCGACAGTTTATAACAGGTTACCTGAAGCGATTACTTCGGCTCCTTCGTTGGACATATTTAGGAGACGACTCAAAAATTGGCTTCTCGAGCACACATTCTACACTTTTGATGAATTCCTTAACTTTCAGCCAGAAACTTCAACTTATTAATTATTATGATGACTATGAATAATATATTAAAATAATTTTAAGAATGACATGTAATAAATATTATGAATAAATGAGTATGAGTATGAGTAATATTTATTAGTCTGTCTATCTGTCTGTCTTACCTCTTCACGTTTAAACCGCTGAACCGATTTAGATGAAATTTGCTATGGAGACCGTTTGAGACTCTGGAAAGGACATAGGATGGTTTTCATCCCGGAAAATTGCAAATTCCCGCGGGAGTCACGGGCAACGGCGACTTAGTTTATAATTACAAAATGGGTTTACAATGATAAATAAGGGGATAAATAGGATTAGACGCAGATTGCCCTGAAGTCGTAAAATATCCTAAACGCAAAATACCCTAAACGTATATTGTAGCGAGGATGACCTGTGGATATACTTCATAGGATAGGATTAGAATCCATATAGTCTACGACTGGAATGGTTACTCTCAAAATATAAATTCTCAAAATCCATACTAATCCTACTAATATTATAAACGCGAAAATTTGTAAGAATGTATGTATGGATGTTTGTTACTCTTTCACGCTAAAACGGTTTGACGGATTCTGATGAAATTTGGCACACAGATAGTTTATAATCCAGATTAACATATAGGATACTTTTTATCCCGGAAAATTGCATAGTTCCCGCGGGATAGCGATAAACGAATTCTTCGCAGGAATGCCAAAACCGCTAGAGTTACACGTATGTAATGTATGATGGAAATGTTTATAGTCCTACAAAAAAAAACCGCCACAGTATATATCTTTCGAAATTCCCACGGGATAGGGAAATATCTAAACTTTCTTTGCTTTTTTGTTTATAGCAGAATCTCTGAAACTACTGAGCCAATTTTAAAAATTCTTTCACCATTAGAAAGCTACACTATTCTTGATTGACATTAGTTACTTTTTATCCGGGAAAATTAAAAATTCCCACGGGATAGTAATAAATTAATTCAATTTCGTACCTGATTTTAATAATTCTTACATATTATGTGATATGACTAGCCCCGATTAACAAAAGCTATTTTTTCTTCGGGAAAATACAAAATTATCACGGGATAGAAAAAACTGAATTAAACGTCGGGGCCGATTTTGAAAATTCTTTCACCAATAGAAAGCTACAGCTATTCCTGATTGGAATAGACTACTCTTCTTCGGGAAAATGAAAAAATTCCGTGGGATAGAAATAAGTAAATTCAACAACGGCACTGATTTTAAAAATTCTTTCATATGATAAAATATAACTATCCCCAATTGATATAGTCTACTTTTTCTTCAGAAAAATGCAAAATTCCCATGGGATAGAAAAAACTGAATTCAACTTCGGAGCTGATTTTGAAAATTCTTTCACCAATAGAAAGCTACACTATTCCTGATTGGCATAGACTACTCTTCTTCGGGAAAATGAAAATTCCCGCGGGACAGAAATAAGTGAATTCAACTTCGGGGCTGATTTCAAAAATTCTTTTACCAATAGTAAGCTACAGTATCCCTTATTTACAAAGGGTACTTTTTCCGGGATAATACTAAATTCCCACGGGATAGAAATAAGTGAATTGAATATAGGGGCTGATTGTTAAAATGATTACACTAATAATAAAAAGCTACGATGTCTCTGATTTTCAAAAAAGGTCAAAAAAGTAATTTCTATCCCGCGGAAACTTTACTTTGCACTTGCCGGGATAAAAAAGCCTGTTTCAATCAGGCACAGGCCTCCTCCCAGAACGAGAGGACTTGGACAGTAGATTTGGGAACTTCACATCACACCCACCATTGAATTTCTTCTTAGGTGTGTGTAGCTTTCCTCGCGATGTTTTCCTTCACTATAAAGCTCATGGTAAACTTCAAACGTAATTTACCACATGAATTCGGAAAAACTCAGAGGTGCAAGCCTGGGCTCAAACTCACGACCCTCTGCTTAAGAGTCCATAGGTCTGACCACTAGGGCACCACGGCTTAGCGGCTATAGAATTCACTTATTCCTATTCCACGGGAACTTTTCATTTTCCTGGCATTATCCTATGTGTAAATTCATGTAATAAACTACCTGTGTGCCAAATTTCATCCAAACAACTAACGTTATAGTCTTCGCGTACGAAGTCGCGGGCAAAAGCTAGTATTATATAAATGCTAAAGTGCGTCTGTTAGTTAGCTCTTCATACTTAAATCGCTGAGCCGATTTACATGAAATTTAGTATGGAGATAGTACTTATGATATAAATAAATTAAATAAAAATAAATATTAGGGGACAATCTTACACAAATCGACCTAGTCCCAAACTAAGCAAAGCTTGTACTATGGGTACTAGACGACGATAAACATACTTATATAGATAAATAAATACTTAAATACATAGAAAACTATCCATAACTCAGGAACAAATATTCGTGCTCATCAACACAAATAAATGCCCTTACCGGGATTTGAACCCAGGACCTCTTGCTTCGTAGGCAGGGTCACTACCAACTAGGCTAATGCGGTCGTTATATGACTCATAAGTTATGAGTAATACCGTGTATGATAAGCTTAGGGCATTTTGCGTTGAGGTCATTTTGCGTTGAGGTCATTTTGCGTTCGTAAAATAGGTCATTGTGCGACGGGGGGGGGGGAGATAAAATACTGATGCAGAAAGTACATCAACCCCGGCTTCTTTAATCTAGTAAAAGGCAGTCCCATGGTAACAAAGCACTTAACGTATACATATGGAGTACCTATAGTAAACCGCGCAGTAAACCGCGGGAATCGATTGCTCCGGCACTGAAATAGCGCTCATGGTCTGTTTATTCTTCGACGACGTCAGTACTTCCCCAAATGTGGGTGTAACCGTAGCTATACGGGTTTTCTTAAGACATTTCCGTTTAATTTTACGAATAAATAACAATGAATAAAACTTAACTATAAATTAAGTAATCTAATGAACTGACATTTCGTACTAAATACAAACTGAAATATAGATGCACAGAAAAAACCCCAGAAAAAAGACCAATGCTGGGAATCGAACCCAGGTCCTCAGCATTCCGTGCCGCGTGCCATACCCCTACACCACCACTGGTCTAGAGATTAGACACGAATCTTTCCTATACATCATACATTTCAATCTGCTAAATCATCACCTTATGCAGTGACAAACGCACATCTATGTTACACCCTCATCGAGAGATTTTAACACTCCTTCATTGACCAGCATTGGTCTTTTTTCTGTGCATCTATATTTCAGTTTGTATTTAGTACGAAATGTATGATTTCACGGGATGACCGTAAAAGTAATAAAAAAAAAATGAAGTTGAAAAAATAAGTACAAAAAAAGATACTTCATAGCTAACTTGTCTAATGAACTGAAACAATTACTTTGCTCACCCGCGACCTTAAAACCTCGCCTTTACCTCAAGGCCAAGGGCGCGGGTGAGCAAAGTAATTGTTTCAGTTCATTAATTAATATGGACCTCCGTAAAGTAACAGTACGGCTAATCCACCAGTTCAAGGTCGCTCAGCGAGCTATGGAACGAGCTATGCTCGGAGTTTCTCTGAAAGATAGAATCTGCAACGAGGATATCCGACACAGAACTAAGGTCATCGACATAGCTCAGAGAATTAGCAAGTTGAAGTGGCAGTGGGCTGGTCATATCTGTTAATCATACCTCTACCATGAGTTACACTAGTTTACAGTGACCGTACTCGCTAGCGACGGCGTAAATGATTTGTATGGAGAATTGTACTTCTGTAAGTGACCGCTAGAGGCGCTGTACACAATTCTCCATACAAATCATTTACGCCGTCGCTAGCGAGTACGGTCACTGTAAACTAGTGTAACTCATGGTAGAGGTACTGTTGATGAACCGACAACCGTTGGACTAAACGAGTTCTTGAGTGGAGACCGCGTCTTGGCAAACGTAGTGTAGGACGCCCTCCGCACAGGTGGAGTGACGATCTGCGAAAGGCTGCTGATAGAAGCTGGATGCGTCTAGTCGAGGACAGGGCGCAATGGCGCTCATTGGGGGAGGCCTATGTCCAGCAGTGGACTGTTATAGGCTGATGATGATGATGATGTAAAGTAACACCTGATTCAATTAATTATTTAAATATCTAACTTTAAAAACTGTTACGGAACTACGGCCCAAGCCCTCTCATTCTGAGAGGAGGCCTGTGCCTTGTAGTGGGACGTATGTACTTAGGCTGAGATGATGATGATACATACAGATGCGCAAAAAAATTAAATATAAAAGATACAATCGGAGCTTTTTTTAATATGACAGTTAAATGCTTGTACGCTCCGTGACTTACCTCTACGTATAATAGGAAATCGTGTGTGTAAAGACACCAGTACCTCTACCATGAGTTTACACTAGTTCACAGTGACCGTACTCGCTAGCGACGGCGTAAATGATTTGTATGGAGAATTGTACTTCCGTAAGTGACCGCTAGAGGCGCTGTACAATTCTCCATACAAATAATTTACGCCGTCGCTAGCGAGTACGGTCACGTAAACTAGTGTAAAATCATGGTAGAGGTACTGACCGCGCATTTCACATATCCATCAATGACTTACTAATGAAAACTATAAACAACTTTTTGTCGTATTATTAGGATACAAAAAAGCCTTGTCCGTCGTTTAGCGCAGCGGTTGGCGACTCTAGTGATAATTTGTATAATGGATCACTGACGAGGTGTAGTTGTTTACATTAGCAATAAACAAACGTGACCAAAAGTTGGTAACAAACTTGGTTAGGTTACATACTTTACTTACTAAAAAGTAGGGGTACAAGCGAAGAAATTGAATCACGTACTAAGTCCAACCTTTTCATTGCAAATGTCATGTTGACATTCCATACATCGGCAAAAGAAATCATCGCGAAATTGGCTGTGAAAAGGTTCCACCCTGCTGCGGGATTCAGTTTCCTTGACTGTAGATAAAAAAAAATGTATAAAAATTTAAGTCTTAACAATACTTTTTTTTAACTGAACCGAAACAAGGACTCATTACAAGAACGAGAAAAGTATAAGTAGCGAATATTTTTGTCGCCAAACCAAATTAATTAATTGGTCAATGCCGCAGGAGTCTACTTAATTGGTGCCGGGAGGTCCATGACCGGTCATTGTAGCATTCTTCGGGGGAGACCTCCGTCCAGCATTGGATGTCTTTTTAGGGTTCCGTAGTCAACTAGGAACCCTTATAGTTTCGCCATGTCTGTCCGTCTGTCTGTCTGTCTGTCCGCGGCTAAGCTCAGAGACTGTTAGTACTAGAAAGCTGTAATTTGGCATCAATATATATATCAGTCACGCCGACAAAGTGATTGAATAAAAAAAAGTAAAAAAAATTTTTTTAGGGTACCTCCCATAGACGTAAAGTGGGGGTAATTTTTTTTTTCTTGGCTAACCCTATAGTGTGGGGTATCGTTGGATAGGTCTTTTAAAATCATTGCGGGGTTGCTAACATGATTTTTCTATTCAGTGATCTGTTTGCGAAATATTCAACTTTAAAGTGAAAATTTTCATTAAAATCGGCCGTCCCCCCCCCCTCTAAAATCTAAACTGTTGGGTGGAAAAATTTTAAAAAATTCAGAAGGGTAGTAAATATATCAAATTTAGTAGGAAAATTATAGCGGCTAAGATTGCTTGGAAATTATTTGTAGTTTAAGAGTAAAGTACCTGGGCGACCGAGCTCTGCTCGGGCAGAAACTCGGTACCAAGCGTTTTCCCAGAGATTAGACCAAGCTAGATCAATTTTTCATCCCCGAAAACCCCCACATACCAAATTTCATCGAAATCGTTGGAGCCGTTACCGAGATCCTGATTATATATTTGCGGGGTAGGGGGTTCGGGGGTTTCAAGGGGGGATGAAAATTTCATTGATTTTGCCGTAGGATGCACAGTTTTCAAGATATTTGACAAAAACACCGGAGGGGTTGGGGAACAGAAATAATTTAATAATTTAATTTATTTATTATTATTTCTGTGGGTTGGGGGGTGAGAGGGGGGAGGGGGTGCGGGCGGGATGCGTGGGAGGGAGCCTGGGGGTATCAAAGGGGGGATGAAAATTTCATTGATTTTGCCGTAGGATGCACCGTTTTCAAGATATTTGACAAAAAAACCGGAGGGGGTGGGGGGGTGAGCCACGTTGAACTATCGTCCGTAAACCAACTTTACAGACAACCGGTTTTTCTTGTTCTTTGCTCCCAATAGGGAACGTGCACATAGACGGTGCTGCCAACTGGTGTCATAAGGGTGCCATCAATTTGAATGCTTTACCTTGATAAGTTTGTTTTACTGTCCGCATAGTGTCTCTTTTGTCGCATTAGTGCTGCCGCCTATAGTTACTGCACGTTCCCTATAATACTTTTTCTCACAAAAAAGTAACTTTTTCTCACAAAAGAAGAAACTTCGTTTTCTCATGAAAAATAAACTTAAAAAAAACTAAAATCCTTAAAAAAAACGTGGAATCGAACCGAGGTCGGCTGGATCCGCGACCACCCGATTTCTACTGTGCTATTATGATCTGCTCGAAGCCGGCGAAATTTAGCTTTGTATTCTAATGCAAACAAAAATAGCCGGAAAACACGAGTAAAAGCGGTTTTCTGAAAATGAAACATAGCTAGATCAGTTTTTCATCCCCGAAAACCCCCACATACCAAATTTCATCGAAATCGTTGGAGCCGTTTCCGAGATCCTGATTATATATATATATACAAGAATTGCTCGTTTAAAGGTATTAGATAGATAGATTAGATAGTAGCCTAAGGTATAAAACATACCTACCTAAACTTGGACGATTCCGTACACATACGAAGTCCTTAGAAAAATATTACTTGATTTTTTCGTAATGGCTACGGAACCGTGCCTTGGGCGTGTCTGACACGCTCTTGGCCGGTTTTTTTTCTGACGATGATAATGTTATGTTTCAGGTGTGATCGGGCTGATATACCTGGTGATGTACATCTGCATCATCATTTTCTTCTCGATCTGCATGTGCGGTCTGCTGGCCACCATGGATGATCGCATCCCTTACTTCCAGCTCGCTGACTCCATCATAGGTGAGATGGAGAATCCTAATTCAAATCACAGAACACTTGTTTATGAAACCGTATAAAATGTATATAGTTCTTTCATTTTGTAAGTATGAGACTTTAGTTTACATAGCAAATTTGTAAATCGAATGGAAAACAAATTAAACCTAGATTTATTATGGGACTAAATGAAGGAGTATGTGCAATATTATTTATTATTTTGTATTAAATTGTACCCTGCCGATGTGTATTTCAGGAGACAACCCTGGCATGGGCCACAGGCCGCTTCTCTACGAGGAGGGCAATCTCGTCTGGTACCACGCCAACAACGACACTCAGATACAGAGATACGTCGACAACCTCAACGAGTTCCTAGCACGTAAGTTAACATGGAGCTACTCAAAGAGAACTAGTTACGAACTTAAATTACTAACGAGTTGCTTAAGCGTCACCACCCATACATTCACATTGAAGCTCGCCCACGATGCGACTAGTTACTCTCGTCGTGTGCGAACTTCAATGCGAATATATGGGCGGTGACGCTCAAGCAACTCGTTAGTAATTTAAGTACGTAACTGGGTGAAGACCAAAAAGTTGCACACTGTTATCTGCATTAGCAGGTAGTTAAAATTACCATTAACTTTTTCCATTGTGACACGAAAATTAACCATACATTTGTATGGGTTCGCAATAGTAGCCATACCCAACACCATCTAATAATGGCGAAATTTTAAAACCTGATACAAAATATGTGATTAACCATACACACACTGTATGGATAATTTTTGTGTCACAATGGAAAAAGTTAATGGTAATTTTAACTACCTGCTAACGCAGCTTTAACAGTGTGCAACTTTTTGGTCTCCACCCAACTAGTTCTCTTTGAGTAGCTCCATGTGCGAAGGGCCTACAAGAAATGGCAGTCTCACAAGAAGACAATGCCTCACATGTTTTAGGGTCATACACATTTGTTTGCTTGCGTCTCTCGTGTGGATATGACAAAAGGATCTATAGCCAATATTTTTAGTCAAGTCTATATCGGTGTGTGGGACGCCGGGTTAACTGTCGGCCCATACAAATAAATCTTAACTGTTCTTGAGTCATCGGAGTCGGAGTCTTTGTGTATGTTTTAGCAAAAACAATTGATTTGGTTTGATTTGATTTGGAGTAGAGGGCGGTGCATCTGAATAGCTGTAGCTACAATATACTCGAAGAATAGCCGTGGTAGCCTACTGGTTTGACATACGCAACCCTACCTGACCCTCTCAAGTAGAGGATCTTGGGTTCGAGCTCCGCCTCGCACCTCAGAATTTTTTGAAATTTATGTGCGAAATTACATTTATTTACCACGAGCATTAAGGTGAAGGAGAACATCGTAAGGAAACTTGCACACATCTGCAAAGACATTCAATAGTGTGTGTGAAGTTCCCACCGCATTGGGCCCGCGTGAAATCTACGGCCCATGCAATACTTTACACTGCAAATGTGTAACGCACTGCACTTATAACTAAGAAGTTCAGAACTGGGTATCATGCTTTCCCAATCACGCTAATAGTATTTAATACGAAAGTGAGCGAGACGGGACAATACGAACTTGGTATTTCAAATTTTGCGTGGCCCCCTGTGATAATAAATAATATATCTTCTGCAGCGTACGAGAACAAATCTTTGCTAGTCAACGGAGGTGTCAACCAGCGTGACTGCGGAACAGTGAAGCCGCCGAGAGCAGAAGTCTGCGCGTTCAATACTAGCCAGCTCGGACCCTGCTCCGCTGCGAACAGCTACGGATACAAGGATAAGACGCCCTGCTTCATCATCAAGCTGAACAGGGTACAGTAGACCGTTCATTTCTTAAACGACGTCAAAATATTAGGAGGTTCTCAGTATACGCGTTCAGCACCAGCCAGCTCGGGTCTTTCTACGCTGCCAATACCAACGAAAAGATGAAAAAAGACGCCTTGCTTCATCATCAAGCAGAAAAGGGTACAGTAGACCATAAATTTACTAGCCAACGTCTGAAAATGAGGAGATTCTCAGTTTTTGTGCTCAGCTCCAGCTAGTTTCAGCCCTACTCTGCTGGGATACGGGTATAAGGAGAAGACGCCTTTTGTTTCATCATCATGCTAAACAGGGTACAGAGATCATTAATTTACTAATAATCGACGACAAAAATGAGGAGGTTCTCAGAGTTTAACACCAGCTAGCTCGGGTCCTGCTCTGCTGCGAACAGCTACGGGTATAAGGACAAGACGCCTTGCTTCATCATCAAGCTGAACAGGGTACAGAACCATTCATTTACTAAACGACATCAAAAAAGGAGATTTGATTATTTTAGCGGACATGGGGAAATGACCTGGATGTAGAACTGAGCGAGTGGGTAAATATGGGTCTGGATAGGGAGATGTGGAGATCAAGAGTAATAGACATAGACTGAGACACAGATATAGTCTTAATAAAAAAATAATTTTCTACAAATCTCTAATTGATATTTTATTACATTTTGCAGATATACAACTGGAATCCCGATTACTACGATGACCCTGATGACCTGCCGCCTGATATGCCAGCAGACGTAAAGGACTACATTGCCAACAAAACTACTACCTCGCTTGAGGTAGGTATCGCAGTTTTCTTTGGCTCCAAATTTACGGCATAGAAAACGCAGAAAGAAAATCATTCCCGTCTATAAACGACGCGATGCCTCCTCTCAGAATGAAAGGCTGTTCTCACGTGAGCCTGTTAAGGATTTAAAACTTCACACACATCATTGAACTGCTTCGAAGGTGTATACAGGTTTTCTCGCGATGTTGTTTTCCATGTACTTACTACAAAATTTCGTATCGTTAGCAACAAGTACAGCGCGGTAATGCGGCGGGTGTTTTCGGTACTTTTGGGCCGGGTGCGGATCAAGTTGGGACCTGACATGTATACACAATAGAGAAAAGCGTCTTTAATGGAGCCTGTGATATGAGTAGGCGTGTACTTACTCCCTTTTAGACTTCGTACACATATAATAATAATAATAATAATTTATTTATTCATTAGATAACAATAGATATTTTGTTAGTAGACAACTTACAAGCTAAGTTAGTTTCAATAATAAACAATTCAATAAAATAAAATAAGGCGAAATTATCATTAAGATCACAATTAATTATCAGTAAAAATTAAATTCAATGTCCAAATGAAATAAATTAAATTAAGTAAATTAAGAGACAAATACACAAACATATGCCGAAAAACTAAAGACGTCTCGAACCCTTGTCCCTCTGTTTGTAAGGCTATGGTCAAACCACGGCTACTACTTCTTGCACGTTATTTCCACTCGTACCCTGATTATGATGACGTTGACCTCTGATGATGTCTTCCTTCCAGCGCCGCAAGGTGTGGCTGTCCTGCAAGGGCGAGCGGCCTGGAGACGTGGAAGCACTGGGGCCGCTGAGCTACTTCCCGTATCCTGGCATAGATGAGACCTTCTTCCCCTACGACAACACACCTGGGTACCTCAGCCCTTTGGTCGCTGTGCAGCTGCTTAAGCCTGTGTGTGAGTAAACTATTACTATCCTTACCTACTCCTCACTAATATGTATTATAAATTGAACACATAAGTATATTTTGGCATTGACTTGAAATGTTCTAGTGAAGAGTTTGAAACGCGTTAGCGACTTACGTGGTGTTAGTGACAGTTCTGTTGAGCCAATGTGACATAAGTATAAGGGTTCCGTTTTTTCCTTTTGAGGTATGGAACCCTAAAACACGAGTCTCACAGACGTCGCCGTCTTTCAGGCGTCGTCGTGAAGTAGCAAGTGAAAAGGATGCAGTTTCTAACCATAAACCTACGTTTTCCAGATCACCAGATCATCAACATACGCTGCCGCGCGTGGGCTCGCAACATCCACTACACCGACAGCCTCAAGGACAGAATCGGCTCCACGCATTTCGAGATTATGATCGACTGAACTGCCACTAGGTTAGGACACTTGTGCCTTATAGGCGCACCATTTTGCAGAGACGATTATTATGTATTAGAATTGAATGAACAACAGAGTGAAAATGGAAGAGCTTTTTCACTTTATTCAACAGTAGCTTTCGCTCGTATTAACCATTCGATAGGATTTGGATTCAGCGTTGTTGGACGTCTTTTTTTCGTCATTAGCATTCAGCAAACATTTTTAAAACGGATGATGGCTCAGGGTTTACTTTATGAAAACTACAAACAGTAACTACCGATGTTAAGTCTAGTTTTATCAAAAATCTAGATATTGAGACTTCTTATTGTTATTTACTATAACTATAACCTAGCGGTCAAAACATTTGAATATTCAATTATTCACCCAGATCTAACATTTGAATGGAAATCCCGGCAATTTTCTAAAATAAATCGTGCTCTTTATGCCAATTTTTACTTCACGCGCGCGAATAATATTGCGGACAAAAGCTATTTGTAGTAAAATATGATTTCCAAGAGTATTCATCATCGTCATCATGTCAGCTAAAAGATGTCCACTGCTAGACAAAAGCCTTCCCCAAAGAGTTCCACATCGACCGGTTTTGTGCTGTCTGCGCCCAAGTAGTTCCTGCAACCTTTACCAGGTAGTCGGGTCCATCTTGTTGGGCCTTCCGGATCACGATAGCGTTGACAACATTTCCTCCGAATTTACTTCCAATTTTTGCCATGTTGTGCGCTGCGATCGTTTTCTGTACTCCCACCACCCGCTTCGCACATAGCCAATAGTGGCTCTACCTTTATTCTTATAAACAAGTCATACAAATTTGCAATCCGTAGGTAATAAACGTTTCTCAAGAGGTGCTCCTTTAATTTTATCTGATTAAAATCGTAGAAAATGTGTGTAGCACTGGACTTTTTATGTAGTAATTTTTTTAGTATTTATATTTGAAATAATACTCCCGTTAAATTTAATGCGAAACGAATGAGTTTGTGAGAACGGTTCCCATTGTCAAGTTTATAGGTATATTTCTCGTATTTAAAAAGAAACCATTTACATACCCTAAGATGAAAAACGATTAGAAATATCAAGATAAAACATTGACATTGTAAACAAGTCTTCCGAAGCTACACTTAAAATATATAAATGTTTTTAAACCAAGGGCTAAATATTAGTCGACCACGTAGCTACATAAATGCTTTATTTCCCGTTTTTACGATATAATACTTTCTACTTCAGAAAAAAAGAACAATAAGGCCGATTGTCACATTAACTTGTAGGTATTGTAAGTGATCGATCATAGTATGTTTCCGGCCGTACAACTGATATTGAATTTTGAAATGACATTGGATGGTAAAGGAATCTTGTTGGCTGTACTTGTTTACTAGATATCAGAGCGAGGTGTTCAATTACGTACTTAACATATTTTAAGCACCACAGTGCCTATCTTTGTAATTGCTTATATTAATGTACGAGATCTAAATGTATTTTTGACCAATGTGTATTTTTGATGTTGCCGTTGTAACTGTATTGAATGTAAATCTAGTTTGTAAATGTTTTAGTCAGTTTAAATGTAATTATACAGAAAGTAATCCGTGTTTTCATTGTTTCCATATGCTTTTTAGGGTTCCGTAGCCAAAGGGTGCCACGGGACCCTATTATTGAGTATCAGCTGTCCGTTCATTCGTTCGTTCGTTTGTCATGTATTTAAGGCTTTCTACAGCAGCAGTAGTAGCAGTAGTTCGAGAAAAGTAGCAATAGATAGTAAATCGTGCTACCTATCCTGAAACCGATGTCAATGACTCAACTAGATGTCTTTACGCCTTAATCGTTTAATATGATGAAGATAAAGAAAAATACTCACATTAATTTTGACACTAAATTTAATTTAATAATTTACAAAGAATCACACTCAGCATTTTGGTCTTGATCGAGAAAATTCTTTAGTACAAAAGAAAATTCCGTAGACTAGAAGATACAGATGTTTCAAGCCACAACCTTTTTACTATTTAACTTATCGCCCTACGCAATTATTCAATGTTCTAACTGAGCTACTACTTTTGTTTGTAACCTTGATTTTTTGCAATTTGTCAGGGCATTCAATCTAATCAAGTTCCAATCAAGTTAGATATACTTGACATATCTTTCTTTCTCTTCTCATCATCTTTCTTAATGTTTATACTGTCATTGTCACGTTAAACTTTTTGTATGTGCGGGCTTCGTTCTTATATAATTGGCGATGAAAATTCAATGAGATACATACTTCATGGCTCAAATAATTTAGTTAGAACATGATGGTATCCAGAATAAAGGTAGCCCTATAATAGTTAAACTACGAAAACAGATGGCACCGTTAAAATAATAAGGTATCCGCTATCCCTGTTTCAATAGACTGTCATGACTTCACATCTGTATTTATCGAAATAGCCTCTACAAACTAACAGCAATATCATCCACATAAATCAAGTTAGTTATCATAATCGCTTTTATTTTCTTCCGGTAATTATACACTGAAAGTACTTCCTTCTGAAACTGATGTAGGCTACATTAAACTTTTGCTTCATGCTTACCAGAAACATAAAGGTTTGTGGCGCTTTCAATTATAAAGCGATCATAATTTTTGCAAACACTTTGGCAGAACACTTAAATATTATATGTGAACACACATTTTTAAGGCTGTATACATATCGTAAAGTCGGGTTACTTTGACCCTAAAGGGTAATTTTATCCATTGCAATTAACTCGATACAGATTTTACTATTACATTGAAATTATGGCACATTGTCAATTTGTTGGCTCTAGCTGACCGCCCTCGTTTATATATTCACTAGCTTTTGCCCGCGACTTCGTCCGCGTAGAATTCCAATTTGTGGTAAAGCTTCTTCATCTCTTTCGTTGTATAAAACAAAAATCCGGCAACGGCATCAACATCCATCATTATTATCATTTCATCATTTCATCATCATCAGTATCATTTAGTGAATATTATAAATCCCGTTTATTCTCTATCCCGTGGGAATTTCAACAAATTTGTCCTTATTCCATGCCAATTTTCGCTTATTTTTATCCCGCGGGAATTTTGCATTTTCCCCGAGAAAAAGTAGCCTATGTCCATAAAGGTGTAGCTTTCTACCGGTAAAAGAAGTTTTAAAATCAGCCCCGTAATCGAATTCACTTATTTTTTTCCCGTGGGAATTTTGCTTTTTCACAGAGAAAAGTAGTCAATGTAAATAATGGTTGGTGTAGCTTCCTATTGGTGAAAGAAATTTTCAAATCAGCCCTCAAGTGATATTCACTTCTTTCTATCCCACGGGAATTTTGTATTTTACCGAATAAATAGTAGGTAGCCTAGCCTATACCAATAAAGGATAGTGTAGCTTTCTATTGGTCATTTTTTTTAAACTCAGCCCCGAAGTTAAATTTACTATTTTCTATACCGCGGGAATTTTGCATTTATCCCGAAAATAGCATCCTATGTTAATCAAGGACAGTGTATCTTTTCTATTGGTGAAAGACATTTTAAAATGAGCTACGAAGTTGAATTTTTTTTCTATCCCTTGGGAATTTTGCATTTTCCCGGAAAAAGTAGCCTATGTCAATAAAGGATAGTGTAACTTTTTACTGGTAAAAGATTTTTTTAATCGGCTCGGAAGTTTCAGAGATTATCTATCCCACAGGAATTTCCAAAAATCCTGCAATAAGTTTTTTTGCTGATGACCATTTACGTTTATACTGAATTTGAAAAGTTTAGTACCTAATTGTAGTTACGGAGATAGGATCCAGTTGATTTGAGTATATAAATCCTGATTTATCCTTATCCCGTGGGAATTTTCAAAATTATTGAAATCAGCTTTATACCTATTCTATTAGTCTACTTGCAAGCCCAATTTGAACAGTTTAGTAATCTTCGTTATGGGGATAGGGTCACTCTTGATTCATGAAATATATATTATACATCCCGTATATTCTTTATCCCGTGGGAATTCCGGAAAATTCTTTCATATTGGATGCCTACGTCATACAAAAAACACATCCTCCAAGTTTCAGGTCTCTACATACAGCGGTTTAGTCTGTGCGTTAATCCGCCAGTCAGTCATTTAGGACTTCAGGGCAAAGCATTTTATATGTATTTGCATTGCACCAAGCTTTTATGCGAGTTCAATAATGATGTTTGAATACCTACTCAATTCGATTTTATTCGAAAAAGATTGAACTACCATAAAAGCTTCATCACATCATCATCATTTCAGCCGTAGGACGTCCACTGCTGGACATAGGCCTCCCTCATTGACGCCCAATCATTACGGTTGGAATGGAAGCAACTTGCATCCACCCTGAACCTGCGGCCTTCACCAAAACGTCCGTCCATCTCGTTGGTAGACGTCCCACGCTGCGCTTGTAAAAGCAAAAGCTTGGTGAAATGCAAATACTTATACGTAATATAATTAGTTATTGTCAGAGATCAGATCAGGAAGTGGTTGACAAACGTAGACAAATGGTTTGCAAAATTTGAAGTGTTTACATTGTGTCAAAATAAAAAGTTATTTAAATCAAAAGCACTAAGGAGTATTGATATCAACTTCGAAGCAAATCACCCCGAAAATAACTTTCTACTGCTTTTTAACCCCGTCAAGGGATGAATTTCAATAAAATACGAAACACGTCTTCCATCAATTCTGTTATAGAATGTTTATGCAAAATTTGAAGTAGATTGGACCAAGGAATCACGTTGTCCCATACAAACTTTGCCCCCTTTTTTACCCCCTTAGGAGTAGAACTACGAAAAATCCTTTCTTATCGGATGCCTACATCATACAAAGAACACACCCTCCAAGTTTCAGGTCTCTACGATCAGCGGTTTAGGCTGTGCGTTGATCCGTCAGTCAGGACAAAGGATTTTATATGTATAGATTATTAAACTCTTCTTTTCAAATGGTCCAAAATTATCCTTCATTGGGTCAAAGCACCCCGACTTTACAGTACTTATTTAAGTTTACAATTTATTTTTAGCATCTCTCTATTAATGTCTTCTAGATGAATTGGTAGAGCGTTATTACAGCACCATATTGAAAATCGATGTAGGTAAGTGCCTAAAAGAGTTGGCACGAACTGCTTTTGTAACTTTAATATTATCGTCATTTAATTCAATGTTTGTCTACATTCATGTTCCAGTTTTTTTTATAATGAACTTCTTCAAAATAATGTATTAGGAACATTCGAAGACTATTCAATCATGATTTCAATGTGCACGGAGCCCATAGCTTCATGTCTGTCGTATTTGATGTTGTGTGACCACGCACGGCATTCTATGTTAATCAGCATACCAGCTGAAACAAAGAAGAGAAAGAGATTGCATTTAAGCGTCTGCATTTAAACCTAGATTTTGACTGGATTGTCATTGACAAACTATAATGATGAAGTGATGCGATAAAGAACAGGATTGTGTAAACTTGCTACCTAAGAGATCTCTTTTTCTCTTACACTGGACCAGTATTTCATTGGATAGCTTTAGAAATGATAAGGGCATCTACTAGCGTGCACCATTTTGTCATAGTCATCCCTTTGGCATTACATCCTTCATCTATGTATCAAAAACTTTAAAAATATAATTGTAGTGGAATCATACTGCAGAATGCTACAAAAGCAGCTGTGGATACTGTGGATGCTGAAGGGAATAAAAACCAGTGACGATAATGCAACATACCAGATGACCTAGTCCTGAAGCAAGTAAAGCTTATGTTATCAGATCTAGGCATAGTTCTTATTTTGCGAACTGCTAGGTAATGGAATTCGCTCCCATGATCTATATTTCTAGATATCTACAACCTTGGGTTCTTCAAGGGTAGAGTGAATAGGCTGTTACTGAACCAGTGAGATACACCTTTAACTACATCTGCACTTTTCTTCGGGGTATAACATAGGGGTCAATCACGGGTCAGTATATGAAAAAAAAAGTTTGCCTGGTCTCGCAATAGTTTTTTTCTCCAGAAGTGATAAAGAGTTAAGGATTGATTTAGATCTAGTCTTCGATTTAATAGGTATTGGAAAACTTACTCTTTGGCCTCATGAAGTGCACGGCTACCAAGGGGCTCAGGTAACCGACCTGGTTGGTGTAGGGGAAGTAATACCCAGGGAACCCACGGTTGGGCAGATACTGGATTGGGCCGATGTTCTCGCGGTCGGCGGGGTTTTCGCCTTCGCAAGACACCCACACCATGTTCAACTGAGGAGGAAGATTAGGATGGTCGTTAAATTGATTTAATGAATAAGATTACATATATGCCCAAGCTCATGGACCAAAAACCGAATACGTATCAAACTACATAAAGTTTAATGAATAATGGACAAAATACATAATCGTCAAGTGAAATTACAATTTTCTCAGACATAGCCAACTTCACAGCTTTGTTATAAATAAAATATTTTATCTAAACTAAACTTAACCAATCTGTAGATATAAAAAATGTTTTTCTAGGTAATAAATAATTAACCGAAAATGAATTATTATTTTTTAAGTTTATGAAATTTTAAAATTTAAAAATATTTTTTTCAACAACCTTCATTGTGAGTATTGCATCAAAGTTTGGTCTCCTTATTTCCTTACTTGCTTTTGCCCTCAACACCTTTTACGAAGACAGTAGAAGTTAATACTTAACGATTATAAGAGCAGCACCAGTTGGTACTACTGTATTAATTAAACAATAATCCCAAGACGACTCTTAAAACAAAACGGCAAGGTAAGTGTCAGGCCAGAGCCACTTAGTGACAAAATATGAATTCCTTTCATTCCCTATGCCGTGGGAATTTCGGATAATCCCTTCTTAGTGCACCTCTATGATCCTCAAGGAATATATCTGCCAAATTGTAAGTATATTAGCTTCAGTTCAGCCAGTCACTCAGTCAATCATGTTATTCTTTGATAGGTAAAGATTGATCCCAGGTAGCTTATCTAGATGACGTTGTACTTTTTAATCTTCTACCGTTGGTGGGCTGGTTGATGATACTTACGCGCTGAGGATCAGGCTCGTTATTAAAATCATCTTTCATGAGAGCGAGTCCACTGTTTTTCACCTCGATCTCATGAAAGATGGTTATAACAGCGCCCCTGTTCTTTTATGTCTGCTCATCTGCTTCGATCGATGAAAATCGATTTTTCTTTAGGGTGTCAGTTAGTTTTTCTCATTAGCTCAAGATGATGGTTTTGAAACCATACTTCTAGTAGAGATTTACCTTTCAGCCCTATCTTGTCCATTATCCTCGAATACTTAAACGATCGTTAACATTATCAAACATTATCGTGCATTTATTTCGGCAATGTGTGTAAATTGTTACACAAGCAGAGTTTTAATGAATCATCTTTTTGAATTTAATATGTTTGTTTTTAATATTCTGGTTTTTATGGATAAGTTTTTTTTTTTAATTCCAGTTTGGAGCTATTCAAGGTCAGAGTGAATAGGCTGTTACTAGACCAGTAAACTACATCTTCCACCCATTCAGCCCATTTTAATTTTACCATCAGGCAAAGATAAAGGTACCTAAACATCTGGTCAGTTTTGAATAAAATGCATACTTACATGTTGTTTATCAAACGCCGTCTTGTTCTTAATGTGTTCCTTTAAGTCCATGGGCATGTCTGCAGGCAGTGCAGTGGAACTGTTGTAAAAGAGGGGCTTCCAGCCAAAGATCTTGTTCAATTTAAGGAAGACACAGGGCGTCGACTTGTTGTAGGCGAAGCCGTTGGACTCCACGCAGGGGTACCAATCAGATCCATTAATATCCACGTCGCAGACCTGGTAACAATCAACATGTATGGTAAAGTGTAAGTGTATTTTGGATGCGGGCAGGGCATTTTGGAACTCTTTGAGGGAACCATTTGTCCTGCAGTGACGCCTTTCGCTATCTATATGTTTCACTACACGATTTACCCTCGCAAAATTCTTAAAACTCAGATGTTTCGTGTTACTGTAATAATAATGCATTTAGAAGAAGTAAATGTCATTTTCGGAAATGCATACCTTGCCAGCTGGAAGTGGTTTGTTGAAGTCACAATTATGGATGTTTCGTCCCGCTCCGACTTTCTTGCCGTCATGTTTGTAAGCTGAAAAAGATACATACATCAAAAAGCTGAGGCAGCCTAGCGGTTTGACCTATTGCTTATTTAGCAGAGGATTGTGGGTCCGACTCCGGGATAGCACCTCTGAATTTTTCGGTATTTAAGTCCGAAATTTCATTTCAATATTGAGTTTTTTGGTGAAGGAAAACATCGTGATTGTATGTAAGTATGTATTTTTTTAAAGATATAATGTATAATGACAGTAATGGCGGCCATTAACTTGCTATCGCTGGTAAAAATACATTGTGGCATTAGCATATGCTAGGAGAAAAATGGTCTCAGACAAGACGTAAGCTTGATGATGTTTTCACCTACGAGTGACATTCCCGAGCTTCCAGTTTTTTTTAGTTATATCATTAATTTTGAGGAGACAACAAATTGTAACACCAATATAACTTTAATAACATCGTACTAAAGATAAGGCTAATAAAGGCTGATAAAGATAAAACGACAGAAATCCTCCTAAAGCTCACCTTCTAAGAACTTCTTCAACTCATCAATCCAGAACTTCTGACTGCCAGGATCATTCCCTTTATACCAGATGACACTGCTGGAGACCTCTCCAGGTGTTGGCCGGAAGCCGAGGCCAGGGTTGGTGCCGATGATGCTTTTGTCCAGTTGCCACATCGGCTGCCGCTCGTCGAGGAGTTGGAGGAAGGTCCACATGCAGATAGCCACTAGGATGGCCAGAGCAGCGTAGAAGATGAAATAGAACGCGCATATTTTGGCTGTGAAAAGAATATCGATGGTAGGTTTATAATATTTTTAGGCCATGTTTTAATTATTGTTATGTTTTCAGCATCATTTTCTTTTTTTCTACTATTCTTATCATTTAACACTCCTGGGATATTAGGTAAAAGTTTAATCGGACTTTCTGTGTTCTTTGCTATTTTGTTAAATTAGTAAGTACAGGGATTTTCCCTTTTTTTTTCAGTACCGTAAAGTTGGGGTAATTTGACCCGATGGAGTGTAACTTTGGCCCATTTGAAAACCACACCAAAAATGGTCTAATAAAAAACATAAAAACACACACATAATGTCATGTCAAACATGTTAGGACGTACCTCGATTCTTAGGATACGTGAGTAACCCATCTTTCTTATTTTAGTAATATGCATTTCTAAAACAAGTTAAGTATGAAGTATCTTTTTGTATTTATTTTTTTATATATGGTTTCACGGGATGACCGTAAAAGTAATAAAAAATGAAGTTGAAACAATAAATACAAAAAGATACTTCATACTTAACTTGTTAAAGTTGGCACAGTAGCGCCATCTCTTGGTCCAGGTGAGCGGTTAGCTCTGAAGGAGTGTTAAGTCTCTCGGTAGAGGGCATAACATAGATGCGCGCTTTATGACTACATAAGGTGATTATAACAGACTGAAGTGTACGATGCATGGGAAAAATTCGTCGCTAACTTCTAGACCAGTGATGGTGTAGGGGTAAGCACGCAGCACGGAACGCTGAGGACCTGGGTTCGATTCCCAGCATTGGTCTCTTTTCTGGGGTTTTTTCTGTGCATCTATATTTCAGTTTGTATTTAGTTTGAAATGTATTTCTAAAGTCTACCATTCTAGCACAGCAGTCTTGTCCGGTTAGCAGTGGCAGGAAGCAATGATCTCATTGGCTCAATTGCGGCCGTCGCGGCTTCCGGTGCGCGCGCGCCGGTCGGAGGGAATTTACCTTAGACGGTAAGACGGGGACTAGACAGATTGTTACTGTGGAATTAGCTAATTATAATTGAGAAGAGGGACCTGTATATAATTCCTGCGCTTGTTCTGCTCATCACTATTGAACAGCAACCAAACCAAATGGCCTAGTGGTTAGAGAATCTGACTACGAAGCATGAGGTCCCGGGGTCCAATTCCCGCGTCGGGTCAGATATTTTTATGAAAAATACGAATATTAAGATTTAAAAGCGAAAAAGTTTCCGGGTGCGCCGGTGGGACTTGAACCCACGTCTCCTGGGTATGCGCCCCAACGGGTGTTCTACCAACTGAACCACGTCGCATCCAACCGACCTCCCCGAAATTCATAATCGCTTACATACGCCAACAGTGGCTTTTAAATCTTAGGTTCGGTGAGCAGACGTAACTGCTAATAAAATAAATAATATTTGAAAAATACGAATGTTTGTTCTCGAGTCTTGGGTGATTATATGTATTTAAGTACTTACTATCTACATAAGTTATGTTTATCCGTTCCCTAATACCCACAACACAAGCTTTGCTTACTTTGGGACTAGGTCAATTGGTGTGAATTGTCCACGCATATATATTTATTTAATACAAATTCGTATGCGTATAATAATGTTGCAAAACTAAATTGTTAGTATTCTCAGATAGTCACTAGGGCTCGTCAAGGCTAGAGTGAATAGGCTGTTACTGAACCAGTGAGGCTTCATCTCTACTTTTCATAAGGTGAGATGCGAGTCAATCACTGGTCAGTTTTATGTAAAAAAGAACATACAACCGAACTGAGAACATCCAATCCTCCTTTTTTAGGGTTCCGTACCTCAAAAGGAAAAAACGGAACCCTTATCCGACCGCTTAACGACCGCTTTAGCCTAGTTGGTAGTGACCCTGCCTACGAAGCAAGAGGTCCTGGGTTCGAATCCCGGTAAGGACATTTATTTGTGTGATGAGCACGAATATTTGTTCCTGAGTTATGGATGTTTTCTATGTATTTAAGTATTTATTTATCTATATAAGTATGTTTATCGTCGTCTAGTACCCATAGTACAAGCTTTGCTTAGTTTGGGACTAGGTCGATTTGTGTAAGATTGTCCCCTAATATTTTTTTTTTTTTTATAGGACTTTGTTGTCCGTCCGTCTGTCTGTCAAGACCCTTTTTCTCAGGAACGCGTGGAGGTATCTAGCTGAAATTTATATCAAATACTCAAGTCTACTGGCCCTTGGAGCTGTGAAAAAATCAAACTTCTAAGTCAACGCAATCAAAAGATACAGCCGTTTATGCTGCAAATTTGCGCAAATTTTCGAAACTCGCAAGAGAATCAAAACCTACAGGGTACTTCCCGTGAACTCAGAAGCTTGAAATTTGGTACGAAGCAACGTATTATAGCACAGATAAAGGAAAAATTGCGAAAAGCATACATTTTTAACGCAATCAAAAGATACAGCCGTTTATGCCGCAAATTTCCGCAAATTGTCGACACTCGCAAGGGAATCAAAACCTACAGGGTACTTCCCGTGAACTCAGAATCTTGAAATTTGGTACGAAGCAAGGTCTTGTAGCACAGATAAAGGAAAAATTGCGAAAAGCATAAATTTTTTTGTCTGTCTGTCTATATCAGTAGCCAATCTACAATGATCCCACACTGCGCACATTGTGCTTAGGAGCAGGGGTCTGATAAGACTGGATGTTCATATATACATATAAATTTGTACGGAACCTTCGGTGCGCGAGTCCGACTCGCACTTGGCCGGTTTTTTTACACGTAAATAATTAATTTTAGCTGTCAATGACATTCACTTTAATAGTTTCCAGCCCCCTTATTTTTTGGTGCACAGGGACCGCAGCATGCCTTAATATGGCTCTGCATATACTTCTTTTACTTTAGGAACGATCCATATCTTATACATGATGAACAAGTCTTTGGCCAGGCCATTCAATCCGGCAGAGGCCGGATAAGAATGGTTGAAGCCGGGACCCTGTGAATCATTCGTTCTGTAATTTACAATTAGAGCGGTACTTGTGATCAAAATCCAATTGCATAAGTACGAGTAAGTAGTAGAAGCGATTTTGTATTGAAAAGTTCTAAGCCTATAACGGATCATAAAATAATAATAATAATAATCATCATCATCATCATCATCATCATCATTTCAGCCAAAAGAGGTCCACTGCTGAACATAGGCCTCCCCCAAGGCTCGCCAAACAGATCGGTCCCGTGCCATCCGCATCCAACGCGATCCCGCAACCTTAACCATGCAGGTCGTCGCTCCATCTTGTTGGAGGCCTACCTACACTGCGTCTTCCAGTCCGTGGACGCCACTCGAGAACCTTTTTGCCCCATCGTCCATCAGTTCTACGAGCGACGTGCCCTGCCCACTGCCACTTGAGTCTGGCGATTCTTCGAGCTAAGTATGTCGGTGACTTTAGTTCTTGCGCGGATTTCATCATTTCTAATGCGATCCCGCAGAGAAACTCCGAGAATAGCCCTCTCCATTGCCCTCTGAGTGACAATGGAGATGAAATAATAAATGAAAAAATAATATTTATAAAATATTTGTTATAACTGAACGACCGCTTTAGCCTAGTTGGTAGTGACCCTGCCTACGAAGCAAGAGGTCCTGGGTTCAAATCCCGGTAAGGGCATTTATTTGTGTGATGAGCACGAATATTTATATTTGTTCCTGAGTTATGGATGTTTTCTATGTATTTAAGTATTTATTTATCTATATAAGTATGTTTATCGTCGTCTAGTACCCATAGTACAAGCTTTGCTTAGTTTGGGACTAGGTCGATTTGTGTAAGATTGTCCCCTAATATTTATTTATTTATTTACAGTTGAACGCCTGGCAAATTTTCGGCCCTTTGGAATAAATCTTAAGTTTGCTGACTGGGAGTCGGTAATTTTATGTCCACAGGAAAGACTACTTTTGTTTTTTACGGTGTGTATGTGGTTTTTATTTGGGCCAAACTTACCCTCATTGGGTCAAAGTACCACGACTTTACAGTAAGTAGCAGTCAAGTGGCGAAGGGTACTAACCACCCGATTCCCTCCGGGTTGACTAAGTTTTCGAAGTTACCAAAGTACTGCACTTTCAAGAAGAGGATAATTTGGCATTTTTAGGTTTTTTTTCTCCGGCTTCACGTGTTAAAATTTTCACGCCCCGCCACTGGTAAGTTAGTAGTTAGTTTTTTTTTTACATTATGCTCTAATTTTGTAAAAATAACATGAAACTTACTATTTTTATGAAAATAATTTGAATGATCACCACATTTTATATAACCGCATTTTAATAGGTACTTAATTACCACCAAATAATATTTTTTATATTTTTAAACCATACAGTAAAATTTATGTATTTGAGTCAACGCAGCTTATATTTCACACGAAATACAAAGGGAAACATGGATGCACAGAGAAACTCAGAAAAAGAGACCAGCGCTGGGAATCGAACCCAGGTCCTCAGCATTCCGTGCCGCGTGCTAAACCCCTACACCACCACTGGTCAGGAGTTTAGACACAAATTTGTCCTATACGTATACATCCATCCCAGCTTTTTTAGTCACTTAAGCAGCGACTTTTTTTCTCGTCCAACCTTATAGTATGGGGTATCATTGGATAGGTCTTTTAAAATCATTAAAGGGTTGCACACGATTTTTCGATATAGTGATTCGTTTCCGGTAAACTCGGGGTACAATACAATACAATGACTCTTTATTGTACACCACAAATAATACAATACAGTAAAACAAGCACATGAAAAAAAAAAAAGAAGGTAAGCAATGGGCGGCCTTATCGCTTCGAAGCGATCTCCTCCAAGCAACCTTTAAAAAAGAAAGAAAGCAAGGAATACATTTCAGCTGGTGGTGCAATATAAAATACTTTGACCCAATGGGGGGTAACACAAAAAATGTGTATGACCCTTACATACAGAAGGGTCTAAAATTCAAATTCAAATAAAAATAATCGTGGGACGATTGACACCAAATTGACCTAGTCCCAAACTAAGCGAAACTTGTACTATGGGTACTAGACAGCGGATAAACATACTTATATAGATTAATACACACTTAAATACATATAAACACCCAAGACTCGCTAGACTTAAGTGGCAGTGGGCAGGGCACATCGCTCGTAGAACTGACGGCCGATTGGGCCGAAAGGTTCTTGAGTGGCGTCCGCGGACCGGGAGACGCAGTGTAGGTAGGCCTGGTGAAGGCGGCAGGAACGCATTGGATGCGGATGGCGCAGGGCCGACCTGTTTGGCGAGCCTTGGGGGAGGCCTTTGTTCAGCAGTGGACGTCTTTCGGCTGAAATGATGATGATGATGACCCAAGACTCGAGAACAAACATTCGTATTTTTCATACAAATACCTGCCCCGACCGGCAACCGAACCCGAGACCTAATGCTTCGCAGTTAGGATTTTGTCGTCAAAATATTGAAAATGCCCTCATGATGCTTAAATGGCGACCCCAAGGTAATGTGTATAAAAGTTACTCACACCAGCTTCCTCCGGTCCTACCGCAGAACTCCTTGGTCTTCGAGTTCCAGATGAACCTCTTGACCTTCTGGCTTGCTGGCACCACCTCCTCTTTGGGCCGGTAGTACATGTTGAACCTCTCCAAACTGTTCAAGTCTGATGGTCTTTTCCTTACCGTCATTTTGTCGTCTCTTTTATTCTGGGAAGAATAAAAATTCCATTCAAGCACATGCCAATCGTTGTCCTGCTAACTGACAGTCTGTATGGACGGATGGATGTGGATATTCGTTACTCTTTCACGGTATAAGGGTTTGACGTATTCTGATGAAGTTTGGCACACAAGCAACTTATAACTTGGATCCAGGGAGCATGATGTTAAAAAAAGTTTTACAAACTTTATTGCTGACTGTAATTTTAGTTAGTTGTACTCATTGTACTTGCCAAATTTCACGTCTGTCTGTTAATTACAAATGAGTCAAATTCGACTCGTTAGATTTGATTACTATCAGACATACAGAAACTGAGGTAAGTGAAGCGATACAGGATGAAATTTAAATGTTGATACAAAATTAGTGTTCCTACACAAATCAGTTAATGCTCGCCAATATAATACACTAAACTCATTTTGTTTTAATTGTCTTATTTAATTTGAGGTGCCCATACATAGAGTTTGTGATCATGGCAACAAGACGAGGAACATCTCAAATTTTATCAGAATAATTTTAACAATTGAGTTAATGCGTTATGTTGTCCAGCTTCACATCATTTCATCGCAGCATTTTATATCACCAATTTTGAATAAAGCTTGTAAAATTAAGATAAGTTACAACTCACGTGCTGTTTGACGAATGGCAGCTCCTCCGGGCAGCTGAGCGGGACAATTGCGCCCGCGCACGTCGCCGAGCGCCGCAGGATGATGGGACGACGTCATACCGCATTGAACCAGTTTTTTTAATACAATATTTATCGACAACTTCATATTTTTCAGGACGGCCGCTGCAGCGTTACTGAAATGTTGAGGTACTTTAAAAAGTATAGCGAATTAGTAAGCGATTAAGTCCCGTGAGTGGTACTTAGTGTCTAGTAAGAGTGAAAATCGCAAACATTTAAAACAAATTTTCTTTACTAAACTCAATGTTTTGTAGAGGTCATTTTAGCAATAAATATTTCGTGGTTAAGTGCCGAAAAATATTAGTTATCAGTGAGAATAACGACAGTTTATAACAGACAAGTTCACGACTATTTATTGTTACCTGTACTCGCATTGTCTTTCAATCTACAGATGCGTACCAAATTTCAAGTCAATTCGATCATTGGGAGTGGTTGATTTTCGATGTTCAAGATAAAAAAGAAATATAAAAACCTAAACTTTAAATTTTTTAGCCTTTGTATTGTCCTTTTCGTAAAAATATTTATGTGCCTTGTTTTGTTGTAAATAAATGTATTTTCTTTCTTTCTTTCTTTAAACCTATTGTAAAATATGCTACTGTTTCTGTTTTTGACGACCGCTTTAGCCTAGTTGGTAGTGACCCTGCCTACGAAGCAAGAGGTCCTGGTTTCGAATCCCGGTAAGAGCATTCATTTGTGTGATGAGCACAAATATTTGTTCCTGAGTCATGGATGTTTTCTATGTATTTAAGTATTTATTTATCTATATAAGTATGTTTATCGTCTTCTGGTACCCATAGTACAAGCTGTACTTAGTTTGGGACCAGGTCAATTTGTGTAAGATTGTCCCCTAATATTTATTTATTTGTGCGTTGCAAATGTTATAAATATTTTGACAAATGTCATGTTCTGCATAACACCGTCCGCCGCCCCCTCGCTCGGGCCGTGATACCTGACCGAGATTTATATGATATACTGTTATTGTTGATTTGCAGTAACCTTTACCTTGGAAGCATTTAACTAACATAATATGGGTTCCTTACATGCTATCGTTTATTGCCCATATTTGATACAAATAATAAAGACAAGGTCATATATGCCACTGTCCCATCTATCCCTACCAGGGTAATTCCACTGGTAGGGATATATGAATTTTTTCCACCTGTCCCCCCTGGTAGAGATTATGGACTTATTTTTCATTATTCCCTATTAGTAGGGCCAAGTGGACGTCTTATCTATCCCCCTGTTATATATAATTCTTTCTATACATATCTGTTTGAAGTCGGTGCCTCAGCACGAGCCAGCAGGAGTGGACCCAGTAATTTAACTTACCTACATACCTACTATCTATAGTTCCAATCAGTACAGAGTCGAGATGGCGTAAAGGTTTCTTTTTAATCCGAGGAGGACTTCATGGTTAGTAGAGATAGGTAGAATTATTTTTTGTAACTGTACATATTGAAGTACTTTTTTTAAAATATGCTTCGTGTAGGTAAACTTTATCATATTTATCTCCGAAATAAGACTTACAAAATAATACAAACTTACAAACAAAGCTGGGGTCGATTACTACTATATGGAAAAAGCGTCGATAAGTACTTAGTTGAATTTATCGACAAAGGAACTCCCTACCTGTCATTAAATTTTGCCCCCTAAATTCCTAAGTCTGCTTATGACAAACTGATTTTCGTAAGGCACACCTTGGCCTGATATACGATTGTCCGTCTGTCTGTAGGCCCGGAGGAAGCGTTGATTGTGTTAGAGGCGGCTTCCTCTACGAGCGGCCTCCAGTTCACATGCAAACTGGATACAACCAGACCTATTAAGATTAACATAGCGTATTAGATGATTTTAGTGACAAACGTTGAGTCAGTTTCCGTTATATTACCCGACTGAAAAAGGAGGGTTATGTTTTTGAGCGTATGTATACACCGTGAAATTTTAGTGGTTGTTTTCCCGAAACGAGGTGATTTAGTATCGATTGTACAATCGATTTATAATTACTATTATGACTAGAGTCAAAAATCCAATTGTGAAAAACGAAAGTCGAAAAAGACCGCAAACCAATAGTAACGCTTCGTTGGTACCTAACCTATCGTACGATCGTACGCTACTTGTACCAACAAGCGTTACTATTGGTTTGCGGTCATTTTCGACTTTCGTTTTTCACAATTGGATTTTTGACTCTAGTCAAAATAGTAATTATAAATCGATTGTACAATCGAAACTAAATCACCTCGTTTCGGGAAAACAACCACTAAAATTTCACGGTGTATATTTTATGAATCTATCCAAACAAAAATTAACGGAGCGACGACCTGGTTAAGGTTGCGGGATCGCGTTGGATGCGGATGGCCTATGTTCAGCAGTGGACGTCTTTCGGCTGAAATGATGATGATGATGAAAAATTTACTCTGAGGAAACTTGCACATTGCACAACACTTGCAAAGAATTTCATTAGTGTGTCTAAATTCTGAAGTTCCCAATCTGCAACTGGGCCCACGTGGGAACTACAACTCAAGGCCTCTCATTCTGTGAGGAGGCTTGTGAACTGCAGCGGGACGTATACTTATCATCATCACCATTTCAACCGTAGGACGTCCACTGCTGGACATAGGCCTCCCTCATTGACGCCCAATCATTACGGTTGGAAGCGACTTGCATCCACCCTGACCCCTGCGACCTTCATCAAATCCGTCCATCTCGTTGGTGGACGTCCCACGCTGCGCTTGCCAGTGCGTGGAGGAGAGCGATAACCGTCGCCCATGGACACCCGCAACACGAGGGGAATCACAGGTGCGTTGCCGACCCTTTTAGGAATTGGTAGGCTCGTTTTATAAAGATCCCTATTCCCTAAGTTGTAACGCTCCGGGAATGTTGCCGCAGGAAGCTGATTCCAGATCTTGGTCGAGCGAGGAAAGAAGTTTCGCTTAAAACGCACGGTACTAGACTGCCAATCATCAAGATGGTGATGATGATGATGATGATGATGGCAGAGATGTTGTAAAAAAGTTAGATATCTCGCTGGGTCGTTTCGTTACAGCGCCACGCCACCAGTGGATATGAAACAACAGCTAGGCTCCGTGACGCGTGAACAATACGATAAAGCTTCTCGACAGCCATCGATTAAAATTTGCAGTTAAACGGATCGCTTCCGAGAAAACAGCAGAGTTACCGACGACGCTGACAGCTTAAGGAGGCTGCGAGACACCACAAATTATTTTTTAAAGTGAATTAGTGGGTTTTGTTGACCAGGGAGTTTTCTTTTTTACACGCTTTATATTAGCTTCACCTGTATGTTTGTATGTATGTTTGTATGTATGTTTGTTTGTAACCGACTCCTTAGGGCGCGATTTTGACCCACTTCCCGGTTTCCGATTGAGCTGAAATTTTGCACATATGTGTAAATTGGATGACAATGCAATATTATTGTAACATGGAGCTGATCTGATGATGGAGCTGGATGGTGGCCATAGGAACTATGTAATAAAACAACACAATCCCGTCGAGTTTGGGCTCGTTTGATTCGTCTTGACGAGCACTTTGATCCCAGATGGTAACTAGGGTCTGATGATGGAGCTGGAAGATGGCCAAAGGCACTCCACAATAAATAAATAATAATAGTTTAAAATATTTTATTGTAAAAAAAGCGTGGGGTGCTTTTTAAGATGTTATCAAAATGACAATCCTTGACAATCGACACCATGCACCCCACGCTTTTTTTACAATAAAATATTTTAAACTATTATTATTTATTTTATCAATATTTAGAATTGTTTACAAATTTTGATCTGGATATAACAATATAATAATTGCTTATTAAGATTTTTTACTGCACTATAAGAATAGTGAATTGAAATTTATTAAAATTTATTTTTTATTTTTTAAAGCGTGTTTTTTAGTTTTTTTAAACTATTATTTTGTCGTTACACTATTCGTCCATCCGTCATATGCATCTCAAGAACCGTAATAGATAGACAGGAGAAGGAAATTTAAAGAGCATTTAAAAATTCTAAATTAGAGAGGTAGGTATCAACATTGAAATGACAGGACGATTATGTACAATTTTATAGACAAATGGCCTTTGGCCAAAGCTGTCTTCGTCGACCCCTGCTGGGGGTCAAAATTATAATCTAATATATAAAAATCTCGTGTCACGGTGTTTGTTACCGAACTCCTCCGAGGCGGCTTGACCGATTTTTATGAAACTTTTTTCTCTGTATTCGGTAGATCTGAGAATAGGTCGTAGGCTACCATTCTTCGCGGACGGAGTCGCGGGCAACAGCTATACATTATATTTATGATTAATTGACGCGTTTTTTTTAGCTTTTTGTCGTTCTTTGTGGCATGTTTATTTCGATGTTTCGTTCGAAATACCTAATTAATTTGCAAAAAAATGTTTGCTTTTATTAACTTTATTTCGGCGTAGTCTCCTTAAGAGGCAAATAAACAAAAGTTCGCGGAGCACAATTCGTACGCGCGGGCGCCGGGTCAATCATGACACTGATACGGGCCAAACGGGGTCGGTTTCGAAACGATACTTTGTAAATTATCGATATCTTTACATAAAGTTTGAAAAGAACAATGGACAAAATTAATGACGATATTTTGTTCTGATACATTTTTAATATAATTTTCTCAGAAATCTTGAATTTTTTTTATTTTGTTTTGATTTTGGAATTTTGAATAAATAAATAAATTTATATTATAACCTTAAATCTAACTTAGCCTAAACCAATTTGTAGATTACACGATCAAAAAAGTTTGTCTAATAATTAGTTTCAGCGAAAATTGCATTAGATCAAAATTTATTTTTAAAGTTGATATGGTTTTACATATTTACACTGTTTTAAGCTTTCGCGATTTTCACTCATAATTATTATACTAAACGGGACTTATCAGGCAAATAATACTTACTTCGACTTTTCAGGCAAATTGCAGCAGCCGTGGTCACGAGTTGAGGCAAATATTGTTTTTTTTTATATATAAGAGGTGGCAAACGAGCAGACGGGTCACCTGATGGAAAGCGATCACCGTCGCCCATGGCCACCCGCAACACGGGAGGCATCACAGTTTGCCTGATAAGTCCCGTTTAGTTTACCTACATGTTTCAAAGAACATACTTGGAAATATTATGATTGAGATAGCGACATCTCTTGTCCGGGTGAGCGGATAGTTCCGAAGGAGTGTTGACGTTTCTCGTTGAAAACATGAAACATAGATGTCGCTAGGTGTCTCTGCGTAAAGAGACTATAGAAAGACAAACTGAAAAAAGTTGATATATAGGGAAAATTTGTGTCTTAACCACAAATTTGTGTATTTGTGTCCTGACCAGTGGTGGTGTAGGGGTATAAGCACGCAGCACGGAATGCTGAGGACCTGGGTTCGATTCCCAGCGCTGGTCTCTTTTTCTGGGTTTTTTCTGTGTATCCATGTTTCAGTTTGTATTTAGTATAAAAATATTAGGATTGAGATATTCGAACAACTTATTCAATGTGATTAAAAAGCTACGTTTAAAAAACACTCTACATTTCAAAATAATAATGCATCAACAATGCCGCAAGAACCACAAAAACAGCAAAAAAATCGGAAATGGAAAACTTGATATTTTACTGCTATTCTACTCGTTAAGAATACATAAGTGAAGTGAGGCCAAGTAAGTGCTTTACCATTATTTTTTTTGACAGTTGGTGTAACAGAAAATAGTCTTTAATGTTTTAAATCTTACAAATGAAATTGAGCCTAAGGGGCTGTTTCATCATCCATTGATTAATTTTAACTGACGGATAAATGTGATGCCGTCTCCGTCTATTCGAACAAAACAAACAGAGACGGCATCAAATTTATTCGTCAAATAAATTTGATCAATGGATGGTGAAACAGAGGGTTAGTGTGATAAAGGAATTTCTGGGTCGATTAAGAGAGCACAATTCTTTTCACGAGCCCAAGAAATGTAGGTATGTTATTTTTTTAATTATGTGAAAGAAAGAAATAAATAAATTTATTTGCTTTTACAAAAATGGTAACAGTGTTCAGCCGGCACACCAGCATGCAAATTATGTTATGTCAAATAAATAAGAAAATATCAATTTATCAAAGAGAATGTAATAAATTATCAAACGAACAAAAAAAAGGTAAATTATTAAAATGTGTCGATAATTTCTCCTCGCCCGCTAAGCCCTGGTTATAGCGGGGCCTGTCAAAGGGCGTGATACCTCGCAGCGGCGTCTTCGATCACCCGCGCACGCGCATCCCGAATAGGGTTGGCAAAAATTGAAAATTTAATAAAAATAAAGAATTGGTTGCCAAGAATCAAAAAGCACCTAAAGATTTCACTGTAATAAAAAATAAATAATAAATATAAATATTAGGGGACAATCTTACACAAATCGACCTAGTCCCAAACTAAGCAAAGCTTGTACTATGGGTACTGTACTAGACTACGATAAACATACTTATATAGATAAATAAATACTTAAATACATAGAAAACATCCATAACTCAGGAACAAAAATATTCGTGCTCATCACACAAATAAATGCCCTTACCGGGATTCGAACCCAGGACCTCTTGCTTCGTAGGCAGGGTCACTACCAACTAGGCTAAAGCGGTCGTCAAAAAAAAGTGAAAAGGTCTCCGATCTCATGAAGAACCTAACCTATAAGTACAAAGCCTTACTCTACAAGTTATGCCTCTACAAATAGATAGTGACTCTACAAGTCCTACTTCTACAAGTCCTGACTCTACAAGCCCTGACTCTATAAGTCCTCACTCTACAAGTTCTCATTCTACAAATTCAAAATTTGAGTGAGTGAGTGGTTACATTGATGTTATCACATCCCAGCCTATATACGTCCCACTGCAGGGCACAGGCCTCCTCTCAGAATGAGAGCGCTTGGGCCGTAGTTCCCACGCGGGCCCAGTGCGGATTGGGAACTTCACACACACCATTGAATTTCTTCGCTGGTGAATGCTTATTATGCTTATTATTTCCTCACGATGTTTTCCTTTACAGTAAAAGCTCATGGTAAATTGCAAATGTAATTTCGCACATAAATTCCGAAAAACTTAGAGGTGCCAGCGTCCACTGCTGAACGTAGGCCTCCCCCAAGGCTGGTCAAACAGATCGGCCCAGCGCCATCCGCATCCATGCGTTCCCGCCACCTTAACCAGGTCGTCGCTCCATCTTGTTGGAGGCCTACCTACACTGCGTCTTCCGGTCCGCGGACGCCAACCAATTGTAGTTATTCAATTTATAGTCATTGTATTTAGTTATTTAAGTTAAGCACAGTACCCGGCCATAAAGTTTGCACATCGGTCTTTGGAACATGACTCGGCAAAATGTCGGCTTCGTAGAGCGTTGCCACTCGTCAAGTGTAGCGTGCGACAACGCTCTACAAAGCCGACATTTTCCTACCAGTACGCTTAGTATAAGTTTCACATCACCAAAATACTTCTCGATCGCGTTTACGTGAAAATTTCAATTCTATGGAAACATGGACGCGCGGCCGCGGAGGCGCTGTCCATGTTTCCCTAGTAATTGTATTTTTTACGTAAACGCGATCGAGAAGTAATTTGGTGATGTGAAACTTATACTAAGCGTACAGTATGCTTAGTATAAGTTTTTACTTCACGAAATACTTCTCGATCGCGTTTACGTAAAAATTTCAATTCTATGGAAACATGGAAGCGCGCGCGCGGAGACACTGTCCATGTTTCCCTAGTAATTGATTTTTTTACGTAAACGCGATCGAGAAGTAATTTGGTGAAGTAAAACTTATACTAAGCGTACTGGTTTACACTCGCGTACGAGTGGCGAGACGAACTGCGGGACGAGCCACGAGACGAGAGTGTGAACAGGCGCGCCTCGCGCCTCGTCTCGTGACTTGCCTTGATTTTGAGGCTCGCGTCCGAAGCGAGACGACGAGGCGAGGCGCGAGGCGAGGTGACGAGGCGAGAGTGTAAATCAGGTATCCGAGTCTTTTTCCAAAGACCGATGTGCAATATTTATGGCCGGGTACTGTAAATTATAGTTATTCACCTATAGTGAAAATAAACGGATCACTCACGTCTTAAAACGAGTTTAACTCGACATGTTTCATGATGAGTTTGTTTTCTGTCTAATTTTTAATAATAATTAATAATTTATTTTAATGAATAATTCATAATTAATAAAAAATATTGAATTGTAATTCTTGTGAGCAAAATTTACTGTTATATGTAAATTTAATTTTTATGCTTCACTTTTGTTTTGCATGCGGTGTTTACTTATAAGTGATTGTGACACTCAGCCCAACATGTTTTTACAAGCAGCAATTTCTGATGTATCTAGTGTTAGCAATTGTTAGTAAACCTTAAATAAATAAATAAATGAGTTTCATGTAAACTCGTTTTAAGACGTGAGTGATCCTTTTATTTTCACTATGAGTGAGTCTCACGGCAGTTTCATGTTTAAAGTATTCACCTATACTTTGTGAACAAGCGCTTGGTTCTGACGTTTTTGCCAACCCTCAAGCCCTCCGCTGCCTTCAATGTAATTTCTTTTGGCAGCCCAGTTATTTCCGGCCATCTTGGTATAAAGAGTGTCCCAAGGATGCACTTTTGGCAATCGAACTGCAGCCACCGAAGCCCTGAGTTTGGAAACATGGAAGGACTGCGCAAAATCTCCATGCTCGTGAGTTTTTATCAATAAAAAAATATTATAAAATTACGGGGATGACACTAGTTTAGGTAACGATTTGGCAATTTCATGAAGCTGTAAAGATGGGTCTATTAATTAGCTTGCGTAATATTCCTAATTCAAATTGGCATACCGTTATTTCGCATAATTATTAATTCGTTTATCATTAAGTCACATGTTGTTACACATTTAATTTATTTTAACCGTATTATTAATGCGCATAATGAAAATTGACATAATAATAACTTGGCATAAATGTAATAAGCATAACGTTACTTTGCGTAATTAGATCTGAGAAGTGAACTATTACGTGAAAATATCTATCATCGGGCTGTTACAAAATAACTATAAAATTAAAAACCCCCAACGCTATTAGGTCACACATTATGTTTTCAAATAAAGTAAGCCCGCATCCAAATCGGTTCACTCTTTTAAGAGCTATGATGCTAACGACAGACACACACAAACACACACACACGCCGATAGCGGCGTAATACAAAATCATTTTTTCCGGATCGGTTGGCCAAGAGCCCCGTGGTGCAGTTGGTAGCAGGCTTGGCGCGTGTAGCCAGGAGATGAGGGTTCGAATCAGCGCACATGAAAAAACAATTTTTTTCTTTAATCTAACTACCAGCTCTAGTGACACAAGGCTAGTTTGGTTCAGCATCATCAGATCATCCTAGGTATTATGCATTTCTAGATTTTCCATAAAACTAATCAGCATTCCTTGTTACAGCTTATTTTATTGGCAACAGTACATCATGCAACGTCACACATAGACCCGAGAACAGCTCTGCACATCCCCGAGAAAATCATAGGAGGAGTCATAGATATCGTCCACAGCCACAAAAATAAGCCCGTACAATCCACCACCCAGCAATACCCAGCCAACACCCAACAGAACTACCAGTACCCTCAGTACCAGCAGTGGAATCAGCAAGGAAATTACCAAGGACAGAACCAGTATCAAGGACAATACCAAGGCCAGAACCAAGCTTACTACCCTCAAAATGTGGGAACGTACCCTCAGAACAATGTACCAGCAACCTATCCCCAACCAACGTATCCCGTGAATCAATACCCTGTCCAGAACGGTGGTACTCAAAGTCAGTTGCAAGGGCAATACCAATATCCTCAAAATGCTGGACAGTTTCAAGGCCAGACTCAGCAAGGGACCGGGATGTACCAAGGTCAAACGCAGCAGCAAAATCAAGTTCAGACAGGCCAGAACCAGTATCCCAGTCAGAACCAATTTCAAGGACAGAATCAGGCAACTGGACAGTATACAGGACAAAGCCAGTTCCAAGGGCAGAATCAATCTACAGGCCAATATGGGGGTCAAGACTCTTCAGGGCAGTTCCAAGGGTCTGGGAGCTCGCAGACTGGGAGCCAGGCGAGTGGATTCCAAGTATCAGGGGGTCAAAGTGGAAACCAGGGTCCTACTTGTGTGTGCCAAGCTTGGACGAAGCCAAATGCGGCGAAAGGCGACGTGGGCCCAGCTACTTTGGAGAAAACTGACAAGACTGACCTGTAACGCCTGGAGTAAATGAATAGCAAATTTTATCACGTAATAGTTTGCTTATAGAAAATTTTAGGAAAGTAAAGAATTATTTATTGCTTATTTATTACAAATAGATTAATTTTCTTGTAAAATTATACATTAGGTTCCTGCTGTTTTCTTTTGATCTCTTCCGTTAATATTTACAGCAAGGTGGTCTTTCTATTGGAGCTTTAATTGTTTGTTTGTGCAAAATCCTCATTTCTTTCAAGACTTACTGCGTTATGTATGTATTTAATATTCTAGTTTTAATAATTTATTCACTAGTTAAGTACATAAGCAAGTTTTAGTTGGTAATGCAATTGTAAAGGAATAAAAACTTATAATTTATAAAGCAATATTAAACGTTACTTTTATTGACAACCATGAGGGAGTTTTGAAATCGCAAAGAGAAAAGTTTCCAAACCTCCTTGGGCCCGCGTGGGAATTACGGCCCATGCCTTTTCATTCTGAGAGGAGAGCTGTGCCCTGCCTGCAGTGTGACGTATATGTATAGGCTGGGATGATGATGATGATGAAAAATAGGGAATTCTCTTTTTCTTCATCAAAATCAATAGTGTTCATGATTTCGAGTAACAATTTAAGTATAGTTTATAAAAAAAACCGCTGTGTGACGTAAGTGCATAAAACTGTAAAAACAATAATTTATACAAGCATTGACATTATTCTTATCCAAACTATTATAGTTAGTAGTTGCTAAAACTCTTATGCTGAGGGTCCGTTGCCTCGTAGGGAATCAGAACCTACCAAACTGACTCAGATTGGTGGACACTCAGATGACTTCTACAGGAAGTAAAAGACACGTGTCAAACGATAGTCAAAGTAAAAACTCTTATGCTTCGATAGGGATGTTGACCCCACCAATCAACTGACGTACTTTTTATGAGCTGTCAAAACACAACTCTCCCATAGAGTTTGAATGGCAATAGCAACTTAGGACGTCACTTGTTCGCCAACTCAATCAACGAACTATTTATTAGTTTTAAAGCAACAAAAATTCTAATTTTGCAGAACAGTTAATCGAAAATTAATCTGGTTTTCAGGGCTAAAATAAAGCGTTTTTTTACTGGAGTCGTCTTCGAATTATTTTTTCAATGGCGTCAACATCCCTATTGTAGGTTGCTCATAAATATGTCCCATAGCTTTTATGTCGTCGAATTAAGGTATGGTACCCTCACCGGCAAAAAATTTGGCCCACAGCCACAGTCCACCTTTCATACAAACGAGGTCACTTTGATGTCTTGGTTCTCGACTAGGCGGCGCTTTGGCTGTGATCTGATGATGGCTACTCCGAGCATTGATAAAGGACATTCAGAGTTCCTAAGATACCCACCTGATTGAATCTGCATTTAACACGGAAATTATACACATTTAGAAAAACAGCTAAAATGGCAATAAAATGAATGAAAATCTCAGTGCTGTACAAATTCTCTCGCTGTGGTGTAAACTGGTTGTTGAATCAGTTGTGTGTGTTAGAAACTCTGGGCCACCATTATCGATACTCTATGGATATCCATCATCAGATCTCAACCGGGGCGCTACCCTGGCTTAGAAATACTAAGGCATCAAAGTAGCCTTCGTTTGTATGAAAGTTGGACTGTGGGCCAAATTTTTTGCCGGTGAGTCTATGTAACGATGGGAGGATTAAATCGATACTTATTTTTGCACTTGACCGTACTGTAAATTGCCTAGGGAAAAACCCCCTTTAAAGCAACCCTCTGGAATTTCCCATCTAATATTCGACAAAAGTAATGTATTGTTATTAAGTTATTTAGTGTAGGTAGGCATCATTCTAATTTAAAGCTGCATTGTCCACTCTCGCGTATGTTCGCGATTTACCAGAAACACCAGCATAATATCGACCTTAACTCATCAAGCTTTCCGTATATAAAATCGGTATTTAATAGCATGGTAACTTAGATAGTATTTTAATTTTATGTTTACATCTTAGGGCAAATTAAGTTTTCCGCTTTTTTACTTCTTTTTCTATTTATACCTAATGTAATTTGGAGCTAATGGCAAATATTTTTGTTGTCAATTGTTAGATATTAGTGCATGCGGTGTCCTTCTGTAAGTGATGAGGCACTTAGTTTTAATTTGTACATGTATCTTTTAAGCATTTGAAAAAGTGTACTTGTTGTTGAAGGTCCTAATAAATAAATAAATAAATAAATAAATAAATAAAAGGGGAGGTACAGTTGCGGAATGAAAAGGTTCGTCACTTTTCGGCGTTATGTCAACGAGTTAAGATCGAAAAGTGACGAACCTCTTCATTCTACTACTATACTTTAACAATATAGTATTTTCCAGTCTTGATTTAAAATTCGCAACCGTATTACATAAGCTGAAAGGTTTAAAGTCGATTGATGTCCTAAAATTGCAATAGATATTTTTAATGGATTAGACAGAGCCTTGGATACACTTTAATATTCTTGAGAGTGATTTTAGCTGAATTCTTTGAATTATAATTCAATTAAGGGAACGTACGTACCGACTCTACCGAAGGATTTATAATCTAAACTAGCTGACCCCGCAAACGCTGTTTCGCCAATCACCTAGGGGTATAAAAAATTAGCCTACGACCTAATCTCAGACCTACCGAAATTTACCGAATGTAGAGAAAAAAGTTTTATAAAAATCGGTCAAGCCGTTTCGGAGGGGTTCGATAACAAACACAGTGCCACGAGATTTTTATATTATTACTAGCTGTTGCCCGCGACTCCGTCCGCGAAGAATGTGGAGGGGGGGGGATAAAAAATAGCCTACGACCTATTCTCAGACCTACGGAGTGTAGAGAAAAAAGTTTCATAAAAATCGGCCAAGCCGTTTCGGAGGAGTTCGGTAACAAACACCGTGACACGAGATTTTTATATATTAGAAGATTATTAGAAGAAAGAAGAAGATTTACCAAGCTCAGAGTTGTAACTTTTGGAACATGTAATGTAATTCGATGTTTGCAAAATTGAAACAGCAGCCATTTTTTAACCGACTCCAAAAAATGAGAAAGTGTACCTAATGGTACGTTTGTACTTTATTATCTTTTTTTTGCAAGGGTACCTACCCTAGATACTTACCCTTTGGATCTTCATAAGAAAGAAGGTATTTTTTTTAATTAAGGAAGTTATTGAGTTGATTTTTTTGCTCAAATTATTTCAAAGTTATGAGATGAAATGGTAATTTAATGAGCTGCTGTGAAGTGTATTTTTGGTTAATTAGACTAAGTAACTATTTATACCCTAAGTTTAAAGCGCGGGAGACCTAGACATAGACATAGCTTGCGCAGATTATACCAAATCAATTCTTCAAGACCAACAACCTGACACATTGACCAGAGCAGACGCATCAAACTTAGTTCCGCCAATTCTCAAACGAAATCCAACGCTAACTGCATGGAATAAAGTCTTCTCCAAGCGCATTAGCTATGGTGGTAATTTCGCAACCCTATTCGGAAACCGGCCTACATAGATCTACCTCACCCTCTTGTTCACGTACTTTGTAAAACCAAACGAGGGGAGATGCTACTGGGTGAAGGGGTCTTGCAGTTTGGTTATTCAGAAACTAGGGCTGTTAGCATGCGCGCGCCGGGGTTGTTACGTAATCGTTACGTAAGAGGGTTGCAGGGGGTTCTAAGGGTGTCCAAGGGGGAGGGTGCGGCGGGGAGGGACGGCACTGGGGCGAACTGGCCGACAATCGATTTAGTACCGCAGTCGGGCAGAGACTGGCAGAGAGTAAGAACATGGCGGACAAGACTAAGGTTGTGGAGCAGTATTACTCGCCACCTCCAGACCTAGGGAAATGGGAGTCGTTGAGAATCTTCTTGTGGAACTCGGAAACCGGCCAGTTCCTCGGCCGTACCGGAACCAGCTGGGGTAAGTCGTTCGAATTTCAAACAAAGACATTTTCTAATTCGATTTTTTTTTCTTTTAAATTCGAACCGGTGTTTCTTCCATCAGCCTTGTTTAAATATCGTGGATTTTCAGCCAGCAATTTGTAATAGCTGAATGGAATGTTCCTGTCATTCTATTGTTTTCATTGAAACTATAATTGAGGATGGCGTTATGTAATACGCCCTTTCAGTTATTGCTTTTCATAATTACTGGCGCCTTCGTACATAACTATGAGTTTTAATATAAATGTTACATGGTAACATTTCATCGAGGAGCTCCATATAAATGTTTAGTTAAACTTTCAATTGATAATTCTCATGCAAAAGTTCATTTGCCTCTGTTATGTGATAATGATATAAAACAGTCGGTTTATTAACCTAAAAGGGCAAAGGTTATTTCATAATTACTTAGACTAATCAGATATCAAAATAATATATATGCTTATTAGGTAATCGGGAAAATTCGGGTGAAATCGGAAGCGTTCGGCTCACCGATCCGGATTATCGGAAGTATCGAATAAACGAAGTAACCAATTTAAAGTGAATAAGAACGACCTTCGTAACAATATTGTTAATTGAACGTTATTTAGTTAACAGAATTACAAATTTCGCTAAGTCGCGTATCTCAATGATCTGTTGGCCTCTGTCCGATCTCTAAAAAAAGTTTTGGACAGTGTTTGGTTTCCGCCGACTTTCATTCAATATGAAGGCATTTTCTTGCTGTTTTTTCAGGGTAAGGTTTAAATTTGGAACAGTATTAGGGTATAACGATTTCCCGGGCTGTGATTGGTCCGCTGCGCGGATTACCGCGCCGATGCGCGCGCACCGTCCTTCGCCCCATCGATCCAAGGACGTCTGGATACTAATGGATATTACTATAACTATTCTAAGAAAAGTAGAAGACAATACGAAATCTATCCAAATGTATAAAATTCAAAGTCCTGACTGAGTGATATAACGCTCAGCCCAAACCGATGAAGCTAAAGACTTGAAATTTGGCACACATATACCTTGAGTGTCATAAAGGTACACTAAGGCCGGGGCCGCACTGGTAAGGCGACCGGCGACGCGACGCGACGGCGACTAAATCAAACATAGTTTTTTTAATAGAGTGATTCAAGAGAAAGGTTTATATGTCTAATACATGCGAACCCGGGGCGGGTCGCTAGTTTAATATAAATTAGAGTCGGTCAGATGACGCGCTTGCTCGTTTGCCTCCCTCTTGTAATAAAAAAAAACTAAAGATCATTAGCGGAATATTAATTATTCTATGTCTTAATGCAGATATTTATCTATCTGTACCTCAAGCTTCATCTAAATCCGCTCGGCCGTTATTTTGTTATTGAACAAACATTCATACATCCAAATATCGAAAATTTTCACAAACTCTCTCATTTATGATATATGATATTACAAGATGCAATAAAGTGATAGGCGAATATAGGATAATTCACAATGAAGTTTTTTCTCATCCGTGAAATTGTCTCTTACGACTACTTAGGAGAATGGACCCAAGCGAAGGGTGCATATTTAATGTAATGTATGTAATGTACTGTGTAACTGAATGCTACTTAAATTACCACAATAAATTCTAACAAATATGATAATTTAGATGCAACTGCATCGGTAAATTGAGGGAAATAGCTGCAGTCGAGAAAATTGAACCGCATATCGGCCCAAAAGTTCTCGAATGGAGACCACGGACTGGCAAGCGCAGCGTGGGACGTCCACCAACGAGATGGACGGACGATCTGGTGAAGGCCGCAGGTTCAGGGTGGATGCAAGTCGTTTCCTACCGTAATGATTGGGCGTCAGTGAGGACGGCCTATGTCCAGCAGTGGACGTCCTACGGCTGAAATGATGATGATGATATCGGAGTTCGGCATTTTCGCAATCAATTTCACAATGATTCCTTTGGCAGATGTGAACTGTGAACATGATATTTGGAGCGAAAAAGTACGATCTTCAGTTTCTTCTACAGTAGGTACCTTCGTGCTCTGCTAAAGAAATAAACGTAGTACTTATTTTTTATAAATTAATTAACTCCAGTCTTAATTCTGGGAACTTAACACCACACAAAATTCTGATGCTTTTCGAGTTCATTCTCAAAGCAAAAATCCTTCAAAAATCAAAAAGCATACTTTCGTTTCCCAGACAACATCATGTAGGCTTACACATCCCGCTTGGGCCCAGTTCAAACTGGGAACTTCACACACCATTGAATTGCTTCGCAGATCTGTGCAGGTCCTCACGATATTTTACTTCAGCTTAAAACCAAATTTACAAAACGAATGTTTTTTATATGTCTGATTTAATGCGATAAAGTTACAACTCCAGTAATGCTCTATCTATTATACAACTCCAGTCAATTTATCCGTATGATGCAACTTCATTATAGGCGGCGCGGGCGCACCTCGTAGGGTTGCCACTTTGTTAGAGTATAACTATTGCCATTCACGAAAACGCGTGAATTTGTCAAAATTAGACCTTAATAACATTGTAATAAGAGTCACGCCACGCGTCATCATGAATGACTCGATCTATAATACGAAATTTAAAATTCGTATCGTACCATCCCTCTTACTCTTCGGCTTAATATAGGGATTTTGATTGATACCACCAATCATCTGACGTACTTTTTATGAGCTGTCAAAACACAACTCTCCCATAGAGTTTGAATGGCAATAGCAACTTATGACGTCACTTGTTCGCCAACTCAATCACTATTTATTGTTTTAAAGCAACAAAAAATCTAATTTTGTAGTTAATCGAAAATTAATCTGGTAGTCAGGACTAAAATAAAGCGTTATTTTACATGAGTCGTGTCTTCTAATTATTTTCTAATGGCGTCAACATCCCTATCGTTAACGCACCGGCATTTGCGAAGTTCAAAAATCGAATTTCGGAATCTATCCACTATGCTCTATGATTTATATCTACTAGTATTGCAAATTGGAAATTTTCCTCCAATTTGCTCTACGAGCTTTAGCGATAGAGCACATTGGGGGAAAACAGTTTGTTTTTCCCTACTAGTTGGAAAGTGACAGTATGTAAAAAAAAAGCCCTTCGCGGCCTACTTACAGAACAGAATGAACGTTTTTATTCTAATTGATTTTGGGTACCTACGTGACTAAAAATTCTCACTCGTTAGTAATCCCCTACTTACGGTCCTTGATGCACAACGTACTATAATTTAAATACTAGATGAAAAAACCCGCCTGTATAATTCCCGTTCCCATAGGAACTCCGGAAAATTACATACCCTATGTCACTCTCGGAACTGAGACGAATCTAATGACACCTCACACTTCAAAATCCATTGGGTCATTTAGGCTGCAGGGCGTGCCAAAGAATGATACATATAGGTATACATACATAAATACATAATCATAATCATAATATTTATTTTGCTTTAAACGTGGTACAATAGATGGTTTAACGACCGCCTTAGCCTAGTTTGTAGTGACCCTGCCTACGAAGTAAGAGGTCCTGGGTTCGAATCCCGGTAAGGGCATTTATTTGTGTGATGAGCACGAATATTTGTTCCTGAGTTATGGATGTTTTCTATGTATTTAAGTATTTATTTATCTATATAAGTATGTTTATCGTCGTCTAGTACCCATAGTACAAGCTTTGCTTAGTTTGGGACTAGGTCGATTTGTGTAAGATTGTCCCCTAATATTTATTATTTATTATTATTAAATGGATAGATGGTTAAATAGATGGTTTGGCACGAATAACATAACCCTCCTTCGACAGTCGGGTGAAAAGAATCTAAAATATGTAGTTAGCTAGCGCAGTTGGCATCCCTAGCCTATCAATAAAAGACGAAATAGACTTCGTGATTTCAATAAACACTAATCGAAATTATCAAGTGACATTCACGATGCTCGCGTCATAAACGCACATCACACAACTTTCAAGTTAAAAAAAAAAACTATTTTTGAGGCTTCAGTCCCATATACGTCCCACTGCAGGGCACAGCCCTCCTCTCAAATTGAGAGTGCTTGGGCCGTAGCTCCCCCACGCCATACCCATACCACAGGCCATACCCCCCAGTCCCTCTACCGCGCTGGCGACGACTCACTTAGACGGTCTTGCTATAGTCTCAATGGCCTAAGGTAGTATACTCCATTGGATCAAACTGCTCCAACTTTATGAGAACACACTAACTTGTACAAAATACCGAGCTTCAAACTCGATTGTTAAAAGGAAAGATATCAAATCAAATCAAATCAAATCAATAATTTGTTTGCTTAAACAAGGTACAATAAGATGATTTACAGACAAGTTAAATAGCTTCACATGTTTTATCACAAGGACATGCAAATATTTCCTAGTTACCTATAGTTAAGTGTATCGCATGCACAAAAGTAGTTACAATCAAAAACATCATTTAAGTATTCTTTGATTGAGTAATACGCCTTAGACACTAAGAATTAATATAACATATTTTTAAATTCATTCATATTTTCCAATTTAACAATTTTAACATGAAGATAAATGCACTTTAGTGCATTTACCTCAGTCACTGCGCATGCCTGAAAACCTGTGCCGTGACCTAGCCTACTTTATACCACCAAAAACATTTTGTTACATAGACCATCTATTTGATTGTGAAGAAAACATTAATATATAAGGCGTACTATAAAATTAGATTTTTCAGAACTGGTATAACGTAGTGATTATATTATCTTTGGGTATAACTTGATATCAGGTTAGAATAGAATAGAATAGAATAGAATAGAATAGAATAGAATTTAATTTATTGCCACAGCATAAAGTAAAATACAGAAAACTTATTACATAATTAATTAATATTTAAAAAAACTAAACTAAAATTAACACTGTGCCATTAGTTGTGGCAAAGGGGATGCACTCAGCGTATGCTGTGAGTCAGATATCCACAGGAGGCCCTGACTGGCACAGCGCTGATTTTCAGTACACCCCCTTAATACATCCCTGTTGTCAGTCGACGGGTGATAAATGATGAAAGCAAGTTTAAAAAAAAATATATAAATCATCATTATCATTGTTTTATGGGGCACCCTGTATAAATTTACTCAGTAGGGTTGATCCCGATCATATCTCTAGAATCATCCCGTATGTTTTCTAATAACCAGGGGCTAAATTCAGGAACGGCCCAACACGGCTTGCGAGCGGTAATTCAATCGGAGAAGATAGGAATGGGTTGAGCTTGGGATGAGCCCTATTTTCCTGTTAATTCGCTTTGTAAATAAATAAACAAATAAATAAAGCTCATCCCAAACTCGGCCCAAACCTCTCGCAAACCAGTGATTTTTGGCGTTCCTGAATACCAGTTCAAACCAAACCCAACCCAAACGATTGAATACCGCTACCAAACCCGTGAAGGCCCGTTCCTGAATTTAGCCCCTGTAGTATCATTGGTGCTTTATTTTTAGGCACACTAAATTAAAATTGTCGTCAATGTCGCCACTCTCATTATGGTGCTCTAATGAACGCGGGTGCGAAACGACGGTCATTAGCACCGGATTAGGCGCAGGGTCGCGTGCGCACACCTAACTGGTGACTTTGTGAGCTGCGCCACGCAAAATGGCTGAAATAGCTCCACCATTTTGGAAATATTTTCAAAAACTTATTCTAACAAAGAAGGATGCGACAAAAGTAACCGATAACTTAGTACCGTGCGAAAAGCCAAGTTAACTATAACAATTCCGAAAAAAAAGAAAAAAAACCATGGCACATACTCCGCACCACGAAAGGAAAAAGCGGAACCCTTATAGGATCGCTTTGTTGTCCGTCCGTCCGTCCGTCTGTCAAGGCCCTTTTTCTCGGGAATGCTTGGAGGTATCAAGCTGAAATTTATATCAAATACTCAAGTCTACTGTCGCTTAGAGCTGTGAAAAAATCAAACTTTTAAGCCAACGCAATCAAAAGATACAGCCGTTTATGCCGCAAATTTCCGCAAATTTTCGAAACTTGCAAGGGAATCAAAACCTAAAGGGTACTTCCCGTGAACTCAGAATCTTGAAATTTGGTACGAAGTAAGGTCTTATAGCACAGATAAAGGAAAAATTGCGAAAATCATAATTTTTTTGTCTTTCTGTCTATATCAGTAACCAATCTACAATGATCCCACACTGCGAACATTTTGCTTAGGAGCAGGGGCCTGCTAAGACTGGATGTTCATAGATACACATAAATTTTTACGGAACCCTCGGTGCGCGAGTCCGACTAGCACTTGGTCGGTTTTTTCCAAAATATCTTATATCAAAAGTGATATGTTATGTGACTCTATTATCACTTAACCCTTTGCCCTTAAACCATTTGACAACCCTGTCAAGACATTCGATTTTGGACCGTAAATGTTGCTAATTTGAATCGGGTTTGTTTTCTGCTTGACGGCAAATATATGTTTCATATTACTACAAATGTATTATTATGCAATATTTTTTTTAAATAATACATTTGTAGTAATGTGAAACATCTGTAGTCTTATTGTTTTGCCTTCAAAGCCTCTGGCTATATTTCAGCGCCATCTAGATTTAATAATCGAACTACAAAAAGCGCGGCCGAACCGTACTATGGCGACTGCCAATCCAGTCTATATCATCCTTGCCTATACTATATCCAGAAGAAATTACTATTTTAGAAATAAATCTCTTTATGACTAACGTTGATTATGAATTTATGAAGAATGATACATTGTTACTTTATTAAATTATAGGAAACCAAGGTGCGACAACAGCGACAGATGGAGACTCCCTTAGCTTGACAGAGTAGATAGTGAAAGATTTAGCATAAAAACGCGCATTGTTAAGCAATGTCTCGTAGCTTTGGATTTCTGTCTACAAATGGGAATGCATCGATTAGTTAGGAAACTACCAATAACGCCACTTGGCAGTCAATTTGTAGAAACGATCCGTCTTGACCCGAATCGGCGCCCGGAAGAAGCTTGCCATATACTCTCGAACCAACTGAATATTTAGTGAATACTTAGAGAACAAAAGTGTCCCAAGTTTTTTTCCGTTGAGTTACCATTTTTCATAGACTTTACATGACCTCTAAATGGAAGAGTCGAAAATTAATATGGATGTTTTGGGACACTTTTTTACGATCGACGATCGTACCATCGACAAAGCTCGTGGTTCTGAGCAGAAAACACACACAATTTTCCAAATTAAACAAAAACAATAATTAGTTAATTAATTTTTTTACATTTGTATTTATTTGCAGCTAAAATCCTCCTGTTCTACGTGATATTCTATGCCGTGCTCATCGGCTTCTTCGCCGGGCTGCTGGCCGTTTTCTACCAAACGCTGGACATGAAGATGCCCAAATGGCAGCTGGACAGCTCCCTGATTGGAGCCAATCCTGGTTAGTACAGACATAAAATACTTTAGATTATTTTATTTCACACAAAAAAACCGAAAAGAAAAAATGAATGCTGAATGCTGGGGCTCAGGATCAAATCCAGGTCTTCGTCAATCCGGGACCCGTTACACCAACTCGAGCTTACCGATAAATTAAATTCGGATACCAGGAAGTAAACATTCTGAATTAGCTATTTATACAATCAAGTGACAGACAAAACACCAGTAAAATTGGAGTTGAAAAATAAAAATACAAAAAGACTCCAAAAAACCAATCTTGAAAAAGATGGCTTAAGAGCGACATCTCTTGGTCCGGGTGAGCGGATAGTTCCGAAGGAGTGTTCTCTCGTTGAGAGTATTAACATAGGTGTCGCTAGTATCGCTGCAATAAATGATTAAGCAAGCTGAGCAAGGGCAAGGCGTCTAGGCGGGGGGAGCGTCTTCATCCATATTATGTGGTTAGTATTCCATTGACTCGCACAAAGTGGAAATAGGTACATAAGTTGGAAGCAGTCCACTTCATCTTTTCTAATACAAATTGCTAAGGAATGGAATTCGCTACCGTCGTCTATATTTCCAGATAAATACAACATAGGGCTCTTCAAGGCTAGATTGAATAGGCATGAACCAGTGAGATACACCTTTGGCCTCATCTGCACTTTTCATCAGGTGAGATGGAGTCACGGGTCAATTTTATGCGAAAAACCCCTAAACCACCGGCAAAAAATTAACATTGGTCAGTTTATAACTAAAACTCTTGTTCTGTCTCCAGGTCTTGGATTCCGACCAATGCCCGACACCGCCAACGTGGAAAGTACGCTGATCTACTACCGCGCCAACGACAAAGGCTCCGTGCTCAAGTGGGCCCAGGCCATCGACCAGTACTTGGACCGTAAGTGACCCATGATCCATCAACCAACAGCCATAGTCTGTCCACAGCTGAACGAAGACCTTCACGTTATGCCACGACGTGCTAATTATTTAGTGGCATATTTAAAATGCATACATAAAATCACGCCTGTATTACATTTACGTTTCGAGACCATTTTTAGCAATTTTATGTTCAAAGACAAAAGTGGTATATCTAATAGCTAATAGTGACAGGTTGCTTGCTAGCCTATCACCTACAATATTGGCTATGTGCGAAGCGGGTGGTGGGGGTACAGAAAACGATCGCAGCGCACAACATGGCAAAAATTGGAAGTAAATGGGGAGGAAATGTTGTCAACGCTACTCGGCGCCACCGTCGTGCACGTAGCCAATATGTACTTTAATCTATTTCCTTAGTCGCTTCTTACGACATCCACAGAAGAAATGGAGAGGTGTATTCTAAACTCGACATCACACGGGGAACGGGGAAGAGTAGACCATGATGTGATTCTTGAGAATTCCTACAGCAATTTAGTACTGCTAAAATCTAATAGATCATTGGGTTAGAAACAAGCTGTTAACAAATCCTTGTGCGGTATGTTAATACTAAGCTTGGGTACCGAAGCCCAAGTAAAGAGAGTTGGAAGTTGTTACGCGTTCGTTGAAAAACTTCGATTTTTTCATGTAGAATACACAGCGGTTTCTCTAATTGATGGCTAGATGGCGCTCGAGGTCGGTAAAATTTGTTTTCAGTATTCGTGTATCCTCATCCTCACAGGTGGCGCTGTAATAAAACAGCGTGATACAACATTCTTTCTCAAAGTCCCCATATCTATCGAAGCGGAATCAACGTCTTTGTCGCTCTTAATGCGTTGACATAAACGTTTTTCCGATCGTTGAAGCCGATTCCCCGTCGACAGATATGGGGAGATCCTAAGTGCCAATACTTCCTCAGAATACCGCAAAAAGGGTAGCGGCAGCGGGGAAGCGCAGGGCGCCGAGAACCGGGTAGCCTGCGGCCCCAACACGGGTCCGCTCGGGGAGAAGCAGGTCTGCGACGTGCCCGTAGACGACTTCCACCCCTGCACGCCCAACAACCAGTACAACTACGAACAGGGGGCGCCATGCGTGTTCTTGAAGCTCAATAAGGTGAGAATCGATTCCTACAAATTTAATGTTATAAAGAAAGAAAGAAGGAAAGAAAAACATTTATTTATAACAACAATAGCACATACACAGGCTAGAAGTACAAACATAAACATACATGTTAAAAGCTGTTATAAAAATGTCTCGGCTCAGCGTGTCGCTGATTAAAATCCAGCACTGGTTCGCCGGGCCACAGTAAAATCTCGGAAGGCCACACAAAGCAGACACAAAAATAGTCAATTAAAAAGTGATTGTAAACGTATAAGTTTGGATGAATGTGTTGATGTTTGTTACTCTTTCACGATATTAAAACGGTTTGATTCTGATGCAATTTGGCAAGCCGGTGAAGTTAGAGGCACATGAGGTAGTTTATCTTCAGCCTCTAGGCTGGACAGGCACCTGTTATCATGATTTAATCATCAGTTAACTCACTTGCACGTTTGCGATTATATTAGGGGCCCATCATTATTATAAAAACCTAAAGACGTCCATTGCTGGACAAAGGTCTCTTTTTCTTCCTACCTGTTCCTATCCTTCCTATCCGTTGGGTCAAATACGCTCCAAATCGTCCCATCATCATCATCTATCTTTAAATATTTTTATTGTTTGTGTTCTAGATTTTCAACTGGAAGCCAAAGCCTTACAACACAACGGAAGATCTCCCGGCCAACATGCCAGACGATCTCAAACAGCACATCAAGATGAACGTAAGGAGTCATTTTATATTTCCTTGCCATTGACTATTTCTAAGCTTTCTTATTATCAAATGTGGAGCTTATAGTTTACGATCCGTACTAGAGGCGACCTTCATCCATCTATTTAATGGATGGAAATAATTTTATATCATATTTAAAACACTGTGCAACATGTCTACAGTGAGTTGGCTGAAAAAATCTAATTAAAAGCTGTTGTGGATGGTTGGCAGCGGAGGAGCAAGTTAGCTAAGGGTGTCGAACTTTCTGAATCTTGTAAATCCTTGTATAATCGTACAGAATATAAGGGTCATATACAGCGAAACAAAATTTTTCTCTCCTGTGGTCATAAAATAGCGACTCTGAGTCAAAGATTTAATTAAATGGGCTAAGCGAGTGCAAGTTGTGGGAACACGCATGTAGACTTGACTAAAAAGTATCAGCTAACTTTTGCCATGAGCACAGAGACGCGAAAAAAATATGTGTATAACCCATAATCAGCTCAAGATCTGGACTTTAATGAATCTGGCCATCTCTGGAATAATTATCAATCGTTCGCATCTTTTTCAGGCTGGCAAGGCTGACGCGAACGCCGTGTGGGTTTCCTGCGAGGGTGAGAACCCCGCTGACAAGGAGAACATAGGCCCAGTGCAGTACATCCCGCGCCGCGGGTTCCCCTCCTACTATTACCCCTTCACTAACAAGGAGGGGTACCTCAGCCCGCTCGTCGCTGTGCTCTTTGAGAAGCCTAGGTGTAAGTGGTCTGACTTAGACATCTAGAGATAGAATAAAGTGTCAGTTCTTGTGCAGGGTGTCTCAAAGCTCAATGATAACCTGGTTCCGAGCGGGAGGAAGTTACAATAGTTCTGGAAAAAATAAGGAAAAAAATCTAGCTGCTTTATCGTCCCGATTGATCGACACCTCAGGGGATCCAAGAGTTGGCACGTCCTTATACTAGCAGATTGCCCTTAAGGTTCCAGGGGGTAATGTCGCCAGCATCATGGGGACCCTGCCGCAATCAGACTTTTAAACGGGGTTTTCTTTTTATAATTTTGTGTACATTTTTGGTTAGGTAATTTACTCCATAAATAAATAATTCTACTCTTATTTCAAATTCAGCACATTTTACACCACTTTCGAATGGTATTTTCAGATGATGTGATTGCAAAAGACGGTCTCGCTCACATGAAATTTAAACTTGATCGGGATTTGTCTATGCGCTAATTCATTAAGTCTTCCAGTGACTGCATTTCTGATTCGTTATTTATTACAGCGGGCGTTCTGATCAATATCGAGTGCAAGGCGTGGGCGAAGAATATCTTCTACGACCGCTACGAGCGGCGCGGCTGCGTACACTTCGAGCTGATGGTAGACCGCGGCTAAGCGCGCGACTGCCACTCTGCCAGGCAGCCGGGGCGGCACCCGCAACAACTGGGCTGGTTGGCATGCACGGGACCAGCGAGCTGGTTGAGTGTTGACTGCAGTATGCCTAGACAATTGGCTTTCTACAAACGATATTTAGAATATAGAATAAACTAGAAGCAGGGTTACAATGTCCGTGTGCTGTGTGTGACTAGTCACAAAGCAAAAAAGCGCGTGGCTAAACAATAACGGTCCGCTAATAATTATCCGCTGAAGGAATGGCAGACAAAACATTACTCGGTATGTGGTCCGGCGCTTCCCATACAAAATAATAAGATGATTTTGCTTGTGGTTGGTTTTGTAAAGTAAGAAGACGCTGACACGACTGAACACGTCAGTACCTATATTTGAGCGCGTCACACATCCCATCCCAATGCTGGATCAGCACTCGCTTACGAGAGTACTAATTTTGTGACTTCCATGACAGTTGTTTGCACTATTTTTTGCACTATTTCTGGTTTATTCTCTATTCCAAGTAACAAGCATTGTAGCGTGATCTGAGGTGGCGTAACCGCCGAATAGCGACCTTTGATGTTATGATTGGCATAAGTATAAAAACCAATCGAAGTTTACCAAGTCCTAACTGAAGACCGAGGCCTTAACGTTTGTAGAAATCGAAACGCTCAATGCGTTTGTCACTTGTCTAGGCACAATAGGCAATGACAAGGCAGATGGATACGATACGTGAATTTCAAACGCTTTTGCATGACTTGTTTCATGTCCATCTACGTTTTTTCGATTTGCAATGTGGTTGACTTGTTGTACGTGGCAGATTAACAAGTGTATAGTAATTACGTGGGGATCATTATGGACTGCAGTTAAATCAGTTCTATGAAGAGCAATGCCTTAGTCCGGTCGGGATTGTGGTGTAAATGTAGTAAAAACGTGTAATTTGGAAAAAACTTGTGGTTAATCTGCTGCTATGTTAGGATGTAATTTTAATGTGATTGTTAATATTGGTGTGTATTTCATCGTGCCAACTTTATTGTGTTCGAGCAGCACAGTTGTTGACGGGTTGCGATGTTGTCATCGTGGGGTTATTTTGACTACCAACTCGGTGTGCTGTGGGCCCGAGAGCCGGTTGACCAATTCACAGGCACTCTTTGATCATGGTCACTGGACAGCACATTGGGTTGGTTCTCAAATACATGATAGAACAGGTGAAGTCTGTAGGTCACAATCAGGCGACGCTGCCCGCCATAGCAATAGCCATAGACGGCGTTTATTTATATTCGTTTTAGAATAAGCCAGAGGGCGTTTCAGTTTGTTTGTCACGCTTCAAGTAAGATAAAAAGTTTTATTGATATTTATTATTAATATTTAAATTCTGGACGGACAGTCAATAAACACGCAATAGTTGGTTCCAATTTAGTGGTCGGCTGTGTTTTATTTATAATCCTTATTTCCGGATCCCTTGTTTCCCATAATTACTTTTACCATAATTTCACTTGCCATACAAACGTTTGCCATAAAATATACTTATGGAACTGTGCTGTGTCCGGATTTTTTATAATGTCGTCGTATAAATAAAATGCAGTAGGTTAGGTTAGGTTAGTTTAATAACAATTCTGAAATAAATTACTTTATATCAAATGAAAGTTATGTGAAACGTTACATTATGGCATATGAAATTCCGGCAAGCGCGGACCTCCTTATTTCATATTCTAATAAGTAAAAAAATATCACTCAAAGAGCAATGGAGATGGCTATGCTTGGACTTACTCTGGGAGATGGAATCAAAGTTAAAGGATCCGCAGAAGAACCAAATTAAGTGATGTAGGCTGAAGAAGTTCCAAAATGACCTAAGTAGCAGCCGGTGGGGCACTTTGTTCCATGAACTGATGGTCGTAGGGGGCGATGTGTTCTTGAGTGGCGGTCACTTGCCGGGAGACGTTGTGCGAGTAGACCCTCCACAAGGATGGGTCTGGTAAAGGTCTTATGAGTCGACCAACATGGGGTCTTTAAAGGAGGCCTACGTCCAGCTTCAGACGTCTTTCAGCCGACGATAACGATGATAAAATTTAAAAAGCAATTTCACACCAAATCCGAAAATTTAAAAGTGCAAATCTGGGAATCCTCGATCTTCTGCTTGTGGGGAAATAAGTTTAACCCATGCAGTAGAACAAACAAGAAGAAATATCGTAAATTCTGCTTTGTACCGAAACCTTCCCAGGCGTATTCATACTCAATTTGAAATATAAATAAATAAATAAATAAATAAATATTAGGGGACAATCTTACACAAATCGACCTAGTCCCAAACTAAGCAAAGCTTGTACTATGGGTACTAGACGACGATAAACATACTTATATAGACAAATAAATACTTAAATACATAGAAAACATCCATAACTCAGGAACAAATATTCGTGCTCATCACACAAATAAATGCCCTTACCGGGATTCGAACCCAGGACCTCTTGCTTCGTAGGCAGGGTCACTACCAACTAGGCTAAGGCGGTCGGCGGGGGGCGGTAATATTGGCGATTATTGGTTATATTATAGCTCCTATTCGAAAAAAGTACCTTCTGAACCAGTAGCATAATTGGAACTATAGCTAAACCGTTTAAATGAGTCCTCGCTCGCGCGGTATGACAACAAAGGGTGACAGTGTGCTAGTACAACCGTCAACGTACTGTCGATGTTATGTATGTGTTAGAGAGAGCGAAAGAGAGAGAGACATAGACAGAAAGAGATTTACACATGTTCGATACACAGGAACAAAATATTCGGAAGGAAAAGATTACAATAAAAAATCATCGAATAGTAGGTATAAATTGGGCCTCACTCACCATAGCTTAAGATGGATAGTAGATCTATTACAAAAAAATCTTGTTGAGGTTCTTGCTGGATTCGTCTCAACAGTGTTATTCCGGACCGGTGGTAGATTTTCCGACATTTATTATTTTTAATATTTTTTGTTTATTTTACCTGTATAATATATATTTAACTTTATAAAAACGTAACCTAAACCTTGTAAAAAAATAGAAAAGGAATGCTGGGGCCGGGGATCGAACCTGGGACTTCGTAAATCCCGTAAAGCACCTGACAAATTAAAAATACATGTTTTCTTTTAAACAGTGACTCTCGCGAGAAGCTAAAGATGTAGTACGAAGTTTTTTGTTGGCTATCGACGAGGAACAGCGGCTGCAGATACAAGCGAGACTAGAGCGGCGGCTGTTTAGAGCGCGCGCAGACAGAGAGCGGTCTGGAGTTCCGCGTTCCGCGTTCAGAGTTCTGCGTTCTTTCGAATGTACTAGGTCCATTACAACAACGCACACAGCAGGCGGTCAGACCGCGGCGTTCAAAACGGAACGCCGCGTTCTTGCGTTCTTTTGCCGCCGAGACAGAGAACGCCGCGTTCACCACGATGTCTGAAGTTACAAATACAGAAAAACTAAACTAAATCAAATTGGTTAGAAAAAGGAGATTATAATATTAAGTGATGTACACTACAAAAATCGTGACAAAAAGCAGATACTTGTCTTGAAATGGCCGCGTCAAGGGATTCTTCTCGTGTTGTGTTAATTAGGTGCACCCAATGTTTTCTACTTTTTTAGAAGTTTCTAGGCTCCAGAAAATCAATGCTTCTTCTTCGAAAGATGAACTTACTAGCGACATATTTTACACATACAAAAACATGGAACGCATGAATTTGACCGCCTCTTGTTAGTCTAAGAGCTAGCGACCAAATCGGTCATGTGGCTTCAGCTGTATTGAAACTCCGTTAGCTACTTCCCTGAACAACCTTTTCCGATAATCTTCGTGCTGGCACCTGGCAGGCCGCGGGCGGTGGGTGCGGGTGTAGTGGGGTGGATAAAAAAAAAGAAAAAAAATGTGGGCTCAGCGACCTTAATTTTTTTTCAAACAGTTGCTCTGTACGCCCTGTGCACCCAAAAAAATTTTAAATCGATCGGGTGGTGGGAAGGGGTTTTGTGCATATTTGATTATCAGCTGTTCTTGAATGAATCGTTAAGTATTTAAGGAACAGCTGATAATCAAATATGCACACACACTGAGCACATTTTCGAACGAAAACCAACGATTTCAACATTTTTTTTCGATACCTTGTAACGCCTAAAAATCTGAGTAGGCGTTTGGGTCATATTTCTACTGTACAGAGATTAATTAGTCGTAATGAAGTCTCATTTGATGCACAGTCTCTGCGTGGTTCTTTTGCCAGAGGTACTCCTACTTGCTACTTTGTGGATTCCGTATCGTAAGGCCTCGGCCGACACGGATCGGCGCGCCTACAACGTCGAAGTTAAGACGTACTTACCGTGGTCTCGCCATACGGGGCGAAGGCCGCTGGTGAAGGCGACACGCCCGGGTGCTCCGTTATGAATCGTCACATACTTTGTTGATCCTTTTATTACACGGACACTCGTAGGACACTCGGTGGCGTGGGGCCCGGCCGCCGACGGACCAGGCGTAGCAATTAACACCACTTTGCCGCCGGGCGACCTCGCCCGGGGATCTACACTTTACGGTATGACTGTGTACCACTTAATGACTAATTTCTACGATTATATCGTTGAATAAACATAATAACTGGAGCTTCACAACGCGACCCGTGTTGTGATTCGGATGTCACGTTTGACAGGTGTCAGTCGTGACGTTTGTTCCCACTGCGATAAGACCCACCCGCCGCGCGACTATACACCGGTTCCCGGACGAGCGCGCGCTTCGGTGTGTGGAGGGGCTCTAGCGGCTGGCGAGTTTTGCACCTGGCGACATTGATGACGCTCGGAGCCTTTCACTTTATCCGTGGCAAATGGCTGATGCAATCTCGGGAGCGTAAACTAATTTACCAAAGAAAGTCTATTTGTTGTCCCAGTGAGGTGATTCCCACTCAGGGAAATTCCACGATGCCTGATTGCTAGCCTCAGTTAAAGGCAAAGGTGAGCATTGAATATTTCGAGTTTTGTTAAAGTGCCGCGTGTACGGGGCGGTGTTCAGCGACTAAGTTCCGTTATTTGTTTTAGATTTCGTTCTCCCGGCATGTAACTGAATAGCCACACTTCAAGGCTCCGCGGTCCCGAGCTAAAAGGCCATTTTTAGCACTTCCTACTTAACTTCTCAACTCCTTGGGATGCTCAACCGGTAAGTTTTATTTCAATCATAAAAAAACATAAACCCACGCTCGACACGTGTGGTTCACAGTTTGTATCTAAGGATGTATTTTTGTTCTTGGCAGGGCGTCGTGCCAAAACTCCGCAGTCCCGAGTATAAAGGCTATTTCCCACCGTCCGTCCTAACCTCTCCAAGTGCCTACTGGTGAGTTCGTTAACCTCCACGGCCGTGACCCCTTGATGTGTGTGTTTTTTAAACTAGTGTCTAAAGTGAATTGTGTTAATTACAGGGCGAGACATCCACACTCCGCTGTCCCGAGTATAAAGGCTACTTTAATTCTATAAACGCCCGACTGGTGAGTACCTCGACTCTTATAAACAAGGTCACCCCGCTCAACGTTATGGGTTGAAAGTTTATACCTGATGTTTCATCTTGATCATTTCAGGGCTTCAAGGGATACCCCCCCCCAAACTCCAAGGGAGACCCCGAGACTCCGAGGGATATCCAGCGACCCAGCAATCGAGGGAACGACGCGGAGAGCCGAAGCTCGCTACGGCAGGAGGGGACCTGACCGCGGTTCGGCCGCGCAGTCTTACATCGCTGGAGGTAACCTTCGACATTACCTGCTGCCCGGGAGGACACCTGGAGGATCTCAGTGTGCTGTGGTTTCCCTGCACAAGGACGCGTGCGGAAGCCAATCTATGCCTTCGCTTTGCTTCTCTTTGAACGTCAACTGCTCGTGTAACTAATCCACATATCTCGTGCAAGTCAAGCGCCTCTTTCGTTTCACTTTTCTAGAAAGGGGACGCCCTACCTAGAAATACTGATTCTGTTTAGCTGGTTTTAAATCTAGACAATGTTAAGCATGCATGTTTTTTTTAACTATTATTCTGAAATGACTACATGGTATACCTTTTAGATAAAGTGTAACATTGGTGGGAGGTCGATGTAACCTCGGGGCCTCCGCCCTCAAATAGTCTTAAGTACTAGTATCAATCCTAAAACGGATTTCTGAAGGTTTAGGTAAACTGTAACTTTCAGTTCCTAGAATGTAACCTAAAGTGGTTGAACCTCTTCAACCCCTTTCTCTGTATTGACTGACTGGTTGAAGTGATAGTGAATTGACTCACGAAAATTAAGTAATAAAATACTCATGAGAACGAGATAGTTGTTTACTTTCTCTCTCTCACACCATCCTGTTTGTGGCGGTCACTTTCTTTACGGCGCCCAACACTCCTGATCAAAGTGACCGGCCCTCGAGCCGAACTGAACGCACTCCCTGACAGTCATACAGCCTGGTTAAAATAAAGTATTACAGTGGCGTTCCCAACGTGTGGCTTGAAGGATGGTTGTTGAGTCTCTTGTTCTCATGGGTATAGCGAGGTACATATGTGGATTAGTTAGGGTCCTGTTTCTGACGGACGCTTGCGTGTTACCTAAGTGCTATAGTGAACTTTCCTTTAAGTGAATACTTTTATAATAGTGCTTAAACCTATTGACTTTTCTGAACGGAAACTAACAAGTGCTTTTATACTGAGCTTAAGCGTTTACAAGCGTTATGACAACGTACTTTAAGTGAATACTTCTAAACTGGTGCAAAAATCTTACAACTTTACTTTACTGAAATTGGCAAGTGCTTCTCTACTGGGCTAAAGCCTTTACTGTTAACAAGCAATACTAAGTGTCTCTGGCCCTCGTGCCAATTTGAAGTTTTTACTGCTGCCTAACTGATAACTGTTTCCGGCCCTTGAGCCGCTTTTAAGTTCTTACCTCTATCTAGCTAATACGTATTAAGGCATATTATTAGTTTGTAAGATGGATCTACCAATCAAAATTGAGTGGCTAACCAAAGAGGAGCTTGCGTACGAACTTACTAACTTACAAATACCTTTTTCCGCTTCCGACACATGCGTTAGTTTACGTAAGTTGTTTAGACAGACTCGCTCTCTCATCCGACGAGGTAGCCTTAAGCCTGGTGTTGACGCTCCGACTGACATAACGGTTGAACTGGCTGCATGCCGCACTGCTATCCAGGGTCTTGTGAAGGAGGTGTCAGATGGAGGTCTGCTGCCAGAGTCTCGACGAGAAAGGCTGGTTGGACGAGTAGAGTACTACTTGGGAAGGTTGAATAGGGTCACTGGTTTAGATGGTGATGTTCAGGCCCTCAAAGGTGAGCTGGTTCAATGCCTCTCAACTCTTAACCCCGAGGGGGATTCTTCGGATTCCGAAGTGGAGGTCTATAGCTCTCCGAGCAAGCCCGCGCCTACGGTGACGTGCCGAGCGGAGCCCCGCCACAACTTGGCTAGCTTGAACCTTAGATTTAAAGGCGATACTTGTGTCCGTGCCTTCGTTACACGGTTAGAGGAACTGAGGCAGGCCCGTGACATACCTGAGCGGGTGGTTTTTAACGGCTTCCCTGATATATTGGATGGACCGGCGTTGTTCTGGTACCGTGCCAATAAAGGTAACTTCTCTTGCTACGCAGATATACTGACGGCTCTTAAGTCGGACTTTGACATACCGGATTATGACTTTAAGCTTCTAGGTGAGATAAGGGCACGTACCCAAGCTAGGCACGAATCTATTGTTGTATACTTATCCCTCATGGGCGCACTCTTTTCACGATTGACGGTACCGGTAGCAGAAGCCGAACGCTTGGACATTCTTTTACGGAATATTAGACCCGAATACAGCCGGGAACTCGCGCTGATTGATGTCCCCTCAATACAGGAGCTGAAGTCGTTGTGCATGCGTCTCGAGCTTGCAGCATCGCGCTCATCCAACTTTGCCGAACCTTCTTCATCAGGTTACACGGTGGCGCCGGACGTGCAGGTTCGAACACGCAATGCACCGGCTTCCCGTAGGCACGAGGTCGCTTCTATTGAGAAGTCTGCTGGTACTTACTGTTTCAGGTGTAAGCAGGCTGGCCACAAAACCAACCGCTGCCAGCGATCCCGCGAAGTGGTCTGCTTTTTGTGTGGTAATCCCGGCGTACGTACGCCTGATTGTCCGAAGTGCAAGGAGGGTGCTTCTTCTTCAAAAAACTAGATTGCCGGGTCCCGCATAAAGTCTGCGTTGCGCGACCTCTAAAAACTTGTTTCTTACCTTCTGCCGACGATTATCGTCCTTACTTGACAGTGCAAGTTCTCAATGTGAACGTTTGCGGCCTTCTCGATTGTGGCGCAGCGTGCTCCGTGCTTGGAGCGAACGCACATGTTAAATTTCTAAAACTAAAGATTCAAATGTTGAGATTCGACCGACCGCGTGTCCTACGAGTCGCGGACGGCGTCGACTATGTCTCTTACTTCTATATGAATTTACCTATCCAGTACAAGGGAGAGGTTCGGCTTGTTTTATTCCACGTCCTGCCTGAGATTAAGCTACCTATACACTTCGGCATTAACTTCTGGCAGGCCTTCAATTTAGCACCGGATGTTCTCTCTTGCCTTCCTGCTAACGTCTCTTCTATTGAAACCATCGTGGGTAGTATTGAGGAGGATGGTTTGCGCGACTACGAGGAACTCACCCCTCAACAGAAGCAGGAGGTCGACTCTGTTAAGCAGTTGTTCGACAGTATCAACACTGATAAGGTAGGTTTAGGTTGCACGCCGTTGATACAGCACGTGATTGATACGGGTGATGCCCGACCCATCAAGCAGAAATACTACCGCCTTAGTCCGGAAAGACTTAAATACCTTGATGCTGAATTGGACCGTATGCTGAAGGACAAGGTTGTGGAGCGATCTTTCGGGGAATGGAATTCTCCTCTTACTCTGGTTCCTAAGGCCAACGGTGAAGTGCGAATCTGTCTGGATAGTCGCCGCCTTAATGCAGTATCCAAGACCGACGCTTACCCGTTGCCCTACATTAACTACATCATAGATAATTTACGCGATGCTAAGTATTTGACCTCTCTCGATTTGAGCGCTGCCTATCATCAGATTCCACTACATCCGGACTCTAAGGAGAAGACCGCGTTCACCGTGCCTGGTCGTGGCCTATTCCATTATAATCGCATGTGTTTCGGCTTGGTAGGAGCGAGTGCCACGATGCAGCGATTGATGGATAGTTTGTTCTCCGCGGAATTTGACAACAAGGTCTTTGCATACATAGATGACGTAGTTATTTGTACGTCTACTTTTGAGGAACACGTGAGCATACTGCGTCGGGTCCACAGGAAATTGAAGGACGCTAACTTAACCATCAACATGCAAAAATCGCAGTTTTGCCGTAGCGAACTTAAATATTTAGGCTACATGGTGGACCGCTTCGGTTTGCGCACCGACCCTTCCAAGGTCGAGGTAATTATGAATTTTCCGATCCCTCGCGAAGTAAAGGAATTAAAGCGTTTTCTCGGAATGGCTGGTTGGTATCGGCGTTTCATCAAGAACTTTTCTCAGGTCGCTCGTCCTTTAACTCGACTGACGAGTAAGAAATGCAAATTCGAGTGGACGGCGGAAGCTCAGGACTCTTTTAATACCCTAAAATCGGCTCTCATCACCGCCCCTATCTTGAAGTGCCCTGACTTTGGCAGCCCTTTTTATATCCATACAGATGGTAGCTCTTTTGCCATCGGCGGTATGTTGGCTCAGCGGATCGATGGTGTTGACCACCCTGTGGCTTATTGTAGTCGAACCTTAAATGCGCAGGAAGTGAATTACACGGCCACCGAACGCGAACTCCTTGCAGTCATCTACGCGTTGGAGCAGTACCGACCATATGTGGAGGGTTCCAAGTGTTACATCGTTACAGACCATGCTTCGCTGAAATGGTTTTATAAGCTGAAGAACCCGACCGGGAGACTCAACAGATGGGCTTGTCGTTTGAGCCAGTTCGACTTCGAGATTATACACCGGAAAGGTAAGGAACATGTGATTCCCGACACTCTGTCACGAATCAAGGTGGATTCTATTTCTTTCGACCCAGTAACTGTTCAGGACCCCTGGTATACTACGATGCTTAAGGGCTGTAGTGACAACCCGCGTCTCTTCCCCAACTTCACGGTCACCGACGGGAAATTGTTTCGATTGTCTAAGAACAAGTATAGCCTTACGTCTAGTTTTGAGTGGAAGCTGGTGGTCCCTAGTGAACATCGTCAGGAGACCTTGCGACAGTACCACGATGAACCTACGTCCGGGCATTTCGGTGTTGCTAAAACTCATAAACGCCTTAGTGCAGATTACTTCTGGCCGAACATGTACGCGGACGTGGTGAAATACGTGGCTGCCTGCGAGGTTTGTAAATGTTACAAACCTGCCAACACTGCTCGCGCTGGCCTAATGGGAAACCCACGCGTAGTTACTAAACCATGGGAGGCCATATCGTGTGACATCTTGGGTCCTTTTCCTCCGTCATACTCTAGGAACCAATACCTGTTTGTTTGTGTGGACTACTTTAGCAAGTTTTCTTACTTGTTTCCTTTACGTAATGTCACGGCCAAATCTATTGTTAAGTGTTTGGAAAAGGGTGTCTTCTTGCAGAACGGGGTCTGTAAATATATTTATGTGGACAATGGTCCGCAATTCATTTCCAAGGATTTCAGAGATCTGATGGCCAAATACAATGTCCCTAACATCTTTTACAACCCCCGTTACCATCCCCAAACGAACCAAACGGAGCGTTTGAACCGCGATATTGTCCGCGCCATTGCCTCCTACGTGCGTTCTGATCATCGGAAATGGGATCAGAACATACCCGAGATCCAATGTGCCCTCAACACTGTCGTTCATGAGAGTACGAAGTTTACTCCCTTTTACTTGAATCATGGTAGAGAAATGGTGTTGGATGGAGCTCTGCTCAATCTCGATGTTCCTGTGGACCCGGTGTCCGTTGTCTTGGAGCGCGAGCCATTTTCCTCTAACTTGTCCCAGTTGCGCAGTATTTACTCCACAGTTCAGAGTCATCTCAGGAAGGCCTATACTCGGAATGTGAAATATTATAACTTTCGGAAGCGTCCCATTCAGTTCGAGGAAGGTCAAATTATCTATAAGCGCTGTTTTCCTTTGTCCAACGCTAGTAAGTACTTTAGCGCCAAACTCTCTCCTAAATTTGAAAAGTGCGTGATTAGCGCGAAACATGGCCCTTTGGTTTACTCCTTGAAGTCTATGGAGGGTAAAGCTCTGGGGAAGTTTCACATCAAGGACTTACTCGAACGTGGTGAGGATCAGCCGGAAGGCGATCCTACACAATAGGATAGGGAGCCAAGTGAGCGATCGTTTTTACCTTTCTAGTTCCTAGCAAGGGAATGCTACGTGAACGTTAGGTAGCTTCGCGTTCCACGGCACAAATTTTTGTTCTGTGTTTTACCTTTAAGACCCTTACAGATAAGAATCGTGTTAGCACACTAAGTATTAAATGACCGGACTTGCAGGAGAACAATTGGAAGGAAAAGATTTGTCCTGTCTGTTGGCTATGGAATGTAAAGATTGTAAAGAAAGCACATGAACAATGGTTCATCCCGGGAAACCATTGGCATGAGATAGATTATAAGTTTGATATGTAGGAGCCATAGGATTAACGATAGTCTAATCGTCCCGTCCCGTGCTGTTTTAGGTTACATAAGATGTTGTAAATCTTAAATAGGTTAGATTTAGGTCGGTAAGGCCATAGTGGCAACCGTTACTCGAGCTGTAAACGTTGTCAAAGTTTACATCTGCATACCTTAGTTGTGAAATGGACGCTCTGACTCCAGATGATGTCCTATTTCAATATTTCATAGTTCTGTGTTCGTCCCTACACTTATTTAATACTCTCTAAGGATCTTTCTCTGACGGTCTCAGGCTGTGTGTCACGCCCCGTTCTCTGTTAGGAATACTTCATCTAACGGTCTTAGGCTGTGTGTCACGCCCCGTTCTCTGTTAGCAATAAACTTCTGATTGGTTCTTACTACTATTAAATTCTTACTTGGCTATGTGTCACGCCGAGTCTATTCTCTTGACGTTATCCAACGTGTGTCCTTTTCAACTATAAAATGAAAAAGGACTACAAACTCGGAAGTTCCTAGTGTTAAGTTCTATTAAAGTTCCGTAAGAATGACACCAGGTGCCATTAGTGTTCTGATGAATTTGACTCATCGAACTCGAAGGTCATGTGTCAAATAAGTTTAGCAAGTAGGACTTGGTGATGGGTTACTGGAAAAATGATTTTCTCATGAGTATTGTTAGGTTTGCTGAGTTTCATTTTCTTTCAGAGGGTGAATGCTCCCCCCTCGCTCCGAGAAGAACTCTTCTCTAGTTGGTAAGCTGTAGTAGGTCTGGAATGGACAAGTTACGCTTTCCGTTAGTGACCCCATTCCGGGCCTATGATTTAATAATCTTTCCCTAAATGGCAAAGATTTCTCGTTAGAGAATAATACGGTGACGTGATGTCGTCATCAAGGGTGAATGCTTCATCCCTTGTTCCGAGAAGGACTCTTCTCTAGTTTGTAAGCTGTAGTAGGTCTGGAATGGACAAGTTACGTTTTCCGTTAGTGACCCCATTCCGGGCCTATGATTTAAAAATCTTTCCCTAACTGGCAAGGATTATACATGAATGCTGGCCTCGAATACTTTTATGGGCAAATTTTTTTTGTGAACTCCGCAGAGAGGGGAACATAAATGGTGTTTTCATCTGACCGAAGGTAATATCCACGGTCAAAGGCCAGAATAGAACCCGGGACTCCATGCTGCCGACCTCTCTGGACCATTTGTTGTCGTGCCATACTGCCATGTATTGCCGTGATTTAAGTCTGACCACTCTGGTTTAGAACGAATTGAGCTAATGGATGAATTTTCCAGGTTTACGTTACCTTTATCTATCTCGGTATCTCTTTGACAGCCAATGGTGGAGGTGGGTTTGGCCTTACACATTCTTATGTGTACAATAATTTTATTTCAGAATTTATTCAAATTCTGAAATAAAATTATTTCTCCCAACTGAAACCCTACTGTAACGCCTAAAAATCTGAGTAGGCGTTTGGGTCATATTTCTACTGTACAGAGATTAATTAGTCGTAATGAAGTCTCATTTGATGCACAGTCTCTGCGTGGTTCTTTTGCCAGAGGTACTCCTACTTGCTACTTTGTGGATTCCGTATCGTAAGGCCTCGGCCGACACGGATCGGCGCGCCTACAACGTCGAAGTTAAGACGTACTTACCGTGGTCTCGCCATACGGGGCGAAGGCCGCTGGTGAAGGCGACACGCCCGGGTGCTCCGTTATGAATCGTCACATACTTTGTTGATCCTTTTATTACACGGACACTCGTAGGACACTCGGTGGCGTGGGGCCCGGCCGCCGACGGACCAGGCGTAGCAATTAACACCACTTTGCCGCCGGGCGACCTCGCCCGGGGATCTACACTTTACGGTATGACTGTGTACCACTTAATGACTAATTTCTACGATTATATCGTTGAATAAACATAATAACTGGAGCTTCACAACGCGACCCGTGTTGTGATTCGGATGTCACGTTTGACAGGTGTCAGTCGTGACGTTTGTTCCCACTGCGATAAGACCCACCCGCCGCGCGACTATACACCGGTTCCCGGACGAGCGCGCGCTTCGGTGTGTGGAGGGGCTCTAGCGGCTGGCGAGTTTTGCACCTGGCGACATTGATGACGCTCGGAGCCTTTCACTTTATCCGTGGCAAATGGCTGATGCAATCTCGGGAGCGTAAACTAATTTACCAAAGAAAGTCTATTTGTTGTCCCAGTGAGGTGATTCCCACTCAGGGAAATTCCACGATGCCTGATTGCTAGCCTCAGTTAAAGGCAAAGGTGAGCATTGAATATTTCGAGTTTTGTTAAAGTGCCGCGTGTACGGGGCGGTGTTCAGCGACTAAGTTCCGTTATTTGTTTTAGATTTCGTTCTCCCGGCATGTAACTGAATAGCCACACTTCAAGGCTCCGCGGTCCCGAGCTAAAAGGCCATTTTTAGCACTTCCTACTTAACTTCTCAACTCCTTGGGATGCTCAACCGGTAAGTTTTATTTCAATCATAAAAAAACATAAACCCACGCTCGACACGTGTGGTTCACAGTTTGTATCTAAGGATGTATTTTTGTTCTTGGCAGGGCGTCGTGCCAAAACTCCGCAGTCCCGAGTATAAAGGCTATTTCCCACCGTCCGTCCTAACCTCTCCAAGTGCCTACTGGTGAGTTCGTTAACCTCCACGGCCGTGACCCCTTGATGTGTGTGTTTTTTAAACTAGTGTCTAAAGTGAATTGTGTTAATTACAGGGCGAGACATCCACACTCCGCTGTCCCGAGTATAAAGGCTACTTTAATTCTATAAACGCCCGACTGGTGAGTACCTCGACTCTTATAAACAAGGTCACCCCGCTCAACGTTATGGGTTGAAAGTTTATACCTGATGTTTCATCTTGATCATTTCAGGGCTTCAAGGGATACCCCCCCCCAAACTCCAAGGGAGACCCCGAGACTCCGAGGGATATCCAGCGACCCAGCAATCGAGGGAACGACGCGGAGAGCCGAAGCTCGCTACGGCAGGAGGGGACCTGACCGCGGTTCGGCCGCGCAGTCTTACATCGCTGGAGGTAACCTTCGACATTACCTGCTGCCCGGGAGGACACCTGGAGGATCTCAGTGTGCTGTGGTTTCCCTGCACAAGGACGCGTGCGGAAGCCAATCTATGCCTTCGCTTTGCTTCTCTTTGAACGTCAACTGCTCGTGTAACTAATCCACATATCTCGTGCAAGTCAAGCGCCTCTTTCGTTTCACTTTTCTAGAAAGGGGACGCCCTACCTAGAAATACTGATTCTGTTTAGCTGGTTTTAAATCTAGACAATGTTAAGCATGCATGTTTTTTTTAACTATTATTCTGAAATGACTACATGGTATACCTTTTAGATAAAGTGTAACATTGGTGGGAGGTCGATGTAACCTCGGGGCCTCCGCCCTCAAATAGTCTTAAGTACTAGTATCAATCCTAAAACGGATTTCTGAAGGTTTAGGTAAACTGTAACTTTCAGTTCCTAGAATGTAACCTAAAGTGGTTGAACCTCTTCAACCCCTTTCTCTGTATTGACTGACTGGTTGAAGTGATAGTGAATTGACTCACGAAAATTAAGTAATAAAATACTCATGAGAACGAGATAGTTGTTTACTTTCTCTCTCTCACACCATCCTGTTTGTGGCGGTCACTTTCTTTACGGCGCCCAACACTCCTGATCAAAGTGACCGGCCCTCGAGCCGAACTGAACGCACTCCCTGACAGTCATACAGCCTGGTTAAAATAAAGTATTACAACCTTTCCACTGATATTTTTGCATGGCTATTTTTTTGGGGCTTACATATAAATTAATCTCGCGGCAGAAAAAAAGCCAATACAGCTGAGCCCACATGAAAATTATAATTATTTTGGTCTTTTTAATTAACGCTGGCAACTCCTTCCCACCACCCGATCGATTTAATTTTTTTTTGGGTGCACAGGGAGTACAGAGCAACTGTTTGAAAAAAAAATTAAAGTCGCTGAGCCCACATTTTTTTTAATTTTTTTCCCCACCCCACTACACCCGCACCCACCGCCCGCGGCCTGCCAGGTGCCAGCACGAAGATTATCGGAAAAGGTTGTTCAGGGAAGTAGCTAACGGAGTTTCAATACAGCTGAAGCCACATGACTGATTTGGTCGCTAGCTCTCCGTCTATGTGTGCGTTGGAACTCTCGAGCGGTCAGTACCTCTACCATGAGTTACACTAGTTTACAGTGACCGTACTCGCTAGCGACGGCGTAAATGATTTGTATGGAGAATTGTACTTCCGTAAGTGACCGCTAGAGGCGCTGTACACAATTCTCCATACAAATCATTTACGCCGTCGCTAGCGAGTACGGTCACTGTAAACTAGTGTAACTCATGGTAGAGGTACTGAACGCAGAACTGAACGCGGAACGCTGAACTCCAGACCGCGCTCGTCTGCGCGCGCTCAGGCTGGACAGTCACGCTCTAGAATTGCCCGACAACCTATTTAGCGAAAATTTCACGGATACTATTCTTGTAGCGCGGTGTGACAAAACATTTTCAGAATAGATAAAGTATTATAATGATGCTATTAAAAGCAACATCAATCACCTGATTAAAATTGTTAGTAAAAAATTAAAAATCTACACTCCATTTTGGAGCGTATCCTTCTTTCACATAATTACATTTATAATAATTTAATTTGGTATAACGTCGTTTGAGATAGAGGTAATAGGTAATATGACCCTAGTAATATGTACCCTAGAATTTAAATGTAGTGTTACTAGTATGTACTTTGAACGCCTGCTTACCTGCTAAGTTGTAAGACTTACGGGCTGTATCCCCGTAAATTGCCCGTATAGCGTCTCCCCCCCTCCTCTAAAATCTAAACTATAATTCGAATATTTAAAAAAAAATCATGATGGGATCAAATAATTATATCAAACTAAGAAGGAAACTATAACGGCTAAGTTGGCTTGAGAATAATTAGTAGTTTAGAGTTAGTAAATAGCTGTCTGACCTATAAAATATAAGAAGTTCCGTACAAAATAAATACAATATCCTTAGAAAAATATTACTTGAATACACGTCGTAATGGCTGCGGGACCCATTTCTGGGCGTGCCCGTTACGCTCTTGGCCGGTTTTTTTAAATTATTAATTATAGCTTGCTTTATATGAAAATATACATAGATATGAACCTGATTACGTATAGAACGAACTGTAATATTTCTGATAAAAAGCTCAAAATCAACTCAAAATTAAAATATTCGTTAGTCTATAAGAGCTCGTAGCAATATCTACGACTTTGCAGTTTCGTAGCGTCTAGGATAGGCGCGTAGCTCTAAGGTAGGTATACTCAAAGTTAGAAAGAAGAAACAAAGAAAGGAAAAAATTTTGAGCAAAAATTTTTACAAACAAAAACCCTAATAATACGCGTGAAATAATACATTATACCTATTACTAAGTCGTGGTAAGCCTTTAACCTATGATATCTCAACATTGACCTATAATAACAACTAGACTCCCAATCACGCTCAAAAATTATCGGAAGCAAAAGCCTGCACACGCGTCTATTGTGCAGAGGCCCTACCACGAAGTGCATAATTCGAACTTCGTTTCGTGCCGTCCCGCTCACGCTAATGGTATTTATTACGAGAGTGAGAGAGACCGCACGATCCGAACTTCGAACTTCGAATTTCGTAGTAACCCCCCAGGCTTTTGGTTCAGTTGTGTTTCGACCGCGCGTTGATTACAACGTCACTTCTCGCCCCGTATTCGTATATGTCTCTTTCGCACCGTAATCAAACTCACGAGAAAAAAAGAGACAGACAGTCTAGCTTCCGCTTCGCATGACCACTCCACTGCAATCTTTACTCTTTAGGCGGTTTCCAGCGCGTGACGTCATGTCACTACTTCTAACGATCGTATTCAATTGACATTAAACATTACTGCTACGAAATAAGGTGTTAATTTGAATGAATGCTGTTAATGTTATCTGTATAACAATTTATACAGATAACATTAACAGCATTACGCATTATGTATACGTACACACAACGCCGCTCGGACGTTTTTTGAGGAACTTTTGTTAAGCGATTGGGAGTCTAGTTGTTTTATTGTACGTCAATGTATCTCAAGCAAAAAGAAACTTAATGTATTTTTATGTCTATACTAAATACTAACCAGGATTGGCTCCAATCAGGGAGCTGTCCAGCTGTCATTTGGGCATCTTCATGTCCAGCGTTTGATAGAAAAAGGCCAGCAGCCCGGCGAAGATGCCGATGAGCACGGCATAGAATATCACGTAGAATATAAGACTGTCAAGTGACTCTCGTCGTGTTCCAGCCTGTTGCCTATAGAAGCCATTCTGGAGGAAGGGTCTGAGCAGTTGTGCAGCGCGCGCGTACCGGTTACAGTGCCCTGCTTGGGGGCGCGCGCAACACCGGGCTCAACTGCCTTCTTCCTGCTTTTTCCCCTAAATTTAAGTCTAGGGTGAATGAGCATTTACTAGGCAAGCGTGCTCCATCGTTGGCCTCGACTTCGCTTTCCATCAAGCGTGATTGTGGTCAAACGCAATAAAAAACTATGATACTATTATTTACATTTTATATACGTATACAATAAACATTAATAAAAAGGACTAAAACATTATTATGAAGGAGAGAGAGAGAGAGAGATGTTTATTTACACATATTCGATACACAGGAAATACAGTTGACAGGAAAAGATACAAATAAAAATCATCGAATTGTATAAATTGGGCCCCACTCAGACAACTTGGGACTTCAGGCAAGGTTGCAAAGATACTGGCAGCCATTGAATAGCTAGCTTATCAGTTTTAGGTAAGAGATTTTAGTATGGGGGAAGCACGATGTCTCAAGATAGGTTGGTTAGACTGCGCGTGTATTGAGGTATTTTCATCGTATTACTAAAACAAATACCTACACATTTTCAAAATGTAGCAACACTACGCCCTAGAAAACATCTTGTTTTGTTAACATTCAAAAGTCATGACCTGCCGTGCAGTATTTACGTCGTACTACGAATTTATTTTATTTTTTAGAGACGACTTTGGATTTTTTTCTATCGAGCGAACTACAAGTAATCGTGTTTCGATAAACACTTGTTATAAGAGTGAATCCACAAATATCTTACACATGAATTTCAGGATTATAGCGTTGCTAGTAATGATACAGCACGAGATTTTAAATGAATGCAATAAATGCGTCAAAAGCTCGGTAGCCTTATCCTTATAGCGCTAGGACCCCACGGATCAAAGGGTCTCAACCTCAACACCGAATCGGACAAAGTCGAGTCATCAAGATGAAGTCCCGAGTGTGGAACTTAAAAAGATGCTCCTAATCATTCTTGCAAAGTTTCTTGAAATTTATGACCCATTTATTTTTATAGACGAAGTAACCTAAATTACGGTCGACAACCCAACGTCTCCCTGTTGACTTTGTGATCAAACTATTTATTTGAATATTTTCTCCCGCAAACATAGTATGTACGAAAGACTAAGTTTTCTACCACTTTTCGCTTTTATTTGTATGTTTCTAAGGTTGAAAATAGTTGGTCGATACTCTACGTAACTAGACTATCTATTCAGCAGAAAGGCAGTACTGACACAGTTCTGTTTTACGCGAAATCGTTGGGCTCTGGGTGATTTCACAAAATTTATCAACGTACATTCAATCGTCTTTATAAAACACAAAACTGTTTCTACATATGTCTGTTCTAGACTTTAAAACCATCTAACCGATGTGCCTCAGACCGGTTTTAATCAAAAGACAAAATGCGAAAATGGTTTGTCTATTAAAACCATGTATTAGGCACATTCAATCCAGTCGATTGCACGGACGTAGCCACAGACATAAGCTAGTATTACAAAAATACCAGTATATATCAGTACAGCCATAGCATTAAATATTATGCATATAGCAACCTTATGGTTAGTAACATAAAGGTGTAAGATATTTTGATGTCTTGGTATCGCACGTATAATTAACGCCTTGACTGTAGGTACATGGCTGTGGAATCTGTTACCGGCTTCTATCAGCAAACTTTTTTCGGGTGTCGTTCAGGGAAAGCTTGATGCAGTTGTGGCTCTCACAATTTTATTAAATTACCTCGTAAGTCCTGACTTTTTTTAACAAACATAGTGCTTCAGACCGAGCCGAGAATATCCAGTTCTATGATTATTTCTTAAAGTTCTCATTTCATTGACAAATTTGCACTCCACATAGTACCTACATTCGGCCGTAAGTCTTATACGGTGAATTTGTACTTTGTAATATAAAATACGCGAGGACTCATTGCTTACTATACGCTAGTCAGTTCAAAATAAAATGGAAATGGAACACTAATTTTCCAGGTTTTTTGTATTTTCATAAACCTAGTGTGATTCAGTAAACTATCTTTATAGGTACTTTACTAAATGTAAACAAACTCCACATTATGCGACTAAACTAAGAGTAATACGTCGAAAATGTGACGAGTGAAAGTCAATTACAAATATTGCATTTGGCTGGCTAACCCGACGCCATAACTTTTGGTCGTGTTGGCAGCTGATGTTTATTTACATTTAGTAAAGTACTTAAACCTTTATACTTAGTATAGGGATCCATTGTATTAGCCTCTAGAATCACCCCAAACATAACTCCCGATTTGTTAGGTAAAATGGCGTCTATTCGCAACCCCTCGGCGCCAAACTGTCGGCGGCTCCGACCTACTTTCACCCTCCAGGGCACTGCTCCGGACCCTCATAGGTCTCGTGAACTCTGAGCTTTCGCCAATTTTGAACAACTTCGTAAAAGGAGGATTCTTGACGCTTTTCACTAGTCGTTCAGCGCGGCCATTGCTATGCGGGTTGCATGGCATAACAAATTAAAATGTATACTCATCATCATCATTTACGGCCCGTTGTTTGATCAATAGTTAAACTAACTAATAGTCAAATTGTTATCTTTGCCATACATTTTAACTATTAGTTTTTAACTATTGATCAAACAACGGGCCCTTAGGCCTATGCGTCTATTTCAGACTAATCATGGCGTATTTCCTGTTCATACCTTTCGTGGCTGATAAGACCTAGGTACTTACTCATTCATTCAAAAAACAAAAAAAGTCAAAAGTCAGTTGGTCTAAAATGGCTATGCTAAGAATAGACCTTGTCATGTGTCAATTTTTTCATGTCATGCAATAATGAAATACAAAAAATCAAACGAATAGGTAGGTACGTAATCTAATTATTTCATTAACATACAAACAACCTACGTTACTTGATAGTTACATATAGGCAAGTATAAACTCCCCTCTAAATCCGCTTTGCACGCTATTCCCACATAAATCTAGCTATAGTTAGTAATGGCAGTACAAACTTAATTTAAGGTGTCGGAAAAACCCGGAACTACAATATTTAAGAACTAACTACAAGGACAGTAGCGCCGCTGTCAGCTGTGAAAATAAACTTGTTATTTGAAGCTATGTCATCAACCCCTATTTTCTCTATGGTTGTTTTTAATGTTGCGAAAAACAAAGACAAAGTTTTTTTTCAGTGTGTTACGTTAGAAGTTATTTTAATGAGATTTAAGGCAAGTTAAATTTAAGGGACCTCCGTCCCGAAATTTTGCAAAAATTAAACTTAAAAGGATTTTTTATGTTATAAAAGAGTAACTTTTAAATAGAAAAGAAATAAAAAAGAATATATTTGTTCGTGACATCATAGAAATTAAAATAAGACTAGAATAGAAATAAAAATAAAAAATACGCATATAAAGAAAGAAAGAAAGAAAATACATTTATTTACAACAACACAATTAAGACACATAAATATTTACATATTATTTATATCACGAACTGGTCCCACATCAGCAATCTTTTAAATGTCATCATTACTTATGTAACCGGTTCAGCGGTTTAAGCGTGAAGAAGTAACCGACAGAGTTATTTTCGCATTTATATTGCATTAAGATAAGCACTTTAAACATGTGTAAAGATAAGGATTAAAATGGTTCCTGACTTTTCTGCCCCCTCAATTTGCAACGTAGCGTAAAGTTTCAACATCTAATAACGTTAACGAGGTCGTTATAATAGCGAACCTAACCCTATTTTACACCCTACTGCACCTTAATCCATTACTGTGACATCACCTAGACTAGGTACAGCTTTGTAGGTTAGTCTTAAAAGTTGTCGTAGGCATAAGATACCTAGGGTACAATAATTAATCTGTACGCTTAGTATAAGTTTTCCTTCACTTCAATACTTCTCGATCGCGTTTACGTAAAAATTTCAATTCTATGGAAACATGTAAGCGCGCGCGCGGAGACGCTCTCCATGTTTCCCTAGTAATTGATTTTTTTACGTAAACGCGATCGAGAAGTATTTTGGTGAAGTAAAACTTATACTAAGCGTACAGTGTGCTTAGTATAAGTTTTCCTTCACTTCAATACTTCTCGATCGCGTTTACGTAAAAATTTCAATTCTATGGAAACATGTAAGCGCGCGCGCGGAGACGCTCTCCATGTTTCCCTAGTAATTGATTTTTTTACGTAAACGCGATCGAGAAGTATTTTGGTGAAGTAAAACTTATACTAAGCGTACAGTGTGCTTAGTATAAGTTTTCCTTCACTTCAATACTTCTCGATCGCGTTTACGTAAAAAATTCAATTACTAGGGAAACATGGACAGCGTCTCCGCGCGCGCGCGTCCATGTTTCCATAGAATTTAAATTTTTACGTAAACGCGATCGAGAAGTATTTGGTGAAGTAAAGACTTGTACTAAGCACACTGAACGAGTTGAGATTTTTATCATATCACTAAACGTGACTAATGAAATGATAAAACGAGTCGCCTTTGCGAGTTCGTTCCGACAACTCACTGACATGTAGGTAACAGGGATTTTATCAAATCGCTAAACAAAGAAAATCAAATCAAATGTAGTAAAATGAAAAAAATGAGTTGCCATTTTAATCTGATTTTGTCATTTCACAAGTTAAACAGGTTTAAGTTTTTAATCAATGACTGATTTTTTCTAGGGAAATGATAAAATGAATTCCCTATTTTAACATCCTGCGCGATTTGATCAATCCCTTAGAGATTTGTTCAAATTTCTGTTTTGGCCATTTCCCTGCGACTTTTACATAATTATACAGGGTGAAAAAACGAACGCTACATGAAAAGAAAGTACTGTAGGCTACGAGCATATAACCCCTAGAGACGTAGTGAAAGGAGACACTAATCTGTCGACTAGTCAGTGATTTATCAATGATGTATTTCCCGACTCCTTGGTTTACCGTCAGTTTCAACCATAAAGTATGACCGATGAGACAGCTGACATTTACGACGTAAAACAGCTTCAATATACGGCATCATGTCTTGTTGTGCAGTTAAATGGTGCGGAAACAACAGTAAAAAATGTAATGAAACAAAAAACAATGTTACTTTTCATCGGTAAGTCCATTTGTTTATTTTATCAAAATAATTACGAAAATTTGATTAGTTGCAACGCGGGTCAAGTTGGATTGGACTGGTCCGTCCCCCATCTTTTTCTTTCTCACTGCAATCGTGTATATCTATCTCTTATTATCGTAATTAGTCTCGTGTCGCCAATGACTAGTGTGGTGCGATGCATTTATTTTGTATTGTCGATAATTACCCACTAAATGATTATTGTATCTATTGATATCGGATTTTTTTTCGTGGATCCTATTTATTACTATTAGACTTCGTGATATTAATTATAATTCTTATTTTCGTGTACGGTCGAACAAATTGAATCATGACACAGGATAGAACCTTTTAATAATCAATTTCACTATGATTTCCATGACAAAAGTATGAGATGTCAACATAAAATTAGTAGCACAAAGGTCCACCCTGGGTCATGATTCAATTTGTTCGACTGTACCTGTATTGGATAGGTATAATGTAATTTTATTTGAACTATACCTATTATGATAATATTTTAGTACTTACTTAAGTTCAATAAACCATTAAAAGTACTTTTCAACTTGTTTAGTTTAAGCTTAAAATAAATTCAAAGTTGGCATTTAAATTTTACCAGAGTGTACTGCTTGAAAAACCTTTTTGCACAACCTTTTATCGATATCGATAGAAAGCATAGTCATTACGATGCACGCCCTAGCGATCGGGTTCGGAATACTTCGGAAAACTTCGAACCGATCGCAACTCCCCCCGCACCTCAGCTAGTTGACAGAATCGTTTCCTTTTAAATTCGCAGGCATTACGTCTCCAGGGGTTATATGCTCGTAGACTGTAGGTAATTATTGGAAATAGCAATGAGGTTTTTCTATGAGAGGCTATTTGGCGCTAGTATCGTCAGGTCCGTTTGACAACTTTGACATTTGTGGTATGGGTTTAACGTCAAATAGACCTTACGATACTAACGCCATCTAGCGATATTCCACCTGTCAGAAAACCCTCATTCTATTGCTCATTTTAAATATATGTGTAATGATGAAATTGTAATCAATTTTTAGAAAAAAATACTTTGTGCCAAGTTTCTTGCAGGCGTGGCGTCCGCGGAGCGGAAGACGCAGTGTAGGTAGGCCTCCAACAAGATGGAGCGACGACCTGGTGAAGGTAGCGGGAACGCATTTGATGCGGATGGCGCAGGGCCGATCTGTTTGGCGAGCCTTGGGGGAGGCCTACGTTCCGCAGTGGACGTCTTTCGGCTGAAATGATGATGATGATGAAGTTTCTTGCAGCGCATTTTTCTTGGCAATCATAAAAGACCCTTTAACACAGATTTTTTTTTATTCAAGAACTCGGTTTGTATTGTTAAAAATTATTAAGCATTCATTGCACTCATACGAGACATGAAGTAGGTATATATTTTTAATTTTGACTTTTCATTCTGAAAAGAAACCGATGAATCAAGAATCAGGAATGACATTTTCGAGTGATTTTAAAAAATCGATAGGTACCCAGGAATCAAGTGGTTCGCATACTACGCAGCAAAGGAGTACGCAAACATGACTCCCTGAAATAAGACCATTGGGGCATTGGACGTATTGGATTGGTCCCTACACTATGTAGTATATAATGTAAAGTATATACCTATGTTAATACCGCTGGGTTGTTGTCGGAGCGGCGCCAGCGCGGCGGGCGTCGGCGGAACGTCGCCGTCTAGAGAAACCCAACGCAGACGATATACATTGACGGGTGGGATATCCTACTCTATACTTATCTTTAAGGCCCTACCGAGCTTTTGGCGCTAATCGATTTTAGGTATTCCACGCAGTCGTGTATGTATTGTGTGCGTGAGAGCGGCTAGAATCAAAGCCGTGTGTAAGCGCGAGCGACACAAGTTGCCCGTCCAATGGCCGAAGGAGAACTAAAGCAGCACTCACGCGGACATGGGGGAAGCACGATGGCTCAAGATAGGTTGGTTAGACTGCGCGTTTTTTTAGGTATTTTCATCGTATTACTAAAAGAACTACACATTTTTAGGGTTCCGTAGTCAACTAGGAACCCTTATAGTTTCGCCATGTCTGTCCGTCTGTATGTCTGTCTGTCTGTCTGTCCGCGGCTAAGCTCAGAGACTGTTAGTACTAGAAAGCTGTAATTTGGCATCAATATTTAAATCAGTCACGCCGACAAAGTGATTGAATAAAAAAAAGTATAAAAAATTTTTTTAGGGTACCTCCCATAGACGTAAAGTGGGGGTGATTTTTTTTTTCTCGGCTAACCCTATAGTGTGGGGTATCGTTGGATAGGTCTTTTAAAACCATTGCGGGGTTGCTAACATGATTTTTCTATTCAGTGATCTGTTTGCGAAATATTCAACTTTAAAGTGAAAATTTTCATTAAAATCGGTCGTCCCCCCCTCTAAAATCTAAACTGTTGGGTGGAAAAATTTGAAAAATTCAGAAGGGTAGTAAATATATCAAATTTACTAGGAAAATTATAGCGGCTAAGATTGCTTGGAAATTATTTGTAGTTTAAGAGTAAATAGTAGCCTAAGGTATAAAACATACCTAAACTTGGATGATTCCGTACACATACGAAATCCTTAGAAAAATATTACTTGATTTTTTCGTAATGGCTACGGAACCCTACCTTGGGCGTGTCCGACACGCTCTTGGCCGGTTTTTTTAAAATGTAGCAACGCCATGCCCTAGAAAACATCTTGTTTTATTAACATTCAAAAAGTCATAACCTGTCGTGCACTATTTACGTCGTACTACGAATTTATTTCATATTTTAGAGACGACTTTGCATTTTTTTTTCTATCGAGTGAACTACAAGTAATCGTGTTTCGATAAACACTTGTCATTAGAGTGAATCTTCAAATATCTTACACCTGAATTTCAGGACCAGATATACTAAGCTTTGCTAGTAATGATACAGCACGAGATTAGATAAATGCAATACTTAAATGCGTCAAAAGCTCAGTAGGGCCTTAAGGGGTCTTAGTACAAGGGGTCATTTTGAAGGGAACAAAAATATTAGGAAACAAAAATTTCGGGTAGCTAAATCATACACTCATTTTCTAGTGGTGTGACTTTAAAAATCCAACTGCAGTTCGCGACGAAATAAGACATGCGCGGTTAAAATGGGACTATTAATAAAATTTCGCTGACAAGATCGACTTTTATTCTGGCGGGCGACTGGCATTGAATTTATTTTATACGAGCTGCTGCCCGCGACTCCGTCTGCGAAGAATTCGTTTATCACTATCCCGCGGGAACTATACAATTTTCCGGGATAATAAGTATCCTATGTGTTAATCCGGATTATTAACTATCTGTGTGCCAAATTTCATCAGGATCCGTCAAACCGTTTTAGCGTGAAAGAGTAACAAACATCCATCCATACATACATACTTACAAACTTTCGCGTTTATAATATTAGTAGGATTATGAACGTCTTTGAATCGAACTAAATTGTAAATAATTTATTAATTTGTTAAGAATAAGAATAAAAATATTCAAAAAACAACATAAAAACCGCTATGAATGTATTTTTCAGTAAAAAAAAACTTTATTTTCTACAGAACATGAAGCCACTATGGACTTTGCGATAGAACAATACTTAAATGGAATCTATAAATCATTTACAAAACTCATCATCATCATCAGCCTATGCTCGTCCACTGCTGGACAGAGCTCATGCTCGTGCTCAGTGGCGTGCCATGGGAGAGGCACGCCACTGAACACGAGCCACACTCATCCAGCCCTAGCCAGTCGCCTCGCGAAGATCATCGCTCCACATTTGCCGATTCGTGGTCTCCACTCAAGAACTCGTCTACCCCAACGGTTAACGGTTCTTCGGGTTATATGGCCGACCCAATGCCACTTCAGCGTGCTAAATGCGGTGGGCTATGTCGACAACTTTGGTTCTCTGTCGGATCACTTCGTTACGAATTCGATCTTTCAGAGAAACTCCGAGCATGGCCCTTTCCATAGCACGTTGAGCAACTTTAAATTTGTGTACCAGCCCTACCGTGAGTGTCTAAATCTGATTCTGATTTACAAAACTAGAAAATTGTAAAGAAATTTCCCCACAAAACGTGGTAAAATAATATGGTGTTAAAATTTGAAACGTTAATTTCGCAAGGCGGTAATGTATGCGAAACAACATGTCCGCACTTCCCTAGCTTCCCGTACATCTAGCCAGTCTCATCCCGCCGCCTGGCTGAATGGTCGCGTCCAAAGCCTAATCATGGGTCTAGAAAAAAGAACAGTGAAAATTATTGTCGTTGTTGTGGTCATCTTGATTATTCTTGGTATGTTTTTTACTTTTTGTTTATTTTTAAATTTAATTAAAAAAATAGATATTACTATTTGGTGATTGTTTCTAAATGTTTTTCTGGGTTTAGAAATGGCATTTTCTGGCATTGAAGCCCCGGGAAAAGAAAATCAATTATATTTATACTCATACTAGCTGTTGTGGTAGTACCTAAATTGAAAATGAAATGGGAATTGCATATTTACAAGTTAAGTATGAAGTATCTTTTTCTATTTATTTTTCAACTTCATTTTTTTATTACTTTTACGGTCATCCCGTGAAACCATATATTTCAAACTAAATACAAACTGAAATATAGATGCAAAGAAAAAACCCCAGAAAAAAGACCAATGCTGGGAATCGAACCCAGGTCCTCAGCGTTCCGTGCTGCGTGCTTACCCCTACACCATCATTGGTCTCCAGACCACCATCAGTGGTAGACCAGTGATGGTGTAGGGGTAAGCACGCAGCACGGAACGCTGAGGACCTGGGTTCGATTCCCAGCATTGGTCTTTTTTCTGGGGTTTTTCCTGTGCATCTATATTTCAGTTTGTATTTAGTTTGAAATAAATTGCATATTTTCCCGTTCCGAAGTAGCATAACTCAGTCTCCAGCCCTTCAACAATATCCATAGAAAAATCACGGCAATCCGTCGCTTATTTAGTTTCGACGTGAAAGATTGGACAAACAAACAAAACACACTTTCACATTTTTAATATTAGTATGGATGTCATTTGTCTGTGCTAGTTTTAAAGTGTTATGTTACCCAGTAGCAATTTTTCACGAGTTTTTGTTGTTTATGCGAATACTTTAACAAAATAGAAGGCAAATAAAAGGATTTTTTTTTTATTTCCAGAACTATTATAACTTAGCCTTTGTATTTAAATAATAGGATTTACAAAATAAATCCATATCCATACTTAATAATTATAAATGGGAAAGTGTGTCTGTCTGTCCGTTACCTCTTCACGCTAAGCTCCAAACGCACAGACAGCAGGTGTGGCGGCGACGGTTGTAATATTCTAACTTGTATGAACGAGTTCTCCGCTGTCTGTGCGTTTGGAGCTTTAAACCGCTGAACCGATTTAACCGATTCTTCCCAGTCGGAGTCGCGGGCAACAGCTAGTTAATTATAAATTGCAATACAGCGAGGAAATGTTGCCAACAGCTGCAGGTTCAATGCCGCCGGGAGCTGCTTTCTCATTTTATTCCAGTTTTAGCTCGGTTTATTAGTTTTTTTCTACTTCTATACTTTTATCTGTTTTTTCATGGTCACGAACAATTAATTAAGAACACAGACAATATGACTTCAGAAAAGTCTATTCCCCATAATAGCACTTGTGTCGTAATGTCGTTATTAACGATACGCCTAGCTGCCACAGATTAAAACTAAGTACGTAGTGATGAAGGAGGTTATGATTCTGAATTCGTTGGGACAATAATGGCCTCAGGGATGGGGATTAGGACGATGCCTTACGATAGTAAAGTTACGTTTATGTAAGAAATGCGTGTTCATGCAGTTCCTCCACCTCCACACTGTACGAACACACACAAATCACACAAACCCAACTACCACCTCTACTTACTAAACTACACTGACGCTTACCATACCATACCAGGGCTTATCTTCAGAGCACTGATCAGTGTCAAAATCACAAAAACTACATTTTATTGAATTTTGATTTATTAAATTCACTTATTTGATATGCTTAGTGATTTTGCCTCTGATCAGTGCTGTGGCATGCGACGGGGGTGGCACTGGTCAGGGGGGTTACTACGAAATTCGAAGTTCGAAGTTCGGATCGTGCGGTCCCTCTCACTCTCGTAATAAATACCATTAGCGTGAGCGGAACGGCATGAAACGAAGTTCGAATTTCGCGCTTCGTAGTATAGGGCCAGTTCTAAGTCATGCCCTTGGTCATATGAAGGGAAGCGTGAAGAGGTAACAGATAGTTAGAGTTGCTTTAGCATTTATAATATGAATATAATTTTAGGTAGGATTAAAATAATCGTCCTAATATTTGATTACAGGTGGCCTGCTTGGACTGATACTTGGACTCTTGCTCTACCAGCGTTATGTAGGTGAGTATTGTGCGATAATATAGCAGCTAAAGTTAAATGTTACGGAATAGGGATTTAGACACCACCAATCAACTGCCGTACTTTCTATGAGCTGTCAAAACAGAATTCTCCCATAGAGTTTGAATGGCAATAGCAACTTATGACGTCACTTGTTCGCCAACTCCATCAACTATTTATTTGTTTTAAAGCAACAAATAATCTAATTTTGTAGTTTGTAAACGAATCTTGAATCTTTTGTTGCCTTGAATTAGTAAAAAAATGACATTGTTCCAGTGTGCAGTAAGTAGGTGGCCTAAAATAATCGCCTATAACGACGCATTCCAAACTAATTTTACCGTCGCACATTGCGTTTCAGTGTTGCCATAACGTACTATTAATTTGGGGGCGTACGATAATCAAGCGCTCGGTACGACGTATGATCACCAGTAATCGGAATAGGTACGGTACAGTCAAGGAATTTAATTCCCTACCCTTTTCGTAAAAATGTCGTGTAATATTCGCAATGCATTAAAGTCGAAATGTCAATGAGGGTTTTCTATGAGAAGCTATTTGGCGCTAGTATCGTCAGGTCCGTTTGTCAACTTTGACATTTGTTGTATGGGTGTAACGTCAAATAGACCTTACGATACTAACGCCATCTAGCGATATTCCACCTGTCAGAAAACCCTCATTGGAACACGTCAAAACAAAATCGTTCTTATGGTGACAGTTTACCGTACGATATTCAAACTTAGGGGGGTAGGAAATTAAATTCCTTGACTGTACTTAGTGCAATTTCTGGTGAATTACCTTAACCATTTATAACTACTTAACCCAATTACCCAACGCCTGATTGATTCCGAATAAATTTTGAGACACCTGTATATTATCCTGTATAATCACTAGGTATGTACCTGGGTGACCGATCTTTTTTTTTTTTATTTATTTAGGAAACAAACAGTCACAATTCAACATAAATCAACTTAAGTAACAACAAACAGACCTTAAGTTCCATAGAAAATAAACGAAATACATAGTTAATTAACAATATGTTTTTTATGTGTTTTTTATGTTTTTTTTTTATGTTAGAAAGGCCAGACAAACGAACTAGTGGGTCACCTGATGTTAAATGATCACCACTGACCATAGACACCCGCAGCGCTTTACGCGATGCCAGTGCGTTGTCGGCCCTAAAGGAAAGGGAATAGGGGAAGGGGGTGAGGGAAGGGGTGAGTTATTGGGCCCCCGGCACTCTCACTGACCGTACGAAACGCAAGCAGGATTACTGCTGCTTCACGCCGGTGTTCTGTGAGAGGGTGGTACTGCCCCGGACGAGCCGGCCCGTTCGTGATGCAGCGGCTAGCTACAACATGGCTCTACCACTACTAAAAATCTTCTTCTAAATATTCTTCTTCTAGAAAGAGAGAAAGAATGAAAAGAAAGAAAAATATTTATTTGCCACAGTAAAACAAAAAAACATAATACAAAAACAGGAAATAAAACCTAATAGTAAAAAATTAAATTATTGTTTTACAAATAAATATGTATACACCGTGAAATTTTAGTGGTTGTTTTCCCGAAACGAGGTGATTTAGTATCGATTGTACAATCGATTTATAATATAATTACTATTTTGACTAGAGTCAAAAATCCAATTGTGAAAAACGAAAGTCGAAAATGACCGCAAACCAATAGTAACGCTTCGTTGGTACCTAACCTATCGTACGCTCGTACGCTACTTGTACCAACGAAGCGTTACTATTGGTTTGCGGTCATTTTCGACTTTAGTTTTTCACAATTGGATTTTTGACTCTAGTCAAAATAGTAATTATAAATCGATTGTACAATCGAAACTAAATCACCTCGTTTCGGGAAAACAACCAATAAAATTTCACGGTGCAGATAACGATTTCTGTCCTGCGGCAAAAGGAGCAGACTCAGCTAATGCTGCGCTTACGGGGAAGCTGCCAGCGCTGGTTTTCAGCCTGCCCCTGTTGATACATGCTGGAATAGCGTCTGTAGCGGGTTTGATGGCGGACAAAAAAAGAAAATTTAACAATACTTAGTAGGTAAAAAAAAAAAAAACAAATATAATACTTAATATTGAAATGAAACCAGAAACCGGAAGAAAAGAAGCCAAATTTCAGTTCCTATTCTTACTAAACAAATCAATAAGGATAGTTTTACCAAAATATAATACTTAATAACTACAATTTGTGTTAAATTAATTTAGTTAATAAATATTCGAGGACAACACCGATCACCTAGTAATAGTTGCAGCTATTTTCAAGTTGTGTTAGAAGAATAAATGCTCGAAGCTTGTATTTAAAAGTAGGCTGAGACATACTTTCACGAAGGGGTGGTGGCAAGTCATTCCATATCTTGGATGCTGCAAATTTGAACCCACCTCTGCATCCCTTTGTGTGATGCTTGGGGATCACTGCCTTGTTTGAGCTTCGCCCACGAGTGTTCCTATTGTGAATGTTTCGAACCCAGATGATCTTTTCAAACAAGTATTTTGGCCTTTTTTTGTGCACAATCTTAGACACAAAACTAGCCAGATGAAGTTGCCTGCGACCTGCCATTTTCAGGATTTTATGTTTATTTAAGTACGGCGTTATGTGGGCTCTTTTAGGGACCTGATAACAGAATCTAACACACGCATTCTGGACTCTTTGTATGGCATGTGCAGTTTTTGCGAATATTCTGGGTCCGTATACTGTATCACAATAGTTAAAATGTGACAAAACTAGTGACTCAACCAGCATCACTCTTATTTCCTCAGAAAGAAAGTTCCTTATTCCGTAAAGGACCTTGAGACGGTAGAAGGCGTTCCTACTTTTAATGTTTACGTGTTCGACATACCGGAGCTCACTGTCCATCACAAGGCCAAGATTTTTCTAATCTTCTTCTACTAAGATCTTTGCTTAAAGTTAGTTCTTTTCCTAAAGATAATTAATAATAATAATTTTGTTCATTTATCAGACATTTACAACCACTTTGTTAGTAAAAAGCATACAAATAAAATTTTATCATCTATTTTTTAATAACATTATAATTAAAATGTCACAATTTGAAACTAACTGTTTGAACTGAACTCAATAAGACTGAGCTAGATCGATTGTTCACCACAGAAAAGCGCCTCACTCTTAAACTTTTTTACCTTCGCAAATACATATGTAGTTAGCTCTGTACCTCTACCATGAGTTTACACTAGTTCACAGTGACCGTACTCGCTAGCGACGGCGTAAATGATTTGTATGGAGAATTGTACTTCCGTAAGTGACCGCTAGAGGCGCTGCACAATTCTCCATACAAATAATTTACGCCGTCGCTAGCGAGTACGGTCACGTAAACTAGTGTAAACTCATGGTAGTGGTACTGTTAGCTAGGTAAACTCGGTAGTTATATTGTCACACTTAAGCTGCGTACGGACTGCGCGCACATTACGCGTCCCGGGCACGCGTAGTCGGTTACGCGTGTCCTGGAACGCCATGTCCGTACTTGCAGCTGCGCGTACAGTGCAGTACAGTGTACGCATAGCTAACAGTAGCAGCTTTACATTTTTACTAGTGAAACGTGGTGACCTGAACAGCGCCGATAATAAGTTTCCCTGGTAAATTACTGAACGTAGGTACAACTAAGATAACAACATGGGGTACGGGGTGACGTAATGTTTAAGCTCTTTGTCTATTTCCGCAATAATGGCGCTAGATGGGGAGGGATTCACCCCTTTAACCTTTTACATGAAGTCATGTAATAGGATAGGTTGATTCAGGTGTAAAGTGGGCGACAGACGTATCAGCTATAATATCGGGATTTTAAAATTCGCGATCTTCTCGGCTCGACGTTGATGACATACGAGACGTGAAGCAACTTTATATGTCCTTATTTTGCAGAGCTGGAGGTATGGCCGCGGTCCACCGACGACTACAGGTGGGAACAGCCCCTGATCCAGTTCCGGCCTGCCGACCCTGGCAGCTGGCATCCCTGGGTACAGCGTATAAATAACTTTCTGAGTGGTAAGTCAACAACAATCCGTTGGTAGGATTTGCAGGCGGTAGGACTTTACGCAAGGTCCAATCAGATCGCTATCACCGTCTTACTCATTCCTGCCCTTAAGCAACAATGCTTGCGCTGCTGTTTTCCAGTGTGGAGAGACATCCAGTGAAATTGCTGGTACATCACACACCAAGTACTTTATCTTTGTCGTCTATGCTGGCGAGCCTCTAATGTAGCACTTGTCCATGGGTGATGGTTCTCACTATCAGGTAACCCACTCACCGACCTTAGCGAACCAAAGTGCTGCAATAGCCATAACAAATCTTGGTTAAATTTGTCACGGTTTAATAGTTAAAATGCGATTAAACTGATCATATGTTGCCATATATGCTTCCCGTATCATATCAGGTTTTGTTGCGAACTACACTTTCCTCCCGCTGGCGTTCGTGTCGTTACAGCGTGTAGTTTTTAAATGGGCCCTACTGAAAAACAGCGTTGTGGCTCGCCGCAACATTATGCCGAGTCCCGGGGACCAATTTATACTATTCGATGTTTTTTGATTGTATCTTTTCCTGTCAAACGTATTCCTTTTCTGTGTATCGAATATGTAAATAAATATCTCTTTCTCTCCCTCTCAAAGTCAATCCCGGTAGCGTATCATCATCATCATTTCAGCCGAAAGACGTCCACTGCTGAACATAGGCCTCCCCCAAGGCTCGTTAAACTGATCGGTCCTGCGCCATGTGCATTCAACGCGTGTTTGAAACATTTGTCGTTCCGATAAAGTTGTCGGCTGAAAGTGAACCAGCAGTCGTTTAACTGGACCCATCCCTCCCCAGCTTACGAGACCACCGTGCCCGAAGATCCGGCCCGTGCGCCCTGCACCATCCGCAGCCGCAATGACCACGTCAACCGGTCACCCAACTGCGACATCGCAATGCGTACGTGGGGGCGTTGCACGGCTGACTTCTTGTACGGATACCCTGAAGGAACGCCTTGCGTCTTCCTGAGGCTGTCACACGTAAGTTAATACATCTTTTCATCACACATGTACGTAAGCAGCGTCATAAGAAGCAGGCTAATTTGTCTCCAATGCGCTAAATAAAACCTGGGGTGGGCATTAGTTCCCTACGACTGTAAAGGCACCACATTGTTCTTGACTTGAAACAGAATCAAAATCAAGCAAAAAGTTACGAGTAGGTAAGTACTTACTTTAACTGGAATTAAAACGTTTGCTTTAAATTCCGTTCTTTTTTATTGCGATTTGACTTTATTCTTCCTCAAAATAAAATTTAAGTATAATTCTGTTTATTTGTTGACGAATTATGCCGCAGCGCCGCCGTTTTTAGGGTTCCGTAGGTAACTAGGTACCCTTATAGTTTCGCCATGTCTGTCCGTCTGTCTGTCTGTCCGCGGCTAAGCTCAGAGATCGTTAGTACTAGAAAGCTGTAATTTGGCATGAATATACACATCAGTCACGCCAACAAAGTGGTAAAATAAAAAATAAAAATAAAAATTTTTTTAGGGTACCTCCCATAGACGTAAAGGGGGGGTGATTTTTTTTTTCTCGACTAATCCTATAGTGTGGGGTATCGTTGGATAGGTCTTTTAAAACTATTGCGGGATTGCTAACATGATTTTTCTATTCAGCGATCTGTTTGCGAAATATTCAACTTTAAAGTGAAAATTTTCATTAAAATCGAGCGTCCCCCCCCTCTAAAATCTAAACTGTTAAGTGGAAAAATTAGAAAAATTCTTAATGGTAGTAAATATATCAAATTTACTAGGAAAATTATAGCGGCTAAGATTGCTTGGAAATTATTTGTAGTTTAAGAGTAAATAGTAGCCTAAGGTATAAAACATACCTAAACTTGAATGATTCCGTACACATACGAAATCCTTAGAAAAATATTACTTGATTTTTTTTGTAATGGCTACGGAACCTTGTGCGTGTCCGACACGCTCTTGGCCGGTTTTTTTTTACCTGCTTTGGGATTGGGAATTGATTGTTTGTCCGATGTTTGTTTAACTAGATCAAATACATACTATATTTATAAGTACACCCACTTCTAATTTATTATGTATGTTTAAATTGGATGATCATACAACAAAATGTAAACTCGGAAAAGAAACTTGTAAGTAACTAAGTTATATTTAACAAAAACGGTTTTTTCCCCTAGATTCACTACTGGACACCCCATCCGTACAACGTATCCATGAACCTGCCGATTCCACCAGAAATTCCGGATCACATCAAGAAAGGATTGGTAATTTACATAGTTATTCCACCAGCTCCTTTCTTTGACAGGTCGACCAGAAGTAGGCGGGGTGTCTGCCCTTATGTAGTCAGTATCAGTATTCCCAAAATCCGTATAAAGCGTATTAGCTCTTCCTTCATTAATTCATCAATACAATACAATACAATGACTCTTTATTGTACAATAGAAATAGTACCTAAGGTACACAGAGAGAAAGTTACAAGGTAAATATAGGCGGCCTTATCGCTTAAGAGCGATCTCTTTCAGGCAACCCTTTAACAGAAAGAAGGAAGGACTAGTTTACAGCAGGTGGTGCATCAACAGTGGATCAGAATATTAAAACGCAACAAAAATAGTACATCTACTCATACATATATCGTACATATATAATACACGTCTAAAATAAATATAGACGCAGTGGGATAAACAGCCTCATATAAATAAATAAATAAACTATAATAAAGCTAATTAATACAAGATGACAGATAGTAAAACGGAAAACTCAGAGGCCGGGCTCGAACCCACGACCCTCGAATCTGCTTGAGAGGCCATAGGTCAAACCACTAGTGTACGGGCTACCGTACATATCTAGGTCAATTGTAGATTGTTGACTTTATTGCGCAAGCCTTTCTTTGCATACGCTTGCGATTTACCTTAACGCAACCTTTTAATATTACATCAATAAATCAGTTGTCATTCAGCACTCACTTCGGTCGTTCTTATTTAGCATTCTCTTTGACCTTCTATCATTATCAAACTGACATTATCACTTATATCAAATTATCTTCAAGTAGTGTAGCTTACCCCTACATCTTTTTATAACAGTAGTATTTTTTTATCTATAGTCTAACAACACGACAATTAAATTACGGGAGAGATGAAATCGACTTCTTATCGCTGAAACACTCTACTTACACAGGTACACCAAATGGCCCAATATCACGACTACGTCTGGGTCTCCTGCGATGGCGAGTTCATGGCAGACCAAGAGAACATCGGCCAAATCGAGTACATTCCTCCTATCGAGGTCGCCCCGCCAGGCTTCCCCACCAACCGGCTCCACACTGCCGACCGCCTGCCCTATGCCAACAGGAACATGCCGGACACGGACCCTGGACCGTTGGTCGCTGTGCAGTTCCTCAACCCCAGACGTAAGTTTAGAACAAACGTAAGACCAAACGTAGTATAGGCAATCTGTAGTATAGGGAACGTGCAGAAACTATAGGCGGCAGCACTAATGCGACAGAAGGGACACTATGCGGACAGTAAAATAAACTTATCAAGGTAAAACATTCAAATTGATGGCAGCACCGTCTATGTGCACGTTCCCTTAGGGAACGTGCAGAAACTATAGGCGGCAGCACTAATGCGACAGAAGAGACACTATGCGGACGCCGGACAGTAAAAGAAACTTATCAGGGTAAAACATTCAAATTGATGGCAGCACCATCTATGTGCACGTTCCCTATAGGCTCAAAAGACCGCAGACAATGTCCGACAATTTCTTCGTATGTGATACAATACCAGCGTGAATCCAAGGGGAGAGTAATGAGTACAGTGGAAACTGTTTTTTTTTATTTATCACTTTTCTGGAAGATTAAATAGGTGAAAGTCTAACGCTCGGGCATTTGCGATCTCATTCGCCATTTTTTTTCACCAGGCCGCTGCAATATGCCCGAAACATCGAGTTCATTGTAACAACCTTTTGTATGATTAAGGCCTCCACAAACTGAATCATCTATATCTGTACTAATATTATAAAGAGGAAAGATTTGATTGTTTGTTTGTTTGTTTGCATTGAATAAGCTCCGAAACTACTGGACCGATTTCAAAAATTCTTTTGACGTTAGAAAGCTACGGTACATTATCACTGAGTGACATAGGCTACTTTTTACCGCGGGAAAATAAAATACCTACCTTTTCCTACGGGAAAATTAATTTATCGCGGGCGAAGCTGCGGATGGAAGGCTAGAATAGTATACGGTGACACACACCGGAAGCGCGGCGCAGCGTATATGATTCAGTGTTATACAACGCGCTGAGCCCGTTCCGTCAGCGTCGCGCGCACGCGCTGCGGTCTGTGGTGGCCTTTAAGTCCTGAGTGTAGAAGCTATTACTATAAGGGCTAGACCACTCCACTAGTAGAGAGAAACTATTACACGTACTATTCTTTCAATTCTCCAGGTGGTGTGCTAATCAACGTCGAGTGCCGCATTTGGACAAGAGACATCTACTACGACCACACCGGCTACTCAGGCCGGGCTCGCTTCGAGCTCTTCGTCGAGTAGAGAAAGTTCCAGAATTTCTGCTTTATTATGACCCAAATCAGCCAACGAGGAGCGCAGACATGAAATCTGTCCTTATTTAATTGGTTAGAACATGGTGAGAAGGAGTGATAAGGTCACCAAAGCTATGACAGCGTGTTTGTGTGTTCCGCTTGTTCAGGCTGTTTAGCTGTTGAGTTTAAACGTAGCATTTACTTATAGAGATGCCCTCAAAAGATGCATCTCCTTGCTATGTTTGCTAGAACGACAGTGAAAACTGTCGCTTTGGGGGTTGAGGTATTTTTAAAAGCAACCATAAGTAATTATGTACTTACTCTTTGAATTTGTATGTAGTCTGGCTAGTAACCGCCTTAAAATGACGTGCAGCTGTAGCGTTCAATATATCTTTAAAGTATTAATACAAGGTCATATTTTAAACGTGATACCAATAAATTAAAGTTTCTATCTCAGTTAATGCTGGACTTTCATTGAGGATTGTTTTAATTAAGTTCCTAGTCTTATTTAATTTGAGTTTGTGATTTAATTTCAAGAAAGTGTTAACATCTAGTTTAAGTTAATGGGTTAGCATTACATTATGTATACAACCGTCCAATCTCTTGGTCCAGGTGAGCGAGTAGCTCCGAAGGAGTGTTGAAGTCTCTCGGTAGAGGGCATAACATAGATGCGCTTTATCACTGCCTAAATGTGATTATAACAGACTGAAGTGTACGATGTATGGGAAAGATTCGTCGCTAACTTCTAGACCAGTGATGGTGTAGGGGTAAGCACGCAGCACGGAACGCTGAGGACCTGGGTTCGATTCCCAGCATTGGTCTTTTTTCTGGGGTTTTTTCTGTGCATCTATATTTCAGTTTGTATTTAGTTTGAAGTATACAACCGATCCGAAGTATTATGTATCCAATCCGAAGATTCACCGCCTAAATTAGCTACGTAAGCCATCTGAAGGCGTATCAGCGCCGTAATGAGTAGGGAGTTGAAGCGGTCGCCGTAACCGAAATCGGTCGGTTGGATTCAAGTATACCTACAGCATTTACTGACCTAGAAATACTAATTTTGTATCACGTTAAAAAAAAATTGTATAATAAAACAGAAGAGTTACTTAGTTTGAAAGCGCTGATCTCTGGAAGTACCAGTCGAGTTTGAAACTTATGCTTATCTGTGCATTTGATAACCGAATTCGTCAGATAGGAACTTATAATCGAGGGCAACGATCCGATTTTTTTTTAACTGCGACTGAAACCGCCATGCACAAGCAAGTATAAGTACTTACATAAAACCTTGTGGTCATGAATAGCATTGAAACGCCAAGACTATGGCTTACAGGAGGTGGCATAATTATTAGAAGTAGGATTGCCTTTTCCTCATTTCCTCATGGCAAGTAATGGCGCGAAGCTCGACTTGCTTTTTTTTTAATTTCGGGCCATGAGAGTAGAGCCTTGCAGCCACGCTTGCCGCTGAGGCCTTTAGTACTTACTTACTAAACGCCTGAAGTCTCTATCCGTTTCTTCTCTAGAATAGTGAAGAAATAATTAAAGTTTTTTGTACTGAATAGAAGTTAATGTTACGACATTTAACAAAACATTTTTTTGGTTTAGACATCGACGTTACTTGAAAAACAATTAAAGTAGTATTTGCGAAAACACAATGCATTTATGTTGTGGTATTATAATTTAAAACGCTGTAAGCTATAAACAAAACGTCTGTAGACGCAAATATTTACACTTTTTTACGCCAGGATAAAATAAATAATTTATTGGCCGAATGTGTGAGTCAATGTGTTTGAATGAATATAAAATGAATGAGTTTGAATGAGTATAAAGTACTTAATGTTGTTGTTGTGCCTACCGAAACATTTAATTATTATAATTACACATTTAATAGAGACGTTGATAAGTCCGCCTTGACTTTATTTATTTTTTTATATTGTGTTGAAATGTGGGAGGCCATACCCTCCTGTGGCCCACGCCATGAAAATTTTGTTTCAATGAACTTTAAACTTTATGTCACTTTTGAGTGAGTTCGATATCACATTAGAAGTAAGTCCTATATCTATATCTATACATATAATAAATCTGTAACAAGTCGGTGTCTGTACATTGAAGATATTTGAGAAAAACTGTCACTAGGGCTATTTATTAGCGCAATAGAACGCAAAACAATGATTTTTAGAATTATTGTCTGTTTGTCTGTGCGTTTGTGCGCGCTAATCTCGGAAACGGCTTAACCTAGAAGGATGCGGTTTTCACTGATATGTTGGTATTTTCTTGGATTAACATTTAGTGTTTGTTTCATCTGAATCGGGTCACAAATAAGAAAGATACGTCTATTTTAAGAATTTATCCAAAAGATTTTTTTGTTTGAACGCGCTAATCTCAGGAACTACTGCTCCGATTTGAAAAATTATTTCAGTGTTAGATAGCACATTTATCGAGGAAGGCTATAGGCTATATATCATCACGCTAACACCAATAGGAGCGGAGCGGAGCGGAAGAATGTTTCAAAATCGGGGGTTTTTGAAGTAAAACTTCTATGTATAGGCACGCTTGACTTGGGAGTACGGTGGTGAATGTCAACGTGGGTGTGCGGGGGGGTGCGGGGGTGGGTAATTTTTTTATATCGAGGAACTAAGGAAAGCCATAATTGATGAAAAAGCAAATTGGATAAAAAAAAAATAAGCTGCCTAAATTACTAATTCCACGCGGACGGAGTCGCGGGCAAAAGCTAGTAAAGGACTATAATTCTAATATGACATCGAACTCACTCGTAGGTAAGTGACATAAAGTTTAAAGTTCATTGAAACAATATTTTCGTGGGCCTCTGGAGGATACATTATTTTTTTTCTAGTTTTTTATCAGGATGAGTAGGACAGTGTTAAACTTCCAAACATTGACAAAAACAGAACATAATTGTCTACCTACCATAAGGAGGAAACAATTTTGCTACTAGAGAATGAAAGAAAGAAAAAGAAAAGGGAGAGAGAGTCACTAATCTGGGGGGCTACTCCGAAATTCGAAGATCGAAGTTCGCATCGTACCGTCTCGCTCGCTCTCGTATTAAATGCTATTAGCGTGAGCGGAACGGCACGATACGAAGTTCGAATTTTGCACTTCGTAGTATAAGGCCTGTTGCCGGCCCTAAACCCTTCCTCCTTCTTCCTTCCTCTTCCCTTCCCTATTTTGTATGATTATACCGGTTAACACAGTTCAACTTCTCGTAGGTACACAAAAAACCATGATACAAAATGTTTGTTACATAGGTACACTATTTAAAAAAAAAAACCACCTTAAATTTCAGTAAAAGTTACTGAGTTTTTTGTTTATTTTATTTGAATAGGTGTTAATTAGTAGTGATGAATCTATGAAATTGACGTTGCTTGAAAAAATATAATATTAGTACTTATCTAATAATAATAATGTAAGTTATATCACCATTTTCCATAAATTATGTGTAAATAAACTTTAAATTTAAATCCATGTTGTATTTTGTCAATTTTAAATGTCGTTTGATAAAGCTAATAGTGAGTCGGATCATGCTTGGACTCGTGTATAGTCGAGTCGAAAGATTTGTATACATTTTCGCACTTTACTCGATACAATGTACTTAAAAGTACGAAAATGTAAATGACGCAGACATACTTAATAGCTTTGTACCGTGATAAAATTATATGAAAGTTGTTTATCTCACAAAAGTATAGACTCGGCTGTACAGTCAAGGAATTTAATTTTCACCTCAGCACCTCAAACAAGCAGGTTTTGCTACTAAACGACAAAGTAGCTTTTTAATTATTTTTTTAAAAGTCAAAGACAGTGATGGGTCTGCTTACTGAATTCGAAAGATTTGAACTTCAGTTTGATCTGTCACTTTCATTTCGATACGAAAAGAGCGAGAGATAAGATCAAATCGATTCGAATTTCGATTTCAAATTCTATCCTAGTAGACCTAAAAATAAACGAACGATTGAACGTTCGGATACTCATAATAAGTTCTTAACCTTAAAATTGTAATTCGTCTGTTAAGGTTTTAAATTAAATTATTGTAGGTACTTTTTTAATAATTGGATTATATTTTTATATAATCAAATTAATAGTAAAAATGTTGTTGAAAACAAAGTTTAAACATGTATCTATATAATTATTAACAATTTTAACAATCTTGAACATCGTGGTAAATACAGCGGATGCAGCATCAGAACGCAGCGGGTAGTATCGGAACGCATCTTAAAAAAATAGCGGGATTCAAATTTTAATTCTTTTCTTCTGTTTCTCTAGCTACAGAGTTCGATATCTATGAGTTTGGTACACGATCAGAGGCAATTTGGAAATTATTAGAATAGTAATAAGTACTTATTTAATACATTTTTGAATATGATATGAGTGAATTGAGTGAGTCCAGTGACGATGTCAACAATTGAACACCAGACGAATTAATGGAGTAATACATAATGCAGAGTAAGTTTCTTACTTGAAAAGTCTCGCAAAAAATATTTAAAAGCTTATGATATTTTTAAACAATGCAAACACTTTTTCGGAGACTGTACCTATTGTTATATATATAATATGAAGTATTTACTCAATGTTGAAAACCACAACAAAGACAAAAAGACGACGTTCATATACCTTTAATAATTTATTATGTTCTCGCTGCTGAGGTGAAAAGTTGTATGTGTCACACGAGACCAAAGCTTTTTTGCATCTCGTGTATTTGAATCACTCGCGCACTCAGGATTCTAACTTAGAATCACTCGCTAAACGCTCGTGATTCAATTATAGAATCCTTCGCTAACTCGTGATTCAAAATCAGCACTCGCAGTAAAAAACAACTTTGCTCTCTTGTTGCACAAATAACTATTCCTACCCACCTAAGTTTGAATATCGTACGGCAAACTGTCACCATAAGAGCTAGCTTTTGACGTGTTCCAATTGACATTTCGACCTTAATACATTGCGAATATTACACGACATTTTTACGAAAAGGGTAAGGAATTAAGTTCCTTGACTGTACCTATAATAATTATTTGAAGAATTTCGCAATAAAGTACCTTACCATTGATAAACTCTTTTATTTTCTTATTTATCTTTTTTATTTTTTCTTCAAATCAAGCCATTGGTAGTCAAGTGGTGGTGTGGTTTAACCTATGATCTCTCAAGCAGAGGGTTGTGGGTTCGAACCCGGGTTCGCACCTCTGGCTTTTTCGAAATTCATGTGGGAAAAATGCATTTCAAATTTACCATGAGTTTTACGGTGAAGGAAAAGTCCGTGAAGAAACTTGCATACTTGCGAAGAAATGAGGGTTTTCTATGAGAGGCTATTTGGCGCTAGTATCGTCAGGTCCGTTTGACAACTTTGACATTTGTCGTATGGGAGTAACGTCAAATAGACCTTACGATACTAACGCCATCTAGCGATATTCCACCTGTCAGAAAACCCTCATTCAATGACAAATTCAAAGAAATTAAAAATTTGTGAAATTTTATTTCAATAGCAAAGCACTTTTTTTAAATCTGCGCATGTAAAGTAGGTAACTTGATTGACCAGATTAAACTACATTATAAAAAACCGGCCAAGAGCGTGTCGGACACGCCCAAGATAGGGTTCCGTAGCAGGAACGAAAAAATCTTTGCATACCTACTTTATTAATGTGGTTGTTTTGGTCCCAACGTCGGTGGTACAGCGCCATCTATCGGCGAATTGGGTAACTAATCTAGTATACTAGAACTAGTATGTAATGTCGATTGTTTTTCAGATGTAATATATATTTTTTTATTTACAGAAGATACCGTTAGCGTGATCTTATTAAAGAAAAAAAATGCTTGCAATGGCGGTTAAATTACAATCTTAATTTAGAATTATTTTTTTACAAAAACTTAAAAACTGCTCAACTGATTAAGTTGACAATAATTTTCGTAGAAAGTTTTTATTAAGTTTAACTTACGTGATTGTTCAAAAGTTAGAGGGGGGGGGGGGGCACATTATTTTCAGCTTTTGGAGTGAATATCTCCGAAAATATTCACTTTATCAAAAAGTTATTTTAAAAAACCCCTATTTATTTTCAAATACCTATCCAATGATAATCCACACTATATGGTTAGTCGAGAAAAAAAAATCACCCCCACTTTACGTCTATGGGAGGTACTAAACCTAAATTTTTAGTTTTTTTTATTTAATCACTTTGTCGGCGTGACTGATATATATATTCATGCCAAATTACAGCTTTCTAGTACTAACAGTCTCTGAGCTTAGCTGCGGACGGATAGACAGACAGACGGACAGACATGGCGAAACTATAAGGGTTCCTAGTTGACTACGGAACCCTAAAAATGAGCTATAATCTAGCTATAATATAATCTCAAGCAAGACTAACGTCAATCTATCGGTCGGAATCTAGCAGAGAATTTTTGTGACTTTGTTATTTCTTCTATTCGATACTAGATGGCGCTATACTCTATTAAGTTCTAGAATCCAAATGGCGAAACGTCCAAAGCTAAAATTGCTTGCGTTTTTTTAACAGTAGATTTGAAGACTACTCGATTGTAATGTCCAGGGAATATGCGTGTTTTTTTATTGTTACGGGCACAGGTAAAATAAATGTTTATGTAGGTACAAAGAGTATTGTAATATTATATGAACAAGAGTGGCAACTCTATGGTCAAATATGCATGTATGGAAGGTGCTGCTGCCCTACGCCCTGGTGAAGAACTAATGTGACGTATCTATAGATGTATACCTATCTATATGTATATGTTGGTAGTGATGTACAGCTATAATTACGCGTAATTTTAATTGATAGGCTAATTGCCACTATTCGTATTTTAGCCGTCTAATTCAAATCAGCATATACGAAGTATAAGCGGCTAAACCCGATTTGCACTATACGGCTAAAATACGAACATTGGCAAGTGGCCTATCAATTAAAGTCCTTGACCGTACAATTTGGTACGCCATGGCCATGGCCGATGAATGACAACTGACAAGTTTGACAAGTCAACCAAGATGGCCGCTAATTTAGTTCTCCACCAAACAACCAGAGATCGCTGTAGTCGCATGAAAAGTGTGATATACGTAAGTGTGCCCCCCCTGTGTAGGTATCAATCATTTTACGACTTTCGCGGTAATTACCCTATCAATAGTCAACGAAACAATTTTGTCTGTCTACCAACATGAAAAAAGCTACCGTAACATTTTTTATTAATTTGTTGACGGTTTGGAACGTAAACTCAACATAGTAACAAAAAATGGATTTAAAAAAGGCTAATTTTATTTAGAATAATTAAAACCCTAAGTCTACTTTAATACTAGTGAGTTACTCTTGGCCTAAAGCGAAGCATTTCGTTACTGCTACCCACAGTGTACCTATTAAAGATTTCCTATAACTAATCTTAAACTATGACAGTAGTAATTTCTATTATTATTTTAATTACATTAAATAATATCATGTAAAATTTGCCGCCATAATAAATAAACGCTTACATTACCGGTTATTTGGAAGAAGAACATCACTAGTTTTTTTTTAGGCGGCAACATCGTTTTGTTTTTACGCAAGCAATGCAACACTGCTCGACTGTCGAACAAGGCGCCGCAGTGACTGACGTTTATTTTATTCGACTACCGGATTATCACCGATTCATTTCAGTTTGCCTCGCAGTTCCTGTGATTGCTTGAACGTGATTTTAATTCGAAATTTTTGCGGCGCAATTCCATTCTAAAATATGGCATCGTTTAGGTTTTACTTGTTATCCGCCGTGATTTGCAGCGTTCTGGTTGTCGGTAAGTAGCACTTTATATTTCTCGTCAATGTCGCAATGTAGAAATAGGTAGAGTCTTTGTTGCTTTTATCGCGTGAATTGTAGACGGGGCGTTGCGTTTTTTTAGCTCATTGCACTCCATCTCGTCCTAAATCCGATGCCATTTGCGTAATATATTATTCAGAATGTGCGCATACCTTCAATTGCATTCGGTTAGCTTCTAGAAAATTTATTATCATCCATTCAGGGAACTTGATGGGGTCAATATGTTTGATAAGCCGTCCTGAAACAGTTTTCAGTCAAATATCGGCTAATAATTAACGCTATTTGTTATCAATTTCCTTATTGCACTATTCACTTCACATTATTGCCACAATTCATAATTGACCTACCTTCAATATTGTAATGAACGTGATACCTAAAATCAGTAGTGACATTATATTTTGGCTAATCATCCTTATTTTTTATATTGTCTTTACAACATGTACTATTTGGGTTTAGAATTTACTTGTCTGTGGATTTGTTTTGTTAAGTAACATGTCCAACTATGCAGCGGTGACCTTGGCATACCTAAGTAAAAAGTTACCTATGACTAAAAATATTGTACACTGCACTTATAGTTAGGTAGGTACTTATTTAGAGTACTTAAATCATTATAGTAGGTTTTCATTATTAGGGAGATATGTTCACTTATTTTTGTCTTCTATTGCATTTCAAAATTGCCATCATAATAAAGAGTTTACAATTACATACAGACATAAATCAATGTCTATCAAGCATTGAAGCTAAATAAAACAAGAAAAAGCTAGATTTCAGTATTAATTAAAATAGTGAAAGGGGCGGTGTAGGAAAGAATGATAATAAATAAATAAATAAAATAAATAAATAAATATCATGGGACAATTCACACCAATTGACCTAGTCCCAAAGTAAGCTTAGCAAAGCTTGTGTTATGGGTACTAAGCAACGGATAAACATACTTATATAGATAAATAAATACTTAAATACATAGAAAATATCCATAACTCAGGAACAAATATTTGTGCTCATCACACAAATAAATGCCTAACATTAGTTTAACATTTGGTAGCATAGCATACGGTTGTGGTAACTCTGAAGATGAGCTCTGGTTGAGTTCGAAACGCGTCAGTGTAGCTTGGTGGTGGTGATGGTTGGGTTTATGTGATTTGTGTGTGTTCGTACAGTGTGGAGGTGGAGGAACTGCATGAACGCACATTTCTTGCATAAACGTAACTATTGCAAGGTCGCGGGTGAGCAAAGTAATTGTTTTAGTTCATTAATATGGACCTCCGCAAAGTAACGCCTGATTCAATAAATAAATCAAATAAATGCCCTTACCGGGATTTGAACCCAGGACCTCTTGCTTCGTAGGCAGGGTCACTACCAACTAGGCTAAAGCGGTTGTTAAATAATTTGAGCGGTTGATAATAGTTGTCTAAAGATTTTTTTAACACATTCTCTGCCACCCGTTAGTCTCTAGAATTCTTCATGTGCCACAAACGCATATGTGCGTTTAAATGAATGGAAAACTATGACTGTCACTAGACAAAAGTCCTGAAGACGCATATATGCGTTCCTGGCAGTGAATGCATTAAGTCCTAAAACCATATCTAATTAGAGTGTTCATCGCTATGTTTTACCACTGACTGGATTTGATTCATCATGTATCATCATTGCCTTTAATACATCCCACGGCTGGGACAGGCCACCTCGCAGTATGAGAGAGGGTTTGAGCCATAGTTCTCACGCAAGCCCTGTGCGGATTGGGAACTTCACACAGTGTTCAGGTTCCCTGCTATACTTGTCTTTTACTGTAAAGCTTGTGGTAAATTTAAAATGTAATATTGCACATGAATCCTGAACTTGAAGGTGCAAGCCCTGGATTGCATATAAATTGTACATAATAGCATATAGAAATGATGTTATTGAATAGCAAGAAATATAAGCATTTTACCTGCCCATAATTTGACAATGACTCATGTTATTCATCTAGTTATGTCCTTTTCCCTTACAATGTTACAAGTCAACATGGTGTGTAAAAATCATGGCTTTCTAAAGTCCATTGCGAAACATCAAAGAGGATGAAAACCCCTTCTTTAACTCAATAAAACTTTCCAACAGGTCAAGCGTCACCACCGACAACACCGCCAACGAATATCATAGACCTTAAGAACTTGGATATAACTGCACCGGAGACCACCCTGGCACCAGAGACCACCCTGACCCCAGAGACCACCCTGGCACCAGAGACCACCCTGACCCCAGAGACCACCCTGGCACCCAAGACCACAACCAAACCCGACACCACAACACCTCCCACCACAACTTCCACAACCCCTAGTACTACTACATCAACTACCCCTAGTACTACATCGACAACCCCCAGTACAACCTCTACCACTCCCAGCACTACTTCCACATCATCAACCACTACCCAGGCCCCTCCGTCACCGACCCCCAAGCCCGTGCCTGGCCCTCCCGAGATGGGCAAATGGTCGTATGTTGAGAAGAATGTGACATGCATCATGGTGCAGTTTGCAGCACAACTGAACGTGACATACCCCATGGCTAATGGTGAGTTGCTTTGCAATCTTTATTTTTCATTTACTTATGAGTATTTCACAAAAAAATTGTATGCGAGGAAAAAGTTGCAAATATTGTCTGAAATAGTAATCTCTGGATTACCCTTAAACACAATCAAACAAATACAAAAACAAACAAGTTAGAAAACAGTTGCAATTCAAATTATAATGATAATAAAGCCATATTAAGCGATAAGGCCGCCTATTGCTTACCTTGTAACTTTCTCTCTGTGTACCTGTTTTCTGTATTGCTTACTATTCCTGGTGTACAATAAAGAGTCATTGTATTGTATTGTATTGTATTTTTCTGTAACTTGGGTACAATAATCAAAATGCCGTATGTGCACGCGACGTGCCGCAGTTTGGTGTGCCTTTTGGCATAGGCTGTAGCCTTCTTCGCTACACTCTGTCTTCTACAACTTAAGACCAGTGAGGACCCAAGGTGATAAATAAATGATGAATAAATGATTGATTGATTTGAAGGTTAGGCGGATACCGTCTTCTTGTAGTGCTCTCTCCTATCGGAGGTTGGCGATCAGTCTGATGTCGTCTACCGACCCATATTGTTTTGGACATCCTTCCTTGTTTTTCAATTTTGGTCACTTGGGTCATAGTAGGGTGGCTTGTTTACTCCATTTGTTTGTTTTGCATCAAAATATGTAAGGTTTAAGAGGTTTAAGACATTTATTTCTTTCTCATAAGAATTGTACATTCACTTATGTGAGAAATACATTGTAGAAAAGTAATATGTAACTAAACGCTATTAGGGGCCATCCATAAATTACGTCACACATTTAGGGGGGGGGGGGGGTCAAGCGATCTGTGATACTAGAACAAAATAATGGCGATTTTCATAGTAATAAGTGTGACAAGGGGGGGGAGGGGTCCAAATTGATCGAAATTGGTGTGACGTAATTTATGGATGGCCCCTTACAAAAAGGGTAAACATACTTAGAATAAAAATAATTAGTAATTTGACGGTAGATTTCTATTCAACGCTTGGTCGGGAACTGAGAGTATAATTTGTTAGCGACTTGCGCAGATCAAGCGTTGCTGGAAGTGGCTTTGCGGGCTTTGCTATATTAGTCGTAGTATAGATTCAATTATGTATATGGGTATAGATATTTATTTACGAAGATATTATATTATGCATGCATCTTTTTATATTTTATTTACATTCGACCTAGATTTACTCATTTATAATTTACCAAAATCAAATTAAATTAAATGTCAAATTAATCCCTGCACAAATGGGATGGCGGCCTTAGTGGCGAAAGACAACTGACCACGGCAAAGCCACAGGAAAGGGTTATGATTTAAGATTTTAGCAGGTAGGTATGACATCTGGTATATTATACATGTTTTTCATCTCTGCAACTAAATTACTGTATGATTTTAGATCCAAACACAGTAAAAAAAAGTAAAATACTTAGAATTACAATTATCAGTAAAATACTTAGTTATAATTGCCTACATGCAGATCAAATTTGAAGAGTCTAGTAATCTTAGTTAGGAGATAGGTGGGTCACTCTGATAGATCCCGTTTATACCATATGCTGTGGGAATTTCACGAAATCGTCCTATTCAAAATTTCAGCCGCGGGTTTGTGTTAAATGTTGATCGAGTCAGTCAGTGAGTGAGGGAATTATACCTACTGGATTTTTTTTAGGGTTCCGTACCCAAACGGTAAAAACGGGACCCTATTACTGAAACTTCGCTGTCCGTCCGTCTGTCACCAGGCTGTATGTCATGAACCGTGATAGCTGGACAGTTGAAATTTACACAGATGATGTATTTTGGTTGCGGCTATAGCAACACATACTAAAAAATAGAATAAAATTAATATTTAAGGGGACTCCCATACAACAAACGTGATTTTTATGCTCGTGTTTGCTCGATATTGATAACGGCAACAGGTAGACGCTTGAAATATTCAAAGAATATTTAGTTATATATTCACTTTAAAAATAAATAATGAAATTAAAATAAAACAAATATTTAAGGGGTGCTCCCATACAATAAACGTGATTTTTTTGCCGTTTTTATAGATAAGGTATGTTTTTATAGATAAAAGTGTTTTTTTTTTTATAAATACTTCGTGCGCGAGTCCGCCTCGCACTTGGCCGGTTTTATTTATATCTTATAGGTGAACTATACCCCATCATTATTGGCTTGTTATTGTTACTTATATTGCAAAAGGTTTTTCAATAAAATGACAGAAGACCTTCGTTCTTTAACAACAACATAAATAGCGAAAGGCACGTAATGCGATAGGCAATTACGTCATTTTACATTGTAATAGTGTGAAAATAGAGTAATAGCGTAACCGACAAGTCATAAGGTTATACATAATACAGTATGTTTCGCCGGTTGATATGGATAGTGGATAACAAGCGGCGCATTGATGTAAGGGCACGCCTTCGTTTTCGCGGATACATTAACATAGGTTCCCAACCTTTTATAAATTACCGCCTTCTGTACAAGAAAAAAAGTCCTACACCCCCCTCCAATTGTATATGACTGTCTATTATAATTATCTCAGTTTTAATATTTCTTACCTAATTCTCTCTCGCTCGTGCCTTTTATGACCCGCAACCGCCCCCACAAAAAGCTCCAGCGCCCACTAGGGGGCGGTACCGCCCCCGTTGGGAACCTGCGCACTAACTTGATTGGCATGTGGTCTAACGTCAATGTGAATTTCAACAGAATGTGTTATCTACTGATTTTCTATTGACGCCTAAGAAATACTAGCAATAGGGATGTTGGCATCATTAAAAAAAAAACCGGCCAAGAGCGTGTCGGACACGCACAAGGTAGGGTTCCGTAGCCATTACAAAAACATCAAGTAATATTTTTCTTAGGATTTCGTATGTGTACGGAATCATCCAAGTTTAGGTATGTTTTATACCTTAGGCTACTATTTACTCTTAAACTACAAATAATTTCCAAGCAATCTTAGCCGCTATAATTTTCCTAGTAAATTTGATATATTTACAACCATTCTGAATTTTTTCAAATTTTTCCACCTAACAGTTTAGATTTTAGAGGGGGGGGGGGGACGCTCGATTTTAATGAAAATTTTCACTTTAAAGTTGAATATTTCGCAAACAGATCACTGAATAGAAAAACATGTTAGCAACCCCGCAATGGTTTTAAAAGACCTATCAAACGATACCCCACACTATAGGATTAGTCGAGAAAAAAAAAATCACCCCCCCTTTACGTCTATGGGAGGTACCCTAAAAAAAATTATTTTTTTATTTTTTATTTTACCACTTTGTTGGCGTGACTGATATGTATATTCATCCAAATTACAGCTTTCTAGTACTAACGATCTCTGAGCTTAGCCGCGGACAGACAGACAGTCAGACAGACGGACAGACATGGCGAAACTATAAGGGTTCCTAGTTGACTACGGAACCCTAAAAATGATTCGAACACGAATCCAGTTGAAAAACGCTCTATTTTAGCCCTGAAAACCGGATTAATTTTCGATTAACTGCAAATTTAGATTTTTTGTTGCTTTAACCAAATAAATTATGCCATTCAAACTCTATGAGAGAGTCGTGTTTTGACAGCTCATGAAAAGTACGTCAGTTGGTTGGTGGTGTCAACATTCCTATTACCCTAAATTGTAATTGAAATAAGACTAGATGTTTCAGTCTTGTATACCTTATACGGGGCCATCCATAAATTTACGTCACACCAATTTCGATCAATTTGGACCCCCCCCCCCCCTTGTCACACTTATTACTATGAAAATCGCCATTATTTTGTTCTAGTGTCACAGATAGCTTGACCCCCCCCCTCCCCCCTAAATGTGTGACTTAATTTATGGATGGCCCCTACCCTATCATGTTAGGACTGTCACTTTTATAGCTAGACTGAGAGGCATTGTTTTCTCTATGTCTCTCAATCTTTATCTCTCAGCTTATGGCAGACTATCACTTTTGGTACGGTCAGCTGTAGAGAAAAGGTACCCACCCAGTGTGGTTAATGTCGTTACAAGAGGTACCGATTTGCTGCAGCTGACTGACAAGCCGCTAGCACAGGGTGTGCCGGGAAGCCATTTCACTATCTGTATTAAGTTTCAGGGCTCATAATTGTCCTCGTGCTATGCTGTCCTGAATGACAGCCGTTTGGGAATAGGCTACCATAGATAGAGAGATTTCCAGGCAGATGTTATGCCGAACCGACGTCCGACGAAAGAGCGTTGGAAGTTGTAGATGCATCCGAGTTGAGAAACTTCGATAGTGGGTAGAATGCAGCGGTTTCTCTAATTGATGGCTAGATGGCGCTAGTAGCTACAGTTTTAATGGTGCGTTTACACGCTTGCAAAGCTTCTACAAACTTTCACAAGCGCCAACGTGTAAACGGAGGTGTTTGTCATTGCTTCGCGCCAGTGTCGATTTTTGAACACAGATCAAAGGAAGCTTGCGGCAAGCGTTTGTGACGTGTTAACACGTTGGCCCGTGTTTAGTGTCGCTTATGATTTCGCGCCGTGAAGTATTATATGCTGCGCTGTATACAGCTGAGGGTCGACCATAGTAAAACGACGAAAATATGGGGTTAAAAAAATATGTCAAGCCAAACACAAGAGCCGAAGAAACTTCAAGGTACATGTCTGCCATGTTTGCCTGTCCTGACCTGCAATAACGCACTAGCTAGCGTGTAAATGGCATTCATGCGTTTGTATAGGCTTGGAGCTTGTGGACGTTTGGCAAGCCTCGGTAAGCTGGTAAGCTTGTAAATGTACCATAACATAAAAGTTAGATAAACCGTAGAACACTCGCTGCTTCCGATTGGCTGAATGAAGCTTGATATTATGTGACTCACGCTCCGTACAGACCCAAGCGCGTCCTGCGCGCGCGCTATCTCGGTGACCGTTATCACCGCAGCACAATAAGTCTGTCGAGGGGCGTTCGCTGCATTCGTGATGCGTAGGTAATTTATGTTTACCTTTGGATTACATGATTTGATGCGATGTCTTTTTAGTTGTTTAGGTTTTGTCCATAGCCATTGAAGATCGATTTTGAAATCTTATCGCTCGAAAATGCTATACGAAGGTGTAGTCGTATTATCATCTAATCATTATTCATATCTTTTAATTTAATGTATAAAAATCTCGTGTCTTGGTGTTTGTTATCGAACTCCTCCGGAGACGGCTTGGTCGATTTTTATGATTTTTTAGTCTATATTAAATTAGTCTTGATTAAAGTTTTTTATCTATCTATCTATCTATCTATATATGGTAGGTCTGAGAATAGGTCGTAGGCTATTAAGTATTTTGTATACCTACTCCTATTCTTCGCAGATGGAGTCGCGGGCAGCAGCTAGTCTAATATATAAAAATCTCGTGTCACGGTGTTTGTTATCGAACTCCTCCGAAACGGGTTGACCGATTTTTATCAAATTTTTTGTCTATATTCGTTAGGTCTGAGAAAATAGGTCGTTGGCAATTTTTTTTTATACGCATATTCTTATAAATATAATAGTCTCTTCCATAAATAAAGTGAACGTATACACCGTGAAATTTTAGTGGTTGTTTTCCCGAAACGAGGTGATTTAGTTTCGATTGTACAATCGATTTATAATTACTATTTTGACTAGAGTCAAAAATCCAATTGTGAAAAACGAAAGTCGAAAATGACCGCAAACCAATAGTAACACTTCGTTGGTACAAGTAGCGTACGATCGTACGATAGGTTAGGTACCAACGAAGCGTTACTATTGGTTTGCGGTCATTTTCGACTTTCGTTTTTCACAATTGGATTTTTGACTCTAGTCAAAATAGTAATTATAAATCGATTATACAATCGATACTAAATCACCTCGTTTCGGGAAAACAACCACTAAAATTTCACGGTGTATAACTTAGTATTCTTGATGTAATTATCGCGTTCAAATTCAACAGCCTTTGTGTGGGCGGCGTGTCGGGTGGTGGCTATATTTGCTTCATCCCACTTGCGTCTTAATATAGAACTTGGAAAACTTGGGCAAAAGCGTTCAACACGAATTGTTTCAAATAATATATGTATACTTTGAAAAGTCTATGTTTGCAATTTTCCTGTTATTGCTTCTGTGGCTTCTGCGGCTTGATCAGCCTATACGTCTTAATGCAGGGCACAAGCCTCCTCTCAGAACGAGAGGGCTTGGGCCATAGTTCCGAGGCGAGCCCAGTGCGTATTGGGAATAAGGACAACATTAGCAAACCTGGAGACTGCTGAAGAAAGTGAAGAAATGTGGTGGGGCTAAAAAAATTAAGGGCTCTTCAAGGCTCAAGTGTAACTGAACCAGTCAGATAGGTACACATATTTCAAACTAAATACAAACTGAAATATAGATGCACAGAAAAAACCTCAGAAAAAAGACCAACGCTGGGAATCGAACCCAGGTCCTCAGCGTTCCGTGCTGCGTGCTTACCCCTACACCATCACTGGTCTAGAAGTTAGCGACGAATCTTTCCTATACATCGTACACTTCAGTCTGTTATAATCACATTAGGCAGTGATAAAGCGCATCTATGTTATGCCCTCTACCGAGAGACTTCAACACTCCTTCGGAGCTACCCGCTCACCTGGACTAAGAGATGGCGCTACTAGGCCAACTTTTAAAAGTTAAGTTGGTTCTAGACCAGTGATGGTGTAGGGGTAAGCACGCAGCACGGAACGCTGAGGACCTGGGTTCGATTCCCAGCATTGGTCTTTTTTCTGAGGTTTTTTCTGTGCATCTATATTTCAGTTTGTATTTAGTTTGAAATATATGGTTTCACGGGATGACCGTAAAAGTAATAAAAAATGAAGTTGAAGAAAATAAAAAAATAAATAGAAAAAGATACATTTCGTACTAAATACAAACTGAAATATAGATGCACAGAAAAAACCCCAGAAAAAAGACCAATGCTGGGAATCGAACCCAGGTCCTCAGCATTCCGTGCCGTTTTTTGTACTTATTTTTTCAACTTCATTTTTTTTTTTTTTTTTTTTTTTTTATTACTTTTACGGTCATCCCGTGAAATCATACATTTCGTACTAAATACAAACTGAAATATAGATGCACAGAAAAAACCCCAGAAAAAAGACCAATGCTGGGAATCGAACCCAGGTCCTCAGCATTCCGTGCCGTTTTTTGTACTTATTTTTTCAACTTCATTTTTTTTTATTACTTTTACGGTCATCCCGTGAAATCATACATTTCGTACTAAATACAAACTGAAATATAGATGCACAGAAAAAACCCCAGAAAACCCAACCCCAGTTTGTATTTAGTACGAAATGTATGATTTCACGGGATGACCGTAAAAGTAATAAAAAAAAAAATGAAGTTGAAAAAATAAGTACAAAAAAAAAGATACTTCATAGCTAACTTGTAGATAGGTACACCTTGGCCTCATCTGTATTTTTCATCAGGTGCAAGAAGGATCAATCACGGGACAGTATGTAAAAAAAATAAAAGAAAAAAGAACTTTTAAAAACAAGCTTTTATTAAGTATGTTGATAAACAGAACTAAAACATCACTATCATCAGATCCTGGTTACCTTCTAGGATCATAGTACCTACTTGTCAAGATGGACATTAGACATTGCACAGTCAAACAATTTGATTCCTAGGCCACTATAGAACCATGTCAAAACGAATCAATTTGTTTATATTCTACGGCATTGATTATTGGGTGACGTGTGTCAACGATATTGAAAAGTAAAGGAGTTTGCTTATTTATTAATAACTGGGATTGTCACTGGCCGTCTGTCAAAACTTCTTTTTAGGGTTCCGTAGTCAACTAGGAACCCTTATAGTTTCGCCATGTCTGTCCGTCTGTCTGTCTGTCTGTCTGTCCGCGGCTAAGCTCAGAGATCGTTAGTACTAGAAAGCTGTAATTGGGCATGAATATACATATCAGTCACGCCATCAAAGTGGTAAAATAAAAACAAAAAAATAATTTTTTTTAGGGTACCTCCCATAGACGTAAAGGGGGGTGATTTTTTTTTCTCAACTAATCCTATAGTGTGGGGTATCGTTGGATAGGTCTTTTAAAACCATTGCGAGGTTGCTAACATGATTTTTCTATTCAGTGATCTGTTTGCGAAATATTCAACTTTAAAGTGAAAATTTTCATTAAAATCGAGCGTTTCCCCCCCCCCCCTCTAAAATCTAAACTGTTAGGTGGAAAAATTATAAAAAATTCTTAATGGTAGTAAATATATCAAATTTACTAGGAAAATTATAGCGGCTAAGATTGCTTGGAAATTATTTGTAGTTTAAGAGTAAATAGTAGCCTAAGGTATAAAACATACCTAAACTTGGATGATTCCGTACACATACGAAATCCTTAGAAAAATATTACTTGATTTTTTTGTAATGGCTACGGAACCCTACCTTGTGCGTGTCCTACACGCTCTTGGCCGGTTTTTCCTCTCATGTCATAGAGCGAAAACGTTTATAACGTTTATTGCATTGTATCCGGAAAGTTGGTATTGCTTTGACTCGCACTGACGTTGCAATTGTCTAGTACCTAGTTAATGCGACAAGGTTCTTTAGTGGCCTAGGAATCAAATTGGTTGACTGTACATTAGACAGATAACTGTTAGTGTCACTTAGATTTATCGACGTGGGTGGTGCCTTCTCAGACGCGACCGTGCCTCAGCTTTAATAATAATAATAATAAAAATTGATTTATTCAGATAACTATGATCCATCATTTGTTAGTATTACTTATAAATATGTTAGGTAGGTACATGGTGTTAGTCAAATTTATGATATGCTTACCCTAGTGTTAGTGAAACATAAACAAATAAAGAAAAACAAAATAAAATAGTTCAGCACTTTTACGAGTACGTAGGTTTGTTTGTCAGTACATGAATCATATGACAATGGTTCAGATACTGACAATCAAACTTAGCTTTAGTCAAAGAGTATTGTAATATTATATGAACAAGAGTGGCAACTCTATGGTCAAATATGCATGTATGGAAGGTGCTGCTGCCCTACGCCCTGGTGAAGAACTAATGTGACGTATCTATAGATGTATACCTATCTATATGTATATGTTGGTAGTGATGTACGGCTATAATTACGCGTAATTTTAATTGATAGGCTAATTGCCACTATTCGTATTTTAGCCGTCTAATTCAAATCAGCATATACGAAGTATAAGCGGCTAAACCCGATTTGCACTATACGGCTAAAATACGAACATTGGCAAGTGGCCTATCAATTAAAGTCCTTGACCGTACAATTTGGTACGCCATGGCCATGGCCGATGAATGACAACTGACAAGTTTGACAAGTCAACCAAGATGGCCGCTAATTTAGTTCTTTACCAAACAACCAGAGATCGCTGTAGTCGCATGAAAAGTGTGATATATGTAAGTGTGCCCCCCCTGGCTTTAGTTTCCATGAAACGCTCAACTTTCACTGTCTCATGCGGGAGCATGACTCAAGTCATACAAATCATGTATGTCCGTCAGCATGTTTACCTCATATTAGTACGCGCATTGGATTGGATTATCGAGGGAGGCAAATATATGGGTACACCTGTTAACCACAGCATTTTTTAATGGTAATTCTAATTTAGACATTCATTTATTAAAACCGGCCAAGTGCGAGTCGGACTCGCGCACGAAGGGTTCCGTACCATTATCTATAAAAACGGCAAAAAAAAAACACGTTTGTTGTATGGGAGCCCCCTTAGATATTTGTTTTATTCTGTTTTTAGTCTTTGTTGTTTTAGCAGCAACCAAAATACATCTGAAAATTTCAACTGTCTAGCTTCACGGTTCATGAGATACAGCCAGACGGACGTATGGACAGCGAAGTCTCAGTATTAGGATCCCGTTCTTACCCTTTGGGTACGGAACCCTAAAAAATACCTGTGGCTACCTAGCGGTTCGACCTGTGGCTTCACAAGCAGATGTTCGTGGGTCCGTGCCCGGGCTCGCACCTGTTTTTCGGAATTTATGTGTGAAATTTACCATGAGGCTAAAAACGTGACGAGGAAATGCCATCGCGTTCATTTTGACAGCACTTGTATGGGCGACAAATGACAACATTTCATTTTTTTAACACCTGAAAAATATTTATTATAATTTATTTCTTCATATTTAAAAACATATGTGTACTTACCTGTACCTCCACAGAATAGATATGTTTCCTTTACCCTTTTCACTAGTAAAAAGGAGCTGTCATCATTTTAAATTTGATAACAACCTTAATGTCAAATTTACGTCATCACTTTTTTTTAACAGAGACTAGACAAAAGTAATGGATCTATTCTATCGTTACGCTCTCTTTAGAATAAGCACATCTTTAAAAAATTGTAATAAATTAATTAATAATCCTAGTGAAAATTTAAAACTATCAGCGTCTTTCTCTTTCCAAACAGTATACAGAGAACGAATCAAATTATAGTCTTAGAAATATGAAATGTTGTCAATTGGTATCGGAAACAGCCAGCTGTCACACAGCCATACAAAAACTGTCCTTTCAATCCGATGCCCAGTTTCAAATAGTTATTTATCCTGCGGGGTACTTTTTGGCCAGCGCGTGCGCTGGATAGAATGTAAATTTCTCGGGGGTAGAATTGAAGAGTCCAAGCCAACATGATAATTAATTATTGAAGATCGTACTCAGCGACTTCAGCGAGCGGCCATGCATTATCGTTATATTTGTCTACATCAATGTAGCCAAATAAAGAGTTTAAGCCCGAAGCTTAATTTTTAATATTCTTTTTCTACAAAATACCTTCAGAATGCCTTTCGCGTGACAGAATGAAGGCTGTCGATGTTGAATATAGTTAAACTGCATAAATAAGTAGACTTCAGGCAATGTTCGGCCTCAGCCTTATTTTATTTTTCTTTCACATAGTTCCCATGATCCGTTCTCGATGACCTTTAAATAATATTTTATTTTCAAATCGTTTGAGGCTGCGTTTCCACCAGAGATGTGCGAGGATGCTTTGCGAGGGATGTGTGTGTCATGAACCAATAGAAACACTTCATTCACTTAGGACCTTTTAAATGAAGTGTTTCTATTGGTTCATGACACACACATCCCTCGCAACGCATCCTCGCACATCTCTGGTGGGAACGCAGCCTTACAGGGGAATTTGATTTGTTTGGGGCAAATTGAAGACTTCTTTTTGAAATAACACTTGGACGACCAGTCTAGTGGTTAGTGAACCTGACTGTAAAACATGAGGTTCCGGGTTCGATTCCCTGTCGAGGGAGATATCTTCTTTCTAATATATAAAAATCTCGTGTCACGGTCTTTGTTATCGAACTCCTCCGAAACTGCTTGACTGATTTTTATGAAACTTTTTATCTGTATTCGGTAGGTCTGAGAATAGGTCGTAGGCTATTTTTTATACCCCTATTCTTCGCGGACGGAGTCGCGGGCAACAGCTAGTTATGTATGAAAAATACGAATGTTTGTCGAATCTTAGATGTTTAATCTTCTTAGGGCCGATTTTTCAATCCCCAGATAAAAGTATTTGTCAGATAAATGTAAGCTCTGTCCTTTTTTCCTATGAGTTTAGAAAAAGAAAGCCATGCCATAGTTTTAACTGACGGATACTTTATCTGGGGATTGAAAAATCGGTTCTTAAGTATGTAGCTATCTATGTATGTATGTTTATCCGTTAACTAGTACATAGGTACTAGTTAACGGATAAACATACATACATAGATAGCTACATACTTAAGAACCGATTTTTCAATCCCCAGATAAAGTATCCGTCAGTTAAAACTATGGCATGGCTTTCTTTTTCTAAACTCATAGGAAAAAAGGACAGAGCTTACATTTATCTGACAAATACTTTTATCTGGGGATTGAAAAATCGGCCCTAAGAAGATTAAACATCTAAGATTCGACAAACATTCGTATTTTTCATACATAACTAGCTGTTGCCCGCGACTCCGTGTTATAGAACACAAGCTTTGCTTACTTTGGGACTAGGTCAATGGGGGTTCCGGTGACTGGGTAGATGGACCCCAACCAATATAAAATGACCGCGCACTGCGTACATTTTGCTTAGAAGCAGGGCCTGCAAATAAGGTTATTTTTTTTAGATACGGCTGTTTATAATCGTAGCGTTTATTTTGACATATCTACAAAGGATGGAATTCTAGGCGCGCGAATTGCTCTGAGGCGGTTTTTAACTTAAGTATAACTCGATAATTTCTTCATATCCGGTATACAAACGTTGCGGAAAAATAAACAACTGTATAACAACTGAATGAATAATCGTGACTAATGGGTCTCTGACATACAGTGGTTCATACATTGTGTTTGGTTTACGAAAACGCTTACCGCATTAATTATAAAAAAAAATAACTGTTTTACTTAAGTTGTGGTAGCCTGGTGGTTTGTCTTGTACTATTATTTAATTTACCGCCTTTATTTGTGTTGCGTACATTATATTTTTCTATTTTGGGTTTGAAATTTTATTATTATATAGTTGTCACAACTGAAAAGACGAACTATTGGTTAGTTAGTGTCGGTGACTACCAAGAAAAAACACGCGAGGGCCTGTTCCACCACTTCCTGATAAATTGCCTGATACTTTTCTATCTACCGCTTAGATGAAAAATTTCATTTCTACGAGGCTGATAAGACAAATACATGAGGCAGTGGCAATTTATGTAGCTGGTATTTTATCTGTTAGATTATACATGGTATCATACAATGGGTCCGGATTATTTCAGCATGTAGTAGGGAGTCGACAGAATGCCCCTTTAGAAGGTTCTCAAGAATATTTAATTGAGGTTGAGATTTGTAGTTTAATAAACGAATTTACGATGGATGGATATTATTCAGTAGGGTCATTTAGTCCATGTTCGAAGTTTAACAAAGACTAAACAAGTCTTAAGACATGATGTCATTTTTAATGACAATTACTATTGAAAAAATTTTGCACCACCTGTTAAAACATTCCGGATTAAATAATTAAATAAATACACGGGACAATGAACACCAATAAAATTGACCTAGACCAAAGTAAGCAAAGTTTGTGTTATGGATACTAGGCAACGGATAAACATACTTTTATATGGATAAATAAAATACATATGCAAATACAAATACTTATTATCTTATTAAACACCCAAGACTCGAGAAAAATATCTGCCCCGACAGGGAATCGAACCCGGGAAAGGCTTCGTAGTCAAGTTCTCTAACCACTAAGCCATTTGGTCGTCTAAAAAAATCTTGTATATATAGCACTGAGTTTCGCAAATTTTATTCTTACAGACGTTATTCTAAGTAAGTATATCTGATTTAAATATTGGTGGAACCGGTACATATCTGATAAGCGTTTAAATATTAGTCTCGTGTAAAACGTACCGTTCGAATTTGCAAACAAGTGACTCATGCGCAGGATTCACACACTCATTCAATAGTTGTGCAACGAACAAAGGATGGGTTGCACATTCGATTTTAACTGCATATTTGTTATTCTGTTTTATTTCGTTATAGCAAGCAATGTCATTATTGTATTACTAGCCGTTGCTCGCGACTCCGTCCGCGAAGGATAGGGGTATGAAAAATAGCCTACGACCTGTTCTCAGACCTACCAATTATAAGGAAAAAAAATGAGAAAAATCGGTTAAGCCGTTTCGGAGGAGTTCGATACCAAACACCGTGACACGAGATTTTTATATATTAGATTTTCAAAATAGCTGCTCCTCGCGACTCCATCTGCGAAGAACCAGGAACTATGCAATTTTTCAGGACAACAACTGTCTATCCATTGTCCTTCCTAGCGTCTCAATCTCTATACCAAATTTCATCTAAACCGGTTCAGCGGTTTAAGCGTGAAGAGGTAACAGACAGACAGACAATCAATCAATCAATCAATCAATCATTTATTTGCTTAAACATGGTACAATAGGATGATTTACAGACAAGATAAATAGCTTCACATGTTTTATCACAAGGACATGCAAATATTTCATAGTTACCTACATAATTATAGTTAAATGTATCGCATGCACAAAGCTAGTTACAATCAATAATATCATTTAAGTACACATTTAAGGACACAATTTTAACATTCATAAATCATAATATTAGTATGAATTAGTATAAATGCAATCTGTTGCCACTAAAATCGAAGTCAAAGTTACAATATTTTTATTCAGTTTAAGCTATACCAAGCACTTATGAATGTCGAAGAATCTACTACCCGTTCGGAAAAACTTTGTTGAGAAGAAACCGGCAAAAAATCCGTGAATTATAACTGTTAAAGCATTATAATATCTAAGTCAAAAATCAAACGAACTTAAAATTTACTCTCGCAAAATGTCCACAGGTTTCTTAAAATTGAGAAACACATAAAACTGGCCCAAAAAAACTTGGTTTCATTCGTTTGATTGACGTCATATCGACCAAATAAATATGACTTATAGAGGAAGATACGTCGTTTATTTATTCCTAAAGTCAAAGACCTTGTGTGCCAAACAAGCTTCTAAAATGTACTCTTGTGAAAAACCCAAACTCTAATGCAGCCATTTTTGACATCTGTGACACTTGCTTGAATAAATGCGAAAGTAAATCTGTCTGTTACCTTTTCACGCTTAAACCGCTGAACCAATAGATTAAATTTAACATAGATATGGTTTGAGCCCCGGGAAAGGACTTAGGATAGTTTTCATCCAGGAAAATAGCACAGTTCCCGCGTGCTAAACGATTTCTTCGTAGACTTAGTTGGGGGAACAGCTAGTTTCAAAATAAATGCGAAAGTTTGCGTTTCGTGTGTTTATATACTTACGGGCAGTGTGTGTTTGTCACCTTTTCACTCTAAAATGGCTGCTAAAATGTGGATGAAGCTTAATCGGGATCTGTTGGTACCCTATCGGCATGGAACTAAACTAAATACTTCAATGTCATGGAACGTATTGGATGAAAGGCTAGCTGGCGTCGACGCGGCTGAGCCTTGACATCTTAACCCAATCGATACCTCTGCTGATCGTTACAGATCTTATTTTGTACTCTTTACCCGCCGCTTAGCACGCGTGAATCGTTAATTCTGACAGTTCAAGAAATGTTGGGGATTTTACTCAATATTCATATTCATTTATTCGTTGCAACCATGGTATTACAAGATGAAAAATAGATATTTCAGTGCTACATGGACCCTGCTAGGGCGAAGCAACAACTTATTCTTAACTCAATTCCCATGTGTTGCATGAGGACCCATGCAAAACGTCATGTCTTTAGATTTACTTAGCCGCAGTCACATTTATGTGGCGTGTTGTGTCGTGACGCATCGGAACAGTGTCGATTTCATACATTTAACACAAGCCACAACACAGTGCAACGGAGAAATATGAACGCAACCATATTAATTGTACAGGGTGGCCAAGTAGCCGGTATACACTTGAGTTTTGTAAGTAATTTTCATGCAATAACTGTCACATTAGCCGCCAAAACAAAATGGCGGCAAAAAAAAGTTGTATACCTCCAAGTTGGCCACCCTGTATGAAACCGATACCGTTCTGATGCGTCACACTATACCACTCGTCAGACAAATGTGAATGCGGCTTTAGCGGTTGAAATTGGCGATTAATAAATAAATAAAATAAATATTACGCCAATAATCAAAGTAAGCAAAGCTTGTGTTATGGGTACTAGGCAATAGATAAACATTATTTTAAAGATAGATACATACTTAAATACATATTAAACACCCAAGACTCGAGATCAAACATTCGTATTTTTCATACAAATATCTGCCCTGACGCGGGAATCGATCCCGGGACCTCATGCTTCGCAGTCAGGTTCTCTAACCACTAGCCCATCAGTTCGTCCGAATGATGTATTAATTTCTGTTGTCGCTATAACAACAAATACTAAAAATAAAATAAAGTAGAAAAATTAAAGGGGGGTCGTCATACAAGAAACGTGTTTTTTTTCAGCGATATTAACTATATCTTTATAATGACATTAACTAGGTATTTAAAATTTTCACCGATTATGTATTACTATGGCCGCTACAACAACAAATAATAAAACATTAAATGATCCCACACGGCCTTTATTTGGAAGCAGGGCTCTGCTAACACTGGACTATTATAGTTACGGCTGTTTACGGCGTATATTTAAACGTAACTAAAAATGTGTACGTAACCCTCGGTGTGCGAGTCCGACTCGCACTTAACCGGTTTTTTTATTAGACTCTTTATAAGTAGATTTTATATGGGGGTCAAAGGACCAAGACTTCACTAGAACTGGCCCAAACTAGCATATGAAGCTATTTGATATCCTTATACCAGGGTTCGGATTTTTCATCGCACGGCAAGATGAAAGAAAACTATGGAGTCGATATTAAAGTTAAAATTTAACTCATATTCATACTCGTACTCACTTATTTTCTTAGTCTCGTAATACTTTTATCCCTTTATCAGGCTGACAGATCGAAAATGTCAATCGAAAGTGAAACTTACTTACTTAATGTAATTCAAATATTTTTTGTAGTACGATGCGAGAAGTCTAGAATATACTACCAACCAATATAAAACATCTTTTATTCTAGAAAATATGAAAAACGTTGCCATGACATTATACTCATTTTACGATTGTAATTTTGAAAAGGACAATACACACGCCATACCTACCTTATCAAGATTTTGACGCCCAGTCCTGTATCTCCATGCCCCATGGATATTACGAAATAGAAGCATTCTAAATGTTCATTTTTTTATTGTGCGGCAGTTTGTTTTTTTATTTAAAATATCTTTTAATTGAATTCCAATTGTTTGTTTCATTTAAAATTTACTCTCGGTATTAATTACATGAATGAGTATGAGTATGAATATGAGTTAAATTTTAACTTTAATATCGACTCCATAGTTTTCTTTCATCTTACCGTGCGATGAAAAATCCGAACCCTGCTTATAACTGAACTATTATTGTATTTCTATCGCTTGTGAACAGTCAAGGTCTCGTGAGATATGATATGTGCATGTGTGTGTCTGTCTGTGGTATATAACTATTAAACGAGCGATCCGATTTGGAAGCGGTTTTTTTATTGTGTCTAAAAGCAGGTTTCTTGGCGATGGTTCTTGGACAGCTCTTTTGTTAGCTGTGAAAGGGATCTTAGACGCATAATGGGGCATTAACTTTATTTTCAAACATATGTGTGACCTAATTGCGTTGGGGTTTTTAATTTTTTTTTAATTTATAGTTATTAATTAGAACTAAATATGTACTAGGCTGGATCGTTCATATTTTTTCATGCTGGGTACGTAACGGCTGAAAGTCCGTGATTTCTGCTCGGTGTCGTAAACTGTCGCGCCGGTGGAAACGGGGTCGCGTTTCACTGACTCAGTCGATCCGTGTTCACTGTGTTAAGATGTTGCGGAAACGGCTACTTAATTTATTTATTACTAGCAGCCCGTCCCGGCTTCGCACGGGGTAGACAATTATTTATTTTTGGAAATTTGGATATAAAACACTTTTTTTCACAAATATTTTTATTTATTAAAAAATTATTATTTATTATTTATTAATTATTACAGACGTGCACGCCCCACTCCTGTATTTCAGTGCCCCCTCCACCCCGCCCGCCGCGATGCCCGGCGCGCTTTTCAGACTGCATCGCAAACAACGGCCACGGCGCTATGGCGGTTTTGTTTACTGTTTGAATTTTTTAATTCGTAATATCTTTTGAATGGAAAGTCCAATTTAAATAATTTAATAACTATTTTATAGGTAGTTAAATGGTCTTTACCATTAAATAATTTATTTGGATAAGGATTAATATAAACACATAAATAGCATGGTTTGAATTTGGTTAGCATTTTCATTAATGTTTAAAATGAAAAAAGTTGTTGTAGTGACATAACTACAATAGTTGGACATATGCTACCGCGGAGTTTTTTGTAGACATTATGATGTTCTTCAATATTGTTGTACATTATTTTGTTCTATCGCTAATAGTTTCGGCAGCGCATTCGACGAAAGACATTTTAAGACTCATTTTTCTACACCTTCGGTTACATTGTTCAAATTTTACCAAGGATCCCTAATTTTTTTCAAAATGAAATGTAGCCTATGTCAAATTGGAAGAATGTAGCATTCTATTGGTGAAAGAATTTTTTAAATCGGCCCAGTACTTTTTGAGCCTATTCATTACAAACATACAAACATAGGTACAAATCTTTCCTCTTTATAATATTAGTGTAGATATACTACACAATGTACAACTACTCTAATAAAAGGCTTGAAAGCCGTTCATCGAACTTTCTCGATAATCTAGGCGAGGGAAAAAAAGTGCTTCATTTTAAAAAGTCGTAAAACAAAAAACATTTGTTTGAGTGATAGAAATTCATGGTTAAGAGGATGTCAGTGAATTACAAATAACCCTGTATACTCAAGGTCAACCTAATAGACACTGCTTCCTAATCGTTCCTATGTAATGTAATGTTCAGATATTAAGCCAAGTTTTTGTACGCCGATTGGCAAAACATAGTGGCAACACGAGGAAATGTAGCACATCTGCATATAAGCAGTCATTACCTTATGTTTCACAAATAAATCTCTTTTGACTAAAGTCAAACTAAAGTTAAAACTTTTGAATAATGGAGATATCTTGTTCCAGTGTCAACTCTCGGAATTCAGTTAGTGAATGTGCCAGCCAACGCCACCGTGGTCTCAGGGTGGTGCGGCGCCTCCAACCAGTCGCTCACGATCAGCTGGCCGGCCACTGTGGACAAGGACAACACCCTCGCCATCCTGTTCCAGAAGAACGACACCACGAAGTCCTACGAGCTCAAGAGCCTCAATATCACCCTGGTGCCGTCCATGTTCCCCAATATCTGTGAGTGTTTGACAATTTTCTACTGTGGAGGTGTTTCCCTGAGCTTTATATGCCATTATGCATCGTTTGCCATAATTTTCGTTTGACAATGGCATAGGCGACTTTGACACTTATGGCAGTGATGTCATATCTGTCGTAGTTTTTTGGTCTAGAATTAGATTTTTGAGTATAGATGTGCCGCAATTAATCTGACTTTTTATATATGTCGCTTACTCTGCCAGATAATAGATATACTCGTAAAGTGACGCATCAATTGTATCCGATAACAAATAGACGACTCTCGCAAGTCTAAATCAATGACAAAACGTGGTTTTGGCACGTACGTATCCGCCCCCATATTGGTATTGCGTTGAATCCGGCGAAATTATCACTAAATTCGTGTGATTTTCCCAGTAACGTCGATAAGCCAAAAGCTACTAGGACCAAAACACACAAACATAGACACAACACACAGGGAAACATATAGGGAAGTTTAAAGTCCCATCTTACAGACTGGCTAAAAATAAAAAGTCGTTTTTTGGAATATTGCATACGTTTTCCTATTAAGTATCAGATACAAAATTCAAATCCGTCGTCAAGAAAATATTAACATCTAAGGCGTTTTATAAAATTAATGATTATATCATGGACACAAGGATGTTTTTCCAAACAATTTAATTTCGATCCGCATTGGCGATCCCCTAGTTTCAAATAGCGTATCTGCTGTGTTAAAAACTTTATACTTCATTTGATTTAGAATTGAAAACCACAACATCATTATATTGCGGCTCGTCAACTATTTCTTACCTAGCAAATAGTACAGTACAATAGTCTAAGAGCCGCAAAATAAAATTGTTTTAATGTCACTTTATTTGCGTGTCGTCAATTGTTACTCTAGTACAAATTGTAAAGAGATTACAGTTCACGAGCCGCAATATAATGTTGCTGTGGTTTATAATTCTAAATTAAATGGAGTATAGTTGTGTCATTTGAAAAAAATCCATATTGAGTTTCTTGCCGGATTCTTCTCAACAGGGTTTTTCCGAACATTACCTAGATTCTTCGACATTCATAAAGCCCCTAAATTATCCCTGTTATACCCTAAATTTAATAAAGATATATTGATTTTGACTTGATCGTGAAGTTCCCAATCCGCGCTGGCTGAGCCCTGCAGTGGGATTTATATAGTTGACTAGCTTTTGCCCGCGACTTCGTCAGCGCATCCCGTTTTTTCTTTATCCCATGGGATTTTCAGAATATACTAAAATTAGTTTTATATTCTTATAATCACCTGCCATGCCAAATTTTAAGTCTTTTATGATTATACACCGTGAAATTTTAGTGGTTGTTTTCCCGAAACGAGGTGATTTAGTATCGATTGTACAATCGATTTATAATTACTATTTTGACTAGAGTCAAAAATCCAATTGTGAAAAACGAAAGTCGAAAATGACCGCAAACCAATAGTAACGCTTCGTTGGTACCTAACCTATCGTAAGATCGTACGCTACTTGTACCAACGAAGCGTTACTATTGGTTTGCGGTCATTTTCGACTTTCGTTTTTCATAATTGGATTTTTGACTCTAGTCAAAATAATAATTATAAATCGATTGTACAATCGAAACTAAATCACCTCGTTTCGGGAAAACAACCACTAAAATTTCACGGTGTAGTTACGGAGATAGGGCCATTTTGAAGCGAAAATATAAATCCCATTTATTCCCTATCCCGTGGGAATTTCGAAAAATCATTTATTAGCTACGTAATAATAGCTATCTACATGATCATCAGTCCAACGTGTCGCGGGGCGTCCTACAACTTTCCCTAACGTGGTCTCCACTCCAGGACACGTCTGCTCCAACGATTGTCGGTTCTACGGCAGACGTGACCAGCCCATTCCCACTACGGCCTACCTAAGTCTTACCTTACCTACTTAAGTCGTTGCATGTCGCGGGCCACAAAAATACCGGTTGCAGACTGCAGTTTGACGACCATTGGTCTCATCATTTCAGCCGACAGACGTCCACTGCTGAACATAGACACAGATCGCAGAACAGATCGGCCATGCGCCATACACTGCTTCTTCCGGTCCGCGGACGCCACTCGAGAACCTTTCAGCCCCATCGGCCGTCAGTTCTACGAGCGATGTGCCCTGCCCACTGCCACTTAAGTCTAGCGATTCTGCGAGTTATGTCAGTGACTTTAGTTCTTGCGCGGATTTCATCATTTCTAATGCGATCCCGCAGAGAAACTCCAAGCACAGCCCTCTCCATCGCCCTCTGAGTGACTTTGAGCTTTCTCATGAAGCCCATCGTTAGCGGCCACGTCTCAGTGCCATAAGTCATCACTGGCAACACACACTGGTCAAATACCATCACTCACGTTCGATTCACCACTGGTCTAAACCTTGCTTATTCCCGCAGCGAACGTGGACGCCATTGACATGTACCACGGCATGGAGTGGCAGACTCCCCTGGCCACGTCGTACCGCTGCGCCGCGGCTACCAAGCTCACGCTGACCACGGCCGAGCCGGTGAACGTGGCCGCCACCATGACCCTCAGCCAGCTCCAGGAGGAAGCCTTCAGGACCGCGGCCGGTACCGGGTTCAGTGCTGGTGAGTAAATAAAATAGGTTTTTTGAGTTAATAATAATCGTGGTAGCCTAGCGGTTTGACTTGTGTGGTTTGAAGCAGAGGTCTGGCTCCCAGGACTTATGTGCGAAATTACATTTGGAATTTACTAAAAAGAAAAAAATTTGAATGGTTTGTGTATGAACTTTTCAATTTGCACTGGGCCCGCGTAGGAAGTACATGCCAGGCCCTCACATTCTGAGTGGCGGTCTGTGCCGAGCAAGGCCGAAATGTGAGATGGGAATTATGTGTTTATACGATAATGATAGAACCTTGATAATCATGCAATCAAACACCTAGTTAAACATAAAAATCTCGTGTCACGGTGTTTGTTATGAAACGGCTTGAACGATTTTTATTAAATTTTTTCTCAATATTTGGTAAGTCTGAGAATAGGTCGTAGGCTATAATTTATAACCCTATTCTTCGTGGACGGAGTCGCGGGCAACAGCTAGTTAATGTATAAAAAAACAGGTCCTTAGCTTTACCGGAAACTAAGTTACTGGAGTATAAAATAGCGCCCGAAAGGGTTCGGTAAAAGTACTTCCCGTTGAAATAGAATTATTAAATTTGGAATAATAAAAAAAAGTCTGAAAATCACTGAACCGCCTAAAGTAACTTTGTTTTTCATAGAAAATAGGTACCGTGAAGTAGGTACAGTCAGCTGCAGAGAAACGTGACCCACGCTGCATACAAACTTTGAATGCAAGAGGGGTTACGTCTCGCTGCAGCTGATTGTGCATTTGTATTCATACAAACAAATACCTTATTTTTTTGTCTAATGAGGGACATTAATGTATGACGTTTTTGACGTTTAAACTCGAATGTTTCTGTTATAAGAGAAAGTGTTTATACGTATAGTATGTTTATAGTGACTGCGATATTCCTACCTTGCTACCTAAGCGCAAGCGCATCCACCGTACATTGGGCGCTTGAGTGGATAATAGCTCATAAAAGTAATGGATGCACGGACCACTCTTGAGGAAAAGACGTGACTCCGAAAGCATGGGACTAGATATTTCATGTGGGTATTTCCCCTGTTCCGTGGAACTGCCAAAATTGTTGAACCGATTTTTTTTGGCCAATTCTTCATAAGGACAATTTTTTTTGTATTTTTTTTTAATTGATGATTATTTAGAAAATCACGTTAAATGTAGGGTTTTTTTTCAAATGTGGGGATCCATACGTATGTTAGTATGTAACGGAAACTTTGAACATGATTTTGACCCCCTTGAAAACGTCGGATTAACTCGAGATTTGGCATACTTATCAAGGACCGATGGCAATGCGTGTTTTTTAGTTTTTTTTTTAATTATCTCCCATATTCGGTCGGTCTGAGAATAGATCGTAGGTTATTTTATACCCCTATTCTTCGCAGACGGAATCGCGGGCAACAGCTAGTTGCCGAAACCAATCTGGGAGCCTTACTGCTTCACCGAATCCATTCAGCCCTACCCTCTGCCTGTACACTGTCCTTTGTCTGTCTCTAATATATTGCCCACACGGGCGCATCCCCAGGCCATATCTTCGTATTTGGGAAACCTACCACGGTTACCTACCACAATAATAATAATAATTATTATTTTTAAATATACGCGCACGAAGTCGCAAAAGCTAGTCACTTTAAAATATAACACGAAATTTTACGCACCGTATTAATGAAACACGCTAAGCAATTTCATATGTTTAAACACATCCGGCCGGGGAAGTCCCTTTCAGTCGCCATTGATGCTATTGGAGCTGCCAATCGTTCTTATCGTATGGGTATTATTGGGTATAGCAATCATGACAATGTTTACTGTTACATAATTCTACGAACGAGCGTTTTAAATTTGATATCAATTTCCTGTCAAATACAGGCTGTCTCGAAACTCAACGATGAAACTTGGTAACGGGCGAGTGATCAAGTTATACCAGTTCTGGACAAAATAAGAAAAAAAAAAATCCAGGTCACATAACGTATTAGTTTAAGTATAAGATTTTTTTTTAACTTAAGTAATATGATGACACGAAGGTTCCTAGAGAGATCAGTCAGAAAACGTTAACAATGCCATTGTCTTATCATTTTCATCTGACAAAAAATCATGTCGACTTTGTGGTAAAGATGGAAATGGTGCATCTTTCGAGAAAGTGTACCTTTTGGGAAAGTGTGTTTTGGAAAAGTGCACACTTTAACTTTGAAAGTGCCCCAGTTGGGCAGGTGTACCTTTTGGGAGTGTAAATTTAGAGAAAGTGCTCATTTCGGGAAAGTGACCTTTACAATCCGGACCCGCCCCCCTGTGACTTTAGGGCTCCACAGTAGACCGATACGTAGATTATAAAATAATGCGAATGTTATCAATAGCATAAAAATATCGCTCTCATCGAAACTAATGGTTTGATGTTGTTGTAATTGCAACCTGCTATCGGACTGCTGGCCGGTTTATGTGCTTACATTAGGTACATTTTAAATGGCACACATTCGCATTGTTGTCGTTCGCCACTTTATTGTCGTCGTTAAAACCACTGTGCTGTAATTGGGTTTCGATTTTGTCGAACGAATCATTTTAGATTTTTGAATATTCGAAAACTGTTCAAGTAGATAGGAAGGCTATAAGCACCAGAAATTAATTAGTATTGTTTTATCAAAAACAAGGTTAAAGTCGATTTAATTAATAACCTTCCTTCTACGTCCTGCGATATCTCCTACAAGCAAATGGGTTTTTCAAATTTTGCGCAGAACACTCGGTTGCTCTTTGTATGGAGCTACCGCTATTACCATGCATAATTAACAATTATTGCATAAATACTAAGCACCTTTTTTCGATTCCGATAGTCAATAATTATCTGTGATATAATAGCAGATTGTAAATCATCAATCATTTCACTCAAATAACCTCAGAAAATAAACAGTGTAAATGGAGTCAACTTCTTTTAGGTTGGGACAAGTTTACCTGCGCAAAATTAATAATAATAAATCATAGGACAATTGACACCGATTGACCTAGTCCCAAACTAAGCAAAGCTTGTACTATGGGTACTAGACAACGGATAAACATACTTATATAGGTAAATACATACTTAAATACATATTAAACATCCAAGACTCGAGCTCAAACATTCGCATTTTTCACACAAATATCTGCCCCGACCGGAAATCGAAGACGGGACCTCAAGCTTCGTAGTCAGGTTCTCTAACAACTAGGCTATCCGGTTGTCTGAATTTCAAAATGACCCAATTATACACGTACACATAAAGTTAAAATATCTAAATTTATGAAAGACACTACTTTTCCGACTAAAATGTGAAATGAAATAGCTCAAGAGTGCCACGACAATTCGGGGCTCTCCTAATTAGCATCGGTAGGTACCCAAAAATTTACGTTATCTCTCCAATCTCCGCCAAACTCGAGAATTATTAAAGATAACAAAAAAATTTGCTTGATTTAAGCATGGTACTTGCCTAAATAATCAATGTACAAAACGAGCGTTTGTTTGATGAATCGGGTCAATAACACTTGCGAGATTCTGGCTTGGAAGCCGTGGTGGCCTATTGGTTTGACCTATTGCCTCTCAAGCAGAGGGTCGTGGGTTCGAATCCGGGCTCGCATCTCTGAGGTTTTCGGAATTTACGTGCGAAATTATATTTGAAATTTACCATGTGTATGTGTACGGTGAGGAAACCTGCACACACCTGAGAAGGAATTCAATGGTGTGTAAATAAATAAATATCACGGGACAATTCACACCAATTGACCTAGTCCCAAAGTAAGCTAAGCAAAGCTTGTGTTATGGGTACTAGGCAACGGGTAAACATACTTATACCCATAGATAAATACATACTTAAATACATATTAAACACCCAAGACCCGAGAGCAAGCATTCGTATTTTCATACAAATATCTGCTCCGACACGGGAATCGAACCTGGGACTTCAAGCTTCATAGTCAGGTTCTCTAACCACTAGGCCATCTGGTCGTCTAGAAGTGTGTGAAGTTCTCAATTCTATTCTTGGAACTACGGCTCAAGCCCTTTCATTCTGAGAGGAGGCCTGTGCTCTGCAGAGGGACGTCTACAAGCTGGGATGATTATGACATGCCTACTTATTGTACAAAACGAGCGTTTGTTTGACGAATCGGGTCAATAACACTTGCAAGATGCCGGCTTGGACGCTGTGTGCTCAGCTGTGCCATTCATTCTTGACTGGCGAGGGCAGAGCAAAGACAGACCAGACCTTTCTGTTAATTAGGGGGTGTTTCACCACCTTACTGTCAAACTACTGGTCACGTAACCAATGAATAAACTAAGTACTGGACAAATCTGTCGGCTAGTTTTTCGGCTGTGCAAACTAAGTTCCACTTAACTAATCGTCGGTTTAACATAGAGGGGGAATGGCAACGTCACATTTCACGATCACGCGTTCCTGTTCGCACACTTTCGTTCAAAGAGTCGCTCATTGTTAAAGCAAAAGAAATCGTAAACTATGTAATTTTTAAATACATCTATTTTTTTGCATAAACAAATGTGTAACATTATAATTAATGCAAAAACGGTATTTATTTACGATACTTTGTTAACAATAACAAAGAAAAATAAAATCACGTAAAACGAATCGAAAAGTGGCGCCAAACCATTTGACAGATTAACTTTTTTTTTGTAATGGCGATGTACAAGTTCACGTAGAACAAACGATTGTGCCACTGAAAAAAAGTCTGTAATTATAAAAATATTACAAAATTTTGGATTTTACATACTAAAAGCGTACCTATATTTTTTTATTCAAATCTTGATATTTGAATCCTCGTTTGCAATTTAGCATGACTTCTTTCTTTAAAAAATAAAAAAATACTTTGATTTATTTCTCTGAAACCGGCTGAAGGGCTCTCCAACCATGACCACAAAAAATTACCTGACTAATTAAAAAGTTATGTGACGGATAAAAATGCTAAATGCCACCTGATCTGATGGTCAAATTAAATAATACTTTGTCCGTCACTTAGCGCTAATCAAGACTGGTGAAACAGAAATTTTAAGTTCATCTGTCAAATAAGGTTATGATTAAGCTAATCCGAACTTTAAGAAAAGTGGTGAAACAGCCCCTTAATGTACAATACATTATACATGACAATCACGAAAACCAGTGACTTTTTTTTTTGAGGCGGCCCGACAGAAGCTCATGAGCAGAGTTGGGCAAAAATTATCTATTTACGAAACACCGGGAAGATAACTAAATCATCTTTTATTTGAAGTAACTAAATAATCCGTCATTTGTTATTTTGAATTTATCTAGATCAGTTTCATTTTTATCTAGATAAATTATTTGGGATTTTAAATAAAAGATGAATGTCAGTAGTATAGTCATGCAGAACTAGAAGTGGTGTCAGTGTGACGGTTTGACCCGACGCGACGTGACATTCTGTATGTATACATTTATTATTATAAGCTTACTTCACTAACAAACGAGGTCGGTTATCTTCATCTAGATAATTTATCTAAATAAAAAAGTTGTCAACGCACTATTTGTGATTGAATTTTTCTTCGAATAAATTTATTTGAAATTTTTTTATTTGAAATAATTATCTAGATAAGAAATTATCTAAATAACGCCCAACTCTGCTCATGAGTCGGCGGTGGGTTTCAATTTTGTTTGTCCATCTACGTGTACAAGTGTTGCGATATCTCACTGTCAAAGTCTAAGCTCTTCAATAGACGGACTGTTTGGAGCAGTCAGTGCCAACAGTTTCAAGCGGTCGCTGTTGGGTGATCTGCAGTTTCAATACAAGATTCAGGGCATTCGGGTTGAAGTCGACTCCAACCGCAAGACGACTGCTCTCGTGCCGTTGGTCTCGACTGCTCTATGCAGTCCGTCTATGGAGGCCTTAACATCTCTTTCCGTCTGGTCAGGTGTCGGGCCCTAAAGGATGGTGCTTTAAATATGAGTCTACTTATATTTACACCGTTGCCAAGCGTGGCTACGGAACATGCGCCAGAGTATCCAGAGATCGGATGGATTAGCGTCGATCGTTCGCAATATTGTGGGCATGAGTCAAAAAAAGGTCAATTAAATTAAATGTCCTTAAATTATATTTGATTTCCTTCGGAGGGGGGTGATGCCCAAGTATGTGAAGATGGTGTTGCACAATGCTGTGGCATATGTCATAAATGACATTGTGTCTATATGATTGTGTAGCGCTAACTTTATATTATATCTATTGTCTATGTTTGAATATGGCCATTTGAAAATATGAGCCTATACAAATGATATTTTTTTAATTACTTGTGCCATTATCGAACATAGACGATAAAGGCCTTTATAGTTAGGTTATTATAGGAAGAGCTCCGACTGTTATAATAAAAACAATTATATACAAACTGTTTTATATGTATTTAGTATCAGTACTGTACTTGTACGTCTGTGGATTGTATATTGTTGTAAGAGCAATCAAACATCAGCTGTCAGAACTCTTCCTATAATAACCGTACTATAAATTTTAGAATGCCATGAAAAAATATTTTTTATTCGTTTTTAGGCTTCCGTAGCCAAATGGCAAAAAACGGAACCCTTATAGATTAGTCATGTCTGTCTGTCTGTCCGTCCGTCCGTATGTCACAGCCATTTTTTTTCCGAAACTATAAGAACTATGCTGTTGAAACTTGGTAAGTAGATGTATTCTGTGACCCCATTAAGATTTTCACACAAAAATAGAAAAAAAACAATAATTTTTGGGGGTTCTCCATACTTAGAACAGAAACTCAAAAATTATTTTTTCATCATACCCATACGTATGGGGTTATCTATGGATAGGTCTTCAAAAATGATATTGAGGTTTCTAATATCATTTTTTTTCTAAACTGAATTGTTTGCGCGAGAGACACTTCCAAATTGGTAAAACGTGTGCCCCCCCCCCCGTAACTTCTAAAATAAAAACTAAAAAAAATATATGATGTACATTACCATGTAAACTTCCACCGAAAATTGGTTTGAACGAGATCTAGTAAGTAGTTTTTTTAATACGTCATAAATCGTAAACCGCAATTTACCTTTCATTTTGCTGCTACGGAACCCTTTATGGGCGAGTCCGACTCACACTTGGCCGCTTTTTAATTATTCGTTCTGCAGCCCCGAAATATAAGACAGCAACGTAAGTCATAAGTCATTTATTTTGCTTAAAATGTGGTACAAAAGATGGTATACATTTATGATATGTTACACACATTTCACCAGTAGCTGGCATGCAAAAAACATACACCTAAAATTAGTCAATGTAAAAATAATCTTGAAACACAAATAGTTAAATAATACAATGTCAGTAATCATTAAATTCAATTGGGGATGTCTACAAAAAAATACCCATGGTTTTTATATTTTTTTTGTATAGAAAAGTCAATTATAAGAAACTAATTTCAATATTTTGTCATTTAGTTCTTTACTCTTTTCAAAATTAATTATTGAAACTATTTTAGTTGATGACGTCAGATTATAATTGAGGGCTCCCACAATGCCAAATTTCTAAATCTATCTAAATGCGTACGATAAGGCAGCCCCTTTAATTATTTTTTGCGTAGTGGTACACTATCCACTGTGTCACTTTACTGGCGCTGTCAAAGTGCTAGATGTCAGGCAGTGGGTCCAAATCAAACTCCGTAGTTATAATCCACGCGTAAATTTGTGAAGAATTCTAACCACACGGAATAAAGTACGACTTGGACCGGTCACGCAATTTACACCAAACTCAAATGAAGGTCATTGCTTATTTGTTATGTAATAAATTCATTATATAATATTAAAATTAAATAACTACAGAAAACGAGTTAAAAAGCATTTATCTCGAAATGGTTTTCGATTTACTATACATTGCAAAAAAATAGACATCCCCAATTCAACCTAATAGCAAGCCCAAATACCAATTTTAACACTTATAATAATCAAAATAATCACTAATACAATAAAAACACTCTTGTATGTAAGGGTATGGTCCCACAAATGACGTCTCTTCAGGTCAGCTCTAGCTGAGCTGTGCATTTGTAAGTTTCCGCATTTAGGTAGGTTAGTTAGTGCAGTCCCTATTTCAATAGGGGAAAGGGAAATGCAATGAAACCTCCATTGCCATTGCAAAGATAGAATTTGTTACTGGCAGCATAGCTCTGAATTTGAATGTATTTAAATTTAGATTCGTATCTTTGCGGTGGGTCTAATTGGCGATGTCTAAAAAAAATACCCATGGTTTTTATATTTTTTTTGTATAGTAAAGTCAATTATAAGAAACTAATTTCAATATTTTGTCATTTAGTTCTCCACTTTTTTCAAAATTAATTATTGAAACTATTTTAGTTGATGACGTCAGATTATAATTGAGGGCTCCCACAATGCCAAATTTCTAAATCTATCTAAATGCGTACGATAAGGCAACCCCTTTAATTATTTTTTGCGTAGTGGTACACTATAGACTGTGTCACTTTACTGGCACTGTCAAAGTGCTAGATGTCAGACAGCGGGTCCAAATCAAACTCCGTAGTATAATCCACGCGTAAATTGTGAAGAATTCCTAACCACACAGAATAAAGTACGACTTGAACCGGTCACGCAATTTACACCAATGTCAAATGAAGGTCATTGCTTATTTGTTATATTATAAATTCATTACGTAATATTAAAATTAAATAACTACAGCAAACGAGTTAAAAAGCATTTATCTCGAAATGGTTTTCGATTTATTATACATTGCAAAAAAATAGACATCCCCAATTACTTGTATTGTAAATGTGATTCAAGACTACATTTTTGTCTTGAAATAACCTGAGGAATCTGCCAGGTTATTCGTCGGCCACGGTGTGTTTACTTACTAGGCACCGTCTTGTAGACATCCTATAAAAACTAATCTGACATGTAAAAACTGATAGCGGGGTCTTAAGCTACAAAAACTGATGGAAGTAAATGGTAGTATTTGTTTGTGTATAGGGAAATAAAAAGCAGAGAGTTGTTGTCGGTACGAAGGCTTTACCGAAAGTAAAGGTTGACACATACAGCAATGTCATAAACATTATAAAACATTAGGCTTAATCTGAGGAGGTTGCGTTCACACTCCAACATTCTCTCTTGAACGCAAACCCTTAACGTCGAGGAACAGTAGCAGCTTAGACTTCTTCGGTTCTTCGTGCCATTCGTGGGACACCTGGTGAACATAGGTTCTGCTCTAATGCGTTGATCGCTGGGCTATCTATCACCTTCGTTGGCATTTTTCGGATGTCAATATTTTAGTGTTTTGTGACATGCAGGTGTTCTAGTATAAAATGAGAAATCTTCGGTACTTCCGTTATACGGAGTCACAAAATCTGGTGATATCTGTACCAACTCTATATTAACTTCTATCGTAAACTTCTCTAAACCATCGGATTCTTTGCAGAATGCTTATAGATAATATCTTCATTTTTCATTCGTTAAGGTTATCATACGTTATTAACTCTTTTGCGTTTCTGAAGTCCTTAACTAAATACTCCAATTGATTTCCTGGTACCACGGAGTGATTTTCTTCTAAGGCGTCGGATACGTTAGACAGAACATATTACCTTGAGAAGATCGGAAACCACTTTTGCTTTACTTATCTGAAGCCGGATAACTGAACTGAGTGTATTACTTCAAGAAAACCAAAGGCACTGGTACCAATATTAATAACGGTTGTCTGGACTCGTATTCAGGCATAATTGGCTAAGTAAAGTTTTTTGAAGAGATGCTAATTATATTTTTTTTCGACAGTGGTCGACTTCAACACCAAGAAACTGCAGCTGTTTTATTTTTATCTCCTTTTATTTATTAGAAATATTTTTTTAAGTGTTCGAGATGACATTTGTGAGATTTAACAAAAAAAAAACGAATTCAACTGTCGCTTCTGTCAATGTCAAATGAAATCTAACCGTTTGCGTTTCGTTTGCTTTGCGTTGCAACTTTCTCCCGCTCGCTACCAAGATTGCGTTGGCTAATTCTCTCCTTCTTCCTATTTTAGATTACGCCGATGTTTCCTATTTAGATCTTACAGAGGAGCAATTGAATAAGCTTGATCGTATCCAAAATGTCTGTATTCGGTTCATATTTGGTTTGCGGAAATATGACCACGTTTCCTACTATCGCGCCCATCTCAAGTGGCTCCCCATCCGTTTTCGCCGTAATACTCACATTCTTTCTCTTCTGTACAGCATACTCTTCAATCCTGCAACTCCTCAATATCTTCAAGAGCGTTTTATGTTTATGTCCTCTATTCGCTCTGCACAAAATTTTCTTCTTACTGTTCCTCCTCCAAATTCTATCATAACTCCTTTACTATGACCGCCATTCGTCTTTGGAATTCTCTTCCTTTGTCGTTAAGGCAAGCAAAATCCCTTCCCATTTTTAAAAACCTTCTAAAGGCTCACTATTTGTCACTAACGTAATCCTCGCTCTTTGACCCTTCTTTATTCTTTTTCTTTTTTTGTTTATATTGTTTCTTTAATTTCCTTTTTAAATCCTTTTCTCACATGCGGCCTTTTGACATTTTTTTTCCATTGATATTTTGTATTAAGTATATGTAGTGTATAAGTATTATATTGAATGTATTTGTTTATTTATATAATTTATATTATATTTGTATTGTTTTTATTGTTTGTTGTCTATTAAGTAATACTGCGCTTCTCTTGTCTGTTATTTCTGCCACCTACATTCGTCAGTTGATATTTATTAATTTCTGAGTAATTGGTTGTCTGGAAGAGATCGCTTTTTAGCGATAAGACCGCCTATTGTCTAACTGAATTTTTATTTTTGTAATGTCACTGTACTGTTTTTGGTGATCAATAAAGAATATTTGTATTGTATTGTATTGTTGTCCAAGAAGCAGTTCCAAAATAGTGATCGAAAGTATTCAATCGTAATTCAATTATCGTGCATAGGTCGTGGAGAAATGCGGTAAAATTGAAAGTCCGGATTTTATGCGAAGGTCGATAAAAATAGTCAAAAAATCACACTGAGCACACCAAAACGCAAAGCAAACGAAACGCAAACGATTTGACATTGACAGCAGTAACAGTTCTCTTCGGTTTTTTTTTCTGTTTCTACTAAGTTCTGAGCGCGAACGGCTTGTCAACCATAAAATCTCACAAATGTCATCTCAAACACTCAAAAAAACATTTCCAGTAAACAATAGGAGATAAAAATAAAACTGCTGCAGTTTCTCGATCTCCAGAACGCCGACTGTCGAAAAAAAATATAATTGCACCTCTTCAAAAAACTTTACTTAGCCAATTGCAATAAATTGTTATCATAATTCAGAATTCTTTTCGTGATCATCTGTCATGTCATTTTTGACATAGCAAATTTCATCGGTTGCTTTCCAAATCGGTTTTAATTCTTTAAATAAGTTTTCTTTTTAGTAAATTACGCACGTAGATAAATTTTGTCGGATTTATCCATGGTTTGACTTACGGTAACATCATTTGCCTTCATATAAAAACTCTTGCCAACACTCACTGAATGTATTCCGTTTCTTCGTTTTCTATAAATTTCGGCAGATGCTCATGCTTGTTCTGAAGCCCGTGAGTAGATCTGGAACTCAGGGATGTGAGATAATCTTCGAAGAAAAAATTACGCCATGTCGGTGACAGATTGTTCTAGGTTATGTCGTTATGGCGAACGGTAACCTAATCCGCATACATCCTTGATTTAAAACTGTAAAAATAAACTGTCACTATTTCGGCACTAACAGAGTGTCTGGGCCCATAACCTGATGGAAGTAAATGGAAGTAAATGGAAGTATTTGTTAGTGTATAGGGAAATAAAAAGCAGAGAGTTGTTGTCGGTACGAAGGCTTTACCGAAAGTAAAGGTTGACACATACAGCAATGTCATAAACATTATAAAACATTAGGCTTTTAATCTAAGGAGGTTGCGTTCACACTCCAACAAAAACGTTATCGTTTCATTAGGTAGACTAGACTGCCAATTTTTCGGTTGAAATGGGGGCGATTTAGTAGTCAATGAAGTACTTAATTTATACGTTACTAGCTGTTGCCCGCGACGAAATCGCGTGGCCGGCGGCAGCGGCGAGCGTTTTTCCGTTCATTGCGCGGCCGAGACGCTCGCCGCACAGTGATTATATGGCGGCACACGCAATGGACTGATAAAACGCTCGCCGCTGCCGCCGGTCGCGTGACGTCGTCGCCGGGCTGTTACAACTCAGTACTTAAAAAAATTTGTTGTTGTTGTGTCTACTGGTTGTCGTGAGAAAAAATATTGCTAAAATTACCTCGTCGTTTCGACCCTAATTGCAGCGACAGTGGTCAGTAGAGTAGGTCGGGTATAAAAATAACAATGAGTGAAAATAGCGAATTTTAATTTTTTATGATCTTTAAAAATATCATTTCGCAACAGTAATTTAGTTCAATTAAATGTTTGTAATCTAATAATCCTTTGTGCCCTGACAGTAGTGGTCAAACAGAACAAATATATCGAACAATTAACACATAAATATTGCTTCAATATTTACATTTCTGTTATGCTTTTCGTCACGTAGAGTATATATTTTAAATAAGTTTATTAGAAATGTCCAACAGATGAACGATTATAACATGCAATTGATATCGGAGTGCGTGACCTTCCCGTGTTCCATTATCGCTGGCCTGGCGGACTGGGCTGATACTGAACGATAATTGCTGTAAAAATAATATAAACAGAAATATTGTATAAATTAGTAATTAATGGTAAATTAATATTTTTTTTAAACTGGTTTCATTACAATTTGTGACTTTGGTTGGCTTAAGTATATCACAAAAACGATTTGTACAAGCCTTTTTATTCGTGCCCGTTTTAGAAACATGAATGAAATGAATATGAGCTAAACTCTGATATAGTGATATACTTACAATAATATCTACTAGACATTCGTGCCTAAAATACCCCGTTCCCGTAGTACCAGATTTTTTAAAGTACTACATTACCTATTTACAACATTTTTAGCTCCATGTTCTCGTTGCGGGCACTAGGCAACGGATAAACGTACTTATGTAGATAGATACATACTTATATACATAATAAACACCCATGACCCGAGAACAAACATTCGTTTTTTTATAGAAATACTAGCTGTTGCCCGCGACTTCGTCCGCGAAGAATAGGGGTATAAATTATAGCCTACGACCTATTCTCAGACCTATCGAATATAGTGAAAAAAGTTTCATAAAAATCGGTCGAGCCGTTTCGGAGGAGTTCGATAACAAACACCTTAACACGAGATTTTTATATATTAGAAGATCATCACCGACACTAGGCCATCTGGTCGTCTAAAACAAATACAAAGAAATTCCGCACCAACTTGAGGCATTACATAATTTCTTCGGTTTCACTCTCGAAGAACAAAACAATTATGAGACATGACTCATCCACCCTAACAAGATCAACTACACTACAACGCGCAGTATGCGGCACAAAGGGGAGCTATTGTCTGTTTGTGTGCATTATTCACGTGGAAGCTACGTAACGCGTGGTAACGCTTAACGCGCGACTCACGAACTGATAACGCGGACATCGCGGTTAAGAAAAAGGGGCTCAGAAATCAATAATATCTAGTAGCGTTCGTGCCTAAAATACCACGTTCCAAAAATACCAGATTTTTTAAAATACTACAACAGTACCTATTAGGGTAATTTTCAAATTTTGCGCAAAGCACTGTTACTATTTTTACGGAGCTACCACTCTGTTACCATGCATTATTTAAAATATTACATAAATACTAAGCATCTTTTTTCGATTCCTATAATCAATAATTATCTGTGATTATCGACGGTTAAAAGGCAAAACCCATGAAGCGACACTTTTTGTCAAAATACACCGTGAAATTTTAGTGGTTGTTTTCCCGAAACGAGGTGATTTAGTATCGATTGTACAATCGATTTATAATTACTATTTTGACTAGAGTCAAAAATCCAATTGTGAAAAACGAAAGTCGAAAATGACCGCAAACCAATAGTAACGCTTCGTTGGTACCTAACCTATCGTACGATCGTACGCTACTTGTACCAACGAAGCGTTACTATTGGTTTGCGGTCATTTTCGACTTTCGTTTTTCACAATTGGATTTTTGACTCTAGTCAAAATAGTAATTATAAATCGATTGTACAATCGATACTAAATCACCTCGTTTCGGGAAAACATCCACTAAAATTTCACGGTGTATACATATTTGAAATCAGCGAATTTTTCTCCGTCGTTTGAGCCGGGTTTCATGCAAAGTACAAAAATTGTCGCTTGGTGCGTTTTGCCTTTTAACCGTCGATATGTATTTGGAAATCATCAATCATTTCACTCAAATAACCGCAGAAAATAGACAATGTAAACGGAAACAACTTTTTTTAGGTTGGGACAAGTTTACCTGCGCAAAATTTGAAAATTCCACCAAAAAAATCACTACCTTGAGTAATCTTCGATTTTGTAATGTGGTACTACACCGGCTATTTAAATACATTCGATAGAATAATTTTCGATGTTCAGTTATATGTCTGATATGTAAATAAAATGAATGCTACTCGCTGTAGCAAAAAGATTAAAAATGCAAAATGCGAAAAGCGATCTTTTTCGTGTACTTTTTTATTGTATTGTTTTCCATGTGGTGTACAATAAAGAGTCTTTATATTGTAATGTAATTTTTAACACAATGTGGGTTTTGCCGGCTCAACAATTACCGACCTCTCTAACATGTGTATGTATGTTTACCGACAGCTCTGACATGTGTATATATGTTTACCAACCCCTCTAACTTGTGTGCTTATGTTTACCGACAGCTCTAACATGTGTATTTATGTTTACCAACCCCTCTAACTTGTGTGCTTATGTTTACCGACCCCTCTAACTTGTGTACGTATGTTTACCGACTCCTCTAACATGTGCATGTATCTTTACCGACCCCTCTAACATGTGTACGTGTGTGTTCCAGCGCGCGACTGCGCCGGCGGCGACATCCCGGACGCGGTGCCGATTGCGGTGGGCTGCGCGCTCGGCGGCATGGTGGTGGTGGTGCTCATTGCTTACCTGGTCGCCCGCCGCCGCTCCGCCGCGCGCGGGTACCTCTCCATGTGAACAGGTCAGTGCCTTTTTAATGGTCCCATAACCCTTTGAACGCCACTGTAACTTGCAATAAGGCAGCGTCGGCACGCCATGCCAATATTCGCTATGCGCACGATGACAGCGCCCCTAGTGACCACAATTATTGTGGAGGTGAGATCTGTCAAACTATAGCAACTGGATTGTTTGATAGATTGTTTTTCAGCGAAATTAAATGAAAATATCTAAAAACTGTTATATTTGTTAGTTTTCAACCTTTACTGTTTAAGCGATGAAGATGGTAATCGCGTTTGAAATGATATTCAAATGATAAAGCAATCGTGAACGCAAAAGAAGTTAATGTCAAAGTGGTAAATAAATACAAACGAATGTTAAGTTAATTAAGTTAACATAATTTATTGAATCAGGCGTTACTTTGCGGAGGTCCATATTAATGAACTAAAACAATTACTTTGCTCACCCGCGACCTTACAATAGATACGTTTATGCAAGAAATGTGCGTTCATGCAGTTCCTCCACCTCCACACTGTACGAACACACACAAATCACATAAACCCAACCATCACCTCCACCAAGCTACACTGACGCGTTTCGAACTCAACCAGAGCTCATCTTCAGAGTTACCACAACCGTATGCTATGCTACCAAATGTTAAACTAACAAACCAAAACAAATGTTTTAACTTGTCACTGTAACTTCTCAAGTACCCACTTTATTTTTCTTATTCTCAAACTACCCCACAAAAATTAACTTTTATTGACATGTTATAAAACTACCTTGAATTTTTTGTTTATTTATTTATAAGGCATATTTAATTAATACTAACTGTTCAAATTCGACCCAAGCCGCAGTAAAGGAGAAGATACTAAATTTACCTGTTCATTAATAATAGACCCCATAGTGTTGTACCTAATTATTTCCATGCATTCCAGAGCATCCAGACGCAACCCCTTACCGCAATAATGTAACACTTCATAAGAATCTGAATCTAACAATGAATGATTTGATTCCAACAAATGTTTTGCAAAATTCGATCTATCTGGATGCTCATTCCTATATGCCGAAACATGCTCTTTAAATCTAGTATTAAAACTTCGGCCTGTCTGTCCTACGTATATCCCATAGCCACCATACCTACCACCACCACTGGACCACAAATAACAGGTAGATAAGGGAACTAGATCGGGGGTATACAAGCTTACTTGTAATGACTGCAATGGGATATACGTAGGACAGACAGGCCGAAGTTTTAATACTAGATTTAAAGAGCATGTTTCGGCATATAGGAATGAGCATCCAGATAGATCGAATTTTGCAAAACATTTGTTGGAATCAAATCATTCATTGTTAGATTCAGATTCTTATGAAGTGTTACATTATTGTGGCAAGGGGTTGCGTCTGGATGCTCTGGAATGCATGGAAATAATTAGGTACAACACTATGGGGTCTATTATTAATGAACAGGTAAATTTAGTATCTTCTCCTTTACTGCGGCTTGGGTCGAATTTGAACAGTTAGTATTAATTAAATATGCCTTATAAATAAATAAACAAAAAATTCAAGGTAGTTTTATAATATGTCAATAAAAGTTAATTTTTGTGGGGTAGTTTGAGAATAAGAAAAATAAAGTGGGTACTTGAGAAGTTACAGTGACAAGTTAAAACATTTGTTTTGGTTTGTTAGTTTAACATTTGGTAGCATAGCATACGGTTGTGGTAACTCTGAAGATGAGCTCTGGTTGAGTTCGAAACGCATCAGTGTAGCTTGGTGGTGGTGATGGTTGGGTTTATGTGATTTGTGTGTGTTCGTACAGTGTGGAGGTGGAGGAACTGCATGAACGCACATTTCTTGCATAAACGTAACTATTGTAAGGTCGCGGGTGAGCAAAGTAATTGTTTTAGTTCATTAAGTTAACATAATCTTAGAATAAGCGTTCTATATCTATTTGCAGCAATACTCATGACAATCATCATCATCATATTGGTCTATATACGTCCTACTACTGGGTACAGGTCTCCTCACAAAGAGAGAGATTGGACCATTGCTCATACTCATGACAATATAAACATGAAATAAAGATATAAATGTGTTATTGTTTCAGGTGATACGACTCTGAAGGGAAATAGAACGTAGTCTACGTAATATTTATAGATACAGGTAACAATCATCGCATTTACCTAACCCCTAAAGACATCCTACTGTGGTAAAAACATCATAATTATATTCTCATTTTATCATTATTATAGAAAACGGTACGACGCTCGCGGCGTGATTTGCTCAAGGAATTAATTTTTGTTTTATTTTTTAATGCTGGCAACTCCTTTATGGATGTACTGTTGTTGGCGTGAATTGGACACTGTAGCTTATTGTCTAAAGCTGAGTTTGGACCTGCAAGAAGAAACGTGCAAGCTCCACTACATTGCGAGGAAGTAAAGCCAACGATATTGAAGTGGCCAATTGAGCGCCGCATTGTAAATACACGATTTTTCTTGCAGGTCTAAACTCGGCTTAACGCGCGGGCGCTTCCGAATGAATAGCATTCACTGATTCTTTCTGTCAAACGGTGTAAGAGGGTGATGAACGGCCGCGTGTTAGACAATATCGATACCTTAGCACACTATGTCCTCGTGTACAAAACTACTTCTTAATTGTGCACTGAATTGTAATTAATACGATTGCGCTAATGTATCGATATGGCCTTTGGTTTGGCTTTTGCAAGATGAGGCTCTCACTCGCTTCTCCATACCGTTAGAGCAAAAGCCATAGCCAACCTTACTACGCCACATTTAAAAAAATTGTAACAGTGTGATTAGCCCACTGAAGATGCAATTATTTTTATTTCTCTGTAAATTATTTTATTTCGGTTGATAAATGAAAGTAAATGTTAAGAAAAGTAATCTTCACTTTCTAGAATTACTGAATTATTCTGTTTTGTGGCGTCTTTTGATAAATATTGTCTATTTTATGATTTACGGCATCGGCCATACATAACATAAAAATAATAAAAAAGTTGTCACATTTTGAATTTTATAAAATTTCCAAAATAATTTTAATTTTAATGTTTTTAAATTGGACTGAGCGCAGCAAATGGAAACTATTACATATATGTATACATAGTGTGATGTTAATTAGTAATTACAAGTAGAATTTTTATGATTATATATTTTTGATTTTTAAGCTTGTATTTTTTTTAGTTGCAACAATTTGATTTTATAATGATCCAAAGATTCCATAATTATTAAAATTGTGTTATACTTCAGTATAACGTGATTTAAATTGATCAATCTGTCTGTCCATTAAGTAAAGCGACCATAGATACATAGTTGTAAAGTAACAGTGTCTTTATTAGTAATAAATACTAGAATGTATTCAAGAATATTCATTTAAGTAAGCGTAAGTTGCACTGGGTAATGATATCGCTTTATGAACACAGTTGTTTTATCATCTTGGGAGCAGTACGTTCGTCTCGAAAGAATATTAAAGTACATCCTTGATAATAGTTTAAAGAAGTGTATTGTTTTAAAAAGATAATAGTTTAAAGAAGTGTATTGTTTTAAAAAGACAGCTAACCCGTCGTACGACCAACGACATTTTTGGGTCATTTTGTGCTAGTATCCTGTGTTAAAGGCGATCGAAACCAGTAACAAAATTAAGAGTTTTAAGAACGTTTATTTTTGACGAAATGCCGAGTCTCACAAACTCGTCTAGTATTAACCTTTGCATATTATGTCAAATTTCACACGACTGTTGTCGGTAGCATGCAGCGAGTCTTACCCGGTGACAATGTAATGATTATCTCAATAAGTTTGATACTTGCGGGGATAATTGATTTGAATGTGCAATTTTGAAGGCATGGGTTCGCAGTCCTAACTCGGGTGATAGGTCGAATTAAGGTCCATTCAAACCTGTTCGCGACTAACTCTGATATGGAACTGAATTTCGTCTCGTGTTTAAAAACTTGATGAACTCTGGTTTATGTGCCACCTTCTTTACTGTACGTAGAATATGAGAGTTAGTCGCCATAATGTACCAAGTTTTGTGAGGAACGTAATACTGAAAAATAAATGTTTTTTATTGCCACAATCGACTTTTATTTTCCATACAAAGCAATACAATAAATATGCATTTCATTATGTACAATTTATATCTATATTTACACGTAACACTACTGAACACGAATTAATAAATTATATTGTGACGAATCAGAGGCCTTTAACTATTAAAGCTGATCCCTAATTTATTATTTATTTACAAATGCGTAAACTACATTGTCTTTGTTTTCAATCTGAACCTTGTACATAGAAAGTGGTAGCGTTGAGTTGAGATGTGGTCGCGGGTAGAGATAATCTACGATAACATGTCCCGCCCCTCCAAAATTCAACTCTTCAATGTATTTGTGAAAGTATTTATAAAGCACCACCAAAACTTTCAACGCATGTGTGCGTGCTGAGACAGCCGTCAAACAAAAGCAGATACTCGGATTAATTGTTCGACTAATCGTGTGACATAAACATAACACATTGAAATAGTAATTTGGAGGGGCGGGCCATGTTATCGTAGTTTATCTCTAAATCTGTGAATAGCAACCCATGCGTATTAAACACGCCTAACGCCATAATTTATAAAAAAGTTAGTGTAGTTTTTAAAAAACCATGGCTCTGTCCATCAGGCGACAATTTTGCTAACGTTTAGTGTGTTTTGCCGTTATTTGGTTAATGAAATTCTAGAATGACGTAATGGTGGATGAATGCCGAGAGCGCGATTCTCATAAAAAGTAATATACTTGGTTAAAACTAATTTTTTGTCCGTGTCTGACGAATGTAAACGTCAAACTAACGGAGTGAGAGAGAAATGTTTGACGCATCCGGGAACGCATATGTGCGTTTTTTCCATGACTTTCGCCTAGTAGTACTATTTTAGTCCTAAATCGTGCAAGCGGCTCTGAAGGTTTCTCTTTAAAAATTGGGACAGCATTTTGAGCTAAGTATATCTGTTTATAGAGAATTTCGTGATACCTATTTTCACGGATTTAGGCGATTTTAATATGCATTAATGCAAATGCAACTACGCTCTCATAACGACCGATTTCAGTGTGTGGTTTATCATTTTTAATTTATCATTTTATAACTATGACGATCTTAATTATTGTCAATTATGGCACTTTATGTAACTTTCAAAGAAATACATTTATTTTTTATTCAATCAGACAAAATATGAAGTACATACAAAATTTGACGTCAGTTCTCAAGTGCAGGCAAGGATGATGCTAGCGTTCATACGACTAGTGACTAATACACTGCTAATACATTATAATAAATGCAAATAATTATTATGCAAGTACATTGATACTCCAAATTACAAAATTTTCTTTTAGTACCAGGCAATTGCTAAGGACGCGCATGCCGTCCATCGAGACCAGCAGGCTTATTGTCTAAAAGGCAAGCGTCAGAAGCGTTAGACAATAAGCCTGCTGGGCCGGATTAACCATCATGCAGAGAAAGCAACTGCCTAGGGGCCCCGCGTGCGCAACAAAGAAATTAAAAAGGTTTGGAGGTGAAAATTTAATTGGATTTTTTTTCCTCAATAACTAAGTATTCTTGTTATTTTTCTAGGCATGCTACCAGTTGATTTGATTTGACTTTTTAAATGCGGTCGATATTTGGCTGGAAGGGGGCCCCAACATTGTTCATCCGGCTCTGATCGAGACTTAAAGGTCCAAGATATTTAATCGAGGAACAGTTCGTATTTGATAACAATAAAATTAGAACAAAATGCTTGACTATCTTTTGAACAAATATTATTACCTATTATACTTCAGTTAGGCGTTACTTTGCGGAGTTCCACGTTAAAAGAAATGAAATACTGTGTACTTCTGTAGTCAATATTGTCCATAGGGTTTAAACCACGAAAAAACAAGAGAAATTTTCATAAGTCCAGAGGCCGTATTGTCTAACCATCTCTGTCTGTCATCATCTTATTCTGTTTGACAGAAAGAATCAAGCAAGGCCAAGACAAATTGGGAGCGCGGGCCGCCGACGAAGCGTGCGCGCTCTATAACACTGAATCAAGTATACGGTGACAAACACCGGCAGCGCAGCACACCGTATTTGATTCAGTGTTATTGACCGCGCTGGGCACGCTCCGTCGACGCCCCGCGCTCCCGGTTTGTAGTGGCCTTTAGTGAATGCGAAAGCAAGCGTCAGCGCGTTAGACAACATGGCCTCCGATTTGTATCGAAACCAGTGTCGCCGGAATACGCATGCGCATAGAAATCTTGGCGAACATCGGCCGCAGCATCTATTAAAAAAAACTTCTAAACCGGTAGCATAATTTAGAATTTAACGACAACGGTATATCGGTGAGAGTCCATTGTACACGTATGTAAATGAAAATTGCATACTACGTGGTGCCACCTAGCGTGGAATAGCGGAAAGATAATAGACAGTTGTTAATAAAAAAATGTAGCCATCATCCGAAAGATGTCTTTATCTAGATGCTTCAAAAACAAATTCGTGTACACAATTGATATGGCTCACCGATGCACCTGCACAGAAGACGCGTTTTAAAAGCGCGGGAAATGCAATGGACCAAATGTTCAAATTTAACTTCTAAGCGTGTCTTGTTAACATGCCATCTTCCTATTCTATTATTTAAACTGTATTCTTACAACAATCCTTAAATCAATTATTATGTACACTATACTAGAAATGTTTAGGTACTTAACTAAATATAAACAAACATGAATAACCAACAGCTGTGGCCTGTCCGTACGAAATATCGCTGTGCGGACAGGCCCTTATGGCGTCAGGTGAACCAGCCAAATACAATATTTGTAATTGACTTTTCACCTCACTAGCTCGGAAAGCCCTTTTTGTTTGTTTGACATCTATTGAGAAAATCGCTTTTCATCCACAAGTGAAGAAAGAGTTTTGACATTTGAAGGCAGCTTAAGTGATATTTGACAGCTAACAAAACGTAAAACGTTAAAAGTGCTGAATTTTTAACATCACAATTAATGAATTGCATCGAGCAAAAAACACTAAATACAGTCTTGTTGTAAAAACGGATAAAATGTTCTGACAGTCCAAGTAAGTCGATGTGCGATCAAAACGCATCCGAAATAATAAAAAAAAACTTAAGTCAAAACGGTATACAATTTAACAGTAATACAGTTTGCTCGTATCTCAAAATCGATAATCTGGCTAATTGAACTTTACTCGATGTGCAATAAAGTTCAGTTTGGTTTATTCATTGATTGGAGATACGAGTTTTTTCAAAGTAGTGACGATATGTCGGTATTGGAATAGTTCCATAAAGACTGGATTTGCTTAGGCTATTTTGCATTATTTTTGATTTTACCAATATTTCTATAAGTACTTCAAAATTATTGTATTGACAAAGAGGTAAATAAATAATAATTGATAGTACAAACCCTTTTTCTTATTTTCCTCGCTGTAGTGAGGTGAAAAGTTTTGTGTTATACACGGGTGAAAAGTTATTTTACGTCTCGTGTGTTGAAGCACTCGCTATCGAAAGAATTCTATTTTTGAACCACTCGCTTCGCTCGTGGTCAATCATAGAATCCTTTCGATAGCTCGTGTTTCAAAATGAACACTCGCAGTTAAAATACAACTTTCCCCCCTTGTATAACAAATAACTATTCACGTGTCGCTTTATCGACGTGCTCTTTTGTTTAGTTGCTTTATGATTATCGGCGTACTCTTCAGTTTAGTCTAAATATTTTGTTTGGCTGGTCAACCCAACGCCATAACTGTTGGTAGTTCATGTTTGTTTACATTTAGTTAAGTAACTATACATTTCTAGTATACACGAATACTGAACGGAGGATTAATTAAGTACTCTATTATGTACAGGTGAGTATTGTGTCCTCTTAAGTTTAAAGTATAGGTGATGTTAAGTACGTAGGTATATACACTAGCCTCTATGTATTATATAACTATAGCCTCATTTAAGACTTGACGCCTCTCAATAAAGGTGGTGTAAATGAAATCTGGTCATTACATAAATTGAAAGAACAAACTACTCAAGATACATAAATTGGATAAGTTTGCTCTGTAAACATGAATTTTCTCAATTCGACTGCAAATCTTTTGTATGTCCATTAATACCGCCGGCGCTTGTTAACCGATTCCGATGTTTCTTTTTATGTTCGATAGTGTATTGTCCCATATACATTTTTATTCCACATTTGAAGTATTAAGCATATTTTACTAAATTGGAGACACACTGCTTAAAGTGGTTATTCCAATTTCGTAAAATTTCATATACGAGGTTAAGTCAGAGACCCGTCGATATGTGGTTATCATGAGCCAAAGTTACTCTCCATGGGTCAAAGTACCTCGACTTTACGATACTCAGTCCAGTTAAGGTACAGTCCATAGGTTAAAAATTGTCTGGGAATGACAGTTGTCAAATTTGACGTTTAAGTCTACGCGACGTGTGGTGCCAAAGGCATCACTGTGTGACCGGACACGAGTCCAGCAGCACGTTGTGTAAAGTCTCCATGTCCTGCCACTTGCGCTTCTGACCGCCGACGGTGACGTCGCTGATGCAACCTTTGAAGTTCTCTCTGGCGTCCGATGTGTCCGCCAAGCCTTCTGGAAGAAAAAAACAAACAAATTTAAGATATTAATTACTCACGTAGTTAGGTATACCCTGTGTCAATCCAATTTAATGAGAATGTAAACAAAGACGCCATTATTAATGTCATGGTAATCATAATCATGTGGTATATATAAAATTGACAAGATTGATTCTCCGAAACAAATAATGACCAATTCTATTAATGATTGATTCAGTTCAGGCTTAATTTATTTATGACGAAAAGCGGTTATAATTATTTTTCGGCACATTTAAGCACATCTCTAAATTAATTTTGAACGGTATTATTTTCCGTCAAAACTCAAAATGGTCAGTTCAAGCAGACGATTTTCCTTTTTTCATCTTGACTTAAGTAAAGGTCTTGTCTCCAAGCCATAATCTCCAAAAAAAAACGATTTTCCATTCGTACTTGATGACGGTAAATCAATCGCTGAACCCTCTGTGCAAATAAACAAGCACCAGCTGTAGATTTCTTACCTGGCACCCCGCCGATGTAGAGCGTGGCGGGCGCCGCCGGCTCGTCAGCGTCGTCCAGCAGCGTGGCGTCCCCGCCGCCGCGGATCTCGGACCCCGGCACGTGCCAGCGACTCGTGCGCCCGGGACGCGCGTGCCACGACAACGTGCCACGACCGCGTGCCAAAGTACAAATGGAAAATCGTCTACTTGAAATTATACGTCAATCCAGAATATTGTCGAAAATGGCACGATGCCCCATGGTAAAATTGTCGAAATTGATATATCTACGCCGGAACAAAACACAATATGTAATGACGAAAAGAAATTTGGTTATAAGCTTTGATCAATTATAACTGAAGATACACATTGCCGAACAAAATCCCCTTCAAAGAATGTCCGAACTTTTTTATTTGTTCGCATAACAATTAAAATCATCACCTACACAGAAATTTGTACCTAGTCTTTACTTTATTACAGTCGAATTTCGGTTGACACTTGACAGCTAAACTTGACAATTTCACGCAACGTACTGAGAAAAAAGAAGGCCACTTTTATCAAAGTGGCGCTCATTTGGCTCGGACATTTTCGGGCGCGCGACTGTGGATCTACAGTTATAATTGATCAAAGGTTATAAGTATTGTTTTTCAGCCCAATTACATTTTGTCAGAATTTATTTTTAACGGTAATATTTTTGATCAAGCATTCAAATTGGTCAATTCAAGTGGACGATTTTCCATTTGTAGTTAATGACAGTAAATCGATCGCCGAACCCGCCGCGGTGTGGGTAAACACGAGCTGTAAGTTACCTGGCACCCCGCCGATGTAGAGCGCCGCGGGCGCCGCCGGCTCGTCAGCGTCGTCCAGCAGCGTGGCGTCCCCGCCGCCGCGGATCTCGGGCCCCGCGTCCAGCGCCAGCGACACGTGCGCCCGGGACGCGCGCGCCACGACCACGTGCCACGCGTTGTCGCATAACGCCTTGTTGCCCGGCCCGCGGGTCGAGGCGCGCGCGGTCGTCGAACCCGTGGTGCGGGTAAACACGAGCTGTAGATGTTTACACATCACCATTAGGTCCGGCAAATAATGAAAAAAAATCTCAAACGTGCAATGAAATATTAATGTTAGATATATTCCTTATTGGTCGCGAAGTATCACGCTTCAGGAGCGGCTAGACGAGAGGTCGTTAACGGAATCTCATACGGCCGAGGCCGACAAAATTATAAAAAAAAAATACAAACATATTTATTTGCTTAATAATTCACAAGTGTACAGAGTAAGTATTCCTGACGGACCCCAAACTAGGCTGAGCCTGTATCTTGGGACCCTGGAGTGCAATATGTGAAACAGTAGGAATAATTAAAAAAAAAAATACAAAAAATAAAATAAAATTAAACAGAATAAAAACAAATTTTAGTCCAGAGAAACATAAATTACGTAAAAGAAAGCTAAGACAAGCGCATGCGCCAGGTGGTTTGCGTGTGTGTAAGTGTGTGCGTGTGTGTGTGTGTGTGTGTGTATGTGTGTGTGTGTGTGTGTGTGTGTGTATGTGTGTGTGTGTGCGCGTGGGAATGAATGTATACCAGTAGGAGAAATGAATTAACTGGCAAGAAGTAGGGCCTCCGAATCCTGATAAGATAGTGAAAGTAACCACAACTTCACGGTCACCTTAACTTTATTGATTGTGCAAAGTTGGATACTATGTATTTTGCAAATATTATTATATATACGCCGGTGCATATACTCTGGCGAGCGCTTAGCAAGGGTAGATCGGTAATTCGGTATCTCTTTTAATTTCCATTCCACACGGAGTGACGGCATCATGGCGTACAGCCATTACACATTGTGTTACAGAATTGCGAATAAAAAATCGCGCGGTGAAATATCGCTGTGCGGACAAGCCCTAAGGGTTAAAAACTAAAGTGTGATACTGACAGCGCCATCTCTGATCTCGAGCAGCAAAGCGCCGGCGGCGGCCAGCACGCCGGCCGGCTCGGCGCTGCGGAAGCGCAGGCGCAGCTCGCCCGCCGCGCCCGCCCACAGCGCGAACGCGTCGCCTGCGAACAACACACAGCACACAATTTAAAACTACTCGTTAATTGGATGCCATATTGAAGGGACTTGTGTAAACAACCTTATATTTCAAACTAAATACAAACTGAAATATAGATGCACAGAAAAAACCCCAGAAAAAAGACCAATGCTGGGAATCGAACCCAGGTCCTCAGCGTTCCGTGCTGCGTGCTTACCCCTACGCCATCACTGGTCTACCAGTCTCATCAGTGGTCTGGTGGTAGACCAGTGATGGTGTAGGGGTAAGCACGCAGCACGGAACGCTGAGGACCTGGGTTCGATTCCCAGCATTGGTCTTTTTTCTGGGGTTTTTTCTGTGCATCTATATTTCAGTTTGTATTTAGTTTGAAATATATGGTTTCACGGGATGACCGTAAAAGTAATAAAAAAAATGAAGTTGAAGAAAATAAAAAATAAATAGAAAAAGATACTTCATACTTAACTTGTAAACAACCTTAGTTACGCTGATGACATGGCGTTGTTGAGTCCATCGATCGGAGCCTTACTAAAACTCCTGCGCATTTGTGAGAGTAATGCGGATTCCCACGGGCTTAGATACAACGCTTGCAAAAGCGAAATTATGATATTTAAATCCGGTACTAAAACTTATAAGCACGCGCTAACAACCCTATGTGGAACGCCCCTAAATAGAGTGGAAAAGTTCAAGTACCTATCTGGGCCATTGGGTGACCGACACACTGCAAGACAATGATGATATAGAGAGGGAGCGAAGGGCGCTGGCCGTCCGTTGCAATATGTTGGCCCGCAGGTTTGCTCGTTGTAGTGAACCGGTTAAGATCACGCTTTTCAAAGCATATTGCCAATCGTTCTACGCGTGCAACCTGTGGGTTGGCTTTACGCGGCGGGCGTACAGTGCACTGCGCGTTCAATATAATGATGCGTTTAGGATACTGTTTGGACTACCGCGATACTGCAGCGCATCAGCTATGTTTGCAGAACTAAAACAATTACTTTGCTCACCCGCGACCTTACAATAGTTACGTTTATGCAAGAAATGTGCGTTCATGCAGTTCCTCCACCTCCACACTGTACGAACACACACAAATCACATAAACCCAACCATCACCACCACCAAGCTACACTGACGCGAAGTAACGCCTGATTCAATAAATTATGTTTGCAGAAGCAAATGTTGATTGTTTTTATGCTATCATAAGAAAGCGATGCGCCTCGCTGCTCAGTCGGTTGCGCGATAGTTCCCACAGTATCCTGAGCATGCTGGGCAGCCGGTGGGACTCCCCGCTGCTGCGGCGCCGGGTGCGGCTGCACACCGCCGCAACCTCAGCAATGTGACTTATTTTAATTTAACTTATTTTATTTTGTTGTGTAGGTAATGAATGTTATTGCGATTTTTATTTTTTTGTTCTATCAACCCATTTTTTCTTACTGTAAACTAACATCTATGGATTTTGTCCGAAATAAAGATATTATTATTATGTTGGTACGGATTTCCGATCACGGGGCCCATGGGGACCCGGTCATTTGAAAGGCATACATGGGGCCGAAGCCAACATGAAGAGGCCTTTGGTGCCATATAATATAAATGAGATGGGCGCAACTATGGGGGTCTATCCCCTAATACACCATGAGGATGTGCTAGCGGACAGTCCCCCACAGTTGCCAAACTATTGCCAGGTAGGAAGCGACATGGAATTGGCTATGGGGTTGGGATGTTGTGGACAGGATTACCGGGCTATGGAGTGAGATAACGGACACCTACCATTTCAATATCTCATAAACTGAATCTCTTATTATTATTATGTTGGTACGGATTTCCGATCACGGGCCCATGGGGACCCGGTCATTTGAAAGGCATTCATGGGGCCAAAGCCAACATGAAGAGGCCTTTGGTACCATATAATATAAATGAGATGGGCGCAACTATGGAGGTCTATCCCCTAATACACCATGAGGATGTGCTAGCGGACAGTCCCCCACAGTTGCCAAACTATTGCCAGGTAGGAAGCGACATGGAATTGGCTATGGGGTTGGGATGTTGTGGACAGGATTACCGGGCTATGGAGTGAGATAACGGACACCTACCATTTCAATATCTCATAAACTGAACTTTTGGTAGGCGGTGACTCGCCATTCACTAAATGGGCCCCTCAAACTATTGCCCACTCGGGGCAACGAGGCGGCAACATTGGTGTGAACGGCTAAGGATGGAGAGGTGTTCCTGGACTTTAAACTTATTATTATTATTATTATTATTATTATTAATAGGCGGGTGATACACACCGAAAGAAATAAAAGTTGTCTCCCCTGTGGACATAAAGTTAGCGACTCCGAGTCAGCAAACTTAATGTTTTTAAATGGGCCGCAAATTGGCCAGGCGTCCCACACGCTGATGTAGACTTGACTAAGAAATATTGGCTATGGACCCTTAACTATTGCAATGTCCACAGGAGAGACGCGAACAAAAAAATGTGTATGACCCAGGCATAGCTCGGACTCTTGTCAGTTATGATTTTAGGACTTATATATAATAATAATAATAATAATCATTTATTTCAAACACATGTCCATATTATGGTTGCCTAATAGTAAGTACATTATACAATAAGTTAGTAAAATTTAATAATTTATTTATTTATTTTATCTATGGAATTACCAAAAAAAACTGTAGACAACCATAATCATCCTTTCCTGCCGCCCCTTTCACCATTTAGAAGAGTCATGTCATGATGATGATAGTGTAGTGACATACCCTGGATTGACGGGTGGAAATCTGTACTGACGCTTAATTAGTGCGAGGACAAATTAAACTAATTTAATTAGTTGATATCGATAAAAATTACGTACAGCAGTTGTGTAGTTCTAAGATTTCATATAATCGCATCCAAAAAATGAACTTCTTGAAGAATTATTTTATTTAATATTTCACATAATTCAAATACATATAGTTAGTTTAATAATGAAGTATAGGTATTAATATTTTTACGTCAAAAGTGACTCGAGCCCAGAGTTAATGACAGATATCGGTTGTTTATGCGTACTTTAGTAGTTGCGATAAGTGTAAGTAAAGAGTTTTGCACATAGTTAAAAGGTATTCAATCTTGGCTTGGCCATTAGTTATGTATGATTATGAAATAAATATTAAATAAATAAATAAATAAATATTAGGGGACAATCTTACACAAATCGACCTAGTCCCAAACTAAGCAAAGCTTGTACTATGGGTACTAGACGACGATAAACATACTTATATAGATAAATAAATACTTAAATACATAGAAAACATCCATAACTCAGGAACAAATATTCGTGCTCATCACACAAATAAATGTCCTTACCGGGATTCGAACCCAGGACCTCTTGCTTCGTAGGCAGGGTCACTGCCAACTAGGCTAAAGCGGTCGGTATGAAATGATGATTAAAATTGCTTTTTATCGATGTCGACAAACTTTTAGTCGATACTTAACGAATCACTGCGGGATACGGCAGCGCCGGTCACAGTAGCGTACCTCCGAAGTATGCGGCCTGCTCCACGTTGGGGAAGCACTGCCCCACGCGGTGGTGCGCGGCCGCCGTGCGCACCAGGTCCTGTGCGCGGCCGTTCACCTCCACGCGACGCACGCAGCCCAGGAATCCGCCCACGCGCAGTATCTACACAAGATCATGAGTGAATCAAATTTTACTTGCCCCCCGTTGCTACCAAATTTTGTCCCTTGGACAACCTAAGTGTCAATATGTATGACAGCGCCATCTACGAGACCATAACGGTTATAAGTTTTTTTAAAAATTTCAGTTTTAAAGCAAGCTCATAGACGACCAGATGGCCGAGTGGTTAGAGAACCTGACTACGAAGCTTGAGGTCCCGGGTTCGATTCCCGTGTCGGGGCAGATATTTGTATGAAAATACGAATGTTTGCTCTCGGGTCTTGGGTGTTTAATATGTATATAAGTATGTTTATCCGTTGTCTTGTACCCATAGTACAAGCTTTGCTTAGTTTGGGACTAGGTCGATTGGTGTGAATTGTCCCATGATATTTATTTATTTATTTTTTTTTATTTATTTTAAGCTTTTTAGCTGACTGTACTTGCATTGTCATCCAACCTACATAAGTATACCAAATTTCAGGTGAATCCAACCACTGAAAGTGGGTCAAATTCGACTTCTAAGATTTGACCCAAGAATATACGGGGTGAGCTAAATAAAAGCTTGTAAAAAGACAAATTATAGCCCTAATTATAATGAGCATAATGTACATAATTCAATGTGAACCAGGATGGCGCTTGTTTCTTGCGCGTCAAAGGATTATCAACTCTCCGATCACAACATCCAATAACGTAAAGAGTTTATAAAAGTTTTCGCTCCATGACATGAGAAAAATATATAAGAAGTTTTGACAAACGGACAGTGACAATTCTAGTTATTAATACGCAAGCCTTCACAAGCAAACTCCTTTCCTAGTCATTCATTATCGTTGACGCTGTCCGAAAAGATTGATATGTCTTCATGACATACATCACGCAATAATCACTGTGGTAGGAGATAAACAAATTGATTCATTATGACATGGTTCTATAGTGGCCTAGGAATCAAATCGGTTGACTGTACAGGCTGGGATGCAGTGTAGCTTACTCACCGAGTTGGGTATGTGCGGCAACTGCGGCGGCTGCGGCACGCCGCCCACGAACAGCCGCGACGCGCGCTGCGCGGCCGGCGCGTGCGCAGCCGCCGCCGCGCCGCCCGCCGACAGCACCACGCGGTTGCGGGACAGACGGATGGACACCTGCAACGTCGGTTAACACACGTTTATAACTGAGGGTAATGTCGTTTTGATCTAATATACTCGGCGTCAAAAATATCGCCCCTCCTATTTGTGCACTTTTTTCCGAAACGCTCTGATTCACAAGCCATTGCGTTTCGTTTAAATTAAACATTGTTAATTTAAAACACATTAAGGGGCTGTTTCACCACTTTTCTTAAAGTTCGGATTAGCTTAATCATAACCTTATTTGACAGATGGAATTAAAATTTCCGTTTCACCAGTCTCGATTAGCGCTAAGTGACGGACAAACTGTTTCTTAATTTGACCATCAGATCAGGAGGCATTTAGCATTTTTATCCGTCACATAAAGTTAGTTTATTTTTTTGTGGCCATGGTTGGAGAGCCCTTCAGCCGGTTTCAGAAAAATAAATTAATTATTTTTTATTTTTTGAGGTCATGCTAAATTGCCTAAAATAATTTAAATATCAAGATTTGAATAAAAAAATGTAGGTACACTTTTAGTATTTAAAAATAAATCCAAAATTTCGTAATATTTTTTAATAACAAACTTTTTTTCAGCGGCTCAATCGTTTGTTCTACCTGAACTTGTATGTCGCCATTAAAAAAAAGTTTATCTGTCAAATGGTTTGGCGCCACTTTTCGATTCGTTTTACGTGATTTTATGTTTCTTTGTTATTGTTAACAAACTATCGTAAATAAATACCGTTTTTGGATCAATTATAATGTTACACATTTGTTTATGCAAAAAAATAGATGTATTTAAAAATGACATAGTTTACGATTTCTTTTGCTTTAACAATGAGCGACTCTTTGAACGAAAGTGTGCGAACAGGAACGCGTGATCGTGAAATGTGACGTTGCCATTCCCCCTCTATGTTAAACCGACGATTAGTTAAGTGGTACTTAGTTTGCACAGGACCGGAGTGGTGAAACTGAAAAAAAACTAGCCGACAGATTTGCCCAGTACTTAGTTTATTCATTGGTTACGTGACCAGTAGTTTGACAATAAGGTGGTGAAACACCCCCTTAATGTGTTTTTAATTGACAAAAGGAAGCCAAGTTGCTGTTCAGTAAATATAACCAAGGATGATATAAGTAGACTGGATTGGCAGCCGCCATGGTACGGATCGGCCGCGGTTTTTTTAGTTCGATTATTAAATCTAGATGGCGCTGAAATATAGCCCCGGCTTTGAAGGCAAAACAATAAAACTACAGATGTTTCATATTACTACAAATGTATTTTTTTTCAAAAATATTGCATAATAATACATTTGCAGTAATATTAAATATCTGTAGTCTTATTGTTTTGCCTTCAAAGCCTCTGGCTATATTTCAGCGCCATCTAGATTTAAAGATAAAGATAAAGATAAAGATAAAGATAAAGATAAAGATAAAGATAAAGATAAAGATAAAGATAAAGATAAAGATAAAGATAAAGATAAAGATAAAGATAAAGATAAAGATAAAGATAAAGATAAAGATAAAGATAAAGATAAAGATAAAGATAATTTAATAATCGAACTACAAAAAGCGCGGCCGGTCCATACTATGGCGACTGCCAATCCAGTCTATATCTATATCATCCTTGATATAACTCCCCATTTTCATTAATTCATTAAAATAAGTAAAACTTAATATTTTTGGTTTTTTACGTACAGTCAGCCCAAGAAGTCGCTGAACTCTTTAGTACTCTGTCGCAATAACCAGTTGTACTGTGAAGTTTAAAATATGTCACGTTAGTTAAAGTGACATTGTACTAAAGTGTTCAGCTACATCTGAGGCCAACCAAACCAAATCTTACATGCGCTCCGCGGATGTCGAAAATTCTATATCCGTAACATCCCTACCCTAAATTATCTTTGATATTATCTGATAAGGGGTAAGTTTCTCCATTTTCTTACACTAAAAATTTAAAAATAAAAACCGGCCAAGAGCGCGTCGGACACGCACAAGGTAGGGTTCCGTAGCCATTACAAAAAAAACAAGTAATATTTTTCTAAGGATTTCGTATGTGTACGGAATCATCCAAGTTTAGGTATGTTTTATACCTTAGGCTACTATTTACTCTTAAACTACACATAATTTCCAAGCAATCTTAGCCGCTATAATTTTCCTAGTAAATTTGATATATTTACTACCATTCTGATTTTTTCAAATTTTTCCACCTAACAGTTTAGATTTTAGAGTGGGGGGGGGGGGGGGGACGCTCGATTTTAATGAAAATTTTCACTTTAAAGTTGAATATTTCGCAAACAGATCACTGAATAGAAAAATCATGTTAGCAGCCCCGCAATGGTTATAAAAGACCTATCCAACGATACCCCATACTATAGGATTAGTCGAGAAAAAAAAAATCACCCCCCCTTTACGTCTATGGGAGGTACCCTAAAAAAAATTATTTTTTTATTTTTTATTTTACCACTTCGTTGGCGTGACTGATATGTATATTCATGCCAAATTACAGCTTTCTAGTACTAACGATCTCTGAGCTTAGCCGCGGACAGACAGACAGACGGACAGACATGGCGAAACTATAAGGGTTCCTAGTTGACTACGGAACCCTAAAAATGGCTTGTGTGACTGACCGCGCGCCACTCCCCGTCGGCTTGCGGCGCGGGCAACGCCACCTCCTTGCGGCGGCGCCCGCGCACGAACAGCCGCAGCCGACCCTCGCGCACCAACAGCGCCAGGTAGTGCTTCGGTTTCGTCTTCGTGCCCTATGGGAACATTACAAACATCAAGTTTTTTTTTTTTTATATAAGAGGTGGCAAACGAGCAGACGGGTCACCTGATGGAAAGCGATCACCGTCGCCCATGGACACCCGTAACACGGGGGGCATCACAGGTGCGTTGCCGACCCTTTTAGGAATTGGTAGGCTCGTTTTTTAAAGATCCCTAAGTTGTTGTTGTGTTGTTGTTGTTGTTGTTGTTGTTGTTGTTGTTGCTCCGGGAATGCTGCCGCAGAAAGCTGATTCGAGATCTTTGATGCCACAACTTTTGTAGTGGTAGAGCCATGCTGTAGCTAGCCGCTGCGTCACGAATAGGCCGGTTCGTCCCGGGCAGTACCACCCTCTCACAGAGTACCAGCGTGAAGCAGCAGTACCTCCTGCTGCGTTTCGTACGGTGAGCGCCGGGGGGCCAATACCTCTCCCCCTCCTCTATTCCCTTTCCTTTTGCCTCTCCCTTTTAGCGTCAACTCAAATCAAATCGCGTAAAGCGCTGCGGGTGTCTATGGACAGTGGTGATCATTTAACATTAGGTGACCCACTAGTTTGTTTGTATGGCCTCTCAAAACATAAAAAAACAAGTGGCGTAAGATATCGAAAAAATCAGGGAATTCAAAGCTGTGTAAACATGTGTATGTGTTTTAACTAGACTTTCTTATTTATATCTATGTATTTTTTTTTTTTATGTTAGAAAGGCCAGACAAACGAACTAGTGGGTCACCTGATGTTAAATGATCAGCACTATCCATAGACACCCGCAGCGCTTTACACGATGCCAGTGCGTTGTCGGCCCTGGGAAAAGGAGAGGGAATAGGGGAGGGGGAGAGGTATTGGGCCCCCGGCGCTCTCACTGACCGTACGAAACGCAGCAGGGGTACTTCTGCTTCACGCCGGTGTTCTGTGAGAGGGTGGTACTGCCCCGGACGAGCCGGCCCATTCGTGATGCAGCGGCTAGCTACAACATGGCTCTACCACTACTATGTATTACAGTTATAGAATACAGTAGGTATCACTTACTGGTGCCAACAGCAGTAGACCATCAGGTGAGAAGGTGCGGAACTGAAGCGAGATGGAGAGATCCTTCGTCCGCGCGGGCAGCCGCAGCGTCGCGTGGCTCCACGGAGCGTCACCGAACTTCACGGCGCCAGCTTCCACCGTGTATGATGCTGTCTGAAGAGGAGACACAGTGGTAGAACAAAGCCATTGTATTCTATTGTGTCCTCAAGTGCATAATCCTCAGTTTAAAAAGAACGGAAATATATGATAAAATAGCACATTGAAGTAACGACTTTATTATTTACAGTAGAGAGTTCATTTTAAATGAAACTTTGTTGGCAGATAATATTTTTCAAAATTAAATGCATCGTAGACATGCAGCCAAAACAACCAAAACAAAGAAACAAACAGTTTCATTTAAAATTGACTCTCTACTGTAAATAATAAAGTCATTATTTCAATGACATATTTAATCATAATTGGCTAAGTAAAGTTTTTTGAAGAGGTGCTAATTATATATTTTTTCGACAGTCGGCGTACTGGAGATCGAGAAACTGCAGCTGTTTTATTTTTATCTCCTATTGTTTACTGGAAATATTTTTTTGAGTGTTTGAGATGACATTTGTGAGATTTTATGGTTGACAAGCCGTTCGCGCTCAGAACTTAGTAGAAACAGAAAAAAAAACCGAAGTGAACTGTCACTGCTGTCAATGTCAAATCGTTTGCGTTTCGTTTGCTTTGCGTTTTGGTGTGCTCAGTGTGATTTTTTGACTATTTTTATCGACCTCCGCATAAAATCCGGACTTTCAATTTTACCGCATTTCTCCACGACCTATGCACAATAATTGGATCACGACTGAATACTTTCGATCACTATTTTGGAACTGCTTCTTGGACAACGCAAAGCAAACGAAACGCAAACGGTTAGATTTCATTTGACATTGACAGAAGCGACAGTTGAATTCGTTTTTTTTTCTATTTCTTCTTAGTACTGAGCACGAACCGCTTGTCAGCCATAAAATCTCACAAATGTCATCTCAAACACTTAAAAAAATATTTCCAATAAATAAAAGGAGATAAAAATAAAACAGCTGCAGTTTCTTGGTGTTGAAGTCGACCACTGCCGAAAAAAAATATAATTAGCATCTCTTCAAAAAACTTTACTTAGCCAATTATATTGCCGTTCATTTTAAACTGAGGATTATTCACTTGAGGACATAATAGAATACAATGGCTTTTTTCGAAAGGTGGGGCTGTTAACGAGATCGGGACACCTCAAAAAATTCGTACTATACCTGTAAATATCTATGCAAGTCGGTTTCCAAAATGTAATGTACAAAGTTTTTGACAACTCAAATCAAATTCAAATTGTTTATTAAAATAAATAATTATTTACACGAAAAGTCGTTAGTAAGCGCTGAGATTATGTCTACGTGTTAGAAAACTAAGACCGACATACTAAAGTACTGACTCGATACAAATTGACCTTAATCGAAAACTAACAACCTAAACATAACAACATAAACATAATACAAACAATACCGTGCTATATTCATAAATAACTTAAATGCCTAAACTAGGATACTAAAGTAGCCTGTTTCTTAGGCAAATAAATATTTTGAGTGCTAAAAAATAAATACCATACCTAACTAATTAAAATATTAGTTCGTGTTTTGCATATAGGTAAAAGGTAGATAATAAATTACACAACTATCATAAGCAAGTTTTCAGTTTCCTCATAAGACATGCATTTTAGCCACTCTATAATTTTAATTTTGCAGCTACTATAATTTGAATCATAAATATTAAGACGTCTATTGATTTTATTGTAAAATAAAAGGACCCAAAAATGCAGAGAACCGGTGCATAAAAGCGTGATTTGCGCGAGGTTGTTTAAAAACGATATCAGATCGTCTTTTATTATAGATATCGGGGTATCTATTTAAAAGTGCCTGGTAACTAAAATAAAAAAAACTGCTCAAATACACGTTCTAGTTCTAAGGGTGACTTTTCTCAACAGTGGACATCATCGGCTGATGATGATGATGATGGTAATGTTAATGTACCTTGGTGCAGAGCTGGGCGCGGGCAGCCGGCGCCTGCAGCAGCCTGGGCGGCGCGACTCGCGGCCCGCGGGTCCCCTCGCGCCGGCCCAGCCGCGCCGCGCTCCAATTCACCGCTGACTCGAAACCCATCACGCTGGAGGACCAAAGGAATTGAAATAAAGTGGACCATAGGATAAAAAAAGTGGGAGTCTAATGGTTTGGCCTCATAAGCAGAGGGTCGTGGGTTATATCTCCGAGTTTATCTGAACTAATGTGTGAAATTACATTTGAAATCTACCATGGGCTTTACGGCGAAGGAAAAAACCGCGGCGTGCGCGGCTATTAGTATTTCAGAATATCATCTATGCATTGAAAATTAATAAGAAAAAGATTTGTGAAAAATCCGCCAAAACAGTAACAGATATCTACGGATCTTTATTTGCGTAAACATACGTGAAATAGGTTATTTTTCGGCACTTTTAAGTAGATAGTGATGATTTACATCATTAACATAGCATTTTTGAAGATTAAAACTAGATCGAAATTGACTGACAAATTATTTTCTTTCCATACTCTGCCTCCTCTTTCATCCGGCAAGATCTTGCTGGTAAAGGAACATCACTAATCGCTATCTTAAATTTAGGTTATGGTCGTTACTTTTAGACTCTATGTCAACGAGTTAAGATCGAAAAATGACGAACCTATTCATTTCGCGACTATACAAGGATCGACATGTCTTAGAAACTTGGACATTAGAAGTGTAACAAGAAGGTTTCAATCATGCTCACAAATTTCGTGTTTATCTATGCTGGATGTAAGCTGCATAAAATTACTTTTTATGTTCTAGTGCTTAAATTAAAATATAACAAATAATCATTTTAGTAACTGGAGCTAGAACACAACATCGTAAAATGAGGCACACAAATCCAACCACCTCAACACCAAATCCACTCGTGCCTAAAATACCACATTCTCAAAATACCAGATTTTTCAACTTTCTTACCACATTTCGTTGCACCACATTACAAAATCGAAGATTACGCAAGGAAGTGATTTTTTTGGTGGAATCAGGAATGTCTTATTTTGGCCATGACCATGTCTGGTATAATGGGCAATAGGTAATGTTGTAAGTATTTTGAAAGATCTGTTATTTTTACGAGCGACCGAATCAAAATCCAACAAAGTTTTGGTTCTACTAACAAGTCATCAACAATCAGATCGGCGACGCTTCCGCTGAAGCCCTTGTACACGTGTCCGCCCTGAGCCGGCGGCATGCCTCCCACGAACAAGCCCCTGTTGCGAGCCGCGAGCGCGTTACCGGCCAAAGTCCCCGCAGCTGTCCGGTCTTCGTCCACCCACAGTTCTAGCTAAAATAAAAACATAACTTGTCTAGTATTGACGTACAATAAAACAACTAGACTCCCAATCGCTTAACAAAAGTTCCTCAAAAAACGTCCGAGCGGCGTTGTGTGTACGTATACATCAATTTATACAGATAACATTAACAGCATTCATTCAAATTAACACCTTATTTCGTAGCAGTAATGTTTAATGTCAATTGAATACGATCGTTAGAAGTAGTGACATGACGTCACGCGCTGGAAACCGCCTAAAGAGTAAAGAATGCAGTGGAGTGGTCATGCGAAGCGGAAGCTAGACTGTCTGTCTCTTTTTTTCTCGTGAGTTTGATTACGGTGCGAAAGAGACATATACGAATACGGGGCGAGAAGTGACGTTGTAATCAACGCGCGGTCGAAACACAACTGAACCAAAACTCTGCACAATAGACGCGTGTGCAGACTTTTGCTTCGGACAATTTTTGAGCGTGATTGGGAGTCTAGTTGTTTTATTGTACGTCAATGTTGTCTAGAGCTAGACCGCTTAAACGAGCCCTCGCCCGCGCGGACAGGGGCTGGGGGGTATGACGACAAAGGGGGCGGGAGAGGTGCGGGCGGCGAGCGCGCCTCGTGTGCCTGCCGCCCGCACCTCTCCCCGCCCCCTCTCTCAATTCAAATTGGGAAAAACGCAACTGTGAAAATAAGCCTCAGTAAAAAACTGTAGTGAGAAATGAACTAAAACAATTACTTTGCTCACCCGCGACCTTACAATAGTTACGTTTATGCAAGAAATGTGCGTTCATGCAGTTCCTCCACCTCCACACTGTACGAACACACACAAATCACATAAACCCAACCATCACCACCACCAAGCTACACTGACGCGTTTCGAACTCAACCAGAGCTCATCTTCAGAGTTACCACAACCGTATGCTATGCTACCAAATGTTAAACTAACAAACCAAAACAAATGTTTTAACTTGTCACTGTAACTTCTCAAGTACCCACTTTATTTTTCTTATTCTCAAACTACCCCACAAAAATTAACTTTTATTGACATATTATAAAACTACCTTGAATTTTTTGTTTATTTATTTATAAGGCATATTTAATTAATACTAACTGTTCAAATTCGACCCAAGCCGCAGTAAAGGAGAAGATACTAAATTTACCTGTTCATTAATAATAGACCCCATAGTGTTGTACCTAATTATTTCCATGCATTCCAGAGCATCCAGACGCAACCCCTTGCCGCAATAATGTAACACTTCATAAGAATCTGAATCTAACAATGAATGATTTGATTCCAACAAATGTTTTGCAAAATTCGATCTATCTGGATGCTCATTCCTATATGCCGAAACATGCTCTTTAAATCTAGTATTAAAACTTCGGCCTGTCTGTCTGTCACTTTTCTTGCATAAACGTAACTATTGTAAGGTCGCGGGTGAGCAAAGTAATTGTTTTAGTTCATTAATATGGACCTCCGCAAAGTAACGCCTGATTCAATAAACTGTAGTGAGAATAAACATATACATTTAACAAGTTAAGTATGAAGTATCTTTTTTGTATTTTTTTTTTCGTAGGAGTGTTAAGTCTCTAGGTAGAGGGCATAACATAGATGCGCGCTTTATCACTGCATAATGTGATTATAACAGACTGAAGTGTACGATGTATGGGAAAAATTCGTCGCTAACTTCTAGACCAGTGGTGGTGTAGGGGTAAGCACGCAGCACGGAACGCTGAGGACCTGGGTTCGATTCCCAGCATTGGTCTTTTTTCTGGGGTTTTTTCTGTGCATCTATATTTCAGTTTGTATTTAGTTTGAAATATATATACATTTGGGAAAAAAATGCGAATGGAAATTTGGCTACTAGGAAATAGAGATTTTGGTGTATTGATCTAACCAGTCAAATTACAGGGTTTTCTCATTCAAAATCACGACTTATTACTGTTCACTTTCATAAAGAAAAAAGTGTCCAATTTTTTTGAGTCACAGAGACTGTCTTTTTACAACTCACCTGTTTATGTGCTCGTACGATCCTGACGGAATGTCTGTTGTCGTCGTCGAAACGCGTCCCGTTCGTGCGCAGGCGCAGCTCGGCCTTGCCAGCCGCCGCAGTCAGCTCAAGCTCACCTGGATACAATAAAAACTGCGTTTCTAATAAGGCAAATGTCCTTGTTCGACATGCTAATGCCCAAAAGATGACACCTTGCTGCTAATGACAAAATTAATGATGGCAACTACTAGGACAATAACCACACCTTAATTTTAGATATTTTTTATCCAGTTGCTGGTAGAGCGATCTTGAGAGACTGCTTGTCTGACAAAAATAAATAAGTATCATTTCCAATTCAAGCTTCAAATAAAGCTTGCTCAAAGTACTTTGAGCTGTGGCTGTGGCCTTGAAGACTACATGAGTATTCACAAGTTTAGTGAGATCCTTAAATTTAGATGACTCCTGATAGATAGAAACAGTGGATTGAAACATTTCTTAAACAAGTTTGATATGAAGTATCTTTTTGTATTTTTATTTGTCAACTTCATTTTTTATTACTTTTACGGTCATCCCGTGAAAACTGTATATTTCATACTAGTTAATTACAAACTGAAATATAGATGCACAGAAAAAACCCAGAAAAAAGACCAGCGCTGGGAATCGAACCCAGGCCCTCAGCATTCCGTGCCGTGTGCCATTCCCCTACACCACCACTGGTCAGGAGTCTAGACACGAAGGAGTGTTGAAATCTCTCGATGAGGGTATAACATAGATGGTGCTGTATCACGCAAGTGATAATCTAACAGATTGAGATATGAATGTGTAGGAAAAATTCGTGTCTAGGCTCCTGACCAGTGGTGGTGTAGGGGAATGGCACACGGCACGGAATGCTGAGGACCCGGGTTCGATTCCCAGCGCTGGTCTTTTTTCTAGGTTTTTGTGTGCATCCATATTTCAGTTTGTATTTAGTATGAAATACATTTCTTAAAGGTTTTATGATGGAAAATGAGTCATGGAAGCTCGACGTGGAAGGAGACCTACCTGTTTACCTTTTTTTTTTGTCTTATTAGGTGTGGTCGACCGGGTACTTGTTTTGCCATTTGTAATGACAGTTCCTACATCAGAATGAAAGCAATAGGACTGGGGGGTTACCGCGAAATTCGATGTTCGAGGTTTGGATTGTGCGGTCCCTCTCACTCTCGTAATAAATACCATTAGCGTGAGCGGAACGGCATGAAACGGGGTTCGAGTTTCGCGCTTCGTAGTATAGGGCCTGGTTGTCGCACTGACTTGTGAGTGAAAATAGCTTTTGATGTTTTGAGCCATGCAACTGTCATTGAACCTTGGATGGTGAAGGGATTTCTTGGTAGACTATACCGCTATACTTTTTTTTATTTTATCGTCCTACCCGCCTGTTTTGCAATGTCAGCACGCTATATAAGGGCGCAGGCTGAAAACCAGCGCGGTGATGAGTAATCCTCACCGCACATGCTGAGCCTGAGCCTTTTGCCACATAATTTTGTGTATTTTTTCTTTTTCTTTTTTATGGGCAATAAATGGTTTTTTATTTTTTTTTATTTTAGACAAAGATAATAGCATCTCACCTTCAATCATCACCAGCTTTAGATAATGCTTGTCGTCCCCATCCTCGTCATCCACTTCGTTCTCGCTCAAGGTGGAAGGCGTCCGGTAGAGCAGCAAGCCATTGGGTGCAGTGGCGCGGAAGGTCAGCCCCAAGGCGGCTTTGCGACGGAAGATGGGGCATGGCAGCTCGATGTAGCCGGTGCCTTCTAGCGTCGCCGTGCGGAGGGTCTGGAGTCAGTAGGTTTATTACTACTATAGTCTGGAGTTGGCAGACGTTTTTATGTCTAGGAAGGCTAAATCTGTACGCTTGCTTAACGCGCGGGCGCTTTGTTATCACTTTCACTAATGCTTTTTGTCAAACGTTATAAGGGTGACAGAAAGAGATGGTGTCCAATAAAATAAATAAATAAATAAATATTAGGGGACAATCTTACACAAATCGACCTAGTCCCAAACTAAGCAAAGCTTGTACTATGGGTACTAGACGACGATAAACATACTTATATAGATAAATAAATACTTAAATACATAGAAAACATCCATAACTCAGGAACAAATATTCGTGCTCATCACACAAATAAATGCCCTTACCGGGATTCGAACCCAGGACCTCTTGCTTTGTAGGCAGGGTCACTACCAACTAGGCTAAAGCGGTCGTTAAAAATTGAATGAAAATTGTACGCAGAAAATGGAAAATGACACAAGATTTCAGAAAGTAACTGCTTTTAATTTTCGCTCTTCAACATTATCGAAAAATTCACGGGTTCACTTTACAATGTCAATCACGGAAATGCAAGTTCTGACTCACCCTGGCCATACACCTCGCTTCAACTCCGTGCCTCGTTGGAGTATCCAGTACATCATACCCCTCTCTGTCGACAGATAGGGCTCCGAGGCAGCCTAGCAGCGGGGGTGCCGGCGCCTCCTGGCCGGGGGGCGCGCCGCCCACCCAGTAGGTGGTGGCTGCCAGGTCTGGGAGGGCCGCCGCGGTTTGGACCGGCGGGGAGGGCGAGCCGAGGGTCTCCTCGCCGTTCACGCGCAGGCTGCCTGGGGACAGCTCCAGGTCAGCGAGTACGAGACTAAAAGGCTTTTTCAGTTCTCATGCTCGTAAAGTTGCTATTTATAAATGTCGAGAGAATGCTGCATAAAATGGTTTTTTATGCTCTAGTGCATAAAGTAAAATCTTTGTCTAAGACCAAGGCAAACAGCCACAAGCAATTAAATTTTATTGTTTTTTTTTTTATAACCGGCGTTTTATACATATTACGAAATTAATGAAACTAAGCAAATCTAGTATATATATCCAATTTATATCCAATGTTGCTGCTTCACAATCGAAGTGAAAAGCAGAGTGTAAAACTCGAGCATTAAACCCATTTTCCGCTCGGCGTGTCTATCCCCGCCGCTGGCTAATTATTTTACGTCTCGGGTAAAATGGCTCGTTTTATGCTCTTGTAGTACAATCTTCTATTGATACTTATTTGGTGAACCGTTTATCTTGATAAATAAATAAATATAAATAAATATCACGGGACAATTCACACCAATTGACCTAGTCCCAAAGTAAGCTAGGTAAAGCTTGTGTTATGGGTACTAGGCAACGGATAAACATACTTATATAGATAGATTTATACTTAAATACATATTAAACACCCAAGACCCGAGAACAAACATTCGTATTTTTCATACAAATATCTGCCCCGACACGGGAATCGAACCCGGGACCTCAAGCTTCATAGTCAGGTTCTCTAACCACTAGGCCATCTGGTCGTCTAAACCGTCGTCGTGGTGGTGGTCTGGTCGTCTGGTGGTCTGGTGGTCTAGGCAAACACATTGTATCTATGCAACTCTAAGATGTTTTTATTTAGGTATTTGCTTGCTTGCTTAGTTTTACCAACCGCTAAGTAGGAAACAAAATGCAATCTGCTTTGAGAATCGGAATCGACTAAAGTCTAGATTGCTTATGAACGAATTTGAAAAATATATAAATGTCAATAATTTGTTTCTAATTCGAACTTTCAAAGAACATAAAACAAAGTTATTTTAAGCTGTGAAATATTTGTTAAAAAATAATAATAAGGCGAAGTGATAATGCAGAAAACTTATGATTGACTGTACAAAATTAAGCATTAAACACTCGTGTTACTATGATATTCACCTTCGGCTCGTTTTATAAAACCACACTCGTGTATAGTACGAATTTTTTGAGGTGTCCCGATCTTGTTAACAGCCCACCTTTCAACAAAGCCATTGTATTCTATTGTGTCCTCAAGTGAATAATCCTCAGTTTAAAATGAACGGAAATATAAGATAAAATAGCTCATTGAAATAACGACTTTATTATTTACAGTAGAGAGTTCATTCACGACATTGACGACCAGGATGGCCTAGTGGTTAGAGAACCTGACTACGAAGCTTGAGGTCCCGGGTTCGATTCCCGTGTCGGGGCAGATATTTGTATCAAAAATACGAATGTTTGTTCTCGGGTCTTGGGTGTTTAATATGTATTTAAGTATGTATCTATCTATCTATATAAGTATGTTTATCCGTTGTCTAGCACTCATAACACAAGCTTTGCTTAGCTTACTTTGGGGCTAGGTCAATTGGTGTGAATTGTCCTGTGATATTTATTATTATTATTATTATTATTAAATGAAACTTTGTTTGTTTTGATTGCTTTTAACTCACTGAGCCTTGGCGTGCACACAGTACCTTTCTCCAGCTTGTTGCTAGCGAACACCCTGGCCGCTTGTACGTGGACGGGCCGGCCGTGGCAGTGGCGGCCGCGCGCCGCGATCTCGAGCCGCGCGCCGCCATACTGCACCAGGAAGACTATGCGGCAGTCGCGCATGCGCACCGATACTGAGCGGTTCTGGAAATGTCGAGATCTTTAGAGTCAGACCACAGCAAATTTCATTGAGATAATGTATCAAACACAGCGTAAGAGCTCAGTTACACGCTAACTCTGGCGTCAGTTCAGGCCATCGTTTTGGTGAGAATGATGAGAAAATGATAGTAGTATGGGTGACCAGATCTGATTTCCGGTTTCGCGGGACAATTGCATTGAAAATACGGGATTCGAGGTGAAAATACGGGACGCCGTTTTTTTTGAAAATCAACATAATTTACTAAAATTCGACATAATTAAATCACACCAATAATCATAATAATTTAATTTGTAACGCGAATCGTTTTCTTTATTTTTAAACTGTAACTCAGTAGTTGCGGACATCTGAGGGCAGGAGACCTGGTGACCTGACACACAGGATCTCCCTAGTTCGGGCACCAGTCGCCCCCACTCAAGTCTCCCAATTACAACTTTATTGTAATATGTAAGTTCTTACATTGTACTTGGTGGTGGAGAATACAAATAAATTTCTTATTCTTATAATTAAATAAAAATATTAATTATAGCTTTTGCCCGCGACTCCGTCCGCGTGGAATTAGTAATTTGGGCAGCTTATTTTTTTTTATCCAATTTGCTTTTTCATCAATTATGGCTCTCCTTAGTTCCTTGATATAAAAAAAAATACCCGCCCCCGCACCCCCCCGCACACCCGCGTTCACATTCAACACCGTGCACCGTACTCCCAAGTCAAGCGTGCCTATAGAAGTTTTACTTCAAAAACCCCCGATTTTGAAACATTCTTCCGCTCCTATTGGTGTTAGCGTGATGATATGTAGCCTATAGCCTTCCTCGATAAATGTGCTATCTAACACTGAAATAATTTTTCAAATCGGAGCAGTAGTTCCTGAGATTAGCGCGTTCAAACAGAAAAACCTGTTCGATAAATTCTTAAAATAGACGTATCTTTCTTATTTGTGACCCGATTCAAATGAAACAAACACTAAATGTTAATCCAAGAAAATACCAACATATCAGTGAAAACCGCATTCTTCTAGGTTAAGCCGTTTCTGAGATTAGCGCGCACAAACGCACAGACAAACAGACAAACAGACAATAATTCTAAAAATCATTGTTTTGCGTTCTATTGCGCTAATATTTTTTTTTTTTTTTATGATATAGGGGCAAACGAGCAGACGGATCGCCTGATGGTAAACGATTACCGTCGCCCATGGACACCTGCGACAGCAGAAGAGTCACAAGTGCGTTGCCGGCCTTTTAGGTAGGAGTACGCTCTTTTTTTTAAAGCTTTAAGGTCATATCGGTCCGGGAATACCGCAGCAGGAACCTCATTCCAGAGCTTTGCTGTGCGAGGCAGGAAATTTCTGGAAAAACGCACAGTAGAAGACAACCAACCATCCAGATGGTGAGGATGGAAGTGTTGTCGCGTATGGCGGTGGCGGAAGGATGCGGCAGGGATCAACCCGAATAACTCCTCGGAGCACTCTCCGTTGTACATGCGATAGAAGATGCACAGTGAAGCTACATCTCTACGCAGCGCCAAGGAATCAAGCCCATCAGAAGTTCGTTGGCAGCCGACTATTCGAGTCGCTCTCCGTTGTATGCGATCCAGAGGGAGAAGCTGGTACCGGGGAGCCCCCGCCCACAGATGAGAGCAGTATTCCATATGTGGGCGAACCTGCGCCTTATAAAGCTGAAGGCGGTGGGCTGGAGTGAAATACCGTCTCGATCTGTTGAGCACGCCGAGCTTCTTCGAGGCTAATTTAGCCTTACTCTCCAAGTGGTCGCGGAACTGGACTTCACTCGAGATGTCAATACCAAGGATTCCGATACTGGCTGTGGTAGCAAGGGGAGTGCCTTCGAAAAGAGGTGACGCGACAAACGCAGACTTTTTTGCGGTAAACGCGCAAACCTGTGTCTTAGTGGGGTTAAAACGGACTAAATTAAGTCGACCCCATTCTGAAACTTCTTTTAGGGAAGTCTCAATTTCATACACAAGTTTGTTTCGGCACTCTATAACGTTTTCCCGAAAAATACCGGCGCGGCCGGTGTAAGAGGCATCAACCGTACTATCATCCGCATAACAGTGAATGCCGCCGGATGGCAGCATATCATTGACATGCAGAAGGAAGAGTGTAGGCGATAGCACACAGCCTTGAGGGACACCAGCATTCACAGACATGGAATCAGAACATGCACCGTCAACTACAACCTTTATGCTTCTGTCCGTTAGGAAGCTGCTGATCCATCCGCATAATTTCTCAGGAAGCCCAAAGGACGGAAGTTTTGAGAGGAGCGCTTTGTGCCAAACCCGATCGAAGGCCTTCGCCACATCTAAACTAACAGCCAATGCTTCACCCTTTGTCTCAATCGCCTGTGCCCAACGATGTGTCAGGTAAACCAGTAGATCGCCGGCCGAGCGGCCGCTACGGAAACCATATTGACGGTCACTGAGCAATTGTCGGTCCTCAAGGTATCGAAGGAGCTGGCGGTTGATAACGGACTCCATTATCTTAGAGAACAGGGGAGTTATGGCTATTGGCCTATAGGTAGATGGATTAGAGCGGTCACCTTTTTTAGGGATCGGGTGGACCAGAGCAGACTTCCATGAGAACGGGACTACGCCAGAAGAGTAGGAGAGCCGAAAAAGACGCGTTAAAACCGGAGCCAACTCAGGAGCGCACATCTTCAACACTACCGGAGGGATTCCATCAGGCCCATTGGACTTATGGATATCGAGGGAGAGAAGTGCTTTACGCACTGAGCTTTGGTGGAACCGGATATCCGGCATACAGCTCTCACAACGCGGTATGGTCGGTGGCATGCGACCCCCGTCATCCAAAGTCGAGTTGGACGCAAAGAATTTACCTAGAAGATCGGCTTTTTCCTTTGCGTCGTGGGCCAAAGAATCGTTAACCGCGTGTAGAGGCGGAAAAGAAGGCGTGCAGAAATTCCCCTGGATAGCTTTGGCAAGAGACCAGAACGCACGAGTTCCCGAAGGGAGGCGCTCTAGTCTCTCGCCAATTCTACCAATGTGCAACGATTTAGCTCTGGCAATGTCTCTTTTAAGGGACCTGGAGGCAAAGTTAAACTCTTTTTTTAAAACACTGGTCTTTACATCCCGTACCCTAGTGACAGTTTTTCTCAAATATCTTCAATGTACAGACACCGACTTGTTACAGATTTATTATATGTACATAGATATATAGATATTACACTGTATCACTTCACACTCATAAACTTTAAGTTTGTGTTTGTGCGAGTTTGTGTGGTCTGATAGGAAATATTTTCTGAAATACCCTAGGAAGGTGGTCTACTCACGTTGGAAGCATCAGCAGCCATAAACAGGAGCGCGTCGTGGTCTCTGGTCCGCACAGTGAAGGCGAGACTGAAGTGCCGACGATCCGAGGGTCGAAAGCCAGAACGGCGCAGTTCCGCGTAGCCGTCGCCGTCGAACCACGCCAAGGAAGGCTCGTCGCCGCGCGCCGCATTATACCACCTAAAGCACCACAGAATATTCACTAGAACTCATTGTAAAAGCGCCTTTTTCACGTGTGTAGGAAGCACCTCTTACATACCCTGTGTTTAGACAGCAGGGGGGTGGGGCTTCCCAAGATGGGCATACACATTAATAACCACACAAGTTCCCTTGTGGAAATTGTGTCACTGTGCGTCATGGGTGCATGAAGTGATTATCTGCCGATAAGGTAGTAAGATTCCAGAGTGGCGAACTGGAAGATGTGTTGCAGGAAGGTCCCCAGCAAGATGGATCGAACGTTTTGGTAAAAGTCACAGGAATCACTTCGATTAGGGCAGTGTAGGACTGACCATCGTGGAACTCTTTGGGGGACGGCTTTGTCCAGCAGTGGATGTTTTTTGGCTGATATGAAATGATGATGATGATGAAAATGAGATGAGCTTTACAGTGAAGGAAAACTGCACACATTTGAGAAGAAATTTAATGGTTTGTGTGAAGTTCCCGATCTGCACTGGGTCCGCGTAACATATGCAACTATATCATCTTTTTAAAATGTCATCATCATCATCATCCTCCCAGCCTATATACGTCCCACTGCAGGGCACAGGCCTCCTCTCAGAATGAGCGGGCTTGGGCCGTAGTTCCCACGCGGGCCCAGTGCAGAGTGGAAACTTCACACACACCATTGAATTTCTTCACAGGTGTATGCAGGTTTCCTTATAGATATAGATATACCTATGTATAGATATTTGTGGGATGTTGGCGGTGCGGATATTGGTGAACTTGACAGTACGGTCAGCGTCATGAAGGAGTGGGCGCCTTGGTACCTCGTCGCTTTCAGTCGGTATACATGATATTAAGGTGGCGGGGTGCAGAGGTGGTTGCTTGTTTGTGGCGCTGTCCGTACTAGTACTAGTAATAGTAATAGTTTTATTTTATTTCGTTTTTTCCTTAGTTATAATAATCTTAAATATTTAAAGATTGTAACTAAGTATGAGAAAATTGTTACAAACATTAATTGCAATAAACAGATTAAATTTTTTTTTTTTTTATGATGTTTTCCTTTACCGTAAAGCTCGTGGTAAATTTCAAATGTAATTTAAATGACTTTAAATTGAAATGAACAAATAATAATAAATAAACTACGGCTGGGATGAAGATAATGATGATTATCAAGATCGAAAGTGGTCGCTTACCTCTGAGTGCAGCCAGTGCAACGAGCCTCCGGCAGCTGCTGCATAAAATTCCACAGGCCGATGCGTCTCTCGTCAAAGTACAGTGCGTGCACGCATCCCGGCAAGCCGGCGCCCTCGCCTCCCAGCCACAGCTTGGTAGCTTGCAGGGACACGGAGGGACCAGGGGTGGAGTTGGTGGCTATTGAAGCAGGGCTACCAGCGCGCTCTACTGATAGGCGGACTGTGTTCCATACTCTGGAAAGATTTAGAACATTCATGCAACAGATTATCATACTAATCAGCAGAATTAAAATAATAATAACCAGGGCCCGTACTTTTCATGCCGATGACATCAATTTGACGTCACGCTGCATATAGGATGATCCCAAATAGATTTAATGTATACTAGCTTTTGCCCGCGACTCCGTCCGCGTGGAATTAGTAATTTGGGCAGCTTATTTTTTTTTATCCAATTTGCTTTTTCATCAATTATGGCTCTCCTTAGTTCCTTGATATAAAAAAAAATTACCCGCCCCCGCACCCCCCCCCCGCACACCCGCGTTCACATTCAACACCGTGCACCGTACTCCCAAGTCAAGCGTGCCTATAGAAGTTTTACTTCAAAAACCCCCGATTTTGAAACATTCTTCCGCTCCGCTCCGCTCCTATTGGTGTTAGCGTGATGATATAGAACCTATAGCCTTCCTCGATAAATGTGCTATCTAACACTGAAAGTATTTTTCAAATCGGAGCAGTAGTTCCTGAGATTAGCGCGTTCAAACAAAAAAACCTGTTCGATAAATTCTTAAAATAGACGTATCTTTCTTATTTGTGAACCGATTCAAATGAAACAAACACTAAATGTTAATCCAAGAAAATACCAACATATCAGTGAAAACCGCATCCTTCTAGGTTAAGCCGTTTCTGAGATTAGCGCGCACAAACGCACAGACAAACAGACAAACAGACAATAATTCTAAAAATCATTGTTTTGGGTTCTATTGTGCTAATAGATAGCCCTAGTGACAGTTTTTCTCAAATATCTTCAATGTACAGACACCGACTTGTTACAGATTTATTATATGTATAGATTAATCATTAGTCATCAATCATTTTAATCATGTAGGTACAAATGACTTCAAAAGTAATCTGTTCACACGTGGAATAATTAATACCTAATTGATATGTGAAACGTAAATGAAACTATTTGTTTTGTTTTTATACATACATTTTATTAAATGGTATTGTTGCCACATTTCAATAATGACGTAGAAAACAGAATTTCTTCCCTAACTTGAAACACACCATCCTTCTTGCATTGATTCCTCGCAGAGAAAATCTAAGTCATCTCCGTGTTCATACGTAATGCAATATTCATAAAAATACTTTTGTTTTATTTCAAACTAAATACAAACTGAAATATAGATGCACAGAAAAAACCCCAGAAAAAAGACCAATGATGGGAATCGAACCCAGGTCCTCAGCGTTCCGTGCTGCGTGCTTACCCCTACACCACCACTGGTCTAGAAGTTAGCGACGAATTTTTCCCATACATCGTACACTTCAGTCTGTTATAATCACATTAGGCAGTGATAAAGCGCGCATCTATGTTATGCCCTCTACCATCTCTCATCACAGATCACATCTCTATGTGCATCTATATTTCAGTTTGTATTTAGTTTGAAATATATGGTTTCACGGGATGACCGTAAAAGTAATAAAAAAATGAAGTTGAAGAAAATAAAAAATAAATAGAAAAAGATACTTCATACTTAACTTTTGTTTTATTCGTATTTTTGTTTGTTGCGTCGCACATTTGGCTAATTTTTAATGATTGATGATTAATGATTGATTATCACAACTACTCAAATTGCAATCATCCTGTATAGTATAAATCTTCCCAGGTGAATTTTTCGCTTCGAGCCCTTTATCTTTCAAAACAAACGGTATTGTCCTATGACCTTAATACTATTATTCAGGTTCAAATTTAATGTAATGGCTCGAAGCGAAAAATTCACCTGTGAAGATTTATACTATACGCGGAGTGACGACATCGGCATCAAATGTACGGGCTCTGATAATAACTCTTGTGTCAGTAATTTTACCGGCTTAGGCGCAAGCCACAAGAACGCGTGGGACGGGGGCGTGTCGCTTTTACACTAAATGTATAGAAGCGTCGCCATTCAAAGCAGACAGAAGAGACGGGGCAGAGCAACACATGAGGACACTTGTTTCTTTACGAAAATGAATTTTACTTGTAATTTTGATAAGAAGACGCCGAAATTTCTTTATTAAAAAAAAGTTTTTTTTTAAAAGTGTCCATTAAAGTAGATACTTACATCAATAGGACATAAAACGTGTTCTATGTCTTTTGCTGCGTTCGGAGCATGTTTATCTGTTGTTTTTTGACCATATGACGTTTCAAAGTCAAAGTCAAAATTCTTTATTCAATTTAGGCATCAATTGATGCTCCTATGAACGTCGAAGAATCTACCACCGGTTCGGAAAAAACCCTGTTGAGAAGAAACTCAACAAGGTATATTTTTTTCAATCAGATCTACATTGTTATTAAATTACATACATCTAAAGTATTTAATACAATTAAATTTTTTAACACAGTAGATACGCTATTTGAGACGGGATCGCCAATGCGGATCGGAATTATTTCCAAACATCCCTGTCCATGATATAGTCATTAATTTTTCTCAAACATGCTATGAAATATTGACGTTATGTTCCTTATAATACGCCACGAAGTGTCACGTTGAAGGTGCGGGCTAGACGAGAGGTCAATAATGGAATTTCATACAACATTGCTGGCCTTGGCCACCAAAGTGATCGTCTATTGTTTCATACTATGACGTTTATAGGTCTATGGCATTTAGCCATTAAAAAAAAACTATAAGCAATATTTTGCGTTTTGGTTCATTAAGACATTCTGCCACTACGTTTATTTAAGGTAAGGTAAGATGATGATGATGTTGGTGATGATGATGGTGTCGATGATGGCGGTGATGATGATGGTGATGGTGGTGATGATGGTGATGATGGGTGATGATGGTGATGATGATGGTGATAACGAGATGATGATGATGGTGATGATGAGATGATGATGTTGATTATGATGATGATGATGATGATGATGATGATGGTGATGATGAGATGATGGTGATGATGGGTGATGGTGATGATGATGATGATGGTGATGATGATGGTGATGATGATGATGGTGATGGCGATGGTGATGATAAGATGATGATGGTGGTGATGGTTATGGTGATGATGGTGATGATGGGTGATGATGATGATGAGATGATGGTGATGATGGGTGATGGTGATGATGCTGATGATGATGATGGTGATGATGATGGTGATGATAAGATGATGATGGTGGTGATGGTGATGGTGATGATGATGGTGACGACGACGACGACGATGACGATGATGATGATGATGATGATGCATGTTTGAGAAAAACTCTATACAAGCCTTGGCCACGAACAGGGATTGCCGGCCTCGTATCTCTAGATGGCCTCGTTAACACTCGGCCATCTATAACTACTCGGCCGGCAATCCCCTATTTCGCGGCCGCTGCAGTAATGTACTATTATAGTACGCCTTAGATATTAATGTCTTCTTCACAATGGATTTGAATTTTGTATCAGTTTGTTCGGTTAGTGTTTCTTACTTTATGTATTAAAATCATTGCTCAAACTTAGGGTACACTGACCCAATAGGTACATGGCACCTTCAATCTTATGTCATTTTAAGACAGGTGACAGATGGGTGTCATCTACTGGGCGTTGAGGTGTCGAGCATTGGTACGTTTCCTTTAGTATGAATCCATGAGGGATGGTTGCGTCTGTGTGTTAAAGATTTAGTATACCTCTCGATGTCCACGGTATAAGTGTTGTGGTCGGCGTCGTCGTGTATCGGCTCCAACGCCTCTGGGTGTGTGATGACGCCTTCCCCGTCGCCGAGGTCCCAGATCAAACGGAACTTTCGGTTTAGCACCACCAGTTTCATGTAGGTCGGTGTTTCCTGGAGTAAGTTGAAAAGTTTTTTTTTTAATTCTGTAAATGACGATTATTTGTGTTGATACACAAAAGGACGGTCGTAATGTGGTTGTTTTCAAAAATGTGCAATACGAATAATGTTTCAACTAACGATACTTCACACAAGATTAGCCAATTGGATTTGATGTGTGGAACTAATTTATTTAATCAGGCGTTACTTTGCGGAGGTCTATTTTAATGAACTGAAACAATTACTTTGCTCACCCGCGACCAAACAAACAGAGGAGGAATAAGAGAGGAGAGGAGGAGAGAGGCGGGTGAGCAAAGGAATTGTTTCAGTTCATTAGTGTGGAACTAAGACATGAACAATGGCCGCATTACCTCTTTGTACCGCTATCCCCAACCTTTGAACGAGATAAGCACCAGCCCTAGGGTACTAGAACCAACCTCCTGGACAAGTCTTTCGGCACCCTTTTTGTATCCCCAGACCACGGCCCCATCGTTTCAAAAGCAAGCGCCGCAAATTCATGGCAGTTAGTCAAACCTGAATATTTATGGCGTTTGCCTATCTGAGCCTGCTCAGCAGCTGCCCCGGCTCAAAATATGTAAGTATGAAAGTGAATAAAAAATATAATGTATAAAAAGTACCAGAGCCAGGCTCAGAGTCGCTCAACGAGCTATGGAGAGGGCTATGCTCGGAGTTTCTCTACGGGATCGAATCAGAAACGAGGAGATCCGTAGAAGAACTGGGGTTACCGACATAGCCAAACGGATTAGCTCGTTGAAATGGCAATGGACAGGCCATATAGCACGCAGAACAGATGGCCGTTGCTGCCCAAAAGTTCTAGAATGGAGACGACGGACTGGCAAGCGCAGCGTAGGACGTCCACCAACGAGACGGACGGACGATTTGGTGAAGGCCGCAGGTTCAGGGTGGATGCAAATCGCTTCCAATCGTAATGATTGGGAATCAATGAGGGAGGCCTATGTTCAGCAGTGGACGTCCTACGGCTGAAATGATGATGATGATGACGATAAAAAGTACCATGAGTGAAATCTACTCGAGGGCGTTCTGGGGTGGGTCTGAAGCGTTTTAACCGCCGTATCCCTTTTACGAAACTCGACCTTGCCACCTTGGTCTTTGGGAACCTACCAGTTACCTACCACATCTCGACGTACCTTACTGTCGTCCAGTACGTGTAGCAGCGGTCCGTCTCTGACAGCGACGTCGAAAGAGACGGCGAGTGCGGCGCGCGACGCGGCCGGCGTGGCCCACGGCGCCGGGAATGCGCGCGCGCAGCCCGCGCCGCCCGGCTGAGAGGACAGTGACACCGAGATCTAGATAGGAATATTCAATTCAACAATATGGACGCTATTAAAAAATAATCAATAATAATATTTAACGACCAGATGGCCTAGTGCAGGGTTTTTCAACCGGTGTGCCGCGTACATTTTCAAGTGTGCCGCGATGCTTAATTGCAGTCCAACCTAAAGGGTATCAATACAACCCCTACGTCCGTTACATATAAATCAAAGCCTCTAATATACCGAATTCTTTACTGGTGTGCCGTGAAAGTTTACTGAAACTAAAAGTGTGCCGTTGACAACAAAAGGTTGAAAAACCCTGGCCTAGTGGTTAGAGAACCTGACTATGAAGCTTGAGGTCCCGGGTTCGATTCCCGTGTCGGGGCAGATATTTGTATGGAAAATACGAATGGTTGTTCTCGGGTATTGGGTGTTTAGTATGTATTTAAGTATGTATATATCTATATAAGTATGTTTATCCGTTGCTTAGTACCCATAACACAAGCTTTGCTTAGTTTGGGACTAGGTCAATTGGTGTGAATTGTCCCGTGATATTTATTTATTTATTTATTTATAATCCTTCCGCCCCTTTATACCTTTCCGAGTGTTTCAGCTACTTGGCTGAAGGAAGCCAGCATCGTTTGCGGTCGAGTACCAATCTCCTTTTGGCCTGTCCTTCTACTTCTTCCAAAATTTACTCAAAATCATTTACTGTGCAATCTGCTAGACTGTGGAATCGATTGCCCACCTCCATTAGGCAATCTCCCTCCGTGGTGTCGTTCAGGGAAGCTTTGAAGAAGATGTGGCTCAGTGAAGCAGTTTCGTGATCGCGCGTTTGTTATTAATGCTTCTGCCTCGGCGCTTATCTAATTGCTACAGGCTGGGGTCACTGACTAAGCTTTACTTACCGAATCAGCAGCATGCTTCGCTCGCGCTATCTTGTCAGCGAGCGCGGAGAGACTGGGCCGCATGGCGTTAGAAACAGTTTCGTGATCGCGCGTTTGTTATTAATGCTTCTGCCTCGGCGCTTATCTAATTGCTACAGGCTGGGGTCACTGACTAAGCTTTACTTACCGAATCAGCAGCATGCTTCGCTCGCGCTATCTTGTCAGCGAGCGCGGAGAGACTGGGCCGCATGGCGTTAGAAACAGTTTCGTGATCGCGCGTTTGTTTTAATGCTTCTGCCTCGGCGCTTATCTAATTGCTACAGGCTGGGGTCACTGACTAAGCTTTACTTACCGAATCAGCAGCATGCTTCGCTCGCGCTATCTTGTCAGCGAGCGCGGAGAGACTGGGCCGCATGGCGTTAGAAACAGTTTCGTGATCGCGCGTTTGTTATTAATGCTTCTGCCTCGGCGCTTATCTAATTGCTACAGGCTGGGGTCACTGACTAAGCTTTACTTACCGAATCAGCAGCATGCTTCGCTCGCGCTATCTTGTCAGCGAGCGCGGAGAGACTGGGCCGCATGGCGTTAGAAACAGTTTCGTGATCGCGCGTTTGTTATTAATGCTTCTGCCTCGGCGCTTATCTAATTGCTACAGGCTGGGGTCACTGACTAAGCTTTACTTACCGAATCAGCAGCATGCTTCGCTCGCGCTATCTTGTCAGCGAGCGCGGAGAGACTGGGCCGCATGGCGTTAGAAACAGTTTCGTGATCGCGCGTTTGTTATTAATGCTTCTGCCTCGGCGCTTATCTAATTGCTACAGGCTGGGGTCACTGACTAAGCTTTACTTACCGAATCAGCAGCATGCTTCGCTCGCGCTATCTTGTCAGCGAGCGCGGAGAGACTGGGCCGCATGGCGTTAGAAACAGTTTCGTGATCGCGCGTTTGTTATTAATGCTTCTGCCTCGGCGCTTATCTAATTGCTACAGGCTGGGGTCACTGACTAAGCTTTACTTACCGAATCAGCAGCATGCTTCGCTCGCGCTATCTTGTCAGCGAGCGCGGAGAGACTGGGCCGCATGGCGTTAGAAACAGTTTCGTGATCGCGCGTTTGTTATTAATGCTTCTGCCTCGGCGCTTATCTAATTGCTACAGGCTGGGGTCACTGACTAAGCTTTACTTACCGAATCAGCAGCATGCTTCGCTCGCGCTATCTTGTCAGCGAGCGCGGAGAGACTGGGCCGCATGGCGTTAGAAACAGTTTCGTGATCGCGCGTTTGTTATTAATGCTTCTGCCTCGGCGCTTATCTAATTGCTACAGGCTGGGGTCACTGACTAAGCTTTACTTACCGAATCAGCAGCATGCTTCGCTCGCGCTATCTTGTCAGCGAGCGCGGAGAGACTGGGCCGCATGGCGTTAGAAACAGTTTCGTGATCGCGCGTTTGTTATTAATGCTTCTGCCTCGGCGCTTATCTAATTGCTACAGGCTGGGGTCACTGACTAAGCTTTACTTACCGAATCAGCAGCATGCTTCGCTCGCGCTATCTTGTCAGCGAGCGCGGAGAGACTGGGCCGCATGGCGTTAGAAACAGTTTCGTGATCGCGCGTTTGTTATTAATGCTTCTGCCTCGGCGCTTATCTAATTGCTACAGGCTGGGGTCACTGACTAAGCTTTACTTACCGAATCAGCAGCATGCTTCGCTCGCGCTATCTTGTCAGCGAGCGCGGAGAGACTGGGCCGCATGGCGTTAGAAACAGTTTCGTGATCGCGCGTTTGTTATTAATGCTTCTGCCTCGGCGCTTATCTAATTGCTACAGGCTGGGGTCACTGACTAAGCTTTACTTACCGAATCAGCAGCATGCTTCGCTCGCGCTATCTTGTCAGCGAGCGCGTAGAGACTGGGCCGCATGGCGTTAGAAACAGTTTCGTGATCGCGCGTTTGTTATTAATGCTTCTGCCTCGGCGCTTATCTAATTGCTACAGGCTGGGGTCACTGACTAAGCTTTACTTACCGAATCAGCAGCATGCTTCGCTCGCGCTATCTTGTCAGCGAGCGCGGAGAGACTGGGCCGCATGGCGTTAGAAACAGTTTCGTGATCGCGCGTTTGTTATTAATGCTTCTGCCTCGGCGCTTATCTAATTGCTACAGGCTGGGGTCACTGACTAAGCTTTACTTACCGAATCAGCAGCATGCTTCGCTCGCGCTATCTTGTCAGCGAGCGCGGAGAGACTGGGCCGCATGGCGTTAGAAACAGTTTCGTGATCGCGCGTTTGTTTTAATGCTTCTGCCTCGGCGCTTATCTAATTGCTACAGGCTGGGGTCACTGACTAAGCTTTACTTACCGAATCAGCAGCATGCTTCGCTCGCGCTATCTTGTCAGCGAGCGCGGAGAGACTGGGCCGCATGGCGTTAGAAACAGTTTCGTGATCGCGCGTTTGTTATTAATGCTTCTGCCTCGGCGCTTATCTAATTGCTACAGGCTGGGGTCACTGACTAAGCTTTACTTACCGAATCAGCAGCATGCTTCGCTCGCGCTATCTTGTCAGCGAGCGCGGAGAGACTGGGCCGCATGGCGTTAGAAACAGTTTCGTGATCGCGCGTTTGTTATTAATGCTTCTGCCTCGGCGCTTATCTAATTGCTACAGGCTGGGGTCACTGACTAAGCTTTACTTACCGAATCAGCAGCATGCTTCGCTCGCGCTATCTTGTCAGCGAGCGCGGAGAGACTGGGCCGCATGGCGTTAGAAACAGTTTCGTGATCGCGCGTTTGTTATTAATGCTTCTGCCTCGGCGCTTATCTAATTGCTACAGGCTGGGGTCACTGACTAAGCTTTACTTACCGAATCAGCAGCATGCTTCGCTCGCGCTATCTTGTCAGCGAGCGCGGAGAGACTGGGCCGCATGGCGTTAGAAACAGTTTCGTGATCGCGCGTTTGTTATTAATGCTTCTGCCTCGGCGCTTATCTAATTGCTACAGGCTGGGGTCACTGACTAAGCTTTACTTACCGAATCAGCAGCATGCTTCGCTCGCGCTATCTTGTCAGCGAGCGCGTAGAGACTGGGCCGCATGGCGTTAGAAACAGTTTCGTGATCGCGCGTTTGTTATTAATGCTTCTGCCTCGGCGCTTATCTAATTGCTACAGGCTGGGGTCACTGACTAAGCTTTACTTACCGAATCAGCAGCATGCTTCGCTCGCGCTATCTTGTCAGCGAGCGCGGAGAGACTGGGCCGCATGGCGTTAGAAACAGTTTCGTGATCGCGCGTTTGTTATTAATGCTTCTGCCTCGGCGCTTATCTAATTGCTACAGGCTGGGGTCACTGACTAAGCTTTACTTACCGAATCAGCAGCATGCTTCGCTCGCGCTATCTTGTCAGCGAGCGCGGAGAGACTGGGCCGCATGGCGTTAGAAACAGTTTCGTGATCGCGCGTTTGTTATTAATGCTTCTGCCTCGGCGCTTATCTAATTGCTACAGGCTGGGGTCACTGACTAAGCTTTACTTACCGAATCAGCAGCATGCTTCGCTCGCGCTATCTTGTCAGCGAGCGCGGAGAGACTGGGCCGCATGGCGTTAGAAACAGTTTCGTGATCGCGCGTTTGTTATTAATGCTTCTGCCTCGGCGCTTATCTAATTGCTACAGGCTGGGGTCACTGACTAAGCTTTACTTACCGAATCAGCAGCATGCTTCGCTCGCGCTATCTTGTCAGCGAGCGCGGAGAGACTGGGCCGCATGGCGTTAGAAACAGTTTCGTGATCGCGCGTTTGTTATTAATGCTTCTGCCTCGGCGCTTATCTAATTGCTACAGGCTGGGGTCACTGACTAAGCTTTACTTACCGAATCAGCAGCATGCTTCGCTCGCGCTATCTTGTCAGCGAGCGCGGAGAGACTGGGCCGCATGGCGTTAGAAACAGTTTCGTGATCGCGCGTTTGTTATTAATGCTTCTGCCTCGGCGCTTATCTAATTGCTACAGGCTGGGGTCACTGACTAAGCTTTACTTACCGAATCAGCAGCATGCTTCGCTCGCGCTATCTTGTCAGCGAGCGCGGAGAGACTGGGCCGCATGGCGTTAGAAACAGTTTCGTGATCGCGCGTTTGTTATTAATGCTTCTGCCTCGGCGCTTATCTAATTGCTACAGGCTGGGGTCACTGACTAAGCTTTACTTACCGAATCAGCAGCATGCTTCGCTCGCGCTATCTTGTCAGCGAGCGCGGAGAGACTGGGCCGCATGGCGTTAGAAACAGTTTCGTGATCGCGCGTTTGTTATTAATGCTTCTGCCTCGGCGCTTATCTAATTGCTACAGGCTGGGGTCACTGACTAAGCTTTACTTACCGAATCAGCAGCATGCTTCGCTCGCGCTATCTTGTCAGCGAGCGCGGAGAGACTGGGCCGCATGGCGTTAGAAACAGTTTCGTGATCGCGCGTTTGTTATTAATGCTTCTGCCTCGGCGCTTATCTAATTGCTACAGGCTGGGGTCACTGACTAAGCTTTACTTACCGAATCAGCAGCATGCTTCGCTCGCGCTATCTTGTCAGCGAGCGCGGAGAGACTGGGCCGCATGGCGTTAGAAACAGTTTCGTGATCGCGCGTTTGTTATTAATGCTTCTGCCTCGGCGCTTATCTAATTGCTACAGGCTGGGGTCACTGACTAAGCTTTACTTACCGAATCAGCAGCATGCTTCGCTCGCGCTATCTTGTCAGCGAGCGCGGAGAGACTGGGCCGCATGGCGTTAGAAACAGTTTCGTGATCGCGCGTTTGTTATTAATGCTTCTGCCTCGGCGCTTATCTAATTGCTACAGGCTGGGGTCACTGACTAAGCTTTACTTACCGAATCAGCAGCATGCTTCGCTCGCGCTATCTTGTCAGCGAGCGCGGAGAGACTGGGCCGCATGGCGTTAGAAACAGTTTCGTGATCGCGCGTTTGTTATTAATGCTTCTGCCTCGGCGCTTATCTAATTGCTACAGGCTGGGGTCACTGACTAAGCTTTACTTACCGAATCAGCAGCATGCTTCGCTCGCGCTATCTTGTCAGCGAGCGCGGAGAGACTGGGCCGCATGGCGTTAGAAACAGTTTCGTGATCGCGCGTTTGTTATTAATGCTTCTGCCTCGGCGCTTATCTAATTGCTACAGGCTGGGGTCACTGACTAAGCTTTACTTACCGAATCAGCAGCATGCTTCGCTCGCGCTATCTTGTCAGCGAGCGCGGAGAGACTGGGCCGCATGGCGTTAGAAACAGTTTCGTGATCGCGCGTTTGTTATTAATGCTTCTGCCTCGGCGCTTATCTAATTGCTACAGGCTGGGGTCACTGACTAAGCTTTACTTACCGAATCAGCAGCATGCTTCGCTCGCGCTATCTTGTCAGCGAGCGCGGAGAGACTGGGCCGCATGGCGTTAGAAACAGTTTCGTGATCGCGCGTTTGTTATTAATGCTTCTGCCTCGGCGCTTATCTAATTGCTACAGGCTGGGGTCACTGACTAAGCTTTACTTACCGAATCAGCAGCATGCTTCGCTCGCGCTATCTTGTCAGCGAGCGCGGAGAGACTGGGCCGCATGGCGTTAGAAACAGTTTCGTGATCGCGCGTTTGTTATTAATGCTTCTGCCTCGGCGCTTATCTAATTGCTACAGGCTGGGGTCACTGACTAAGCTTTACTTACCGAATCAGCAGCATGCTTCGCTCGCGCTATCTTGTCAGCGAGCGCGGAGAGACTGGGCCGCATGGCGTTAGAAACAGTTTCGTGATCGCGCGTTTGTTATTAATGCTTCTGCCTCGGCGCTTATCTAATTGCTACAGGCTGGGGTCACTGACTAAGCTTTACTTACCGAATCAGCAGCATGCTTCGCTCGCGCTATCTTGTCAGCGAGCGCGGAGAGACTGGGCCGCATGGCGTTAGAAACAGTTTCGTGATCGCGCGTTTGTTATTAATGCTTCTGCCTCGGCGCTTATCTAATTGCTACAGGCTGGGGTCACTGACTAAGCTTTACTTACCGAATCAGCAGCATGCTTCGCTCGCGCTATCTTGTCAGCGAGCGCGGAGAGACTGGGCCGCATGGCGTTAGAAACAGTTTCGTGATCGCGCGTTTGTTATTAATGCTTCTGCCTCGGCGCTTATCTAATTGCTACAGGCTGGGGTCACTGACTAAGCTTTACTTACCGAATCAGCAGCATGCTTCGCTCGCGCTATCTTGTCAGCGAGCGCGGAGAGACTGGGCCGCATGGCGTTAGAAGCAGTTTCGTGATCGCGCGCTCGCGCCGCTGCGGCCGCCGCTAACGCTTCCGCTGTCTCTGCACCGCGAAGCATGTTGCCACGGATTTGAGACACTGCGATATTGGGAATACATTGAGTGTCTTAAAGAAGCAAATTTAAATTTCGGCCGCACTGGATGTGTGATCCTACCGACTGCGCCAGTGAAAAGCGATAAATGATAAATAAAATGTTATAATTATTATTTTAGAACTATACTTTTTCTTAAGTCCTAACAGTAATCTTACTCGGGATCCTGCGTAGATAGGCCACGATAGAGAGATATCTCTTCAGACAAATGTTATGCCTGTGGGTCGAAGTCTGAAGGAAAAGAGTTGAGACTTTGATAGTGATATATAAAATGTAGCAGTTTCGTGGCGGTACCAAGTTAAAATTAACATCAAAAAATTATGTCTGCGGTCATTTGAAGCTGTAAAAAAATCAAGCTCATAAGTCAAAGCGATCCAAAGATACGGTCATTTGAGCCTTATTTTCTAACATTTTGCAGGGGAATGAAACCTACACGGGTACTTCCCATAGACCTAGAATGATATTGTGGTATGAAGGAAGGTCTTTCAGTAGTAAAGGGAAAAAAATCCGAAAAACTATAAAATCGTTCCATCACAAAAAGCAATTAATCTTCTACTACCTAACGAACTATTTACATGCAAACTTGTATGGAACCCTCCGTGCGTAAGTCCGACGCACACTTGACTGGCCTTTGTTATGTTAATTACGGTAGCTTAATGGCTGGTTTACACAGTGCGAGTTAGCGTACGAGTCAGGCTTCCGAGTAGTTGCACTGCAGTAACTCGCACTGTTTAGATGTAACTTACGAGTAACTCGTACGTGCGAGTTGGTCAGTAGCTCGCAGCCGAGTTACTTCAACATTTTTTGTTTTCACTCGCCTGCTTGCCCGGCAGCAACTCACACATGACAGCGCTCGCATCGTTTGGACGCGTTCGGCAGTAGCTCGCCAGTGCCAGCCGGACAGACTCGCCTCGGCGACTCGTCTCGGACTGGGCAGTAGCTAGGTGGGCAGCAAAGGCGAGCCGAGCTACTGGCGTACGAGTAGACAAACCGAGTAGCTGTTTACTGGGCAGGCAGCAGCTCGCACTGTGTAAACCAGCCTTAAGCGTTATAGTAGTACCGTGCTCCTGCGCAGCTCCAAGCGCGGTGTCCCCGTGGCGCTGCAGTTCGGCGAGCTGCCGCCGCAGCGCGTAGCGCACGCGCCGCCGGACCTCGCTGGCCTCGTCGTACAGCACGCGCGTCGTCGCGAACACCCGGTCGGCTTGCTCGTTGGCGGCAGCTGGAATCACTCTAACACTTAACTACAGGGTCTCTGCCGTTTTACCAAATTATTTTTCGTCAAATGTTTCATTTGCCAAAATTAAATGTTTAATTTCCCAAATCGACACTAAGTACTTTGAAAAAAGCTCGTATCTCAAAATTGATAATCTGGCTAATTGAACTTTACTGAGTGAGCAATAAAGTTCAGTTCGGTTTACGTATTGATTTGAGATACGAGATTTTTTCAAAGTAGTGACGAAATGTTTATTTTTTCTGAAACTGTAAACTTTTCAGGATTGTTATAAAACAAACCTAACCTTAACAAGTTAGGTAAGTATGAAGTATCTTTTTGTATTTATTTTCTCAACTTCATTTTTTATTACTTTTACGGTCATCCCGTGAAACCATATATTTCAAACTAAATACAAACTGAAATATAGATGCATATGTATCATGCTTGTTATAATAGTTAAATAGTTTAAATTTGCATAATGTCATAAGTTATAACTTATAACATAACACTAACCATTTCAAATCTTAATACTAACTATACCTATGTTTAGCGTTGCTTGTAATTTTTAATTTCATAAACCAAGAGCTAAAGTGCCGACAAACTGCTCTGTAGTTTGGCACAATTAATACAAATTGTACTTAAATGTAACTCTAAACAGAAATAAATGATTCTATTCTATTCTATTCTATTCTATTCTATTATTGTTAAAACTTCCTCCATCCACCGAATGCATGGTCATCCTACATTTCGTCACTACTTTGAAAAAATCTCGTATCTCAAATCAATATTTCGCATGCTTAGTAATAAACGGGCTTAACTCAAAATCGTGAATTATTGTAAATCGAGTTTAAACTTTAAACTTTAAAATCGATTTACCATAATTCACGATATTTGAGTTAAGCCCGTTTATTACTAAGCATGCGGTTTAAACCAATCTGAACTTTATTGCACACTTAGTAAAGTTCAATTAGCCAGATTATCGATCTTGAGATACGAGCTTTTTTCAAAGTAGTGACGATTTGTTGAAGTTAAGTAGTTTGGTCACGTGTCATCGCTTTGGCGGGGAATTCGACAGGTCTCGCGTCAAAGTTTGTCAAAGAAACTGACTTGTCAAAGATGTTTAAAGCTCATAGACTAAAATCATGTCTAGGGTGACAACGCTTTTAATTAAAGTGATTACCTATTGTCTGTGCCACACGGGCGCTAGGCCTGACGCCCAGGTCGCGCTCCTGCCAGCCCAGGCCTCGCAGCACCACGCTCACGGAGTCAGCTCCTCGACGCAGGTGGTCCAGCTGACGACGGAGTTCTGAACGCAACATACGAAGCTCTTAGCAACAGATTAGAATAGTGGAAGAGTGGGAGTCTGTGTTCTTGTTTAGCTCATTGCCTTCCTAACCTTCTGGCTTTACCCAAATCGCTACTCGCGTAAGTGCAAAACGCCGATACGAGCTCTTATCTTACTAAGGGGCTGTTTCACTACCCATTGATAAATTTGAACTGACGGATAAATGTGATGCCGTCTCCGTCTATTCGAACAAAACAAACAGAGACGGCATAACATATATTTATCCCCCGTAAAGCTATCAAATTTTGCAATGAATAGAAAATTAATTTGGTTTTCTGGGTTAAAATTAGAATGGTCTTTTATTAGTGAGTTGTATCTTGGAGTTGTTTGGTAATGGTGTCAAATATTATATTGTAACTTATCCATCAAGAGAGTAGCCCCCTCTTTCTTTCGGCCTTTTTAAAGCATCTTTGGTCTTCTCAGCAGCAGCCATCATGGAAAAGCCAACCAACCAACTGATATTGCTGTACTAAATCGATTATCGTCCTCGACTAAACTTATCTTCAGCGTTATTCATTATAGCTTTTAAGATTAAAATCAAAAGGCACTGGTTTTTGGTCTAGAAACAAAAGTATAAAAAAATCATGTCAAAAAACCATAGACAATAAAAAATCTATAAAAACGTCTAAAAAGGTGTGCAATCTTGCACAATAGCAGTCCCACGTTTCTTCAGCTCCTCAGAAGCCTCCTTAGCTTGGCCTGCAGTGACCATCATGGATCCCATGTCAGCGGCAGTAGACTCAGTTGGAAGAATGGGCTTCAAAGATTTTTTTTATGCCTTTAGCTATTCTAAAGCCTCTTTTGTCTGAGAAGACTACTACTGAGAGTAGTGGCCAATAGAGAAGCCTCTTACAAACCTACTACTGTTATTGCCAAAGGGCGGACAATGGATGCAATATGGTGACGAAAGCAGAACATGGATAAGACTATTATTAAATTTCGAGTAATAAGTATTTATGTACTAGCTTTTGCCCGCGACTCCGTCCGCGTGGAATTAGTAATTTGGGCAGCTTATTTACCCCCCCCCCGCCACCCCACGCACCCTCCAACCCGCTCCCCTCGCACAGCAACCCCGCACCCCCCGCACGCCCTTCCACCCAGCACCCCCCCGCACCCTCACCCCCCTCAACCCCCCCTCCACCCCCACCCCCCGGTGTTTTTGTCAAATATCTTGAAAACGGTGCATCCTACGGCAAAATCAATGAAATTTTAATCCGCCTCTTGCAGCCCCCGCACCCTCACCCCCCTCAACCCCCCCCCTCCCACACCCCGGTGTTTTTGTCAAATATCTTGAAAACGGTGCATCCTACGGCAAAATCAATGAAATGTTCATCCCCTCCTTAAAACTCCCGCATCCCTCCCCCGCACCCTCACCCCCCTCAACCCCCCCAACCCCCCGGTGTTTTTGTCAATTATTTTGAAAACGGTGCATCCTACGGAAAAATCAATGATATTTTCATCTCCCTTTGGAGCACCCGCACCCCCTCTCCCGCACCCCCACCCCCCCACCCCCCCGGTGTTAACACTGAAAGAATTTTTCAAATCGGGGCAGTAGTTCCTGAGATTAGCGCCTATAGAAGTTTTACTTCAAAAACCCCCGATTTTGAAATATTCTTCCGCTCCGCTCCGCTCCTATTGGTGTTAGCGTGATGATATATAGCCTATAGCCTTCCTCGATAAATGGGCTATCTAACACTGAAAGAATTTTTCAAATCGGAGCAGTAGTTCCTGAGATTAGCGCGTTCAAACAAACAAACAAACAAACAAACAAACAAACTCTTCAGCTTTATTATATTAGTATAGATAAAAATATATACAGTTTTTGCTATACATATGTCAGTAAGTAGGTACGTAATAGTAATACCTCTATCCTCCAATAAAATTAATGGGGTCAGTTATAGACCGAATTCCAGATTATGCTTTTATAATAAATTTGAGTGATGGCAATAACGTTACTAATAATGGCGAAGTATCACTTTACGAATAGGTACGCACTTCTCACATCTGTAGATATAGAGTCGTCATTTTCCCTGAATAAAAGTGGATAGTGAACTTTAAAAGAAATGGACTGAAAATATGTAATATAGAAAAACATATAATTATTTTTCAATAATGTTGTCGTTTTGAAACCAATTGTAGTCATATCCATATTACGTATATTGATTGACATGATTCTGACGTTTTTTCCATCCATCGGCCTTATTGCTGTACTACGCTTACCTTCGGCCTTATTCATCACAGCAGTCCCCCGTTTCTTGAGCTCCTCTGACGCCTCCTTAGCCTTGTCCGCAGTGGCCATCATGGGTCCCATCTCGGTGGCAGTGGACGCGGCGGTGGCGGCTGCGTACGCGTTGGCAGACGCGTTTCGGACGGTCTCGGCTACTTCCGACCACGCTCGGGCGGCGGTGACGCCGGCGGAGGCGAGCGCGCGGGTGCCAGCGAAGAGGCTAGTGAGAAAAATACGAGGTATTTTGCTGGGAATCGAATTCCACATGATAATAGGCTACTTTCCTAACTAGTAAGTCTTTTAGATTATCAAAAAATATTGGACACGTATTTTTTATTTTGTCAATTAAACAAAAAATTACGAAGATATGGCGCGTTGAAGTTTCGCGTGACGTCACTTGTTCCTACACTTTGTATGAGCGTTTTAGGAACAAGTGACGTCACGCCTCGTCACGCGGAACTTCAACGCGCCATATCTTCGTCATTTTTTGTTTAATTGTCAAAAGAAAAATTACGTGTCTAATATTTTTTGATAATGTAAAATACGGACTAATAATAATTATTATTTTTTTACCTAGGAAACATCCCTATAATGTCGTGCTCGCTGCTCGCACCCCGGGGGCAATTAATATTAAAGCGTATAAAGCAGAATAGAACAGTTTTTTTTTTAAATTAAGCATTATTTTGATCGTCGTAACTGTTCAAAATTAAATCTAACACGTGCTTTAATTTAGTAAAGGTCACTTGCACGGCCCAGGGTTAAAAAAATGACGGATGACAGCACCATACATTTTGACTCTTCTTAACCCTGAGTTAGCAATCAACTCGGGGTTAAATAGTTAACTCTGACAAAATCCGCCTGCGTGAGTCAAGAAAGAGGAAGAGCTACATTTTTTTTCATAATGTGGAATAACGTGGAATGCATCATTCATCTTATCAATACAATTTAGGGCTATTCAAAGCCAAAGTAAATATGTAGTTGTTGTAGTTGTTTTAGACGACCAGATGGCGTAGTAGGTAGAGAACCTGACTACGAAGCTTGAGGTCCCGGGTTCGATTCCCGCGTCGGGGCAGATGTTTGTAAGAATAATACGAATATTTGTTCTCGGGTCATGGGTGTTCAATATGTATTTAAGTATGTATCTATGTATATGTATAAGTATGTTTATCCGTTGCCTTGTACCCATAACACAAGCCATGCTTAGCTTACTTTGGAACTAGGTTAATTGGTGTGAATTGTCCCGTGGTATTTATTTATTTATTATTTATTTATTTATAGAACCAAAGAGCTGTAGTTACCACCAGCCAAGTTAGATGTCAATAGCTGGTCAGTTTTATATAATAAAAAACAAAGAACAATTTCAAGCATCGTCGTTCTGAGTACATAATCACCTTTTATACTCCTTCGCCTTGACACCCAACTCCTGCACATGTCTCTCGACGTGATCGAGATACTTCTCCTTGTAAGCTGGTGTCAGGTTATAGAGGATGCCTTCTTTCTCTTCAGCTGCCATGGCCAGGGCTTCAAGCTCGGCCGTGAGAGTTGGGAGGGCGAGGGCCAAGCTCCGTGAGTGGAGGATGGCAGCTGTCGCGTCTTCGGTGAGAGTGTTGTTTGATAGGGTTTCGACGTCCTGGAAAATCATCATTAAAATAGTTAAAATGAGTTCTGGCGTGTTCGGTTTACTTTGAGTGGACCGCAGGCCATATTGTCTAACGCACTCAATATCACAATCACTGTTTCTACTTCTTCCTGTCAGACAGTATACGATCATCCCTTCAGCCGAAAGACGTCCAGTGCTGAACATAGGCTGCGACCAAGGTTCGCCAAACAGATCGGTCCTGCGCCATCTGCTTCCACCCGTTCCTGCAACCTTAACCACGTCATTGGTCCATCTTGTTAGAGGTTTACCTATACTACGTCTTCCGGTCCGTGGACGCCTTTCGAGAACCTTTTGCCCCCATTGGCCAGCAGTTCTACGAGCGATGTGCCCTGCCCACTGCCACTTGACTCAACTGGATAGGATGGTTGAATAGAAAGAGCTGGTGAATGTGATCACGAGGTTAGACTATACGGCCTCTGCAGCGTATCCAATAGTGGTCAACGAAATATCTTTCTTCGTTGGCAAATAGGGGGCCAATTAAGAAGCAAATATCTCTAGCTACTTCGAACAGCTCTGGTAGATTTGTAGTATTTACTGAACAAATACTTACCTCTAACACAAGCCGGCACCTCAGCCCAATATCCCTTGCCGCAGCCATCCGCGGTCGTGCGTCTCTTTCCAACGCTGCGACCCTATCCCCCGCGCTCCACACGACATCGGCTAACTTCGGCAGGTCTTCGGTTCGCTCGTGCCATGACTCGGAGGACGTTTGGAGGTTGCGGAGGCGCCGGTACGCGTCATCCACGCTGTAGTTCAGCTCTTGGATGGCTGTTGATTGGAGATTCGCCTGGGAGAGAAGAAAGTTTTAGTGGTTCAGCTTGGTGGGTTTCAATTTCCAAATGGAGTGATAACTTCACAAGTGTAATTTGTAGAAAGGTCAACCTACTAAATAAATTGGGATATCTAGCAGTGGGATTTCAACTGAGACATCAGGGCAACAAATTTAATTCAAGTGAAGCAGAATTATTCAAACAGTGGTAATAAAATGGTAACTCACCGCATCATGAACATCATTGGCGCCCGAAATAAAATCGATCAGTTTCACATCCTTGATATTCCTCAAGAGATGGCGCGCTTCCTTGATCGCCCTGTGAGCTCCCAAATGCCTTTCTCCTCTGGCAAAATCATCCAAAATGGCCACCTGCTCTCCCAACCTCTGCCTTTGCTTTAATGCTTCTTCTAACCAGCTCATGCTCTCTAAACTGAGGAACTTTGCCATTTCCTCTCTCCTTAAAGCGTCTTCCTTTAAACTGTAGACTTGAGTGAAAACATTATGCTCGTTGGCTTCTAAATTGCTTAATTCTTGCTCCAGTCTTCTGGAATGTTCCAGGTCTTTCGTAAGCTGGCGTAACGTGTTATGTAATAAGGATGTGTTATGAGCGAATTCGCGCAAGGCTGGGTACGGTTGAGGAATTCGGCTTAGTTCGGTTAGGTCGGCGCGAGAGTTGAGTTCCGAAGTTAGGTGCTCGATAGAGTCCAGGAGGGTTTGGGTGCAGTTGTCACAAGCTGAGAATATTAATATAATTTTTAATAGGCATATAATATTAGTCCGAAATATTAAATCTATCATGAGATTTACGTTAAAAGAAAACATCGCGACGCAACCAGCACACACCTGCAAAGAAATTCAGTGGTGTGTTTGAAGTTCGCAATCCGCACTGGGCCAGCGTGGGACCTACTAACTACTAACCAAGTCATCTCATTCTGAGAGGAGGCCTGTGCCCTACAGTGGTATGTTTATAGGCTGGGATGTAAGACAAGTCCGATGACAATACACTAATATAGTAGTAAAATTTTGATGGTCTGACCAGAATCGCTTCTGCAGGACGGAACTCTTCAACGGTTAATAGCATCGACTCGGAACTCGGTAAGGACATAATATAATTTGGATTATAACGCAATCTTAGTCAACAAAAAGTACAGCCAGCAAAAAAACTTTTGTTACCAAAGCGTATTGTAACAAAAAAAAAAATTTGAACATACCTCGACAGCCTCCCCCGTCCATCCACAGGCGGGCTTCCTTGCACTGGTCGCACTTGACTCCCGTAGCGAACTCCCGGCAGCGACAGCGGCCGCGCGCGTCGCAGAGCGGCGACAGCGCGCCGGCCGCGTCGCACGCGCACCCCACGCACGCGCCGTCCTCGCCGCGGTAGTACGCGGCGGCGCAGGACTCGCACTCGGGGCCGGCGTAGCCTAAAACACAGAATAATAATAAATATTACGGGACAGTTCACGCCAATTCACCTAGGCTCAAAGTAAGCAAAGCTTGTGTTATGGGTACTTACTTACTTACTTACGGATAGATACATACTGAAATACATATTAAACACCCAAGAAACAATCAATCAAAGCAAACATTCGTATTTTTCTAACAAATATCTGCCCGTCCAAGCTTCGTAGTCAAGTTCTCCAAGTACTACTTAGGTCAAATCAGAAACATCAATATAATAGGTATTTTCTATTATATTAATTAGCCTGGAGAAGTGTTTCCACTGTTTCCCTATTTCTCCTTTCGTCCCGATTTTGAGCGGTGTCTTTCCAGTCTATAAGGTGCACAAAATTTTGAACTATGTTCGTTTGCCCCGAAGAACTGATGGACGTCGGGGCCAATGTATTTTTGGTTAGTAGCCACGTAACGGAAAAAGTAGCCTGTGAAGGTACGTCACAAGGTGGACTGATAACCTGGTGAAGGATTCAGGGGTCCAACCTACGTTAGTGGTGGACGTGGTGAAGCTTTCGTCGATGAAGTACACTCTAACAGTTCTTGGTACATACTGATTTATGAAGTCTGGTCGCATTAAACTCACCAGGTTTACACAAGCACTGCAGCCGTCCCTGTTGCATTGCGCAGGCGGCCGCGAAGTTTCTAGTGCGAGAGGGACACGGACATGGCTGACAGCCGCCCGGCGACTCCGGCGCGCCGTGGTGACCCTCGGCGCAGCGGTCGCAGCGCGGACCACCCGTGCCAGCCGTGCAGTTCTAAAGAAAGGGAAACACACATGAAGGTTAACAGTCAGATTTTAAAATATTTTCCTATCCAGAACTAGTCTGAACAGTTGATGCTGGTCTTGGTCAAGTGGCAAGGGATCAACAAAAAAATTGCAAAACACTTAAAATTGCAGCTGACGTTCTTCAGGTCCCATGGTTATGAAAAGCTTAAGCATGAGGGTGAGACCGCACGAGCGTAATTTTGTGAGTTGTGAGCGGCAGAATTTCGGTTGCGCCATACATTGTGTCACGTGATGACCCGCATATTGTATGGCGCGAACCGAAATTCTGCCGCTCACGACTCTCAAAATTACGCTCGTATGGCCTCACCCTGAGACCTGAAAAGGACTGGAAACGTCGACATTGGCAAAAATATTGTAATAAACATGTTCAGATGAACCGCATGCTCTGAATCTCAAAAAATAAATGTTGACCTGTCTCCCCAGGTTCCTAAAGACGTTCAATGCTTAAAATTTAGAAGAAGAGGCTCTATTTTACTGAAACTATTCAAAGTCAGAGACTGCAGGAGTACTCCACGATGCAAAGAGGGAAAGGGGGAGGCTACAAATGAATAATTTATTGAATCAGGCGTTACTTTGCGGAGGTCCATATTAATGAACTAAAACAATTACTTTGCTCACCCGCGACCTTACAATAGTTACGTTTATGCAAGAAATGTGCGTTCATGCAGTTCCTCCACCTCCACACTGTACGAACACACACAAATCACATAAACCCAACCATCACCACCACCAAGCTACACTGACGCGTTTCGAACTCAACCAGAGCTCATCTTCAGAGTTACCACAACCGTATGCTATGCTACCAAACGTTAAACTAAACTAGTTTAGTTTAACGTTTGGTACAACCGTATGCTATGCTACCAAACGTTAAACTAAACTAGTTTAAACTAAACTAGTTTAGTTTAACGTTTGGTACAACCGTATGCTATGCTACCAAACGTTAAACTAAACTAGTTTAAACTAAACTAGTTTAGTTTAACGTTTGGTACAACCGTATGCTATGCTACCAAACGTTAAACTAAACTAGTTTAAACTAAACTAGTTTAGTTTAACGTTTGGTACAACCGTATGCTATGCTACCAAACGTTAAACTAAACTAGTTTAAACTAAACTAGTTTAGTTTAACGTTTGGTACAACCGTATGCTATGCTACCAAACGGTAACTCTGAAGATGAGCTCTGGTTGAGTTCGAAACGCGTCAGTGTAGCTTGGTGGTGGTGATGGTTGGGTTTATGTGATTTGTGTGTGTTCGTACAGTGTGGAGGTGGAGGAACTGCATGAACGCACATTTCTTGCATAAACGTAACTATTGTAAGGTCGCGGGTGAGCAAAGTAATTGTTTTAGTTCGCTACAAATGAACTTCTTTGGTTTCTTCGGTCACGGTTTCCTCAGGTCAATTTCCCTGTTTTCCCTGGCAAACAAACAAACCTTTCAGTCTCCCGCTTTCGCGACCGCTCCTCAAACTCACCAAGCAATGTCCAGTGTCAGGATCGCAACTCGCAGCCCGACCATTGCAGTTGCACGGCTGCGCTTCGCCCTCCAATCGTATGACAATGGTTCCCGACACGCTGTCCAGGTGGACCTTCATCGGCGGCATCCAGAAGCCTACTGCGGGCTCGTGGCAGGATGGTGCCGAGTACCCGGTTGGACAGGAGCAGAGCTCCACGCCGAGGGCTGGCTCTGAGCGGCTGAATCCTGGGATGGCTGTGTCTAAGGAGACGTTGAGGAGTCTGGAAGAAATGGGAAGAATTAGGTTATGTTTCGGTTTTGCATGTCATTCATTCATCATCATCGGCATCATTTCGATTCGTCTAGTCATACACCAGGCATATAGAATGTATTTACAGTACACGTGTCAATGGACACCACCAGTTCGTAGCCTGTCAAAGCTTCAGGCGTCGTCATAAGTACGTTGTTTTAGTCTTTAACGGTCAGGTCCACTTGACACTTGTAAGGGGAAGGTTGTGCCATGGAGGAAGATATGCTGTGTCAAATTACCAGCGGCCCTATGTCAGTCCTTAAATATACTGCGGCAACGTATAATACTTTCCGTTGTAAGATGATATTGCGTCAGTACTACGGTAACATTGTATTTCACCGAGTGATATTCTTCATTGTAGGGACACGCAGTGTCGGTCGCCGGGTGATACTGCGTCGGTCTCAGGTGATACTGCTTCAGTCGTCAGGTGATACTATGTCAGTCATTTGATTCGTGTCAGCTATCGGGTAATACTCCATCAGTAGTCAGATGGCAATGTGTCCCTCGTTGACTCGGGCTAACTAAGTTATCGAATCACGCTGTATTATTCACGAGGTGATATCGAGTCGGGGGTCGGGTAGTACTAAGTCGTCGGATCATGTTATGCTAATGGTAAGGCCAGGTCAGGACAGGGACAGTAGGGATAACAAGGACCCCTGTCCCACACACACACTGATATAACATAGGCTTCGAGATTTACTGTGGGAAGTACTCACAAGGCGTGGACTTTGTCGTCTCTCGTCGGCGCCCTTGTGGTCACGCGCACCAGCACGCGCGTGACGCGTCGCAGGGCCAGCATGAGCGCGGCGCGCGAGCCGGGCGCCGGCGTGCGCGCGCGCACCCGCCACAGCGACTCGTGGAGGCGGACTGCGTGCGTGCTGTTTATGGGTGGCACGCGCTACACCAATAAATAAAAGATTAAGAAACTAGCTGATGCCAGCGGCTTCGTCCCCGCTGAAGTAGAATAAAACGTGATCTGAAACATCGCTTTGCTCACCCGCGACCTTATGATAACTACGCTTATGCAAGAAATGATACGATATGATGCGATACGATACGATACGATACGATACGATACGATACGATACGATATGATACGATACGATACGATACGATACGATACGATACGATACGATATGATATGATATGATATGGACCTTCGCAAAGTAACGCTTGATTCAATAAATTAGATTAAAACGTATTTTCCGTGGGAATGACATTTTTACATTTATAATATTGGTATGGATTTTCGAATAAGGCACTTCGCGCTCTAAACGGCCACGACCGCGACCAGGGGTCCGATCTTATTTATTTTCTACATCACGTAACTTCTATGCAAAGCTTCAGCTTCATTTATTCATTTTAATTTATGACTTTTAACTGCATGGGTTGTGAATTAAAAGTTGATAAGTCAGTTAGCAAAGTGCAGTTAGTTAAGTGCAGTTCAAGGCAAACTATTACCTCGGGCAAACTATGCAATTGGGTAAAAACAACTTCGAGAAAGAGGCCAACAGAAGAATACAGCTGGGATGGGCAGCATATGGGAAACTGCGTCGAGTCTTCACGTCGCCGATTCCACAGAGTCTAAAGATGAAAGACTTCAATCAGTGCGTCCTGCCCGTCATGACATACGGTGCCGAAACATGGACACTCACTGTAGGGCTGGTCCACAAATTTAAAGTTGCTCAACGTGCTATGGAAAGGGCTATGCTCCGAGTTTCTCTAAAAGATCGAATTCGTAACGAAGTGATCCGACAGAGAACCAAAGTTATCGACATAGCCCACCGCATCAGCACGCTGAAGTGGCAATGGGCAGGCCATATAACCCGAAGAACCGATAACCGTTGGGGTAGACGAGTTCTTGAGTGGAGACCACGGATTGGCAAACGTAGCGTGGGACGTCCTCAGACTCGGTGGAGCGATGATCTTCGCAAGGCGGCTGGCAAGAGCTGGGTGAGAGTGGCCGAGGATCGTGCTCAGTGGCGTGCCATGGGAGAGGCCTATGTCCAGCAGAGGACGAACATAGGCTGATGATGAAGTCAGTTAGAACTATCCTTTATACAGGCTGATTCAGGAGTCTTGAGTAGAGGTGAAAGGGGTGATGAAGAGGGCCACACTGAGGAACTTTCACTATGGAACTAGCCCCGAAATTTCAAAAAAATCTGCTGTTCCATACATTTCAGATAACGATTAATTAACTATTGATTAGATTGATGTTGATGGACATGTGTGTCAAATGAACTCAGAACGTTGGGCCAAACTTGTCACGGAATGGATCCCTAGCGATGGATATCGTAATAGAGGCAGACCAAAGCGGAGATGGAGGAACGACCTAGATGTTTATCACGTGGGATGGCAGGAGCTCGCGTTGAATAGGCAAGAGTGGAGCAAGAGAGGAGAGGCCTTTGCCCAGCAGTGGGACACCAAAACAAGCTAATAAAAAAAAGATGTTTTTTGTTTCGCGATTTCGAGGCTGTCCCCATTAAAAAAGTTGGATAGTGTGAATTTCCCCATCAACCCCCTCACTCCTGCTCATGACTCCTGAATCACCTGTATAACTAACTCACCTCGTAGTAATCCATCACAATATCCCTTCCATACATCCTGACGAGGGGGAACCTCGCCAGGGTCTCTCCCCCCAGCGATTCCCCCCCTTCCTCCTCCACCCGGAACCGCAGCATCCCCCCGTATGACGTCACGCGGTCCCCCAGGAACCGCTTGTCCAGCTCCATGTAGACGGGCGCTGGCGGCCAGGGGAGAGAGATGGTGGAGTCCAAGGAATGGGTGTGAATGGCTATTAGAGAGTCTTGGTCGACCTGTAAGAAATATTTATCACTACGTCAACACGTATAGCAAAATCGTCCTATAAAGAATTGCAAATTGATTGTGATATATTGTACAGGGTTATAGAAAAATAAAAACTCAAGCGAGGAAATACTGCAAATTAACCCTTAATTGTAGAGGCGATTGCTTTGGAAATTCAGCCTTTTTGCTTTTATTGCGTCACAATATCCATTTTAATTATTGAAAATATGACTACTTTTATAGTAAATTGTGCATCAAGGGCCGTAAGTAGGGGATTAATAACGAGGGTCTATTAGAAGCCGGACGCCGAAGGCGGAGTGCTTTTAATGACTCGAGTTTGTAATCCCCTTACTGCCCGTGATACACACAAAGATTTTCATCACATTGCGAGGAAAAAAATCCAAAAATAAAATTATTTTGTCTCTAAACACTTAAATTGAATAAAATTATGGCTACCCGCCAAAGAGTAATAATAATATGGAGTATGTTTTTCCGTTACTCACTGATTTAATGCTGTCACCCATAAGCAGCGTGAGGTGCGCAGGCGCAGCCGCGTGTAATGCTGCTCGCGTCAAGCCCGCCTGTGGAAAAACCATTACTGAAGAAAATATTCACGACTAGATAAAGGTCAATAGCGTCGTATAGTATAAATCTTCCCAGGTAAATTTTCGCTTCGAGCCCTTATCTTTCAAAACAAACGGTATCGTCATAGTATTAAGGTTCAAATTTAATGTAATGGCTCGAAGCGAAAAATTCACCTGGGAAGATTTTTACTATACCATAACTGGTGGAATATAACAATCCCGGTAGACACAACAATTGTTTCTTAATCTTACCGGAACTAATAGCACATTGTGTCTTAAGGGCCATAAGTATGAAATTACGAACGAGACTCCGCTAGAAGCCCGAAGTCGAACATACAGATAAAAATGCCTAAATAGTTGTTAAATCGTTTGTTGTTTGAGAAACATACTTAATCTTTATCATTGTTAGTCCAATTTTCGTGACGCATCGGTTATTATTGTAATTATTATTTTTATATAAACGTAATTTAATGTCTGGAACTATGTGGTGGCACAGATAAAACAACGCAAAAGAGAACGCCTGCGGTTTTTATTTAAGACATTGTAGCCAAGCCCAGCAACACCATAAAATCGGAATTAAAACCCGAGATTGTCGAAATTGGTCAATCTGTTCTTGAAAAAGTTACCTATTTTCAAATTACTTTGAACAATGTGGCCTGCCCATTGCGCCTTCAATTTACATTGAGTTTTGTCGGTGGCTCTAGTAAAACAAAATGATTTAGTGTGCGGAGAAAAAGATAGATACAATTAGGTAAGTGTAACCTGCCTGAGTGCAGTGCGCGCTGCGCCCAAAGCAGAAGCATTCTGTGCAGCCGGTGGGAGAGTCGGACAGTCCAAACGTGCCGTCACGGCAGCGGTCACACTTCTCACCTACCACGTTCACCTGGGAAAACGATTTAAAATAAAATAAATAAATAAATAAATATTAGGGGACAATCTTACACAAATCGACCTAGTCCCAAACCAAGCAAAGCTTGTACTATGGGTACTAGACGACGATAAACATACTTATATAGATGAATAAATACATAAATACATAGAAAACATCCATAACTCAGGAACAAATATTCGTGCTCATCACACAAATAAATGCCCTTACCAGGATTCGGACCCAGGACCTCTTGCTTCGTAGGCAGGGTCACTACCAACTAGGCTAAGGTGGTCGTCAAATTGAATAATTAATGTCTATTAAGATGCGTCGACATCTGCCGAGCCGCTCGGGAGGTGCGCACGCGGTGCACGCGTGCATTTTATATAACTCCTACGCATGATGGTGATATGATCGATCCGTCAGATGCATAGCAATCTTTGGTACGTCAACATCTCAAATGTCTTCAGGTTTTTACAGAGGTCTTCTTCGAGGGACGATTGGATATGCTTCATGGTAAAATTATGCTATTATAAAGGACTAGCTTTTGCCCACGACTCCATCCGCGTGGAATTAGTTCCTCGATATAAAAAAAAATACCCGCCCCCGCACCCCCCAAAGACCCCCGCACTCCCTACCACAGAACCCCCCCCCGCACACCTGCGTTCACATTCACCACCGTACTCCCAAGTCAAGCGTGCCTATAGAAGTTTTACTTCAAAAACCCCCGATTTTGAAACATTCTTCCGCTCCGCTCCGCTCCTATTGGTGTTAGCGTGATGATATATAGCCTATGTCCTTTCTCAGACTCTAGACTATCTGTGTACCAAATTTCATTTACATCGGTTCAGTAGTTTTAGCGTGAAAGCGAGACAAACAGACAGACAGAGTTACTTTCGCATTTATTTATTTATTTTGGAGAACCAACAGCTACAAATTACAGAGTAGGTTAAGCATGTAATAACATACTAGGGGCGTTCAATAAAAAGTGAGAATGAGTATGTTATAAACAATTTTTACTAAATGTCATTTTATTTTTCGACATAGTTACCTTTTAGCATAATACACTTAGTATATCTTTTTTCTAAACTTAAAATTCCATTTTTAAAAAGGTCTCATCTAGAGTACTTAAAAAAATCTTGTACTGCAGCGACTACCGCGTCGTCGTCTTCAAATTTCTGGCCTCTCAGGTATTGTTTCAATCTCGGAAATAGGTAGAAATCACTGGGAGCAAGATCTGGTGAATAGGGAGGATGCTTAAGGATATCGAACCCAGCATCACGAATTGCAACCATTGCAACGGCGGACTTGTGTGCCGGGGCATTGTCCTGGTGGAACAGCACAACTTTCGAGAGTTTACCTCGCCGTTTTTCGCGGAACTCATTGCGCAATGTTGCTATTTGTTTGGCGTATAAAGTGCCCGTAATAGTGGCTCCATGCTCGAGATACTCAATCATTAATACCCCTTTACCATCCCAAAAAACAGAGCCCATGACCTTACCGGCAGATGGGCTCACCTTGAATTTCTTTGGAGTTGGAGATGATGGCCTTTTCCATGTCATAGACTGCAGTTTCGTTTCAGGGTCGTAATGATGGAGCCAGGTTTCGTCCATTGTTATAAATCGCGCCAAAAAAAGTTCCCGGTCTTGCTGCATCAGGTTCAAAGCTTCTTGACAAATCTCTAGTCTAGTTTGTTTTTGCGTGTCAGTAAGCATTCTTGGTACCCAACGCGCAGATACCTTTTTCATACCCAAGCGTTCATGTAAAATATTATGCACGCTCCCCGTTGAAATCTTTACATTTTCAGCAATAAAACGAACCGTGACACGACGATCCGTCAAAACTGAGTTTTCGACTTTTTTCACAATTTCTTCAGTTACTGCTGTAGTAGGGCGTCCGGAGCGGGGGTCGTCCATTGTCGATGTTCTTCCACGTCTAAATTCGGCGCACCAACGTGCGACTGTCGAATACGGAGGAGCATTAGACCCTAAAGTGTCCCGCAAATCCAAATTGACTTGGTCCGTAGAATTTTTTTTCAAATACAAGTATTTGATAACGGCGCGCAGTTCAATTTTCTCCATTTTCCCTAACGTACTCAATAGCATTGCAAAGAAATTACCGTATATTTTTTTAAACAAAAGACAGTTAGTTTTTTTTTTTCATAGCAATCAGCTAGATAGATTAGCTTTACCGGCCAGTATTTAATTTCGTAATATTAAAAGAGTTTGCATCTCATTCTCACTTTATATTGAACGCCCCTCGTACTAGGGGCGTTCAATAAAAAGTGAGAATGAGTATGTTATAAACAACTTTTACTAAATGTCATTTTATTTTTCGACATAGTCACCTTTTAGCATAATACACATAGTATATCTTTTTTCTAAACTTAAAATTCCATTTTTAAAAAAGGTCTCATCTTGAGTACTTAAAAAATCTTGTACTGCAGCGACTACCGCGTCGTCGTCTTCAAATTTCTGGCCTCTCAGGTATTGTTTCAATTTCGGAAATAGGTAGAAATCACTGGGAGCAAGATCTGGTGAATACGGAAGATGCTTAAGGATATCGAACCCAGCATCACGAATTGCAGCCATTGCAACGGCGGCCTTGTGTGCCGGGGCATTGTCCTGGTGGAACAGCACAACTTTCGATAGTTTACCTCGTCGTTTTTCGCGGATCTCATTGCGCAATGTTGCTATTTGTTTGGCGTTTAAAGTGCCCGTAATAGTGGCTCCATGCTCGAGATACTCAATCATTAATACCCCTTTACCATCACAAAAAACAGAGCCCATGACCTTACCGGCAGATGGGCTCACCTTGAATTTCTTCGGAGTTGGAGATGATGGCCTTTTCCATGTCATAGACTGCAGTTTCGTTTCAGGGTCGTAATGATGGAGCCATGTTTCGTCCATTGTTATAAATCGCGCCAAAAAAAGTTCCCGGTCTTGCTGCATCAGGTTCAAAGCTTCTTGACAAATCTCTAGTCTAGTTTGTTTTTGCGTGTCAGTAAGCATTCTTGGTACCCAACGCGCAGATACCTTTTTCATACCCAAGCGTTCATGTAAAATATTATGCACGCTCCCCGTTGAAATCTTTACATTTTCAGCAATAAAAGGAACTGTGATACGACGATCCGCCAAAACTGAGTTTTCGACTTTTTTCACAATTTCTTCAGTTGCTGCTGTAGTAGGGCGTCCGGAGCGGGGGTCGTCCATTGTCGATGTTCTTCCACGTCTAAATTCGGCGCACCAACGTGCGACTGTCGAATACGGAGGAGCATTAGACCCTAAAGTGTCCCGCAAATCCAAATTGACTTGGTCCGTAGAAAAATTTTTCAAATACAAGTATTTGATAACGGCGCGCAGTTCAATTTTCTCCATTTTCGCTAACGTACTCAATAGCATTGCAAAGAAATTACCGCATATTTTTTTAAACAAAAGACAGTTAGTTTTTTTTTCATGGCAATCAGCTAGATAGATTTGCTTTACCGGCCAGTATTTAATTTCGTAATATTAAAAGAGTTTGCATCTCATTCTCGCTTTATATTGAACGCCCCTCGTAGGAGCCAATTAATAGGATCTCACAAATAGAAATAATATTAGTTAGGATACAGGCTCTGAGGTGGTTCGAAGTTCTTACCTTGCAGGAGCACCGTCCCTGGTCGTCGCAGGGGCACACGCCAGCCTCGCAGCCAGCGCTGCCCTCGCCGTCGCAGGCGCAGGGCTTGCACCGCGGCCCGAAGTGCCCCGCGGCGCACGCGTCGCAGCCCGCGCCGGCCCAGCCATTGCGGCACTTACACTCGCCGGTGAGCGGGTCACACGTGTCTGGAGGAAAAGAGAGAATCAAACATTTAACGTGATACACAAATTTAAATAATCATCATCATTTCAGCCAAAAGACGTCCACTGCTGAACAGAGGCCTCCCCTAAGGCTCGCCAAACAGATCGGTCCCGTGCCATCGGCATCCATCGCGATCCCGCAACCTTAACCAGGGAGATCCGTCGTCAGGGAGGAGTCGTGGAGATCCTTTGGTAAACGGTGCACGTCATCCAGCTTACACATTGATGAGATTGTACCGTTCAGAACACGAGACGCGTAGTATTTATGTTGATTGCTTAAAAGTAAGAGGATGTTTTCTATTAGTTTAGATTTCTATACCTGATGATAGCTTCGAGTGGTTGCTGTAGCAAGGCAGACTCACCTGAAACGGCGCCGGGTCCGCAGCCGCACGGCTTGCATCCGGCCGCACGGGACCAGTATCCCGGCGCGCACTGCCGGCAGCCGGGCCCGCGGGATCGAGGTGGACACACGCATCGCCCGTTGTCCGGGGAACACACCTTGCCGTCAGTACAAGGGGGGCAGGCTAGGAACACACGAGATGATTGTCTCGTTTGACTAGTTAAAGAAACTGTTAGGTAAGAAGGCTCAGGCCTGAAATGTCCGTTTACCTAAAATGTATGTTTCCCAAAATGTCTGCTTTTTCCATAATGTCACGTCTTTTGTATAAACAAAAGACGGATGGGAAAGCAGACATTTTGGGAAAGATACATTTTAGGAAAACGGACATTTTAGGCCTGAGCCGTTAAGAGTTTGAAGGCCCGCTTTCATAAACGGCGCTACCAGCCTGTCAGTAGCGCGGCAGATCTTAAGAGTCTAAACAAAAGCATTTTTTATGGTATAGGAGGCAAACGAGCAGACGGATCGCCTGATGGTAAACGATTACCGTCGCCCATGGACACCTGCGACACCAGAAGAGTCACAAAGTGCGTTGCCGGCCGTTTAGGTAGGAGAAGGCTCTTTTTTGTTTTTGAAAGCTTGAAGGTCATATCGGTCCGGGAATACCGCAGCAGGTACTTCATTCCAGAGCTTTACTGTGCGAGGCAGGAAATTTCTGGAAAAACGCAAGAAGACTGCCAACCATCCAGATGGTGAGGATGGAAGTGTTGTCGCTTGTGTAGTTGTACTCACGCAAGCATCCATGAGCTCCAAAGCCGTAGAAGCCCCGCAAGCACCGGTCGCAGGCGTCGCCGCCGACGCCGGGCGCGCACGCGCACTGCCCGCTGACGGGGTCGCAGGCCGCCGTGCCCGCGCCGCACTCGCAGCGCCGGCAGCCGCCCTTGCGGAGGCCCCAGAAACCTTCCTGCGACAGGTTGGGTTAGGTCAGCCAAGAGGAGTTCTCCTATCAAATAAATGGGACAATAGGGATGTTGACACCACCAATCAACTGACGTAATTTTATGCGCTGTCAAAACACAATTCTCCCATAGAGTTTGAAGGGCAATAGCAACTTATGACGTCACTTGTTCGCCAGCTCTATCAACTAACTATTTATTTGTTTTAAAGCAACAAAAAATCTAATTTTGCAGTTAAACGAAAATTAATCTGGTTTTCAGGGCTAATATTAAGCGTTTTCTTACTGGAGTCGTGTCTTCGAATTATTTTTTGAGGGCGTCAACATCCCTATTCCCGAACTGAGCAAAGATTGTTCTATTGGTATAAATACATACCTACTTGCGCAAAGATTCGTAATTTTCACACAAATATCTGCCCCGAGCGGGAATCGAGCCCGGGACCTCAAGCTTCGTAGTCAGGTTCTCTAACCAATAGATTTGGGGAGACCCTTACTCGTAACCAGGTTATCGTTAAGTTTTAAGAAACTCTGTATACACAAGAATGTTACACACACAGACACCGTAACACTTACGGATTTAATGAACTAAAACAATTAATTTGCTCACCCGCGACCAAAGTGCGTTTTGCTTTGGTCGCGGGTGAGCAAAGTAATTGTTTTTCACTTCTCATGCACTAAAAGTAGGTCAATATAGCCTTACGAGGCGGGAGTAAAGTGAGTGCTTTAGTCCCCAGGGAGTAAAAGTAATTAATTTTTTAATTCATTTCGAGTGACTTAGTTAAACTCAAACAGCCAGTACTTGCTTAGTGGCAAAACAAAATATATGTAAAAAAATAAGATTGTGTGAACCATTTTCATAACGAAAATGATACGTTCTTAGTCTACGTGGTCTTAGTTCTATGCTTTTTCCGCAAAGAAGGTGGCGCCATTCTGTTTTTTCCAGTTTGTGTATGGACCATTTCGCCGATGCGATTTTGTTATATCTGTGTAAATGTGTAAATACTTACCGCGAAAAGTTTGAAATTGTTGTAGAGCGTAAAGCGTAAACAATTAAAATAAATCGATTATTCTCACAATGTCGTCAAGTGATTGTGAAAATTATGATGTCGAGCAAAGAGCAAAAGACATAATTGATAATCTTTTGCCGCCGAAATCTAGAAAGATTTGTTTAAAAACCTATGAAAGTTTTATGGACTGGATTTTTTCTCGCAATATCGAAGTGAAAAATAGAGTTTTCACCTGGAGACTAAAAGTCAATATAAACCCTCGGATAAATAGACACCCTCGCTAAAGCTCGGGTGGCTAACCACCTCGGGTATATATTGGCTTCTTTTAGTCCCTCGATAAAAAATATACTACTAGTTCATTAATATGGACCTCCGCAAAGTAACGCCTGATTCAATAAATTTACGGATTTGTAATATCAGTATTGATGGAATTTTATAGGTAGAAAGGCAGACTATGATCTTTTCGCGGAAGGAACCACAATGGTGGTCTGCTCATCCATAATTCACCAGCTGTCGAGAACAGGTGACGATTTCTTTGGAATATCGACGTGAATGGCCTCGATAATAGTATTTTATGCAACTGTATCATAATAAGAGCCATTAAGACACGAATGCGAGTTTATGACATGAGGCGAAGCCGAATAACGCATGAGTGTCTTAATGGCCGATTATGAATAGTTGCATACATTACTTTTTCTACGAGTTCACAATAAACAATTATTACTTAAATAATGAATACTTACATAACGGACAATAGATGAATTTTTCGATTTTAAAAGTAGCAAATTATTGCTCACTACCATTACCGCCTGTTTTATTTTTGGCGGCGTCAACATTTCTGCATCACTAAATTCACCAAAGTTACAAATTCTCACAGATAAAAAGCCATATAAATAGTGATTAACTCTTTTATTTATTTCTTTTAACTTGAAAGAACTCCGTGCAAAAGGTAAACAAATTCCCGCTATTTTGAAACTTTTTTATTTCACTATTCACAACCTTAGAATGGACCCGGGAACTTTACAGTCAAATTACTATACAGCCAAATTGAATGATGTTAAAATATTCATATTTAATAATGACTTTAAAATTCATTTATTGTCCGTTATTTAAGTATTCATTATTTAATAATTGTTTATTTTAATTAATGTATAATGACTTTATATTAATTTCCCGCTTTATTTTTTTTTAATTTGCGACCGTACTCGTACCGTAGAGCTTGATCAGCGTGTTCTCAATTACGAAATTTCGCTTGAAAAAATAAACCTTGATTGTGATTGGTCTTACCTGTTCTTACTCATTTTTAAGCAACCAATCACGTGGCTCACGCATATTTGAGGGAACTCGATTATCAAAATCGATTTCAGTATTCTTTTTTTGAATGTTATTATATTACTCAGTCCCGTAACATAATGAAAATTATAAGGGTTATTATGTTACTGATTTTGCACCATAGAGCATAGAACTTGGAACAGACTTATAACGTTAGTTATTATTGCATAGTTTTTGACCATATAATTGAAAGATTATACTACAGGAGTAGAAAAAGATATTTATTATATTTCTGGTCGATTCACAGTTACACATATTTGAATGCAGAGATCTTGAAATCAAAGTTAAAATCAAAATATCTTTATTCAATTTAGCCTATAAAAAGCATTTATGAAAATCGAAGAATCTACTACCGGTTCGGAAAAACCCTGTTGGCAATCCGGCAAGAAACTCAACAAGGTATATTTTCAAACAGATTTACCGTGTTTTTTTTTAATTACTTACATACACATATACAGGCGTATCGATAATGCCTGGAAGAGCTTCTGGTCCATGAAGGCGCTAATGAAGGGCAACCTTCCTCTGTCACTTAAGCGAAAACTCGTCGACATGTGTATTCTTCCCATCTTAACCTACGGCGCCCAGACTTGGTCATTAACTGAAGCTCAAAAGTCCAGGCTTAAGGTTTGCCAGCGAGCAATGGAGCGCAGTATCCTGGGTGTTCGAAGATCTGATCGAATCAGAAACACTGCACTGCGCTCCAAAACTCGTATTACAGATGTGGGTGTCAAAACCGCCAAGCTGAAGTGGGACTGGGCCGGACATGTCTGCCGAATGCATCCGGACCGATGGGCGCGAATCGTTACCGAATGGGTTCCGAGGGATGGCCAGCCAGCAGAGGCAGACCTAAGAGGAGATGGCGGGACGACCTGAGCACTTTTCAGCTCGATTGGCAGGTGCATGCCCAGGATAGGGAAAAATGGTGGAGGAAAGGGGAGGCCTTTGCCCAGCAGTGGGACATATCATAGGCTATATATAAAAAAAATACACCTACATCTAAAGTATTGGATATAAAAATTTATTGTTCAGTCGCCATCATAAACATCGCAGTCTAGGTGCTCAAAAATATCTGAACACGCACGTACGCCCAACACCTCACCCCTTCCCTCTCCCCCTCCCTCTCCCCCTTCCCCTATTCCCTCTCCTTTAGGGCCGACAACGCACTGGCATCGCGTAAAGCGCTGCGGGTGTCTATGGACAGTGGTGATCATTTAACTAGTGGGCTAATTAGTTTGTCTGGCTTTTCTAACATAAAAAAAAGTACGCGATAGAAAATACGGCCGTGTTCAGATATTTTTGACCACCTTAAATGTTCCCATGTTTATGAAGCCACAAAATACATGAAATCAACAGATAACATAAGAAGCAGCAGGCTTATTGTCTAACGCTTCTGACGCTTGCCTTCGCAATCACTATTTCTTTCTGTTAAACGGTATAAGATGATGACAGAAAGAGATGGTGAAAGCCTGCGTAGGTAAGCGTCAGAAGCGTTAGACAATACGCCTGCAGATGTACAAATGCGAATTTATTCCTTAACTAGCTTTTGCCCGCGACTCCGTCCGCGTGGAATTAGTAATTTGGGCAGCTTATTTTATTATCAAATTTGCTTTTTCATCAATTATGGCTCTCCTTAGATCCTTCCGGAAGAAGTGAAACTTCATAATAAACCAACCCGCTCCCAATCCGCCCCAACCCGCTCTCAACCCGCCCCCAACCCGCTCCCAACCCGCTCTCAACTCACCCCCCACCCGCCCCCAACCCGCTCTCAACCCGCCCCCAACCCGCTCCCAACCCACCCCCAACCCGCTCCTAACCCGCCCCCAACCCACACCCAACCCGCCCCCAACTCGCTTTCAACCCGCCCCCAACCCGCTCCTAACCCTCCCCCAACCCGCTCCCAACTTGCCCCCAACCCGCTCTCAACCCGCCCCCCAACCGCTCCCAACCCGCCCTATCTAACTGGGCTATCTAACACTGAAAGAATTTTCCAAATCGGAGCAGTAGTTCCCGAGATATAGACGTTTTATTTCCAAAACCCCCGATTTGGAAACATTCTTCCGCTCCGCTCCGCTCCTATTAGTGTTAGCGTGATGATATATAGCCTATAGCCTTCCTCGATAAATGTGCTATCTAACACTGAAAGAATTATTCAAATCGGAGCAGTAGTTCCTGAGATTAGCGCGTTCAAACAAAAAACCTGTTCGATAAATTCTTAAAATAGACGTATCTTTCTTATTTGTGAACCGATTCAAATGAAACAAACACTAAATGTTAATCCAAGAAAATACCAACATATCAGTGAAAACCGCATCCTTCTAGGTTAAGCCGTTTCTGAGATTAGCGCGCACAAACGCACAGACAAACAGACAAACAGACAATAATTCTAAAAATCATTGTTTTGGGTTCTATTGCGCTAATAAATAGCCCTAGTGACAATTTTTCTCAAATATCTTCAATGTACAGACACCGACTTGTTACAGATTTATTATATGTATAGATAGAAGATTGATCTCTCGCAGAAAATATTTGAAAGATCGAAACGACATCAGAAACAAGAGTAAAGAGTAAAAGTAAAGAGAACCGAAATCTGAAATTGTAGTACTCTGGATGTTGCTTTGCTACGGATTTTTGCTTTATTCAATGAAAGAGATAAAGGAGCTTTACCACAAATTTGAATTAAAAACTAGTACAGTTGTATATTGTTGCTGTTGCACAGTTGCACTGGATTGGATTGGATGTTTGGCGAGCCTTGGCGGTCTATGTTCAGCAGTCGACGTCTTTCGGCTGAAACGATGATGATGATGATGAAAGTTATATAGCATATAGTACCCGGCCATAAAGATTGCACACGGTCTTTGAAAAAAAACTCGGCAAATTTAATGTCCGACATTTGCAGTCTTTTTCCAAAGGCCGATATTTTTTTTGTGCGTTTTTGTGTTTTTTTTTGTGTGTTACACACACACACTCACACACACACACAAAAACACATAGGTCTTTGGATAAAGACTGCAAATGTCCGACATTTGCCGAGCGAGTCTTTTTTCAAAGACCGTATGCAATCTTTATGGCCGTACTGTATGCTGGTGCAAGAAGGAAATTTGAGTTTACTAGCGAGGAGGATAAACCACATAAACCATATTGACCGGCGTCCTGACCGCGTGACATTTACCTAATGCCAACACATTCCGATTTAACAACTTTGTAATACTGACGGTATTTAATACCAAAGTAATAAAATGAACTTCGCGTTGACGACTTCACTAATATACTTAGTATAAGACCAGTCCGTAAGGGTGCCTTTCCACCAGAGATGTGCTACACTATGTTGCTATGGACGTGTCTGACATCCACCAATCATGTTCATTGCTTAATATAGTGTGCAGGCACACGTGTTACATAGACTTTTTGTAAAATATTGTATCTTTTGTTACTTTGTACTGCAAATTATGAAATAAAAATTATCTTATCTTATAGCACGGAAACGGATTCAACTAAGCTATGATTTTTATATGGAAAGATGCGTACCCTGGATGCCGTCTACGGATGCGTGCTATGGATGGTCGCGAGTCGTGTAACAATGTCCCCCCTCACCGCGCTGCCGCTCCACGCGCCCCTGTCGATACATCGCATAGCTTGAGCTGCCCTTCTTCGCACAGCTGCCTCGCGGCTACTCATCTACATAGCGCATCTTCCTCGCACAGCTACATAGCTTAGCATTGGTGGAAACGGTCACACAGTTTCGTAGCGTAGCTTTCACGTCTTCGCAGCATGGCTGCATAGCACATCTGTGGTGGAAAGGCACCCTAAGACTGTCTATCTGCTGGGCTGTCTAACAAGAACCGTAACAGATAGACATCTGTAATTTATAGGTACATATGAGTATTAACGACCGCTTTAGCCTAGTTGGTAGTGACCCTGCCTACGAAGCAAGAGGTTCTGGGTTCAAATCCCAGTAAGGGCATTTATTTGTGTGATGAGCACGAATATTTGTTCCTGAGTTATGGATGTTTTCTATGTATTTAAGTGTTTATTTATCTATATAAGTATGTTTATCGTCGTCTAGTACCCATAGTACAAGCTTTGCTTAGTTTGGGACTAGGTCGATTTGTGTAAGATTGTCCCCTAATATTTATTTCATTTTTTTTATTTTTATTTCCCATTGCAGCTACAACAAATAATATAGCGCATATTTCGATATACCTACCGTCGAACCCTCGGTGCGCAAGTCCTATCTGTACTGCCTGAATGTAGTACTGTTACTGTCCCATCGGCCGTCGGTTCTACGAGCAATGTGCCCACTGCCACTTAAGAGTATTTAAATATGCGTCCCACAGCAGGGCAGGGAGGCCTCTCAGAATGAGATGAATGAGTCTACACAACATTAAAATTCCCGAGTTTACCAGCAAATATGACGCTGTAAGCATTCAAATTGTCCGAAAGTCATTAAAGGTAACCGTGGCCAACCTACATCCCGAAGAAAATATGTCTAAGTTTCTACAGACACTAACATTTAGGCCCCGCCGTTTGCCGTGATATTTACAATAACTGGCATGATACCAACAAATAATATCTGCTCCAGTTGTTGTGCCGCTTCCGAAGAAATGTCAATAGATTTAATGAGAAATTATTTAAAAGCGAAAAAGTTTTTCGGGTGCGCCGGTGGGATTCGAACCCACGTCTCCTGGGTATGCGCCCCAACGGGTGTTCTACCAATTGAACCACGTCGCATCCAACCGACTCCCCCGAAATTCTTAATCGCTTACATACGCCAACAGTGGCGTGTGGTAACATCCATCGCAACTATTAGAAGCTACGACTCCTACGTTCCAAATTACATTGGAAATGCGTAAGAAATGATGTACCACATCTATTTATTCAAATATTATTTTTATTTTATTAGCAGTACGGCTGCTCACCGAATCTAAGATTATTAAAAAGCGAAAAAGTTTTTCGGGTGCGCCGGTGGGATTCGAGCGCATAGCGAGCCGTTGGGGCGCATACCCAGGAGACGTGGGTTCGAATCCCACCGGCGCACCCGAAAAACTTTTTCGCTTTTAAATAATCTTAGATTCGGTGAGCAGCCGTACTGCTAATAAAATAAAAATAATATTTTAATGAGAAATGTTTGAAAGTCATTTACCTATAGTCAACGTCCGTTAAGAAGTAAATCCTAACACATTGCACAATCATGAAGTTTCTGAATAATTGACAATGTGACCCATAGGAGAAAAATGCTATACTTTACTGTTATGTCACGCGCAACAAGTATGTATAGTTCCCTATAGGCGGCAGCACTAATGCGACAGAAGAGACACTATGCGGACAGTAAAAGGAACTTATCAGGGTAAAACAGTCAAATTGATGGCACCAGTTGGCAGCACCGTCTTTGTGCATGTTCCCCATAGCATTTATTTTTGTATGGTTGACATTGCCAATATTCAGAAACTTCATAGTTCTGCAATGTGTCAGGATTTACTTAATTTATAATTGGTATTGATATGGTATAAGACTACATAGATTTAGTATTAGAAGAATTAATTATGTCCAAATTACACAGCTAAACATAGTTTGTCTAGCAAGTAAATTATACGTAAGTGAATAAACTACATAATTGTTTTATGATGTAGGTATTTCTGGAATGTAGGCAATTCCCAATTTGCTTCGCTTGTTTTTTAAGATTTTCCGCCCTCGTATAATAAATAACAATTCTCATAGCTATGATCCTTAAGAAATATGTCTGCTAAGTTTCAAGTCTCTAGTTCTAGTTATCTAGGCTGTGTATTGTTTGTCTCTTAGCCAGTAACTTTACTTTGACAGTTTATCATAAACAGAACTTCAGAGCGTAAGTTTACCTTTTATTTTCAGAGATATCCATACTAATATTATAAACCGATTTAGACGAAAGGTGTAGAGATGGTTTGAGTCCCGGAAAAGGAGAAATGATAGTTTAAGAATGATAGGCAAGGAAAATTGTATAGTTCCCGCGGGATACCGATAAATGAATTCTTCGCAGACGGAATAGAATATAAGTAAGATTGTATAGGAAACGATACAGTTAATGAATACAAGCGACTCGCTCTACAGCAACTAGCGCAGTGTGTCGCGACAGAATTACAATTCTGTACGGCATTATCGTTGCAGTTGACATTTAAGTCTCTTTGAAGTAATAGATTCAGAGAAATATCTCGTTAGGAATGCAGTGAACAAAACCGGGGTGTATTCTAATTTGCGAGTGCCTACATACGATTTAAGTTGAATTAGGTTTCATGCAAAAATCGTTAAGCAGTAAACCAAGTATTTGCCACAGAAGAAACTTTCAAGTTTTTTATAAAAAAACACTAAGGTATACCTACAATACCAATGCTCGACACCTCAACGCCCAGTAGATGATACCCATCTTAAGCATTGAACTTGCAAATTGGTGTCTTGAGTTCGAATCCCGACGAGACCTAACGTAGTAGTAATCTTCATAATTATTTTTTGCATTTATTTAGTTTTTAAGTTTCATAAAACAGAAAACTACATTAAATACAAAATGCTAGTGAAGCTCGGTTGCCCAGGTACTAAGAAGTTATTATTTAATTCGTAATTTCAAAAGGAATTCATAGAGCTTTTATTTGTTTTCTAGCACGCCTAGCGCAAACATTTAAGATTAAGATCTCATAGCTAATACAAGTTGAATCATCGACTTCTCTATATTTGTCTCTCACTAACTAACTGGGTATGAAAGAGACGTTATAATAAATTGACGAGTAATGCTGTATCGAATAGGGTGGAGCGTGATAGGTCGTGCTGCGTGCGCGCAGGCGCGGCGCGTTATCGGCCAATCGTTGATCAGATCGTGGAATAGTGAGAAGATTGATTGTGGTAAACTAACGCGTCGTGATGATTTTTATAAGTATAGTTTATCTGTATGCAAAACCGACGGACTCATCATCATTATCATCAGCCTATGCTCGTCCACTGCTGAACATAGGCCTCCCAAGGCTCGCTAAACAGATCGGTCCCGCGCCATCCACGCGATCAACAACCATCATCAACGCGATCCCGCAACCTTAACCAGGTCGTCTCTCGATCTTGTTGGAGGCCTACCTACACGCCTAGCTGGAGGGTCGTCGGTAGTGGAAGCCGGAACGCCTCCGGAGATTCTTAGCACCCCCTGCCCCGCCGTTATCTAGGCCGCTACCATGGCCTGGAATAGCGGGGCCGCCGGGGACTAGGGGCCGTTGAGATATCGACTCTGCTTCGCCTCTACAGTCATAGCATCTCAGGGGCCAGTTCCCCCCCCCCCCTAGAAAACAACCTTATATACGCCGCTGGCTACAAATAGGATTAAAATAGTACGCTTACCTCACAAGTATCGCACGCTCGTCCCGTGACATGCAGTCTGCACCGACATTGGCCCGTTCGGATGTCGCAGGCGTTGCTCTCCGCGCCAAGCGACGAACAGTTACACCCTGCAACAAGTTCGCGAACGTGTTACACGATGTCAAAGTAATTTATTGGATGCTATTATAAGGTTCATCAACGAGATGCACGGATGATCTGGTAAAAGCTGCAGCTGCATGGTGCATGATAGATGCAAGCCGCTTCCAACGGTAATAATTATTGGATATCAAGGAGGGAGGCCTATGTCCAGCAGTGGACGTGGATGGTGATGATGATTGTGTTGCTTAACTTCGAACTCTGATAAATCCACCCAGAGATATAAGATTTTGGTATTAAAATTTATTTATTTATTTATTCATAAAGTTCATATAAGATACAAAATATAAGCATGAAATAATCTTATGTCTAGTAAGTAAATTAAGTTTAGTCTAAGCTAGGTTACAAGTGTAACCTGTGTTATAGACAAAAGGAATCTAAAGAATTATAATACAACTCGATACACAATATCTTAAAACATAATACTTAGTTGGTAATTAAACAATAATAATGTAATCAAGTATCAAATAACAAAATAAACAAAGAACAATCGGCTACACAAAAGAAAAGTTAAATAAGGGTTCATTCGGCCAAAAGAGTCGTCGCAGCCCTGTAGTTTGACCTATCTATGGCTCTGAAACAGAGGGTCGCGGGTTCAAAGCCGGGCTTGCACCAATGACTTTTTAAAAATTGATGTTTGAAATGCCAGTGAAGGAAAATATAGCAAGGAATCCAGCACACGCCTGCGAAGAAATTCAGTGGTGTGTGTGAAGTTCCCAATCTGTACTGGGCTCGCGTGGCAAGCGCCCTAGCCCTCTCATTCTGGAGTCTCTCATTCAATTCAGAGGTGCGAGCCCGAGCTCGAACCCACGACCCTCTGCTTGAGAGGCCATTAGTCAAATCACTAGGCTGCCACGACTATTTGGTAAACTCAAGTAGAAATTAATTAAATTTCCAAAGCTATGCCGCTTGCACTTATAGCTAAAATGTCTGTTATACGGTTATACGCATACACATGGATGTCTGTATGTATATACCAACTTGATATAACCGTTACATTGTTAAAAACATCATTATCGGAATAGTTACTTGAGTAAAACATAAAATTCACCGTGTACAAATTTATCGCGAAAGCCAATATCAATTTGCCCACTCCGCTAAAAGCATGCTAATCTCTCTTAGCGACTCCTAAACGGGTGTGTACGTTATACAAAACCATTCATGTTATCTAATTTACTGTTACAATGTAGCTGCGGTAAAGTTACCAATATTTGCATAAATGAGATAAATAAATATACAATACATATTTCCATTTGATTCTCACCTACAACGGCTACAACCTCGTACCTACTATTATAAAGACTAGCTGCCCGCCTCTGCTCGGCTTACCATGGGTGCATTTTACGTATAAAAAAAATTTCTTTTACGAACTTTTAATACTTAGTCTCAATACTTACTAATATACACCATGCGATCCCGCAGAAAAACAATTAAAATCTAGACTGAGTTAATCCCAGTAGGCAAAATTACCCTCCAGGCCCAAAGCAACCGAACTTTACGGTATCTAGAAATACCTAAGTCACTCCGGCCACTCTTATCAAACTATTAATGCACTACAAGCCATATAAGTTGCTGATTGGCATTGGTTAATCTAGGCGAAACACGCGAAATTATGCTCGCAGATAATAAAAACATGTTAAACTCCTTTTAGTGCGTGTTCCAAGTAATTATGGTAAAAGCTTTTGGTTATGTTGATAACGTTATGATAAACATGTTGGTACTAGTTGTAGAGTTAATTAGTAGTGATAGAATCGAATTTGTTAAGATAAAACTTCTGTTATGGTCTGGATATCTTCACGAGAACTTGCTGCAAGTTGCACCTACCTATTCTTTTTTTTACTAATACCTAATGCGCTGAAATGTATTCGGAGTAAGAAGCTAATTCATTTTTAATGATTGGTTAAATTGGGGAAAATTCACAGAAACTCACAAAACATTTTGGAAAAATACCTATGTTACAGCAATTTTTTTTCGCAAATCGGGTGATTATGTCAAATGGTAATTTTTTTCATTTCTTAAAACGATCTAACTTATCTATTTAAAAAAATAAATTACAATGACTAGAATATAGGTAAGTGTTATTACGGAAAGAAAATAGATGATTAAGAGCTTCTGGTTTGAGCTATCATAGTACCTACAGTGGACATTTATTATTATCTATACTAATATATAAAGCTGAAGAGTTTGTTTGTTTGTTTGTTTGAACGCGCTAATCTCAGGAACTACTGCTCCGATTTGAAAAATTCTTTCTGTGTTAGATAGCCCATTTATCGAGGAAGGCTATAGGCTATATATTATCACGCTAACACCAATAGGAGCGGAGCGGAGCGGAAGAATGTTTCCAAATTGGGGGTTTTTGAAATAAAACTTCTATATCTCGGGAACTACTGATCCGATTTGAAAAATTCTTTCAGTGTTAGATAGCCCAGTTAGATAGGGCGGGTTGGGGGCGGTTTGAGAGCGGGTTGGGGGCGGGTTAGGAGCGGGTTGGGGGCGGGTTAAGAGCGAGTTGGGGGCGGATTGGGGGCGGGTTGGGAGTGGGTCGGGGGCGGGTTGGGGGCGGGGTGAGAGCGAATTGGGGGCGGGTTGGGAGCGGGTGGGGGGGCGAGTTGGGAGCGGGTTGGGGGCTGGTTGGGAGCGGGTTGAGAGCGAGTTGGGGCGGGTTGGGGGCTGTTTGGGGTCGGGTTAGGAGCGGGTTGGGGGCGGATTGGGAGCGGGTTGGTTTATTATGAAGTTTCACTTCTTCCGGAAGGATCTAAGGAGAGCCATAATTGATGAAAAAGCAAATTGGATAAAAAATAAGCTGCCCAAATTACTAATTCCACGGGGACGGAGTCGCGGGCAAAAGCTAGTAACTGATATTTTTAGTTTAGAGTACGCTAGCTAGGAAAATTACGATGTTGATATGAAGGTATGTACGGTAACAGCGAAAAAGAAGTGACAATAAAAACCGGTCAAGAGCGTGTCGGACACGCCCAAGATAGGGTTCCGTAGCAGTCTCTGAGCTTAGCCGCGGACGGACAGACAGACAGACAGACAGACAGACAGACAGACGGACAGACATGGCGAAACTATAAGGGTTCCTAGTTGACTACGGAACCCTAAAAAGTACAGCCAAGAAAATAGAAACCGGTGTTCTTGCACCTCCACGCTTAAAAAAAAGCTTAAAACGTCCGTCAACTCCATTTCTTCACACTCAAATTAATACATGCAAAAAATAAACTAACTATATACGTCTTCCTCTTGAAGCTAGCGTCAGCAATAATCTAATAACAACTGGGTCAGACGTCCGTCAGTCTGTCCGTCAATCACGCAGCTCGGAAACAGTGCGTCCGTTTATATTAACACTATGTCAACAACTTTGTTTACAAGTAAACTTATTAAGACGCCTCATCAAGGCTTTCATAAAGCTTTTGCAAAATTTACATTGTTTTTGGGCAAGTTAGAGGAAAGTGTCATATTGCTAACTATCTGGCGTTTGCCCGTGACTTCGTCCGCGCATAATTCAAATTAGTGGTGTATGTTTCATTCAATAAAAAAATTGTGTATGTGAAGTTCCAAATCCGCACTGGGCCCGTGTCGGAACTACGTCACAAGCCCTATCATTTTGAGAGGAGCCCTGTTCCCTGTAGTGGGACGTATATTATACTTTATACTAGCTGGCCCGGCAAACGTTGTATTGCCATATCAATTAGGATCCGCCCCGGCTTCGCACGGGTGCAACTATATTATGCATGTATTATATATCCCCCTTTAATACCCTCCCCCCCACCCCACCGCACCCCGCATTGTATACATCCTGGCGTTCGCCGCTCTCTTGCAACTGGCCTTCGCCGCTCTCTTGCAATAATTTGCAATAAAATATTATAACTATAAATTGAGATGTAAGCTATCCTATCTCTCAAGTTGGATCAAACTGCACACGGTGTGCAAATTTTATTAAAATCGGTTAAGTAGTTTAGGAGTCCATCGCGGACAAACAACGTGACACGCAATTTATATATATCAAGATATGCTGGAGTGATTTTGATGATGATTATAATAATAATAATACTTAATAATAATAATTTATTGAATAATGAGCCACACATGAACATAACATTAAGTGCAAAAACCTTATGTACAGTACTATCTTAGAATTAATTACTTAATTAATTAAGAACTAAATTAAGGCATTAAGTAGGCTTGTTATAAGACATCAAGGTAGATCCTCTGACCTTCTTGCTAAGATAACCAGTGTTATGAAGATCAGCGGTAATAGATTGATGATTGAATGACTAGCAAAAACAACGCCATTTTCATACAACATTGTAAGACTGTCTCTTTATTTTAGCTTGTTATTTGTAATAAAACAAGTAATACTGATACCATTTGTTATCAGAATTTACTTGGAATTGCTCCAGATTGGTAACATGGAGCAAACAATGACGTATTGTGCCGAGCCCTCGTTGGCCAACAAGCTGCGCCTGCGTCGCTAATGAAGATAAATAGAATCGATTGGAAATCGGGCTTGTTTTAAACGTATGCATATTATTATAGTTTAGTTTAGCTACTTTAGCTTTATTTAATAGAGCCGTTGCTCCCGGCTCCGTCTGCGAAGATTTCGTATATCGCTATCCCTCGGGAACTATTCAATTTTCCAGGATAAAAACTATCCTTTATGTCAATCCAGGTTATAAACTATCTGTGTGCCCAATTTCATCAGATTCCATTGAACCGTTTTAGCGTGAAAGAGTAAAAAACATCTACACATCCATCCATACAAACGTTCACGTTTATAATATTATTAGTAAGATATTATTAAGTCATTAAAAAAATACAATACAATACAATACGATAAAATACAATGACTCTTTATTGTACACCACAAAGAAAACAATACAGAAAAATAAGTACAGAAATACATAGGTAATTTAAATAAATTGTCTAGTTAGGTGAATAAAATTAGTATTTCTATCTCACAAATAGTTAATAGTGCACAATATAAAACACTATTAGCTTGTTTTAATTAGTCAAAATCAAAATCAAAATCAAAACGTTTATTCTGCAAATAGGCCGCAAAGGGCTCTTTTACAAGTCACTTTTTTTAAACTACCAGCGCTTTCGTAAGGACCATTATTGCCAAGAAGAATGCGCCGCAAGAAACTTGGCAAGAAGTCATCTTTTCAAATTAAAATATAATAAAGTACAAACTAAAAAACCATACAAATATAGAATTAAATAAAAAATAATAATTATTATATAAAAAAACAATACAGGGATGTATTGGGTCCCTTAGTTAAAAAAAAAAAACTAAAACTATACCTACATCTTAACTAACTATATCTATGTTCAGTGGAAGTGTAGAATGCTTCCACCGTCAAAAAAATAAAAAAAACCGGCCAAGAGCGTGTCGGACACGCACAAGGTAGGGTTCCGTAGCCATTACAAATAAATCAAGTAATATTTTTCTAAGGATTTCGTATGTGTAATCATCCAAGTTTACGTATGTTTTATACCTTAGGCTACTATTTACTCTTAAACTACAAATAATTTCCAAGCAATCTTAGCCGCTATAATTTTCCTAGTAAATTTGATATATTTACTACCATTCTGAATTTTTTCAAATTTTTCCACCTAACAGTTTAGATTTTAAAGGGGGGGAACGCTCGATTTTAATGACAATTTTCGCTTTAAAGTTGAATTTTTCGCAAACAGATCACTGAATAGAAAAATCATGTTAGCAACCCCGCAATGGTTTTAAAAGACCTATCCAACGATACCCCACACTATAGGATTAGTCGAGAAAAAAAAATCACCCCCCCTTTACGTCTATGGGAGGTACCCTAAAAGAAATTATTTTTTTATTATTTATTTTACCACTTTGTTGGCGTGACTGATATGCATATTCATGCCAAATTACAGCTTTCTAGTACTAACGATCTCTGAGCTTAGCCGCGGACAGACAGACAGACAGACAGACAGACGGACAGACATGGCGAAACTATAACGGTTCCTAGTTGACTACGGAACCCAAAAAAAAGTCTTATTTAATTTGAAGTGTCCCCTTTTCGATTTAATTTCAAGTAATACGAGTATATCGAAGTTAACGTAAATAAAAAGAACACGGTGTAAGTACATAACATACCTATTGTATGTATTATTTTACGTGTACTTCCTTTTCGGCGAATTATTTTTCGCAAACTGATTCATTTGGCAAATGTTTAATTTCCCAAATGTTATTTTTTTCTGAAACTGTAAACTATTCAGGATATATTTCAGGACTATCCTATAGGTTAGGTTAGGTTAGGTTAGGTTGGGGTGCGAAGTCGGAAACCTCCTCGAGTGCCCGGGCGTTACCACTCCCTTCTATCCGAGGCGTAGGCCTCATGGGGTGGGGAAGGGTAACGCCTGGGACGGTGCACCCTGGGCAACAACGGTAAGCTAATGTATTTGTACATTATCCTACCGGTGGCTAATATCCGACTGGGGGGGGGTCAGCAATCTCCACATGTGCCTGGGCGGTAGAAGGTCATCTGCCGTCTGGGCTGCACGACCGTTACGGTTCTCCCCTGTTAACCCTGGTGGTTAAGGGGGAGAAGAGTAGCGGTTGGGCCCATGGCCTGTGGCGATTGACTGACTGGGGGGGTGGGGGTCAGCGATCTCCACATGTGCCTGGGCAATGCTATTGCAAATTGGTGCGTTGTTTGGGCTGCACGACAGTTACGGTTCTCCCCTGTTAACCCTGGAGGTTAAGGGGGAGAAGAGTAGCGGTTGGGCCCATGGCCTGTGGTGGTTTGCTGACACACTGGGGGGGTAGGGGTGGCGAGGTGAACCCGCAACTTGTTGCGGGGGATCCGAGCCTAAAGAGGACGGCGTCTCGCCCTTGGGCGGACGCTTTTTGACGGAGGCGAACTCAAACTGAGTACCTGCTCTGCCACGGCGGACAGGGAAAGGCGACGGGAAGCCTGGTGGGCGGAAGCGATCGTGCCCTCGGTACCGCTCTGCTTCCAGAGTAGGACACGAGGGCGCGGGAGCTAACGTGAGGGCACGTAACCCCGGCTTGCCGGGAACGTGGGCATCTGCGGAAGCCACGAGGAGTAAACCTCTTTAAACAATCCTTCACCAGCGGGGGAGGCCGGGGAGTGCCGAGCCCGCATTGCACGGTGTTGACAGAGGAGCCCCATCCCGGGGCGGCCAGTGGGCGTTGCGGTGACACATTTTGCTCCCGTGGCGTTCACAATGGCAAACGAGGGAATCCGTGTGGTTTTTAGTGGGTAGGCCCCTTGGGGAGAGCCCCACATACCTCCGTTTCCCCGAACGGAGACGATGCATAAGGTGCATTTTCCACACCAAAAAAAAAAATGTTAGGTTAGGTTAGGTTTGTTTTATAACAATCCTGAAAAGTTAACAGTTTCTGAAAAATAAACATTTGGGAGATTAAACATTTGCCAAATGAATCATTTTGCGAAAAGTTTTTCGCCGAAACATTAGTAAACCATTATTTTATTATATTACTAGCAACGCGCCCTGGAGCGACGACCTGGTTAAGGTTGCGGGATCGCGTTGGATGCGGATGGCACGGGACCGATCTGTTTGGCGAGCCTTGGGGGAGCAGCCGCCTTCAGCAGTGGACGTCTTTCGGCTGAAATGATGATGATGATGATGAACGCGCCCTGGTGCGGATGTTAGTTTGGGGAATGTGAAGTGAAAAAAGTGAAGTCACCACCTTTGATTTATACATAGATTTTTTATTTTTGACGTGATAACGTCTAATAAATCGATGAACGCCGGCTGCACTGTCCGTACATGTCCCGTACGAGAGAGAGCAGTGAAGGCTAGGATGTACAAGAGAGCAGCGAGCGCCAGGACCTACCTTACCTCTTTTGTCGAAGATGCACCTGAGGCCGCATAGTTTGTGAACAAATAAAAGCCCAATTTCACAAATAAAAAAATATTCGTGAAAATTTCCATGAGAATCGTAAAATGAAACTCTAATAAAAACCAACGGTGAATTATAAAACGACTTTTCCCAGAATCATGTAGCGCACGCAAATCGCGAAACGCCGCGGGCAAAGCTAGTTATATTCTACTGAATGGTTTATAACCAGGCTATTTTATGGCTAAAGTCTACAAAAGTATAGGACCTCATAAAGAACACTAACGAGGCACCGTCAGCAAGATATCAATAACGCACTATCTATTTCTTGCTTCTATAGGCATCATCAGCATTAGACGGCCAGTTAGCCTAGTTGTTAGAGAACCTGACTACGAAGCTTGAGGTCCCGGGATCGATTCCCGGTAGGGGCAGATATTTATGTGAAAACTACGAATGTTTGTGCTCGAGTCTTGGATGTTTAATTATGTATTTAAGTATGTATTTATCTATATAAGTATGTTTATCCGTTGTCTAGTACCCATAGTACAAGCTTTGCTTAATTTGGGACTAGCGTCAATTGGTGTGAATTGTCCCGTGATATTTATTTATTTACTTATTTATCATCATGTATCATCACGATGTTTTCCTTCACCGTTAAACTCTAATTTTACTCTAAATTTTAAAGCTTTACAACCTGCAAATTCAATATAGTGTGTGTGAAGTTCCCGCTCGCTCTCATTCTGAGAGGAGACCTGTGCCCTGGAGTGGGACGTATACAGGCTAAGATAACGAATCGTCGCAATGTGCTCACGCGCACTCATTCATGATCATGAATCGTGAGTTATCGCCTCCCGTCTGTCGTAACCACGAAATCGATAACTGCTCATTATCGCATGCGAGTGACCGTAGCCCGAGCCGTGAATGGTGTTGTTATCTATGACATACTAGCCTTAAGCCGCGGTTTCGCACGTGTAAAACATTAAGTCTCAGGGGCGGGGCGTGAATATTTTTGCAAGTAAAGCCGAAGCAAAAAACCTAAAAACCCCATTTATTTTCTTCTTGAAAGTGCAGTAATGTAAGAGAAGCGTTTGGTATCTTCGAAAGTTTAGTCAACGCGGGGGGAATCGGATTATTAGTACCCTTCGCCACTGAAGGTCTAGTAGTCAGTTTGAAATCCCGGGATTTCGCAAAAATTACATTAACGCTGCATACAAAACATGCTAAATTTCGGTTATTTAAAGCTTAGCGGTCAAGATTTTGGTACTTTATTCCGATCTCGTGGGAAAATCAGGAAGAAGAAAAAGTAGGTAGAAGTGTGTTATTCCAGACGTCGAGCAATCCAAATACCAAATTTTATCCAATGAGTAAAGCCCGCATGCACGCACGCACATAAAAACAATCGCATTTATAATATCCATATGATTTATAATATGTATTGCCATAATTATGATTTGCCCCAAAATCTATTCGAGTTTTATTTCGCTTTTAATTAATTATGCGGGCCAACGCAATAAGAGTTAAAATGGTTTTCTTGGTTCTTTTTTATAAGTACAGCTTGGAATGACACAAAAACTCTGTAAATAACTAGCTTATGCTCGCGGCTTCGCCCTCGCGAAAGTATAATGAATACGCTAGTTCTTTTTACCACGCACGCACTTGTTTGTTAGCCCTTCACGCTAAAACGGCTGGGCGGATTAGAATCAAAGGGAAGATATATCTATAGCTAAACCGTTTAAATGAGTCCTCGTCCACGCCGTACAGGGGCTGGGGTTATGACGACTAAGGGGGCGGGAGAGGTGCGGGCGGCAGCCATACGAGACGCGCTTGCCGCCCGCACCTTTCCCGGCCCCATTTGAATTAGGACTCATTTGAACGGTTTAGCTATACTAGAGTAGATATGTGGCTGGATCTGGAATAAACATTACGATTTTTGTAGAATACCAAAATTTCAGCCGCTAAATCTAGACCCATGAAATTTTGTACAGCTGTTCGTCGCGTAAGTTTCAGGAATTCCAATGGGAATGGCAGATCTAATGGTTAACGCTAGTGAAGCGGGTAAAGGCAAACACATTTTTAGACGAGCCGTATTTCACTGATGTTTTATTAGCTGAAGGCTCAAGGCCTGCTACAAATCTGTTCGAATTGAACGCGCGCTCAACTACAAATTACTGCTATTAACACTGTTTGTTAATTACGAATGTGGGTCGGTTCATAGATCAGAAGCGTCGTGATTGGCTCCAACCTGCGAGTTCTGATAACTGTTGGGTAAACGTTGATTGCTGAAACGTTTTTTAAGGAATTTTCAGTACTTTGATGGTGTTACGTACCCATAACAGCTTTGGGCTTTGAACCACTAAATTTCATAATACCTTATTCACTAATACCCCTAATTATCAAATTACCACGGGCTCATCACTACACAGTATAAAACAAAGTCACTTCTCGTTTGTCTGTCCCTATGTAAGTATGCTTAGATCTTTAAAACTGCGCAACGGATTTTGATGCGGTTTTTTTTAATAGATAGAGTGATTCAAGAGGAAGGTTTATATGTATAATACATGCATAATATAGTTGCACCCGTGCGAAGCCGGGGCGGGTCGCTAGTAATACCTAATATTTCAACTTTCAGTGCAGTACAAGAATAAAGTAATTACAAATAATTATCTGACAATTCCTCCAATGACTGAATCAAATATCTATTTAATCATATTTCATTGATTATTTCCAATATAAAATGATTACTTAACTAACATATGGTTGTTTTTCAGAAACACACAATGTCAATAAGGTCAAGTTTTTTGGTTTATCAGGCAAATGAAGGGCCTTGGCGTGACATGTCGGTATTGCTTACGAAAAACATCTGGAGTAATCAGTGAATGAAATAAAATTATGAATGAGTATGATAACCGTTAAAGCACATTTTGATATGACACTATTATACTATGGGAGTTAGGAGAGGGTGGGGTGTGACAAGTATTATCTCATCATCATTCAACATTAACATGGCGGTAATGTAACATGCCTCATCATGGTCATCCCAGCCTATAAACGTCTTAAGAATTATAATTTTAAAAGGATCACAGATTTAGCTAAATTGCAGCATGCCAAAATACAGTTGTGTTTGCTGTATACTTGGATCAGCAAAAAGCGCAATAGTAGATACATTACTACAGAGGCCGGGAAGTAATGGGTTGCCGGCTAAGTAGGTTTGACATGATACGAGGCCGGCAACCCCTGTTCCGGCCGAGGCTTGTATAGTGCTTTTCTCAAACATGCAATGAAATAAATAAAAAAAATTCAAGCAACAATTTAAATATATATATATATATATATCAGGGGACAATTCACACCAATTGACCTAGTCCCAAAGTAAGCTAAACAAAGCTTGTGTTATGGGTACTAAGCAACGGATAAACATACTTCTATAGATTATATAGATACATACTTAAATACATATTAAAAACCCAAGACCCGAGAACAAACATTTGTATTTTTCATACAAATATCTGCCCCGACACGGGAATCGAACCCGGGACCTCAAGCTTCGTAGTCAGGTTCTCTAACCACTAGGCCATCTGGACGTCAAATTACTATTGCTTATATTTTTTTAATAGCTGAATACCATGATGCCATAGACTTATAAACGTCCTGATGCTGTGTCACATAAAACAATAGACGATAGCTTTCCCGGCCTAGGCCTGCAATTCTGTATGAAAATCCATTACATAGCACTCGTCTAACCGCGCCCGCAACGTGATACGTCCCGGCCTATTATTTTTAACGTAAGGTTAACATTTCATTGCAGCCTTGAGAAAAGGAATTTTACTGTTGTTTTGGTAGAATGCACGATAGGATCGCAAAAAACTTTCGTAATGTAATAACACCGTTTTTTTTTTGATACATAAAATACACGTAGAGTTCAAACTATTTAGACAACCTGACCTGACTGACCAGCAAAACCGGCATTCCCCAATTTAAAATTTCACCATCACTCACTATTAACCTTTTATTCAGCAATAAAATTCTAATCTATGGCTAAATTATTTTAAAACCTCACTTTATAATACCAGCCAATGGTAAACGTGGTCTTTATCAATTCATAGGTTTTACTAGTTGTAAAAGCGTCGTAAAATTGGGAAGGCAAACGCTTACCTACCACTTTGGTTTTATGGTGAAATTTACTAGATTACATAAATGTAAAATTACTATAATAATTGGAAATATTTTGTACATGCGTCATAAAATGTTTATGATATTACCGCTCTACATACAGCACAGCACGACTACGAGTATGAGCGACCGGCGGCGAGGCGATTGACTTTCTAATACATTGCTTGTGCTTCCAACAAACTGGTATGCGGTCCACATCTCGAACGCGAAATGAAAAGAAAAGTGTGTCAAACTTCCTCTTTTTAAAGCTTTTGTACGTTTACCGAACTTGGTTTACCCGCAAAGACTAAGTACTAAGAAATGACACCAAAGTTACCGAAGGAAGCAAGCACCAAATTTCAAGTTTACCCGACCACCGAAATGCCAAAACTTGCTTGCAAGAATGCCAATTGTTCGAGCGAAGCGTCCCTGTTTTTAACCGACTTCAAAAAAAGGAGGAGGTTCTCAATTCGGTTGTATGTTCTTTTTTTTTTTTTTTAACGTGTGTTACCTCAGAACTCCGTCCTTAATGAACCGATTTGGAAAATTTTTTCGTTGTTTGAAAGCATATGCTTCAAGGTTGGTCCCATTGTTACCAAAATCCAGTTCTGATGATGGGATCCATGAGGAATTGAAGAAACTCCTCAAAAATTCAAGAGAAACGTATAGCGATTTTAGTATTTTCGGTGACAAATCGAGCATTTACATTCAGAAAGTATCATGGAACTCTGTAATAAAACGACACAACCCCGTCGAGCATTAAAAATAGAATTTTCAACATAAACTTATTTCGAAGTCAAACTGATGATTTTAACCTACGCATCTATTTTAAACAGAAACAACTAAAAAGCAAAAAATAAAAAATTTTAAATAAAAAATTAAACCTCCTTCAAAAAACATCCAAAAAACTATGAAATAATAATTGAACCAAACCGACCACAATAAGCATGAAAATATCTTTCTTCTAATCTGTTCGAAGTCGGTGCCTCAGCACAAGCCAGCAGGAGTGTGAAAGCCCTATAGATAGTAGGTATGTAGGTAAGTTAGATTACTAGGTCCACTCCTGCTGCTGGCTCGAGCTGAGGCACCGACTTCGAACAGATTAGAAGAAAGATATTTTCATGCTTATTGTGGTCGGTTTGGTTCAATTATTATTTCATAGTTTTTTGGATGTTTTTTGAAGGAGGTTTAATTTTTTATTTAAAATTTTGGCTTGCACAAAAATGTTTTCGTATGTAAGGTGGACATCAGACTGTTCTCTACAGATTATTTAAAAGCGAAAAAGTTTTTCGGGTGCGCCGGCGGGATTCGAACCCACGTCTCCCATATGCGCCCCAACGGGTGTTCTACCAATTGAACCACGTCGCATCCAACCGACTCCCCCGAAATTCTTAATCGCTTATATACGCCAACAGTGGCGTGTGGTAACATCCATCGCAACTATTAGAAGCTACGACTCCTACGTTCCAAATTACATTGGAAATGCGTAAGAAATGATGTACCACATCTATTTATTCAAATATTATTTATTTTATTAGCAGTACGCCACTGTTGGCGTATGTAAGCGATTAAGAATTTCGGGGGAGTCGGTTGGATGCGACGTGGTTCAATTGGTAGAACACCCGTTGGGGCGCATACCCGAGAGACGTGGGTTCGAATCCCGCCGGTGCACCCGAAAAACTTTTTCGCTGTTAAATAATCTTAGATTCGGTGAGCAGCCGTACTGCTAATAAAATAAATAATATTTGTTCTCTACAGGTCGCATTTCTCAACTGATTCTCGTGAATTTTTGTGAGCAGGTTAATTAAATGGACTTTATTGATTTTTCAGTTCTTGGGTGACTTTTTTCAAAATGAAAGCTGTGGAGGTTAAAATCGTGAGAAATATCATATTTCAGCCATTTTCCGAGATTTACAGCACACAAAGCCATAGAAAACCAACAAAAAAAAAAGTAATAAAAACTTATAACAAAGTTAATATTAGGCCGCTCTGGATTGAAAAATGCAGATGTCATCATAACTATGTCATTTTGTCATTTTGAGATAACGGCGTTAATTTAATTCGAAATCCTTTTCAAAGCGCTATTAAGCTCACAGTTGTCACAATTTATTAACTGTCAGATGATAATTGACATGAATATGCAATTCCTAGCAGCACAAAATGTTTTAAGTGTCAATTAAACTAAACTATTTTTACCTGGACTCTTTGACAGAACACAACAAAATCACAAACATATAATCTAAACCAAACAACACACAACTCAACTCAATTCGAACGACAAATCGGCGTCATTTGTTTTTTCTTTCATAAATTTTAATGGCGACTACGAATGAAGATAAGCCAGTTACATTTATTAACGTAGAATATAATAAAGGTTTTATAACAAAATTATAATGCGACGAAGACGAAGGAACTCTTTTATAACCCAGTTTGTAAATTTAATTATGCGAATGAATAAATAAGTACTGTATACTTTTGATTCCTTTTCGTAAGAAATGTGTTATTATAATATTATTATAAGGCATGAATAAACCTGTTTTTTTGTTTGTATTTGATGGCCTAGTGGTTAGAGAACCTGACTATGAAGCTTGAGGTCCCGGGTTCGATTCCCGTGTCGGGGCAGATATTTGTATGAAAAATACGAATGTTTGTTCTCGGGTCTTGGATGTTTAATATGTATTTAAGTATGTATCTATCTATATAAGTATGTTTATCCGTTGCCTAGTACCCATAACACAAGCTTGCCTAGCTTACTTTGGGACTAGGTCAATTGCTGTGAATTGTCCCGTGATATTTATTTTTATTTTTATTTTATTTAAACATTTCCTTACTGTATTACCTCCAATTCTAGACAACTTTTGAACTTATGTTTAACATAATGTCAGTTCACTGAAAACTGTTATTTTATACCTAAGACGTATTGAAGTCTTTTATGACAACGACAACAATGGAATAAATAAATAATAAATAAATATTAGGGGAAATTCTTACACAAATCGACCTAGTCCCAAACTAAGCAAAGCTTGTACTATGGGTACTAGACGACGATAAACATACTTATATAGATAAATAAATACTTAAATACATAGAAAACATCCATAACTCAGGAACAAATATTCGTGCTCAAAGTGCTCATCACACAAATAAATTCCGTTACCGGGATTCGAACCCAGGACCTCTTGCTTCGTAGGCAGCGTCACTACCAACTAGGCTAAAGCGGTCGTTAAAATGAGGATCTGTCGTGTCATTTCAATTTTGTGTGACTATCATTGTTAGGTACGGTCAGCTGCCGACAAAAAAGTACCCCCCAGAGTGGTTACCGCCGTTACAAGGGATACCTATCCCTATTGTCCCCATTGTGGGTTGTCTAGCACCCATAACACAAGCTTTGCTTAGCTTACTTTGGGGCTAGGTCAATTGGTGTGAATTGTCCCGTGATATTTATTTATTATTTATTTATTTATTTACCTATTCTCAGCAGCTGACTGTACGTGCACGGCAAACTTGGGCAACTTAATTCAAGCAACACCCCAATTACCGATCTAACTCGTGAAAGTTATTAGCGTAGTGCTCAAGAGTGGCTAGTTCGCTCCAGATAGCCTGACCCCGGTACAAAGAAAGTGGTGCCGTTGAAACACCCTATGGATAAAGCGGTGTCCATACTGATGTCAAAAATGCATGATGCTGAACTAGCCGTGGTGTGGTAGCCTGGTGGTTTGACCTATGGGCTATCAAGCCGGTCGTGGGTTTGAACCGGGCTCGCACCTGTGAGTTTTTCGGAAGTTATGTACGAATTTACCACGAGCTTTACGCTGAAGGGAAGTATCGTGAAGAAACCTGAATACACATGCGAAGTAATTCAGCGGTGTGTGTGAAGTTCCCAATTCGCACTGGGCCCGCGTGGGAACTACGGCCTAAGTCCTCTGATTGTGAGGCTATAACAACAAATACTAAAGAACACAATAAAACAAATATTTAAGGGGGCTCACATGCAACAAACGTGATTTTTTTTGCGGTTTTTACAGATAATGGTACGGAACCCTTCGTGCGCGAGTCCGACTCGCACTTGGCCGGTTTTTTATAACTAAAACGTAGAGGTGCAGACTCATTAAACCAATTTTTTTTTTAATTTTAGATTAGTAGTTAAAACAATGGGGTAGGGGAGACCGGGTACAAAAGTAACAGCGGGTCGAAAGTAGCAAAGGCTCTGTAGTTTTATCCAATAGTCGAAACACCTCTTCGCTACAGTCATATGACAGTCGATTCCACCCCTCTTACTTGCATCCAGCCGCTGTCGGTGCTCCGCGCTGCTACTTTGAGCTAGAGGACAAAACGTGATTTCACGAACTAAAAATAACTTTCTTGACTTTCATTCATGTCACGTTTTCATATTATTAAAAGAATGATTTTTAAATGAATATTTGTATAGTCATTCTTGATTAAATGGATTACACGGTGTTTGAGTTCGTTTGTGTCAATCGCGTTCCACTTCAAGGCTAGCTTTAATTTTTTGACAAAAGTGTGGCAGGGTACAAAAGTAACATAGACAGATATGATGATGAAAACTATGTGTGTCCGAAACAAACACTGTTACCAAATACTTAGTATGCATAGAAAAAATAATTCTCACGCCAAAAAAACATGCCATTTCCTAGACTGACAATAAATGCTAACAAAATGTTATTTTTTTGATTATTTTCATAAAAAAAATACTTTTTCAATATTTTCATATACTTATAAAGTGCCAATATTTTATATTTTGCTCATTCAATGTTTTCTGATACGTAACTTATTAATTTAATACTTCATCTCATATTTAAAAATACTTCTTTATCCTGTTACTTTCGGCAACGTATCGGGGTCGAAAGTAACAACAGGCGAATTTTTTTTAAGTCCCTATTTTTCACACAAAATAAGTAATAATTAGGTAAATAAAGACATCAATTTGAAGAGCATGAACGAAATTTATAGATAGCTATATTAATTTCATCAAAAATATTACGCTTAACCAGATAATGAGGTAAAAGTGCAAAATGTTAGTTTTGTCCCCGGTCTCCCCTACTTACATAACCACATACACAATTTTTTTATCAAAATAAACTGTTTTTTTTAGAAAGACAGACAGAGTGACTTTCGTATAATTATAATATTAGACGACCTGGTTAAGGTTGCGGGATCGCGTTGGATGCGGATGGCACGGGGCCGATCTGTTTGGCGAGCCTTGGGGGAGGCCTATGTTCAGCAGTGGACGTCTTTCGGCTGAAATGATAATGAATGATGAATATTAGTAAGTTAAGTATGAAGTATCTTTTTCTATTTATTTTTTTATTTTCTTCAACTTCATTTTTTTATTAAAGTAATAAAAAAATGAAGTTGAAGAAAATAAAAAAATAAATAGAAAAAGATACTTCATACTTAACTTGTAAAAGTTGGCCTAGTAGCGCCATCTCTTGGTCCAGGTGAGCGGGTAGCTCCGAAGGAGTGTTGAAGTCTCTCGGTAGAGGGCATTAACATAGATGCGCTTTATCACTGCCTAATGTGATTATAACAGACTGAAGTGTACGATGTATGGGAAAGACTCGTCGCTAACTTCTAGACCAGTGATGGTGTAGGGGTAAGCACGCAGCACGGAACGCTGAGGACCTGGGTTCGATTCCCAGCATTGGTCTTTTTTCTGGGGTTTTTTCTGTGCATCTATATTTCAGTTTGTATTTAGTTTGAAATATTAGTAAGTAAAGGAAGTAAGGATCTAACGGACCGTCGTGTGCGCACCTTTACAGTGCAGCTGCGCGCGCGGTCAGTAATTATCACGCATTTTGCACCCGACACTGTTTACACAGCAGACTGTTATTTAGGTTTAGCTGTCTAACTATAGGGTATGAATAAACTTCAGACGCAGTCTCCCAATAGTGCGGCAATGAAACCATAGCTTGTGATTTGAAACATTTCTTAGAATAAAGTGACACTTGGTGTTTTGAGCGCGCATTTCGAGGAAGTTTTAAGTTTGCGGCGTCCAAGTGCTGGAATGATATTCCTCCCCCTATCCAAGGAGCGTCTAGTAGGACCACCTTCAAGCGCAAGCTGAAGGATCACTTATTAACGCTCCAAAAATCCTACCTATAAAACCAGCACTTGATATGCCAACCTGTTGTTTTACAGGGTTATGTTTTCGCAGTTTACTTTTTCTTTATTGTATTTATTTATTTACATATTATGCTACGCAATAATAAATCTAAATTATTTGTTAATTCATTATCATTTTATTAATTTATCTTTTTATTAAGTAGTTTATATAGTATATTTGTGTATCGTTCCGTGAGTCACAGACGGTTCTGGCAGAAATTCAGCGCTGCAGGCGTCTAACGCCTCAGCATAATGCTGAGTCAGCGACCGTTTCACTTTTGCATGGACACACATGCAGATCTGTGTATTTATTACTTCGTTGTTTTGTGAACCTTGTTTATTTGTTTGAATTTGTGTGTACTTTCTTGTATTTGTGTGTCTTGTAAAAGTGAATAAATGTCTTCTTTCTTTCTTTCTTTCTTTTGAAATGATCGCCAGTGCCCATGAATACTTACAACTTGAGGAGAGTCGCTGATCTGTTGCCGGCCTTTAACGGATGTACAAACCCTTCTTATGAAAGCCCCGATGTCATATTGGCTTATAAAAGTATGTGCGACATTTTCGTATTTTTTCCCAAACACCGAAATGTTTTTCGAGCTGTATAAGGCCCATACAACACGGGCGGTTCTCCCGCCGCGGGAAACCGCTTCTGAACCGCCACTAGACACAACTTTATATGGAAGTTGTATGGTGCAAACTACACTGCGCAGCTCCGTCGAGCGGTTTCCCGCGGCGGGAAACCGGCCGTGTAGTATGGGCCTTATATCAATAATTTCTTTTTCACCTTCTGTAGACCGTATCGGTGGATAGATTTCAATATAGTGAGATATTTTTAGATTCGTCGTAACTGTCAGAGTGACATAAGGCATTGTATGTTTTAATATGGCGTCTGCTAAAAAAATATGTAGGGGGATTCCAACTCTCTTCCTCCCAACTCCGGTCCTAAGGCTAAATATTACACCCTGTATACACAACATAATTAAGAGAGGAAAAATCTTAACAACTAAATTTCCCGCTTCAAACGTCTGCAACTATCTGAAATAATTTTCAAATAAATCTCAGGTGTTAGTTTTACTAAGTATAACAACTATACATACAGTTGGCATATTAAGTCATGTAACAGGTTCGACGGGGTTTCTTACGCCTTGTTGAACACTTTTGTGTTTATTGTCGAAATAAGAGTAAAGGACCGAATCGCAAGCGTCGGATACTGACATGCATGACCTTGGTAAGAATCACTATGGTTTCCTGAGCCTTTGATTTCTAGGTAGATATGGTATTCTTAGAATAGTTTAATTTCTTTCATAATCGATGAGACGCTACTTTTACGCCTTTCCCACTGTCAATAAGCACACGTTTTTTCACGTACTTATTCATAAGTTAAGTCACAGAATAAGTAATAGTACTAACGTACAGAAGGATCACTCTCCAACAAAGGTCAACTTTAGGTATAAAAACTTTCCTACTCCTGCTGCGTGCACGCGAAATAAAAACTTATCGTGTGATACGAGCGTTCATATTCCGTTGGGCACCGCTGATCCGAAACCAAGGGCACAGGGTTCCCACTCGCCCATATTTGGTAGGTATATAAATCAAGAAAGATAACAGTGTGTATTAATTCAGTAAACTACCTTTAGTATGTAAGTAAGTTTTTTATAATATCGTTTAGAAGTCATTGTTTGTTGCAAAAATCACAGAAAAAAAGATGCTTAATTACGTTACGCGCGACGCGGCTAGCGTGCGAACTGAAGGCCGCGTGACAACCTACTGCCATACTCCTCCCGGGAGGAGCGCCGGCCGAACACACCTAAACTGCGGAGTGAAACCCCCCTGGTTAAGTGTAATAAAAAAGTTATTGTAATTAAAAAACCGTAGTGGCCCGGTTTGACCTACGGTCTCTCAAGAAGAGAGTCGTGGATTCGAGTCCGGGCTCGCACCTCTTGAAATTTCGGAATTAATGTGCGAAGTTACATTTGAAATTTACCATGAGCCTTTGCATTTGCACTCTGCTCACATCTGCGAAGAAATTCAATGGTGTTTTGTGAAGTTTCCAATCCGTACTGGACTCGAGTGGGACCTAAAGCCCAAGCCCTCGCTGGTGGTAAAACAGTACAGGTGAGACCAAAGAACTCTTCTTGTTTCAAACAGTATATTTTCCTAATACCAACATGCGAATTGGTTACCTATCACTGCCTAATGTGATTATAACAGACTGAAGTGTACGATGTATGGGAAAGATTCGTCGCTAACTTCTAGACCAGTGATGGTGTAGGGGTAAGCACGCAGCACGGAACGCTGAGGACCTGGGTTCGATTCCCAGCATTGGTCTTTTTTCTAGGGTTTTTTCTGTGCATCTATATTTCAGTTTGTATTTAGTTTGAAATACAGAACAGGCCTTGCCTAGTGTAGGAGCCAGTGCAATTTAAGTAATAGTATGAACATTTGGAAATAAATAAATTGAATTAAATTGAATTGCTATGCTATGACGTGCTATGGAAAGGGCTATGCTCGGAGTTTCTCTAAAAGATCGAATTCGTAACGAAGTGATCCGACAGAGAACCAAAGTTATCGACATAGCCCACCGCATTAGCACACTGAAGTGGCAATGGGCAGACCATATGTCCCGAAGAACCGATAACCGTTGGGGTAGACGAGTTCTTGAGTGGAGACCACGGATCGGCAAACGTAGCGTGGGACGTCCTCAGACTCGGTGGAGCGATGATCTTCGCAAGGCGGCTGGCTTCAGCTGGATGAGAGTGGCCGAGGATCGTGCTCAGTGGCGTGCCATGGGAGAGGCCTATGTCCAGCAGTGGACGAACATAGGCTGATGGTGATGATGAAATTGAATTGAATTGCCCTAACTTGTATGCATCCGGAAAAACATCCTTCAAATCTAAGTTCCATCGCCACCATCTCGATGCAAGGCAGTCTAAGTTACCACTCTCCTTTTTCTTCGGCACTTCCCACTTCGTACAGAGAAACTGTGTAATCAACTTCCGGCAGCAGTGTTTCCATATCACTATGACATCGGGCCTTCAAGAAAAGGGTTCATACTTCTCTTAAAGGCCGGTAACAGACCAGTGACTCCTCGAGTTGTTGAAATTCATGGGCGGTGGCGATCATTTCCCATCAGATGACCGGCTTGCTCGTTTGCCTCCCTCTCATAAAAAAGATAGTGCGTGGAGTCCCACCGCGCGGAAGAAGTGAAACTTCATAATAAAAAATAAAAAAATAAAACCAAATACAGCGCTAGCGAAACAAGTTACATAACTCGTCGCTAGATGGCGATGCTCCTCGTGCGCACGTTATTTTCAATAATTTTTCTTGATTTTTCGTAATTCTCAAAGATATGCAACACTTTTTTTTACTAAATACGTTTAAAATACTTTATTCTACGATCTACCATTAAAATAGTTTTGATTTTCACAAGTTTTCATACTAAACTACGCAATTGTTCAGGATCGCACTGACGAAGTTTTTAACATCCGTTAGTATATACACCGTGAAATTTTAGTGGTTGTTTTCCCGAAACGAGGTGATTTAGTATCGATTGTACAATCGATTTATAATTACTATTTTGACTAGAGTCAAAAATCCAATTGTGAAAAACGAAAGTCGAAAATGACCGCAAACCAATAGTAACGCTTCGTTGGTACCTAACCTATTGTACGATCGTACGCTACTTGTACACCGTGACATTTTAGTGGTTGTTTTCCCGAAACGAGGTGATTTAGTTTCGATTGTACAATCGATTTATAATTACTATTTTGACTAGAGTCAAAAATCCAATTGTAAAAAACGAAAGTAGAAAATGACCGCAAACCAATAGTAACGCTTCGTTGGTACCTAACCTATTGTACGATCGTACGCTACTTGTACCAACGAAGCGTTACTATTGGTTTGCGGTCATTTTCGACTTTCGTTTTTTACAATTGGATTTTTGACTCTAGTCAAAATAGTAATTATAAATCGATTGTACAATCGAAACTAAATCACCTCGTTTCGGGAAAACAACCACTAAAATTTCACGGTGTATACAATGCGAACGTCTCGTAAACGTCAACTTGCGTTGCGTTGCGTTGCATTCAACGCAACGCTTGTTGGAAGTCGCATTAGAAGTTTCACTTCAATAAAAAAAAGATCCGTCATCTACCTTGGTAACTAGACTTTCTTCGTACTTCAAGTGTCCTATCTACACATGGTATACCTACTGAGGCTGCGCGTGCACTCCAGGAATGCGAATCGTGACTCGCGCCGACGGAAGCGGCAGTGGGGTACTTCGTTAGTAGGGATTACCTTTACTAACACATGCGAATGCAGCTGTACTCTATTCTAACTACACTAACTGCCGTACAGTCAACAATTTGATCCCTAAGCCGCCACAGAACCTTGTCATTGTTTACGTCATTCAATAAGTAATTTATAGACAAATAAAAAATATTCACTAACATTAATTTCCAAATTTCCATAGTGGCCCAGAAATTAAATAGGCTGAGAGATGTCAATCAATATTTAATTTTATTAAGTTATTATTCAGAGAGAGATATTTATTTAGGTACACATAAAGCAAGCTAGGTAAGCATGGTCCATCGTGTATAAAAAAAAACTAAATTATTTCGTAAATATGTGACTAAACACATTGAAATAGTAATGTAGAGGGGCGGGCCATGTTATCGTAGTTTATCTCTACAAATACATTTTAAATTTATCACGAGGTAAACATCGAGATGAAACCTTCAGACACCTGTGAAGAAATTCAATGGTGTGTATAAAGTTCCCAATTCACACTGGGCTCGCGTGGGAACTACGCCCCAAGCCCTCTCATTCTGCGACGACGTCAGTGCCCTGCAGTGGGACGTATGTAGACTAGGATAATGATGGATGATGATGTGGTGCAGACATAGATATGCAACTATAACCTGTTCCGTTACTATATCTTTGACTTTATCTAGCAGTTAAAAACCACTTAATACCGACTCCGGAATGTCAGGTCGAGCTATTCTCAAAATCCGCTACAAACATTTGCCATTCCATGGAGAGATATATGACCACATTATGCTGTAGGAAATTGTCATGCGATAAAGCTGAAGCTGAAGCTTATAGGGGATAGTTTACTACCGTCTGCTGGGGCTACTCTTCGTTCCCAAGTCAAAATGCTAATCAAAGTATAAATAACTTTATTCAATTTAGGTTCCATTTCAAACATGATACCTATTCAAAAGCCGGCGCAACACATAGCACAAATGTTTCAACACATATTTGAACTCATATTTGATCACATGTGAAGCACCGGTATTTGCGCTTATTTAATAAGCAAATACCGGTGCTTCACATGTGATCAAATATGTGTTCAAATATGTGTTGAAACATTTGTGCTATGTGTGGCGCCGGGGTAATAACTCTATTTGGGTGGTAGTTCGATTTGGTACCTTAATTAACGTGCATTAAACTAATGTACAATCTGATAATTAATGCCCTCGAGTAATTTGCCATAAGGACTTGAATTATCATCAGGTCGTGCATTATTGTCATAAAAGGGAACTCTTCCAGTAACCGCTCACGTTTAATAGCAGTGCAGGCTAAGCCCTATTTTCCTCGTATAGCTATAGTATTCATTCATTACCCCGGCGCCACACATAGACAAATGTTTCAACACATATTTGAACACATATTTGATCTATGCTTGATTGTATGGTTGTTCTATTGAACAAATAAGCAAATACCGGTGCTTCACATGTGATCGAATATGTGTACAAATATGTGTTGAAAAATTTGTGCTATGTGTGGCGCCGGGGTAAGAAATATGCGCAGACGCACGATCATGAGGCGATACGATCTGCGCAAGAGACGGAAGAGGCCTGCGGGGTCAACAAAACTAATATAAGGTTTTTGTAGGCTCAGTAGGCTTTATACGAATATTTAAGAGACATTTCTCAAATGTCACATCACATCTACAGCTTATACGTTCCCTCGCTTGCCAGTGTATGCGGGTTTTCTCAACTTGTCTGCCATCACCAAAAAGCTCATGGCGAATAAATTCCGAAAAACTCAGAGGTGCGAGTCGGGATTTGAACCACGACCCTCTGCTTAAGAGGCCATAGGCCAAACCACTAGACCACCACGGCTTTTTACTACTACGGGTGGGAACTATGGCCCAAGCCCTCTCGTTCTGAGAGGAGGCCTGTGCCCTGCAGTGGGACGTATATAGGCTGGGATGATGATGATGATGACTTAATAAGTGATTTCAACAAATCCGTCCTTATTCCGTGTTATTAACATTATAAAAGCGACCTCTATGCCAAATTTCTTCACAGGGGTATTCATTTAGTCAATCTAAAATCATCTACAGAAATAGAAATATCTACACACACACACACAAACTCACACACACACACACACACACACACACACACACACACACACACACACACACACACACACACACACACACACACACACACACACACATACACTCGCACACGCATCAAACACATATACTCACTCACACGCCCATTCACACTCAAATCCACGTATTATTGCCGTTTCACTAATTATCGGCAATATAGATTTCAAGTTAATTACCCTAATGAACTAAAACAATTACTTTGCTCACCCGCGACCTTACAATAGTTACGCTATGCTACCAAATGTTAAACTTTAACATTTGGTAGCATAGCATACGGTTGTGGTAACTCTGAAGATGAGCTCTGGTTGAGTTCGAAACGCGTCAGTGTAGCTTGGTGGTGGTGATGGTTGGGTTTATGTGATTTGTGTGTGTTCGTACAGTGTGGAGGTGGAGGAACTGCATGAACGCACATTTCTTGCATAAACGTAACTATTGTAAGGTCGCGGGTGAGCAAAGTAATTGTTTTAGTTCATTAATATGGACCTCCGCAAAGTAACGCCTGATTCAATAAATTATTTAATTACCCTAATTTCATACAGTAAATACTAAAATGATAAATTTATACTATACATACTTTATTTACATTTTTATTTCATTCGTAGTTGTTTAAGAGTACCTACCAACTTTGTATGTAATCGTAATACTTGTTTATTTTAATGCTGTAATGTAAAATTGTAATCCGAATCCGGTCACCACGTGACAGTCATTGCCTAGTGTGGGACCGCTTGGTAAGCCATAATTTTTGTAAATTGGATTTATTTTAATAAACAAATTTATTATACTATATTATTATTATTATTTATACCATCTTAAATTTAAATGTTTGGTCATCTCTTACGGCACACTAAGACTGCAATAGAAGGAAAAATTGAAGGGAAAAGGAAAAGGGGAAGACCAAAAAAGATATAGATGGGGCAAATAAAAGGAAAAAATAAATGTTTAATACTTGTCCTTGATACTTGAAATAAAATTATTATTATTATTATTATTATTAATTATAATAATGAATTAAACGTAGCGTGGGACGTCCTCAGACTCGGTGGAGCGATGATCTTCGCAAGGCGGCTGGCAACAGCTGGATGAGAGTGGCCGAGGATCGTGCTCAGTGGCGTGCCATGGGAGAGGCCTATGTCCAGCAGAGGACGAGCATAAGCTGATGATGATGATGAAATAATTAAAAGAAAAAACGGAATGTAGAATAAGCTGGAAATTACTCCACCGACAGTGCTAGAGGTAGAGCCATGTTGTAAGCTAGCCGCTGCATCACGAATGGGCCGGCTCGTGCGGGGCAGTACCACCCTCTCACACAACACCGGCGTGAAGCAGCAGTACTCCTACTGCGTTTCGTACGGTCAGTGAGAGCGCCGGAGGCCCAACCCAATACCGCTCCCCTATTCCCTCTCCTTTTTAAAGGCCGGCAACAGATCAGTGACTCTCTTTGAGTTGTTGATATTTATGGGCGGTGGTGATCATTTTCTATCAGATGACCCGCTTGCTCGTTTGCCTACCTCTCATAATAAAAAAAGAGCCTAGCTCTTAAATATATGATGATGATGGAAATTTAAATCACCTTCCAAATCATCTAGCGAATTGGGGTTAGCATTTGAAATACTGCAACCATCATAAACTAAAGATTATATGCGTATAGGTGTATACACTCCATTCATCGGAGACTCGTAAATATAGCTTTGGCACTTATATACATAGTTTATGTAACCGGTCACCGACCTTAAGATAAGCTAAATGCACACAGGAATCATGAATGAAGCTGAGAGACTGGCACAGCGCGTGACAGCTAATGCACTTATATTAAAAACCGCTGTAGTTTTTTTCGAGTTTTGCATGGCTTTTAGAAACTTTACAAAAATAATAATGAATAATAAATGTAGAGTAAATAGGTTTTTACTGAACTAGTGAGATATTATACCTTTGGCCTCATCTGCACTTTTCATCACGGAATATAGACAATCACAGGACAGTTTTATATGTAAAAAAGTGTCACAGGAAATTTGGAATTAATTGACTCCACTACACTTAAAGTTTGTGTCATGGATACCAAATAATTTATTAAATCAGGCGTTAAGTCAAGTCAAGTCAAAATTCTTTATTCAATTTAGGCATCAATTGATGCTCCTATGAACGTCGAAGAATCTACCACCGGTTCGCAAAAACCCTGTTGAGATGAAACCGGCAAGAAACACCAACAAGATATATTTTTTAAAAACATTTTATTTAATCACATACATCTTTTTACTTTGCGGAGGTTCATAATAATGAACTGAAACAATTAATTTTGCTCACCCGCGTCCAACCAACCAACAACAACCAAGTTGTGGATACCAGGAAATGGATAGACATACATAAATAAATAGATACGTACTTACATACATTAACTCAATTGTTAAAATTAGTCTGATAAAATTTAGGATGTTATTGTTGAAATTGAATCACAAACTCAATGTACCCACGGACACCTCAAATTAAATAAGACTAATTAAAAAAAATGAGTAAGTGCATTACATTATTCAGCAGTAACTGAGTGCGAAACACTAACTTCTCACCATTTTAATTTCACTCTGTAATAGGTTACTTACATCTAACTTAGGTGTTCTAACCTATTCTATAACAATTTTGATATCGCGTATTTTTAATTCTAACTACTCGATAGATGAACAGTTTTTTTGCACCGAAGGCATGGCTCGCTAAGCTGTGGCCAGGTGTTATAATAGGTCAACCTGCGCAGACCTAGACGGCGTGGGCGCACCCACGCGCGCCCAGCTAAATGTTGCTAAACTGGGGAATATTATATATGACGCCTAATGGTGGCATTTAATTTCAAATCTAAACAAAACGCCTGTACCAAAAAAATAGGAAAATCAAGTTAAGAACAATACAAACAGGCTAGTTTAGTATCCTAGTTTAGGCATTTAAGTTAATTATGAATGTAGCACGGTATTGTAGTATGTTTAGGTAAGTATTTAAGGTAAACATTAAATAGTGCCCGACGCTGGCGACGGATGGCGACGTTCAGTTGTGATCTGTTGATTCTTTTGATTTGCGACCAAAAACCGACACCGACGCCATCCCACGACCATCATATGCGCCATAAGCCATCCAACATCACTACGCCCTCCACACGCTAGCCCATCATAGTGGACCATCGCGATGGCCCATCGTGTAGTGCCAGCATAAAATGAGACATAAGCCCTTTACAAAGTATAAAACATTCGATAAAGAAGTGCACTGGAATATCTTAACGTCTATTAATAACAGTTCCGAGCCGGAATGACGGTAATCGTACACCTTCACAGCAACATTCAGTGCGCGACAAATCGCCCGTTAAACCCACGTAGCATCTGTCTGATAGTTTTGATAAAATAAAGATATAGTTGTTTTTATTTGCATAGATATTGTATCTGTGAGACATGAATGGTTTTTCTTTATCTGTTATACTTACAATAGTATTAAAGGTACAGAAATGTCACGTGCGCTATGCGATAAAAGACACAAGGATGCAACATCCCTCCGCAAGGAGAGCGGGTCAAGTAGGGAATATGAACTTTTATAAGCATCATCATCGATGCTCGTCCACTGCTGGACATAGGCCTCTCCCATGGCACGCCACTGAGCACGATCCTCGGCCACTCTCATCCAGCTCTTGCCAGCCGCATTGCGAAGATCATCGCTCCACCAAGTCTGAGGACGTCCTACGCTACGTTTGCCGATCCGTGGTCTCCACTCAAGAACTCGTCTACCCCAACGGTTATCGGTTCTTCGGGCTGCATAAACAAGGCCTTGAGATTAGCGAATTTAAGTAACAATAAAACAAAAGATTGACTATCTCATTTAACAGATGCCATGGATTCTCAGATGGCGATTCAACCAACCACATCAAAGCTAACACCAACAAAAAGTCGGCAGTTTTAGAAGAAACCGACTTCCGAAATGTTAAATTGTGTTATTTTAAATATGCCAATGTTATGGCTGTGGTGAAATCCTACTTTCGAGTAGTAAAAGTTTTCGTAGCTTTTAATTCTGGTTACACATGAAATAATGCCGAAAAGTGTAAGTATCGAAAGCTTCTTCTACGTGGAAATGTCTGGATTACCGGGATATCGGGATGTTACAGCATCCTTTGTTTCAATCCAGATAAAGTCTAACTGTACGCCAAGTTTTATGCAAATCCTTTTAGTCATTATTGCGTGAGTAACTTAAGTACAAACAACCAAAGGGCATTTTTCGAGCGTCTAACCCGCCTAGGGTTACCATATGTAAATAGAGGGATGCCTGTCTATGGTACCTAAAATGCCTGATTTTTTCAGAAAAATGCCTGTCTAAAGCAAAACGCTGTGAGTAATAAGTAAAAGCCAACAGATAATAATGAAGAAGGATGTGATTTTTAAAAATGCCTGTCTCAGACCAATGCCGGCCGCACGCCTGTCTAAACCTTAAAATGCCTGTCAAATGCGGCAAACGCCTGTCATATGGTAACCCTAAACCCGCCTCATTCATCTGGTTCTCATTTTATAAGAAATTGCTGTTGATTTTGATGGGGCTTTCGGCTATATATTAGAGGTCCTGTACGTCTACCATAACTAATGTTAATGTATGTAGCTGGAAATTGTATCAGAAACTTCTGCTATTTCTTAAAAAATGTGACCAGATAAATGAGACAGTTGAAATATTTGAATAAATACCACAAAGGTCTTCACAAATTTCACTAACGCAGAATTGTGGTATGTTATTCCAACAAAAACATTCTTAGATGATTACGAATCTCAGGAAAACCAAGTCGAAAGCTATTAAAGTCGAGATGGACGACGGATAGTCTCAACAATCCGAATTTTATGAAGCCGCCGTATCAAGCATCGCCATTGGTCGATAGCATCTCTTGCCCCGCGGAACACCCACTAGTTGCGGCTACGTTTAGCAGGAGTTGAGTGGTCGATTAAAAACTAAACTTGGCTTTAAACTTAGCAAGTCTTTTTAGGTAGAATTGAATGAGAAAATTAGTGTTTTACGAGATTGTTTTAAATACATTCCCTTTGATTTGCTACCGCGTGTAAGGATGCTGCGAAATACATAGGCACTAATAGGGACACAACAGATTCTTGAAGTAACTTTTATAGTCGATGGTAATTTATTTTCCATTAGATAAGTTAGCTGTATAGTATTACAAAATTAATCGAGAATATTCCCGCCAGCATGTTCACAGCGTACTAACGTCAGTGATATGAAGACATCTTGAATGAAATTGTCTGATAAAAAATCCAAACTTACCGAAATACTGGATGGAATATTCTGAATTTATTTTGTAATATTATTACTTGTGCCTCAAAACAAATAGTATTTTATGCAACTGTTGTATAAGTGAGGTCTTAAAAGGCGAGTGACGTGAGTTGCGATACGAGCGAATGCGAGTATCGCAATGGAAGACGGCACGAGCCGTTAAGGCCAAATTATACACCGTTGCATACAATATTTTTTCTACGACTCGACTCTACTGGTACAGTCGGGTACAGTAGGGTACAGTAGGGTAAAATAGGGTACAGTAGGGTACAGTCGGGTACAGTAGAGTAAAATGAGGTACAGTCGGGTACAGTAGGGTACAGTAGGGTGAAATAGGGTACAGTAGGGTACAGTCGGGTACAGTAGAGTAAAATAGGGTACAGTAGGGTACAGTCGGGTACAGTAGGGTAAAATAGGGTACAGTCGGGTACAGTAGGGTAAAATGGGGTACAGTCGGGCACAGTAGGGTACAGTCGGGTGAAATAGGGTACAGTAGGGTACAGTCGGGTACAGTAGGGTAAAATAGGGTACAGTAGGGTACATTCGGGTACAGTAGGGTACAGTCGGGTACAGTATGGTAAAATAGGGTACAGTAGGGTACAGTCGGGAACAGTAGGGTAAAATAGAGTACAGTAGGGTACAGTCGGGTACAGTAGGGTAAAAGAGGGTACAGTAGGGTAGAGTTGGGTACAGTAGGGTAAAATAGGGTATTTTACCCTACTGTACCCGACTGTACCCGACTGTACCCTACTGTACCCTATTTTACCCTACTGTACCCGACTGTACTCTACTGTACTCTATTTTACCCTACTGTACCCGACTGTACCCTATTTTACCCTACTGTACCCGACCGTGCCCTAGTTTACCCTACTGTACCCGACTGTACCCAACTGTACCCTATTTTACCCTACTGTACCCGACTGTCTGTACCCTACTGTACCTTATTTTACCCTACTGTACCCGACTGTACCCAACTGTACCCTATTTTACCCTACTGTACCCGACTGTACCCTATTTTACCCTACTGTACCCGACTGTACCCAACTGTACCCCATTTTACCCTACTGTACCCGACTGTATCCTACTGTACCCTATTTAACCCTACTGTACCCGACTGTGCCCTATTTTACCCTACTGTACCCGACTGTACCCTACTGTACCCTATTTTACCCTATTGTACCCGACTGTACCCAACTGTACCCCATTTTACCCTACTGTACCCGACTGTATCCTACTGTACCCTATTTAACCCTACTGTACCCGACTGTGCCCTATTTTACCCTACTGTACCCGACTGTACCCGACTGTACCCTACTGTACCCTACTGTACCCTATTTTACCCTACTGTACCCGACTGTACCCGACTTTACCCTACTGTACCCTATTTTACCCTACTGTACCCGACTGTACTCTACTGTACCCTATTTTACCCTGCTGTACCCGACTGTACCCTACTGTACCCTATTTTACCCTACTGTACCCGACTGTACCCTACTCTACTCAACTCAGCAGGTCTAAACTGGGCTTTAGTGTTGAGTGTACCCTACATTTAATATTATGTGGCAGCTAGGTGTATCGTAATAACGACATTACGACACAAGTGCTGTTATGGCGAACAGATTAAGTATAGACTTTCTGAAGTCATATTATCTATGTTCTTATATATTTGTTCGCGACCATGTAAAAAACAGATAAAGGTACAGGAGTAGGAAAAGTCTTTAATCAGTGTGTGTTGCCAGGATGACATATGGATCCGAGACGTGGTGCTTCACTATGGGCCTGATGAATAGGCTCAGAGTCGTTCAACGAGCTATAGAGAGGGCTATGCTCGGAGTTTCTCAGCGTAATCGAATCAGGAACGAGGAGATCCGTAGAAGAACAGGGGTCATCGACATAGCCAAACGGATTAGCTCGTTGAAATGGAAATGGGCAGGCCATATAGCACGCAGAACAGATGGCCGTTGGGGCCCAAAAGTTCTCGAATGAGACCACGGACTGGCAAGCGCAGCGTAGGACGTCCACCAACGAGATGGACGGAGGATTTGGTGAAGGCCACAGGTTCAGGGTGGATGCAAGTCGCTTCCAACCGTAATGATTGTGCATCAATGAGGTAGGCTTATGTCCAGCAGTGGACGTCTTACGGCTGAAATGATGATGAAGAAATTATTACTTATGCACATTTCAAAAGAAAAAATAAGTGTCAAAGTTTATGTTTGGAATTAATTTTTACCTCATTTCGTTTTTTTTTGTGATGTAATGTAACTCTTGCAATATCAAGAGTAAATACTTTCTTTCCTTATAGTTAAAAATACAAAGAATAAAAAAAAAATAACATCACACATATCTATGAGTTAATAATTAACTGTACCACAAACGAAGCCCTACTTCTCACAACGTTACTCCGCTCTCCCATTGTCTTAGATACCATCTGGCCTGTTTAGAACATATAGCGTGACCATGTTGAATTAATTCGATTTCCTATCGGAGGTGTAGCTCGCATGGCTCTCAAAGGCTGGTAACTGGATTTAAAGGCAAAGAAAAATAATCCATTAAGACTATAGCAAGCACGTGTGAACGTCGAAAAATCTACCATCGATTCGCAAAAAACCTCTGTTGAGAAAAAATCGGCAATCAAACAAACTCAGAGACGGAAAATGAAAAAGTTTATGAGTATGTGCGTGCGTAGATGTGTACGGACGTGCGTGAGTGCGGGCGTGCGTGCGCGCGTGTTTCGCCTTCATGCTAAAACGGCTGGACTTCTAACCGCTGACTTCCAAGACCGCTAGCCCTCTGACGTTCAATTTAATCGAGTTGCCCTTTTGTTCCACAAACCTAAAGGCCCGACCCGTCAACCTGTCACTACACTAATGTAATCGCTATTCTAAACCCACTAATTACACGTTTAATTAGTAACACTTAAATCGACCAATTTACTACCACCAATCAAAATCCTACCACCGACCTTAACCCTTTAAAAATAAGGCTAAATTATAATTTGAGCGAGCGCAACACTAACTTGGAATTACCATTTTAATTAAGCTGTTAAATTTTGAATACATCAATCTTGTGTGCATAAGAATAAGGCTGGATATGGATTTGATGGACGGTAAGTAAAGGCTTAACACTAGAGGTGCGCTTATACGGTCAACGATAGTGTTGCGCTCAGTAATCGATTATGCATGCGTCGCTACAATCGATTGGGGACATGATGATGTAATCGAGAGATCTTAAATGTACAGTCTGTGTCATAAGTGTCTTCAGTTTTTTGCTACTTAAAAATAAGATATAACTATTAATAACTTACGATCCGCCCACACTTTACTGAAGTGATCTTGCTAATATTATTAATGGGAATGATTGTGTGTATGCGTTTGGAACTCTTGCACGCTAAACGGTTAATTTGAAAAACTGGACCTCTGGAATAACGCATTTAGGTTTTTTTGGGTTCGGGAGAGCTCATTAAAATAATTGTGGTCAGCAGCTGTGACAAATTGACATTTTTAATTTACAGTTCTCTTTTGGATGAAACTATTTTATAAGGAAATATATCCACAATTGACAGTGAAATCGTTGAACACACATTAAAATTAAAGCTTGTATGACATATAATAGAGCCCCGTAAATTCGCCTGGGTTTTGACACTTTTTTTAAAATATCTCACAGGTTTACACGTATTTTGGCTTCTTATGAAAAAAAACTAATTGGTGCATCTAGCACTATCGTTTAGTGTAGCTCAAGCTCTAAATTTGGCTATAAGATGGCTACAATTGTACTCCAAAGGTATTAGGCGAAGTATAGGCAAAATGCCCGGCCTTTGCCTACACACTGCCAGATGTTACTTTTGCGGATCAGTGATTTTCGGTACATGAAGTAAAAGAAGTTAGTTAGTCACAGCCTTGTGATTTGACCTATGGCCTTTGAAGCAGAGGGTCATGGGTTCGTGCCCGGGCTCGTATCTCTAACTAAACTATACAGGGTGGAAAAATAAGTCGGGTCCTGGAGGGGAACTACCTTTTTAATTATTCGAGGTAACCTGCACGCACCTGAGAAGAAATTCAATGGTGTGTGTGTGAAGTTCCTAATCCACACTGACCCCGCGTGAGAACTACTGCCATTCTGAGAGGAGATTGGGGCGGCTCGGCTTGGCTTGAGAGGCAAATTATCCAGACTTGATGATTTGATTTGAAAGATTTTCGGATTTTTCCTTTGTTTGTACTGTGAAACTTTGTTTCTTGCCAAATTTCATAGTTTAAGAACTTTCCTATTCAATCCTTTTTTTGGAACCCTATAAATTATTTTATTTAAATTATTTTAGCGTCGAATGTACCAAATAATTTGAATGTAGGCTAAGCGTTAACACATCAGCGCACGCGCACGAGATCTTAGCCCGGCTTGGCTGCGGTTGGTAACCCTAATTCCAGGGTTGTCAACACCGTAAAAAAAAAATTGAAACTTTGACGAATAATTAACTTAAGCTTTTTCTATGACTATATTTGACACAATTACACACACATCAAAAAAGTCTTGAAATATATTAGTAGTAATACGCCTATATTGAAATGTTTAGAACTGTTTAGTTATAAAAAATATCCCTGAGCACGCACACGTATTAATAAAACGTAAAATCAAAACTTTTAAATAATTTATTGAATCAGCCGTTACTTTGCGGAGGTCAATATCAATGAACTGAAACAACTACTTTGCTCACCCGCGACCTTATAATAGCTCCGCACTGTACGAACACACACAAATCACACAAACCCAACTATCACCACCACCAAACTACACTGACGCCTTTCGAACTCAACCAGAGCTCATCCTCAGAGTACCTAACGCAACCGTTTACTATACTACCAAATGTTAGACTCCAACAGAGACGAGGTAAGCTCACAACAGCGCGTGTTTGATAGCTCGAGATTTGAACTAAAAACCGGTTGTCTGTAAAGTCGGTTTAAGGATAATAGTTTAACGTGACAACGTCATAACAAAACATCCAAAAAACAAAAATGAAACCAGGCGGTCACCCATCCAAGTACTGACCGCGCCCGACGTTGCTTAACCTCGGTGATCGGACGAGAACCGGTGATTTGTCAAATATCTTGAAAACGGTGCCACCTACGGCAAAATCAATGAAGTGTTCATCCCCCTTTAATACCCCCGCACCCCCCCTCAACCACCCTCGCCCTCCCGCACCCGGCCTGTTTTTATTATGTATTGTACGTCGTGGTGGCCTAGCGGTTTGACCTATGGCCTCTCAAGCAGAGGGCCGTGGGTTGAAATCCCGGCTCACACCTCTGAGTTTTTCGGAATTTATGTGCGAAATTACAATTGAATTTACCATGAGCTTTACGGTAAAGAAAACATCTGTGAAGAAATTCAATGGTGTGTGTGAAGTTCCCAATCCGCACTGTGCCCGCGTGGGAACTACGGCCCAAGCCCGTCTGAGAGGCCAGTGCCCTGCAGTGGGACGTATATAGACTGGGATGATGATGATGATGATTAATGTATTGTACAACCCTAAACTGCAACTGGCCTTCATAAACCAAATCGGGCAAATAATCCGACCCAATTTCAGGTTTACGCACACGAGCGAAAAGACAAACAAACATACAGGTGATTAATGTGGCGCTAATGATTTATACGCTGTAACTAAATACTGTTGCTGTAAACAGTTTCCCCGTATTTACGTTGAAAGCGATCATGTTCGTTTGATTTATAAATGGCTGCTTGTATAACTTTGGTCCTGTGATCTAAAATATGGCGCGAAGTCGGTTTTCTAACACAGACTAGATAACACTTTCCTATAGGGAACGTGCAGTAACTATAGGCGGCAGCACTAATGCGACAGAAGAGACACTATGCGGACAGTAAAAGAAACTTATCAGGGTATAACAGTCAAATTGATGGCACCAGTTGGCAGCACCGTCTATGTACACGTTCCCTATACACCGTAAGTACACCGAAACAAATGTCTGAGCCCCTCAGAAGTAAAAACAAAAAGTGATCTACTAATCGGCAATGTTAACTTTCCTTTGTTTAAAAAAAATGAAATGAGCTGGCAAAGTATTCTAAATTGTTATGAAGTTACTGTTATGAATTGACTTCTTGGACTACAAGAAGCTAAAGACATGGTGATAAAAACACAGGTTTCAATCCAAAAGCACTAATAATTCAAAGAAATAAACATTAATCATAACTCGTAAGCGTTACTCTGACTGGAGATGAGCTCTGGTTGAGTTCGAAATGCGTCAGTGTAGTTTGGTGGAGGTGATAGTTGGGTTTGTGTGTGGTCGGTCGTACAGTGTGGAGGTGAAGAAACTACATGAACTCGCATTTCTTACGTAAACGTAACTATCATAAGATCGCGGGTGAGCAAAGTAATTGTTTCAGTTCATTAAATAAACTTTTCTCAAACATGCTATGTAATGTTTACGTTGTGTTCCATATAATAGGCCGGGACGTATCACGTTGCGGGCGCGGTTAGACAACTGGTATGTAATGGATTTTCATACAAAATTGCAGGCCTTGGCCGGCAATGCGATCGTCTACTGTTTCATGTGATACAGCACCATGACGTTTATGGTCTATGACATCATAGCAATTAGCCATTTAAAAAAAAAACTATAAGCAATGTTTGCGTTTTGGTTCATTATGATATTCTGCCACTACGCTTATTTAATAATAAGGTAATGGTGATCTGCCTAGAGAAATATTTCACCATCAACATCACCATCACCATTATCATCATCATCGTCATCATCACCATCATCATCACCATCACCATCATCATGATGCCGATGGTGATGGTGATGGTGATGGTGCATGTTTGAGAAAAGCACTATACAAGCCTCGGCCGGAACAGGGGTTGCCGGCCTCGCATCATGCCGGCCTCGTGTACCACTCGGCCGTCAACTTAGATACTCGGCCGGCAACCCCTTACGTCCCGGCCTCTGCAGTAATGTACTATTGTACAAGGGAGGTCACGATTATTTCTGTTAAATGATACAAATATATTTATTTTATTAGCAGTACGGCTGCTCACCGAATCTAAGATTATTTAAAAGCGAAAAAGTTTTTCGGGTGCGCCGGCGGGATTCGAACCCACGTCTCCCGGGTATGCGCCCCAACGGTTGTTCTACCAATTGAACCATTGATTGAATTGTTTGCGTATGTAAGCGATTAAGAATTTCGGGGGAGTCGGTTGGATGCGACGTGGTTCAATTGGTAGAACACCCGTTGGGGCGCATACCCGGGAGACGTGGGTTCGAATCCCGCCGGCGCACCCGAAAAACTTTTTCGCTTTTAAATAATCTTAGATTCGGTGAGCAGCCGTACTGCTAATAAAATAAATATATTTGAATAAATAGATGTGGTATTTCTTACGCATTTCCAATGTAATTTGGAACGTAGGAGTCGTAGCTTCTAATAGTTGCGATGGATGTTACCACACGCCACTGTTGGCGTATGTAAGCGATTAAGAATTTCGGGGGAGTCGGTTGGATGCGACGTGGTTCAATTGGTAGAACACCCGTTGGGGCGCATACCCGGGAGACGTGGGTTCGAATCCCGCCGGCGCACCCGAAAAACTTTTTCGCTTTTAAATAATCTTAAATGATACACCTTATAAAAAATAATGTTAATGACCGAATAAGAAGTAATGAAGTAAAAGAAACTTCGAGGTGAACGGAACATCATAGGAGATCTGTAATACGGTTGTACACATGCGATGGTAAAATAGAGCATTTTTATGGATGCCTACGTTCAGCAGACTATATCCAGTCGGTTTTTCGCGAGACAAACTCAAAGCGAGATGAGGCCGATTACAATAGCATGTCCTACGCCACTAATTTCCAACCTTATAAAGCATTTTTAATGAAGGACATTAATTTAATACCCAATAATATCCATCATTACTTTACTTCCTTCATTAATGCACCAAAGTCATTACAGTCGGTGCCGCTAAGTACAGACCGGGGACGACCCCAGGTCAGCGTTAAACTGCCAACCTATGCAGTTTAAGGCGCGAAGTAAGTATTAAATTTCAATATGCGAAGTGAATAAATTGTGAATTTGTTATGGCCTTATGGAAGCTATTAAAATTAATATGACTTTTGCGCACACACAACGAGGCCAAGAAAATCAATCAGGGATAGTGTAGCTTTCTAATAGTGAAAGAATTTTTAGAATTTTTACAATCGGTTCAGTATCTGAGATTGGGTATGTATTACAATACCGAAGTACGAAAGACCGAATGTATTAAAACATCGAATGGGTCAAAAGACCGACACGATTTTTTTCTGAAACCGTTAACTTTTTAAGATTGTTATAAAAACAAACCTAACCTAACCTAATGGGTTCTGTATGATGCCGTTTTAATAAATTCTGAGAAGTTTACGGTTTCAGAAAAAAATCGTGTCGGTCTTTTGACCCATTCGATGTTTTAATACATTCGGTCTTTCGTACTTCGGTATTGAATTACATACCCCTGAGATTACCCCCAACAAACAAAGAAACAAACAAAGTTTTAATATTTCCCTATCCCATGGGAATTTCGAAAGTTCCCTCCTTAGTGCACCCTTATGATACTCTAGGTTAATGTATGCCAAATTTCAAGCCTCTAGCACTATTAGTTTGGGCTGTGGGTTGTCTGTATACTTTATAGGCATAGAAGATGATTTTGGCACCCCTTAAAACTGCTCTCTCTAGATCCAGGGCTGACTGTACAGACATAGAGTAAGTATCGATTGCGGTGCAGAAGTACTTTATCATATCGAAAGTGGAAGTATATGGCGCTTTACCTTTCCATCATCATCATCATTTCCGCCGTAGGACGTCCACTGATGGACATAGGCCTCCCTCACTGACGCCCAATCATTACGGTTGGAAGCGACTTGCATCCACCGTGAACCTGCGGCCTTCACCAAATTATCGGTCCATCTCGTCGGTGGACGTCCCACGCTGCGCTCGCTAGTCCGTGGTCTCTATTCGAGAACTTTTCGGCCATCTGTTCTAGTTTGCTATATGGCCTGCCCATTGCAATTTCAACGAGCTAATCCGTTTGGCTATGTCGGTGACCCCTGTTCTTCTACGCCCCGACCCCGCCCCGCCCGCCTGATCCTGTTTTTTTTACCTTTCCACTGTCGATATATTCGCAGTGACGAAGCACTGGTTGCATTCTACGCTCGGTACCCCCCTAATGGCAAGGCGTTCCAGAATATACCGTTTTAATAGTTTGTTATTTTATGAGGCACGAAATTTAATTTTATGACAGGATACGAGAGTTGTGCGAAAATTGGTTGTTCTGTGCTATTCACGCTCATTTATTTAATTGATTATGTATGACGTGATGTCATGGTTTACTGTAAGTTATATCATGTGGGCTGTTCAAAGTCTCGATGGAAAGTTCAAGTGGGAATTCTCAAAATTACAATTGGGTCTTCATCGACATTGTGTAAGAAACACTTATCTTAGCGGTTGAAAAGTAGCCTACGTGTTATTTTATTCTACAGATCAAACTATCTGCATCCCAAACTTTATCAGAATCCGTCCAAGCTAACCGTACATGCTTTTGCATTCATATTAGTAGGACTAATCTAGTCATTAAAATGACTTAATTTATAAAAGACCAGTCCTAACTCCACTATTAAGATCCTTAATTATTCAAACCCCCATTTGATTGCATTTTAATTGCTCGACGTCTAGCCTCGTAAGGGCGTCCGTCCAGTGGAGCAATCGGCCGCACACCTTGCCGCCCGCGGCCGACTAACTAGCTTGACCGGTCTGATTTATTCAGTGGACTGAGGGGCTAATGTGGTAATGTTTTGTCTCATAGTCATGTCGTTAAATGTATATCAAGTTTATACTTGAGTAAGGCTATGGAGCGATCCAACCGCCGTATCTTCGCTGTTGAAACAAGCCGTGGTGGCCTAGTGGTTTGACCTATGGCCTCACAAGCAGAGGGTCGTGGGCTCGAGCCTGGGCTCGGACCTCTGAGTTTATCACGATTTATCTGCGAAATTACATTTGAAATTTACCATGATCTTTACGGTGAAAGAAAACACCGCAAGCAAACCTACCCACACCTGCGAAGATATTCAGTGGTGTTGTGAAGTTCCCAATCCGCATTGGGTCCGCGTGGGTGCTAAGGCCCTAGCCCCCTCTTCTAAGGGTGGTTAATTTCAAGATTATATAACTTTTTTTTATACAATATAGGCTTGCGTTTGACCACAATCACGCCTGACGGACAGCGAACATGAGGCCTACGATGGAGCACGCTTGCCTAGTAAATGCTCATTCACCCTCGACTTGAAAGCGGCCAAATTGTAGTGTTCAGAGAACACAGTCGCAGGCAGGGAATTCCACTCCTTAGCTGTGCGGTTGATGAAGGAATAGCGAAAACGCTTTGTGCGGATTTTGGTAATACTGACAACGTATATAAGGGTGGAGGTGGAACTACCAGGCACGCAGGGTTCTATACATACCTTATCTTATATTATACCTCAATATATAAATCACTAGGAAATAATAAATTCACCAGCGACACAGAATAAAACAGCATAGTTCTCTAATTGCTAGCGGAGATAAACAGCGCGGCTGGGAGATTAATCAAACGCACGTGTATAGAGCGGCGCAGGCGCAGCCCGATAGCGCAGCCTCGGCATTGCAGAATATTACCAAGAACGATTAAATCAACAGGGGCTAAATTCAGGAACGACCCAACACGGCTTGCGAGCGGTAATTCGATCGTTTGCGAGAAGATAGGGATGAACAGCTATTCAGGAACGCCAAAAATCACTGGTTTGCGAGAGGCTTTGGGATGAGCCTTATTTTTCTATTGGGCATGCCACTTCATCATGGTAGGGGAATTATCGGTAGCTGTCAAAGTTTTTTAGAAAACAGAGCGATTGAGGTCGCAGGACTATCAATTTCTAACGTATATGCAGGGTGGAAACGATAAGTGATCTCACTCGATTCTTTCTACACTATACAAGATATCGAAAAACTGGTTACTGATCCTGAAAGTGCTTCACGAGTTCTATCAAACGGTATCAATACTTAACAGGTTACAGAATAAACTGGATCTCTCCGAAAATTCAATGTTTCCAACTTCCATACATTTAGTGCAGCCATGTTGCACTCATCTCTTGAATACCATAGAAGTAAAGGCTAAAACCAATGTTTTCCGTAAATAATTTTAAATAAGAATGCAATTTACGAGTTTATTATTTAATAAAAGTGCATAATATATTTTCAAGTACCTACTTAAATGATAAAATAGTACCTCTGTGGATGTCCTAAATGTATGGAAGCTTTATTATCCTTTATCCTAATCACTGAAGCATCTGGGTCACTTTTAAAGTCTTGTTTTCGGAAAAAAAAACATTTTAGCATAACATTTCAACTTTTTGTAAAGCGCCATCTTTTGACCAATGGGTGAACTAACTACTATGAAAGACAGACGCTTATTAAGTCAGCAGGCTGTTCTGCATACTGCAACAGTATGTACTGTCGTAGATCATCACGATTGCTATCAGCACTGATTAGACGCGTATGCAGCTTGGCGGAAGTTGGCCTCGTGCTGAAATGTCCACAGTATAATCTACATATATACAAAGAATATAAAGCTGATGAGATTGTTTGTTGGTTTGGTTGAACGCGCTAATTTCAGGAACTACTGGGGCTAAATTCAGGAACAGCCCAACACGGTTTGCGAGCGGTAATTCAAGCGTTTGGGAGAGGATAGGAATGGGTTGAGCTTGGGATGAGCCTTATTTTCCTGTTAATTCGCTTTGTAAATAAACAAATAAATAAGGCTCATCCCAAAATCAGCCCAAACCTTTCGCAAACCAGCGATTTTTGGCGTTCCTGAATAGCAGTTCAAACCCAACCCAAACGATTGAATTACCGCTACCAAACCGTGAAGGCCCGTTCCTGAATTTAGCCCCTGGTTCGAATTGAAAATTTATTTTTGTGTTGAATAGTCCATTTATCGAGGAAAGCTATAGGCTATATGTATAATATCAAGCTAGGACCAATAGCGCGGACGAAGTAGCGGGCACCAGCTAGTCAGCAATATAGCAGAAGTTACGTAGAGATGAAGAATGTTTCAGACCTTTTTTATTTCAAAGTCAAAGTCAAAATGTGAGAAAAAGAGATGAGAAGATAAGAGAAGACAAGAGAGAATGAGAGAGAGAGAGAGAGAGGACATTGATTTAAATATACATATTGCAAACAGGAAAATAAATAAATTTGGAGGGAAAATATACAAATAATAAAAACCATCGAATAGTATTATTCATTTACCAATTGATTAATTACCACGACATTTCGGCCACATTGCAACGGCACAAGTGATCAAGACCTGTGCCATGTGGCCGGAATGACAAAAAGTAATTTTAGAAATTAAGCTATCGTTATATCCTTAATTTATTGATTTATTTATCCCTACTGTGTCAGAAATCGTTGAAAAATCACAACCGTTTAAAACATCATAAACACTGTTTATACTGACATAGTTATCGCCATTTTGTAATTACTAAGTGTGAAACTGTTAGCAGTTATTAACCAAGTAACTGATGGATGCTAAGATGCCGGCACAATGGCATTCACCAGCACTAAAAACTTGAGGATGTTCAGTATCGTGACCCTATTTCCCTTGCAAAAAGCATCGGCACAGAACTAATTGAAGCACGTGGGCATCCGAGGTATGCCGTAGCGGGATCTCGCTGAGACTAAGGCTTATCACACAAGCGATTTTCTTCGGCGATTTTACAAGATCGCGGCGAGCACGCTGCGACATTGCCGCGATTTATTTATCTTGAACTTAAACTTGGTTTGGTTTGATTTGGTTTGGTTTGGTTTGGTACATAAACTTTACTATATGTATATGTCATATCATCACTGACGTCACATAAAAAACTTTGGGCAGCCCGGTGAAAATATAGTATATACAGCGCAATGCTGCTTTCTCGTAGCTCGATAAACAATATTTGGAATAACACAGGGCTGCAATGTACATAAATCCCTAAATCTCAACGACTAGGGGAAATTTTTCACGGAAACTGTCCGTACTTACAATGTAATTGAAAATCACGATGATATTTTCCGAGAGTCGCCATGAATTGAGGAAAATCTCAGAATTTCAATATACTACCAGACCCAAGAGTTCACGCGAGCAAAGCTCCAGGTAAAGGGTAGTCGTAAAATAAATCAAGTTGAATCCATTCAGCATCAAGTGGTCGCAATTAAACAATTACATTCTTTGGCGTACAACACTAATTGATGGGAATTATGAGGCAGTTTAACTGTTACGAACCGTTAAAACAATTTGTCCAGTTGATCGTTATAGGTCGATTCACAAGAGCTACATACGAATGAATTGAACGAATGTAATGTCACTTAGCTTAGAAAATAACATTCATGTATTGCTAACCATCTATGGACTCTGGTCTGTAATAAAGTTATTATCACTGTGTCAGGGTGATTGTGCACTACAATGAATTTTACTGTCCGGCAGTCCGAGTTTTTACGGTCCGATATGGCACGCCATTAAATGTATAGGACTGCCGGACAGTAAAATTCATTGTAGTGCACAATCGCCCTATACATTTAATGGCGTGCCATATCGGACCGTAAAAACTCGGAATGTCGGACAGTGAAATTCATTAGGCGATTGTGCACTACAATGAATTTTACTTTCCGGCAGTCCGAGTTTTTACCGATCCGATATGGCACTCCATTAAATGTATAGGGCGATTGTGCACTACAATGAATTTTACTGTCCGGCAGTCCTATACATTTAATGGCATGAAAAAAACGGTCCGTAAAAAATCAGATGCCGGACAGTAAAATTCACTGTAGTGCACAATCGTCCATTGTAGTGCACAATCGCCCTCAGTGTCGTTTTTGTGCAGGTACCTCCTATTATTTTGTAAACAAATACATAATGCTTTTTCGTTATTCAATAAAAAAATACAATACAATAAATACAATATAGTAGTAGTGGTAAAGCCATGTTGTAGCTAGCCGCTGCATCACGAATGGGCCGGCTCGTCCGGGGCAGTACCACCCTCTCACAGAACACAGGCGTGAAGCAGCAGTACTCCTGCTGCGTTTCGTGCGGTCAGTGAGAGCGCCGGGGGCCCAATACCTCACCCCCTCCTCAATTCCCTTTCCTTTTTCCTCTCCCTTTTAGGGCCGACAACGCACTGGCATCGCGTAAAGCGCTGCGGGTGTCTATGGACAGTGGTGATCATTTAACATCAGGTGACCCACTAGTTCGTTTGTCTGGCCTCTAACATAAAAAAAACATACCTATAATCTGTACGTTATTAGGACTCAGATTACTAGATCAGATAAAAGATATGGAAAAAAGGTTATTTTTACGATTCGCTACAAAATTTTTACTATCATCGAGTTATTATTTTTAGCTTGTTTCCGATGTTCATGGCGTCAGTGTGCAAACAAGGTTATATACGCAGCGACTTATTACAGATCTAAAAACTAACCCTAAATTTTGTAGTTGGGTGTGCTTTTACTGGGTATTACGACTTAAAATTTAATTACTGACTGCTGATTTAATGCTAAGAAGCATATTGTAGAACGTCGTATGTAAGTTTTTAGCATGATTGAACATTTGCTAATATTTTTTATACGTACTGCATTTGAGCGTCTTATTGAATCAATAATAATGCACATACATTATCATTCACTCATTCAATTCATTCGTACCAGCTTTTGTGAATCAACTTATAGCTGTGCACGTAACACTTACACCCGTGTGAAGGGTTGCCAACTTTTTAGGAGCAATAAAGTATATCTGATTTCGATGATGGCAAAATTACAGTATAATTTTAAAAAATGTTTTTTTTTGTACTTCTTGCAGCGCATAACAAATTATCACTCTATTAGTGCTATCCACAGTATGTAATAAATATTATAAACGCAAAAGTGTGGCTCTGTCTGTCTGTTCTGTTACTTCTTCACGCTTAAACCACTAAAGCGATTTAGATGAAATTTTGAATAGAGATTATGTAGTTTGAAAAGTGCATAATCGATACCAACTTTCTCATTTAAAATATAATAGGATAGAAAATAGAGATATTAATATACAAATTAGATAGAATTACATAGTAAAATCCCGGTACTAAGTATATATCATCTGCCAGACCTATTGATTTACATTAGCGAAGCGACGTGTAAAAGCTAGGCTTGAATATTTTAGTAATAGGATAGCATCAAAAAAAAGAAGCTCAAAGTTACTCAGAGGGCGATGGAGAGGGCTATGCTCGGAGTTTCTCTGCGGGTTCGCATTAGAAATGATGAAATCCGCGCAAGAACTAAAGTCACCGACATAGCTCGAAAAATCGCCAGACACAAGTGGCAGATGGGGCAAAATGGTTCTCGGGTGGCACCCACGGACCGGAAGACGCAGTGTAGGTAGGCCTCCAACAAGATGGAGCGACGACCTGGTTAAGGTTGCGGGATCGCGTTGGATGCGCCGACAACCGTTGGAGTAAACGAGTTCTTGAGTGGAGACCGCGTCTTGGCAAGCGTAGTGTAGGACGCCCTCCGGCCAGGTGGAGTGAGGATCTGCGAAAGGCTGCTGGTAGAAGCTGGATGCGTCTAGCCGAGGACAGGGCGCAATGGCGCTCATTGGGGGAGGCCTATGTCCAGCAGTGGACTGTTATAGGCTGATGATGATGATGATGATGTTGGATGCGGATGGCACGGGACCGATCTATTTGGCGAGCCTTGGGGAGGCCTATGTTCAGCAGTGGACGTCTTTCGGCTGAAATGATGATGATGACAATGAGATAGCATCTTTACCAAAACATCCATTTCCAAGCATAGCACTCTGCATAATTTTTAAAAGTCACATAGTTGACTTCACAAAGAATAGGCGTTTCACAACAGTTGTAAATTAATTATTAAAACGCCGTATCACCATTCTGATACCGTTTTCATTTTGAGCTTTAATATTTACAGCACACGATTTAAATTTCGAATACTATTGAAACGTAAATATGTCCCTTTTAAAGGCCATTCGTCACGGGCGTCTTATTGTTGTCGTACACAACCTTATACGGGGACAAAATTAATGTTTACGGGTCAGCTTGGCGCCACCGTCGAACAATAGTGTGGAGTTAATATGTGGTTAATTTAGTTACAATGTTCGCCACCGATCAGTCTGTGTGGACTATCGAAGACAATGTGAGTCAAGTCTTTAGAAGGAAATGACAGATTAACTTTCACGTAATGGATTTCACTCTAATGTTGTCGCATCTTTCACATAGGTACCTACTGATTGAAACGGATGTTTTTGTCTTTCTCATCATCATCATCATAATTTCAGCCGAAAGCCATACCATCCGCATCCAATGCGTTCCCGCAACCTTAACCAGATCGTCGCTCCATCTTGTTGGAGGCCTACCTCCCTTTTCGTCTTTCTATACTTACTTACTTAAAAAGTAAATAATAACTGCTAAATAGGCCGGTTGTTAGGATATTATCATTTTACCTACATCACATTGAATTCCGCGCTCACCATTGAATTTCATCTCAAGTGTGTGCAGGTCTCCTTATGATATTTTCCTTCACCGTAAAGCTCATGGAAAATTTCAAATTTAATTTCGCGAAATTCCGCAAAACTCAGATGCGCGAGCTCGGGCTCGAACCCACGACCCTTTGCTAGAGAGACCATCGGTTAAACCACTAGACCACCACGGCTTAATGTTACTTTATCAATCGAAAATTTTCACGAGAAATCCTTGAAGGTGTCGAGCTACAGTAACCCAACCATCTGATAAAATATTGCTGATCAATTTTATAACACCTTATATGGGTACTCCAGAGAATCGCTCTAGGTACCTTTCAAACCGACAAAGCTTCATCAGTATTCTAGCTCAAGTCCCGCCCTGGCACGTGCAAACACTACAAAAACCAACATTTCACACCACACGACTAACTTGTACTTTAAGAAGGACACATTAGGTTTAAATTGAAACTAACGTGACAGATTGTCCTTTCAAAGTGACATCTTAAGCGCGTCGACTTAAGAGATAAACGCTGCAAATTATTGGGACTAGGGTTGCCAACCTTAGTAGCACAGATTTGCGGTATATTTGCGATCAAATTGCGGGACTTGGCTATAAAATGCGGGACTCCTTCACACGCCCTAACTTTGTTAGGTATACCCGTATTACTCATCAACATATTGAAAGGCATAAAAAATGAAACCAGATCCACTTTTATTCCATATGCATAAAAGTGTTATGTTACTTATGTGTTAGTTCCGTAAACCAAATTGGGGCAACTTTGATAGTTTTAAAATCGCTGTAAAGTCGACATTGTCCTATATGAGGTAAATGGTTGACATCTAGTCAAAAAGAAGATCGTTGAAGACATCGACCAGGAGTAGCAAATGCTAAAAAAAATGCGTGAGTTGGTCAGTACTACTTTTTAAAGTCAGCCCGCAGTTCAAAGTCACCCCGGTTTACTATTCAATATACTTAGATCGGGAAAGAGGAGGGATAGGATAGTGCCAAGCGAGTGAGTTAATAGTGGTATATTCAACATTAATTTCGGTGCTTATAATCTAGTGTAGCCCAAAAACGGGACAATCGGCGTCCGGCGCGGACCGTTTACGGGACGCATACTCCAGGGCTCCAGAAACGGGACGTCCCGTATACAGCGGGACGGTTGACAACCCTAATTGGGACCCAATGTCTAACATTGACATGTGATACTTTCTAATTGCTTGCGCCGTGAAGTGCATATTGCATGCAGAGTTGCAGAGTTCAGTGAGTGCCGTTAGTGCAAAACATACAAGACTTAACCAATCTAATTTAATACATTTAAAGGAGCAATTCTTTCTTTTCGAGGATCTCGGAACTCTTCAATTTCAAAATTTGCTATTATTTATTAAAGTAAAAAGTCAAAGTTTTGACTGACTGAGTGATATTAATGCATAACCCAAACCTCTGAAGCTTAAGACTTGAACGGCACACATAAGTATACCTATCTTAAGTGTCATAGAGGTATACTAAGACGGTCCATAGACGGACTGCTTAGGCTTAGAGCAGTCGAGACCAACGGCACGAGAGCAGTCGTGTTGCGGTTGGAGTCGACTCCAACCCGAATGCTCTGAATCTTGTATTGAAACTGCAGATCACCCAACAGCGACCAATTGGAGCTGTTGGCACTGACTTAGTGGATTTTTCGAAATTCCTACGGGTTGGATAGAGAATAAATGGGATTTATATTTTCGCTTTAAAGTGGCCTTATCTCGGTAACTATAATTATTGGAGACTTCTAATTAGGTATACAATTAGGTGATTATAACAATAAAAAACTTATTTCAGGAATGCAGGAGACTCTCTCCAATCACCGTTTTAATGATAACTACTAGATTTCAAATTTAGCATGCAAGTAGGTAATTGTAACACCTAAATAATACCGCAATACCTTATGGTACATACGGGGGAAGCAGCGGGTAAAAGCTTATTTATACAATAACGGTTCTCAGATTGCTATCAAAAAAGATGTTGGTCGATAAACTTGCAAATTTCACGCCATTTTATTGCAATTTTATGCAGTGCTGACACTTTGAAATTAATAATTACACAAACGACAAAATATGAAGATTGAGCTTGGGACTTGTTATTAAAATTTTGAATTTGTCGTGTTGTTTTTGACGTGAGAACTTTAAATCTCGCAAGCGAATGTTTAAAAGTTGAATGAAGTCAGCGAACAGACTGAAACTAGTAAATACTTAAATATTACAGGACAATTAACAGCTCAATTAAGAGCTAGTGCAAAATGTTTATTTTTTCTACGACCACGGTCATGAAAAAAATTAAGTTGCAGTAGACTAGTGGTTTGACCTATGGCCTCTCAAACGGGGGTCGTGCATGGATTCAAGCCCGGACTCACACCTCTGAGTTATTCGGAAATTCGGAATTTACGTGCGAAATTACATTTGAAATTTACCATGAGCTTAACGGTGAAGGTAAACAGCGAAAGACGTTACGTCCCATGGTATACTGATACGTGAAGTTTTCAACTGCATTGGGCTCGCGTGGGTAATATAATACGGCCTAAGATCTCTCACTCTGAGAGGACTGTGTCAAGACACACTGCAAGCAGTGAGACCAGGGTCATCAGATCTGGTTTCCGGTTTTACAGGACAACTGCATTGAAAATACGGAATTCGAAATATGGAAAAGGCAGTTTTTTAGGGTTCCGTAGTCAACTAGGAACCCTTATAGTTTCGCCATGTCTGTCCGTCTGTCTGTCTGTCTGTCTGTCCGCGGCTAAGCTCAGAGACTGTTAGTACTAGAAAGCTGTAATTTGGCATGAATATATATATCAGTCACGCCGACAAAGTGATTAAATAAAAAAAAATAAAAATTTTTTTTTTGCGGTACCTCCCATAGACGTAAAGGGAGGGTGATTTTTTTTTCTCGACTAATCCTATAGTATGTGGTATCGTTGGATAGGTCTTTTAAAACCATTGCGGGGTTGCTAACATGATTTTTCTATTCAGTGATCTGTTTGCGAAATATTCAACTTTAAAGTGAAAATTTTCATTAAAATCGAACGTCCCCCCCCCCCTCTAAAATCTAAACTGTTAGGTGGAAAAATTTGAGAAAATTCAGAATGGTAGTAAATATATCAAATTTACTAGGAAAATTATAGCGGCTAAGATTCCTTGGAAATTATTTGTAGTTTAAGAGTAAATAGTAGCCTAAGGTATAAAATATACCTAAACTTGGATGATTCCCGTACACATATGAAATCCTTAGAAAAATATTACTTGATTTTTTCTTAATGGCTACGGAACCCTACCTTGGGCGTGTCCGACACGCTCTTGGCCGGTTTTTTTAATTAAAAACCAACATACTTACATTTTTTATTTGGCATAATCAATTAAATTACCTACACAATTTTATTGTCAACCTTTCATTTTTTTAACACCTGAAAATTACTACAGGAATCGAAAGAGTTTCGCCTCCTGAACACGGAAAAATATTTATTATAATTTATTTCTCCATATTTAAAAAACACAACAAATTTAATTAACATATATGTACTTACCAATATTACCACAGAATAGATATGTTTCCTTTACCCTTTTCACTGGAAAAAAGAGCTGGGGGTTAGGTATTTTTAACCCCCGACACAAAAAGAGGGGTGTCATAAGTTTGACCCCTATGTGTGTGTGTCTGTCTATCTGTGGCATCATAGCTCTTAAGCGGGTGCACCGATTTGGATGCGGCTTTTTTTAATAGAAAGCAGGTTTCTTGGCGATGCTTAGATATGTTTCATCAAAATCAGTGCAGCCGTTTCAAAGTTATCAGCTCTTTTGTTAGCTGCGGAAGAGATCTTAGACGCATAACGGGCATTGACAGTGACATAATTGCATTGGGGGTTTTTAAAATTTTTATTTTATAGTTATTATCGTTAAAATGTGCCATTGAATCATAAAATTACGGGACAATGAAAAGTTCGTGTCTGAAATACGGGACAACCCGTAAAATACGAGACATCTGGTCACCCTATGTGGGAAATATACACCGTGAAATTTTAGTGGTTGTTTTCCCGAAACGAGGTGATTTAGTATCGATTGTACAATCGATTTATAATTACTATTTTGACTAGAGTCAAAAATCCAATTGTGCAAAACGAAAGTCGAAAATGACCGCAAACCAATAGTAACGCTTCGTTGGTACCTAGCCTATCGTACGATCGTACGCTACTTGTACCAACGAAGCGTTACTTACTATTGGTTTGCGGTCATTTTCGACTTTCGTTTTGCACAATTGGATTTTTGACTCTAGTCAAAATAGTAATTATAAATCGATTGTACAATCGAAACTAAATCACCTCGTTTCGGGAAAACAACCACTAAAATTTCACGGTGTATAAGCCGAAAAGATCTTTTCTTCTTTCTCCACAAAATGCAAGCAACAAAAAGAACAAGTTCATCAATCTAACGGGCTACAGCGCAAACAAACGAAACATGTTAAGAAATGCTATCCTTATTTGACTGGTCAAATGATATCATCAAAAAACTAACAAATTGGTCAATTGAACCAACACAGAATCCCATGATCTCACCTATAATTCGCCTATTCTTCGCTTGTTATTATGATGTATTTCTTTTATCAAATCAACCTTGAGTATAACCTTCGTCATAATATTAGTGGTCCCGGTCATTGCCCCAAAGGTGGTCCTGTCAAAAACTATTTATTCCCCATTTTTTCTCGCTTATAAGGCTCCTTGCGCATGCGTAGTTCTACACACTTTGGTAATATATCATGATAATATAAATCTTTGTTGATTTTAAATCGGTCGTAAATCAAAGATCAGAAATGTTTTAGATTGAAATTTATTAGTTCAATTACCATTTGACGTAAACCGTAAATAACCAGTGAACGTTATTGTTTAAAAGTTTATTATTTACGTTTTTAAAAGGATTTTTTTCGACAGAACTCTACTCTTTCTCTCTCTAGTGGTGGTGATGGCTTAGTGGTTTGACCTATGGCCTCAAGCAGAGGGTCGTGGGTTCAAATCCCGGCTCGCACCTCAGATTTTTTCGGAATTTATGTGCAAAATTACATTTGAAATTTACCATGAGCTTTACGGTGAAGGGAAACATCGTGAGGAAACCTGTATACACCTGCGAAGAAATTCAATGGTGTGTGTGAAGTTCCCAATCCGCACTGGGCCCGCGTGGGAGCTATTACCCAATCCCTCTCATTCTGAGAGAAGGCCTGTACCCTGCATATAGGCTGAGATGATGATGATGATGATGATGATGATGATGATGATGATGATGATGATGATGATGATGATGATGATGATGATGATGATGATGATGATAATATTTCTTGCTTTTTTATTATTTCTTGTTATAATTACACACATTCTGAAAAATATAAGCGCATTGTTTAGACTCTGTTGTTAGTTATAAATTGGTGGCAAGTACGGTTCAACAGATTCAGTCCTGTGACAAGGGACATAGGATCAGGGAGAACTTTGGTATTAAGGTCTCAGCTAAAAAGAGAAACTAAATACAGATACACAACAACAATGAACTGAAACAATTACTTTGCTCACCCGCGACCATACGATAGTTACGTTTATGTAAGAAATGCGTGTTCATGCAGTTCCTCCACCTCCACACGCAAATTACACAAACCCAACTATCACCACCACCAAACTACACTGACGCGATAGAGTAGGTACCACAACCGTACGCTATGCTACCAATCATTGGCATGGAATATGGACCTCCGCAAAGTAACACCTGATTCAGTAAATTATTTAATGGTTTACTTGAACAAAGCCACGGGTAAACGCTGGTAAACGGGTGTGTAATGATAGGTATAACAACATTTGATATGTAACATTTGGTATAATGCTACATTTGACATAATTCGATTTACTCGAGAAGTAAACATTCTACGATTCTTTTATAAAATAAACTAACCTAACCTAACCTAATGCATATCAAATAGAATTAATATCAATCCTCCGAAGTTTACTTTTTGAGTAAATCGCATTATATCAAATGTAGCATTATACCAAATGTTACAGTTATATCAAATGTTGTTATATCTATCGAGGCGCACCCCTGGTAAACAATAAAATCAACCCGCCAGCCAATTAAATTACCCGACCAATAATTACCAGCCGAGGTGCGGCACAAACGCCGTGACCCGAAGGTCGAGGGTCATGGTTCGCCGGACACGGCTGTCCGTACAAGATCACCAACCCTTAGCTTCGAAACGAAACGAAATTCGATTTCCATCTTCGTATCGTTCCGTTTTATTCACGTTAATGATATAGAAGAGAGGAGTGAAAGAGACGGTACGACAAAACTTCGAATTTCATAGTAGCCCCCCCAGACGCGGGATCACGCCGGCAGGACGCCAGATTGTTTGTTATCGTTTTAACAGACAATTATTATAGTTGTAAAACGTATTGTCATGATTCCTTTTCAAAGTACTTACGTGTCTTAGATAACGCGGAAGCAGAGCGGAGATATTCAAAAGTAAAGCTCCAAACGCACAGCGGAGGAATGGCGGTGCGATGGCGGTGACGGTTGTAATATTCCAACTTGTATGAACGGTTGTGCGGTAATTATTATAGTTGTAAAACATATTGTCATGATTCCTTTTCAAAGTACGTGTCTTAGATAACGTGGAAGCAGAGCGGAGATATTCAGAAGTAAAGCTCCAAACGCACAGCGGAGGAGTGGCGGTGCGGTGGCGGTGACGGTTGTTATATTCCAACTTGTATGAAAGGTTGTGCGGTACCGTACCGCGAACTCGTTCATACAAGTTAGAATATTACAACCGTCACCGCCACCGCACCGGCACACCTCCGCTGTCTGTGCGTTTGGAGCTTAAGGCTTCTTGCGAAATTTTATACGTGTGCACTGTGTCTGTATATGTGGACTGTAGTAGTATACACCGTGAAATTTTAGTGGTTGTTTTCCCGAAACGAGGTGATTTAGTTTCGATTGTACAAACGATTTATAATTACTATTTTGACTAGAGTCCAAAATCCAGTTGTGAAAAACGAAAGTCGAAAATGACCGCAAACCAATAGTAACGCTTCGTTGGTACAAGTAGCGTACGATCGTACGATAGGTTAGGTAAAAACGAAGCGTTACTATTGGTTTGCGGTCATTTTCGACTTTCGTTTTTCACAATTGGATTTTTGACTCTAGTCAAAATAGTAATTATAAATCGATTGTACAATCGAAACTAAATCACCTCGTTTCGGGAAAACAACCACTACAATTTCACGGTGTATAATTAAGTCCAGTTGCTAAGCGAGTGGCCCTGACCAAGAAGCCAGAGGTTTACGCACAGGGTTTTCGTGTTGTATGTACCCCCCGACACCCCAAATGTTACTTAATCTTTACCCGAATCGTGGACACCTAAACCAGGTGTTTTTTAAGCGAATAAAAAAGTATGTACTTATATCAGCATTGTTTCAGCTTCGGCAAAAATGCTTTCGTATTATCCGACTTTCTTTACAGGTTGCTTTTTTTAACTGATTCTCTTGAAATTTTGTGAGAAGCTTCGATAATTACATGTTTTTGTTTACTTTATTTAGAGTTTCTTTACACTCAGGAGTTATGAAAATTAAAACTACAAAAAAAAAACTTTTTTTTATTATGACAGGGAAGCTAACGAACCAGCGGGTCTTCTGATGAGAAATGATCACCACCGCCCATAAATATCATACAATCAAAGAGAGTCACTAATTCAAGATATTTTGAATAACTCATGATGCATGAGGTCTAAAGCTCCCAAAGCTTCTTGTTTTTCTTTATCCGTATATTTCTTACACAACTACACATTGAATTAGAATTTCGTCAATATCGGTTCATTATCATTAGTTATCAAAATATGGACTACTAGCTTCGTCTGCGTAAAATCCATTTATCACAATCCCGCGAGAGTCGAACTTTTTCCAGGATGAAAATTGCCCCATGTTCTTCCCAGGGTCTTAATCTTTTCAACGCCAAGCCTAATTATTCGTAAAGCTACTTTAAACCTTATGTCATTGCGTTAAGATCACTTTGATATTGTACTTTGTGAGGCATATATCCTGCGTTGGGGTTGAAAAGGTTAAACTATCTCCAAACCAAATGCCATCTATATCAGTTAAACGGTTTACGGTAACGAACATATAGTTAGGTAGGTACCTACTTTCGCATTGATAATGGATTAATGGATCATTTAAAAACTTATCAGGCAAAAGTTATTAGGTCTACGATCAATAATTACGTGTAACATTGGACAAATTTTTAGAAAAAACGACCGAAGAAAACAAACGATGCATTACCAAGTGTATTTGTCAATATTAAACTATCATGGCTTCAAACGAAACGATTAATAGCCAAGATGGTTGACAGCCGAATGTGGGCGGAAAAAGCCGATGATAAACGAAGTGCCACGCGACGACATCGGACCAAAAACGGTCACAATAGTCAATGATCACCTATTGATGATTTGCGAATGGCGATTGATGTTGACCATAAAAATAATGGCACAAAAACGCTAAATCAAATGTCGCTAACGAAAAATCACCGAAAGATTCATCGTCATCAACCGCAATTGGAAGACGCCCACTAATGAATGAAGGTCTCCCCCTTAGAACGAGAACTTGTCATCTGTACCTATTGCTCACAAATTTCTGTACCTATTCCTCCTAGTGGGAGGCCTGACAACGCTACGTCTTTCGGTTCGTGGTGCGACTCGAGAATCTTTCTCCTCCAACTGTCATCTCACCCTTTTCGTTATAAAAAGATTGCTTGACACAATAGTTACCTGAGGCTATATTTTCTAAAGCATTTTTAAATGTAACCCCAACACTATTTTTTTTTCAGTCCAAAATTTTAGGGTAGAAAAGGATTGTGAGAGAGAACGATTACGATGGCCTCAGCTCTAATAAATGCTAGTTCCTTTGCCAACTTAACCTGATCCTCCATTATATTACTAAACATTGTGTTTAAAATACTTATGCCAGTTTAAAAAAAACCATCGATATACGCAAGTTTAAGACTTAGTCAATTTTTTTGTGGAAAAGCCAAAATAATTATAAATAGTTATACCTGTGGTTATACTTTATTAACCACACTTTTCTTTTGGCGCAGAAAAATCACATGAGACTGCCGTTTTGATTTATTTTCGTTAAAGCATGTTCTGTGAACACCAATTCGATTTGAAAAAGTTCAATTTTAAATTTTAATTACGTTTCGGTACTAAGTTATGGCAGCTAAGGAATACATTCACTACTTACACAAATTATTTTTAAATTTATACAGAATATTTCAGTATGTGATTTGGTTCGTTTGACCGAACACTTCTGAAATTTTTATCAGGATTTTTTTTATTGTGGTTGACAAATATTTCAAATTTCTATTCGATGTTTTATTAGTATCTTTCCCTTCTCTCATCTCTTTTTCTCTGATTTCCCCGCTCTCATGCGTTTTCCGAAAAATTCTGTATTCAGTTTAAAACACCATGATAAGGTGATGTAATGTGAAGTCTATTTTCACGAGTTGGGTATCATCATGAGCTATATCAGTAAAATCACCTCATCGTACGCTACTCAACCTTATTCGCGGCTCGATTGACTTGTCAGGACAACGATTCATTGTTCCTTGACAGACCACCCGTTCCAAACTCATCTTTACCACAACAACATAAGGGTTTATCCAGTCGAGTCCAGTTGTCCAATCCATGACATAGATCGCTTTTTGTTTGGACTTTCCCTGATGATGAATGAGTCGCGGTCGTGTTGCTGGCCGGATCATCATTCATATCATGTTCTGTTCCTTGTCAAAACGTGATCATTTGAAACAAAATGCATCGCTATTAGGTGGATTGATGGTTTATTGATGCTGGGCGTGCTTTTTGCAGACTTAAATTGCATGGTATTATAGTATAGCTTCAATCACGTCTCTGAATATGGAATGTGATGGACAAAATTATTCTATGTTGTGCCTTAGTAACATGTTATACTTGAATGTCGAAGGCGCTACCATCACATTTACCACTAGAGGAACCCTGTTAAAAAGAATCTGGCAAGAAACTCAACAACGTTTATTTTTTTCATAAATAGATATTCAATGTTATTAATTACTTTACTTATATCTAAAGTATTTAACACAAATATTTTTTGTAACACTGTGTGAAGTTAGAAATCGCCAACGTGGATTGGAATTATTTCTAAACATCCCTTTCAATGTATAATCATCATTTTTATAATAATACGCCTTAGATATTAGTGTCATATTGACTGCGGATTTGATTTTTGTATCTGTTTGATCGGTGATATTATTTGGAATTTTGTTATAAGTAAAAACGTATGCAATTTCCCAGAAATGATTTGTTGATTAAGCCAGTTTGTGAGACGGAACATAAAGATTTCGCTTGATTCTGGTAGCTTTTGGTTTATCGTAACGATTGGATATCAATGAGGGAGGTATATGTTCTACTGTGGACGTCCTACGGCTGAAATGATGGTACCTAATGTTGATGACATGATTATTTCAAATGTAAAGTATTCGACTAACGCATTATAGTGGTGATCCCAAGTGGCATGAACAGTTGAATGTAACACTTGATTTACTGGCTAGGGCACGAAAATAGCGGGCGACATTGGGAACGCCCTGGGGAATCGTCTGGCAGGATTTAGTGCTGGATGGTTTTATAAAAAACAGCAGAGATACAAACTCTGAAAGAAATAGTCCAACTTCCACATGTCCAGCTTTTTGTGTCTTAAAAAGTGTTTGTGCGAGCCTTGCATTTCCTCGTCATCAAAAGACGAACGGCAATGGACGAGCAGCTAGCGTTGGTGACGTAATTCATGTTCTTCATCGCGCTCTTCTTTCTTCTTTTTTTTGCTTTTTTTATTATTTCTTAACTCGGATGTATAAATAAAACTCGCGACTTTCACATTCTGTTAAACCCCTAAGGTTACACTAGAATAGATTACATTCATCATCATCATCATCATTTCAGCCGTAGGACGTCCACTGCTGGACACAGGCCTCCCTCATTGATGCCCAATCATTACGGTTGTAAACTACTTGCATCCACCCTGAACCTGAGGCCTTCACCAAAACCTCCGTCCATCTCGTTGGCGGACGTCCCGCAAGATTGCATGAGTCGCTAAGTATTCTAAAATTTTCAAATTTACTGCGTGATTTTCTTATCTTACTCCCGTAAGAATTTTCTATAAAAAATAAAAATAAACTTTTAATAAGATATGAATGATATCGGCAAAGTCGTTCTCAATTTATGGAATTACCAAGAAGAATAGGATTCATTTTCATTTAAATATATAGACTACTAGTTGTTGTTCGCGACTTCGCGTGCGAAGAATTCGTTCATTGTTATTTGCTACCCTGCGAGAACTAGATAAAAACTAACCATGTCCTTCCTAGGATCTCAAAAGTCTTTCCATGCCATCATCTAAATCAGTTCTGCGGTTTAGCGTGTAGAGGTAACAGACAGACAGCCAGAGTATTTCGTACTTATAACATTAGTATGAATTTGACAGTAATAAAGCAATTGTAATTATCTAATTACCAAGATTGGAACCACCGCACCTTTAACCGCCGTAGTCCATGGTCAACTCATAACAAATGGAGTTATTTTCAAATCTTGATCCATCAGCATTGAAATTAATTTTAGTCAAGTTAATAGCGATCAAAATGGGCTATTAATTATTTTGACGCGTCTCTACCAGATTTAATCTAACCACCATCAATCAAGAGGTAGCTGAGATCCGTCAAAGTCATGCCTCCTAAATATTTCTGTTGGGCTACCAGATTTGGTGCAGGCTAGAGAAGTAGCACTGATTGTTAAATCAATCAACTATAAGGTAATGTATATACTAGCCTTCCGTCCACAGCTTCGCCCGCGATAAATTAATTTCCCCGTAGGAAAAAGTATTTTCCCGCGGTAAAAAGAGCCTATGTCGCTCAGTGATAATGTAGCTTTCTAACGGCAAAATAATTTTTCAAACCGGTCCAGTAGTTTTTAAGTTTAGGTACCTACTCGTTACATACAAAAATACAAATCTTTCCTCTTTATAATACGTTCAATATAAAATGAGAATGAGATGCAAACTCTTTCAATATTAAGAAATTAAATACTGGCCGGTAAAGCTAATCTATCTAGCTGATTGCTATGAAAAAAAAAAGTAACTGTCTTTTGTTTAAAAAAAAATACGGTAATTTCTTTGCAATGCTATTGAGTACGTTAGCGAAAATGGTGAAAATTTAACTGCGCGCCGTTATCAAATACTTGTGTTTGAAAAATTTTTCTACGGACCAAGTCAATTTAGATTTTTGCGGGACACTTTAGGGTCTAATGCTCCTCCGTATTCGACAGTCGCACGTTGGTGCGCCGAATTTAGACGTGGAAGAACATCGACAATTGACGACCCCCGCTCCGGGCGCCCTACTACAGCAGTAACCGAAGAAATTGTGAAAAAAGTCGAAAACTCAGTTTTGGCGGATCGTCGTGTCACAGTTCATTTTATTGCTGAAAATGTAAAGATTTCAACGGGGAGCGTGCATAATATTTTACATGAACGCTTGGGTATGAAAAAGGTATCTGCGCGTTGGGTACCAAGAATGCTTACTGACACGCAAAAACAAACTAGACTAGAGATTTGTCAAGAAGCTATGAACCTGATGCAGCAAGACCGGGAACTTTTTTTGGCGCGATTTATAACAATGGACGAAACATGGCTCCATCATTACGACCCTGAAACGAAACTGCAGTCTATGGCATGGAAAAGGCCATCATCTCCAACTCCGAAGAAATTCAAGGTGAGCCCATCTGCCGGTAAGGTCATGGGCTCTGTTTTTTGGGATGGTAAAGGGGTATTAATGATTGAGTATCTCAAACATGGAGCCACTATTACGGGCACTTTATACGCCAAACAAATAGCAACATTGCGCAATGAGATCCGCGAAAAACGGTGAGGTAAACTCTCGAAAGTTGTGCTGTTCCACCAGGACAATGCCCCGGCACACAAGTCCATCGTTGCAATGGCTACAATTCGTGATGCTGGGTTCAATATCCTCTGTATTCACCAGATCTCGCTCCCAGTGATTTCTACCTATTTCCGAGATTGAAACAATACCCAAGAGGTCAGAAATTTGAAGACGACGACGTGGTAGTCGCTGCAGTACAAGATTTTTTAAGTAGTCAAGATGAGACCTTTTTTAAAAATGAAATTTTAAGTCTAGAAAAAAGATATAATAAGTGTATTATGCTAAAAGGTGACTATGTCGAAAAATAAAATTACATTTAGTAAAAGTTGTTTATAACATACTCATTCTCACTTTTTATTGAACACCCCTAGTATTAGTGTAGGTAAATGTAGATTTCGTTCTAGCATTTTGCATTTTGCTAAGTATGTTTACGAACTTACTTAGCAAACTGCGTGTGGATGTTTATGTTATGTTATTTATATATATATAGGTATACTATATTAACCGTTTAAATGAGTCCTCGCCCTTTAGAGTCAGACTAATATTAACATTAGTAGCATAGCGTACGGTTGTGGTAGGTACCTACTCTGAAGATGAGTTTTGGTTGAGTTCGAAACGCGTCTTATTAATTTGGTGGTGGCGATAGTTGGGTTTGTGTGATTTGTGTGTGTTCGTACAGTGTGAAGTTGGAGGAACTGCATGAACACGCATTTCTTACATAAACGTAACTATCGTAAGGTCGCGGTTGAGCAAAGTAATTGTTTCAGTTCAGAAAGCTGTTTTTACAAAACTTTGATTTTATCGAACTAGCTTTAACTGAAATATTGCATTTGCGCAGCACGGCAGTATAACAGACGACCAAAATAAAAAATCACTTCGTCAGGTTGCGGGACAGAGGCGGTGACCCACGTTCCGCCGGGTCATACCTACTTGGTGCAGCGGATCTCGTTGCCTATACAGCGGGGCAATGCCGCTGGGGTGATGGGCACGTTTGGGCCATGTGCTATCGCTCCAAGCGCCAGATAACCACCTTAAAGGCCCAGTTTGCGTGCAGTGGCTAGACTTCTGTCCATAACAATCCATAGCAATAAACATCAACGGCTGCAAGCAAATTTGTTTTGAAAATGGGTATCTGGCGTCTGGGGCGATGGTACGATGCGGACGGGTAACATCTAGGTTTTTTTTTTTAATATAAACAAACAAATGAGTGGAAAATTACGAGGCACTATTGAAAACCCCTAAGGGATTAATTTTAATTTTGAGTTTAATTATTATTGTTTACTTGTTTGTATTTTAAAGATCGTACCGTATTTTTGAATTGTGAAGTGTGAGAAATTAAAACACCCTTCCTAGTAATGTGGTAAATAGGTAATGTAGTAAATAATCCCTTGCAAAATAAAACTAATAATTTAGTCACTCGTTTTACTTTAAACATGAAACTACCGTGAGACTCACTCATAGTGAAAATAAACGGATCACTCACGTCTTAAAACGAGTTTAACTCGACATGTTTCGGGCTAATCCGTAGCCCTTCCTCTCGGAGTCGCACGTCACGGCGGCTGCCACGCGTGCACAGTGCACGTGTTCAGTGCACGTTTGGCAGCCGCCGTGACGTGCGACTCCGAGAGGAAGGGCTACGGATTAGCCCGAAACATGTCGAGTTAAACTCGTTTTAAGACGTGAGTGACCCGTTCACTCGTTTTAATTTGAAACCAATACAATAGCGTTGTCGATCGATAATAAACAGCATCGTTGCTTCACATCTGTTTTTATTCAGACATCAGAACGGGACCGGAGACCTGTCCGGTAACCGGTGCGGTTCAACGGGACCGATCCGATAATTCACGGCTTGCATAATGTGACCGGAATTAAGAGCAGTGGCTGAATCAGGTTCAAGATGGGCGTGATTTGACGTGTGAGTTTTCCTATCGATTATTTTCTACAGTAAAAATACTGATACTTCTAGGATGAAGTGCGCGAGAATGACGAACGTCAAATTATACAATAGGTACCAATAAAATGACTATCTATACGTATTTATGTAAACTTTTTGAAGTGAAACTTCTAATGCGACTTCCAACAAGGTTGCGTTAAACGTTTAACGCTACCAAGGAGGGGTTATAAAAGCATTAGTATATGTACTGCCGAAGCAAGTTGCCGAAGCAAGTAATCTCGCATTGTACGAGGGGCGTTCAATATAAAGTGAGAATGAGATGCAAACTCTTTTAATATTACGAAATTAAATACTGGCCGGTAAAGCTAATCTATCTAGCTGATTGCTATGAAAAAAAAAACTAACTGTCTTTTGTTTAAAAAAAATATACGGTAATTTCTTTGCAATGCTATTGAGTACGTTAGCGAAAATGGAGAAAATTGAACTGCGCGCCGTTATCAAATACTTGTATTTGATAAATTTTTCTAAGGACCAAGTCAATTTGGATTTGCGGGACACTTTAGGGTCTAATGTTCCTCCGTATTCGACAGTCGCACGTTGGTGCGCCGAATTTAGACGTGGAAGAACATCGACAATGGACGACCCCCGCTCCGGACGCCCTACTACAGCAGTAACTGAAGAAATTGTGAAAAAAGTCGAAAACTCAGTTTTGGCGGATCGTCGTGTCACAGTTCGTTTTATTGCTGAAAATGTAAAGATTTCAACGGGGAGCGTGCATAATATTTTACATTAACTCTTGGGTATGAAAAAGGTATCTGCGCGTTGAGTACCAAGAATGCTTACTGACACGCAAAAACAAACTAGACTAGAGATTTGTCAAGAAGCTTTGAACCTGATGCAGCAAGACCGGGAACTTTTTTTGGCGCGATTTATAACAATGGATGAAACATGGCTCCATCATTACGACCCTGAAACGAAACTGCAGTCTATGACATGGAAAAGGCCATCATCTCCAACTCCGAAGAAATTCAAGGTGAGCCCATCTGCCGGTAAGGTCATGGGCTCTGTTTTTTGGGATGGTAAAGGGGTATTATTGATTGAGTATCTCGAGCATGGAGCATGGAGCATGGAGGCACTTTATACGCCAAACAAATAGCAACATTGCGCAATGAGATCCACGAAAAACGGCGAGGTAAACTCTCGAAAGTTGTGCTGTTCCACCAGGACAATGCTCCGGCACACAAGTCCGCCGTTGCAATGGCTGCAATTCGTGATGCTGGGTTCGATATCCTTAAGCATCCTCCGTATTCACCAGATCTCGCTCCCAGTGATTTCTACCTATTTCCGAGATTGAAACAATACCTGAGAGGCCAGAAATTTGAAGACGACGACGCGGTAGTCGCTGCAGTACAAGATTTTTTAAGTACTCAAGATGAGACCTTTTTTAAAAATGGAATTTTAAGTTTAGAAAAAAGATATACTAAGTGTATTATGCTAAAAGGTGACTATGTCGAAAAATAAAATGACATTTAGTAAAAGTTGTTTATAACATACTCATTCTCACTTTTTATTGAACGCCCCTAGTATATACTAATAGGTGCATAAAATTGTAAAATTAAAGGCTATGAAAATAATACATTTTATTCATTTTAGACATCATGTTTCATAGTAACATTCACTGCTTAAGACTTACACAATCGATATCTAAATAGAAATAGTGTTAGTTTTATTTTTCAAAACGTCCAGGTTCGATTCCCGAGCTGAGTACAAGTTTTTTTTAAATGTGTGAATGCAGTTTTTCTTACTACGAAAATCGATGACATGGTTCCTAAGAACAGATCTTCGTATGTCTTATAGTTTCAGACTTTCCCATACTGACCGATTTAAATGAGACACCCTATGTACGAGTAGGTAAGGTAGATAACGAGATTCAGGAGTCTTCGTGTAATCGGGGAACATACATAAAAAAAGATTCCGACGAATTGAGAACCTCCTCATTTTTTGAAGTCGGTTAAAAGGAAAACAATTCTACCCATAAAATTAAATAAAAACTAGCTGTTGCCCGCGACTCCGTCCGCAAAGTATATAGGGGTATAAAAAATAGCCTACAACCTATTCTCAGACCTACCGAATACAGAGAAGTTTCATAAAGATCGGTCAAGCCGTTTCGGAGGAGTTCGATAACAAACACCGTGACACGAGATTTGTATATAGGCATTAGATTAAATTATTGCCTTTAATGTGTTATGAATATACAACGCCCGTGATAAGATCTCAATAATTACGTATTATTATTATCTTGACCATACTTTCAGCCAGCCCAAGCACTGATGGATGCGTGGGCGCATGATTGAGACCTCACCGGCCTGTGGTTACCGCGTATCGGTCATCCCGGTGACGGATTTGGAACGATTATGATTACTAGAGAAATAATGTTACAATTTCTTTGAAGACATTTCTCAATGTAGAACTAGTTTGAGATCATCATCATCATCATCAAGTCTTTATACGTCCCACTGCATGGCACAGGCCCCCTCTCAGAATGAGAGGGCTTGGGCCACAGTTCCCACGCGGGCCCAGTGCGGATTGGGAACTTACTAGTTTGAGATGGTTATAGCAATAAGGAATATTGTTGAATTTGAAGTTGTCTTTTTGGGTGAATCAACTTTTTTGAGCTGTCTATTCTGTCCCCGGTTGTCCAAGTGACACTTCATACTGTTTCATAGAAAAACGCTTAGGTTGTCCAAGGGACAAAATTTGTGTAACCATAGCATCAGGTGGCACTATAGTCAGACAAGCTCGTGCGCGGCGCTCGGCGGAACCCTGTCGCAGGGAGCCTCTGCTAATAATAAGTAGTAATTTTAATAAGTGCGGAAAACGCTGATTGCGACAGGGTTCCGCGGAGGGTCGCGCACGAGCTTGTCGGACTATTAAAAGTCGATTCACTTTAGAAACGACGTCAGTTCCATATCAATTATGTGCACTACTACATACTACAGGTCCTTTTCTTAAGTTTTCACCTATAACAACCCGGTTGTGTTTGACTAAACTACTGAAGTTACCATACGCTACTCTTCCATTACTGTAATTTCAAGAAGAGGATAAATGGGGTTTTTAGGTTTTTAGCCCTGCCTTTACTTGCAAAAATTTTCACGCCCCGCGACTGGCAATAAATGATAATGGAATCAATTTAATAACTGACGAAGGTTTTCGTACCGAGACTGCACTTGGCCAGTTATTTACATAGATTAAAACGCTTACCGCTAAGCCAACAGCTGAGGAAGACAAGCCAAGCCTTAGAAATAAAGTCGTCTTAAACATAGGCTTAGTGGATACGGGCAAAGAACATCTGTCCATTTCTAAGTTAAGTGCTAAAGTGACTGATACTAACGAGTTATAACCACCAGGTTACTGCAGACGCCAGTAAAGGCATTAATCTGCTTAGGAAACACTCCTATTTGCTGTTCATGGTCATATAGATGTCTATCTTACTAATTGAGAATGGCGACGAGGAAGCTGCCTATCTCTTTTCATATTCTGTCTTGAACCCATAAAAGCAAGCATACTGAATGTGGGACATTCGTCTAAGTAAAAGGTCAAAGTCAAAGTCACTATTCTTTATTCAATTTAGGCATCAATTGATGCTCCTATGAACGTTGAAGAATCTACCACTGGTTCGGAAAAACCCTGTTGAGAAGAATCTGGCAAGAAACTCACCAAGGTATATTTTTTCAAACAGATCTGCATTGTTATTAAATAGCATACATCTAAAATATTTAATCATCTAAAATGCTCGCTATTTGAGACTAGGGATCGCCAATGTGGATCGGAATTATTTTCAAACATCTCTGTCTATGATATAGTCATTTTCGATTCCCAGCATTGGTCTTTTTTCTGGGGTTTTTTCTGTGCATCTATATTTCAGTTTGTATTTAGTACGAAATGTATGATTTCACGGGATGACCGTAAAAGTAATAAAAAAATGAAGTTGAAAAAATAAGTACAAAAAAAAGATACTTCATAGCTAACTTGTTTAAAGTTGCACAGTAGCGCCATCTCTTGTCCAGGTGAGCGGTTAGTTCCGAAGGAGTGTTAAAATCTCTCGATGAGGGTGTAACATAGATGTGCGTTTGTCACTGCATAAGGTGATGATTTAGCAGATTGAAATGTATGATGTATAGGAAAGATTTGTGTCTAATCTCTAGACCAGTGGTGGTGTAGGGGTATGGCACGCGGCACGGAATGCTGGGGACCTGGGTTCGATTCCCAGCATTGGTCTTTTTTCTGGGGTTTTTTCTGTGCATCTATATTTCAGTTTGTATTTAGTACGAAATGTATGATTTCACGGGATGACCGTAAAAGTAATAAAAAAATGAAGTTGAAAAAATAAGTACAAAAAAAGATACTTCATAGCTAACTTGTATATAGTCATTAATTTTACAGTACGCCTTAGATATTAATGTATTCTTCACAATGTATTTGAATTTTGTATCCGTTTGATCGGTTATTGTTTTCGGAATTAACATACTCAACGAACATAGCCACATGGTATCGTTGAAATGACACGCATATCGTATTATGTACGAGTATATCACGCAGAATGGAAGGCCGCTGGAGCCGAAAACTTATCGAATGGAGACTTAGTAGCCGTAGCGAAAGAGAATTATGAAAGACTTAAAATAGTTTCCTACCCATGTGACTATTGATATAATAATAAGCAACTAATGAGATCATATTAGTTCGTCACCGACGTCTAAACCCCTCACAAGCGATAATAAGCTCAACTCCTTTACGATAAGGTTAAACAAAATAGCAACATGGACAGACAGATATACGTCACGTGGCTTATCTTGAAATCCGCTCCAAAAACCTAAATTCACAGGAAGTCCGATTATCTATGCTTCTATGCCAATGAAATAGGTACATTTTGGGGAACATAATATCACCCAAAATACATTCACTGTTAGACAAAGGCGTCTTGTCTTCCAAAGAGTTTCGAAGCGGTCGGTGCTGCGCTTCCCACATCCAAGTGGACCCTGCAACCATTACTAGATCCTCCATTATGTATATTACCTTTCAAATTATACTGGTTTAATGGAAACTTAGAAATGGAAACTGAGACAAATATTGTCACGGAATGGTCCCAACTCAGCATAATGTCAACAGCCCACGCTGGTCTTCCGGTTAGAACCATTTTAACCACGGTTTTAAAAAATAAAGGCAACAATGAACCCGACAGCTAAAACTTGTCACTAAACAATACACTAACTTAATAATATCCAACACAAAAAACAATAATACTTAAACTACAAAAGAAAAACCGGCCAAGAGCGTGTCGGACACGCCCAAGATAGGGTTCCGTAGCCATTACGAAAAAATCAAGTAATATTTTTCAAAGGATTTCGTATGTGTACATAATCTTCCAAGTTTAGCTATGTTTTATACCTTAGGCTACTATTTACTCTTAAACTACAAATAATTCCCAAGCAATTTTAGCCGCTATAATTTTCCTTGTAAATATAATATATTTACTACCATTCTGAATTTTTTCAAATTTTTCCACCCAACAGTTTAGATTTTAGAGGGGGGGGGCGGTCGATTTTAATGAAAATTTTCACTTTAAAGTTGAATATTTCGCAAACAGATCACTCAATAGAAAAAACATGTTAGCAACTCCGCAATGGTTTTAAAATACCTATCCAACGATACCCCACACTATAGAGTTAGTCGAGAAAAAAAAATTACCCCCACTTTACGTCTATGGGAGGTACCCTAAAAAAAATTATTTTAGTTTTTTTTATTTAATCACTTTGTCGGCGTGACTGATATATATATTCATGCCAAATTACAGCTTTCTAGTACTAACAGTCTCTGAGCTTAGCCGTGGACGGACAGACAGACAGACAGACAGACAGACGGACAGACATGGCGAAACTATAAGGGTTCCTAGTTGACTACGGAACCCTAAAAACAACATGATAACATGAACAACAGTGACTGCATACACCCATTCCCTTTGCTACTTGGAGGCTGTACGTGTGTTATAGTGCCTAGATGACTACTGGCCTGGCAACAATAGGTAATCGTATTACATGAATCAAATATTGGAATGGTTGGCACAGCCGACCAGGGGCTAAATTCAGGCACGGCCCAACTCGATTTGCGAGCGGTAATTCAATAGTTTGCGAGAGGATAGGGATGGGCTGAGCTTGGGATGACCCTTATTTGCCTGGGGCTAAATTCAGGAACGGCCCAACACGGTTTGCGAGCGGTAATTCAATCGTTTACGAGAGGACAGGGATGAACTGCTATTCAGGAACGCCAATAATCACTGGTTTGCGAGAGGTTTGGCCTGAGCTTGGGATGAGCCTTGTTTATTTATTTGCTTATTTATTGAGAAAGCGAATTAACAGGAAAATAAGGCTAATCCCAAGCTCAGACAATCCAAATCCTTTCGCAAACGATTGAATTACCGCTCGCAAACCGTGCTGGGCCGTTCCTGAATTGGGAATGTCTAAAAAAAATTACCAGTGGTTTTTATATTTTTTTTGTATAGAAAAGTCAATTATAAGAAACTAATTGCTTGCCCCAATCAAAAAAATCCTGAAAATCCAAAGTTGCAAAGGAGTTGGGACGACATTTTATCTAAATTGACCCAAGACTCTCTACTCAGCCAATGCTGCACTGCTGGTCGAGCCAGACTATTAGCTGCAGGAACAAAGGAAGCCGGCTACTGGCTCCACGCACACCCCTCCCGAAACATGGGCACCTTCCTTGAACCAAATACCCTCCGACTGTCTGTATGCCTCCGCCTCGGGGTCCCGGTCTGCGCCCCACATCGTTGCCCCTGTGGAAGTGACGTGGACCGACTAGGGCACCACGGTCTTTCCTGCCAGAGAAGTGCGGGTCGTTTCTCAAGGCATGCTGCCCTTAATGACATCATCCGCCGGTCTCTTGCATCGGTCAATGTGCCGGCTATTTCGGAGCCAACAGGAATATCTAGAAATGACGGCAAGAGACCGGATGGGATGTCCCTGATTCCGTGGAGTATGAGACGGGTGCTAGTGTGGGACGCAACTTGTGTTGACACACTGGCCCCTTCACATCTCCACCGAACATCTATAAGGGCAGCGGCAGCAGCAGAAACGGCCGAATTTGCCAAGTTAGGGAAATACAGTGGTCTCGGCGCCGAATATAATTTTGTACCTTTTGGCGTCGAGACCCTTGGTCCGTGGGGCCCTGGTGCTCTGAGTCTCTTCAAAGACTTATCAAAGAGGCTCAGAGATACCACAAGAGACCGAAGAGCTGGCAGCTTCCTCGCTCAACGCATCAGTCTTACGATCCAGCGAGGAAATGCTGCCAGCGTCTTCGGTACCATGCCACAGGGGCCATTTTTAGATTTAATTTAGTTTTAGTTTATTTTATTTTAATATAGTTAGTTTTAATTTCTATAGTTTGTTAGTGTTTGTACTTAGTTAAGTTTTATTCATTGTTATTTTATATTCTTAGTTTCATTAAATCTTATATGAATATCATAATAAAACCAAATAAATAAAAAAAAAATTTGAATATTTTGTCACTTAGTTCACTACTTTTTTCAAAATTAATTATTGAAACTATTTTGGTTGATGACGTCAGATTGTAATTGAGGGCTCCCACACTGCCAAATTTCTAAATCTATCTAAATGCGTACGATAAGGCAACCCCTTTAATTATTTTTTGCGTGGTGGTACACTGTAACAAGTGTCACTTTACTGGCGCTGTCAAAGTGCTAGATGTCAGGCAGTGGGTCCAAATCAAACTCCGTAGTTATAATCCACGCGTAAATTTGTGAAGAATTCTAACCACACAGAATAAAGTACGACTTGGACCGGTCACGCAATTTACACCAAAGTCAAATGAAGGTCATTGCTTATTTGTTATGTAATAAATTCATTATATAATATTAAAATTAAATAACTACAGAAAACGAGTTAAAAACCATTTATCTCGAAATGATTTTCGATTTACTATACATTGCAAAAAAATAGACATCCCCAATTTAAATAATTTTGTTAAATAATGACACGCGCTTGGCCGGTTTTATATTTTAATCATTCATCGTAAAGAGTTTATATGTTTGACTCGTACTTTCCCACGTATATCACTTTACGGCGCATCATTTAAATTTACAACATATAAATGGCACATGTATTTTTGAATCGGAGTATGGTTGAACTGGTTTAGAGAAAATTAAATGATGACGCTTGTTGAAACTTTGCCGCATTTATATTCGTTTTTTAGATTAGAAATTTAACTGTTGAATTCTCGTATGTTTTTAAGTTAAAAGATAACAGAAAATTGTGTTTAATTCTACATTTAAAACTAATGATGTCGTGATTGCGGAAGCTTTCTGAAATGTAGGATAATTTCCATTGAAAACCGAAAAATTTATAGTAAGAAAATATAATATAATAATAATATTTTGGAAATTTATGTTTTCTACAAGCTGCTATATACATTAAATAATGTACAATAACTATTACCACTCAAGGGATTTATCACGCATAATACATTAATATTTATTTCGACGTTTCGGTCACATTTCTGTACCTTTATAGGTGAAAATCCTAAGTAAATGACCTGTTGTATGTAGTAGTTAAAGTGTCCGTATAATCAAATTGACGCTCCAATTTGAAAAATGACTTAAAACCCCATATCAATTCCGTGCACTACTACATACAACAGGTTATTTTCTAAAGTTTTTCACCTATACACATGATAATAGTTAAGAGTGAAATCACGAAAGCTTAAATCATTATATTATTCTGTACCTAACCTACAATCTAAAGTATTATGTTGTTCTTTTGAGAATACATAAAATGGCAACACTCGACTAAAAATTGGCAATGGAATCCGAATCAATTTGCAAGCAAAAATAATACTGGCCGATAACAGCATGTTTCTTAAAAGCTAAAAGCTTGGTAACTGTGTACTATCACAACCTCGTATATTACCGATCGATGTAGTTTCAAAAGTGACGTAGCTTCTTTAACATAAGACTTTTATTGCAACTACATGATCTGGTGAGACGGGAGTTATTGGTCGTTGGCTCTGACCGTCCGTTTGATGAATGGATCGAATTCCAAATACAAATTTAGACACTTGATCAACTCGCGCGCATTTTACCATTCGAAAAATTGTCTTAGTTTGTGTATTGCTATAAAATCAACGCTCGGTTTAAATGGTTGTTAAAAAACGAGCCACTTGCGATCCAGGGTTAAAAAATTTAATCAGCGACCCTGGGTTAAGAATGAGAGTTTCACATATTTTGAAACTTCTTAACCCTGGGTTTAGAGTTAACTCAGAGTTAAGTAGCAACCCTGGTGCGCGCAAGCCCGCCTAAGCCTAACTAGTTTTACAAATGCGAAAGTTTGTGTATTAAGTAGTTACTTCTTCAGGCAAAACGGGTGAACGGATTTGGATGAATGGCATGAAAATAGTTAAACGTTTGAAATAACACAAGGGTTACTACTCTCTCATCCCGATATTCCAATGTTAACATTTGTTACACAAAACATGTAAAACGCACTTATGTGTGTATAATAAAAAATATCGAAATCCTATTATTTCGCCTACGCTAGGAGCGTGCCTAGCATGTTTGTGGCAATCCCTCGCTGCACAGAATTTAATATCAGGGTGGGATGATGATGATGATGATGATGATGATGATGATGTTTATAATTCCGAAACTTCTCTCTCCCGCTCACTATACTATTCCAACACTCACATAATCGCTACTTGCCCATAAAAATGCGTGAAACATTACACCCAGAAATCGCCAAACTTTCCCACACCGAAACGCAAGTATACCTATCAAGAATCTGCATTTTATCAGATTTGGCAGTGTTACGTATCGGCGGGCGTTGACCCCGCGCGCGCGCAGCCCCGCAAAGGTCACGATTTGGACAGCCCTGCTCCGGTTCTGACAAACAAATTAAGTGGCCAGCAATTTTTGAATGTAGGCTGTGAGATACCGTCGCGAAGATAATTTCTTTAAGGCCCGTACCGAAAAGTTTTTTTTTACTTTTTATATTTGAGATAGGTATCAATGAAATCTAAAATATTTTGAAATAAGTATTTTAATTCGGTTATGTGTGCCTATATACGCATTATAAAATGGGTGCGCCTCGATAGATATAACAACATTTGATATAACTGTAACATTTGGTATAATGCTACATTTGATATAATGCGATTTATACTATTCGATGATTTTTATTTGTATCTTTTCCTGTCAAATGTATTTCCTGTATATCGAATATGTGTAAATAAACATCTCTCTCTCTCTCTCTCTCTCTCTCTCATTTACTCAAAAAGTAAACTTCGGAGGATTGATATTAATTATATTTGATATGCATTAGGTTAGGTTAGGTTAGTTTATTTTATAAAAGAATCGTAGAATGATTACTTCTCGAGTAAATCGAATTATGTCAAATGTAGCATTATACCAAATGTTCCAGTTATATCAAATGTTGTTATATCTATCATTACACACCCACCACAAAATTTCACGGTCATGATTCATTTCATTCGACTGTACCTTTTTTCTGCAGCTGACTGTACGTGTATAAGCATGAAAAAAACTGTACAAAGCGGTTCGCTTCATCTTTCCTAATTCGACTCAGACTTTAAGTAGGTACCCAAAGTTCTCATAACACTAGTAAAGGATCATCAATCTGCTAATCTGACTCGCATTTGGCTGGTTTTTTAATTCTTCGTTCTAGTTACATTATGGATCAATTTGCATTTTTTAGATCGAAGGACGATATACACGGCCCATTTAAATAATGTCAAATTTTAGATAAGATCTCTGATTAAATTAATGGATATTTGGGGGTAGTTGCAATAGAGAGATCTCTCTCCAGGCAGATGTTATGCCTGGGGACCGAAGTCCAATGGATGAAAGTTGGAAGTTGTATTTATGCAGCCGAGTTGAGAAACATCGATAGCGTGATGTAGGATTGTAGCAATTAGTTCCTTATGTGACGACTAGATGGCGCTAGTAGTCGCTATAATTATACAGATATATGACTCTGAAAGTCAATTTTATTGTCGTTATGGTATCTATAATCTTATACTTAATTATGTTTTTTTTCTTTTGTGGTTTGGATTGGAACCTTAAAAACTGATTTTACCTAAAGAGAGCGGTTAATACATGACCTGTATTTGTTAACCCGCAATGAACAACAGTAATGCACGGCCTATAATCAGGAATAAGGAGATACGCAGAAAAACAAGGGTCACCGACTTCAAAGTTATCAGCTCTTTTGCTAGCTGCGGAAGGTATATTAGACGCATAATAGGCATTTACTTTATTTTTCAAATATGTGCATTGACGTATAATAAAACAACTAGACTCCCAATCGCTTAACAAAAGTTCCTCAAAAAACGTCCGAGCGGCGTTGTGTGTACGTATACATCGATTTATACAGATAACATTAACAGCATTCATTCAAATTAACGCCTTATTTCGTAGCAGTAATGTTTAACGTCAATTGAATACGATCATTAGAACGACGACGACATTAACGACCGCTTTAGCCTAGTTGGTAGTGACCCTGCCTACGAAGCAAGAGGTCCTGGGTTCAAATCCCGGTAAGGGCATTTATTTGTGTGATGAGCACGAATATTTGTTCCTGAGTTATGGATGTTTTCTATGTATTTAAGTATTTATTTATCTATATAAGTATGTTTATCGTCGTCTAGTACCCATAGTACAAGCTTTGCTTAGTTTGGGACTAGGTCGATTTGTGTAAGATTGTCCCCTAATATTTATTTATTTATTTATTTAAGTAGTGACGTGACGTCACGCGCTGGAAACCGCCTAAAGAGTAAAGAATGCAGTGGAGTGGTCATGCGAAGCGGAAGCTAGACTGTCTGTCTCTTTTTTTCTCGTGAGTTTGATTACGGTTCGAAAGAGACATATACGAATACGGGGCGAGAAGTGACGTTGTAATCAACGCGCGGTCGAAACACAACTGAACCAAAAGCCTGCCCAATAGACGCGTATGCAGGCTTTTGCTTCCGACAATTTTTGAGCGTGATTGGGAGTCTAGTTGTTATTATAGGTCAATGAAAATGTGTGACCAAATTGCGTCGGGGGTTTTAATTTTTTTAACTTATAGTTATAAATATCTTAACATCTTATTCAATAAGACTAAATAAATAAACACTTAAATTTACTTCAATTAGAATATTAAGTGTAAGTTTATGCGCAGCTAAATAATTGCTTCCTATTTGAATGGGTACATTGCGCAGACGCAGCCTATAAATCGACGCGCGCGGTTTTGCCGCGCAAATGAACAACGTTACATAGTAACTACATTTTATTAAATAACGTATTTTTTAAATAAATTCCTGGAGACTAGATTTACCGGGTTGGGTTCTGAAAGCCTTACTTGCATTTAGCCTTCGCGAGCAGAGCACCTTAGTTGTATATTTGTCCGCGTTGCAAAATGTCTTGGTCTGTAAACGCCCTCATTGCTATAAGACATAGTAGACTGAGTAACTTGGCTGTAAAACGACTTACCCCCTGTTTCACTATCCATTGATCAAATTTATTTGACGGATAAAAATGTGATGCCGCCTCTGTTTGTTTTGTTTTTGTTCGAATAGACGGAGACGGCATCACATTTATCCGTCAGTTAAAATTAATCAATAGGTGGTGAAACAGCCCCTTAATATCATAATGTTAATGTTTCAATAGGTAAATCGTCTGGATAACCTTCATTACCAATATAATTCAATCAAGACCTTATACAATATTGAGTCATTCTGCCTACTTGTGCATTTCACGTCCTAGAGGTTTTGCTAAGAAAGTCTTCTTGAAACTTAGACAATTTTGTAATCATGGCATTTAGATCTAACAAGTCATTTTGCATACTTGCTGGTCAGTGTACTACTGAGACGTTTTGAATGCCAAACCTAAATGCAAGTAAGGCCTTCAGGACTCGACCCGATTTAGCACGTGAAAATTAAAAGTAGGTATGATTACAATAAGATGGTCAGATCCACAAGGCAAGAGGGGAATAGGAGTTTAAGACTGATGACCTAACATGTCTTTCTTTACTAGTAAGCCCGTATCAGTGTCCCTTGGGTTCGCTACGACCATTTTTCGATTTAGGGATTTTTTTTGCAAAATATTAAACTTTAAAGTGGTGGTAACTACCAAAATTTAAAAGGAAGATAGTAGGGTCAACGTCATAAAATAAGTGATCACTTTCGTACCTTGTCACTTTAACGTCATGTTTGAAAAGGGGAACCTATCGATGTTTAGAAACTCCTTTACTCGAATTTCATTTATCCGAAAACGGTTCTCCGACTTTTTAAAATCCATATGTTTTGTTTTTCCACAACTTCACAATGCCACGGATTCATTTAATCACAGTTTTATTTGCCAACAAATTTTAAATTACAATAATCCATTTTTTTATTTGCCAACCTAATCAGTTGCCATATTTTCATAATCTAGGGGGTGTTTCACCACCTTATTGTCAAACTACTGGTTACGTAACCAATGAATAAACTAAGTACTGGACAATTCTGTCAGCTAGTGTTTTTTCAGTTTCACCACTCCGGTCCTGTGCAAACTAAGTACCACTTAACTAATCGTGGGTTTAACAAAAAGTCGGAATGGCAACGTCGCATTTCACGACCACACGTTCCTGTTCGCACACTTTCGTTCAAAGAGTCACTCATTATTAAATCAAAAGAAATGGTTAACTATATAATTTTTGATTACATCTATTTTTTTTGCATAAACAAATATGTAACATTATAATTGAGCCAAAAACGGTATTTAATTACGATACTTTGTTAACAATAACAAAGAAAAATAAAATCACGTAAAACGAATCGAAAAGTGGCGCCAAACCATTTGACAGATAAACTTTTTTTTAACGGCGACATACAAGTTCAGGTAGAACAAACGATTGAGCCACTGAAAAAAGTTTGTTATTAAAAAATATTACGAAATTTTGGATTTTTTTTACATACTAAAAGTGTACCTACATTTTTTTATTCAAATCTTGATATTTAAATTATTTTATGCAATTTAGCATGACCTCTTTCTTTAAAAAATAAAAAAATACTTTGATTTATTTTTATGAAACCGGCTGAAGGGCTTTCCAACCATGGCCACAAAAAAATAAACTAACTTTATGTGACGGATAAAAATGCTAAATGCCTCCTGATCTGATGGTCAAATTAAGAAACAGTTTGTCCGTCACTTAGCGCTAATCGAGACTGGTGAAACAGAAATTTTAATTCCATCTGTCAAATAAGGTTATGTTTAAGCTAATCCGAACTTTAAGAAAAGTGGTGAAACAGCCCCTATGTAACGAAAAGCCGAAAGTAAGTTTTTATTATATACCTAACCTAACATCAGAGTAAGACAACATTGCTTAATTTTTAGCGAGCGAGCAAGATGGTCCGGAGCGGAAGCTACTCGGATAGATTAGGTTCAAAGGCTAATGCGGGAGCATAGCGGAGCGAAGCTCCCGCATTAGCCTTTGGTGTTAGTTATTTTTTTTATAACCACCAACAAAACCCCCTACCCACATAGCAAACTCAATAAAATATTTGGGCAACATTAAACAACAAAGTGAATATTACGCTCCACACATAATTGTATGGTCGCCTTTTGTATCCCTGACCTTTGCGGAATAAATATATATTTGGCAAATGATCCTACGGAATTTCATGCAGTTGGATTTTGAATCATTTGGCAAATAAAAAAATGGATTTTAAAGCATTTGGCAAAAGAAAATATGGTAAATAAATGAAATTTCGGGCAAACAATAATTTGGAAAATGAAAAAAAAAAAGGAGTTTCGTTTTCGGAATTTTAATATTCGGAAATGAGCTTTTCGAGAATATGATAGGTAAGTAACATTTGAAAAGTCATACGAAGTCATATAACGACTGAAAGCGACAAGGTACATAAATGATCACTTATTTATGACGTTGACTGTACCTATGAAACACCGACCGGCACTGCTGCTAGACTAGGTATATGTCCTATTTTTTGATTTTTTTTCTTTCTTTTCTTTAACATTAACAAGAATAATAATTATAAAACACTACTGACATTTATAATATCTTTATTAGTGGGACGATGTCCTTCATGATAGATAAGTATATGTCGCACAGATGTAACTGCCTTGACGTGTATTCAGAGAGTAGTAAGTTAATTGGTTTAACTTCATAAATGTAATGTAGACCTCCCCAAAGCAATGCCATCACTTATTAGAGTCATAGGTAGGTAGGTACACATTTTTTGTTTTCGCGTCTCTCCTGTGGACATGGAAAAAGTCAAGGGTCATCATCACCATCATCACATATATACGTCCCACTGCAGGGCACAGGCCTCCTCTCAGAACGAGAGGGCTTGGGCCGTAGTTCCCGCGCGGGCCCAGTGCGGATTGCGAACTCACAAACACCATTGAATATCTTCGCAGGTGTATACAAGATTCCTCACGATGTTTTCCTTCACCGTAAAGCTCATGGTAAATTTCAAACGTAATTTCGCACAAAATTTAAGAGTCTAGCCAATATTTTTAGTCAAGTTTACATCGACGTATGGGCTCATTTAAATAAATCCTTAGTTTGCTAACTCAGAGTCACTAATTTTATGTCTACAGGAGAGATTTCTTACCAGACAGTGTGTATGACCCGTTAGTAAAAAAAAATCAAACGTACCATACTTAAGTCCGAACCAGGTCTTGTGGTACGGCTGGTACCTCGTGCTGGACACGGCAGGCCTAGGCCTGGGCCTCCTAGGAGCACAAGCCGGGGCACAGCATAGCAAGAAGTACCGTTTATCCCGGATCTTCTCCGCAGCTTTCAATCGTTCCCGGGCCAACCGACCCGCGCAACGCCGCGGGCTCGCGCTGATCAGACCAATCACCAAAGTGATCACCAGTGCGGTGATCACCTGTGAACACCAACGCATCACTTGCTGGTGACGTTGAAGGGAGTGTGGAATGGACACATCGCAATTTCTATGTTTTTTTTTCAGGTCCCACGTTAAGTGATATCTCGTATTCGATTTGTCGATATTCGCAAAAAATATTCAAATGGTGCTTATTTAAAACACTTATAAATCCATTTTTCATCTACGTTTGGCTATCATCCTTGTCATAACGCCTCATTACCAATTTAAAACGCAAAAAAACATTCGTCTTAGAAACTTTTTGCACACCAAATTCGCACTCAAATTCTAAAACCATCCGGTTTCGAAGTATTTCCGCACAAAAATCACTCCAACTTCGACGTAAAACCAATCAAAATTACGCCAATTTATTCACAGAATTTCACCGCACTTCAAACTTTTGTTTCGCTACTTCAAAGTTACGCGCGTAATCTACGTGTAATTGAAGTTACGCCGACGTGCTCACGCGCCGGCCGCGCCGCGGAGACTGAACTAATGAAATGAACTTACTTACTAAAGACAGGAGGACTACACTACTAAACTAAAATGGCGCTTTCCTAAAGCCTTTATGAATGAAAATGGGTGTTCAAATGATTGATTGATAAATTCAGACGTTAATTTGCGGGGGTTAATATTTCATATCATGAAGAGAGCTCGGAATAACCATCGAAAAACATCCGAAAGAATATACAAAATTAAATAACAATCGGAAGGTTCATTGGTAGATATCCCTTAAAAGGATCAGTTTGCCTTTGTACATGTATCTCAACGGTTGTCAACAGTGTTTTTTCTTTATTTTTTTGCACAATAGCGTACGTTATACGTACATACATTACAATAACAACTCGGAAATGAAAAGGGGTCTATAGATACAGCTGAGCTGTATTGTGCAATATTCTCAATTACATTTGTTAATTATATTTATAGTAAGTAGTAATTCGTCATAACAAGATTTCATTATATTTGGGTCAATCAACTTTTTTTTGTAAACGATTTTCTGCTACTTTCTATGGAAACCGAAATAATTAAAAAACTGATTGTTTTTCCTTATTTAAAGTATACTTTTCAAAACTCTAGATTTTTGTAGTCAATAATGGTACAATTGCCATATTTATTTTATTTTGTTTAGCTTCTATTTCGTGGGTGACCCAGGGGACAATGTTGTCCCCGAAATTTGTATGAAAATAGTGGTATGTCCCCTGGGTGACCGGATTTTTTCATAGAAATACTTATTTTTTTTGGTTTTCACATACGCACTATGATAAACAGTTTATCTAATTACTGCAAAATCATGGTTTCACTAACCAGAGATTACAGAGTTACTTGTAAAGGAGTAAATAGAAATTTACAAAAAAAAGTTGATTGACCCATTTATTATATTATAGTATTAGAAAGTAATTCGTCATAACAAGATTTCATTACACAATTTTTCGAAGTCTCTATCGTGGGGGCCCTTCTACAGGGTGTTACAAAATTACCCGTAATAACTGAAGGGTATGGAAGTAGGTACTCCAATAAAGAATTAAATTAGTATATATTTTTTGGGATGGCGGGAGCTCGCCTTTGATAGGCAGGAGTGGAGCAAGAGAGTAGAGGCCTTTGCCCAGCAGTGGGACACAAAAATAGGCTAAATAAAAAAATAAAAAATAAAAAATATTTTTTTTATGGGGTTTCAGGCTTTAGGGGTTATTTTGTAACACCCTGTATTATGGAGGCCCAGGCCAGTGGCCCCGGATGCCTTCCCCTAAATCCGGCCCTGACCATAACCATTTTAGGCTGAACACTAAGATTTTAAATGTTTTTCGTGACGGCAATTTTAACGCCGAAGGGTTAAAATATACCTACCTACTTAAATTACTCGCCTAATTTAAAATTCATATTGGTTCATTTTGTTGATTGCGAGTTACTCTCGGTATAAGATCTCGTATCTTATCGGTAAAGGAGGTCGTTGCTCTTGTAAATTAAAAGCAATCTAAGCAATCGCTGTTTTGACTAACTTTTATAGCTATTGATTTAGATTACGAGCAACTATTGTATGATGTCCAGCTCATATTATAATTATACAAATCATGACTCAAGTTACTGTGGGCAGGGCACATCGCTCGTAGAATTGATGGCCGACGGGGCAAAAAGGTTCTTGAATAGCGTCTTCGGACCGGAAGACGCAGTGGAGGTAAGCCTCCAACAAGATGGAGTGACGACGAGGACGCGTTAGATGAAGATGGCGCTGGGCCAGTCTATTCGGCGAACCTTGGGGGAGGCCTATGTTCAGCAACCTACTGAATTTAGTAGGGTCAAAGACATAAATAAGTGATCACTTTTGCACTTGGTCGTAACAACACAATAATTGTCAATCAAGTAGGTATGACGTTTTTTTTTTCACCTAACTGTAGAGCGACAAGGTACAAAAGCGACCAGCTACTTTTGATGCTCACTGTACCTATGGGTACTAGACAACGGATAAACAGACTTATCTATACTAATATTATAAAGAGGAAAGATTTGATTGTTTGTTTGTTTGTTTGCATTGAATAGGCTCCGAAACTACCGGACCGATTTCAAAAATTCTTTTGCCGTTAGAAAGCTAAATTACCACAGAGTGACATAGGCTACTTTATACCGCGGGAAAAAAATTCCTATGGGAAAATTAATTTTATCGCGGACGAAGCTGCGGACGGAAGGCTAGTATATACATAAAAAGAGCAAAAACATTCATATTTTTCATACAAATAATCTACCCCGACCGGGGATCGAACCTGGGACCTCAGGCTTCGTAGTCAGGTTCTCCAACCACTAGACCAGGGGTCACCAAATGGCGGGCCGCGGTCCGGACCCCGACCGCCGACCTATTTTGTGCGGACCTTAAGTAAACAGTAACTTGTATTGGGTACTTAGTACGTAATTTAATAAAATTTTAATGTATCCGCGCTTTGCCTTCGCTGCTGTCAATTCGACAACACACGAGCGAAGTAACTTTTGTGCATTACATTTTTTAATATCAACGAATCCGACTCGACTGGGCAGCATTCGGGAAGCTCCGCAATATCTTGTCATCCAATATACCGCAATGTCTCAAGTCAAAAGTCTTTGACCAGTGTGTGTTGCCAGTGATGACTTATGGCACTGAGACGTGGCCGCTAACGATGGGCCTCATATTAAGGAAGCTCAGAGGGCGATGGAGAGGGCTATACTCGGAGTTTCTCTGCGGGATCTCATTAGAAATGAATGATGTAATCCGCGCGCGCAAGAACTAAAGTCACCGACATAGCTCGAAGAATCGCCAAACTCAAGGGGCAGTGGGCAGGGCACATCGCATCGTAGAACTGATGGATGGCCGATGGGGCAAGAAGGCTCTCCAGTGGCGTCTACGGGCCGGACAACCGACAAGGTGGAGCGATTGGAGCGACGACCTGTTTAAGGTTGCGGGATCGCGTTCGATGTGGATGGCACGGGACCGATCTGTTTGGTGAGCCTTGGGGGAGGCCTATGTTCAGCAGTGGACGTCTTTCGGCTGAAATGATGATGATGTGATGATGATTTTTTAATAAACTCATGTAGAAACGGACAGCGATGGTAGTTTTATGTAAAAACCGAGCCTCTGAAGAAACTAATTGATGATAATTGACGACCAGATGGCCTAGTGGTTAGAGAACCTGACTACGAAGCTTGAGGTCCCGGGTTCGATTCCCGTGTCGGGGCAGATATTTGTATGAAAAATACGAATGTTTGTTCTCGGGTCTTGGGTGTTTAATATGTATTTAAGTATGTATCTATCTATATAAGTATGTTTATCCGTTGCTTAGTACCCATAACACAAGCTTTGCTTAGCTTACTTTGGGACTAGGTCAATTGGTGTGAAATGTCCCGTGATATTTATTTATTTATTTATTTTATCCCTGCACTAGACTATCCGGTCGTCCAAGCAAGTGAAGCAAGAGTCTTTGATGAGTTGAAGCGTCATATTAAGTGCCACTAGCCATTCACTAATTAGGGCGCTGGCATCAAGATCGCTTCGTGTGATAACGGTGATAAGGTGACGCGGGTGGTCGCCGCGGGCGGTTCGCGACTACCGCCCCTAAACACATTAGCATAGAGGCGGCATTTGCATTTGCACCGGATCGCTATTTTGATAGACAGCGGAATTAAGTCATTAATTTTTTTTTCGTTACAGTTTTGTCCGCGACGGAGAAGGTTTATGCGTGTAACGTACAGTGCTTTGAACGCATATAGGCGTTGTGCTGATTTTTACTCAGCTCAAAGTTCATATAAATACACACATCCTAGACATCGGCGCCTCGTAGCATTAAGGTAGCACTAGTGATGAGACACGTTTTTCCAGTGCCTTTTCAGATAAGTTTAAATAACCATTGAATCCAGGGTCGGTCAAGAAAGAAACCAATGGGTAAAAACATAAAAGACCGATCTAAGTACCCCCCAGTGCCCAGCGGGAGAATGCATGCTCCTCTCCCGGCCTTCCAGCAAATGGATGAGGCCACTCAGCCTGAGGTCACTGTGGGTAGATTAAGTCTCCTCCCTACCCCTCCCCTCCTCAAAATTAAAAGCACATGTTTTTAGTATTGACAATCAATAGCGAAGGGGACTTGTGACCGGGCTTTTTAGTCCGTGCAAGTCGGACACTGTCTGGACTCTCCATCCCAGTTCGTCCGAAGGGATTTTTCCCGAACACAAGTCACCCTTCCTACCCTAAAGTAAAAAAACAGCAAGGACTTCGCGTCATTGGCCCCTCTGGCGACTCATTAAAAAAAAATCATTGATCCAAAAATGTAAACAGGTTTTATCAAAAACTAAAAATTGTATTGTCAAAAAACCTTGGATATATATCTAACAACAACTTTTTTATTTATAAGTTTAGTTTGTATGTAGTTTTAGTTTATAGTTTTAGTTTTATTTTATGTAGTTTTTACAATAAATAACTAACAATAAAAGTATTAAAACCTTATTACAAAACAAAGAAGTTGAAATCAAATAACCAACAAAAATACGCTGCAACATTACAGAAGGATGCTTTTTCTCCATCACGTCAGTCGAAGTTGAAAGATCATTTTAGCATTTTAGTACATCAAATGGATTTTCACAGAAAGAAGACGTAGAATAACTACTAACAATTTAGAACAAATAATAATTGTTTATAACAAATACAATACAATACAATGACTCTTTATTGTACACCAGGAATACCTAGTAAGCAATAATGCAATAATGTCCATATTAAATATTTTCCTTTATTTATAAATTGTACATACTTTAGATTATTACTACTTCTGTATTTTGTTGAATAAAATAAATAGTTAAAAATATTTTTTCTAATCGCTGGCCTTTGCTCGACTTGTGCCGTTTCCGTACCTACGCGTACCTAAAAAACACGGTTACATCTTACATCACTAGTCTGTCAGAAACGTCAAATTCTTGCTACGAGCCGCCGATGTCTCACATCACGCCTGTATCCCCAAAGGGGGTAAGCAGAGCTCACGAAACCCCACATTTACGGGGCTACTTACGACCTCTACGGGAAAAATGGAAAATAAGCAAAGTTCAATATACATTTTTTTACATAAAACTGACCCGTAATAGACCCGTATTCCACCCAATGAGTGTAGATGAGCCCAAAGGTGTATCTCACTGGTTCAGTAACAGCCTATTCACTCTAGCCTTGAAGAGACCTAGGTTAGATTGTACCCGTCTAGAAATAAAGACGATGGGACCGAATTCCCTTTCTTGGCTTGTTTTAGGAAGGATGCAGCGAACCGCTTCGTGCGGACCAACGGTATCTCAACCACTTATGTTTTTGCCGCGCCATATCTAAACCAGTTTTTCTAATACTTTGCATATTCTGTCACTATTGATCAAACAAATCAACACTCAAAACGACACTCCATAGATATAACCAATAATTACAATAACACTTAAGATGACCCTACATTTATATGGCACTCCATAGAAAACAGAGCTCAAAATAAAACGAATATGCTGAGGCTTCATCGGACATCAAAAAGATTAGAGGCTTTGTGTTATCCCGACTAAATCACGCAGCATTGCTTTTAATCTAACAGCAAATGAAATAGAATTATAATCCTTGTTGTTAGAGTTCAAAATTGACTGTGCTCAGTTTAATGTAATATGCTAATGTCATTCTTAGTTTGCTAATTTGTATGGCTTGAATGGCAAGCGGCAGTAGGACTGTCTCTATTTTGATTTAAGACTGTACTCGAAGCAAAAACTGAAGTTGCTAATGAATTTTAGCTGGTTAGATAAATATTATGCGTAATTAAAAACTATAAGTCTCTTTGAAGATTAGTAGGTATTACTTAACAAGGGACCCCATACATCCCTGTAAAAACTACATATGGATAATCGTAATGATAAGGAAATGTTTCCATACCATGTAATTTGTATATTTTATATATTACTTTTATTTACCTTGTATCTATTGTTTGTATTGTATTAGTGCTTACGTGAATTGTAATAGGATTTCAGTTGTGAAAAAATACAAGTTCCAAAAGCGGGTGCCTGTCGTATCGCATAATGTTTATTGTCCTAAAATTTCTTGGCCGAGAATGTTTGGCAAAGGCTGCTATAGAAACACTGGGAAGCGACTTTTCAACTTTGATAGAAAAAAAAAAAATGGCTTCCCCTACATTTGGATGTCGGCTCTGCTTCTTCGCATCGGCCATAGCATTTCAAGGGCCGGCCCCCCTTACCCCCTCTGGAGAATACATATATAACCCTGTGCCATTGCAAGTCAGCAAGTCGTGACTCCTCATTATGAGAGGAGGTGCCCTAACCAGGACGTGTGTATAGGCTGGGATGCTGATGGTGAAATCGTGACTGCACGTGAGTAGTCGAACTGGCCAATATTAGTTAGCATTGTGGGATTCATGGGCTCCTAGATTAGATTAGAAGGCACCCGCCCAACGGTGAACATAATGAAAACAGCATGCTAAGGCTTAAGCCTTCGATTCGATCGAGACTTGGGCTGTACTGCAGTCTCTCCAACGGTGCCAAGTAGACTACCGGTACATCGAAGTGTTGAAGTGTCCATATTGACACCACAATGTTCGTCAACGCAAATCCTAAACCTAGAGACTTGATATTTAGCAGACACATACCTTGAATAGGTACCTATCATATATAATGGAGATGCATTCAAAAAGGAATTTTCACATTCCCGCGGGACAGTGATAAGGGGGCGAAGTTGCGGGCATAATAAAGTGATAAACTCAAAAAATAGTAAAAACTTTATTTGCTTAAGTATTTAAAAGTTTAGGTATTTAATTGAGAATCTCGTTCAAAGACGTCAAAAAAGGATTTCTACTCGAAGAAAGCATGATACTTATATCAACGCGCCTTGATAGATCGTACTGTTAGTAGTCTGTGTGGTGTGGGGACATTGTGCGGGAATACCGACCAGCAAGACGAAGATAACTTTGTGTGCTGAGCTTTGTACCACCTACTTTGTGCCTTTGTGTTTGCTAAAAAACCGGCTAAGTGCGAGTCGGACTCGCGCACGAAGGAATATTTTTTTTTTATATAATAAATAATTTTTGCATATGGATATCGAACTAAAGAGCCGCAGCTTCACATCCAAAGAGCCGTGCGAGGTTGTCGACCCCTGGGCTAGGATGATGATGATGATGATGATTGTACCCCCCAGAAAGGAACGTAGCTTTTCACGCTACAGATACACACACACGCACGCACGCGCACATACACACACACAAACACACACACACTCACACACACATACACACACACACACACACACACACACGCCACGCGTACACACATTTACAAATACCCATTGACGTACAATAAAACAACTAGACTCCCAATCACGCTCAAAAATTGTCCGAAGCAAAAGTCTGCACACGCGTCTATTGTGCAGAGTTTTGGTTCAGTTGTGTTTCGACCGCGCGTTGATTACAACGTCACTTCTCGCCCCGTATTCGTGTATGTCTCTTTCGCACCGTAATCAAACTCACGAGAAAAAAAGAGACAGACAGTCTAGCTTCCGCTTCGCATGACCACTCCACTGCATTCTTTACTCTTTAGGCGGTTTCCAGCGCGTGACGGCATGTCACTACTTCTAACGATCGTATTCAATTGACATTAAACATTACTGCTACGAAATAAGGTGTTAATTTGAATGAATGCTGTTAATGTTATCTGTATAAATTGATGTGTACGTACACACAACGCCGCTCGGACGTTTTTTGAGGAACTTTTGTTAAGCGATTGGGAGTCTAGTTGTTTTATTGTACGTCAATGCAAATACCTTATGCATGCAACACAGTGCAGGGCAGGTTTAGGATTAGCTAACCTTATTTTTGAAGTTTTTGAATATTCGAGTATATATTTTTTTCTTTTTCGTTCTTTTTCGTTATTTTAAGTTATTGTATTTTAGTACCTACTGTTCCAGTGTGACTTGCTAGGCACAGATAATTCTTTGTTTTTTTTTTACCTATAATTTAAATGTGAGAGGCGCTGCGACCGACCGTCCTCACAGGGACCAGTCTGAAAATCAGCGCCGGGCAACCAAGCCCAGCACATGCTGAGACTGGGGACCCATTGTCAATACTTAAACTTGAAATGTTTAATAGTTTTTATCAATGTCTAGTTTTTAAGTTATGGCAATAAAGTTTTTTTATTATTATTATTATTATTGTTTTTTTGTGCACAGTATAATTAATAGCGTAACATACCGACGCAGCGAGTGCGCCCGCGTCGCCCAGTCTGCGAGTGCCACCCACAAATAGTACACGACTCCGTGCATAGCACCATTGTCACAATATAAACCAGTAACCAATCTACAAACAACGCGCCGAATTAAACTATCAACATCATCGCAGCCTATATACGTCCCACTGTAGGACACAGGCCTCCTCCCAGAATGAGAGGGCTTGGGCCGTAGTTCCCACGTGGGCTCAGTGCAGATTGGGAACTTTACACACGCTATTGAATTTCTTCCGGTATACATACAGGTTTCCTCACGATGTTTTCCTATACCGTAAAGCTCATGGTAAATTTCAAATATTATAATCTTTTTTTTATATAATACTAGCGACCCGCCCCGGCTTCGCACGGGTGCAATTATGCATGTATTATACATATAAACCTTCCTCTTGAATCACTCTATCTATTTAAAAAGAGCGAGATTTGTAGTTTTAAAGATCCAAGCATACATAGGGACAGACATTTTTATATACTATGTAGTGATAGGTTTGCGTTTGACCACAATCACGCCTAGTGGAAAGCGAAGATGAGGCCTACGGTGGAGCACGCTTGCCTAGTAAATGCTCATTCACCCTAGACTTGAATTTACGCACATAAATTCCGAAAAAAATCAGAGGTGCGAGCCCGGATTTGAACCCACAACCCTCTGCTTGAGAGGCAATAGGTCAAACCACTACGGCTTATTTACTATGACTGCGATACTCCATATCCGACGCGTTCTTAGATTAATTACTGAGTTTAAACTACAGCAAAATCTGTAATACTGCAGTTAAAGACATTCTTAACTCAGTTTCTATTTCAAACTAAATACAAACTGAAATATAGATGCACAGAAAAAACCCCAGAAAAAAGACCAATGCTGGGAATCGAACCCAGGTCCTCAGCGTTCGGTGCTGCGTGCTTACCCCTACACCACCACTGGTCTAGAAGTTAGCGACGAATCTTTCCCATACATCGTACAGTTCAGTCTGTTATAATCACATTTAGGCAGTGATAAAGCGCATCTATGTTATGCCCTCTACTGAGTTTCTATTCCTAGTACAGCACGGTCTATGTTTGACTTGTCATTATGATGATGTTTTGTTTCAGTTCCGCAAACACGCATTCTTATTGTACCGCATCGTATGCAGGTGGCGAGGAACGCGGATAGGTATTCGACAGGCATCTTACAACTATTTCCTAGCGAGTCAATCTGGGAGGCGGTCTAACCTGTCTTCAAGAATGAAATAGAACAACGTTGCTAGATTTTTTTTACAGCAAAAAGAGTTTAAACCTTTTGACGACCGCTTTAGCCTAGTTGGCAGTGACCCTGCCTACGAAGCAAGAGGTCCTGGGTTCAAATCCCAGTAAGGGCATTTATTTGTGTGATGAGCACGAATATTTCTTCCTGAGTTATGGATGTTTTCTATGTATTTAAGTATTTATTTATCTATATAAGTATGTTTATCCGTTACTTAGTACCCATAACACAAGCTTTGCTAAGCTTACTTTGGGACTAGGTCAATTGGTGTGAATTGTCCCATGATATTTATTATTTATTTATTATTTTGAGTAAATAAGTAGATATTTCAAACTAAATACAAACTGAAATATAGATGCACGGAAAAAAACCCAGAAAAAAGACCAATGCTGGGAACGCTGAGGACCTGGGTTCGATTCCCAGCATTGGTCTTTTTTCTGGGGTTTTTTCTGTGCATCTATATTTCAGTTTGTATTTAGTTTTAAATATATGGTTTCACGGGATGACCGTAAAAGTAATAAAAAATGAAGTTGAAAAAAATAAATAGAAAAAGATACTTCATACTTAACTTGTAAATAAGTAGAGTTAATAAAAATCTTTGCGTTTTTATCACAGACCCAATTTTTTCAATGAAAGCGTTTTACATTTTGACGTCAAGAGAAATAATAAAGTTGTAACACGCTTTTATTGAAAAATTGTGACTGTGATAAAAACGCAAAGATTTAATTCATGGTTTTTTTTAATTAAATTATTTTCAGCTTTTTATTTCTTTTTATTACCATCTACTTAATAAAAGCTTGTAAAAATGCGTGACTCTTTCGTCGAAAGTTGACAACGTCTGAGACAACTGTAGGTATTATAATTATAATATCAAATGACCATGATATATTTTTCTCTTGTTCTTAAATTTAAGAGCTATGCTCTTGTCGGTGGAGTAACCGCCACTCCGCGCGGTCTTCGGCCAGCCGTTTGACTTCCTGATACGACACGACACCCACTTTCTCCTTCACCTGGTTAAAATAGGTCAATCTTGGCCTTCCTCTGCCTCGTGTATATTTTGTCCATCATTATTTCATTTTTTTTATGTTATTTGACACGTAAGTACCCGGTTTTTATACGGGGCAAAGTTGCCCTCAATTGGATCAAAGTACCTACTCCCGTAACCCCCGACCTTATCATAATCAGCATAAGCAAAACAATTTCATCTTATCTCGACTCGTCCCCTCATTTCATTTCATGTCATTTCATTACAAAAATATAAACTTTTCTCCAATCGGAATCAGTTATTACATGAAATTTACAGAAAAGGACAGGGTGACACAAAAATAACTTTTAGTTAAACACTAGGTATTTATTTACCTAGAAATTGCTACAAACGCAAACCAGACTAGCACTTCAGACTTCGACTAAGATTAAAAGCGTAACCAAAACACTCGCCAATCAATTCACAGGCGCTTTCAGACTAATCATTCTAATCCCATCATTGATTCTAAGAACACATTCAATCAGCAAGTTAATCTATTTTTTATCAACACTACACGAATTAAAAGCAATCTTACATTGATAACTTTAGAACTACATTTAAAACGACCAACGCCGCGACTTCTTTTTTTTAGAGTTCAGCATACAGTACACCATTGATTTTTAAAATTGCATCACTCAAAGATACCTTTCGTAAGTATTCGACAATCGTGTTAAATTTGAACTACGAGTAAATAGAGTCAGTCAGGCAGGTCGTGGTCGTCGTTGGGAGGCCAGGGGGTCGTGTTTTACGAGCCTGGTGATTTCACTATCTGGTATTACGGGAATTCGGTTTTGAATGTATTGAAAACAAGCTTTTTTGGGAATCCGATGTAGCGCAAAACACGGTGACAGGGAAGTCTGGGCCCTGTACCACAAAATTTACAAGTGCTACAATTCGACAAAATTGTCAAGTTTCTCATAGTAAAATGTTACAATTTTGTTGATTGGTAGCACTTGTAACTTTTGTGGTACAGGGGGCTGGTATTCGGGGAATTTGGTATTTTAGAAATAAGGTAAGCCGGCAATCTAGTATTTTGCAATTCTGATATTTAGGGAACGAGCGACTGTAGCTTATTATTGCGGCTGAAACGTTCGTAGAATTGCTACATAGAGACTCGGGCACGGTGCTTTTTCGAAATTTATGTGCGAAATATCATTTGAAATTTACTATGAACTTTATGGCGAAAGGAAACTTTGTGAGGGAATTCGCACACATTTCCGACGCAATTCAATGGTGTGTATGACGTTCCCAAGGCGCACTGGGCCCGCTTGGGAACTACAACCATGAGAGATCGCCTATGCCTAGCCGTTTAACGGACCTATGTAGATAATTTATTGAATCAGGCGTTACTTTGCGGAGGTCCATATTAATGAACTGAAACAATTACTTTGCTCACCCGGACCTATATACCTACGCCAAAATGATAAAATGATTTTGTGACTCTTTTTTGAAATCATTTTTATCGAAAAAAAGTACTGAATTTGAAGTAGTTTATTATAAGAGGTATGTTCCAGAAATGTATTTTTCGGTGTTTTCCTCAACTCTAATAATGTTATAGTAAATTTTTCGTACTTAGTAGGTACGAAACCCTTCGTGAGCAATTCCTGCACGCGCATGGCTAACATTTTTAATTCTATAGCATTCGTCTTCTAAAAGCGAAGTATTAGAGTTGGTTTTCGTGTAACTGCCAAGATTAATAAAGAACAGACTGTTCTATTAATTGCAACAGATCAATGGGGCAAACGACCGCTGCGGTTGTACCTACAGGGATTTTATTTTTGCGCTCCTACTGCGGTTTCAGCGGCAAAGGGTATTTCTGACGTGGACTGGGCAAACTTTTTAAAGTTCATAAAATTATTTTACATTGGAATGATTTGGGTCTAACTAAGCGCTTTTTAACCTCGTATCATTTCGGTTTTTGTGCTTACTAGTATGAAATATGAGTATTGGAGATTAACGCCGATGTTGCTTGTTTATATCTTTGTTAGGCATAGGTAGGTACCTAAATGGTTGCCGGTACTTTCAATCTTTCAGTGATTTAAGTAGCTTGATGACATCATAATATACCAGTAGCAAATACAATATTGCTTTTTATTCTGGACAAAAATTATTGTCGGTATCTATACATTTTCCAGATTTTAAAATCATCTGACTTAGTTTTTGCACAGGCTTGACTATAAAAATATATTATTTAGGCTCAGTTTTATTTATACTAGCTACCTGAAATCTTTTTCTGTTAGTCAGACGTAAGTGGCGTGTATGTGTATGTATTATGCTTTTTTTATAAGTTAGGTTATCATTGCGTGTCTACACTTATTTCTGATGTCCTGGTGATCGTTTAAATATGAGATCCCATGGGATAAATTCGTCTATAGACGTACATCTGTTTCATGTAATCTGTCAATGTCATTATGTTTTATGTACAATAGAGTGTACAAACGAAATTATGTTCTACTAAGATTGTACAATACTCATTCTGTACAAATCAAGATCGGTTACGCGCCGATCGTTTGAAGTGCGCGCCTGCTTTTGGCGCGCTCAGAAATAAACAATACACGTGGAGGCAATTAAATAAGTACACTCCAAATAATTACGTTCATTCTGCAAAAAAATATTATAATCTTTGTATCTGTGAACCATATTTTGAATTTGTAATTTAATTTCAACTAGGTATTTAATTAGAGTGATTAAAACATGCATTTTACTTTTAGCATAAACTGATCTATAAAACACTAATTTTGTATCACGTAAAAAGTCCCAACCTATACAAAACACTACTTAAAACTGTTAGGCGAAAGCCACATAGAAGAGACTTGGGACGGGGGCGCGTCGCAGGCCGCGTCTCCGCCCCGTCTCTTCTGTCTGCTTTGGATCGCGACGCTTCTATAAACTTAATTATGAAAATTGGGGATGTCTAAAAAAAATACCCATGGTTTTTATATTTTTTTTGTATAGAAAAGTCAATTATAAGAAACTAATTTCAATATTTTGTCGTTTAGTTCTCTACTTTTTTCAAAATTAATTATTGAAACTATTTTAGTTGATGACGTCAGATTATAATTGAGGGCTCCCACAATGCCAAATTTCTAAATCTATCTAAATGCGTACGATAAGGCAACCCCTTTAATTATTTTTTGCGTAGTGGTACGCTATACACTGTGTCACTTTACTGGCACTGTCAAAGTGCTAGATGTCAGACAGCGGGTCCAAATCAAACTCCGTAGTATAATCCCCGCGTAAATTGTGAAGAATTCTAACCACACAGAATAAAGTACGACTTGAACCGGTCACGCAATTTACACCAATGTCAAATGAAGGTCATTGCTTATTTGTTATGTCATAAATTCATTACATAATATTAAAATTAAATAACTACAGAAAACGAGTTAAAAAGCATTTATCTCGAAATGGTTTTCGATTTACTATACATTGCAAAAAAATAAACATCCCCAATTGATATTTAAGGGGCGTTGTGATAGCGACGCGCCCCCGTCCCACGTCTCTTCAGTGCGGCTTGCGGCTAAGGTATTTATAGTCGACCAAGTAAGTGTTTTACCATTTTTTTGTGACAGTTTCTACAGCAGAATAAAAACAATAAGGCTGATTGTCACATTGACTTGTGAGTGAAAATAGCCTTTGATGTCTTAAGTCATACAACTGACATTGAACTTTAGGGTGGTAAAGGAGTTTCTTGGTCGACTATACATCTTCTAATTTATTCAAATGTTAAAATCATTCGATCGACTTCTATTGAAGGGCCCTTTTCACTTTTAATTGTTGAGATTGGTAGGTTAAGTTGACGACCAGATAGCCATCTGGTTAGAAGACCCTATTAAGATCCCGGGGTTCCCGGGGTCCCGGGTTCGATCTCCAGTGGAGGCAGATGTTTTTATGGAAAATATAAAATTAAATGTTTGCTCTTGAGTCTTGGGATTTTTAATGTGCATTTTTTAATATAAGTAGGTAGGTTTATACGTTGCCTAGTATCCATTGGACAAGGTTTGTTTATTTTGGGATTAGGTAATTTTTCCCACGATTTATTTTATTTGCTATCTTTAAAAAAAGTAAAAATTCAATAAAGTTAAAATAAAAAACATTGTCCACCACTGTACGGGTATTTATAATCAACCCCGTATTTAGACCGGTGCGTGCGCTCCCAGTGTAAACTGGCTACACTTTATTGCCACACAGTGTAACAAGTCACGATTAATTTGCCACACGCGCTTTAGGATGTAAACCGAAATGGCGTTAAATTTTCTGGAAGTGTAAGCGGAAGAAGCTTGTTACTACAAGCGACTTTGTACGTTAGAGTCAAGATATAAATTGCAGTGTCATGCGAATGTCGATTACTGCGTTTTAGTAACTAGTTGCATGTCTATTTGTGTCCGTGGTTTTGGAGTTTTAATAGCAATATTTGTTAACTACTATTATGCAGATACACTACAGAATGAGTAATGGATATTTACTGTTTTAAACTTTTGTGATTTTCACTCATAAATTATTGAACTAATTGGGACTTATTACGCAGACAATATTTACCTCGACGTTTCAGCCACATAGCAGCGGCTGTGGTCACGAGTTGACTGGCTGTCTGACTGAAGAGGCCGAAACGTCGAGGTAAATATTGTTTGCGTGATAAGTCCCGTTAAGACCTACAATTATTATGATTATGAGTGAGCAATCAAAATACTTAGGGTCTTAATTAACTATTGTAACCATGGTGGCCTAGCGGTTTGACCTATGGCCTCTCAAGCAGAGGGTCGTGGGTTCAAATCCCGGCTCGTACCTCTTGAGTTTTTCGGAATTTATGTGCGAAATTACATTTGAAATTTACCACGAGCTTTGCCGTAAAGGAAAACATCGTGAGGACCCTTGCATATACTGGCAAAGAAATTCAATGGTGTGTGTGAAGTTCCTAATCCGCGCTGGGCCCGCGTGGGAACTACAGCCAAAGCCCTCTTATTCTGAGAGGAGGTCTGTACCCTGCAGTGGGACGTAAGTATATAGGCTGGGATGATAGGATGAGGGTCTTAATTCGGGAATAGCACCGGAGAGATAGATATTAGGGGACAATCTTACACAAATCGACCTAGTCCCAAACTAAGCAAAGCTTGTACTATGGGTACTAGACGACGATAAACATACTTATATAGACAAATAAATACTTAAATACATAGAAAACATCCATAACTCAGGAACAAATATTCGTGCTCATCACACAAATAAATGTCCTTACCTACAACTAGGCTAAGGCGGTCGTTAATAAGTTATATGTTTCAACCAGTATTTAGGTAAGCTTAAATGAATACTGTAAGGCATAGTGGTCCTAGTGGTTTGACCTATGGCCCCTCGAGCAGAGGTTTGTGGGTTCGAGCACGGCTCGCACTTTTGAGTTTTTTCAGAATTTATGTACGACATTTTGAAATTTACCATGGAAACCATCGCAAGGAAATTTGCACACATCTAAGAAGAAATTCAATGGTGTGTACGAAGTTCCCAATCCGCACTGGGCCGGCGTGGGAACTATGGCCCAAGCCTTCCAGCCCCGGATCTAAGGGGGGGCAAACGCCACTATCAAGTTTTTGCCCCGGTTCGAAAAAATCTTAGATCCGGGGCTGAAGCCTTCTCATTCTGAGACGAGGCACGTGCTGAGTGGGACGTTTATAGAGGAGGCCTAACTCCAGAAGTGAACGTCTTTTGTCTGGTTCAATGATGCCCACTGAAGGAACTATACTCTCATTATTCTCGAACATATAAGCAACAATGTTATCAACATTGTTCTAGAAAACAATTCAAAAATAAAGCAAACCGCGACATCCCCACAAACAAACTATTTAAAATTGACGTCATAACTCCATACCACAGTCGCCTTAGGACACCATTTATATCAACCGACCCTATATTTCAGTGTCCATTGCGTGTTCTTAAGCACACCGTAGCTAATTTCCGCTTAGCTGGCAAGCAGTGTGTGCATAGTAATTGCGGATTGCCGCGAGGCGAACTGCGGAGGGTCCTAGGTCGTTCATGAATTAAGGTGCATCACGTATTACGTAAATTGCTGGGCTACACGCAAAGTCGCCTAAGGTATCTTTGTGTTTACATAGATATGGAATAAGCAACCTTGTTTCGAAGTTTATAGGGTCTAGTTTGCATGAAGATGTAGTTACAGCCCATACACTTAGGTCATAGCGTGGTATAATGAATTTTAACATGAAATGGATCTGTGCAAACAGAAACTTAGTACGAAGAAAACGTAATTTACTATGCATTGATTATGTTCTCGGTTTGGTATTCAAAATGGTATCCTATTATCTCGCCTCATTCGTTTCTCTTTTAATTCTTATTTCATCTCATTCTGTATTCGTCACTCATTCTTTATTAGTCTTTAAGAGGGTACGATGCGCACCATTTCTCCATACAAACGTAATCCCCTGTTTCCTCCCTGGATAATGGCTTTAGAGCCATTTTTTTTTTAATGTGTAATCTGTATCTACCACAGCTATGCCCCTATGTTTCGTTTTTTTCCATATTTCAATTAACATAAGAAATATGAGCTTTCAAAAACTGAAAAAATTGCCCAATTTCAACGTCATTTTCAGACACTCATCAGAAAAAAATCCCTGATATAAACAAAAAAAGGAAAACATAGGGGCATAGCTAAATTTGTCCTCTAATTATTTTTGAAAAAAATAATTTTATTGGTCCAGTTTTCGAGAAGAAAACAGGGGATTACGAAATGCTGTTTTGATCAATTTTACGCGCCTAATAACGGTCTGAGCTGCAGTTGTCCCTCTCTCGCTGTACTGACACGGAGGGGTTCGGGCGAGACAGCGACATTTCATTAAAATACCAATTTCTCAAAAGTCTCTCAGCCATCGTACCCTCTTAATATTTCTTAGATTTCCGCTAAGAAAATAATAGCCACTTTTTTCGTAACGGGCACAGTTTTGACGTACCTAACTAAAATCCTTGAATTAGGCAACATATTTGTATGGAAATATTTAGTTCTATTTCATCCATTTCCTACTCTTGTAAGTGATACTCCACTGTAAATATTATACCTAGGTACCTTAAAAAGTGAATACGTTGTATAAATTTTGAACCACCATAATGCATAAAAAATTATCCCTAAAAAAACCTGCAAAAGACCTACATCTACACTCACCCAAACATCCGCCCACGTCGAGCCCGTAGTGTTCGTTCTGACAGTTGTCACAAGATGGCGGCGCGGCGCCGGGCGCGCACGCGCACTCTCCTGTCAGCGCGTCGCAGGCGCCGGATAGAGAGGCGACGCCGCAACGGCACGGCGGACAGCTGGCTTCTAGACCTGAGAAAACCACACAAACATCATTATCATCATCATTTGACGCGCTCGAGTATTTTAAAGAATCAACCAGCTGACCCGGCGAACTTTGTTCCGCCTTAGAGTATAGAGGCAATAAATGAGCAGATTTTGGATCCCTCCCCCCCCCCCCCGCCTTGTACATTCTGGCGTTCGCCGCTCTCTTGCAACTGGCCCTAGCCGCTCTCTTGCAACTGGCCCTCGCGGCTCATGTACTTACATTGCGTCATCCTTTTTCGTGTATGCAGCCGGCGTTCATCGATTTATTAGAAGTTATCACGTCAAAAATTAAGAGGGGTGGACCACCCTTAACATTTAGGGGTATGAAAAATAGATGTTGGCCGATTCTCAGACCTACACAAAATTTCATGAGAATCGGTCGAGCCATTTCGGAGGAGTTTGGTAACAAACACCGCGACACGAGAATTTTATATATAAGATATTTTTTACTAAGTATTTTGACGGGGTGCCCCAGGCAAACCCCCCCACGTGAAGTGCTCATACTCAATGGGGGTACTCTAGAGGGCATAAGGTATCCCCCCGTATATTATTCTGCCGCGCTCGAGTAACTCCACAAATCCCCTCCTGGGCTCCCCCTACCATTAGAAAAGACGGTGTGGTACCTCCGTGTCCTTTAGCGCAGGCGTCGCACGCGCGTCCGGCCCAGCCCTCGCGGCACGCGCACTGGCCGCTGCGCGCGTCGCACGCCACCGAGAGCGCGCCGTCGCCGCACGCGCACGCCACGCAACCGCCGCCCGACCAGCCATCCGGACCGAACCAGTAGCCCTCCTGTAAAACAAGATGACAAGGGAAATACATATTTGATCGATTTAATCACATTTGAACTATTAAACACTAACGAATTTGACATGGCTATTGCCGTGAATTATCAATTTAGCATAAACGTAAAAAACGGTGCATCCCAAATGGATGGCCATCGGTATCTTCTACTCTATTCGGTAATTTATTTATTGAATAATACCTCTATTAACACTTGGCCAAAATAGCAATTGGCTTAGTACAGATGTAGTGCAAAATGATTTTCCTTCGTACTTTATCGGAAAGTTCGTATTTATCGTGCTCTCTCAATTAACTTTAGTACCCATCTTACAGCCGTGTAGCCATCTTACATTTTTCACTTTGACATTTAACACTAAACAATGAAGTTCCATATTATGTGGATATAAAAACGTCACTCATTTAATACAATCATTGATTGACAGTTCGGGTGCCATCGTATTCCGATTGAGATCCGAGTTTTCCCGATGGAAAATCATTTTGCACTACGTCTGTATACCCAACACTGGTCTTACCTGGCATTGGTCGCAGCGGGCGCCCTCTGTGTGCGGCGGACAAGTACGGCAGAGCCCCGAGGCGGGGTCGCAGGGTGCGCCAGCGCAGTCGCAGGGCTGGCACGAGCTACCGACAGCAGTAGGGGTGCCCCAGTAACCGAAATCGCAACTGAAAACAAAAATCTTCTGTAGCTTTTTGATATTGAAACTATTCCAAGTTGGTAAATGGCGCTTTATCTAATATCGAAGTATGTAGTGCCAAGCATGGTCGGCTTTGGTTAAGATTTGGAATTTCAAAAGGGTTGGTACTGTACTGAACTCGTTATATAGGTATTATTTTTTTTTAAAAAAGTTTCAATAACAAACCTTGTTTAATGACACCGGTCAAAAAAAAAAAGGGAATGGGAGAATTGACAAGAGGGATGTCAGGAAGAAAAACGAGATAATGTAGTAAAATAAATCAAATAAAAATAAAGTAATCTTTATATTTTGATCCGCGATTGTGTGAGTGAAGTGTCGTGTGGTGTGTGTGTGTATTTTCCAATGGTTATTTCCTCATACTTTCCACAAACGCGACAACGTGAAATGACTATGAATTACGACGTAGGGAGTTACAACAACGAAAGCTTTATAAACAACAGTCGATTTATTTACCAATCATCATATAGCGAGACCGTATAAAGCTGAAGGAAAGGCTTTGCCTAATCAAAGATAACTAAATTTGGTTTCCAAGAAAGCAACATCGAGAACTGTCAACTTGATGTCTAATCTACGGGACATACGAGTGAAGTTATAATAATAACAAACTTGTGATAATGTGTTTGGGATTAAATGACTATAACTCAGTGTCTATTGAATCAGGAGTGTTCTAATAATGAGAATTGTATAGAGAATTAAATGGTGTATCAGTGTGAAGTACTGCCGTGAGTCCTAAATGATATTTCGCAGGATAATTTAACTATTTTCAGAAATAGCGGGAGCCTAGAGCCGCGTGACGTCAGCTGTCATGTGGAGTAGAAGAATAGAAGTCAGGAGTCTACGTCAAAGGTTGATGGAGTGAAGATCGAAAGGAATCATTTGACGTGTAAGTCAAAATACTGATGTCTTATTGGGGAACTATGGGGAATTTAGATAATGGAGTAGTGATGAATTACATACAAATATGACAGGGATCAAAGTGACGACTGGAAATTCAACAATAATTTATATCTTAAACCAAAGTATAATGGACTTATTTCCAGTATATTATTATATCCATCATACGTCAGATATTGAGACTATTGGACCAATATAATTGACATCGCAGGAATATATGATCTACGAAACCTCCTGAACCATATCAGGATTGAATAATGATCTTGATGCAATATTAATATATAATTTGTTTGGCATGGATATCCATTTATGGGATATGACGGCGGGTTCCTGATTGGAGTTCTGCTGAGAACTGCGAAATGCAGTAAGCTGTGAGGAGAGCTGCTGGAGTATGGAGATGCAGACTTCGGGGCTGTATGCTGGGAACGAGATGTGTTTGGACCATAATCTTAGCTAAGTTTATAATTTTACTTAAACGTAACAATAGGAACTTATACGAATATTAAGAACGTTTATAGTTATATCGACCCTTCGTATATTTTAATCAATCGCGATCTTAACTTAAACCTACCGGGTTTGACTCTCGCGGCTAAACATTTATTGAAATCATACATATAGAACAAAACTACATAGTAAGATAGATGTTTAGGTCAACGGAATTTAAGGTTCAATTTTAAACAAGATTTTGATGACTGACAGTTAATGTCAAGATGAGTAATAGGGTTCTATTTAGCTAATACAAATAAACATGACAATAGGTTTAAATATTCAAATTTTAGAACAGGCCAATTGAATCTTTGTTTAAATAAATTAGAATGTCTATTGGCATTTGATATCGAGAAACCACTTTGGGTTGAGCTATACAATGTTTTGAATTGATTTTATTTTTATTGTCTTTTTTCTTGGAATTATTATTTAAATTTAAATCTTTTTGAAATCCGAAACGAATTATCTTCGATAATTGACAGTGGATCTGAACAATATTCTGACTGAGAACCTTGTGCGTTTATGTTGTCGTACCTTCGTCTTGAAGAAATATTTGAAGTGAATATTAACTGAGCTACTGAAGACCTTGTCTTGAAATAATAGTTGAATTGAATATTATCTGAACAACCGGAGATCTTGTAACCTACTGGGGAACCTATCTTCGATAGTACCACAGAGTATTTAAACAGTGAAACAGTTGTACCTTCTAGGTAAGAACTCCTAGTATAATTTTAATAGGGTTACTACTATTTAACCTCGTGTTTTATTATGAATTTATTTTTGGGAAGTAATTGATCAATTACTGATAGAAATGGATAAACGGCCATATTATTACTGTTTATTACCTTTGTTGTGCTGTTATACAAGTCCATTTAGACTTATGGTGTATTGTATTATCTATTTTATTTGTTCTAGTGAAAGAATATCATTTTCAAAATTCATCCCTTGATTTTGGTATAAAATCTGTTAACCTATTAGAACCTAGAATGGGGTTTCATAATACTTGAGACTAAATTAAACCACTAATACTTACCAGTCCTCAATATTAACCTTGGATCTAATCAGACCAGTATAGAGAAAGTATTTCCCACACTTATATCCGTACTATTACTGTGAGAGTGGGGAAGTGACAATACTGGTAGGCACAAATGCCAGTATAGTTACGACCGACCAAGTGAAATGGTCCTGATAGCACGCAGTTACACCATCACGTACCATAGTACAGACGATACAGTTGCGATGGCTAGGCTAAGCAACGGTTGATGTGAAGCTTTCATTATGCGGTCTGTAGATTATCAAAATTATTATTTGGGTGCGAGGATTGGCGATATACGTATGGTCTCCAGGGGTCAATTCTGCCTCTGGCGTGCTGAAGGTTGCCCCCTAGTGTTCGGTCTGACCAATCGGCACGTAGTGATTATGCGTAATCCAACGGGGTGTCTACTTACTCGCTCGGCAATAGGTGTCGTTAGTGAGGTTGCGGCTAAGGATAAAACGTCCCTAGAGGCGATCCGTGCAGAATTGGGTGTCTTAGGGAGGTACGTGGGGGGAGGCCAATTACTCGATCTGGGTTGTAGACCAGGTAATGGAGCGTCCTTCAGCTTACTCATACATTAATTGAAGTACCTTCTTATTATACTAGAGTCTAAAGGGGGGAACAGAAGTAGTCTCAAGTGAGTAGGGTAGTTACCCCGTGTAAATTTTAGGAGTAATAAAATCCTACCACAGGGGTAACTACATCCTTGTTTGTCCTCTTATTCATTTGGTGACTGATACATACGATCTATAGACGGGTGACATAGTTTGTTCTTCCCTTTTGAAATGGTCGTGGTAGGCTCGAGGGAAAGTGACCAGTATGGTGACGAACTTTACTGGAGAGAGCGGGGAGAGGGCTCCTCCTTTACGAGTATAAGACCATATTTCTATACAATGTCTTCTAGGGCAAATAAATAATACTAATTGTTAAACATTTGTCCATTTCTGTCTGAGGATTTATATTTAAGAATTTATACATATATTCGCTATAATCTATCTATTTACATGAGTATGTAAAGTCTAATAGTTCACCTAGTTGTGAACCCCGGTCACTATTATTATTTTAAAAGGACATCACAACGTAGGAAATTATATAATAAATAGACGATCACGCCAAAACAAATAAACATTATCGGAGCCTAAGGCTTAGCACAGTACTATCTATTAGTGCCTTAAGAAAACTCAGTGGACCGGTTTCACATCAAGTACACATACAATTTGGAAGAGGTTTAATGGTGGACGCCTCAAAACTACAACTCAAAAAAAATTCGACTAATCCTGTATCTAATTTTCTACTTACTCATTTCGTATTTCAAATTAAGCTCTAATTTATTGTTAAATGTAGCGCTTTTCTTCTTGTACGTTGTGATAATAAGATAAAATATCACAAATATAAAGAAGAAGTTTTAAGAGCTTGGAGAAGTAGCACTTACTGTTCACAATGGTCCCCACTGTACCCGTCCGGACACTGTGTGCATACGAACTCGTCGCCCTCTGCCGACGCGAGCGCACAATTCGGACTGAAGTTGTTCGTAGCTTCGTATAGAGGGCAGGCGCACGGCCGGCACGGGCCCTGCGGAATAATAACGTAGTGTAATACACGAAAGATAGATGGCGGTAGCAGTCTATGAGCAAATATTAGACAATTTCTATGAGAGCACAATGAGAAGCGAGAAGAATGGTTTATCTATACTAATATTATAAAGAGGAAAGATTTGATTGTTTGTTTGTTTGTTTGCATTGAATAGGCTCCGAAACTACTGGACCGATTTCAAAAATTCTTTTGCCGTTAGAAAGCTACATTATCACTGAATGACATAGGCTACTTTTTACCGCGAGAAAATACCTTTTCCTACGGGAAAATTAATTTATCGCGGGCGAAGCTGCGGACAGAAGGCTAGTTATAAAATAATCGCAGTCGTCATCCTACTACGTCTAATTATTAGCAATTAAAACCAAACAAAATCCGATCTTAAAAAGAGATTAATGCAACTGAGCCGAAGCTAAAAGACTCTTTAATTAACTTACTTGAACAGGATTGCCGTAGTGGCCAGGTAAGCATCTCTCGCAGTGCGGTCCTGTAGTATTGTGTTGGCACGGCCCGCATGCACCTTCCACTGCAAACATGTCAAAATGTTAGTCAAAAAATCCACATATTCGTAGGTCGTAGCATCTATTAAGTTATCATTCCTATGCTGAAGACCGCGACAGTCGCCCACCTGACGTCGCGGTGGCGCTGCGCGGATGTGGCGTCAACCGTCAACGCTGTGCGGGCGTTTACATGACGACGACGCTCGAAAGACGTTAGATGAATCAGCTCTTACCGGCGTCTCTTCAGACTTTACTCGTTGACGTCACGGCCGACGTGGCCGTTCGAGGGTTTTCGCATAGTCCGATCCGATATCGGTATCGGACGCCGATACGATATCGGAGGGAGTATGAAATATGTATTTCCGATATCCGATATCGTGTCGGACAATATGAAAGATAGATACATATTTCATACATTTAACTCCCTCCGATATCGTATCGGCGTCCGATACCGATATCGGATCGGATAATGTGAAAACGCTCTTACACGTGCACGCCACGCACTCGAAAACAGATCTCTACAGATCTACCTACTCACTGGCGTCGCAGCCAGCGTGGCCATTGTACGCGCAAGCCACGTACTGTATGCTTAGTATAAGTTTTACTTCACCAAATACTTCTCGATCGCGTTTGCGTAAAAATTTTAATTCTATGGAAACATGGACGCGCGCGCGCGCGGAGGCGCTTTTTTTCATTGTAATTTGTATGGTTAGTTTAATTATTCTAATTAGTAATTCATGTTATATGTTTTCTCAAATAGGTTTCGTTATTTAATGTGTATAAATACTAGGACATAAATTTTAGTACCCTATGAGAAAACACGAATCTTTACGGTCAAAACTGAGACGTCCCAAGTGTCAAAGTGGAAATAATGTCACTGTACTCGAAGACGGATCTCTACAGACTGTAGTTACCGGCGTCGCAGCCGGCGTGGCCGTTGCACGCGCACGCCACGCACTCGAAGGCGGGCGCGGCGCCGGCGGCGTGCGCCACGCGCGCGTGCGTCCACGCGCAGCGCGTGCAGTGCGCGCCCGCGTAGCCCGCCGGGCACGCGCAGCGCTCGCGCAGCAGGGGCGCCGCGCCGCGGATCTCGACGGAATCTAGGCGGACCTGATGATGAGAGAGAGAGAGAGAGAGAGATGTTTATTTACACATATTCGATACAAAACAGAAAAAAAAAAAACATTTGACAGGAAATTTACAAATAAAAAAAAATATCGAATAGTATAAATTGGGCCCCACTCAGCATAATGTTGTGGCAAGCCACGACGCTGTTTTTCAGTGGGACCCATTTAAAAACTAAACACAAAAACATACACACTGTGACGACACGAACGCCAGCGAATAGTTCGCAACAGAAACCAAATTAGAAGCCGGAAGTAAATATGTATGGCAACACTTGATCGGCTTAATCGCATTTGAACTTTTAAACCGTAACAAATTAAGCCAAGATTTGTTATGGCTATTGCAGTGAATCATCAACAATTTCAATAATACTGATACTGTAATGCATCACATAACCTTCGAACAAAAACAAAAAAAAACTTAAAAACAATAAAACATTCTTTTGACCTAAAGCTGATCAATAATAATAATACTAAATAAATTTATTTCCAAAAACATCATCATCATCATCATCATCCCAGCCTATATACGTCCCACTGCAGGGCACAGGCCTCCTCTCAGAATAAAATAAAAATAAAATAAATAAATATCATGGGACAATTCACACCAATTGACCTAGTCCCAAAGTAAGCTTAGCAAAGCTTGTGTTATGGGTACTAAGCAACGGATAAACATACTTATATAGATAAATAAATACCTAAATACATAGAAAACATCCATAACTCAGGAACAAATATTCGTGCTCATCACACAAATAAATGCCCTTACCGGGATTTGAACCCAGAACCTCTTGCTTCGTAGGCAGGGTCACTACCAACTAGGCTAAAGCGGTCGTTAAAAATGAGAGGCAAAAAATAAAATTAGCAGACGATTATGTCCGTAATGCGCGCGATTGTATGCAAAAACCGGCCAAGTGCGAGCCGGACTCGCGCTCGAAGGGTTCCGTACTATTATCTATAAAAACGGCAAAAAAAAGTCACGTTTTTTGTATGAATATAAATATTTGTTTTATTTTAATTTAATTATTTATTTTTAAAGTCGATATACATATAAATAAATATTCTGTGAATATTTCAATTGTCTACCTGCTGCCGTTATCAATATCGACCAAAAACGAACAAAAAATCACGTTTGTTGTAGCGGCAAACGAAATACATCATCTGTGAAAATTTCAACTGTCTAGCTATCACGGTTCATGAGATACAGCTTGGTGACAGATGGATGGACAGCGCAGCCTCGGAACCCTAAAAACTAGATATGAAAATAAACTTTTTTTTTTAGATTATTTTTTACCTCGTCCTGATCCATATGAAAATGCGCCCTGATCATGACAGCCTTCAGGTCTCTCAGGACATCCATGAGTTGCTGCCGAGACACTGGACCCTCGTCGTTAACCCAATGACCCTCAGTAAAAGGCATGAACAGCTCCAACTGCCCTGGACTCTCATGAGTTCGGTTGTTGAAGAATAGCTTCGTACCATCTGGAACAACAAAAAAAAACCAAGAACCATATTGTTATTGTCTGTACCTCTACCATGAGTTTACACTAGTTCACAGTGACCGTACTCGCTAGCGACGGCGTAAATGATTTGTATGGAGAATTGTACTTCCGTAAGTGACCGCTAGAGGCGCTGTACAATTCTCCATACAAATAATTTACGCCGTCGCTAGCGAGTACGGTCACGTAAACTAGTGTAAACTCATGGTAGAGGTACAGATTCACCATCTCTTTCTAAAAATTATCCTCTATCGTTTGACAGAAAGAAATTGCAAATGTAACTCCGATCAGTACCTGCAGCAATGAGTATAGCATCAGGCCCAGCAGTGGGATTCCCGCCGGTGTCCCCCCTCACGACGCCGAAGTACATGCTGGCGCGAACTTCGCCCCCGTATGAAGATAACTGCTCCCCGTTGAACACTGTCGTCAACCAGTAAAAGGACTCCCAACCTTCTACCTGAAGCAAGAGAAAAATTAAAATGATAACAAAATAATAAGTAATATGAGCACTTTTTATTATTTTGTACATAAAAGTTATACCCCGTTTATATATTTACAAATATAATTGTTATGTATCATTTATCTATGTGTGTTTTATGATGTGGGGCAGATGCCCCAGTTCTGACCACTTTAAGACTGATTGTCCATTCAAATGTCTGTACCTAAAGCTGCGTACGGACTGCGCGCATATACGCGTACCCGGGCTCGCGTAGGGTACGCGTACACGGGCTCGCGTAGGGCACGCGTAATGTGCGCGCAGTCCGTACGCAGCTTTAGTAAACTCAACTTAAAGTTGAAAATGGCCAAAACCGGCCCAGTGGCCAGAACCGGGGCATCTGCCCTGTATTGTATATTAGGTTGTTTTTGTATATTTCTTTATATTACTGTTTATTTTGTATGTATTTCACCACTTGTTGTATTCCATCCCTTGCTGTCATTCTTTTGTTAAAATGTTGCCTGGAAGAATCCCTTCGAAGCGATAAGGCCGCCTAATGCTTACCTTATATATTTTTTCCATTGTACTTGTTTTTGTGTATTGTTCTTTTTGTGGTGTAGTCAAGTGTAAAAATATGGGTGCACACAACTTGCTAATAAATATGTCCCATAGCTCTTATGTCGTCGAATTAAGGTATAGGTATATAACAAAGGGAGGATTAAATCGATACTTATTTTTGCACTTGACCATACAATAAAGAGTCATTGTATTGTATTGTACCTATAAGTTTTTCCTATAGTTTAAATAGCAAATAACTTAATGTAATAAAAAAAAAAAATTTAAACTGTTTATTGCAATTAATGTTGTAACAATTTTCTTATACTTAGTTACAATCTTTAAATATTTAAGATTATTATAACTAAGGAAATAAACGAAATAAAATAAAACTATTACTATTACTAGTACTAGTACGGTCAGTGCCACAAACAAGCGACCACCTCTGCACCCCGACACCATGTCATCCCAACATGTATAACGACTGAAAGCGACAAGGTACCAAGGCGCCTACTCCTTCATGACGCTGACCGTACTGTCAAGCTCACCAATATCCGCACCGCCAACATCCCACAAATATCTATACATAGACCCTAATATGGTAACATAAGGTCTACGTACAGACACCCATGCAAGGCCGGCGATACACATACCGGCGAACCAGACCAGAATAGTTACGAGTATTAAATTTACTTATTTATTATATATAGTTTAATATTTCTATAATTGTTTGCCAACTGGATGGTAACGTGTGCTTTTAAAAATGAATTGCAAAAACCACAGACACTAAGAACGCAAAGAGCGCCATCTACCGCGATCAACGTGAACTCACCTCGTAGCTGATCAGATACGGTTTCCCGCTCTCGTCCACAGATGGCTCTAGTGTTTCGTTGGCAGCTGCATCGCTCACCAACCACGCTTCTCCCAATGGAAATACCATCTGAAAATTAGGATTTTTTTTAAATAGGTCTTGTTTTTCAAAAACAACAAGACCAAAAATTGTATTTGTAAATAGGTAAAGTTAAGGAAAGTGTATCCGGATGAAACCCTATCAGCCTATCACAATCTATTTCGCAATGATGTCTTTGTCAGCAAATGTATGGAATGAAATCAAAACAACAGCAGCGCCACCATCACCATAATGCTCGAAAGCTGTGTAGGTAGCCTGTGACATCTAGCGTCGAGTAGAAGAACTACACTGAAATTGAAGTATTTGTGTTGTGCGCTGGTGTATTTTCCGGGGTATTTTCATGAGTGAAAGATGATATGCACTATATGATTTTTAGAGTGGGCGACAGAGATGCCAAATACCAAAACGCCCAGTCCGTACTCTGTTCACTGCTTGCGACTGATTTTAGACATAATATGACTCCAAAATACAATTTGAAAGTGATAAAAAATTGCGTATTAAAATAGAGTATTAAAAACTTACACCAATAATGATCTCAGTTCGACAAAATTTATTGATTTTTGCTGTAGCAATATAAGTATAGATTTTTATCACTCTCAAGTAATCTATATATATCTATATATATATACATATAAAATCCTTTGTCCTGACTGACGGATCAACGCACAGCCTAAACCGCTGATCGTAGAGACCTGAAACTTGGAGGGTGTGTTCTTTGTATGACGTAGGCATCCGATAAGAAAGGATTTTTCGTAGTTCTACTCCTAAGGGGGTAAAAAAGGGGGCAAAGTTTGTATGGGACAACGTGATTCCTTGGTCCAATCTACTTCAAATTTTGCATAAACATTCTTTAACAGAATTGATGGAAGACGTGTTTCGTATTTTATTGAAATTCATCCCTTGACGGGGTTAAAACGGAGTAGAAAGTTATTTTGGGGGTGATTTGCTTCGAAGTTGATATCAATACTCCTTAGTGCTTTTGATTTAAATTACTTTTTATTTTGACACAATGTAAACGAAACGAAACTTCAAATTTTGCAAACCATTTGTCTACGTTTGTCAACCACTTCCTGATCTGATCTCTGATAATAACTAATTATATGTATAATAAGTATTTGCATTTCACCAAGCTTTTGCTTTTACAAGCGCAGCGTGGGACGTCCACCAACGAGATGGACGTTTTGGTGAAGGCCGCAGGTTCAGGGTGGATGCAAGTCGCTTCCAACCGTAATGGTTGGGCGTCAGTGAGGGAGGCCTATGTCCAGCAGTGGACGTCCTACGGCTGAAATGATGATGATGATGATGACGAAGCTTTTATGTGAGTTCAACCTTTTTCGAATAAAACCGAATTGAGTATTCAAACATCATTATTGAACTCGCATAAAAGCTTGGTGCAATGCAAATACATATAAAATGCTTTGTCCTGAAGTCCTAAATGACTGACTGGCGGATTAACGCACAGCCTAAACCGCTGTATGTAGAAACCTGAAACTTAGAGGATGTGTTCTTTGTATGCCGTAGGCATCCGATGAGAAGGAATTTTCCGGAATTCCCACGGGATAAGGAATATACGGGATGTATATATTTTATCAATCTAGAGTGACCCTATCCCCATAACGAAGATTACTAAACTGTTCAAATTGGGCATGCAAGTAGACTATTAGAATATGTATAAAGCTAATTTCAATCATTTTGAAAACTCCCACGGGATAAGGATAAATCAGGATTTATATACTCAAATCACTGGATCCTATCTCCGTAACTACAATTACTAAACTTTTCAAATTCAGTATAAACGTAAATGGTCATACCTATCAGCAAAAAAACTTGCAGGATTTTTGGAAATTCCTGTGGAATAAATAATCTCTGAAACTTCCGAGCCGATTAAAAAAAAACTTTTACCAGTAAAACGTTACACTATCCTTTATTGACCATAGGCTACTTTTTTCCGAGAAAATACAAAATTCCCAAGGGATAGAAAAAAAAAACAACTTCGGAGCTCATTTTAAAATGTCTTTCACCAATAGAAAAGATACACTGTCCATGATTAACATAGGATGCTATTTTCCGGATAAATGCAAAATTCCCGCGGTATAGAAAATAGTAAATTTAACTTCGGGGCTGAGTTTAAAAAAAAATATCAATAGAAAGCTACACTATCCTTTATTGGTATAGGCTAGGCTACCTACTATTTATTCGGTAAAATGCAAAATTCCCGTGGGATAGAAATAAGTGAATATCACTTGAGGGCTGATTTGAAAATTTCTTCAAAAAACTACACCAACCATTATTTACATAGACTACTTTTCTCCGTGAAAATACAAAATTCCCACGGGAAAAAAATAAGTGAATTCAACTACGGGGCTGATTTTAAAACTTCTTTTGCCGGTATAAAGCTACACCTTTGCAAAAATGCAAAATTCCCGCGGGATAAAAATAAGCGAAAATTTGCATAGAATAAGGACAAATTTGTTGAAATTCCCACGGGATAGAGAATAAACGGGATTTATAATATTCACTAACTGATACTGATGATGATGAAATGATGAAATGATAATAATGATGGATGTTACCATTGCCGGATTTTTGTTTTATACAATGAAAGCGATGAAGAAGCTTTACCGCAAGTTGGAATTCTACGCGGACGAAGTCGCGGGCAAAAGCTAGTATTTTCACTGATATAGTATAAATTAATACTGGCCTCACGGCCTATCAAGTTTCCCGTACATTGTCTCCAGGTAGTGTCTCCTCGGTGCAGGAGTCGGTAATGTGAGAGCAGTAGCACGGTCGGCAACCTTCGGGCAACTCCGCCTGCAGCCCGAAGTGTCCCGGTGCGCACGCGTCACACCGCTCGCCGACGACGTTCTCCTGTAAGTTGAAATATAAAACTGTAAATTGAATGAAAATTAAAAATAGTTCTATACAGACGGGTAGAAATTAAATGTTCACAGCATGTTTAAATGTAGCAACAAATTCATATTAAGTAATACTAGCTATTACTATGCTTTGCCCCTATTGTACTTTTCAACATTGACTTTCATGTCAACCTTTTCCTGGTAATTACGAACACAAGAAAAATCATGCAAATCGGTAAGTTCATTCTCAAGACAGCTTGACCAAGCGCAAGGAAAACAGGGATTAATTTTTGTACATAGAGGTGGCTAAGATCTAGATGACTACCTGTTTCACTTACTCGGGAACAGGTGCCATCATCAAAGCAGGTATCATAGAGAAACTGGGAGACCAGTGAAGATCAGACCGGTGAAATGACTGCGGGCTTTCTGTTTGCGGTCGAATTTACGAGAGCAACACAGTTGTCATTGAGATGCAGCATAACTCTACATTATCGGGTATAAGTTTATCCTCTTAGACTCACCTTGCACTCACAGACTTCATCACACACCCTTGCCGGGTCGATAATGCCTCGAGGGTCGCACCTGCACGCTGGAGTCGTTGTCACCAGGCAGCTCGGGAACACGGTGCCAGCATCAGAACAGGTGTCGCAACGAGGGCCCGAGAAGCCAGGATAGCAGCTGCAAGCTTTCTGGCGTTTCCGGTCAAGTTTGCAAGAACCTTGTAAGGATGAAAGGCAAGAGTTAGTAAGATAGTCGGAGGGCACGTGCAAACCGTGGTCGCGGGTGAGCAAAGTAATTGTTTCAGTTCATTAATATGGACCTCCGTTAAGTAACGCCTGATTAAATAAATTATCCATCTTCATTACTTATAATCAGGGATTTCAGACATGTAGTTTCTATCAATGTAGTAAAGAACGCTGCAGGAACAAAGTAATATGCTGTGACTATTTCGTGAGCGTTATCCCTTGTCCTTTATTAAACAGACAGCAGAGGAGCAAAATTCCCTATTCTGTTTTGTTTTCTCTGCACATTACAATTTGGTCGTTGTGAAATCCATGTGTGTATGGGCATTTATGATTAGCGAATAAGATGGCGATAGCGATAAAAGGTATCGCGTGCAACTAAATGAAGTTTCTTTTGACATTAATACCATCAGATCCTTCAGCATCGCAGTCACACGGCAAGCAGGGGCCATCGGGAACGGCGTTGTAGTATCCAGTCAGACAGCGGTCACAGAGCGGGCCGGCGCGATTCTCCTGTAATCGTTGATAAAGAATATAAGAGCCTATGCATACAGCGAACCCTGGTAGCATAGTGATTTGACCAATGGTCGTTCAAGCAGAAAGTTTGTAGGTGCGAGACTTCTTCGGAATTTATTGCAAAATTTATCATGCGTGAGCTTTACGCCCAAAGAAGACATCGAGAGAAATTCTGTATGCGGCGGCAAAGTAATTCAATGGTGCGTTTGAAGTTTCCGATCCGCGCTGGACTCACGTTAAACCAAGTCTTCTCATTCAGAGAAGAGGCTCGTGTCTAGCAGTGTTTCGAGTATTCTGACTATGAACAATATTCAGTTATTTTTGTAGTAGCTTTTGCTTTGACTAGCTTACTATCTCGTGGAAATTTTGAAAAATCCTTCCTAGTCCACCTCTATGATACTTAATGAAAATGTGTGCCAAAATTTTAAGTATCTAGCTCCAGTAGCGATGTATGTCAGTTAGTCACATCGGTCTTTTATAGGCAATGATGAATAGAGCTTGAAAAAAAATCAATTTCAGGCAAAGAAATATTGGGAAAAGAGCTTTTCGTAAAATGCTGTTTAATGTGGGAATAATACAAGGGTTTGATTTATCAAAAACAAGCGAGAATTCACTTATTTTATTGTTGTTAGCACGTTAAGACTACAAAAAGGTCGTACTAACCGTGCAATTCACGCATAGTATGTCTCCAGTCTCGTCGTATGAGCAGGCGCCGCGTTCGCCGCAGGAGCACTCCGGCTGGCTCTCCTGAACCGTCTCCGGACAGTTGCCGGAGCAGCAGCGTTCGCAGTGAGCCCCGCAATACCCATGGAGACACTTGCACTTGGTACCCTGGGTGTTGAAGAGGTTGATGAAAAAGAATAATCGAGTCTGTCACAGGTAACGCCATCTGCTTCATTATTGCAGCACTTTTGTGCTGTTGCACGAGATTTGTTATTGGTTCGATAACTAGTAACTGTAGTTTAGCTGACAACGGATAGATGGCACTAACTGCGACGCCTTAAAATCTAAAATTGCCGTTGTCATTGTCAACCACGATCATCACCGCATCGCTGCTACTCTATCTTCTCCTCAACTAAACCAAAAATAAAGGATCTAGATCCAAATGCTGAGCAAAAGTCTCACTCGTATTACGTTCCGCAGTGTCGACGTTGCAATGCCGCGCGTGACTCTGTCAAAAACTACGTGCGACTGTGCGACTATGGCCAGGGCGCACACAATGTAGTCCGACTTTAAAATAAATAAATATAAATAAATTTCACGGGACAATATACACCAATTGACCTAGTCCCAACCTAAGCAAAGCTTGTAATATGGGTACTAGACAACGGATAAACATACTTATATAGATAAATACATACTTAAATACATATTGTTTTTGTTTTTGTTAAGCTTTTGACGATTCGTGTTGCGGATATTATTTTCTTGTATTTGGATGACTAGTTTTATTATTAGGTTGACGAAGCCTGTGGCAGATTGTTTTCATGTCTGATAAAGTTCTTTTTTTTATGAATAAATGAATCTTCTGTGAACCGCATTAAGAATACATATTAAACATCCAAGACTCGAGCTCAAACATTCGTATTTTTCACACAAATATCTGCCCCGACCGGGAATCGAACCCGGGACCTCAAGCTTCGTAGTCAGGTTCTCTAACAACAAGGCTATCCGGCCTTTGACTCCGTATGTGCATCTGTGGGTATACGTACCGCGGCGTCGACGTCGCAATGCTGCGCGCGACCCTGGCAGCGACAACGCGCGACGATCGCCAGCGCGCGCACCGTGTAATACTGCGCGGGCGTCGCGGCGTGCGTCGCGCGGAACGCAACGCGCACGCGCCGCGCCGCCGCCTCTGCGCGGACGTGCATCTGTGGGTAAAAAAAATCGTATATCAACCCGTGTTTTGGCTACAAAATTGGAATCCATCCATACTAGATACGAACGGATTTAGATGAAATTTGGTAAGGAGATAGTTTTAGTTTTTATTGCATAATTCCCGCGGGATAGCGATAAACGAATTCTGTGCAGACGGAGTCGCGGGCAACAGGCAGTTGGAATATAAGATTAACTACAAAGCGCACTGCTATAATTATGTCCAGAACCAATGCTAAAAATGAGCATGATAATGTACACTCCCGTCAACAAACATAATAAGATTTATTTAAGTGGGGCAAAAGTTGGCCAAACGTCTCACACCCCGAAGTAGACTTGACTAAAAAATATTGGATATAGACTTTTAACTTTTGCCATGCCCAGAAGAGACGCAAACAAAAAAATGTGTCCCACCATCTCGATGAGTGGTGGTCCACCACTGTACCTTCCTACATTTGCTTCGGCACTTCCTACCACGTACAGTGAATTTATGGAAACAACCTGGAGCAGTGTTTCAAGACAATTATGATATCGGGGCTTTCATGAAAAGGGTTCATACTTCCTATAAAGGCCAGCAATAACCAGACAGACATTCAGTGAATTCCTTAAATCGTTGGATCCCTAAACATTCTTGACCAGTGTAACTCAACAGCACAGGGCACATGCGTCGATATAAATAGACATAACCGAGGGTGGATGTGTTGATTACACCTCAAGCTCAAGTAAACTAAATAAAATCGAATCCCCGAAAAAATGGGAAGCAAGTTAAGTTTTACAATGAAGTTCTCAAATATTTTGAGTGAACATCGACGAATAAATTAACGAACTGAATCTACAGACAAGAAATTTTGCACGTGTCTTCGTAATACGTAAATGAAGATCGCGCGAATTTCGGGGATTTATAATCGGGATTGAGAAGTAGGATACTTACCTAATATCACGGCAATACCTTCCCGTGGGATAAGTTTAACTTTGAAAATGATTCGAAAGCCCTGTCTTAGAATGATGAGGTAGGTTCCTCGGCTTTCAAGACGACGCATTAATAGCCTACGCGACATACCCCCTTCATCCGCACAACACAACACATCCCTCGCAACGCATCCTCGCACAGCTCCGGTGGATACGCAGCCGAAACGTCGCGTGCGACGACGCAACGCATCAATGTGGCGTGTCTTAAAAAAGATATGCAAAAAGCAACGCGACGCAACGCACTAGAGGAGCCTCACTCTAACTTCGTTTGCAATCAATAGATGGCGATGTCTGAGCGAACGTTGAGGTCGTTGAGCTTTAAAAAGGTTAGATTAGAGTAACCTTTCTTTTTTTAAACCTGATCTGACCTAACCTAACTTGATGAGTTATGGCACTGAGACGTGGCCGCTAACGATGGGCCTCTTGAAAGCTCAAACTAACTCAGAGGGCGATGGAGGCGGCTATGCTCGGAGTTTCTCTGCGGGATCGCATTAGAAATGATGAAATCCGCGCAAGAACCCACCGAAGCCACCGACATAGCTCGTAGAATCGCCAGACTCAAGTGGCAGTGGGCAGGGCACATCGCTCGTAGAACTGATGGCCGTTGGGGCAAAAAGGTTCTCGAGTGGCGTTCATGGACCGGAAGACGCAGTGTAGGTAGGCCTCTAACAAGATGGAGCGACGACCTGGTTAAGGTTGCGGGATAGCGTTGGATGCAGATGGCGCGGGACTGATCTGTTTGGCGAGCCTTGGGGGAGGATGTTCAGCAGTGGACGTCTTTCGGCTGAAATGATGATGATGAACCTCTTTTCGGGTCAAACTTAGATTGTAAATATTTCTCGTAAAAATATTTCTAATGCAAAACTGCCGGTTAAAACTTGCAAAATGTAACTAATTAAAGTGAAACTTATAATATGAGTCATCCATCTCTTAAGTGTAAAATGAACGGTTTATTTTATTTGCTATCAAGTAAATCGATAAATTGTTGTGCTCATGAGTCATGGCGATGAGCCGTGAGTCAGATAATCTAATAAAAATAATGTAAGGTTTGTAGGTAAATTTTATAAATCTAAGATAAGATACATCGGTTACTCACGCACTAGAAGTCGAGGTACGCCCTAATTTATGACCCTGTATAGCTATATAGGGCCTAAATCATAGGTTCCTAAACTATTATAACATGTGACTTCCTTGTCAGTATTTTTTAAATCACTTCAGCCCTTTGCCTGTTAAAGTAAAACTTTAAGGAGAGCGCCGTTGATTATAATAATAAAAAAAGATACAGCCTAGTGGCAGACAGACGGACAGCGGAGCCTCAGTAATAGGGTCCCGTTTTTACCCTTTGGGTACGGAACCCTCAGAACATGACTCACCTCTCCACTCTCCAAAGGCTTAGGACTCATGAACTGCATAGAACACGTTGGTTTCTCAGCTCTCCTGTTCTTCACGCCCCTGGCTTTCCGTCTCCGCCGCTCCGGCCTCAGGTCCCACAGCTTCCTGCAGTGTTCCTTGTCTCCGAAGGCGCTGATCATCCGCCAATCTTCCCCATCAAGTGACGAGGAGACTTCCAGAGACCAGGCGAGTGGGCGAGGGGAGGGGCCGGATTTGATTATCACGTGGGCGAGGTCCATCTCCTGGAATTAAAAAGGTAGGTATTTAATACAAACATTGCTAAATGATCCTGCTGCTGAAGGAAATGATGTGGTTAGGGTTGGGTTGTGAGGAATCCATATTGAGCAGAATCGCGAATAGGAAAAAAACAATAATGGTATAAACGGAGAATAATCCATTTGGATGTATACAGTATCAAACCTAACTTACTGCATTCTACAGGGTTATTTGTAATTCACTGACATCCTCTTAACCCTGAATTCCTATCATTCAAACAAATGTTTTTTGTTTTACGACTTTTTAAAATGAAGCACTTTTTTCCCATACAAATACACAGAGTATCGTAAAAATAAGAGGTACCTAGTCTCAAATTTTCAAAACGTTATTACACCAAAAATATTAAGTTATGACAAAAGCCGTAAAACAAAAAAAAACATTTGTTTAAGTGGTAGGAGTTTAGGGTTAAAAGGATGCTAGTTAATTACAAATAACCCTGTATCAGACAACATTTAAAAATATACTGAATAAAATAACGTTTCAGAAATAAATCACTGTATGACTAACGTTGATCATCATCATGAGAGGTAATTACACAAAAGATCCCTACGGGTCGAAGTGTATTATCCGCTAGGACCCCTATTAGTAAGATAAGATAAGATAACGTTGATCATGAAGAATGATGCATTATGACTTATTAAATTATGCGAAACCAAGGGATCCCCGTTTTAATACATCCAGAGAAGCGTACAAACGGTTTCAGCAAAAAAAAAATCTATATAATACATGCCTTTTGTTTCAAAATTATACTTTAAAGTAAGCTTAACATAACAACCCTCGTAAACTAGAAGTAAGCAAACACGTTGCGCGCGCGCCGTGCCACACTCGTTAGCGCGGTATCACAGATTACTTAATAGTTACTTCGTAACAGATACTGCATCCCGTACAAAATCTTGGTACTTACCGCGATTGTAGCCACAGATTATACTACTCCGTCTCCTTAAGAATGTGTGCGTGCCGACAGTGACAAGGGCTGGCAGTTTGGATTAAATTGTTTTTCTCTACATGTTGTTTTACCATTTTGTCGGGATAATTGCTATATATTATATCCATGCAAACTTTCTAGCACTAATATTCCCTAAGCTAAGCCACGGACGGACAAAGGGACAGACGGTCATGGCGAAACTATAAAGGTTCCGTTTTTGCCATTTTAGCTCTGGAATCCTAACAAAAAAGGATATTTATTGTAATGCGCAGAACACATTGCCATGCTCACAGTACCCTAACGTTATACTAGATACGACGGTCAACTTTTGAACTTCGCATCGTGCCATCCCGCTCACGCTTATAGCTTTTTATAGAAGAGTAAGAGGGACATCACGATACGAACTTCCAAATTGTTATATTAGCTATTAATTCTAGCATAGTCATATTAAAGTTTGCCCCTGTTTCACCATTTTCACTTATAAAAGTCCAGGCGGCATATTTTTTCCGTGGAACACGAATGAACGTGCGTCGGCGCGCGCTTGTGACAACCTACTGAAATTTCGATCGTAGCAGATGGTCCCCGCGGTAGGTAAATATCGCGCGTAAGTACATGGCATGCATGAGGCCTGACGGTATAAACATAGAACAAATAGGTACAGAAGTAAATCTACATACAAAGTGCGCTCGAGCAACGCACACATAGACACTGTTCACAGACACGATATCTCAGAACAGAGGCCCTACCACGAAGTGCATAATTCGAACTTCGTTTCGTGCCGTCCCGCTCACGCTAATATGATTTGACACGAGAGTGAGAGGGATAATGCGATACGAACTTCGATTTTCGAATTTCGTGGTAGCGCCTCAGATCGAATCAGTCCGAGCGCGATTGCCATCCGCGTGAGGCGCGCGCTGTAGTCGCGCGTCTGTGGAATTTTTCGAGGCGCGCGCTGTGGTCGCGCGTACCTATTTATTTTGTGTCGCGCGTCTGTGGAATTTTTCGAGTGCAATAATGGAGCAACAAAAAAAAGGTTATTATAACTGTTCAGTGGACGGTTGTTTAAATTCAACCCTAAACGGTGAATGGTCGTTTTTTAAGCTACCAGTGGTTTCAGAGAGGTAAGTTTAGTAGGTATCTGCTTGTATTTCGATGGTTCATTTTAACGTTACATAGAATAGTTAGGTAGATAGGTAAGCACCTCGCCCCGACTCCCGAAGTAATAATCGTTTCCTATTTTGAATCAGTATAAACGAAGTAAGTACCTAACTACATTTTTGTAAGGTAAATTCACGCCACTAATATTACGTAAGTTGAAAACATGTTTTTTTGTTTGTATAGATATTGTGTTGTTTTTAGTATCATTAGATAGGTTTAGGTCTAAAACCGATAGGACAATGGAAATTGTGTAACTAGGATAATCCGTTTAGAAGTTATTAGGGATTTTCGATAGTGAAAATTGACAAACGCTAAATTTTGTAGGTAGGTATTTTAATTATTATTATTATTTTATATCACCATTCTTCCCGTTTGAATATCACCAATAAATCAAACAACTAGATACGAGTGCTACTATCACGATAAGTTTTATGTGCATATGCCATAATTGACATCCCTAGAGCGACCGCCGAGCGTAGGTATGAAAAGTGAAGTACATACACTTGATTGACTTCTGTACTTTTATATTTTGTGGTATAAAGCAGGAACACACTAATAGGTAGGACAATATTTGACGTTTTAATTTTAACATCAAGAGATTTAATAGTTTTTGAAAACGTGTTTCATTTGTAGACTCTAGAGGCTTGACTTGTGCTGATTTGTTTACATAGGTAGGGCTACTTTACCAGAAAGCGGAATACTTAATTATCATCTTTAGAATCTTATCCCTTTGTTAAGCTCACAGAGCAGCTCAGTTATACCTACTTACAGTCTGTTTTCAAGCCGTCAGGGCCAATTTTTGTTTTGTTGTATGTCTTGACTTTTTTTTTAATTTATAAAATTGTATGTGATTTCTGCACAGAATCGCGAGCTATTTCGATCTTACTATGAGGAAAAAAGTGTCCCAAAGCCCATGTAATTTTCGATTCTTCCGTTTAGTGACGGTCATAAAAGTCTATGAAAAATGGTAGAGATAAACTACAACATGGCCCGCCCCTCCAAAATTCAAGAATGTATTTGTGAAAGTGTTTATAAAGCACCACCAAATTTTCAACGCATGTGTGCGTGCTGAGACAGCACAAATAAAAGCAGACTACTACATACACACTCTTTCGTAAGGATGGTGACATAACCCATTGAAATAGTAATTTGGAGGGGCGGGCCATGTTATCGTAGTTTATCTCTAACTCAACGGAAAAAAAACCTTGGAGTTGGGACACTTTCGTTCTCCTAGTAGGATCGAAAAAGCTCATGATTCTGAGCAGAAATTACACAAAATTTTCCAAATAAAAAGACAGTCAAGATTAAAATAACAACATCGGTTTAATACTAATGTTTTGCAAATTACGTTTCCCAAACTGATTCACTTGGCAAATGTTTAATTTCCCAAATGTTTATTTTTTCTGAAACTGTAAACTTTTCAGGATTGTTATGGTACGTTTACACGCTTGGCAAGCCTCGGCAAGCTTCGACAAACACAAGCGTGTGAACGGGGGTGTTTGGCTTGGCTTGCGTGAGCTTGTCGCGATCCGGGCTAGTGTCGGTTTTTGAAGACAGATCAAAGGAAGCTTGCGGCAAGCGCTTGCGACGTGTTTGCACGTTGGCGCGTGTTTAGTGTCGCTCACGAGCTCTCGCCGGACGGACGTACCTATTACTACTACCATGATCGCGTCTCGACCATGAGTTGGTCAAACGATGAAACTATGGCCTTTCTCGAGGCATATCAAAGCGAACCGTGCATATGGAACCCGAAGGATGTAAACCACAAAGATAAAAAGAAAGTGGCAGACGCTTGGTCTCGAGTTAGTCACGAATTAAAAAAGCCAGTTAAAACACTTTTTTTTTTTGGATTTTTAACATCCGATAACTTTTCGCTTTCTTTGTTTTTGTTTATATTTTAAATAAAAATATGCAAACTAAGTCTGGATTTCACCAAACTTTTATTCCGAGAACAACGCTTACTCTCAGATAGTAATGTCAAACCGCCATAGTGATTTGACATTACTATCTGAGAGTAAGGGTTATTCTCGGAATAAAAGTTTGGTGAAATCCAGCCTAAACGCAATAGCCGACACAACTTCAAAGTCCACGTCTGCCATGTTTGCTTGTCCGGAGCACACTAATCCAATCGCAAGCGTGTAAATGGCGTCCAAGCGTTTGTAAAGGCTTGTAGCTTGTACACGCTTGCCAAGCCTCGGCAAGCGTGTAAATGTAGCATTATAACCTAACCTAACCTAACCTACAAAATAGTCCTGAAATATATCCTGAATAATGAACTAAAACAATTACTTTGCTCACCCGCGACCTTACAATAGTTACGTTTATGCAAGAAATGTGCGTTCATGCAGTTCCTCCACCTCCACACTGTACGAACACACACAAATCACATAAACCCAACCATCACCACCACCAAGCTACACTGACGCGTTTCGAACTCAACCAGAGCTCATCTTCAGAGTTACCACAACCGTATGCTATGCTACCAACTGTTAAAACTGTTACTGTTTAAACTGTGTAAACTGTTAGCATAGCATACGGTTGTGGTAACTCTGAAGATGAGCTCTGGTTGAGTTCGAAACGCGTCAGTGTAGCTTGGTGGTGGTGATGGTTGGGTTTATGTGATTTGTGTGTGTTCGTACAGTGTGGAGGTGGAGGAACTGCATGAACGCACATTTCTTGCATAAACGTAACTATTGTAAGGTCGCGGGTGAGCAAAGTAATTGTTTTAGTTCATTAATATGGACCTCCGCAAAGTAACGCCTGATTCAATAAATTAAATATCCTGAATAGTTTACAGTTTCAGAAAAAATAAACATTTGGGAAGTGAAACATTTGCCTAATGAATCAGTTTGGGAAACGTAATTTGCCAAACGAAAGTACACCATGCATGCCGGTAAACTGCGAGCATAGCTCGCTCCATCGCTCTATGAGTGACTTTAAGCTTTCTTAACAATCATCATCTCAACCTATTATATGTTCCAATGCAGGTCACAAGCTTCTTCTCAGAAATAAAAGGCTTCGGCTGTACACACGCGAGCCCTGTGCCGAATAGAAACGAACACACACCATTGCATTTCTTCGCAGGCGTGTGTTGCTTTCCTTTACCGTAAAGCTCTTTGTAAATTTCAAACGTAACTTTGCACATTTTAAAGAAATTCAGAGCTGCAAGCGGAGGGTCCAACCCACGACCGTCCACATGAGTGGCCATAGGTACAGGCCACCAAGACTTTTACCTAATCACATGGCTCCACATTTTGAATAGTTCCAAAAACGAACCGCAATTTCTTTTTCTAGCGTTAAGAACCAAGAGTCGTTTTACATTACACTTTCTTCATCGACAGTATTAGAAAGCCTATAACAAACATCGCATATAGCACTACAATACCAATCTGATACATATAAAGTAGCCAACACGTACAGCCAACAAAACCGAGGCCTGCCCAGTTTCTAAACAAATTTGCTTGCAGCCGTTGAAGTTCATTGGGGATATAAGCGGACAGATGTCTAGCCACTGCAAGCAAAATGGACATTTAAGGTGTCAAGGCGATCTTTTTGTCGATGGTACAAGTTAATTGGAAGTCTACAGTCTTTATTCGACTCAGGCGCAGGAGCCCTTAAACCGCCGGAATAACAAGCTGCCTTAAGGGAAACTGCAGATGCCACAGCTTTAACGTATTAAGATTAAGGTTGGCTTTAGTGTAGCAACAGCAAAACAATGTAAGATCAACGTTGACAAGCGCAGGTATTTGAATAATCAATTCAGTAGCCAATCAAAATAGTCGGTCGGTAAAGTTGAGGGGCACGGCATCCGATCGGATTTTAAGGGCAAGTTTTATCAAAGTCTACAGGGTTATTTGTAATTCACTGACATCCTCTTAACCCTGAATTCCTATCACTCAAACAAATGTTTTTTGTTTTACGACTTTTTAAAATGAAGCACTTTTTTTCCCATACAAATACACAGAGTATCGTAAAAATAAGAGGTAATCTCAAATTTTCAAAACGTTATTACACCAAAAATATTAAGTTATGACAAAAGCCGTAAAACAAAAACATTTGTTTAAGTGGTAGGAGTTTAGGGTTAAAAGGATGCTAGTGAATTACAAATAACCCTGTATAAATTTAGGCTATACGACCACTTAAGAATATCAGGGAATTTAGCATCGGTTCGGAATAGCCCTGTTGAGAAGAATCCGGGAAGAAACTCAACAAGGTATGTGTTTTCGAAACAGATCTACAACGTTATTTAATTACGTGCAAAGTATCACAACTCAATTTTTTAACACAGTAGATGATACGCTGTTTGAAGCCACTCACTTCTGCGGATCGGAATTATTACTAAACATCCCTGTCCATGATATAATCATTAATTTTATAATTTTTTTTTTGGGACAATTCACACCAATTTACGCCTAACGTGCCAAGTTTAGGACGTGCGTTGGGGTAGACGAGTTCTTGAGTGGAGACCACGGATCGGCAAACGTAGCGTGGGACGTCCTCAGACTCGGTGGAGCGATGATCTTCGCAAGGCGGCTGGCAAGAGCTGGATGAGAGTGGCTGAGGATCGTGCTCAGTGGCGTGCCATGGGAGAGGCCTATGTCCAGCAGTGGACGAACATAGGCTGATGATGATGATGATGATGATGTGCCAAGTTTACTTGAGCCGGCAGGTATTGCAAGAGACGATGGCAAGTGACCAGTGATATGAGTTTGATTCCATAGAAGATGGGTCGGGTGGTGGTATGGGACGCAACTTGTTCAGACAAGCTGGCCCCTTCCCATCTCCATGGAACCCACAACAGAGGTGGTGCAGCTCCTGAAGCGGCTGAAAAAGCGAAAGCAAGCAAATACGGGGGTCCAGGCTCCGAATACGACTTTGTTCAATTCGGTGTCGAGACCCTTGGTCCGTGGGGTCCTAGCGCTATGAGACTAATTAAGGAAATAGCAAAAAGGTTAGTTGACGTCACAGGAGAGCGAAGAGCTGGCAGCTACCTCGGACAAAGAATTAGGTTAGTTATTCAAAGGGGGAACGCTGCCAGTGTCTTCGGAACTTTGCCTAAAGGGACTCCTTTTCCTAATATGTTTTAGTTAATATTATTATTTTTCTTAAGGTTTTAGTTTTAGGATAGTTGTATATAAAACGTAAATAATATCTTTACGTCTTAAATGTGATACGTAGTGTCTTCTTGACAATGGATTAGAATTTTGTATCTGTTTGTTCAATAAACAGATAAAAAAAATCCCACTGACCGAAGACTAACTCATTGCATTCAACTCTATGTTTAGCAGAAGTCGTAGAGGCATTAAATACGTTAGGTATGTCATGAAGTACCTATAAGTCATGACAACAATGCAACATCGTTTGTTCAAAATGACGTCCACAAACTCAAGTGTTTTGCAAAGTGGTTGGCAAATTTCAAAGCAGGTGCTAATCGATACTGCCCAGACGATAGCTGACGCGGGATTATATTCTTATCTGATAAGCTATTGGACGATGGTACTTTAGCTCATTTCTCTTGCGCAGATATTTCAGAAGCCGACCTGTTGCAAGAGTTTGTTTTGAGTCTTAGACGATTTATGCGCATGTACATTATATGTTTATTATTTTATTGTTGATTAGCTACAGTACCGTAAACTGGGGTTACTTTAAAATGCAGGGGCTACTTTGGAAAACAGTTTTTACGCCGTGTCCTTATTTTTTTAGACCATCTGTGGCAGTGACATAACTACCTTGATAAAATACCTACCTTTTTACTTTGATCTTTTTTACGTCATTTGCTTAATCGAGCTATGAATATTTGCGTTTTTATAATCATTTTAAATCTATCAAAGTAGCCCCAATATTTCCTAAAGTAACCCCAGTTTACCGGTACAAGCTCTGCTTAGTTTGGGACTAGGACAATAGTCCCATAACATTTATAATTATTAAGTAGGTACCTATCTATGTGTTGATTTAGTTGAGCTAATCTCAAAAGCATGCATGTTTTTAAAACACTAAGTATTATTTATTTGTGGAATCTGTTCCTCTTTCAAGAATCTCCACGCCTTTCACGGCTAAAATACCATCGTCAACGAAGCCAGGAGCAAAAACTCGTTCAAACATATTCCCAGAAGACTTGTATCCTCAAGTAAAGCACCTTAACTACTCGGCTACGAATATGCTCGAACGGCGATGCGTTAAGCAAGTTCTCTTTTCATTGCGCCGTCGAGACGCTCGCTGGTCAGTGAGTTGTTGGGAATAGACGCGATGTATAAGGAATTAGGTTGTAGTTTCGTCAGTTAATCATAGTCGTGGCAAGACTGTTAGCAGGAGCGCAGGCGATGGCATCTCCTTGTAGGGCGTGCCTAATGAGGCGGCTTGCGAAACGTGCGTTTTTCTGCGCACGCGCATGATGGACTCGGATTCCGGGATAAGGGTGATATCACGTAGTGCCTGACCGAAACTGGTCTTTGCAACCGAAACCGAATTTTTTCGGCTGAAACCGATACTTTATTCGAGGGTTGCGACCAGATGCGTGTGCGTGTCACGTACCAGTTGTAATGAATGAAACTGTAAGAAAGATGGCACGCTTCCAGTGCGCCATTTTTCTTACAGTTTCATTTATTACAACTGGTGCGTGTGCGCGACGTTATATACGCACCGCACACGCATCTGGTCTGGGCCGCTCTTAAAACTTGCATTCATTTTAGTTTTTGTAGGTGCATTTAAAAAAAATATATAAATTCGTTTATTGCAACAGAAAAAACACGATTACACAAAAATTAAGCAGGTATACAGAACATCTTAAGCGACGTTACCTTTAACAATCCCGGACTAGTCAGAAACTGACCATGTGACGTTGTTTGCCTACCGTATTCGGCAAGAATATTGTATAAAAGTCACATGGCCAATGTCTGACTTGTGCGGTATTGCTAGCTAGGCGACGATAACCAGACGGGAATGGGCTTAGGCTCAGCAATAACTCTCAGACTCAGGTAAAAGATTGCAGTGAAAAACTACGTCTAGAGCCGGAGTTGTGCTCATAGAAGCGATTATCCGATAGTTGATAGTTTATAGTTTAGTAGCTCTAAAAAAGTGAGAGTCTAATCTATTTGGTGTGGAAGGCGCTTCAACTTTAAATTGATTTATTTCTGAAACAGTATTATTTTCAGGATTTTTTTTAATGTCATCTTATTAGAAAACAGTAAGCTAGGTTGGTAATGTTTTATAGCAATTCCGAAGAAAATACTGTTACAGAAATAAATCACTATATGACCAACGTTGATTATGAAGAATGATACATTATGATTTGTTAAATTGTGTGAAACCATAGAGACGTATTAGACGTATTGTCTAACGCGCGAACGCTTGCCTTCGCTTTCACCATCTTTTTCTGTCACCATACCGTTACCGTTCAACAGAAAGAAACAGTGAATGCGAAAGCAAGCGTCAGCGCGTTGACAATAAGCCTACCGATGTGGATTAACAAATAGCCACGACAAATTAGCTGATGCGTGGTGAAGCAACTTCACGACGCCGATTGCTCCCGAACGCTGTACGAAAGCCCACGGAATTGTTTTCGGTTTCCATCCTAGTTTCGGCAGTTTTTCTGCCGAAAACAAGACTCTATTTTAACGCCGAAACTCGCCGAAATTGAATATTTGGTTGGACACTGCTGTCACCTTATTCAATGGTCGGGGGCAAGTTGACTCACGATGCGCACGTAACGGGTAGGTGAGCGGGCTGGCGTTGTGTCGTGTCTTCTGTGCCTGTGTGCGTGCGTGCTGCATGCGTGCGCGCGCGCGTGTGTGTGTATTTTTTCTGCTTCATTGTACTTCATAGTTCTGAGCCTATTTCAATTAAAAACATTCATCTAAAAACATTTAACCTCTCTCGGAGAATAAGGTTTGCAGAAATAGTGGTTCAAGAACAATTAATTTTACTGAAAAACCACAGTAAAAGTAATAGTACCTACTAACGTAGGTACAGAAGGATCACTCTCGAACAAAAGTCAACCTTATGTATAAAAATTTGCCTACTCTTACGACCGTTAACTGCTTGAACGCGAAATTGAAACGTATCGTGTGACACGAGCGTTCATATTCCGTTGGGAACCGCTGAACCGAAACCAAGGGCACAGGGTTCCCACTCGCCGTTATTTAGGTAGGTATATAAATCAAGAAAGATAACAGTATGTTCAGTAAACTACCTTTAAACACAACAGTATCTTTTATACGGATTATAAGATCGTTTAGAAGTCATTGCTTGTTGCAAAAACCACAGAAAAGTAATTACGCGCGACGCGGCTAGCGTGCGAACCGAATGCCGAGCGACAACCTACTGCCATACGCCTGCCCGGGAGGCGCGCCGGCCGGCTTTTATCTCTTTTAGGTATGCCTAAACTGCGGAAGAAAACCCTCCTTCTAAAACCTATGAAGACATAAGAAAAAGTGGGCGTATTAGTAGCAGGATAAGCGACAAAGTAGCGACAAAAACTGCAAAATTGCACTTAGAGAAAGATAAAAGACACTACCCGATTTATGAATTTATCGACAAGTTAGGTATCAATATTTAAATAATTTTGCTCTAAATTCTATCAAATAATTCCAGGACTTACATCCTCTCTAGAAGTAATATTTCACTATACTTTAATCTTTTATTACATCACCCATCAATCAATATGTCGTCATCTAATACAGATATCTTGGGCATTGAGAACAACAAAAAGTTCGCGGTCTTGTGTGCAACATTCGATTTATCTTATCAAAAATCCGATATCAGGGATCCCCTCCAGATAACTACGGTAGCACACCGATCCCCAACCACTGTATCACCGGAACCCACACAGATCAGTTGTATATTAACAACAGATAAACTCTAATTAAATTTTGTTAATTTAAATACCCCATTATCAATCGCGACCTGATTAAGACGCTATCTTAGATACGGTATCGTGCCAGTACTGCGTGTAACTCGGTTCGCGCCAGACATGTGAATAATTATGTCTAAAACTAAGGCTTCTGGAAACCTGACCGATGTGAGGGTGGAACGACCGCGGCGGCACACCCAAGGACCTGCCGAGTTGGCGGGGACTCACAGGACACCTAAAGTGTCTACTAAAAGCAACCCTGAGTTCAGTGAACGCACGCCAAATACCTCAAGATCGGAAGTAGCTGTATATGGCAAGCGAGCGCCAAAAATGTCTAGTGACTATGTGTATACTAATAACGCCTATGTAGGCAGTGTGGACAATGTTAGTGCGAATAGGCTGAATCCGCCTACCAGGTAAAATATTTTTTTATTATCGTCATGTCGTAACCTTTAATGTATCTCACATGTCTTATTAAGGCTAATTTAATCATCCATAGTCTCCTTTTTTCCTATACCATTGAACAAGGAGTTATTTAATTTATTGAATCAGTCGTTACTTTGCGGAGGTCCATATTTATGAACTGAAACAATTACTTTGCTCACCCGCGACCTGATTAAGCATGTGGTTAAGCGTGTCGTGGGTGAGCAAAGTAATTGTTTCAGTTCATTAAGGAGTTATTTGGTAAATTGTCAGTTTTTGAAAATATCTAATAAGTACTAAAAGTCATAATGTTATGTAACTCTATTAAGTATGGAGAAAATAAGAAACAAAAATCCATGTCGCTTAGTTAAGTGACAACAGCCTTTATTTCGAAAATATCTTGCTCAGATTACAGAAAATCTAGTTCTGTAATCTGAGATATCTAGTATTAAAAATAAATGTTATGTGACCCTATTATCGCATAACTAAGTGACATGGATTTTTTCTTATTTTTCCAGAAATAGTATAGCTTGACCTTTCGCTCCATACCACGTTATCGTTGTATTTTTGACACCCTGTATAAATATGTTTATCCGTTCGTTGTCTACTACTACTACTACCAGGGCGCAGTGACCCAAAGTGGGTCTTGGCCTCCAACACAAGATTACGCCCCGCTTTGCGATCTTGAGCCAGCTCTTGCCCGTCTTCGACCCCGAGGTCCAAAATATAGTATCCATAATATACATCATGTAGCACTTAGTTTGGGACTAGGTCAATTAATGTCAATTGTCTCAAGGTATTTATTTATAACAGAGGATGGTCATTACTCGGTATGTTCAGTCTTTTTAGGGATCTGTAACTTAAAAAGGACACACAGACACAGATTTATTCGTACTATGTCGGTCGTATTACGACTATGTCGCAACGTTGGAATATTGTGAAATAAATCGATTTTTGCATCACCTCGCCCTTTTGCCATGATAAGGGAAGCACCAACAGTAGGTGTATGATTAGATAGGTAATTTAGCTATTTCAGCCGCCTCACAACCGAATTAGGCGCACTGCTAAAGCACGGTTGCGAAGCACGGATAATTCCGTACAATGACCTGTCACTACGTGTATCTGTCGCTCGCACGTAAATATTCGCTTGAATTTGTACGAATATGGGACGGCAAATATACAGGGTTATTTTTAATTCACTGACATCCTCTTAACCCTGAATTCCTATCACTCAAACAAATGTTTTTTGTTTTACGACTTTTTAAAATGAAGCACTTTTTTCCCGTACAAATACACAGAGTATCATAAAAATAAGAGGTAATCTTAAATTTTCAAAACGTTATTACACCAAAAATATTAAGTTATGACAAAAGCCGTAAAACAAAAAACATTTGTTTAAGTGGTAGGAGTTTAGGGTTAAAAGGATGCTAGTGAATTACAAATAACCCTGTATACGCGCGACAAAGATAGGTAGTGAAGGTCAATGTGCGGAATTCTTCGTGCTCCGCGACCGTACTTTAAACTTATTATGAAAACATGATGACTATGAAGCTTGATGTCCCGAGTCCGATACCCGGTTGAGGCAGATATTTGTACGAGAATAGGTACATTTTCTGCTAATTGATTTTTATATACTTCCACTAGGACAAAGCCACGGCCACAAGCTAGTAAAAGACGTACCTAAATAATGTGGGTATTATCCACCATCAACATAGGCAATTAGTAATGAACTGAAACAATTACTTTGCTCACCTGCTTGCTTGCTTGTTTGCTTGGTCCCGGGTGAGCAAAGTACTTGTTTCAGTTCATAAATATGGACCTCCGCAAAGTAACGCCTGATTCAATAAATAGGCAAGTAGGATTACCATTGTGTTGTCAATCATTTCATGTACTTAGTCTTAAAATGTGTTTGCGAATATAAAAGTAAATGTACTAAATAGATAAGATTGTTATCGGTGGTAAAAAAACCGGCCAAGTGCGAGTCGGACTCGCGCACGAAGGGTTCTGTACCATTATCTATAAAAACGGCAAAAAAATCACGTTTATTGTATGGGAGCCCCCCTTAAATATTTGTTTTATTTTAATTTATTTATTTATTTTTAAAGTGGATACATAAATAAACATTCTGTGAAATTTTTTATCGGTATCAATTTGATATGTTTCTGTTAGTTACAACTAAATCGTGATAGGAATGATTCTATTTAGTCATAGTACTATGAGTCATCAGAAATAATCATTATATAATCATAGACGATTATTTAGTCAAAGAGTTAGTCTAATCATTATAATCGATGATTAGGTTGGTATTTGACCGAGGTTAAGGTGTGTATGTGATAGCAACCGTGGCCATGGTCTTGGCCTATGAATTAGACAAGATATAAAGTACTTACTAATCTTTGGGTAAATGACCCCTTTAACTGTAGGTATAGTTTACCAATTACTATACCATTTTTTATGACAATTTCTTTATCAACAAAAAAAAAACGTTAAGGTTGATTGTCACATTGACTTGTAAGTGATATTAGTCTTTAATATTTTAGCTGTACGACTGATATTGAACCGTGTGATACTCGTAAAGAGATTTATTGATCGACTAATTATACTAGTAAGGTAAACGGCCCTGTGCTCCACACAGGCATGGCACCTTCAATCTTATGTCATAATAAGAGAGGTGACATATAGGTGTCATCTACTGGGAACAGGTGTCGAGCATTGGTACGTTTACCTTACGTTGGATAATTATTCTGTAACTAGGTATACTCTCATAGGAACAGAGGATATAGAAGACTTGGAAAAACCCTTTCAAACGCATATTAGGTAGTTGAACTTCAAGTAAGCTCTCTAAGGGTCGATTTTTCAATCCCCAGATAAAGTATCTGTCAGATAAATGTAAGCTCTGTCCTTTTTTTCCCTATGACTTGAGAAAAGGAAAAAGAAAAAGCGATTGTTTTAACTGGCCGATACTTTTAGGGATTGAAGAAGCGACCCTTAATGTAACAATATGACGTAGAATTCAAATAAATAATAATAAATTTACTGTGAAGAATTTAGGTACAGTACATATTTAGTAGTGGTAGAGCCATGTTGTAGCTAGCCGCTGCATCACGAATGGGCCGGCTCGTCCGGGCAGTACCACCCTCTCACAGAACACCGGCGTGAAGCAGCAGTAATCCTGCTTGCGTTTCGTACGGTCAGTGAGAGTGCCGGGGGCCCAATACCTCACCCCTTCCCTCTTCCCCTCCCTCACCCCCTTCCCCTGTTCCCTTTCCTTTAGGGCCGACAACGCACTGGCATCGCGTAAAGCGCTGCGGGTGTCTATGGACAGTGGTGATCATTTAACATCAGGTGACCCACTAGTTCGTTTGTCTGGCCTTTCTAACATAAAAAAAAAAAATATGTAGATGTTCAATAATGCGCTCGTAGTATAAAATCTCACAAAACCCTTACCTTTTCAGGCGATCACACTATGTGCTTACACACTATGTGCTTACACACTATGTGCTTACATACTATAATCGAGAAACAAAAAGAAAATTACAATTGTTGATGAGATTTAATTAAATGTCGCAATAAAACTACTTAAATAGGTACATCAATACAAAAATCATTAACAGTATAATAGTACATTACTGCAGCGGCCGCGAAATAGGGGATTGCCGGCCGAGTAGTTATAGATGGCCGAGTGTTAACGAGGCCATCTAGGGATACGAGGCCGGCAATCCCTGTTCGTGGCCAAGGCTTGTATAGAGTTTTTCTCAAACATGCATCATCATCATCATCATCATCATCATCATCACCATCACCATCACCATCGTCGTCGTCGTCATCATCACCATCATCACCACCATCAACATCATCATCACCATCATCATCATCATCACCACCACCATTACCATCATCACCATCACCATCACCATCTTACCTTACCTTAAATAAGCGTAGTAGCAGAATGTCATAATGAACCAAAACGCAAATATTGCTTATAGTTTTTTTTTAATGGCTAAATGCTATGATGCCATAGACCTACAAACGTCATGGTATGAAACAATAGACGATCACTTTGCTGGCCTTGGCCAGCAATGTTGTATGAAATTCCATTATTGACCTCTCGTCTAGCCGCACCTGCATTGTGACACTTCGTGGCGTATTATAAGGAACATAACGTCAATATTACATAGCATGTTTGAGAAAAATACTTAATATTTGGAACCCTTAATGAGTCACTGGCAAAAAAAAATACTATGACTCAGTTCGCAGCTGTTGGTTGACGTCGTGATAAGAGGGACACTTGACGAAGTTAGTGTTAATGAACTAAAACAATTACTTTGCTCACCCGCGACCTTAGTGTTGTGGGTGTGTGGGTGGCGAAGTTAGTGTTGGGGGGCACATTCTCATTGCTGACAAATTTGATAATAATGCTACATGGAATAGAAGTAGGTATCTAATTACTGTCACAGAGATTCATTTTCACAAACGCAAGGAGCCTTCATGAGCAAAGCACAAGCAAAGGGCAATAGGAACCCGCGGTTACACTCCGAAGTTTTTTGTTAAATTACGTTGGAACACTTTTTCATTTATGGATTCAGGCGTTGCTTTGTTGAGGTCCATTTCAATGACCTATGACCCATGAGTTACTACTGTAGACACTGGCCACCGAGACAGTGTTGCTGTTTCGTAAATTTGAATTTGTGGCTTCTAGAATTCGAATCAAGAAACGAACAGTAGATGGTCTGGGCTGGGCAGCCATTGTTAGATAGACTGTGCTAGTGAAATTTTCTTTGTGTAATTGAATATGAATTAAATCAATAGTGTAGTTGAATTCCAAGTTTTCTTTTAAATAGTTAAAGTTACCCAGTCATTCTCAGCTGCGCCACACTTTAGTTCTTTTCAGCTACAGCTACTATGCAATCTTAGTAGCAGTAGGTACTTGCAGTTGATAGAGTATCAATGTCATGTTGTAATTAATTTAAATCTGCAATCTAAGTCTGTCGTATTTTGAAGTTAATTTGAGATATTTAATGAATAAACGTCCAACCTGAGACATATTTAAAAAGATCGTCATCCGAGGTATAGTCGACCAAGTCAGTGCTTTACCATTTTTAATGACAGTTCCTACATCAGAATAAAAACCATAAGGCTGATTGTCACTTTAACTTGCGAGTGAAAATAGCCTTTGATGTTGTAAGTCATGCAACTGACATTGATCCTTAGGGTGGTAAAGGAGTTTCTTGGTCGACTATACCTAACTATATCATATCAGATGTCCCGATCTCATTTTAAAAGTTGTATTTTCACAAACTTTTGCTTACATAACTTCGAAATGTTCGAATGTTTGCTGTATTATGTAAGTTATCTTCAAATTTTGTAAATCGAATTCACCCTAGTATTACTATTAGATCAGACTAACTTGAAATTTGGTTCGGATATGCCGACAGGATGACGATGCATGTGCAGTCAACAAAAAAGATTGCATTGAAAATGTTATTTTATTTACAAATTTTTTTATCATTCTGTTTGAAATTTTAGTTACAAACAAAGGAAAAACCCTTACCGTTAACATCTATAAAGATAAACAGCCTCAACATTCTAAGCAGATTGTCTGAATACCAATTCAGTTTCGTCTCTTATGAAATTTCAAGAAATATTTGATCTAGGTTTAGAGGATTGTTGAATGGCGTCGCGAATGGCTTAACGGATAAGATTGTTTATCTGTCAATGATATATCCTTCAAAGTGGATACAGCTGTTGCCAGCTTTGCAAACATTATCAAGTTTAATTTAAACATTACTTACATTTGCTTACATAACAATGCTATCTTTAATGGGATGCCTATGTTGTGCAAAAGATGATTTTGTATTATACAAGCCGTATTGCAACGGACGGGAGGCAAATCAATTTTTGTCTTTGGTTATGCGATTGACACAGTGAAGCTGCCTAGCCTGAATTATCCATCAGGTCTAAGAGAAACGTAACCTTTTTTTAATGCCTTTGTTTTCTCTTGCCGTGCCGTGCCGTGCTAATAGTCGTGGTGGCCTAGTGGTTTGACCTATGGTGTCTCAAGCAGAAGGTCGTGGGTTCGAGTCCGGGCTCGCACCTCTGAGATTTTCGGAATTTATGTGTGAAATTAAATTTTGTAATTTACCATGAGCTTCACGGTGAAGGAAAACATAGTGAGGAAATCTGGATACACCTGCTAAGAAATTCAATGGTGTGTGTGAAGTTGTCATTCCGCACTGGGCCCGTGTGGTAACTACGGCCCAAGCCCAAGCTCTCTCATTCTTAGAGGAGGCCTGTGCTCAGCAGTGGGGTATATAGGCTGGGATGATGATGATGATGAAGCCATATTTCAACAGGCGGGGGGCCAATCAATATTTCGTCTTCAGTTATGCAATTGACATCGTGAAGCTTTATGTAGCCTAAATTATCCATCAGGTCTTTTTTTTTTTGATAGAGGGAGGCAAACGAGCAAGTGGGTCACCTGTTGGTAAGCGATCACCACCACCCATGAGAACCAGAAACCCCAGAAGGGTCACTAGTCCGTTGCCGGCCTTTAAGGGAACAATACACTCTTTTCTTGAAGGACCCGATGTCATAGTTAGTTGGAAACACCGTAGACGGGAGTTGATTCCACAATTTAACTGTGCGTGGCAGAAAATGCCGACGGAAACGCACAGTTGTAGATGTATATTCATCAAGGTGGTGACGGTGGAACGCAGACTTGCGGCGCGACGTGCGATAGTGGAAGCCCGTAGCTGGTAATAAATTGAATAGCTCCTCGGAGGTCTATAAGAAACATAACTTTTTTTAACGCCTTTGTTTTCTCTTGTTACAGTGTGATGCGGGAGCAGTACTGGGCGTGTTCGAAGTGGCCTTACACGCAACGAGTCCTAGCCATTGCTGTTGGGGTCTTGCTAGGTGCTGTCATTGGCCTTGTGGTTACAGTTACGGTGACTGGAAAAGACCCTGAGGATATCCTCCCCGGGTTCCTCACAATGAGCTCTGCACCAGACTAATTGTAAAAGCGATACACTGAAATGCTTCGTTCGTTGAATTAATCACTTAAGGCTAGTTAAGTAAACAAATAGCTTAGTGTTTATAATTCACTTTAAATAGTTTGTTTCGGCCAAATCTACAAAAATAGTCTACACACACTGTAGATTAGTCTTCTCGTGACCAGCGCCGCTGTTGTTGAAATTTGCTGGCGAGGTACTTCAAGCGACATAAGTAAAGTAGCGTTACCAATTCCCGACTGTGATCGGAATTAGTACCTATGAGGGAAAACCTTAAAAGTTTTAGTTAAGTACTCGTAAGTCTGTTTTTTTATATAAAGTGATATAATTTCAATATTGTTAACTACTTGTATGAAATTATAGTTCTTAGAATGTATTGTGCAGTAAGGTAAACGCACTAGTTCTAGACACCTCAACGCCCAGTAGATGACACCCATCTGTCGCCTCTCTTACTATGACATAAAATTGAAGGTGCCATGTATTGGGTCAGCGTCAAGCACAGGGACGTTTGACTTCAAATATTACTTATTTATAAGTAAAGTTCATGTTTGAATAAAGTGAATTAAAATCACTAATACTATTATTTGCTCACTAAATCGCAAACGGCAGGAATCCGTAATTATAATTGGTAATAAGAACGATAAATTAATTAATCTTTATCTACTAACGATTAGATAAATGTAATTTGGTATTTAATTTCCTAACATCTGTCGTCTAAGATAATTGCCTCCTTTACCTATTGTAAAGGTTTGACAATAGTAATCTATTGACATTAAGACATTAACCTTTTGACCGCCAGCGTCGGCTATAGACGACAGCACGGTAATACAAAATTAAACCTACCCGCATCCGCATAAGAATCAATTTTGTTCCAAACAAAAACTATGCGTGTTGGTCAAAAGGTTAAAAGGTGACACTATGATAACGGTTACAAATTAATTTTGGCATCAGTTCAGTGCATCATTCACACCGGATTGACGAATATTATTTCATACGCACCTGCTTCATACAAGAGGGGTCTCAATGTTTTACTTACAGATCATTATCGCGTGGCAAATTTGTAATTGAATGATGAAGTATTTGACTCCTATCAATAAGGTTGGCTTCGTTCATCACTGCGATTGTGATGACGCCAGCGAAGTAACGTGTTATTTTAAGACTGGGGGGCTACTCCGAAATTCGAAAATCGAAGTTCGTATCGTACCGTCTCGCTCGCTCTCGTATTAAATACTATTAGCGTGAGCGGGGCAGCACGAAACGAAGTTCGAATTATGCACTTCGTAGTATAAGGCCTGGCTATGTCAATTTACCAAAATCGTTATTTTCTTGTATAGTATAAATCTTCCCAGGTGAAGTTTTCGCTTCGAGCCCTTATCTTTCAAAAGAAACGGTATCGTCATAGTATTAAGGTTCAAATTTAATGTAATGGCTCGAAGCGAAAAATTCACCTGGGAAGATTTATACTATAGGTAGCAATATTTTCATTCACATTTTTTCTCAAATTCTTCTTTTCTCTCTTTAGTTTTTTGACGTGACAACGTCTGATAAATCGATGAACGCCGGCTGCATACACGAAAAAGGATGACGCAATGTAACGTTACGTGTAAGTACACGTACGTACTTACAGAGCCAGGGGGGCTACCTACTCCAAAATTCGAAAATCGAAGTTCGTATCGCATCGTCTTGCTTGCTCTTGTATTAAATACTATTAGCGTGAGAGGAACGGCACGATACAAAGTTCGAATTTTGCACTTCGTAGTATAAGGCCAGTTGCAATAGAGCGGCGTGGGCCAGTTGCAATAGAGCGGCGTGGGCTAGTTGCAATAGAGCGGCGAAGGCCAGTTGCAATATTACGTAATACAATCTTAGCGCTCGGGTAATTTTTATTGAATGCTTTGATCAATTATAACTGAAGATACACATTGCCGAACAAAATCCCCTTCAAAGAATGTCCGAACTTTTTTATTTGTTTGCGTAACAATTAAAATCATCACCTACACAGAAATTTGAACCTAGTCTTTACTTCATTACAGTCGAATTTCGGTTGACACTTGACAGCTAAACTTGACGATTACACGCAACTTACTGAGAAAAAAGAAGGCCACTTTTATCAAAGTGGCGCTCATTTGGCTCGGACATTTTCGGGCGCGCGACTGTGGATCTACAGTTATAATTGATCAAAGATTGAATGTTTTGTTATGACGTTGTCACGTAAAACTATCGTCCGTAAACCGACTTTACAGCCAACCGGTTTTTACTGAAGCTTATTTTCACAATAGCGTTTTTTCCCAATATAAATTGACACAGAAACAGGTCTCCGCTCACGCGGAGCTCCTTCTTCTGTGTGCTTTTGGCCCCTCGGGCCGATGAAAACTTAACATAACCTAAACCTACCTGTTTCTATATCCATTAAAGTTGAAAAAAACGCGATTGTGAAAATAAGCTTCAGTAAAAAACCATAGCGAGAAAAAAGCATTCGGGAAATAATGCAAATGGAAATTTTTCTACTAGGCAATAGCGATTTTGGTAAATTGATCTTACCAGTCATTTCAGGATTTTTTTTAATTAAAGTTCACCAATGATGACATACTAAAACATATGCCGATGTTCAAATTGTGCCTACTGCGTTAAGAGGGTACGATGGCTGAGAGACTTTTGAGAAATAGGTATTTTAATGAAATGTCGCTGTCTCGCCCGAACCCCTCCGTGTCAGTATTGCGAGAGCGGGAAAAATGCAGCTCAGACCGTTAATAGGCGCGTAAAATTGATCAAAACAGCATTTCGTAATCCCCTGTTTTCTTCTCGAAAACTGGGCCAAAAAATTATTTTTTTCAAAAATAATTAGAGGACAGATTTAGCTATGCCCCTATGTTTTCTTTTTTTTGTTTATATCAGGGATTCTTTTATGATGAGTGTCTGAAAATGACGTTGAAATTGGGCAATTTTTTAAGTTTTTGAAAGCTCATATTTCTTATGTTAATTGAAATATGGAAAAAAACGAAACATAGGGGCATAGCTGTGGTAGATACAGATTACACATTAAAAAAATTGGCTCTAAAGCCATTATCCAGGGAGGAAAAAGGGGATTACGTTTGTATGGAGAAATGGTACGCATCGTACCCTCTTAAAGGCGTGTATATTTTGAATGAAAATTTGCGATGGAACACCGTTACAAGTGAAATGTTTAGATAGTTCTACCTAGCGTCTCAACCACTATGAGTCCTGTCTTATAGTTTCAAAAAATGAGCCGCATTTAGCAAACGACTTCATTCAATTGAAATTGTAATGCAAGCACACTGTATCGTTTTAAAAAACTTCGCTCGGAGTGAGACATTTCTGTAATATGACAGGATATCGCCATTTATGAAATAATCCATACAGGTTGCTAACATTGTAAAGTTAAATAAGTATGTAAGAAATTCAAGGGTATGGAATAAAATCGTGTAGATTATTAAGGATATTACCTACCTTACTATTAATTTTTATTTATGATTCGAAGTAATAAAGGCTAGAATGCTTTTTCGTCGTCTGGTACGATTGCTAAGACCAAATATTATTGTGTATTGTGATCATTAATTAATAAGTTGTAATTAAACTCTTTTATATGCGGAATAAATTATTGCATACTGAATTTTTTTTTGTTTTTTGGTCAGGTGATTTTTCATGGCAGACAAAATAACACTTATGACGTAATGGAATATTAGCTTTTACCTACACCTGAAAAAAAACCACTGGACCCTTTTTGATATCAAGCTGACCTAGTCCTATAGAAAATAAATTAAAACACCCAACACACAAGACTTGAAAACACACATTTAAAATTATAAAACATCACTTTTTAGACAATATAAATATAATGTCTTCAAAATATTTGTATTTCATGTGCCTACAGTTAAAATGGACGATTACCACTTAAATATTTTTTTTATAATTCCGGTTAGTTATTTTGGATTTGATTAGTGGGTCTCAAAACTAAATTGATTGATTGCATTTTTGCTGAAAAAAAAGAAACAATTTTGGGAATAATTTTTTTTACTAGGTATATTCCGGAACCAAAAATTGGTGGATTCGAAAATATAAAAAAAATAAAAAAAATATATAAATATCACGGGACAATTCACACCAATTGACCTAGTCCCAAAGTAAGCTACTTAAGCATAGCTTGTGTTATGGGTACAAGGCAACGGATAAACATACTTATATAGATAGATACATACTTAAATACATATTAAACACCCAAGACCCGAGAACAAATATTCGTATATTGGGGGTAGTTGCAATAGAGAGATCTCTCTCCAGGCAGATGTTATGCCTGGGGACCGAAGTCCAAAAATATGAAAATAAAATATGAAATATGAGTTCTTAAAATTACACTAAACTTGCGCACCATTGAACAATAAATAGCTTAATATTGAATTATTATTACCTAAAAAGTCGCATCTTTCTCTGGCTATTGTATAGGTTATTGTATATGTTTCATGCAAAAAATGAATGATTATATGATTATGATTATGTAGTTATTTAATCATCAAAATAAAGTTAATCTGATGCCTAACTAAAATTCTTGTTATATTCATAATATATGTTTAAAAATGTCACCTAAAATTAGTTTAATGTTGTTTAAAGTAAACAAATGATAAGATAGTAGTATACTGACTTTTCCCACTTTTCGCCAGATAACTAAGTGAAACAAAGGCGTTATCAGTTTGTTATGTTTTAAGAGATCTTAGAAAGGATAAATTTAAAATATTAATAAATAAAAACATTCCTATTTGTGTATGACGTCATTCATTCATTAAGTGTCGTGTGTGCAGCGCATCATCGACACTCCTGATTGGTTGAAATGTGGCAAGCTGGTAATCTCATTGGCTGAAATTTGATAAGTTGCTAATCTGAATGGTTAGATTTTGCCAGATTGTTCATGTTGTTTTTGTTGTTGCGTACATAATAAGATAAAACCACACCTTTATCAAATACTAGCGACCCGCCCCGGCTTCGCACGGGTGCAATGCTGATAGATGCATGTATTATACATATAAACCTTCCTCTTGAGTCACTCTATCTATAAAAAAAACGCACGGTCAGGGCCCAATTGCATAACAAAGTACAACCAAGGATGATATAGACTGGATTGGCAGTCGCCATAGTACGGATCGGCTGCGGTTTTTGTAGTTCGATTATTAAATCTAGATGGCGCTGAAATATAGCCAGAGGCTTTGAAGGCAAAACAATAAGACTACAGATGTTTCATTATTACTAAAAATGTGTTATATTTCAAAAATATTGCATAATAATACATTTACAGTGATATGAAATATCTGTAGTCTTATTGATTTGCCTTCAAAGCCTCTGGCTATATTTCAGCGCCATCTAGATTTAATAATCGAATCGAACTACAAAAACCGCGGCTGATCCGTACTATGGCGACTGCCAATCCAGTCTATATCATCCTTGGTACAACTAATATTACAAGCGGAACTCTCGAAAAATTAAAAAATCTAACGTAAAATAACCTACGTTCAAAATACCTAAAATCTAAATACCTAATGATTTTTTCACTTATATTCAAAATACCGAAAGCTTAAAATGCCTACTTATTGCAATGTCTAAAATTAAAAAACCTAACGTAAAATAACCTACGTTAAAAATACCTAAAATCTAATTACCTAATGATTTTTTCAGTTATATTAAAAATACCGAAAGCTTTCGTATATCCTAACCGGTATCTCGCTGGCAGCGAGCGAGCGAAGCGAGCGAGCAAGACTTTTTAAGGCAGAAGCGACCCGGATAGGTGAGGTTCAGAAGGCTAAGGCGGGAGCGAAGCGTAGCGTAGCTCCCGCCTTTAGCCTTCGATGTTAGGTTTTTTTTTTGTAACAGCACAGAAAATGATTATTTCCATTAGGTATTATTGTGTTTAACATTATGAAATGTACCTAAATGTAAATCATATACTAAATTTTATTAAACAAATTCGATTTTTCACGTGGTTAAAAAAAAAACTAACACCAAAGGCAAAGACCATTCCGAGTCGCTTCCGCCCCGAACCGTCTTGCTCGCTCGCCGAAAATTAAGCGATGTTCGTTTCATTTAGGTATTTTGACCATTTGGTATTTCAAATGTTGGTGTATCAAACTTAGGTGTCATAGCTGTTGATATTTTAAACATTAGACGTTTACTCCATTAGGTATTTTAAACTTAGGTAATTCGTAGGTAGGTGTTAGTTGCTTAGAGGTATTTAAAATCATTAGGTATTTAGATTTCAGGTATTTTGAACGTAGGTTATTTTACGTTAGGTTTTTTAATTTCAGGTATTTTGATACGTAACCATTAGAATATCTTTACTTGCATTGAATGGGTTACAATTAGGAGTTTGACATAATAAAGACCAAACATCTAGCCATTTCTGACGTACAAATGATTCTTACAATCTAATTTTACACAACTTATTTGCAATCCTCAAAGAAATATGTCAAACCCCGGCGCCACACATAGCACAAATGTTTCAACACATATTTTAACACATATTTGATCACATGTGAAGCACCGGTATTTGCTTATTTGTTCAATAGAACAACCATACAATCAACCATAGGTCAAATAAGTGTTCAAATATGTGTTGCAACATTTGTGCTATGTGTGGCGTCGGGGAAAGAGTAAAAACATTTATCATGTAACCATGCCTTTAGTTTTGTCTGGAACTGGTTACCAGTCAAATCAGTTATAGACCTTGGCACTGCATTATAATGTTGTTCATACAATAACATAATGCGGGCTGCGTTCAATTTGACCTGACCGCGACCGCAGAACGCATCCAGTGTGGCAAATCCTTTACACTGGGTCATCCATTAAATTTAATTATTGAATATCTCAAAAATGGTAAGAATTAAGACACTAGTTTCTTCGAGAAATTAACTCTATTTGACCTAAATAATCTTCCCTTAAAGTTAACAGAAATAAAAAAAACGGTGTATATTTCCGGTTCCGACGACGTCATCGTTCTGTTACTTGGAAAGTTAATTAAACGCAGGGAATTTAGTCTGTTTTGTTCCGTCACGTCTATTGATAACAACCATCCATCAGCTTATCACTGATAACGAGCCCCAGCGCAGTGTTTTAGGAAAATATCGCAATGCGTACTACTAAAAATTAAAAACGCGAAAATGATTTAGGTCTTGAATTTCTAAAGGCCGGATCTTCGGAGCCAAAACGGGTCGCGTTGCCCGGGCATTAATTCAAACAGGGTGACATTTCCACGTTGTTTAGAGAAAAAAACTAGGATAATTGCCCCAGGGGTATATACCTAGTTGCTCCGATTATAATTTCTCTAGTTTTGCGAATATTTCATTTCAATTATTATCGGGAGATTTTCCAGCTACCACTAAGTTGACCGAGTCACATGTATCTGTGTGATTGCTTGGGAAGGCAAAATGCGATCAAAGTTTTTAGGGGATAGCTGTCCCGTTTCGGGGGAGGGCATCTATCCTATGCGGCATTGATATGGATCAGGCAACTATCCCATACTTGGGATAGATGTCACAAAATGAAGAGGTCTGCTAAAATCGGTAATACGCTCATCATCATCATTTCAGCTGAAAGACGTCCACTGCTATATATAAATATCATAGGGGTTCCCTATTCACCAAAGAGATCAGTCCTGCGCCATCTACATCTTAGTTCCTGCAACCTTAACCAGAGGCCATATTGTCCAACGCGCGGGCGCTTGCTTTCGCATTCACTATTTCTTTCTGTCAAACGGTACCAGATAGTGACAGTGATGAAACTCAAAACGTTATTCCAAAAAACTTAAGAGTAACCAGACAGATTAAAACAGATTCCACAGGTTGTTTCAAGTCAACGATGTAGCAATTTGGAATGCCTAAAAAATAAAAATACCCTATGGGGTCTATCAAGCAGAGGGTCGGGGGTTCAAATCCCGGCTCGCACCTCTGAGTTTTTCGGAATTTATGTGCGAAATTACATTTGAAATTTACCATGAGCTTTACGGTGAAGGAAAACATCGTGAAGAAATATGCATACACCTGCGGAGAAATTCTATGAAGTGTGAAATTCACAATTCACACTGGGCCTGCGTGGGAACTCCGGCCCAAGCCCTCTCGTTCTGAGAGGAGGCCTGTGCCCTGCAGTGGGACACATATAGGCTGGGATGATGATGATGATGATGAGCAGGTTACCTGTAATTAATTTCCTTATCTCCTATATCTATTCCATACATATCGACGCTCGAAAACAATAAGGGCGTATCCCATAAAAAGGTCGTAACTTGATTATTACATGGCTATAATCAGCTTTTTTTTCTGCGTCGAATGGTCCGGGTCTCGTTTCTCTACGACGACAAAAAATTTCAAAATCGGGCAGTATTTTGAAAAATGGTTGTAGTTTTTTTGGTCGTAACTGCCCTTAAAATGACGAATTTAAACTTTTTAGAGATACGACTTGTAGAAGTTTGTGTTTTTCATAAAAAAATAGTTAAGCCGTTCGAGTTTCTACGCACAATAGTAGTTACGACTTTTTTGCAGGAACATTTTTCAAACTTCATTGCTTACGACATTCTTGCAGTTCGCGTTTTTTCTACGGACAACGAATAACCTCTGAGATACTACAATTTCGTGGTTACCCGAAATCAATCCAAGCCTAGTTAAACCAATATTATCAGAATGAATATTTTGGAACATTTCGGTTTTTCCCGGCTTACGCCACAGGCACAAGCTACTGTAGTACCTGCGCGGACGCGACTGAAAGGTTGTGTTTGTTTTTCCTCGACAAAATCATAAAGGATTATCTATATCAAGGTATGTATGTACATAACTCTTGGATTACTCGTACCAACTAGTGAATTTCATGATACTTAAGGGCTGAGTTCATTTACCGTTAAACTGACGTACCTAAACCACCGTTTAAAATAGTGAGGTATTATGTAAGTAAATTAACGACTGATCATTTAAACGTCAGTTTGACGGTTGTACTTGGTGAGCACGGCGTTTAGTCAATTAATTAAGGTTAATTTATCTTAAAATAACATACACGATCAATAAAACAGAAGGCCATGTAAACTAGCAATTAAGTTTCGTTTTGTTTTCACCCGTCGCGAGAAATTGATCGCAGCTGCATAAAATATCTTAAATATTGGAAATAACAAATTTGTACCTAAGGAACGGACACTTACTTTTATCTTTGAAAATAATAAATACTGATTTTATGGATTTTTGAAAAATCGTCTGCCTTACCCGAAACTCGAACAGGTCAAAATTAAATAATGACATAACATAAAGTCGTACTTTATATTACCGATCGAAAGCGTCATTCAAAGTGATCATTTATTGCTACAACACGTCCTTTAAACTGAATAAAAACCTGAAAAATAAAAATTACTAGTATTCTAAGGTAGCTGCGGTCCATTTCCCGTGACGAATAAAAACAAAACGAAAAAAACTAAACTTATTTGTTGGTATACGTGACCTTCTGTTATATTGATTGTGTATGTTATTTAAAGATAAAACTCTACATCATTAAACAACAACGCAACAACACATGTTATTTATTATGTTTATGTAATTTTTTATTAACCGGGCGTATTTGACCGGTTTGAATCCCGATAAAGACAAGCAAATTTTTAAAAATGCATAAATGCAGTAAGTATTTTTTTTAAACGGAAAGAGTCCTTAACATATATTATACTATTAAAAATAGGTATTAAAGGTAGTTGCCCTTCATTCATTCGTTTTTTTTCCCACTCTGTATACAAATAATGATAAATATGTTTTTAGATTAAATAAAACAAATTATGTTACAAAAAAAACATGAAAAATTATTTTTAAATTGCTTAAGCCGGGAATCAAATCCTGGACCTCTTACTAAAGTCCTTACTAGACCTAAGTAGGTACTAAAGAAGTTTTATCTAGCTGATTGCTTAAACTTTAATAACGCAAGTATACACCAACAAACAAATACTACACCAATTAATAGATGTAGTAAATTGATCAAAGTCTATCTAGCGGTGTGGTCAAATAATAATGTTAAGAAAAGAATAATAGTTACGCTGTTGGACAGGTATCTTGGTTAAGTTTTAAGCTTGCATAAGATAAGGATAGAGTAGTCCTAACGTTGGGATATAAATTGTTAATTTTACATTTTTTTTTAGATGGCAGCGAAAAAAATGGATAAACAACCTGAATCACGAATTAAAAATTGTTATTACGATGATTGATCATTTAAAACACAATTTTTTAATGTTTCAATGTTAACATATTCATATTTAACAAAGTTAAAATAAGTTTTGTTGCTAGTTTTTTTTTTGTTTAATAAATTTGTGTTTACAAAAGCTTATGACGTTTCATTAATATCATTGAATTTGAAGAGGTTAAAGTTACGACATTTTTTCTAGCCATTGTCATGCATTACGAACGTGCTTACACCCCCATTCCTTACGCGAAATTAAAACAAAAAGCAGTTAGTACCTTTTTGTAGTCATCTAATTTGCTATCATTTTCTGATTCAGTACAAACATCATGTCAAGTTACGCCATTTTAGAGATCTGTAACTTCTGTAGACATAGGGCGTAACTCGATTTCTCGTGTTCCTGGCGTGTTCAAGTTAACAGTTTGTAATCAATATAATGCAGATTTATATTTTATAGTTATGGTCCAAAAATTACGTTCATACGACAAGCCGTTCCAAAGTTATGATTTTTTTTCCGTTTTTTTTTCGGTTTTTTGGCTCTGGTGTAAAGTTGGGTTTTCAGGGTTACGCCCTTATTGTTTTCTGGCGTCGATATAATAAATCTGTAACAAGTCGGTGTCTGTACATTGAAGATATTTGAGAAAAACTGTCACTAGGGCTATTTATTAGCACAATAGAACCCAAAACAATGATTTTTAGAATTATTGTCTGTTTGTCTGTTTGTCTGTGCGTTTGTGCGCGCTAATCTCAGAAACGGCTTAACCTAGAAGGATGCGGTTTTCACTGATATGTTGGTTTTTTCTTGGATTAACATTTAGTGTTTGTTTCATTTGAATCGGTTCACAAATAAGAAAGATACGTCTATTTTAAGAATTTAACGAACAGGTTTTTTTGTTTGAACGCGCTAATCTCAGGAACTAGGGTAAGCGTACCAGTGAATGAACAGTACCAGTGAATGAACAAAACGAACATTTTTTGAAATAATAAGAATTTGGTACGTTTCTATCACGCCTCGTATTTTTTTTTCGACTAGCACCTTTACTTGTTAGGTTCTGGTAAATTTGCTTTGACTCCTAAGCAACAGTTTTGAAATGGCGACGATGTAAAGTGGACGTACCGATGTTGTAAATTTTTTCTATGGAGCAGTATTAAGGAAGAAGGAAAGCTACTATACTTCTGATGTGTTACTGCATTTGTCACCGCCATCTATCAGTCATTGGGTATGTTTTTTTAAGCTTTAAAGACTATTCTATTAATGCTATTCATATATAGTTTAATGTAATTTATTTATAAACAATACCTTTTAATCCAGTTTTTTTTTACTGGAACCCAAAATCGCCTAAATCCAGTGAATGAACGGGGGTGTTCATTCACTGGGACTGCAGGATTTTCTATTTGTGCAATATCTTTCTTTCTAGTAGTCATATTAAAATTTCGTTTTCAGTGATATTGATCTAAATATATTATGTACCGAAAGGCCAGTATTGGAACAAACGTAAAATATAGGTTCATTAACTGGTTCAAGTTTTCCAGTGAATGAACTATGTTACTTATAGCTAGTTCATTTACTAGTTTCCAAGATCTAGTGAATGAACAATTCTCTTATTTTTGTATTTTAATTGTTTTAGAACATGGAATCGACCAAATAAGTATAGTGAATGTAGTTGTATTAATATAACTTCGCTTTTGTATATTTATAATATAACAAAACATCATTTTCAAAGTTGTTCATTCACTGGTTTAATTTGTTCATTCACTAGAATTTTGCGTTCATTCACTGGTGATTTTCCATTTTTTCCCTTAAATAGTGATATATCTTCAAACTAGCTTTTGCCCGCGACTCCGTCCGCGTGGAATTAGTAATTTGGGCAGCTTATTTTTTTATCCAATTTGCTTTTTCATCAATTATGGCTCTTCTTAGATCCTTACGGAAGAAGTGAAACTTCATAATAAACCAACCCCCTCCCAATCCGCCCCCAACCCACTCCCAACCCGCCCCCAACTCGCTCTCAATCCGCTCCCAACCCGCCCCCAACCCGCTCCCAACTCGCCCCCCCACCCGCTCTCAACCCGCCCCCCCACCCGCTCCCAACCCGCCCTAGCTAACTGGGCTATCTAACACTGAAAGAATTTTAAATCGGAGCAGTAGTTCCCATATAGAAGTTTTACTTCAAAAACCCCCGATTTTGAAACATTCTTCCGCTCCGCTCAGCTCCTATTGGTGTTAGCGTGATGTTATATAGCCTATAGCCTTCCTCGATAAATGGGCTATCTAACATTGAAAGAATTTTTCAAATCGCAGCAGTAGTTCCTGAGATTAGCGCCTATAGAAGTTTTACTTCAAAAACCCCCGATTTGGAAACATTCTTCCGCTTCGCTCCACTCCTATTGGTGTTAGCGTGATAATATATAGCCTATAGCCTTCCTCGATAAATGGGCTAACTAACACTGAAAGAATTTTTCAAATCGGAGCAGTAGTTCTTGAGATTATCGCGTTCAAACAAACAAACAAACAAACTCTTCAGCTTTATATATTAGTATAGATTGTGCAGTAATACTGTTAAATAATGATGATGTTAGCCAACTAGAGTAGTTGGTAGTGCTAAACAAAAAGTAATATGTTAAATAAACTGTGCCCAACTGCCTAAAATTAATTTTCAAAGTCGAAAATTTCCTTAAGTGTTCATTCACTGGTACACTTACCCTACTGCTCCGATTTGAAAAATTCTTTCAGTGTTAGATAGCAGATTTATCGAGGAAGGCTATAGGCTATATATCATCACGCTAACACCAATAGGAGCGGAGCGGAGCGGAAGAATGTTTCAAAATCGGGGGTTTTTGAAGTAAAACTTCTATAGGCACGCTTGACTTGGGAGTACGGTGTTGAATGTGATCGCGGGTGTGCGGGGGAGTTCGGGGGGGGGGGGGTGCGGGGGCGGGTAATTTTTTTATATCGAGGAACTAAGGAGAGCCATAATTGATGAAAAAGCAAATAGGATAAAAAAAAAATAAGCTGCCCAAATTACTAATTCCACGCGGACGGAGTCGCGGTCAAAAGCTAGTATAAAATAAATACCTACTTTAATACGTTATTAACAGATAAGAGATAAACGGATACGTATTTGTACGATTATTGTAATTATCAGTCAATCGCTCATTGATTTAAACGAATGAAGTTTTTTTTATCTGTAATCCGGACTTTCTGTTTTAATTTTGTAACGTAACGGCAAATATTGTTGTTATTTCCCGCCAGAGGGACTTTACCTGAGAGACAAATATCGAAGACCAATCGCTCAAAGCCGTTGGTGGCCTAGTGGTTTGACCATGGTCTCTCAAGCAGAGGTTCCTGGGTTCAAATCGAGGCTCGCACCTCTGAGTTTTTCGGAATTTATGTGCGAAATTACATTTGCAATTTACCATGAGCTTTACGGTGAAGGAAAACATCGCGAGGAAACCTGCATACATTGGCGAAGAAATTCAATGGTGTGTATGAAGTTCGCAATCCGCACTGAGAGGCGGTAGAGGAACGAGTTAGAAGGGGTCAATCGAGCGCCGCAACTAACTGTACAATACGTTTACTTTTAGTTTACCACTGACAGATGGCTTGCCTTCGCTTCATTTCCAACTTTAACACCACACAAATAAAGTAGCTATTACAAAATCTGCAAACGTGGGTAACAGTATTTTAAAATTGGCTTTATTTGTAGGTCGTTAAAGTTGAATATGAAATGAAGGCAAACCATCTGTCAGTGGTAATTATGTAATTTTACTGTACGCGGTGGTCAGCCGCGTTTTTCCTTACGATCAGACAGACAGACAGATTAAAAAATGTATGTAGTACTTAATGCTTTCGTTGGCATGGGCGGTGGGTAAAAGATTGGCTTACTTTTGCTGACATGGGGGAGGGGGAGGTAAATAAGTTTTAAAAAAATTGCTTATCTAATACCTGAACGGTCCTTATGTAGAATAAATGTAAATTTAAAAATTTAAAAACCCCAACTCACATAGGTCACACATAATGAATGAAAATAAAGTAAATATGTACCCATTATTTGAGATGCCCAAAGAGCTGATAACTTTGAAACGGCTGAACCAATTTTGATGAAACATGTCTAAGAACTATCGCCAAAAACCTGCTTTCAAATAAAAAAATTCGCATCCAAATCGGTTCACTCGTTTAAGAGCTATAATGAATAATGCCACAGACATATACACATACACATAGCGGTCAAACTTATAACACCCCTCTTTTTGTGTCGGGGGTTAAAAATTAGACTCGTGGTAGACCGACACACAATAAGCCGAGTTTTAGTAAAAGAGTCCTGTTAAAACACTAATAAGACGATTTAAAAAAAATATTCAACACAACTCGCCCTAAAAATAGGCAACTCTGCTGCTCTTCAAACCTTCGAAACCGTTTAAATACGAATAAACAAACTTTTATACTTAAAATCCTCGTATTTTCTACCGCCTGGTCACCCCCTTACTAATGATTTACTCCGATCCCGGGGTCCATTACCTTGTCCAGTCGACAATGCGATGGTATCGCTATTATCCCAGCTATTTGCCCCTTTTGTTCGCCGCTATCGTATCGCCATTGTTGAAGATAGACTCCCGATGATTTACTTCGGAATTTGTACGCTGTCGATAGAGTCGATAGTTTCCAATCGGTACATAGAGAGTGCGCTATAGAAATGTGTGCAAAATTTGAGAACCTCAAACCGTGGATGTTAGTCAAGAACAAACAATTCAAAAATTAATTCTCCTAACGACCACTTTAGCCTAGTTGGTAGTGACCCTGCCTACGAAGCTCCTGAGAGGTCCTGGGTTCGAATCCCGGTAAGGACATTTATTTGTGTGATGAGCACGAATATTTGTTCCTGAGTTATGAATGTTTTCTTTGCATTTAAGTATTTATGTATCTATACAGGGTTATTTGTAATTTGTTTTTGTTTTACGACTTTTTAAAATGAAGCACTTTTTTCCCATACAAATACACAGAGTATCGTAAAAATATGAGGTAATCTCAAATTTTCAAAACGTTAAGTATCACACCAAAAATATTAAGTTATGACAAAAGCCGTAAAACAAAAACATGCTAGTGAATTACAAATAACCCTGTATAAGCCTTTGTATAAGTATTTTTATCGTCGTCTAGTACCCATAGTGCAAACTTTGCTTAGGTTGGGACTAGGTCGATTTGTGTAAGATTGTCCCCGAATATTTTTTTATTTTTTTTTAACTATACTAGTGGCCATAATCCGTGAGACAACTTTGACAATTCATTTCGCTCAAGTATTGCCAGTTGCCACGGACAGGGTAGTGTTGTTCGTGTCGATTTAAAAAAAAAACATTACGGCATCCTGTTGAGCTCGAGTGGGCGCAGGCGAAGGGGCATAAGACAAAATAAAACCTTTAAAATGGAGGATGTACAAAATTAACTATTGAAGGATTAAATAAAATAACACCAGACATATGGAGGGAAAGCGTCAACCACGTAATAAAAACAGAAAGTAAAATGTTGCAATTGGGTATGTCTATTTTTTTGCAAAGTATAGTAAATCGAAAACCATTTCGAGATAAACGCTTTTTAACTCTTTTCCTGTAGTTATTTAATTTTAATATTATGTAATGAATTTATTACATAACAAATAAATAATAACCTTCATTTGACATTGGCGTAAATTGCGTGACCGGTCCAAGTCGTACTTTATTCTGTGTGGTTAGAATTCTTCACAATTTACGCGTGGATTATACTACGGAGTTTGATTTGGACCCGCTGTCTGACATCTAGCACTTTGACAGCGCCAGTAAAGTGACACTAGATACAGTGTACCACTACACAAAAAATAATTAAAGGGGTTGCCTTATCGTACGCATTTAGATAGATTTAGAAATTTGACAGTGTGGGAGCCCTCAATTATAATCTGACGTCATCAACCAAAATAGTTTCAATAATTAATTTTGAAAAAAGTAGAGAACTAAATGACAAAATATTGAAATTAGTTTATTATAATTGACTTTTCTATACAAAAAAAATATAAAAACCATGGGTATTTTTTTTAGACATCCCCAATTTAGATCATTTAGTTGATTCTATATCCGATGGTTTTAGATGATGATTATTATAATGATGATGAACTAACTGATTTTGATTCCGAATAAATAAATAAATAAATAAATAAATAAATATCACGGGACAATTCACATCAATTGACCTAGTCCCCAAAGTAAGCTAAGCAAAGCTTGTGTTACTAAGGTTACTAAGGCAACGGATAAACATACTTATATAGATAGATACATACTTAAATACATATTAAACACCCAAGACCCGAGAACAAACATTCGTATTTTTCATACAAATATCTGCCCCGACACGGGAATGGAACTCGGGACCTCAAGCTTCGTAGTCAGGATCTCTAACCACTAGGCCATCTGGTCGTCTATGCTACTTGTAATAATACCTACTTGTTTTTTCTTCGCTTACCCAAAGTACTTTCCAGTTCCTACTCTAGTAAGTACTTAGAACTTTACATAAATTGATCCATTCTGAAGATCGCGTTCTAGAGGTAAATGAATGTGACCATTACAACAACAATGCTCCCAAATTTGTATAAAAATTCCGTCTAATAGTAAATCATATAAGTAGTCCAGTCGACACTGCGACTATCGATGTCGGCCACATCACTATTTAATTTCGTCTAACGCTGGTAACCGACATATGTAGCTCGAAGAATCGCCAGTCTCAAGTGGCAGTGGGCAGGGCACATCGCTCGTAGAACTGATGGCCGATGGGAAAAAAAGGTTCTCGAGTGGCGTCCGCGGACCGGAAGACGCAGAGTAGGTAGGCCTCCAACAAGATGGACCGACGACCTGGTTAAGGTTGCGGGATCGCGTCGGATGCGGATGGCACGGGACCGATCTGTTTGTCGAGCCTTAGGGGACTTGGGGGCCTTATGTCTAGCAGTAGACGTCTTTCAGCTGAAATGATGATGATGATAAGCCCTAGCAACCTTTTAACTGTTAAGCTTGTCTCACGGATTATGGCCACAAGTTAGCCCTCGTTCGTCATGTGAGCTATACCTAATATTATTTCAAAGTTAATCCTACATCCTTCTTGAGATCATTATAATTAATTAAAAATTCAATGGCGAAAACAAATTTATCAGTATTTCTGCTTTTGATTAAAATTGCAATGAATATCTTATCATTAGACTGATATCAGTTATTCGCTCGTACAATAAAATTGATACGTCCTGTAGACATCCGTATGACAAAACAATGTTTTGACATCGATATTAAAAAAATATTTTGTTGTAAAAAAAACAGTTAAAGTACACAAGTACCCAGTTTTGAAAAACTACGGAAAACTGCAATCAAAGAATTTGACTATGTAATTCTATTCTACTAATATTATAAACGAGAAGCTTTGTACAGATGTTTGGATGTTTGGATATTTTAATGTTGGGTACATTAAAATATCCAAAAATCCAAACATCAAAAAACAGAAACGTAGGCAGGTTTTGGTTATGTAAGTAATAATAATAATAGTAATAAGTCAGTTGTTAAGTTTACATTTACGGTTTCTGTGTCAATTCAAATTGGAAAAATGCTACTGTGAAAATAGGTAAGCTTCATTAAAAAACAAAAGCGAGAAAAAAAAGCATTTGGGAAAAAATGCGAATGGAAATTTTGCTACTATGAAATAACGATTTTGGTAAATTGATCTCGGCACTCAATCCGATTCGCACTTGGCCGTTTTTAAGAGGGTACGATGCGCACATTTCTCCATACAAACGTAATCCCCTGTTTCCTCCCTGGATAATGGCTTTAGAGCCAATTTTTTTTTACTGTGTAATCTGTATCTACCACAGCTATGCCCCTATGTTTCGTTTTTTTCCATATTTCAATTAACATAAGAAATATGAGCTTTCAAAAACCGAAAAAATTGCCCAATTTCAACGTCATTTTCAGACACTCGTCAGAAAAGAATCCCTCCTATAAACAAAACAAGGAAACCATAGGGGCATAGCTAAATCTGTCCTCTAATTATTTATGAAAAAAATAAATTTATTGGCCCAGTTTTCGAGAAGAAAACAGGGGATTACGAAATGCTGTTTTGGTCAATTTTACGTGCCTATTAACGGTCTGAGGTGCAGTTGTCCCGCTCTCGCTGTACTGACACGGAGGGGTTCGGGCGAGACAGCGACATTTCATTAAAATACCTATTTTTCAAAATTCTCTCAGCCATCGTACCCTCTTAACTATATTTTAAACATAGTGAGTCTTCTCGGTGGTCGATTTAATTTATCGTCAGCCATAGCGTTCCTTTAAAACTTATCGGCAGGGTTAAGTGGTGGAGCTACTAAATTGTCTCTTTGTCCTTTTTAAGCACCATGCTGTGAGGGGAAGATACTACAATAATGGATAGGCGGTATTTTATTTAGTTAACTTTTTTAGGATCCCGTGCCCAAAAAGTGCCAAATGGGTCTCTATTACTAATTATTGTAAGCCTCCACCGACCGCCTGTCATAAGGACGTATTTTTTTTAGCTTCTATTTAAATCGCAATACTCATCCACTCAATGGGTGTCTTGAGTTGACAGTATCTCAACTCAACGCTTGTCAATAGTGTTTTATTTTTCATTATTTTTGTGCAATAAAGGGATTAACGCACCTTATTATATTCCCTGTATAAAATTCAACCGTTTAAAAGCGAAAAGTTGTTCGAGCAAATATTCAAAATGTGTAGTGATTAATTCGCTAAACGAATTTCTGTCGATAGTTGTTCAGCTAACTGATGCATAAGCTAACTAAAATAGCTGCTAAAGGTTGAGTTACGAAACATTAGTCTGCGAAACAATACATCTACGAACACATCCATCGGCGTTCCGTTACTCGGCCAAACGTTGTCTGCCAATCAATAATCTGCGTAAAAATTGTCGGCGAATCATTAGGTTATCCTATGTTAGTACAATACAATACAATACAAATATTCTTTATTGATCACCAAAAACAGTACAGTGACATTACAAAAATAAAAATTCAGGTAGACAGACACAAGACAATAGGCGGTCTTATCGCTAAAAAGCGATCTCTTCCAGACAACCAATTACTCAGAATTTAATAAATATCAACAGACTAATGTAGGACTTACAATAATTATAAAATAATATTTAATTTATTGCTCTTCTTCAATTCTTCGTGATTTTGAATTTTTTATTATAACAAACGTGTGAGACGTGCACAATTAGATTTTCCAAACTTTTAAATTTAACCTAATTTTCTCGCATTTGGCACTATTCTTTGCTTGATAAAAATTACGTAATATTTGCTGAGACCCCCCTCTCCCCCAAGTGAGATTTGGTGAGATTTGGCTTGACCCCCCCCCCCCCCTGAATACCTTCCTTACGTAATTAATGACGTCCCCTAAGCTAAATTTGCCACGGCATGGGTCCCTAGCGATGGATACATGATGGATAACTTAATAGAAGCAGGCCGAAGAGGAGACGGAATGATGATCTAGATATTTCACACGTAGGATGGCCAGAGACGAAAGGCCTTTGCACAACAGTAGGACACAAAAGCAGACCAATTAAAAAAAAATAACTGGTAAATTATTATGTCGGAAAATTGAATTATTCCCGCTGGATAGTATTTTGTAATTGTAGTGTAGTGTAGTAGCTACTAGTCCCCCAGTTCCGTAGCCGCGTGGTGCGCGCAGCGGCGCCGGCGCAGCGATTTACCACCACAAGATAGCGGCTAGCGTCTGTCCGTGCCTCTCATAATTAACCGAGTACCACGTGTAAGTTAGCTGAGTAGATAACTGTGTGCGTTACCGTGAAGTGAATAATTATAATTACAAAATTTCCTCAAATAAATTATGTACCTATATACAACTATTCTAAATAATTTATTGAACCAGGCGTTACTTTGCGTAGGTCCATATCAATGAACTGAAACAATCAGATACTTTGCTCACCCGCGACCATAAAGGCATCTTGAAGGTCCCGGGTGAACAAAGTAATTTTTTCACTTCACTAACTATTCTAAACTAAAATGACGTACAATTTGTTACACGGTTTGAATTATCAGGTCGTTCATTTAGAGACAAATACAGGCCATAATCACGCAGAGGGCGATGGCGAGGGCTATGCTCGGAGTTTCTCTGCGGGGCATTAGAAATGATAAAATCCGCGCAAGAACTAAAGTCACCGACATAGCTCGAAGAATCGCCAGACTCAAGTGGCAGTGGGCAGGGCGCATCGCTCGTAGAACTGATGGCCGATGGGGCCGAAAGGTTCTTGAGTGGCGTCCGCGGACCGGAAGATGCAGTGTAGGTAGGCCACCAACGAGATGGAACGAGGACCTGGTTAAGGTTGCGGGAACGCGTTGGATGCGGAGGGCGCAAGACCCCGTTTGGCGAGTCTTGGCGGAAGACTATGTTCAGCAGTAGACGTCTTTCGGGTGAAACGATGATGATGATGATGATGACACGTCATAATATATTTTTTAACCCTACATTCCTGGTTGCATAACGAAAAAATTCACTCCACGTCTGATAATTCTCCAATTAAAGTGATAAATTGGAAAACAGCCAACAAGATTAATGGCAATTGAACGACCAGTTAATCACAAGACGCCAATTAAGCTGCGATAAATTGACCAAATGCCCAAAACTGCGCTTGCTTATCAAAACGTCCAAATTACAGTATTTACCTGATAAAATTGATTTAATTTATTACCTTATCTTTGAATAAGTCCCATAAAGAATTGCATAATCAATTTGTCGCTCGTTGATTTATGATTATTGATATTTTAAAGGGAAAAATCCGAACGTTTCTATTGAGTTAACTGCCATCTAGCGTGGGATAGCTGCACTATCACGAAGCCTAACATTCCTACGAAGACTAGCATTCGTAATCTTGTTTTTCTGTAATAATAAACTCAATATCTATAATAAAAAAATAAAGAACAAAATCTTACAATTTCCTTAACAAGCTTCGCAAGTAATAAAGATTCGCAAAGTACTATCGTATCAAATTACCACGCTAAGCACATACGTTCATTGCGGATACGTCCACGGTACATTGACGACATACTACACGTGTTTTTTAAACTGTTAGTAAGCTAGCCAGAAATGAATGTGGTTTATGTGTTAGCGTCTAGAATGTAGCGGTCACTGACACTTCTTTACTGTACCTTCAATAATAGGTATCCCATGGACTGTGCCTGCATGTTATGTTATCCTGATGTAGAAGATGTCCATGAGTTTTTTTACGATTGGTTTGTGGCCATAATATTGGCCATGTTTATGTGAAAGTTTGTGAAGAGGTTAGGATGTTTGGATATTTGAATGTTTGTAAGTTACGCTATGCCAGCTGAACGGATAAGTTTAGATGAGACTTAGCGTACATATCTGGATTTCAAAAGTCGTAGTAGACAACTGGTTTGATCATGGCCTCTTAAGCATAAGGTCATGGATTCGAGCCCGGTATCGTACCTCTTGAGTTTTTTGAATGCTTTGGAATGCTTTGAGTGCTTTGTGCCAGTGGAGAGTGTTCTGGTTTTGCTGTGCTATTTACACTTGTTAGTAAAATGCTGTCTTAAAATTATTTAGGGAGTTTTCTTTGTAGAACGCATCCATAGTACGCATCCAGGGCACGCATCTTTCCATATAAAAATCATAGCTTAGTTAAATCCTAATGGAAATGGCTCGAATACGTGAAATATAATATTTATTAAAATATATTTAAAAACTATGACATGCTCCGGAAAACCGCACAGAAGACAGTGACAGCTAAACCTTGGTATAAAAACAAGACAGCCTAAGGAACCTGTTGATGGCCAGCGTTCGGTAATATTCAACACCCCCTCCATAACGTGGACATCGTCAGTCCATCACTACGTCACGCCAAGTTGGCTGCTAAATAGCTCATGTTTCGTACAACCAAGTGGCTTGGTAAAAAGATTCAGCTACCATCACATCTGTAGGGATGTATAAAATCTGTAGATTGAAGCGGTCTATCATATCCCTGACATAATGATACCTCACTTCGATGTGTTTGCTCCTTTTGTGATGTACATTGTTAAGAGGATACGATGCGCACCATTTCTCCATACAAACGTAATCCCCTGTTTCCTCCCTGGATTATAACTTTAGAGCCAATTTTTTTTTACTGTGTAATCTGTATCTACCACAGCTATGCCCCTATGTTTCGATTTTTTCCATATTTCAATTAACATAAGAAATATGAGCTTTCAAAAACTGAAAAAATTGCCCAATTTCAACGTCATTTTCAGACACTCATCAGAAAAGAATCCCTCACATAAACAAAAAAAGGAAAACATAGGGGCATAGCTAAATCAGTCCTCTAATTATTTTTGAAAAAAAAATATTTTATTGGTCCAGTTTTCGAGAAGAAAACAGGGGATTACGAAATGCTGTTTTGATCAATTTTACGCGCCTATTAACGGTCTGAGCTGCAGTTGTCCCGCTCTCGCTGTACTGACACGCAGTGGTTCGAGCGAGACAGCGACATTTCATTAAAATACTTATTTCTCAAAAGTCTCTCAGCCATCGTACCCTCTTAACAGCAAGCTGCATAGCAGATTGATTATCGTAGTACAACACAATCTTACAAGAACGTAACATTAAGAGCTCCCTTAATAACGCTTGGCCCGATAAGTATCCACAGACTTGAAGCATAATAACACTCTTTAAAAGTCTTACTTACATCAGGTAATGTGGCCACCAGCGCGACGTGTCTGTACTGGTCGCCGAGCGGGCTTTGCCACCAGGTGCTGGCGTCGCCGTCGACGGCATGCGCGGGCGGGTGGCGGCGCGACGACAGACCATCTGAACCTTCGCACACGTCGCAGACAACGCCTCGTCTGGAAGAAGACTACAATTAAACAATGCCAAAGTCGCTTTTACCCAAGCTAAATAGAAAGGTCTGATGTTGAACGGAGCTCCAGTATTTGCATTGAATCTGAGGCCTTAATTGTCTAACGCAATCGAATCACAATCGTTTTCAGCAATTCTTTCCAACATACGGTATAGGGTGACAGTAGAAAGAGATAGGTAATAAATGTGATCACGAGCGCCTCTGGTTTTCCAGCAGAACGGTACAGCAAAACGCTGTCTTAAAGGGGTTCACATCGGATTGCATAATTGTTGAAGGTCATACATAATGTAAATTTTTGTCATGATGTATTGTTATTCATAACTCTTTTTACTCTGAATCCATTTATTCTTATAATAAAACAAACCTAACCTGAACTGAAGAGCTCTATAGGATGACCACCTAAAAAATTCTGAAAAATTTACGGTTTAAATAGGTAAAAATTTAGAGTACCTAACAAAAATTATGACACACATTACATTATGACCAAAAATTATATGCCACCGGCTCCGGTCTTAAAGTTATTCCGAAATATTTAATCAAATGGCTGAGATTGACTAAACAAGCCTTTATGGTTTTTGATCGATTTTTTTTACATTTTTGACGGGGTATTCTTCTTTGATCACTGACCAATATACACCGTGAAATTTTAGTGGTTGTTTTCCCGAAACGAGGTAATTTAGTATCGATTGTACAATCGATTTATTATTACTATTTTGACTAGAGTCAAAAATCCAATTGTGAAAAACGAAAGTCGAAAATGACCGCAAACCAATAGTAACGCTTCGTTGGTACCTAACCTATCGTACGATCGTACGCTACTTATACCAACGAAGCGTTACTATTGGTTTGCGGTCATTTTCGACTTTCGTTTTTCACAATTGGATTTTTGACTCTAGTCAAAATAGTAATTATAAATCGATTGTACAATCGATACTAAATCACCTCGTTTCGGGAAAACAACCACTAAAATTTCACGGTGTATAACATTTATGGGGTGCTCATGTGTTAAATCAACTAACCCAACTATCTGCTGAAATATGACATACATTCAAGTTCCAGGAGTTTGAGCTATTCACTTGCTTCCGCATTGGCATAGATCTACATAATTAGACAGATCTAAGATTTAATAGTGCATTCATCGACGTCAGGCCTATTCAACAAGCAACAACAAAACCTCCAAAACCCTTACTTCCCAGGCGTGTCCCGGCAGTACTCCTCGGCGCCATCCTCCCCACAGGTGGCGTTGGCTGTTACCACCGCGAACGAACCCACGTCCAGCGGTTCCGGTTGCAGCCCCCCAGGGTCTGCGGTTGTGCTGGCCAACCGGTCCAGGACAGCTCGACCTGAGGATAGAAGATGGGTAATGATAAAACATTCAGATGAACATAGATTTTTTCATACAATATAGGTTCGTAGGACTGTTGGCCGATGGGGCCAAAGGGTTCTAGAATGGTAAGTAGGTCTCCAACATGATGGAGCAACACCTAGTTAAGGTTGCGGGAACAGATTTGTTTGTCGAACCTTGGGGAGACCTATTTTCAGCAGTGGACGTCTTTGGGCTGAAATGATGATGATGATGATGAAGAATATAAGTAGGCTTGCGTTTGACCACTATCACGCCTGATGGAAAATGAAGATGAAGTCTACGATAAAGCACGCTTGCCTGGTGAATGTTCATTCACCCCAGACTTGAAAACTGGTGTGTGTGAAGTTTCCAATCCGCACTGGGCCGGTTTTTCATGGATTTCTATCACGAGTAAAGCCGAAAGTCAAAGCTGGTTTATAATAAAAATTAACGAAACACACATAACTCCTCTTACGCAGTAAGAATCCAATTAATCGGCACATTCCAAACAAAATAATGTACCTACAACATTATCAATAAAAAAATACACAAAAAACGTTAAATTTGTCGGTGTTCTTTGAATACTACTTAATGTTTCCTTACTTCTAACATGTTTAAAGGCAATAAAACACCTCGGTATTTCTTAGTTAGTTTACGTTTATTTATAATATGAAGTGTGATAAATCTTCTATAGTTTCAAAGCGTAAAAAATACTTTCTTCACGACTAAAAGCAGAGTTGTTGATAGTTGTTCCAATTAAACTTTAAAATGCCACTATTGCTTATCAGTCACAGCGTAATAACAACTAGGAATGCTTGGCTTATGACTTGTCCGGGTCAAAATCTTCCCACCCATCCAAATTTTCAATGGAGCTGCAGCTAGGGCGACGTACTTTGCAAATTGACTTATTTTGAAATGTTAAGTTCTAGCTCAGGCCCAGACCATGCAAGGCTTCTCGCTGTAGGAAAAAAATCTGGCGAATGGCTTCAAGCCTATCCTTCTTTTAATACTGGAACTGGAACCTTCCTGGAGCCTGAAAGCTTGCGAATTGCAATTGGACTGAGGTTGGGCGCTGCTTTGTGTTTACCGTTACCCATGTAGTGTCAATGTCGACCAAATGGGCTTTCCTGCCAAAAAAGTGCTGGCTGTTTTTTCCTACACGCTGCGCCGAATGATATTATCCGCCGGTCTCTTGCAACCATAAACGTGCCGTCAATATTAGGACCAAATGGCTTTGCGCGGGATGATAGCAAAAGGCTGGACGGTATGTCTATGATTCCCTGGAAGATGGGTCGGGTTTTAGTTTGCGATGTAACCTGCGTTGATACCCTAGCCCCTTCACACCTTTCGGGTACAACAATTAAGCTGGCACAGCGGCTGAAGCGGCCGAGTGTAGGAAAGTATTAAAATACCACGGTCTTGGTTCAGCTTACAATTTTGTTGCTGTCGGTTTTGAGACCCTGGGTTCTTGGGGCCCCGGCGCACACAGCTTGATAAAAGAAGTGCAAAAGCGTCTGGTCCACACCACTGGAGACCAAAGGGCTGGTAGTTATCTCTCTCAACGAATCGCCATCGCCATTCAACGAGGGAATGCTGCCAGCGTTTTGGGTACGATGCCACGTGGGCCTTTTTTAGACTTATCTAGCAGTTTTTTTTTTAGTTAGATGTTTAGTTTATAGTTAAGTTTTATTCATTTTTCTTAATATTTGTATTCTTAGTTTCAATAAATAGTTTTAATTTGAGTTTTATAGATCTTGTAATGGATTGTTCTCAACACCATAGGTACCTACTTTGTTTTTATCCATATATTTTATCTTATCTTATTCAGTATCATCTACTCTTATTTTCATCTTATCGCGATTCACGGTGCATAGACTTTGAAATTCAAGCTGAAATTCAAAGCACCTTGCAATTTTCATGCCAGTCCCAATTGAAGTAACTCGACTCCATCGTCTGCTAAAGGTCACTAACCAACGAACAAAGATTCACTGAATCGTGAGAACAGTAACTTTCTGAGCGTTTAATTAATCAGTGATTTTAACCAGTTAAGTCTTAACCAATAGTTAACACGTGTGTAAATCAACAGTGCGCGTCAAATCGACGCGGGCGCAGCTATCTCTGAGAGTGCATCTGGCTCGGAGGGTCTGGTTACACTATCTATACGATATTATTAATTACTGGGAACTGACATCGATTACATAATGAATAGAACGCGTGCCATTTTAAACCGTTTAAAAAAAAGATGGTTCGTAAATCTTATGTTGTAGCGGCAATAATCATCAAGTTTTTGATAAGTATCAAGTTTTTCATAATGTTCAGATGAATTTTGTTTTCTCATAGCAAAATTTATCTCATTTGTTTCTAAGCACGTGTTTCTGGCAACGTGGGGAGCATTATTTCTGTTCATTGCCTGTGCGTGCTGCCTAAAATACTGTCTCTTTATTGCGTAAGACCATTTTGACCGCTTTCTTATTCTCTCGCCCTCTATGTGTACCTATGTAAGAAAATGTAACTTGGACGGTCACTTAGATCACTTCCTCACTTTCCAATTTTACATACTTAACATCAGTATATTTACTTGCCCTAGTTTATAGCCGGGCTACGAGTATTTCGGCTCTAAAAGTTCATAACTTAGGAGTTATCGCTTGCTTGCTGGTCGCTCGCGCTCGCTGGCGCGTGGTCGCTGCTGCTTGTTATCGCACGAGCGATCACAAGCAGCAGCGACCACGAAGTGTACACGGACCCTCGTCTTCCTAGTTTACGACTCGTTTATTTGTATGAAACATTATCGTAGAGAAAGTGCTTTTGTAATTAACATTTAATGGCGTTCCATACTATCGAATAAAGTTATTACGCTATGGACAGACGTTTTTTGTGTTGATGGGAAAACGGGACGCTGTATTTTTTTATTGTGATTGAATAGGTTAAAGTAGGGAGTAACAGACGTCCAACACTAGCTAGCGTCTTGAGCGTCGGCGTATTATGGCCAGCGCCCGCGCAGCGTCGACGTAATTCTACTCTTTGACTTTTGTTTTTATTTTTACGGTTGTCCCATTTCCATGGGAATACGCATCCATGTTGTACGCTCAACAAAACCGAGGCCTGCCCAGTTTCAAAACAAATTTGCTTGCAACTGTTGAAGTTCATTGGTATGGATTGGTATGGACAGATGTCTGGCCACTGCAATCAAAATGGATATTTATGGTGTCAAGGGCGACCTTTTTGTCGATGGTACATACAAGTTCATAAATACACTCACGGTCAAATAATTCGGCCCACAGTCCACTTTATATGGTGAATTACATATTTATATATTAAATATATACAAACAACATCGTGCATTGCATTGTGTTCGGTTCATCAACATGACTACATGTGACTAAATTGCGTTGGGGGTTTTAAATTTTTTAATATTTTATATAATTAGTACTTACTTAATCTATTTTGCTTAGCTTGACAGTATAATTCGCGGAAGAACATTCCAAGCTTAACCATTTTGTGTAAAAATAAATTTCATACATTAAAACTTTGTAACAAATGTGATTTTATATTTTAATGAGGTAATTTCTAAATACCCTGACACTTGCCAAGTCCGGCCGCTTTTGAAACAGCACTTTATTAAGACTTAAATACTGTGTTTTATAAGATGAATTTCAAAAAAATCCTGAATATGGCACTCTTCTGTATACAGGGTTATTTGTAATTCACTGACATCCTCTTAACCCTGAATTCCTATCACTCAAACAAATGATTTTTGTTCTACGACTTTTTAAAATGAAGCACTTTTTTTCCCATACAAATACACAAGAGTATCGTAAAAATAAGAGGTAATCTCAAATTTTCAAAACGTAATTACACCAAAAATATTAAGTTATGACAAAAGCCGTAAAACAAAAAACATTTGTTTAAGTGGTAGGAGTTTAGGGTTAAAAGGATGCTAGTGAATTACAAATAACCCTGTATTTTATGGCAAACGTTGATAAGGCTAGTGAAATTATGGCAAATTAAACTATTAGCCTAGGATCCGCTTATACAACGTCCTTCACCGAGCTGGTTAATGGATGAAAAATGTATTTATAATTTGAATGATTTTTTTTTGACACGTAATTTATTTTGTTAGTAGAATGTATAATTTAATGTATCCGAATGTATTACCTCATATTTATAATTTTAATGTTACTAGATAGGTATTTAAGTTGAATATTTGCATACCACTGTTATGGTGAACTGTGATGATCATTCATTGTTTTTTTTTTAAATGTAACACCTGTAAAATACCATAGTTCCAGCAAATAAATACTTTGAATTTGAATTTGAAAAGTGTTTTATATGAAAGTAAATATGTTGATAAATATATTTCAAGTGGGTTGACTAAAAAATTTCAGTCCAGAATATGATTCATTTTTTTTTTAACATTTTACCGTTTCGGTTAATAGACAAATGACGTACCAATCAAAAGTATAAAGCCTATAGAATATGCAAACATTAGGGTGACTAACCAGACCAGTGCAAATATCGATTTACCTGTTACCTGTTAAAGATCAAAAGTTCCGTTCGGTTCCGTTCAAAATTTATGACCGGAAAAAATAGTCAACCTAACTTTGCATATTCTATAGGCTTCATACTTTTGATTGGTAGGTATTGCATTTGACTATATTAACCGAAACGTTGAACTGTAAAAAAAAATTTACTGGCCTGAAATTTTTTAGTCAACCTACTTGCAATATATTTATCAACATATTTAATTTCATATAAAATACTTTTCATCCATTAACCAGCTCGGTGAAGGTCGTTGTATAAGCGGATCCTAGGCTAGGTATATGGGAAACTAAAGCATTCGACGAAGCTCTTGTGGGAAGGCACCCTAAGGCCTGTCGCGGCCTCCTCTAAAGCACTCCAATTAATAGCCTGAGGCCCTACCACGAAGTGCATAATTCGAACTTCGTTTCGTGCCGTCCCGCTCACGCTAATATGATTTGACACGAGAGTGAGAGGGATAATGCGATGCGAACTTCGATTTTCGGATTTCGTGGTAGCGCCTCTGCTCTGAATACTCCGGTGCGACATTTCTTGCCTGTGTAGGGTTGCCATGTACGTCAGGATTTGCCCTGACATGTCAGGATTTTTGACCCTTTGCCAGGATCGCAGCCGAACTTGGCCAGTGTCAGGGTTTTTAGAAATGATATCATTAAATGAAAAAAAAAAGTATTCATGACATTTTTTTTACAAGTTTCTCTCGAATCAATTTTTAAAATGATAAATTACAGCTAAAAAATCTAAATCATTTTTTTTTTTACTTAAAACCCTAGTTAAAATCTACTTTTGCTATTTGATTTCAAATATTGATCAAATTTCCCAATTCAACAGGTAGGTACCTACCTACTAATATTAATCAAAATAAGTAAAAAAAAAAATTAGGTAGGTAGACTTTTTTTACGTTACATGAAATGTCTTTTAAGGTGATGTGGGGATTTTTATCAGGACATTTCATTTTTACAATCTGTGGCAAGGCAACCCTACCTGTGACCGTAACGGTACCCGCTCCTGATAAGTGCAGTGAAATCGTGGCCTTGGGAATTTTAATTATGTTTGTCTTCACGGTATATTTCAAACTAAATACAAACTGAAATATAGATGCACAGAAAAAACCCCAGAAAAAAGACCAATGCTGGGAATCGAACCCAGGTCCTCAGCGTTCCGTGCTGCGTGCTTACCCCTACACCATCACTGGTCTAGAAGTTAGCGACGAATCTTTCCCATACATCGTACACTTCAGTCTGTTATAATCACATTAGGCAGTGATAAAGCGCATCTATGTTAATGCCCTCTACCGAGAGACTTCAACACTCCTTCGGAGCTACCCGCTCACCTGGACCAAGAGATGGCGCTACTAGGCCAACTTTTACAAGTTAAGAATGAAGTATCTTTTTCTATTTATTTAAATTTATTTAAATAGAAAAAGATACTTCATACTTAACTTGTCTTCACGGATTTATAAATGTCAGGAGTAGGTAACTAAAATTGTAAACGACGTAAGAGTTTTCTACACATGTATAGTATATTAAGTTTACTGTTTGTAATGACAGTTCCTACATCAGGCCCCTATTTCACTGACGTGGCAAAATGTCGCACCTTGATTACACGCGAATATTATTAAGACCGACGCGTATGTTAACCACAAAATACTAAACTTGTAACGCCAGACTGACGCAGCATAATCTCATGTCAAGATTACCGACAAATCTACAAAAATGTCGACTAGAAAAAAATATTCTCGTTTCATAACATAATAAAAATAAATACATAAATAAATATCACGGGACAATTCACACCAATTGACATAGTCCCAAAGTAAATAATTGTCATTAACACATTCAGTGCCAAGAACCCGCTAGTGGTACAATAGTCTCTCGACATATTTGTCACTGACAATTGTCATAGGCGCCAGAACAAAAACAATAAGGCTGAGTCTCATATTGAGTTGTGAGATAAAATAGCCTTCGATAATTTAACCCGCACATCGCACAATCTAACGGTGGTAAAGAAAATTCTTGGTCGACTATACATTATTCTTATCTTGTTAGAAATCCATGATAACTATAAATTAAAAATTTAAAAAACCCCTAACGCAATTAGGTCACACATATGTCTGAAAATAAAGTAAATGCCTATTAAGTATGCGTCTATGATGGTTACTATCAAAATTACCGACCGCCGCCTTAGCCTAGTTGGTAGTGACCCTGCGTACGAAGCAAGAGGTCCTGGGTTCCAATCCCGGTAAGGGCATTTATTTGTGTGATGAGCACGAATATTTGTTCCTAAGTTATGGATGTTTTCTATGTATTTAAGTATTTATTTATCTATATAAGTATGTTTATCGTCGTCTGGTACCCATAGTACAAGCTTTGCTTAGTTTTGGACTGAGTCGATTTGTGTAAGATTGTCCCCTAATATTTTTTATTTTATTTTTTTTAATTTAGAATTATTTTTAAAATCCCGAATGCTTCATTTATCCGCATGCTTTTTTTTCTGAAACTGTAAATATTTCAGGATTTCTATAAAACAACCCTAACCTAACCTAAAGGGTTCTACACGATCGTCCTGAAATAAATCCTGAAATATTTACAGTTTCAGAAAAAAATGCTTTCAGACAAATGAAGTTTTCGGGATTCTAAACCTTCGGAAATAAAATTTTCTAAACATCGATAGGATCCCGTCTATGATCCCTGCCGCAGCTAACAAAAGAGCTTGATAACTTCGAAACTACTCACTAAAGTCATAAGGGTAAAATATATTATTTTCTGATAAGTATATGACCATGACATCGTTAACAGCCTGACGCAAGTGATATCTGTGGGATCCGTGACTTGTCCCAAATTACAAAAATTTTCGCCTCATTACCCCATTTAAGGAAGACAAAGTAAGTTCCCACCGCGATCAACACGGGAGCCGCCGTTTCACACAATTAAGGGAATTCCATCGCCGAGAGCCACTTAATTTGTTGGCCCAAGAACTTAACTCGGGTGGGGTTGACAAAGAAACGAATCTTGCCGGGTATCATTAGGTTAGGTTAGGAATGTGAATGTCAATTCATTTGAAAGATCAACATTTGACAATTCTGGAGATCTATAAGTACTCATTGTTAGTTCTGGTATGCACAATGTGTTATTGGATCGGATTTAACATTGTTTATTGTTTTTTTTGTACTATTTTTTTAGGGTTCCGTACCCAAAGGATAAAAACGGGACCCTAATACGAGACATCGCTGTCCGTACGTCTATGTCTGTCTGTCTATTAGTGTCTATCCGTCTGTCACCAGGCTGTATCTCATCGTTTATCGATATCCACATGAAATTTTTTAAATAAAAATAAAGTCAAAAAACTCCCACCGCCAAACTACTGACATTGGTCTTAACATCATTAAAAACGCCGGTGTATTACATACCTCTTCAAATGAACATGGCGACTGGTACATAATTATCCCTTCAATGAGGGGCTACTAATTGAGACGCATCGGGCCGCCGGCGCCGCCAAACGATGTTATTATAACACAAATGATGTTGTGTATCATTGTATAATTAAATGCTCTTTTGTTTTTTAATGTGTATCTTTTCCCAGAGTGAAGTTTCCGCGTACGGTTCTTATTGACGCCGCGCATTTAAAACTCGAAATTTACATCACGGGACGATTGACGATTGATCTAGTCCCAACTACAACTCAAACTCTATAGTTTGCATAATTTGGGACTAGATCAATTGTAAAAAGTCAAAAGCTGTCGTATGACTCTGGCGCATTTGTCGTACAACGAAAAACCTATCTTCTTCTTCATACGACCAGATCGCCTAGTGGTTAGAGAATACCTGACTACTAAGCTTGAGGTCCCGGGTTCGATTCCCGTGTCGGGGCATATATTTGTATGAATAATACGAATGTTTGCTCTCGGGTCTTGGGTGTTTAATGTATTTAAGTATGTATCTATATAAGTATGTTTATCCGTTGCCTAGTACCCGCAACACAAGCTTTGCTTAGCTTACTTTGGGACTAGGTCAATTGGTGTGAATTGTCCCGTGATATTTATTTATTTATACAACATATAGGTTCTTGTCTAGAAGCTATGTTCCAGACAACGAAAAACAAAAACGAAAAAAAAAGTAGAACCTATTTTCTAGACAACGAAAAAACTTACTTAGTTTAGGTATACACCGAAGGTAAAAAACGATGTAAGAATCTGCGGTAGGTGAATTTAGAAGTGAAGAGATGCACGATTAGGTTCTTTGCAGGTGTGTGCAGGTTTTAAAGTTCACGGGTTCCATCTAAATATTTCTAATTAAGATAGGAAAGAGTCATTTCTTGGAAGAAGACCAGTTTGAGAAGAAGACATGTTAGGAAACGGACCGAATGAGCCTGAGCCACACTGACCATTATTAAGAGGGTACGATGGCTGAGAGACTTTTGAGAAATAGGTATTTTAATGAAATGTCGCTGTCTCGACCGAACCCCTCCGTGTCAGTGCAGCAAGAGCGGGACAACTGCAGCTCAGACCGTTATTAGGCGCGTAAAATTGATCAAAACAACATTTCGTAATCCCCTGTTTTCTTCTCGAAAACTGGACCAATAAAATTATTTTTTCAAAAATAATTAGTGGACAGATTTAGCTATGCCCCTATGTTTTCCTTTTTTTGTTTATATCAGGGATTCTTTTCTGATGAGTGTCTGAAAATGACGTTGAAATTGGGCAATTTTTTCAGTTTTTGAAGCTCATATTTCTTATGTTAATTAAAATATGGAAAAAAACGAAACATAGGGGCATAGCTGTGGTAGATACAGATTACACAGTAAAAAAAAATGGCTCTAAAGCCATTATCCAGGGAGGAAACAGGGGATTACGTTTGTATGGAGAAATGGTGCGCATCGTACCCTCGTAAGGCAGGTGCGCAAAGCGTGAACTGCCGCTTCGCATCCACCTTTGGTTCCAAATCCTAATTGTATATTGGTTCGAATTGATTTTGTAATTTTGATCAAATTGGAAAACGATACTTTACTGGATATGAGATTCGGCCAAACGGTATAGAACACTTAAACTACTTAAAGTTAGTTTGTGTAACAAAGAAGTATATTTAAGAAGTCACTCGGTCACTCCTCATTAAACTCGAACAAAGAAAAGGCCAATGCGAATCAATCAGCTGTTCGAAACAAGGAGGTCCGACACTCACGCTGTCTAAGTAATAACGGACTGGCCTCCCACAGATTGTAAGTGACAGCCAAATCACTTGAATTGTTGCGGCCTATAAAATCGCCATTTCTCAGATTGGCCTGCTCAAAAAGTTTAACTAAGTAAAGACCCAATGAATTAAGACAATAAAGATACAATATATTTGAACAAATAAAAAAAAACAGATAGAAACCTTAAAAACCTTGCATTATTAAATAGGGAATAGAAAAGAATAGTTGTTGTATACTGTTTTAAGCTTTCGTGATTTTCACTCACGATTATTATACTACACGGAACTTATCACACAAACAATATTTACCTCGATGTTTCGGCCACATTGCAGCAGCCGTATGGTCACGAGTTGACTCAGTCAAGTAAATAGCCGGGGTTAATATTGTTTGCGTGATAAGTCCCGTTTGGTATAATAAATTAATAATTATGAGAGCAGACGGAGTTGCGGGCAACAGCTAGCATAAGCGTTAGCAAAACGACTTGTAATACACATACATACATACATTTTTCATTTTCTAAATAGCTAAATTTAAGGGTCTATATAGTACTCTATAGCCAATATTTTTTAGTCATGTCGACATGTGTGGAGCGCCGGGCCAACTTTCGACCCATTCAAATAAATCTTTAAGGTTGCTGACTCAGAGCTTCTAATTTTATGATTTTTATGTCTACAGGGGACACAGCTTTTTTTTCTTACGCTGCGTATGACTAAATAATAGGGATGTTGACGCCATTAAAAATTATTCGAAGACACGACTCCAGTATAAAAACCGGCCAAGTGCGAGTCGCACACGCGCACGAAGGGTTCCGTACCATTATCTATAAAAATTTGCCCCCTTAAATATTTGTTTTATTTTAATTTATATTATTTATTTTTAAAGTGAACATGTAACTAAATATTCTGTGAATATTTCAAGCGTCTACCTGTTGCCGTTATCAATATCGAGCAAAAAAAATCACATTTGTTGTATGGGAGCCACCTTTAATATTTATTTTATTCTATTTCTTAGTATTTGTTGTTATAGTCGCAACCGAAATACATCATCTGCGAAAATTCCAACTGTCTAGCTATCACGGTTCATGAGATACAGCCTGGTGAAAGACGGACGGACGGACAACGTAGTCTCTGTAATAGGGTTCCGTTTTACCCTTTGGGTACGGAACCTTAAAAACGCTTTATTTTAGCCCTGAAAACCAGATTGATTTTGGATTAACTGCAAAATTAGATTTTTGTTGCTTTAAAACAAATAAATAGCTAACTAGTTGATTGAGTTGGTGAACAAGTGACTGTTGCCATTCAAACTCTATGGGAATTGTGCTTTGACAGCTCATAAGAAGTACGCCAGTTGATCGGTTGTGTCAACATCCCTATTTTACCAGTTTGATTTTGATTGCGCCGCGTTTCATCAATCTGTGTAAGTTGGAAGCGATTATCTTGTAACAGTAATGGGAGTAATTATTTATACCGTCCTCTAATCTTGGGAGGATGCGCCGAGGATCGTGCCCGCTGCCCACGCGCATACATGCACATAGTAAGTATTATTAGTAAACAATCGGAACAAAATAAGATGACCACCGAAACACAGTACGAGTATACATTATGGTTTGGGTACTCTGCCTTTTCCCAACTATATTATTTTTCCCAAATGATTCATTTGCCAACTGTTTCATTGGCAACTGTTTATTTTTTCTGAAACAGTAAACTTTTCAGGATTGTTATAAAACCAACCTGACCTAACTTACACTAGTATAGGGCAGGTTGACTTATTTGTATCGTTTGGGGTAGAAACTTTAGGCCCATGGGGTCCAGACGCGAAGAAACTTTTAAAAGAAATTTGTTCGCGCCTGGTAAACACGACTAGCGACCATAATAAGGCAGGTAGCTATTTTCGTCAACGTTTGAGCCTAGCTATTCAACGAGGAAACGCTGCCTGCCTTCTGGGAACTATGCCGTCGGGTGGTATTCTTAAAGATAATTGGCTTGGATGATTATAATTATGTCGTTTTACAACCTGTTTCATAATTCTCTGATGAGTTCCTATTAATTTACGTGTGCAAATTAATGTGATTGAATCGACGAAGCTTCGCCCCGCGGAGCTCCTATTCTTCTCTAGTTTGAGCGTTTGGTGCCTTGAGAAAACTTTGACCTAACCCATTAAAATAGGATGCCGACGTGCGCAACGCCACGCTACTAGTAGCATGGGCTACAACTACTAAGCTATCACGGCTTTTTAGGGTTCCGTAGTCAACTAGTTTTAGCATAACACCTAAAATAAATAATTAAATAATCCTTTTTTTTTTTAATATTTTGAAACAGGCTTCGTACAACTTGTCACATTAGCCTATAAAGCAAAAACAACTATACAAAAAACGGATGCTCGCAATGCTATTTATAATTATGACTTTATCACATCAGCCAACCTGAAAAGCGTCAACGCCATGTCTGAAGTCGGCTGGGCTAAAATCCCCACAAAATAATACTTAAAATTTTGATAAGCTAAAGTCATCTCCCGTCATAATTGCTTTCCCGTCCAAACTACATCGTATTCAGCAATCTTTATCCAACATAAATCTCCTGGTAACTATTATAATGCAACTTACGTACTATTAATACCGCCGAAAAAGGAGGTGCGCGGTAAAAAGCCCAGCCGTGGGAGCGTCCCATTAGGCTCATTAGGACCCACCAAATAAGGAAGACGGGCTTAGGGATGCCCATCCGTCCTTATATCGATTCAAGTGGGTAAGTGATAGTCATAATACACAATAATAATAAGGACTAATAAGAATTATTATTTTTTTACCTAGGAAACATCCCTATTATTTAAGCCGTAGTTACTTACTTTTCATATTTTATTTTTTTCTAAGTTCAAATAACAGTTAAATTTGTATTCTGGTTATTATGTTAACTTTAAGGTCCTTTATTTTTTGCCTAAGATACAGGCTACTTATGTATCCTAGTTTAGGCATTATTATATTTTAGTAGTAACCTGTTAGTCTTCTTGTAGAAGGCGTAGAGGCGGTTAGACGCTTAAGTCGAGCCATTAGTATAGTACCTAGATATAATACCTAACATAGATTAAGTAAAGTGCCTACTAATAATTATTACTATGTACTAAAACTATTTAAATAAATGAACTGAATTGAATTGACAATGATTTTCTTAACCTTCCACAGACCGCAGCGCGGAGAGTGCGCGCGACGCTGACGGAGTATGCCCAGCGCGTTGTAAAGCACTGACTCGTATACTCTGCGCCGCTCATTCGGTGTGTGTCACCGTATATGATTCAGTGTTATGCAACGCGCTGCGGTCTATAGAACGCTTTACACTCTGACTTCAAAATTCGAACTTCGTATCGTCCTTCACGCTGGTAGTATTGAGGATAGTGTTAAAATGTGTAGGGGAAGGCGATAATAATAATAATAATAAAGGCGTAGGGATGTGACGACCTCATCGCCCGCTGGTGTTGTCGTGTCACCAGTGCAGTCAGTCATCGCAGGGCGGCTTGTGGCGAGCTGTTGGTGCGTAGCGACACCACGAACCCGAGACCTCCAGGGGTACACATACACACATGCGCTTATACACACACTCACACACAGTTACACACCCACCCCGCCTCTAGTTTGCCTTTGTTGGCCGCCTAGAGTGGAGCGCAAGAGCTAAATGCTCGAAGGATGGATGTGTTTCCGTAAGTGGCGAGTTGGCATTTTGAAGTTTAAAGTCCAGGAACACCTCTCCATCCTTAGCCGTTCACACCAATGTTGCCGCCTTGTTGCCCCGAGCGGGCAATAGTTCGAGGGGCCCATTTAGTGGATGGCGAGTCACCGCCTACCAAAAGTTCAGTTTATGAGATATTGAAATGGTAGGTATCCGTTATCTCACACCATAGCCCGGTAATCCTGTCCACAACATCCCAACCCCATAGCCAATTCCATGTCGCTTCCTACCTGGCAATAGATTGGCAACTGTGGAGGACTGTCCGCTAGCACATCCTCATGGTGTATTAGGGGATAGACCTCCATAGTTGCGCCCATCTCATTTATATTATATGGTACCAAAGGCCTCTTCATGTTGGCTTCGGCCCCATGAATGCCTTTCAAATGACCGGGTCCCCATGGGCCCGTGATCGGAAATCCGTACCAACATAATAATAATAATAATAATAATTTATTTATTCTCAGACAACATGGATCCATTTTTTTTGTTAGTAAAAGCTTACAAGCTAAGTTAGTTCAACTAAAATTTATAATCGAAAATTCATAATCCATAATATGTGTCAAACTTTGAATTTAAATAAGAAATAAAACTTAAAAGCATAACTAAAATTGAATTAGAATAAAAATGAAATGTCCAAATTAAAAATAACAATTAAAATTAAAAAAAAAAAAACTAAAATCGAATAAGAATTATTTACTTAACCCCCCCCCCCCTCCCGACACGGAATAAAATAATGAAACGTCTTCTGGGTGTAAAAGATCTTATACTTTCGTCTATAAGTTTGTATGTAAGTGAGTTTACAAGAAAATTAATTATATAATAAGCTGACTTTCGCGGAGCGTGCGTGCGGCTTGGTCAGTTGGTAGCTTTACAAAGAGAGCGAGAGAGGCTACACTGTAGATTGCGTTCGGGAATAATAGAGTTAAGGTGCGCTACAAATGTAGTTTTTAAGTATTATGTACGCTTATAGGGCGTCATGGACTGACATATTATCTACAATTACCTATTTGAAATTTAAATTACTTCACGATGAAATAAAAAAAAGATATTTATCTGGAAACACAGACGACGATTTTTTTTACAGCCTATGGATATACAAGGCTACAGTGAATAGGCTGTTAGGTACTGATACAGAGAGATACACCTTTGACCCCATCTGCACTTTTTATCAGATGAAATAGAGGTCAATCAAAAGTCAGTCTATTGTAGAAAAAAAAAACAAAAATTGCGTTCGACCAAAATTAATTACTTTGTGCTAATTGCTAGACGGGAAAAAATGAAATGATGATAGAGACAGTTCCATTCGATCAAGACTTGTCGTACCCAATTGATTTCAGTCCGTTCAATAATCGATGTCAGCATTAATCGATAGTCAAACCGCCATCCCTAGCTCGTCAAGTTCGAGCGGGAATGTAACCCAACGTTATGTGTCCCTTGGTATGTTTGAGCTTATTTTGTTGAGCTTAAGGCTAGTATAAATATTTTGAGCTTTTTTTGGATAAGGTTAACTTCAAGAATGTCACTTGTGTTTGGGAACCAACTTGGGACGAGCGGAACGAGCTAATCCGTTGTGAGAAATTTAAATATTTGTTTCTGACAAACAATTAAAATAATATTGAAGGCAAATTTGTTCCCTGAACACTAAAATCTGGCAGTTTTCAAGTCTAGGGTGAATGAGCATTTACTAGGCAAGCGTGCTTCATCGTAACGTAAACCTCATCTTCGTTTTCCATCAGGCGTGATTGTGATCAAACGCAAGCCTAAATTGTATTTATGTATGTAGCGACTACTAGCGCCATCTAGTCACCACATAAGGAACTAATCACTACAATCCTACATAACGCTATTGAAGTTTCTCAACTCGGCTGCATAAATACAACTTCCAACTTTCATCCAATGGACTTCGGTCCCCAAGCATAACATCTGCCTGGAGAGAGATCTCTCTATGGTGACTACCCCCAAATGTATATATAAAAAAAACATAAATATCGCATATTTTTAAAAAATATTTTTTTTTTTCATGGGACAATTCACACCAATTGACCTAGTCCCAAAGTAAGCTTAGCAAAGCTTGTGTTATGGGTACTAAGCAACGGATAAACATACTTATATAGATAAATAAATACTTAAATACATAGAAAACATCCATAACTCAGGAACAAATATTCGTGTTCATCACACAAATAAATGCCCTTACCGGGATTTGAACCCAGGACCTCTTGCTTCGTAGGCAGGGTCACTACCAACTAGGCTAAAGCGGTCGTTAATAAAAATTATGAGACAATTGACAATAAAAAAAATACTTTAGTCTATATTTTTGGAACCTGTATTCAAAATTAGTAATTAATAAGTGAGTAATTGAAAAACATTGTAGATCTCTATAAACATCTATCATCTGGTAGCATAGTGAACGGTTGCGATACTCTGAGGATGAGCTCTGGTTGACTTCGAATCGCGTCAGTGCAGTTTGCTGGTGGTGATAGTTGGGTTTGTGTGATTTGTGTGTGTTCGTACAGTGTAGAGGTGGAGGAACTGCATGGACACACATTTCTTGCACGTAGCTATCATAAGGTCGCGGGTAGCAAAGTAATTGTGTCAGTTCATTGTAGATCCGTTTTGAAAATAAAATACCTTGAAATACCTTGACATGTATTTGTAGAGAACCTGACTACGAAGCTTGAGGTCCCGGGTTCGATTCCCGTGTCGGGGCAGATATTTGTATGAAAAATACGAATGTTTGTTCTCAGGTCTTGGGTGTTTAATATGTATTTAAGTATTTATCTATCTATATAAGTATGTTTATCCGTTGCTTAGTACCCATAACACAAGCTTTGCTTAGCTTACTTTGGGACTAGATCAATTGGTGTGAAATGTCCCGTGATATTTATTTATTATTTATTTATTATTTATTTCTTTTTTTTTTCCAGAACCTTTATGACCTGGCCTCTCGCTTGGTTCCATCGTTCAGTTTCGGGACATCCTGTTGATTTACGTTACCAAGACGTCAAAAATATCTATACCACTCTATGCCTCTAACCATAAGGTTGGTGTTTGCATATATTTGACGCCATGGCTGTATAGATATTAATGCCTTCAACTGTACACGCTTCATAGCGGAGAAGTAAGTTGAAAATATTGTAGTTCATTAATTGAACATTCGTAAAGTAGCGCCTATTAATCAGTTATATGAAACTACCGTGAGATTCACACATAGCGAAAATAAACGGATCACTCACTTCTTAAACGAGTTTAACACGACTGTTTCGGGCTAATCCGTAGCCCTTCTTCTCGGAGTCATACGTCACGTCGGCTGCCAAACGCGCACTGCCACGGCACAGCAGCAGTGTTGTGTAGCGCATGTCGAGTTAAACTTGTTTTAAGACGTTAGTGATCCGTTTATTTTAACTATCAGTTAGATGACACATGGTCTAGGATTTTTCACGGCCGTAATATAATTATTGTTCGAGACGCCTTTTGATGCTATTTCTCAGTAGTCCATGACTAACTAACACATCCCTGTAGCACGGATCAAGTTATCCGTGCATCTAATTTGAGACGCATACGCAGCGCTCAGAGCACTAAAGCAACCGGAGATGCTAAAGATCCTGCTAGATTTTTTTTTAATAGCCTTTGTCAGTGTCCCACTGCTGGGCCAAGGTGTCTCCTCTGGACTTCCAACCCACCCTGTCTGGATTTGTGTTTGAGCAGTCGCCCGAGAACGTGTCTAGGTCATCCCGCCTTATTTTCGGCGCGATTTTGAACCTTGTGCCGAACAAAATTATGCCTCATGCGCCAACCTCGTCAGGCAGCTTGCTCAGTGGGGACCCAGCTATTGAATATCAATGAGGGAGGCCGATGTCCAGCAGTGGACGTTCTACGGCTAAAATTATGATAATGACGATAGGAAATAAAATAATATTAATATTCTAATCAAAATACACTTAAGTCTCTGAAAAAAAGTTTTCATTTACAATAAAGTGTTTGGCTGTTTAATTATTTTATTTTTTTATTTTATTTATTTATTTTCAAACGCGATCCCGCAACCCTAACCAGGTCGTCGCTCTATCTTGTTGGAGGCCTACCCACGCTGCGTCTTCTGGTCCGTGGACGCCACTCGAGAACCTTTTTGCCCCATCGGCCATCAGTGGCGTTGGATGTGGATGGCGCGTGGACGTGGCGTGGACGTGGCGTGGACGTGGCGTTCAGTGGACGTCTTCCGGATGAAATGATGATGATGATGATTTATTTTCCACGCTTACAACTATTTTACGGGAACTAAGCCTAAAGCAATTGCTTACACTTGTATTGTACAGACATTATTGATGCGCACGACGCCTCCTGTTCGTTTAATGCTCAGGCGCAGGGTGATGGATCGAGCGGGACAATGCAGGCGTCGGCTTTATGAGCGAGACGAGAGATCTCATTACGATGTGCGGTCAGCACACGCAGGGTACAATGGGGAAAGAGGATGGTGCGTGACTGTACATTGGTTACAGGAACTATATTAAATCCTATAGCATAGGATCCGAGTATACGACGACCTTCACCGATCTGGTTAATGGGTAAAAATCAGCCAAGTGCGGGTCGGACTCGCGCTCGCGCACGAAGGTTTCCGTGACGTTATCTATAAAAACCGTAAAAAATCACGTTTGTTGTATGGGAACCCCCCTTAAATATTTGCTTTATTTTAATTTAATTATTTATTTTTAGAGTAAATAAATAAGTATATGTATAACTAAATATTCTGTGAATATTTCAAACGCCTACCTGTTGCCGTTACCAATATCGAGCAAAAACGAGCAAAATAAATCACGTTTGTTGTATGAGAGCCCCCTGAAATATTTATTTTATTCTGTTTTTTTTGTATTTTTGTTATAATAATAATAATAATAAATTAAAAAAAACATACAGAAAAACACAAAACAAAAAAAAAACTTCGTGGCAACAGGCTCAGGCTCAGCATAAATGCTGCCGGTTAGGAAGCCGGCGGCGCTGATTTTCAGCCTGCGCCCTTCCGCGGCGCGTTAAACACAGTAATAATACGGGAAGGGCAGACCCTAGTGGCAACCAAAATACATCATCTGTGAAAATTTCAACTGTCTAGCTATCACGGTTCCTGAGATACAGCCTGGTGACAGACGGACGGACAGCGAAGTCTCAGTAATAGGGTCCCGTTTTTATCCTTTGGGTACGGAACCCTAAAAAGTAATTTATATTAAATTAAATATATTAATAAATATATTACAGGTGGGTTGAATAAAAAATTTCATGTACAGTCAGCATCAGAAGCGGATGAACAGTGTGCAGCTCAAAATTATCTACTCACGACTTAAGAGGGCGTGTAGGTAATTTTGAGCTCCACCGCCGCTCATCCCATTTTGTTGCTGACTGTACGACTCCGACTCGCATTTGATTGTTTTTTTTTAACATTAGACAAAACACGCTTATCTAAATTAGATATCTTCTATTTTAATGTGTGCTTCAGGCTAGCTCTTCATTGTAGGCTATCATACAATCTCTAACGTAACAAGATTTTTCCACGTTTGGCAGACGTAGGGAAGCACTTTCCGAGCTATCTCTAAGTCAATCGAATATGTTTACATGACTTTACTAACTTAGTATTCAGGGCCTACCGAGCTTTTCGCGCTAATCAATTTAGGGTGGGCGATTTCGGGCGTGGCGGGGCACGATGGCTCAAGATAGATTGGTTGGACTGCGCGTGTTTTTGGGTATTTTCATCTTATTACTAAAACAAATACATATTTTAAAAATGTAGCAACACTACGCCCTAGAAAACATCTTGTTTTATTAACATGCAAAAAGTCATGACCTGCCGTGCAGTATTAGCGTCGTACTACGAATTTATTTTATTTTTTAGCGACGACTTTGGATTTTTTTTCTATCGAGCGAACTATAAGTAATCGTGTTTCGATAAACACTAGTCATTAGAGTGAATCCTCAAATATCTTACACATGAATTTCAAGACTATAGCTTTACTTGTAATGATACAGCACGAGATTAAATGAATGCAATAAACGCGCCAAAAACACGGTAGGCCCTTAAGGTAGTGTATAGAACTTTTTGTCACTTTAGCCGTATCGATATCATTGTAGTGGTCTGTGCGTCTAGCGCCGAAATAGAGCGTTTGAAAATGTCGTCTTACAATGCCTTGTGTTTCACGTGTTGGTGTCACCAATTTAATTCCTAGGCAGTGGCCTAGAACCATGTCATAATAAATGAATTTGTTTATTTTCTAAGACAGTGATTATGTCATGAAGAAATATCGATTTTTGCGAACACGTATTGTGTCAACGACAATGAATAAGAAAGAAGTTTGCGTGTATTTTTTTTATGGTATAGGAGGCAAACGAGCAGACGGATCGCCTGATGGTAAACGATTACCGTCGCCCATGGACACCTGCGACACCAGAAGAGTCACAAGTGCGTTGCCGGCATTTTAGGCCCGCAACGCAACGTTAGGGGTTGTATTTATAACTTGATTTGTCACTGTCCGTCTGTCAAAATGGAGCGAAAACGTTTATAAACTCTTTACGTTTATTGCATATATATTGGGTGACTTGGAGCTTGTGTATCACCTGCTTTGTCAGCGTCCATGACTCGTCTCCGTAGACCATGACTGTTAGGACGCATTGTTCAAAGGCCCGACGCTTGAGGTTAATGGGAATGCTTGTGCTCTTGAACACTTCGGACAGTTTGCCAAAAGCACCCCAGCCTAGGCGGATGCGGCGCTCAATCTCGCTATTTTGTCCGAATTTGGCAAGGTTCAAGGTTTGTCAAGTTGATAATACCATAGAATAAATAAGAACATTATTTATTCCATGATAATACTTTGACTTGTAATGACGTTGTAATTAACTAATAGTATACGACAAGGTTCTAAAGCGGCATAGGAATCAAATTGGTTGACTGTATATACACCGTGAAATTTTAGTGGTTGTTTTCCCGAAACGAGGTGATTTAGTTTCGATTGTACAATCGATTTATAATTACTATTTTGACTAGAGTCAAAAATCCAATTGTGAAAAACGAAAGTCGAAAATGACCGCAAACCAATAGTAACGCTTCGTTGGTACAAGTAGCGTACGATCGTACGATAGGTTAGGTACCAACGAAGCGTTACTATTGGTTTGCGGTCATTTTCGACTTTCGTTTTTCACAATTGGATTTTTGACTCTAGTCAAAATAGTAATTATAAATCGATTGTACAATCGATACTAAATCACCTCGTTTCTAGAGTCAAAAATCCAATTGTGAAAAACGAAAGTCGAAAATGACCGCAAACCAATAGTAACGCATCGTTGGTACAAGTAGCGTACGATCGTACGATAGGTTAGGTACCAACGAAGCGTTACTATTGGTTTGCGGTCATTTTCGACTTTCGTTTTTCACAATTGGATTTTTGACTCTAGTCAAAATAGTAATTATAAATCGATTGTACAATCGATACTAAATCACCACGTTTCGGGAAAACAACCACTAAAATTTCACGGTGTATAATACGTACTAGCATGGTCGTGTTAAATGTCTTATATTATCTGTATACAATAGTATTCCGCGTGGTCGGCAGATCGCATCGCTTTGATCCACCGCCGCACGTGCGCACGCATGCCCTACAATAACTATTAGCGGGGAAAGGTTTCTGTGGAATTATATTGCTATAGAAGCCGTGGTGGCATAGCGGTTTGACCTACGGCCTCTCAAGCAGAGGATCTTGGGTTCGAATCCGGATCTCGCCACCCACCTCTGACTTTTACTGAACTTACGTACGAAATTACATTTGAAATTTACCATGAGCTTTACTGTGAAGGCAAATTTTGAGAGGAAACCAGCACGCACCTGCGAAGAGATTCATTAGGTATGTGAAGTTCCCAATCCGCATTGAGCCCGCGTGGGAACTATACGGCCCAAGCCGTCTCATTTTGATGCCTGTGCCCTGCAGTGGGACGTATAAATAGGCTGGGATGACGATGACGGGATAAAAACAGATTTAGGCATATAGAACATAGAACATCAATGACTTAAGGCCCTACCGAGCTTTTGGCGCATTTATTGCATTCATTTAATCCCTTGCTGTATAATGATAAAGCAAAGCAAAGCTTTAGTTCTGAAATTCATGTGTAAGATATTTGAGGATTCACTCTAGTGACCAGTGTTTTTCGAAATATGATTACTTGTGGTTTGCTCGATAGAAAAAAATCCAAAGTCTTCTCTAAAAAATTAAATTAAATCATTAATACTGCACAGCAGGTAATGATTTTTTGAATGTTAATAAAACTAGATGTTTTCTAGGGCCTAAGTATAGTTATAGTGCTGCTACAGTTTTAAATATGTATTTGTTTTGAGAATACGATGAAAATACCTAAATACACGCGCGTACTGACCAACCTATCTTGAGCCGTCGTGCTTCCCCCTTGTCCGTATAGTTAGTTGCGTTAGTTCTCCTTCGGCCATCGGACGGGGAACTTGTGTCGCTTGCGCTCACGCGCGGCTTTGATACTAGCCGCTCTCAAGCACACATACACGAGTGCATATAATACCTAAATTCGATTAGCGCAAGAAGCTCGGCGCGCCCTTAAACCTCTGGCTTCATAGCGAGGGCTACTAACCACTAATAAGCTATCGAGTTGTCATATATCTCATTGCATTGTAACGACCGCTTTAGCCTAGTTGGTAGTGACCCTGCCTACGAAGCAAGAGGTCCTGGGTTCGAATCTCGGTAAGGGCATTTATTTGTGTGATGAGCACGAATATTTGTTCCTGAGTTATGGATGTTTTCTATGTATTTAAGTATTTATTTAACTATATAAGTATGTTTATCGTCGTCTAGTATCCATAGTAGGTACAAGCTTTGCTTAGTTTGGGACTAGGTCGATTTGTGTGAGATTGTCCCCTAATATTATTATAGTTCCATGTTGGTATTCGTATATGCACGAAACCCTACAGAGCCCTGTGTCACTCACACAATCGGGGTATCCTTGAAGCCAGAGGCGGGAGGTCAAAGCCCAGACCACACGCAGGCGGGGCCAGCAGACGGACTGTCGCCTGCGGCTGCGCCCGCGCATGTTTCCGTGGTAGATGGGCATTCTCACTTTAAATAAATAATAAATAAATAAATAAATATCACGGGACAATTCACACCAATTGACCTAGTCCCAAAGTAAGCTAAGCATAGCTTGTGTTATGGGTACTAGGCAACGGATAAACATACTTATATAGATAGATACATACTTAAATACATATTAAACACCCAAGACCCGAGAACAGACATTCGTATTTTTCATACAAATATCTGCCCCGACACGGGAATCGAACCCGGGACCTCATGCTTCGCAGTCAGGTTCTCTAACCACTAGGCCATCTGGTCGTCTAAAAGTTAACTTTTTTTTAAGCTTTTTTTAAGCCGTGGTGGCTAGTGGTCTGACTTATGGCCTCTCAAGCAGAGGGTCGTTGGTTCAAATCACGGCTCGCACCTCTGAGTTTTTCGGAATTTATTTGCGAAATTACATTTGAAATTTACCATTAGCTTTACGATGAAGGAAACCTGCATACCTGCGAAGAAATTAATGGTGTCTGTAAAGTTCCCGATCCGCACTGGGTCCGCTTGGGAACTATGGCCCAAGCCCTCTCATTCTGAGAGGAGGCATGTGCCCTGCAGTGGGACGTATATAGGCCGGGACGACAATGATGATGATGACTTTTTTTAATGATGAAATAGTGTTTTCTCACTCACAATCAGGAGCGGTATTCATTTTGATAAATAATATAGGTATATGGTATATCGTCCCACTGCAGGGCACATGCCTCCTCTCAGGATAAAAGAGCTTGTGCCGTAGCTCCCACGCGGATCCAGTGCGGATTAGAAACTTCACACTTTCTTCAAGACGTTACCCTTCACCGTAAAGCTCATAATAAATTTCAAATGTAATTTCGCACGTAAATTCTGAAAGACTTAGAGGAACCCACGACCCTTTGCTTTGAGAGGCCATAGGTCAAACCACTAGGTTACCACGTTAATTCCTTCGCTAATTTCTTCCTCACACAGATGCCGTTGGACATTCCAGCTAAGTAATTCTGCTACTCTAGGGCTGTGACGCACGGTTGTGCTCATGCAGATTTTTTCTGTATCAGACTTGCTGATACTGATGCGAGTGCTGATTCTAAAGATCAATAAAACAGCTGATACTTACATCAATACATTTTGATCAAAATCATCCAATTAATGTTAATAACTATTTATTCAAAATAATATATTAATGTGATGCAGTAATGTACACTTCACAACTCCATAATGATTTTAAAAGATCTATCCAACGATACCCCACCCTATAAGATAATTATTTACTACTCATCATCAGAATCATCAGCCTATGCTCGTCCACTGCAGGACATAGGCCTCTCCCATGGCACGCCACTGAGCACGATCCTCGGCCACTTTCATCCAGCTGTTGCCAGCCGCCTTGCGAAGATCATCGCTCCACCGAGTCTGAGGACGTCCTACGCTATGTGTGCCGATCCGTGGTCTCCACTCAAGAACTCGTCTACCCCAATGGTTATCGGTTCTTCGCTTCGGGTTATATGGCCGGCCCATTGCCACTTCAGCTTGCTAATGCAGTAAAAAAATATGCGGTATAAAATTGGGCCCCACTCAGGATAATGAGGTGGCAAGAAGCAACTCTGATTTTCAGTGTTATTAAAAACAGTGCTGATAACCCGCGAAGTCTGATACTGACATTCGCTACAACCCTATCTCTAAGTAAGTATTTACTACACTTGCCACAGTAATGGGACATTATTCATTAACAAAATCAACCACTCAATTACTAAAAGCAGTGCTGATGATCCGTGGATTCTGATGCTCGCGTTCGCTGCAACCCTATCTCTAAGCACTACACTAGCCATATTAATGTGAAATTAACAAAAGCAAACACTCAACTGTTAAAAGTAGTGCTGGTAATGTATTCTGATATTCGTTACCTACATCCTTGTCTCAAAGTACCTACTATACAATGGGAAATCAACAAAAGTAACCACTGAACTATTAAAAAAGAGTGTCGATAATCTGGACATCTGGATTCTGTACTTACATTTGCTACAACCCTGTCTCTAAGTAATACACTAACCATGGAATGGGAAATTAACAAAAGCAACCACTCAACTACAAATTGAGGAAGTGCTAGAGTAAACACGCTCACTTATTTTAGAATAAGGAAGGATTCTGTTTGTAAGGATAAAGTTGCTTGGGTAAATATTTTGGTAAAGGGATTGGGGAATTGATAGTTCACGGAATAGTTTGATGTATTACCAGGCCTCATGCATGCCATGTACTTACGCGCGATATTTACCTACCGCGGGGACCATCTCGACACCAGCAACTCATACTACGCTAACTTGATTTTCGCCAAATTTGTTTTTTTAATCCAATACAATAATTGTACAATTATCTACGTCTACAAAAAAATTCATCTCAAAATTCTTAAAAATAAAAAAGTTTTGAAACTCATAAAACGCTAAGTAAACATACTTTTTAATATCACACGATCTATAGACCGCTAACTATATTTTAGTTGGGTACTTACTATGGAGATCGTGTGAGGGCATGTTTGTAAATACTACGTGAAGTACCTGTTGTCGATATTAAAAGTCTATCTACAATAATCTACATATAGGTATATAAATTAATGCCCATTTCCTTTGGTCACGTTATCACGCGTGAACGGCTGGACCAATTTCGGCAATTCTTTTTTCGTTGCGTTTGCTATTGTCAGAAGATTCTTATGAAAGAAATTTTAGAAAAAATAAAGAAGCCGAAGGCTACAGCTAGTTGGAAATAAATACAGCCAAATATAATTACATTAAATATTTTGTTAGTAATCATATTATTCCTCAAAAGTATCATAGTTTTCATACTAATCTGCTGTCTCAAGAGCAAAATCTTGACGAATCTACTACTGATGGGGAAGATGATAACTGATTTTATGTAAATAATAACAGTATTTGGAACTAATTTTCGCACATTTCTATATCTTTTGACGTAAATAAAACGCTAATTTCGTAACGCTGATTCGTATAAAAGAAGCTAAGTGTGTCTTGGATTACTTTATAAATATTATAAGTGTAAAGATGTTCCCAGTTACACGACGCTAACTTTTAAAAGTTTATGAAAATGCATAAAGTTACCATGTTATTTCATTTCAAGTAATAAAATTATACAAGTTAAGTATGAAGTATCTTTTTCTATTTATTTTTTATTTTCTTCAACTTCATTTTTTTTTTTTTTTTATTACTTTTACGGTCATCCCGTGAAACCATATATTTCAAACTAAATACAAACTGAAATATAGATGCACAGAAAAAACCCCAGAAAAAAGACCAAGAAAAAGAAAAAAAAGAAAAAAAAAAGAAAAAGAGCACGGAACGCTGAGGACCTGGGTTAGATTCCCAGCATTGGTCTTTTTTCTGGGGTTTTTTCTGTGCATCTATATTTCAGTTTGTATTTAGTTTGTAATAAAATTATGTTATCCTAATATGTCCATGATTTGTTTTTCTTGTTAAATCGCTTCCAATATCATATTTGTACTGTATATTTAAAAGGAGACACGACCTAACACACTACGCTAAGTTAGAAATGGCGTTATATTCATTGTCTATTATGTTTCTATTTTTGTTATAAAGTACGCTAAGTAGAACTAAATTCAAAAACGAATGAAATAATCTTAAATGTAATTTTGTATTTCTTATAATTGTACAACAAATAAAACAACCCAGAAAAATTATAAATATTATGTTCAGTAGTTTCAAATTTATCGCAAGTTTACCTTGTATTGGCCGTAGCGTAAAGTTACCATTTTTAAGTTAGCGTAATGTTAATTGCTGGTGTCGATCTGCTACGATCGAAATTTCAGTAGGTTGTCACAAGCGCGCGCCGACGCACGTTCATTCGTGTTCCACGGAAAAAATATGCCGCCTGGACTTTTATAAGTGAAAATGGTGAAACAGGGGCAAACTTTAATATGACTATGCTAGAATTAATAGCTAATATAACAATTTGGAAGTTCGTATCGTGCTGTCCCTCTTACTCTTCTATAAAAAGCTATAAGCGTGAGCGGGATGGCACGATGCGAAGTACAAAAGTTGACCGTCGTATCTAGTATAACGTTAGGGTACTGTGAGCATGGCAATGTGTTCTGCGCATTACAATAAATATCCTTTTTTGTTAGGATTCCAGAGCTAAAATGGCAAAAACGGAACCTTTATAGTTTCGCCATGACCGTCTGTCCCTTTGTACGTCCGTGGCTTAGCTTAGGGAATATTAGTGCTAGAAAGTTTGCATGGATATAATATATAGCAATTATCCCGACAAAATGGTAAAACAACACGTAGAGAAAAACAATTTAATCCAAACTGCCAGCCCTTGTCACTGTCGGCACGCACACATTCTTAAGGAGACCGAGTAGTATAATCTGTGGCTACAATCGCGGTAAGTACCAAGATTTTGTACGGGATGCAGTATCTGTTACGAAGTAACTATTAAGTTATCTGTGGTATTACTAAGGATAAGGAAGATGGAAGTAAGATTAAGAGTCTTAAGCCTCTGAGATGTTTGGTGGTATTACCATGAACAGTAACGAATCTAGACACGCGGCAGCGAGACAAGCCAAGTACATAGAAGTTATAGCAACAGTTATGAGTTTCATTGCTATGGAGCCTTGTAAAACAACACTAACACGTACATACACAAGCTAAAAGTAAAAGTACAAGCATAGACGATGATGCTGCTACAAAATGGCGCCGGCGTAGCGTGTCGCTGATTAAAAAGTAGTAGTAGTAGTTAGTAGTTCTTTATCCTTCCGTCTGTCAATACGCTTTTTCTCAATGCGTAGATACACTTGCTTATAAAGCTAAATTAAGTTGCAATGCAATGCAATTTCTTGGAACTTGGCAAAATAAAGTATTAATTACATGTGATCAAAAGATACATTTTAAAAGTGTATTTTTACATACAGAGTGTCCCAAAACTCAAAGATACCGGGTACTCAGTACCGGGTGAAAGGACAAGTTATCCAGTTCTGAAAAAATAAGAAATAAATCCATGTCATTCCGTTAAGGGATAATAAATAAAAATAATAAAAATAAAAATCATTTATTTCAGACCACAAAGTATCCATAGTTTTGTTAGTATACATTTTTACAACCTATAAACTATGTTAGTAATGAATTGAAATACTAATTTCAATAATCTAATCAATTAAATGCAATAAATATTAATTAATATCTAGAGTCACATTTATTTGTGTGATGAGCACGAATATTTGTTCCTGAATTATGGATGTTTTCTATGTATTTAAGTATTTATTTAACTATATAAGTATGTTTATCGTCGTCTAGTACCCATAGTACAAGCTTTGCTTAGTTTTGTCCCCTAATATTATTATTATAGTTCCATTATTATTGAGCGGTTTGAAATTAAAACAAGTATCAAATTTATTTATTCCATTCATTCACAGGATTACCAGTGTTAAAATTAATTGAGACGGTTTTAATTTTCGTTAAAATGTGGGTTGCCATTCCCGTATTTTTTAAATTTGCCGCTATTTTCCATTGCCAACTTACGCTGGCCAGACTCTAGTGAACCTGCCTACGAAGCAAGAGGTCCTGGGTTCGAATCCCGGTAAGGGCATTTATTTGTGTGATGAGCACGAATAAATTGTTCCCGAGTTATGGATGTTTTTCTATGTATTTAAGTATTTATTTATCTACATATATAAGTATGTTTATCGTCGTCTAGTACCCATAATACAAGGTTTGCTTAGTTTGGGACTAGGTCGATTTGTGTAAGATTGTCCCCTAATATTTATTTATTAAAATTATTACATAACATGTAATTTTAAGTATTAGATAGTTTCATAAAAAAATCTATTCTCGTGTAACTAAATAAGGACTGCAGATTTTTCAATGTTCAGTTATCAGTATCTGTCAGATAAATATAAGCCTGTCTTTTTTTTCTTATGACTTGAGAAAAGGAAAGCAGTTTTAACTGACGGATATTTTTATTTGGGGATATGGGCCCTAAGTGATATGGAGTTTTTCCTTTTTTTACACCTTATACCACAAACATATAAAAGAAAAAGACCAAAAATCACCGACCGCAAAGAATACAAACCTATTTTTTTGAGCTTTTGTTTAACTTGCAATCTGTATGTATGTACTATCGCCCCAGACGTCAGCTTGCCATTTTCAAAACAAATTTGCTTGCAGCCGTTGAAGTTTTTTTGTATGGATTGGTATGGACAGATGTCTAGCCACTGCACGCAAACTGGGCCTTTAAGATGCTTAGCTGGCGTCTGGGCCGATGGTACGGGTCAAATCTTAGAAGTCGAATTTGACCCACTTCCAGTGGTCGAATTCACTTGATATTTGGTATACTTATATAAGTTAGATGACAATGCAAGTACAGTCAACAAAAATTTATATTTGCTTGTTTTTAAAGTACCATCGCCCCAGACGCCAGATACCCATTTTCAAAACAAATTTGCTTACAGCCTGTGACGGTTCAGATTCTGAAAACCGTCTCATTCACAAATATATGTTTATATAATATTTTCAGGCCCGTAAAATGGTCTAAGAGGGAAAAACATTAATTATATGTATTAATGTATTCATATGTACCTTGGTAAGGACCGAAGCTATTACCTTATAATTCGTTGGGATATTTAATTGGTATTCTTATGTACCTTGGTAAGGACCCAAGCTATTACCTTAGGATTCGTTGGGTTATTTAAATTCACCTATATGTATTAATCGGATCTGAATTCAACAGTCCTTTTTTACATGCTGGTACAGCCAGTTTCATGTAAACGAACTCAGTTTTTGCCTATGTTCAGTATTGGGTGGATCTCGGCTGAGATGATGATGATGATGTTAAAATATTTTAATTGCTAAAATGTTCAAATAAGAACACGATGCACGGGTTGACCAACTTACCTGCGAGTCGGGTTAAGCAATACAGCACTTTATGCGAACGACATAAAGACCCTGGGGATTTAGAAATGAATTCTGTGCCAACAATACTGACTAGCGGGTAGACTGCGCGTGAGATACGGGGTTCTCAAGTTGTTTTCATGCCGATGGATCTAGGGCACAGTGTAGTGAATGATCAGTAGAGTATTTTCATACAAACGGCCGGAACGCGGAAAGTACCTATGAGCCACGAAATCTTAGCATCTTAGCATAGCTCGGCTAGCATAGTACGTTCGATCAGCACGGGACCGCACATTTATTACGTACGGAGGTAATTGATATGCTACAGATTGGTAGTGTAACCTTTTTATTGGTATTGTGGCTCGTTTCAATGTCGGCCTTAATTTGAATCGAGACATGTAAAAACATATCTAATGAAGTTATTTAGCAGAATGTGAATTTTTAACAATGAAACCTCGCGCATCCCAGCCGAAGAGGTGCAAATACTTCTCCGTAGCTAATTCGTAGGTGGCAAATATACGTAGCTATGAAACTGAATAAAACCGTTCAAAAGTACAATACGGTTTGTGGAGATAATCGAATTTGGTGCAGTCGATCGAAAGTTATGCGCGTGCAATAGATTCAGTGGAACATTTATATATATATCATATCGCTATTACAAATCTCAACTTCTAATCTTAATTAAGTGTTAAAAATTATGATGATGATAATTATGTGACATTATCAAAACATAACTGAAGAGTGGCGCTCTATCGCGAGGTTGTGTGCCGAGGTCGCGTAGGTGGGTAGAATTAAGGTCGCTGCCGAGACACCCTACTGATCATTATTATACTGTGATAAAGTGTGTTTCGGTGGGTATCGTCGAGGCAAGGGTATAAAAGGGACTGCGCAGAGTAGAAGGGACTTTTTCGCATTTTGACTACGGGTCTGGTAAGGTTCTCCTTGGGTTATTACTTTCTCATTCTTTTATTGTGGCTTTGCTGTGTTTTACCTTTATTATGTGTTGATTTATTTCTTGTGTTAATTAAATGGGGGGTTTTTCTGTGTGATTGCCTGGCTCTGGGTATCTATCGCCAAACATGGTTATAGTATACTCACTGTTGGGAGATTACATGGATATTTGGTAGCTAAGTTGGAGTTTAGCGGGGTCTGGGGGGGATTGCTGTGTGGGAGTGTTATATTAGTATATTGGAGAACTGATCTAGACTTCAGCTAAGTAAGAGCTGACCTCTGAGAAGGGATAAATGGGTCACCTAACGGTGCCAACTGACAGTTTAGCCCATCTCGGAGGCGTTTAAGGCTAGGGTACCACTCCTTGGAGAAGGGTGGGGGTCTGTATTATAACTCAAGAGTCGGACCCAAGTTCTCCCTGGGTGTTGAAGGGTTTGGAGCGCCATAACCGGTGTTTCAACCTCATCATCTACCTAGTCCGCTTATCTATTTATATATATATTACACTCTGGTATTCATCTATCCCAATCCCCTCAGATGGATGCCAGAAGCACACGGGTATAGGAAGTAGGTCTCGAGTCAACCCGCTCAACGTAGGCATTAGTTTAGGATAGGCCCTCTCTTATCAGTTGGAGAGGGGCCCCGCGGTAGTTGTAAATGTGGAATCCGGATTCCTAGCTTGCCAATTTCGTGTAGAATAGATGGATAGTTTAGCTGCTAGGATAGGTTTATCAGGGATAGGTATTATTACCATTAACTACCTTCTGTTCTTCATTAAACCATAATATGTTGGAGGGCTGTGATATGCCATCTGACTCTCTTAATAATATTACCATTAACTATCTTCTGTTCTGCATTATATTATAATGGGTTGGAGGGCTGAGATATGCCATCTGACTTACTTAATATTATTACCATTAACCAATTATTATCTGCTGTTCTTCATCATGCTAATTGATGTTGGGGGGCATTGCTATGCCGCCTGACTTATTTAATATTACTACCTAAACATGGCAGTTCTTCATTGTGCTATTTTGTGTTGTGGGAAAGGGCTACATTTGATGACATAACTACTAATGCCTGAGGCATTGACTGACTTTGACTATGACGCTCTAGACTTTCCGACGGATGAAAGATTTCAGGGTTTCCCTTTCATCCATATGTCCTATCTAGTAAACCCTAGTAGCTGCGATTTAGTGAGTCAAAATAAAACTCAACAAACTCACTATGAACATTTAATTGTTGAAAAGTAGAATCTCCTTTGAAGTCGGTGGTCGTCCCTGGTAAAGCAACCTTGGGTTATTTGGTCCTGTAGTGGCTAGTTATATCAACTAAATTTGATGGTAAAAGTTATACCAAATGCTTATTTTATAAACTGACAATGGAAGTCACTCTGACTAAAACTAAGGCTGAAGCAAGTTAGTGGTTTACCGGTACCAAGGGACCCGGTAGCTACTCATTAGTCATTATGATAAACCAGAGAAGTTTACAATTACCACTGAAGTTGGTTTGCTAATGCAGGAGTATTATGATCACAGGATTGACCCAGGGACAGCCTCTGGCTATAACTGACATTCCCTTTGATTGCCCTCTTCTATTATACAATGTTATAATGTTATATTCTAATTACCTGCAAGGAAAAAGTAGTATGCTCCATCAGAGTACATGCGGGGGAGGTTTGAGTCCCAGTTTGGAGTCGAAGACCACCTTTGAGAGCGGGGAGTGGGCTCTCAAACATAGCCGCAATATAAAATTCCTTGCCTACAAGTACATGACACAGACTATTGACCAATGACTTTATAAATCTGAAATTACCTCTTCCATTTAACTATCTTTACCTCTTCTTCAATACTACTTAAGTTACCTATAACCTGAATCAAAATATGGGCAACCATATATCTTCATTACCATTATAGATAGAATATTATTAAGTTAGAATACCATATTTCTGCCTAATATCTACTCCAAACACTTCTGATTTACTCTTCTAGGCTATAATCTATCTTAAGACTTACTTACCCACTCTAATACATAGATAAAACTCTATAACTGTCTTCTCTTATGCAATTCAATACCAACCATTTCCTCTAAATAAAATTAGCATAAAGTTACTAGCCGCTATATAATAAATATTTATAGGTAGTCCAATCTTTATTCTTCACTAAAAGTTCCAGGGTTACTTAGGCACGGACACAACGAAGGGTTCTCTTAGGTACTAGACGATCACATGGCCATATCACGTATCACGACCAATATAAATAATCTTAGGTTTCTACGCCGTATAGATTTCAGTATTTAAATTCTTTATTTATTTGGTTCAGAGTTAGATACATAGTTTTAATAAGATAGATAGGTAATTTAGTTCAATATTTCAGCAATTCAATTCAGTTTAATTCAGTTTTCAGCCGTCAAAAGATGCAGGATAAGTTAGCTTTAGGTAGCGGGGGATTTTTAAATAGGGGGGGGGGGAGGTTCCGTTACAGTGAGTAGCCGTGTCCAGGATTCGAGCATAGCTTAATCATTATTTTCAAGATAGATCTGTTTAACTTGTATAGTGATAAATAGGTTCATAACTTGTTAGTTCATAGTTAGCTCAACTGTAGTTATAACGTTCCACCATAAGATAGATATAATTTATGAACTTTTTCTAGAATTTGTCTTGGTATATAGATAGGCAGGGTTTGGTCCAACAATTGTCCTTTATAGCACAATTTTTGGGCCACAGTGTTGCGGTGAAACGGATAAGGGAAAATAAAGATTGGTTTAGTCATAACTTAGTATCGGTTGCGGTAATTAAATAGGTACGTAGATAAATTAAAAAAGGACATTAATAAAATATAGGGTTTTAATCATTTTTTTTTTACATGTTTGCTTTAAACTAGAACTTGAAACACTTTGGTTATTACACTTCTTTTGTCCACTTGTAGGTTATGCCATTAATAATTACGCTCAGTCACTGTTTCCACCTTCTATTCGCGTAATCCGCCTTTGTTCACACTTGGGTAGTTCGTTTATTGCGAGTTCGTTTAAACATGGTTGTTTGATTAATTACGTAGCACTTGGTTCTTCCACTTGTTGTACAACTACTTTCGTTCACGCACTGTACCTTTTGGATAGTTATCACTTTTGATGTGGGTACCTTAGCCGTTAGGTAGGCGACCATTTTAAGCTTAAAGTTGACTAAACGACTTATTAATATTAAAACTGACTTGAAATAATAAAATCTATGTCGGTCGAACGATAATTGACGATCAGCGCAACCAACCAACCAGTCAATAGTGACGGTGCTTGGTTTTTAATATTCTTTAGACGAAAAGGTGAGGCAAAGGGTTGGCGTCCATACAACAGAGTACGATTGTGAAATTTGAGCGTTTTTTCACTATTAATACGAATATTGTGTATGTTGAGATTTAATTCCATTTATAATAGGTTATTCGGTTTTTATGATATTGAAGTCGGTTAGCTCGATTTATGCGTATAAAATTCCAGTTATACTAAACTTTTAGCGTAAAAGGTATTCTTCATAGTCTAGCTGATCCATTGATTTCAATCATGCTTACGCTTACCTTCCTAAATAAAAAATACTTAGATTGACCCACTTAAAAAAAATATATATGTTCTTTTTTAGCTTTTAATTAATTTAAAAATTATTTTACTTAGCTTAGAATGTTGACTAACCAGAATTATTAGTATAACGAGTCATAGTGATCTTTTTTAGCCTAGAAGGTATAGTTTATTCTATTGCGACTAGTCTTAATTTGTCTACGTTCGTTAATAAAAAAAAAAAATGATAATACTTGGGTGGTCAAGTGACACGATTTAGGGATTTTATGTTGGCACTAACAACTCTTAATAATTAAGAAGTATAATGCTACAGAATGGATAGTTTTTCTGTAGGTAATTTTTCATTTTGTTGTTTAAGTAGTTTTAATCGCCGGTGTGCTAGACGTACTTTTGAATTAAGTAGAGGGACTTGGGAAATGATTAGATTAGTAGTTTTATAAATCTGTGATTTGTAGGGTATGAAGGGTAACCAGTGGCCTGTACACGGGTCTGATAAATTTACTTAGAGGAAATTTCTTAAGAATTGGTTGTTTCGAGAAAGAGATAACAGATACCGTGACTTCGAGATTTTAATGTATTGGAAATATTCGGGGTGTGTATGTATACAATACAAATAAAAAAAGGTTGTACAGTTAGGGAGGCGTACATTCAAAATTATAATACCTACTTTATTTTGTCGTTGTGTATGTATAGTTTAGTCAAATACAAAGTTGTACAGATAGGGAGGCGTATATTCAAAGGAAAAAATACCTTTTTTGTCGTGACGAGTATTTGTCTACTAAGGTAGGTAGTGTTAGTTCGGTTACAATTAATGTGGGTGGTAGGACGCGAATAATCATTATCGTCGCAGCCTGTATTCGTTCCGTTGCGGCTCGCGGGCCTCTTTACCGAGAGAGTGAGGATGGGCCATAGTTTTTGTGCGGCCTGGGTGCGGGTAGGAAGCTTGACGCGCGTCGTTGGGTATCTTCGCGGGTGTGTGCGGGTTTTTTCACGATGTTTGCCGTTGCCGTGGGCTCGGGGTAGATTAAAGGGTAATATGCGCGTGACGTTCGAACGATTCCGAGTGCAAGTCCGGATTTGCACCCATAGGCCTATGCTTGGGAGAATCGGTCGAATCATTAGACCGCCACGGCGTCTTTACAGAAATATAATACGTAGCAAAATGGTTTATTGTATAGTAAATAGTTTTGTAATTATTAATTTAGGGAAATAATCAGATGCATAGTTTAGGTAGGTAGATGGGTAGGTAGATGGGTAGGTAGGTGGGTAGGTAGATGGGTAGGTAGGTGGGTGGATATATAAGTATGTAGGTAGGTATGTATGTATGTAGTGAAAATAAACGGATCACTCGCGTCTTGAACGGAATTTGACTCGACATGTTTCGGGCTGGTCAGTGGTCCTTCTTCAGGGAGTCACTCGTTGCGGCGGCTGCCAAACGCGCACAATGTATGTATGTTGGTAGATAGGCAGAAAAGTCTGGTTATTATAGATTCGTTAGGCCAAACCATGTTAGGCTTCCCACTAAATGTCTTCGTTACTTAAAACTTTTGTGATTCAATTATTCTGATTACGTAGATCAAAGAATGTTTTATGTAGGTAGTTAGACAATCGGTTGCTGGGTTTTATTAGATCTTAGGTATTACTACTACAGATCGAGATACGAGGTCACATAATACCAAAATACGAAGCGGTAGGTTGTCTGGAAGAAGTTGCCTTTAGCAGTTTGTTAGTCCGTTGTCCACTGTCTGTCCGTCCGTCCGCTCGCGGCGTGGTGCAGAGACTTTTAGTACTGGGAGGCGTATTTTTGCAATGATGTTATGTGGTGTTTTAGGTGATGAAATAAAATCTGTATCTACAACGGCTAGGTTAGCTTGAGAATTGTTGGTGTTTTGGAAGTGGGTAGCGACCTGATCTATAAGTGTACCTACTTGGGAGGTTCCGTACAAGATGCAGGGCCCTTAGAAAAATAATTGGTTGATATAAACCGTCACGTCGCAACCTCGTTACGGAAGTCTGTCCTGGGCGTGTCCGACACGCTCTTAGCCGGTTTTATTTTTGTTATGTCACTGTCCTATTTTTGGTGTTCAATAAGGGATATTTGTGTTGTATTGTATTGTGATGTTCACACTAAATGAAGATAGTAATTATAGCGGAGATTAGTTACATAACTTACGAGGTAACCAATAAGCTTAGGTATAATGTTATTTATAACGGGATATTTTTAATAGGGAGTATGAGATTTAATAAGTGTGAGGGAAGATGGCAAGATTGCACTTCAAAGTTGCGGTATCGTATTTTCGCAATCCTTTTGTGTTCGGAATAGATGGCTTATGGTTAAAGACATTAGTTTCCAATAAAAAGAATAAAATTCACTTGGCGTTCAGGAATACAATTTACGCAGTTAGATGACACAGTAGCATGCAGAGGACTATTTAAATAACATTAACTAATTAAACATTTTATAATATTAACATTAACTCTGTATGCTTAGGTAATAATATTAGCAATAAGTTTAAAAACAAAATAGGTAGAAACCAACAGTAAATTTTATCACAATGAGGGTAGGGAGCTACATGCGGTTGATATCACCCGTCTTGCGTTGGGATTTCGAGGGACCTATTAAGTATCACTATGGCGATAGCAATTTGAAATTACTATGGGAATGTGGATGTCAGCGGTGGAGTTTATTTCGATAGACCAGTAATCGCTTTAAGATGTGGTGTTTAAATACCTTTTTATATAACAATGGAGAGCTTCTAAATACGTTTGTTGTGGTCAGATAAATTTGAATTTATTATTGATAAATTGAACTTATTATATTATTCTTGATATTAGAGCTAATTTGATCGAGGATTGTTTTAGTTGTAGAGGTTTCTCGGGTAGGTACAGTGTTCTTCATTTATTCGGTTTAGTATGAAATATCCAGTATCATGTAAAGTTGATCTTTAGTTTTATAGAAACTACAGTGCTTTTTGTTATGGCCAAGTTCAGAGTAGTCGGATGTAATAGAGGGAGCCGTGTTGATAGCCGTTAGATTACCGTGGTGGTCTGTTCCTGTTTCTGGGTTTTTGGCTGCATTTTATACCGTTTATAACTTCAGGAATATTATAAAGAGGAGAGATTTGTATTTTTGTATGTAACGAATAAACTTAAAAACTGCTGGACCGATTTCAAAAGTTAATTTGGCCGTTGGAGGGCGACATTATCACTGAGTGACATGGGGTACTTTTGCCGCGGGAGGGGTACCATTTTGTACGGGAAAAATTAATTTATCGCGGGCGAAGATGCGAACAGAAGGCTAGTCATTTGTAATTTATGCATTTATCATATAGTACTTGCAAGTGTAAAATTTTACACAAGGCACACGTATATAGATTGATAGAATAGAACAGTTTAATGTAGGTAGATATCGCTCTGCACGCCATGACTGTTATATAGGTCGTTGGCGTGGAACCCGCGGAGGTGATATGTCGTTGGCGTCGAAAGGGTTTATGTAGGTAGATTTGGCGCGAAGTCCAATATCTAGCCATGTTTTCCTAAACTCCGGGTTTTGCAAAATCTGAGTGACGCAGGCTTCCTTCCAGCATGAGATGTCGTATTGAAATAACTTTGGTAATGGTGCAGGGTTCTTCACGATGGATAGGTTCTTATTTAGCGTACTTAATTAGGACCGATTAGTTACGTTATTTTTAGTGACATAGGCTTCCTCCCAGCGTGAGATGTCGTAATGAAATAACTTTGGTAGTGGTGCAGGGTTCTTCACGATGGATAGGTTCTTATTTAGCGTACTTAATTAGGTCCGATTAGTTACGTTATTTTTAGTGACATAGGCTTCCTCCCAGCGTGAGATGTCGTAATGAAATAACTTTGGTAGTGGTGCAGGGTTCTTCACGATGGATAGGTCTTATTTAGCGTACTTAATAAGGTTCGATTAGTTACGTTATTTTGAGTGACATAGGCTTCCTCCCAGCGTGAGATGTCGTAATGAAATGACTTTAGTAGTTGTGCAGGGTTCTTCACGATGGATAGGTCTTATTTAGCGTACTTAATAAGGTTCGATTAGTTACGTTATTTTGAGTGACATAGGCTTCCTCCCAACGTGAGATGTCGTAATGAAATGACTTTAGTAGTTGTGCAGGTTTCTTCACGATGGAAAGGTTCTTATTTAGCGTACTTCATTAGGTTCGATTAGTTACGTTAGTTTGAGTGACACAGGCTACCTCCCAGCATGAGATATCGTAATGAAAGGACCTTGGTAGTTGTGCAGGTTTCGTCACGATGGAAAGGTTCTTATTTAGCGTAATTAATTAGGTTCGATTAGTTTCGCTTGGTTTTTGATTCGATTTTATATTGATTCCACAACTGGTTGATGTTGGTATGGGTACTCGTGTCGTGTAGTTATAAGTAACGTCAACTTGGTTAACGATTTAAGACACTCATTAGGTGTAAGGACAATCATTTTAGATACTTAAAGTTAGCTTGAATTGTCATAAGTGCATTTGGTTAGTAAAAAGGCGGGGTAGTCTCATCACGGTTGTTCATCTACCCGAAATTTTAGAGGTCTGCGGGAAGGGTTCTTTAGGCGTTTTAAGGTTGAAAAGGTTTTAGGTAGGCCGGTTAGCAACCAGGTTAAAATGGTTCCCTATTTTTAGTAACTTTATACGTAATAAAAGTTGTTGCTTTAAGTGGATAGTAGCTGGAATCTGAAGATATAGTGTTTTTGCTTAGTGAAGGAGTTACTAATTAGTTAAATTTACAGCAAAAATTTAGTAGTTACCTAATGTTAAGTTTCTTTTTAATGTACTAAGTACCTTATTATATCTGAGTAAGTAGGTAATTATAATTTTGGGAACTTTTCAATATTTTGAATCTACGTTTCTGAAGCTCAAAAGTAAAACTAGTTTTAATACCTAGGTAAAATTAGTTTAAAAAAAAAAAACCTCGTTCCTTTTATTTACAATGAATGAGTAAGGTTAGGATTTGGTCTATGAGTAATACTAAATTAATATAGGGTAAAACGCAATAAACATTGTAGGTAGGGAAGCTAGTTTTCAAAATTACAGTAGGTTATTGTTTATCGGAAGTGAGAGAGTTTAAGTATTCCTTTTACTTTAAATTTATTTTATTTATTGCTCACATCTGAGTATCCTGTCTGAATTGGTGGATTGTTATAGCATGAGTGAAACAGAGATTGAGGAAGGACAAGGGTAGATGTGTGACTTGATAGTTGCTAAAATAAGAAAAAAAAGTGTAAAGAGTAGGACTTGTCGTTCTAGTAGGTACAGCGTTTCTTAACCTTGAGTCTCGACCTAAATTTAAATCACGGGCGATATGAGATGGGTCGCGAATATTATAATAACTAATTTAAAGATAACTTTCACTTGAATAAGGAAAATATGTTTTTTATAATATTTAACTTTATGGTCACGAAGCTTCAAATATATTTGTATTTTGGGTCGCCAGCTAAAAGGAATAAGAACCACTGTTATAGTATGAGGGGCTATAACAATTCAGAAATTCTGTGGATAACAAGGATGGTTTATTGGCACTCAACCCATAATACAGCACTCTTCAGATGATTTTCTTGCGCAAATGGTGATAGGTTAAGTCTAAATCGACATCAGCATTGAAGCTGGCGCCAGAGAGTCATTACTCTACACCCAATGGAAACGTTAGGGACAAACACACTACACAATCTCCGAAAGCCTAATGACTTTTGTATTGAGGGTTTGTTTTTCGGCTAGATTGATTTTTATTGGATGTCTATTGCCCCATTGAGGGTTGTGGGGTGCCAAAGGGTGCTCCACGACCCGGTTATAAAGGACAGCTAAGCTAACTCCGGTTTTGGAAGAGGTTGCATTGGCAGTTCCATTTCTGGTCGACAGGCAGGAGCAAGACTGGGGGTGGAAGGGCCGATGTAATGCTACTAGAGCTGACTGCTTCACAACCAGTTCCTCTATCTGAAACTACCTCATGGCCCAATGGATATTCATTATTAATGAGTCGAAGGTGGGAAAATGGTCCTTCGTGCTTTGGTCGTTATCCTTCGGTATAAATACACACTACATCACAATTTCACTTTTGGGGAAAGTGCTAATAAATAAAGAGGATAAGGTTATAAGCTCGTTTATCATTATTTGATCGGTTTCGCCTGGTTGGGATTTTCTCACTTACGGAAGCAATTGTAGGGCCTAGTATTAAGTTTTGACAATGTATTGGCACTGAAGCGCTTACTGACCGCGATGTGCCGTTCTAGTTCCACGACGGTAGTTAGTTGGTTTGCGGAAGTGGGGAGATTGTTCTTTCTTAACTTCAAGATATTTACCTAACTTTCTCCTTTTAATTAAAAGGTATTAGTAACGTCTTTGGTTCCTGTTGAAACTACTGGACTGTTATGAGGTGGGTGAAAGAAGTGATTGAGGGAGTGAATGAGGAAGGATGCAGGTGAATGTGCAAGTTTGTTTTAATGTGAAAAAAAAATCTAGTGTGAAGGGCTATAACAGTTCAGTAGTTCTGTGGATGACAAGGATGGTTTATTGGCAGTCAACCCATGATACAGCACTCACCAAATGATTTTCTTGCGCAAATGGTGATAGGTTAAGTCGAGATCGACATCAGCGTTGAGGCTGGTGCCAGGAAATCGTTACTCTACATGTAGGGCTTCAAAGCAAGTGCTAGGAAGCCGATGCTTACTTCGAGCACACTGCACCCACACCGAAAGGCTAATGGTTTTTGTATTAAGTGAACGTCTTTGGCTGGACTTTTGATTAATGGGTATGTTATGACCACAGGGACGATTTGCTGAGTGAAAAGCTAATCCGGTTTTGGAAGGGGTTACATTGGCAGTTCCATTTCTGGTCGACAGGCAGGGGCAAGACTGGGGTGGAAGGGCCGATGTAATGCTACTAGGGCTGACTGCTTCACAACCAGTTCCTCTATCTAGAACCTACCTGGAGATGTGATAAATATCCATAATTAGTAAGTTAGAAGTTATAAGACGACCTTCTTACTCTGATCATTATCTTTGGGTTTAAAGTACACACCACGTCACAAGCCTCACTCTTGGGGAAACTGCTAATAAATTTTGGGTGTTGATGTTTAGATCAATATATTTGTGAATATTGGTTTAAATGTTTTCTCCAGTTTAACGGATTCTCACTTGCGCAAACATTGGGAGGCGATGTGACGGTTCAGATTCTGAAAACCGTCTCATTCACAAATATATGTTTATATAATATTTTCAGGCCCGTAAAATGGTCTAAGAGGGAAAAACATTAATTATATGTATTAATGTATTCATATGTACCTTGGTAAGGACCGAAGCTATTACCTTATAATTCGTTGGGATATTTAATTGGTATTCTTATGTACCTTGGTAAGGACCCAAGCTATTACCTTAGGATTCGTTGGGTTATTTAAATTCACCTATATGTATTAATCGGATCTGAATTCAACAGTCCTTTTTTACATGCTGGTACAGCCAGTTTCATGTAAACGAACTCAGTTTTTGCCTATGTTCAGTATTGGGTGGATCTCGGCTGAGATGATGATGATGATGTTAAAATATTTTAATTGCTAAAATGTTCAAATAAGAACACGATGCACGGGTTGACCAACTTACCTGCGAGTCGGGTTAAGCAATACAGCACTTTATGCGAACGACATAAAGACCCTGGGGATTTAGAAATGAATTCTGTGCCAACAATACTGACTAGCGGGTAGACTGCGCGTGAGATACGGGGTTCTCAAGTTGTTTTCATGCCGATGGATCTAGGGCACAGTGTAGTGAATGATCAGTAGAGTATTTTCATACAAACGGCCGGAACGCGGAAAGTACCTATGAGCCACGAAATCTTAGCATCTTAGCATAGCTCGGCTAGCATAGTACGTTCGATCAGCACGGGACCGCACATTTATTACGTACGGAGGTAATTGATATGCTACAGATTGGTAGTGTAACCTTTTTATTGGTATTGTGGCTCGTTTCAATGTCGGCCTTAATTTGAATCGAGACATGTAAAAACATATCTAATGAAGTTATTTAGCAGAATGTGAATTTTTAACAATGAAACCTCGCGCATCCCAGCCGAAGAGGTGCAAATACTTCTCCGTAGCTAATTCGTAGGTGGCAAATATACGTAGCTATGAAACTGAATAAAACCGTTCAAAAGTACAATACGGTTTGTGGAGATAATCGAATTTGGTGCAGTCGATCGAAAGTTATGCGCGTGCAATAGATTCAGTGGAACATTTATATATATATCATATCGCTATTACAAATCTCAACTTCTAATCTTAATTAAGTGTTAAAAATTATGATGATGATAATTATGTGACATTATCAAAACATAACTGAAGAGTGGCGCTCTATCGCGAGGTTGTGTGCCGAGGTCGCGTAGGTGGGTAGAATTAAGGTCGCTGCCGAGACACCCTACTGATCATTATTATACTGTGATAAAGTGTGTTTCGGTGGGTATCGTCGAGGCAAGGGTATAAAAGGGACTGCGCAGAGTAGAAGGGACTTTTTCGCATTTTGACTACGGGTCTGGTAAGGTTCTCCTTGGGTTATTACTTTCTCATTCTTTTATTGTGGCTTTGCTGTGTTTTACCTTTATTATGTGTTGATTTATTTCTTGTGTTAATTAAATGGGGGGTTTTTCTGTGTGATTGCCTGGCTCTGGGTATCTATCGCCAAACATGGTTATAGTATACTCACTGTTGGGAGATTACATGGATATTTGGTAGCTAAGTTGGAGTTTAGCGGGGTCTGGGGGGGATTGCTGTGTGGGAGTGTTATATTAGTATATTGGAGAACTGATCTAGACTTCAGCTAAGTAAGAGCTGACCTCTGAGAAGGGATAAATGGGTCACCTAACGGTGCCAACTGACAGTTTAGCCCATCTCGGAGGCGTTTAAGGCTAGGGTACCACTCCTTGGAGAAGGGTGGGGGTCTGTATTATAACTCAAGAGTCGGACCCAAGTTCTCCCTGGGTGTTGAAGGGTTTGGAGCGCCATAACCGGTGTTTCAACCTCATCATCTACCTAGTCCGCTTATCTATTTATATATATATTACACTCTGGTATTCATCTATCCCAATCCCCTCAGATGGATGCCAGAAGCACACGGGTATAGGAAGTAGGTCTCGAGTCAACCCGCTCAACGTAGGCATTAGTTTAGGATAGGCCCTCTCTTATCAGTTGGAGAGGGGCCCCGCGGTAGTTGTAAATGTGGAATCCGGATTCCTAGCTTGCCAATTTCGTGTAGAATAGATGGATAGTTTAGCTGCTAGGATAGGTTTATCAGGGATAGGTATTATTACCATTAACTACCTTCTGTTCTTCATTAAACCATAATATGTTGGAGGGCTGTGATATGCCATCTGACTCTCTTAATAATATTACCATTAACTATCTTCTGTTCTGCATTATATTATAATGGGTTGGAGGGCTGAGATATGCCATCTGACTTACTTAATATTATTACCATTAACCAATTATTATCTGCTGTTCTTCATCATGCTAATTGATGTTGGGGGGCATTGCTATGCCGCCTGACTTATTTAATATTACTACCTAAACATGGCAGTTCTTCATTGTGCTATTTTGTGTTGTGGGAAAGGGCTACATTTGATGACATAACTACTAATGCCTGAGGCATTGACTGACTTTGACTATGACGCTCTAGACTTTCCGACGGATGAAAGATTTCAGGGTTTCCCTTTCATCCATATGTCCTATCTAGTAAACCCTAGTAGCTGCGATTTAGTGAGTCAAAATAAAACTCAACAAACTCACTATGAACATTTAATTGTTGAAAAGTAGAATCTCCTTTGAAGTCGGTGGTCGTCCCTGGTAAAGCAACCTTGGGTTATTTGGTCCTGTAGTGGCTAGTTATATCAACTAAATTTGATGGTAAAAGTTATACCAAATGCTTATTTTATAAACTGACAATGGAAGTCACTCTGACTAAAACTAAGGCTGAAGCAAGTTAGTGGTTTACCGGTACCAAGGGACCCGGTAGCTACTCATTAGTCATTATGATAAACCAGAGAAGTTTACAATTACCACTGAAGTTGGTTTGCTAATGCAGGAGTATTATGATCACAGGATTGACCCAGGGACAGCCTCTGGCTATAACTGACATTCCCTTTGATTGCCCTCTTCTATTATACAATGTTATAATGTTATATTCTAATTACCTGCAAGGAAAAAGTAGTATGCTCCATCAGAGTACATGCGGGGGAGGTTTGAGTCCCAGTTTGGAGTCGAAGACCACCTTTGAGAGCGGGGAGTGGGCTCTCAAACATAGCCGCAATATAAAATTCCTTGCCTACAAGTACATGACACAGACTATTGACCAATGACTTTATAAATCTGAAATTACCTCTTCCATTTAACTATCTTTACCTCTTCTTCAATACTACTTAAGTTACCTATAACCTGAATCAAAATATGGGCAACCATATATCTTCATTACCATTATAGATAGAATATTATTAAGTTAGAATACCATATTTCTGCCTAATATCTACTCCAAACACTTCTGATTTACTCTTCTAGGCTATAATCTATCTTAAGACTTACTTACCCACTCTAATACATAGATAAAACTCTATAACTGTCTTCTCTTATGCAATTCAATACCAACCATTTCCTCTAAATAAAATTAGCATAAAGTTACTAGCCGCTATATAATAAATATTTATAGGTAGTCCAATCTTTATTCTTCACTAAAAGTTCCAGGGTTACTTAGGCACGGACACAACGAAGGGTTCTCTTAGGTACTAGACGATCACATGGCCATATCACGTATCACGACCAATATAAGTAATCTTAGGTTTCTACGCCGTATAGATTTCAGTATTTAAATTCTTTATTTATTTGGTTCAGAGTTAGATACATAGTTTTAATAAGATAGATAGGTAATTTAGTTCAATATTTCAGCAATTCAATTCAGTTTAATTCAGTTTTCAGCCGTCAAAAGATGCAGGATAAGTTAGCTTTAGGTAGCGGGGGATTTTTAAATAGGGGGGGGGGGAGGTTCCGTTACAAGCCGTTGATGTTTATTGCTATGGATTGTTATGGACAGATGTCTAGCCACTGCACGCAAATTGGGCCTTTAAGGTGGTTATCTGGCGCTTGGGGCGATTGTACGTAACTTATTGAAGTTGACGCGTTGAAGCGTATTGACGCCGCGGCTCCCTCGCACTTGCCCAGTTTTTGTAACTTTTGACATAGCAGGCGATATTTCTGAAGCAAACTTTAAATAGGAATTTGTCAACAAATTATCTATTCTGAGAAAGATTGAGACTCGCCTTTGTCGCTCGGCGTGTTAAAAGATTTAGCGAGTGCAGTAACTTCTTGAACTATGAAAGGGGAAACAAATGGCCCGCCACATTTGTAGGTTCTTTATTATGTTCTAAGCCGGAGTCAGCCTCCGCGTAACCATAGACAAAAGCTTGAAAAACATTCCATTTATGTCATGTTAGTCCACTTTTGCAATGAAATTGTGAAGAAAACCGTGAAAAATCAACGATATTATGCTTACCCACGTGTTAGATGTAAGACATTTCAACACCCTACATGGGTAGGTAGGGTAGCATGTACGATTTTATTTTAATGTATCCTACCATCTGAATGTTACTGTACACGTACTACATGTATGCAATAAATAAATAAATAAAATTCAAATAATCTTTATTTCGACCAACATAGGATCATAGTGTTAGTCTAAGTATTATGTAATACTAATAGCTTAATTCTAGTGTTAGTGATGCTACACCTTAGTCAGGACATGAACCTTACCGCAATAATTCATGTACAGACAGTCGATCCTCGGCGCGAATATAATAAAAAAAAAATTGGAACCGAGGGGGTTTTTAAAATTATTCCAAATAATAAATTATGTTAGAACCAAATAGGTTAGCTTTGGTTAGCTTTATGGAATTCGTGAAAAAAAATCCGTGTTAGAAAAAAAATACGTCAAATGAAAAATTATTTGCTTTAATTGTATGGTAATATTTGCTAAAGCTCATCGTTCCCAGCCATTGACGTACAATAAAACAACTAGACTCCCAATCGCTTAACAAAAGTTCCTCAAAAAACGTCCGAGTGGCGTTGTGTGTACGTATACATCAATTTATACAGATAACATTAACAGCATTCATTCAAATTAACACCTTATTTCGTAGCAGTAATGTTTAACGTCAATTGAATACGATCGTTAGAAGTAGTGACATGACGTCACGCGCTGGAAACCGCCCAAAGAGTAAAGAATGCAGTGGAGTGGTCATGCGAAGCGGAAGCTAGACTGTCTGTCTCTTTTTTCTTGTGAGTTTGATTACGGTGCGAAAGAGACATATACGAATACGGGGCGAGAAGTGACGTTGTAATCAACGCGCGGTCGAAACACAACTGAACCAAAACTCTGCACAATAGACGCGTGTGCAGACTTTTGCTTCGGACAATTTTTGAGCGTGATTGGGAGTCTAGTTGTTTTATTGTACGTCAATGTTCCCAGCGTAATTACGCGTGAATGGCGTGTAAATAGTTTTTAAAGAGAGCTGACCCTTAACTGCGCCGCACCTCCGAGAAAAGACGGACAAGTGCACAAATCAATCATCCGTTTTTTTCGTGCCACATCGGACCATGAAGAATGGGACTTCCAGACAGTAAAATTCCTTGTACCTAGTGCACAAGCGCCGTATAGGTGACAGAGTAAATATTTGAAAGATACTTTAATAAAAATAGATTACGCCATTTTAACGTAGGAAATGTCAAATTTCTTCCAAATTACGAGCATTACGTTTTCCGTTGAAGCGTGACAGCAAATGGGGCGAAACAAATGATTCTGCCGAAGGAAGCCATCTTGCAACTTTATCTTTACAATCACCTTAATGATAATAGGTTCCTAGCACTTCACGAATAGGGTTGAAAATAGTTTGTTTTTTGGTTTGGGGCGTGTATTTGTACCTTAGGTGCGCGGGAGCATGCAACTTTGCATTGTTGTTGCAGTTATTTGAGACGGCATGATTGTTCTTGGGAAGTATGGTTTACTAGCTTTTGTGCACAATGGTGGTATGGAACCAGTTCAAAAATATATTTTTAAAGGGTACCTACGTTTTTAATTAGGGCTTAAGTGGAATGTGGTCATTGAATTTATCCATGAAAATATGTATCGTCAGCTGGTTTTTTACAAGCTTTTATTTAACGTGCAATAAAACGTACCAATGCTCGACACCTCAACGCCCAGTAGATGACACTCATCTGTCACCTCTCTTACTATGAGTTTAATATTTGGTAGCATAGCATACGGTTGTGGTGCTCTGAGGATGAGCTCTGGTTGAGTTCGAAACGCGTCAGTGTAGTTTGGTGATGGTGATGGTTGGGTTTGTGTGATTTGTGTGTGTTCGTACAGTGTGGAGGTGGAGGAACTGCGTGAACACACATTTCTTGCATAAACGTAACTATCGTAAGGTCGCGGGTGAGCAAATGTAATTGTTTCAGTTCACTGATAATAAAGCTATGATAATCTGCCGCTTTGCATGGTGGGGATGGCCATACGGAAGAATTTTTATAGGGGGTGTTAATTCCAAAGACTTACGACACGATACGACATGGTTGTGCTAGAACCCACCGCAGGTGGGTTACCTTAATTATCGTAATCTGACGCGCTCGAGTATTTAAAAGTATGTATGTATGTATGTATGTAAACTCTTTATTGTACAAAAATAAGGAAAAAAAGAAATACATTATTGACAACCGTTGAAATGTATGTACAAAGGCGAACTTATCCCATTAAGGGATCTCTACCAGTCAACCCTTGAGTGGATGAAAGGAGCATTTAGTAAGGGACTGACAAAGATAAGTCAAAATAATACAGTCGGACAAAGCAAAGGCTACAATACAACTTTTACTAAGTATTATTAAGTTTATTAAGTATTATTATTATTAAGTTTTTTTTTTACTAAGTATTCTCACGGGGTGCCCCAGGCAAACCCTCCCATATGAAGTGCTCATATTCGAGGTACTCTAGAGGGTAAAAAGGTATTCCCCCATTACCATAATCTGCCGCGCTCGAGTAACTCCCCAAATCCCCTCTTGGGCTCCCCTACTATAGGAGTTCTTACTGAAGTGCACACACCAGAAGCGCGCGCTTGCATGTGTACGCTTCAATAAGAACTCCTAATTCTCAAAACGCGCGTTTGGAAGCGCCCAATGTGTACCCGCTCCCACAGCTTATTTAATAGGCTCTATAAGTGAACGAATAGGTAATATCCTGTATCCAATCCTGTATTGCCTTATTTTTCCAGAGCGACTGGCATTTGTTTTTCTTGTGTCCATTTATTTCGTTAGCGACAAATCAAGTCTGTGCTTAGATGGAAAAGGAGATAGAATAATCAGTAATGTGGAACAAAAAATACGAGTTATATACTTGGTCATCGAATGAATAAGAGTTATGTGTATTTTTTCGACTCGGCTGCATGGGCAGCGTTCGGGAAGCTCCGGAGTATCTTGTCATCCAATACAGGGTTATTTGTAATTCACTGACATCCTCTTAACCCTGAATTCCTATCACTCAAACAAATGTTTTTTGTTTTACGACTTTTTAAAATGAAGCACTTTTTTTCCCATACAAATACACAGAGTATCGTAAAAATAAGAGGTAATCTCAAATTTTTAAAACGTTATTACACCAAAAATATTAAGTTTTGACAAAAGCCGTAAAACAAAAAAACATTTGTTTAAGTGGTAGGAGTTTAAGGTTAAAAGGATGCTAGTGAATTACAAATAACTCTGTATATCGCAGTGTCTCAAGTCAAAAGTCTTTGACCAGTGTGTGTTGCCAGTGATGACTTAAGTATGGCACTGAGACGTGGCCGCTAACGATAAGCCTCATAAGAAAGCTTAAGGTCGCCCAGAGGGCGATGGAGAGGGCTATGCTCGGAGTTTCTTTGCGGGATCAAATTCAAGGGAAATTCAACTAGACTGGTTGACACCTGTTGTCATTAAAATTGTTTATCTACAAGTGTCAACCAGTCTATTCAGTTAAGTATATTGTTTTTGTAAATGATAAAATCCGCGCAAGAACTAAAGTCACTAACATAGCTCGAAGAATCGCCAGACTCAAGTGACTGTGGGCAGGGCACATCGCTCGTAGAACTGATGGCCAACCGGGCCAAAAGTTTCTCAAAAGACTGGAAAACGCAGTGTAGGTGGCCCTCCAACAAGATGGAGCAATGACCTGGTCAAGGTTGCGGGACCTCGTTGGATGCGGATAGCGCAGGACGTCTTTTGGCTGATACAATATGTGGTAGCCTAGTAGAAAACCACTATGGCCTCTCAAGCAGAGGGTCGTGGGTTCGAGACGCAGCTCGTGCCTCTAATATTGTCGAAATTTATATGCAAAATTACACTGAAATTTACTATGTATGAGTTTTACGTTGAAGACAAAAATCGTAAACAAAATTTGCGTAACTCCGAAGAAATGCAGTATAAGGTAAACGTCCCTGTGCTCGACACTGACCCAATACATGGCACCTTCAATCTTATGGCATAGTAAGAGAGGTGACAGATGGGTGTCATCTACTAGGCGTTGTGGTGTCGAGCATTATTGGTACGTTTACCTTATGTATGAATTTCCCAATCTCCATTGAGAAGAGACTTGTGCCCTGCAGTGGGACGTATATAAGATTGAATAATGATATAATGATTGAATATTGAATATGATTGAATAATGGTTCCTTTTTTGCCATTTCTACTACGGTACCCAAAAAATACGTATAAAATCAAGCAACGCTAACTCAAGAACGGCCCAACAGACAAAAGAGCATCATTCGCGCCCCATAAAACTTGTAAGAGAATTATTGAGAATGACACAACATTTTAAAACGCCTTCAAATCGCATTGTGTCCAGAATTAGTTGATCTGGCGGTAGTTGCACAAAGGCTGCTAAGATCATAAATCGTAATGAAGTACCAGTTAAGGTTCTGCGGCATCTCAAATAGGGATGGACCCTGAATATATCGATAGATTGAAAACATCGATAATATTCAGATATGATTCATACAAGTATACACCGTGAAATTTTAGCGGTTGTTTTCCCGAAACGAGGTGATTTAGTATCGATTGTACAATCGATTTATAATTACTATTTTGACTAGAGTCAAAAATCCAATTGTGAAAAACGAAAGTCGAAAATGACCGCAAACCAATAGTGACTCTTCGTTGGTACAAGTAGCGTACGATCGTACGTTAGGTTAGGTACCAACGAAGCGTTACTATTGGTTTGCGGTTATTTTCGACCTTCGTTTTTCACAATTGAAATGAAATGAAAAAATTTATTTCGCACACACAAAAATAAAAAATAAATAAATAAAAAACAAGTATTAAGACAATACAATTTTAAAATATAAAATAAAAATAAAAATAATAATTGGATTTTTGACTCTAGTCAAAATAGTGATTATAAATCGATTGTACAATCGATACTAAATCACCTCGTTTCGGGAAAACAACCACTAAAATTTCACGGTGTATGAGGAGAAGCTGATTATGTGGCTCGTTTTAGAAAGCAACTTCACGTGGTTCAACGCCTTAGTTTTGATATAAACATGGTGAACATGGGCAGTTCAAAAAAGCACTGTGACGTTGATAAGAATTTCTTGAACGATACAAAATCAATGAGAAGGAAAGGTTGAATAGAACTGACATAAAATTGAGACCACTACAGCAGTGGCGAAGGGTACTAACAACCTGTTTCCCCCGGGTTGACCAAATTTTCGAAGTTACCAAAAGCTTCTCTTCCATTACTGCACTTTCAAGAAGAGGGTAAGTGGGTTATCGTTTTTTCTCAAACATGCTATGAAATAATGACGTTATGTTCCTTATAATACGCCACGAACTGTCACAATGCAGGTGCGGCTAGACGAGAGGTCAATAATGGAATTTCATACAACATTGCTGGCCTTGGCCAGCAAAGTGATCGTCTATTGTTTCATACTATGACGTTTATAGGTCTATGGCATCATAGCATTTAGCCATTAAAAAAAAACTATAAGCAATATTTTGCGTTTTGGTTCATTAAGACATTCTGCCACTACGTTTATTTAAGGTAAGGTAAGATGATGATGATGTTGGTGATGATGATGGTGATGTTGATGGTGTCGATGATGGGTGATGGCGATGATGATGATGATGGTGATGATGATGGTGATGATGATGATGATGGTGATGATAAGATGATGATGGGTGATGGTGATGATGATGATGATGGTGATGATGATGGTGATGATGATGATGGTGATGATAAGATGATGATGGTGGTGATGGTGATGGTGATGATGATGGTGACGACGACGACGACGATGACGATGATGATGATGATGATGATGCATGTTTGAGAAAAACTCTATACAAGCCTTGGCCACGAACAGGGATTGCCGGCCTCGTATCTCTAGATGGCCTCGTTAACACTCGGCCATCTATAACTACTCGGCCGGCAATCCCCTATTTCGCGGCCGCTGCAGTAATGTACTATTTTGCTCCGGCTTTACTTTACTTGTTGCCTTAATAATAATAATAATGTTTTAGTAATGTAAGCTTTTTGAAACTTGTGTCTGTGTAAGTGTTATTTTATTTTATTTTATTTTATAATTGAAATGTGTATGTGTATGTGTATGAGTCTTTGTACTTGAAATAAATGATTATTTTTTTAATTTTTTTAATTTTTTTTCTTGCAAAAAATTTCACGCCCCGCCACTGCTACAGAATAAACATATCAGTGGTCTGGAACACAATCGTCAACATAACAGCCAAAAGACGTATACTGCTGCCACTGCTGGACAAAGCTTAGCTTTCACCCAAAGACTGCCACAATGACCGGCCCTACATTGCCTGCTTCCAAATGGTTTTTCCGACCACCACCAGATCTTCGGTCCATCTCATTGTTGGCCTTCCTACTCAACGAAATAAACGTACAAAATAATTTAATAATCATTATAATAATAACTAGTGTAGAAAAAATAAAAGGAATCTATCTACAAACTGTACACTATTTATTTCAACCAAAAAAAAAAATTAACCAATTTGAACCATAAAAAATTAACTAATTAACCAAAAAAATTTAAAGGAATAATGCCGAAACAAATGAACGACGGGCTTTGCGTCTTTTGAAATTTTGAAAAGATACGAAAAAGAAATATGTACACATAAAACCTAACTAAAAACTGTTGGAGAAGGGCCCCACTCGTCAACTTACAAAATGTATATAAAAAAAGCAGAAAATAATTTTAAACACAAATTTTTAAGAAGTAATGCCGAATAAAATGAAATAAAATTTTTGATGCTTCTTCTGATGGCTTTTTGATGAATCTTCCAACGAGAAAGAAGTGAGTAGGTTTGGGGTGAAGGTGGAACTGTAAAAGAAATAAAAACTGGTAGGAAATAGGCACAGTACGGGGAAGAGAAGCGGTGGATATGGAAAAAGATAAAAAAAATACATGCCCGCTAAAAACGGTTCCAACCAATTATTTACTCACAAAATAAAGTAATATTTTTTGTCTTAGATGAATCGAAATATCTCATGACAGCCAAAACATCTATCCGGTCGTGCAAAACTCGAAACCCTTTCAAAAGAACTTGTCTATTGACACTGACAAGGCGGCCAGGAATATTTCAATTTCGCGTGTCAAAAAGGTTCGTTACCGGCAGCGTAACGCTGCACTAGCTAGCTGTTGCCTAAAAATCTCGTGTCACGGTGTTTGTTATCGAACTCCTCCGAGACGGCTTGACCGATTTTTATGAATTTTTTCTCTACATTCGGTAGGTCTGAGAATAGGTCGAAGGCTATTTTGTACCTTCGCAGACGGAGTCGCAGGCAACAGCTAGTTTTTTTATATTTTTTTTATGTGGCAGGTATTTTCTTACAACCTATTTTCCACCCCATTCGCCGAGATGGGTCTCTTTCAATGCCAATCGCACCTGTTAAAAACCATTGTGCAAAATCACCCCACAATACAATAGATCCAAGCCCCTGCCATGAGTCATGCCCTTGAGGTACAAGGATTCAAATAAAATAAATGTTTTTTTTTTCATACTTAAATTAGCCGTGAGCGCCGGCGCCTGCGGCGTCGTACAATGAGTTTTTTGTGCTGGCAACTGTAATATTATGGGCATGTCAAGCTTGGCATTTAGTCTATGAGATATGAAGACCATTGCCGTGCGTGCTTGGTTTAAAAAAAAAACAAAGACGGTTACAGGGGGCTTTGAAGAACACGATTTCTGATGTCTATTTTTCAGGGTTCAAGTTATACTAGTTTAACGACCGCTTTAGCCTAGTTGGTAGTGACCCTGCCTACGAAGCAAGAGAGGTTTGTGTGATGAGCACGAATATTTGTTCCTGAGTTATGGATGTTTTCTATGTATTTAAGTATTTATTTATCTATAGAAGTATGTTTATCGTCGTCTAGTACCCATAGTACAAGCTTTGCTTAGTTTGGGACTAGGTCGATTTGTGTAAGATTGTCCCCTAATATTTATTATTATTATTATTATTTATTAAGTATAACCTGGTTTAACATATAGGATACTTTTTATCCCGGAAAATTGCATAGCGCGGGATTGCGATAAACGGATACTTTGCAGACGGAGTCGCGGGCAGCAGCTAGTAAGAAATAAATACATGTCACTGCGTTAAGCAATAAAAGTCACATAAAATATCACTTTTAGCATAAGATATTTTCGAAGAAAAAACCATCATCGCTTTATTAAGTGACATGGATTTTTTCTCTTTTTTTTCAAAAACGTGGTTTTTCGCCCGGTACCAGATATGGAACAACTTAAGTATATAACTAACGCGTTAAAACGCGTTTTTTACATAAAACTGACCCGTGATTGACCACTATCTCACCTGATGAAAAGTGTAGATGAGGCCAAAGGTGTACCTCACCGGTTCAGTAACAGCCTATTCACTCTAGCCTTGAAGAGACCTAGGTTGTATTTATCTGGAAATACAGACGACGCGTTTATGAATATGGAAGTAATTTTAGTCGAGATTACATATGATAATTAATTTTAGTATACTTACTTCTACGTCCCTACTGTCATTAATTTGCTAAATCGCAGAATATAAATATGTAGTTGAATGTAGAACGCCACTGGATGGTTCATTTGTCTAATGCATATCGTCTAGTCCTCAGAAGATATCTATTAATAGTTAGATAGTTTCACAGTATTCACCCTTCTCTCAACCATAACCAAACCATTTTCTCATCAAAAGGTTATTAAAAAACGCTAAAGCCCTTTTTTAATACTTAAAAAAACTTTAATCTGAAGATACTCAATCAATTAACACATTTATAAACGAAATAAAAACATAACCTCAAAAGCGGTTCCCTCCAAAACTTTTTTTTGTTCCCACGCAGCAAGGCAGAGGCACAGGCGTCACGCATTCAGTCTCTAATAGCTAAATAAAGTAAAATGGCGCCCAAGGCTTGCACTACACTAAATAGACAATTAAACTCACACAGTAGAATATCTGCTTTGTGACTCTAATATAATTGAGAAAAAAAAAGAATTTTAAAGGTGCTGGAAGTAGAGGCTAAAGGTAAATTTCATGTCTCTAATCTTAGCGAATATCTTGATAAAAAGTAGCCTATGTAGTATTCCAGAGGACTAGCTATCTACACACCAAATTGCATCCAAATCCATCAAGCTATTTTACCGTGAAGGAATTATAAATACACACACACACGTAGGTACACGCTAGAATGCATCTTTTCATGAGCGTCGTGTTTATCAACTGTTGTAGATAAAAAAATTTGATTGCCTGCGCACCCGCCAAAATTTGGAACTAACGACGATACGTACTAATTCCTAATCATCGGGAACACACTAGCGCCACTTTCACCCGCAAAGATAATTTTGTAGAATAATTATTATGCGTTTGTTTTTTTTAAAACTGGTTTCTATGATTGATGATCGGACAAAGGCTTTCTGTTTCATTTCAAGGTTACTCAGTGTGGAATAGAAATTCACGAAAGACATATTTTTTTAATAAGTGTTTTTACTGAATAAATTTGTTCGGTCTATATTGATACTAGATTTTACTCGGAGCTTGGCTTGCGTTCACCATTATCTAGATCTGATAGTCGGATTTTTATTACTCATTTCTCAAATTTAGGTATTAGTCGTAAATATTTTTTTTGAGTCCATTTCGGACATTTTGCGCTCTCGGAAATCATTAGTCTATCACGAAAACCCGCCATACTCTATCATCATCCCAGCCTATATACGTCCCACTGCAGGGCACAGGCCTCCTCTCAGAATGAGAGAGCATGGGCCGAGTTCTCACGTGGGCCCGGCGCGGATCGGGAACTACACACACACGTTTTTTCACGATTTTTTCCTTCACTGTAATCACTGTAAAGCTAATAAATTTCAAATGTGATTTCGCACATAAATTCCGAAAAACTCAGAGGTGCGAGCCCGTCGTGCACCCACGAACATCTGCTTGATATGTCATAGGTCAAACCACTATGCTACGAGTTCAATACCGTGGCTCTGCAAATACCCTGCTCGTATTATAACTGCGAAAGATCGCGAGTGAGTGTATGTTATGTCTATCTCTTTTACGCTAAAACTTCGTATGTAGATGAGTCAATATCAAAAAAGTTGTACATAGTTAAAGGCTTAATGAAAACAAAATCACGATCGCTTCCTCTGTATAACGAAAGTTAGTCATACAAATTATATGGGTAACTTGCGTTACACAAAGGAATCAATTAAGCTTTGTTTTAATTAAATCACTTAATTATAATATTCCTGCTTTCGATTATCTGTCTTTTTGTCCCGATAATATTTTTTTTTAACAAGAAAATCAGATCCGCAGCGCAGGCTTTGTCAAGCAAACATATTGTTATCCGCAACAAGCTTCGTCATAACAACAGATTGGAATCCGCAACAGGCTTCGTCAGCTAAACAAAAATATAAAATCCGCTACAAGCTTCGACATGTAAACCTAAACTACTTAATTGTGTAATTTTTTTTTGATATTAACTCAGATAGTTGGTTCTCGAAAATAACACAAAGTCTACTTTTTATCCCTATTTTTCCATGGGATTCACATGAAATAAATTTTTACTTTTATGCTCGTAAAGTTGTTCTTTACGTTGAGAGAATGCTGCATAAAATGGGTTAAGGCTCCAGTGCTTAAAGTAAAAATCTTCGTCTAATCTAAAACCAAGGCAATCAGTCTCAAACAGCCACAAACAGTAGAAATGAAAAAAAATTTTTTTTTTATTTACTTAATTAGTGTTTTATATTACAAAAATAATTTCATAAAACTAGGCATATCTAGTACATTATTATAGAAATTTATAATGCATGAAAAATAAGAGCTTTTAAATTATATTTTCAATTTCAATTTTGCTGTTTAATTTCCTTGTAATATTATGATTATGTCTAATCTAATTAAAAAAATTAATAGAAAAAGATACTTCATACTTAACTTGTAAAAGTTGGCTTAGTAGCGCCATCTCTTGGTCCAGGTGAGCGATTAGCTCCGAAGGAGTGTTAAGTCTCTCGGTAGAGGGCATAACATAGATGCGCGCTTTATCACTGCATAATGTGATTATAACAGACTGAAGTGTACGATGTATGGGAAAAATTCGTCGCTAACTTCTAGACCAGTGATGGTGTAGGGTTAAGCACGCAGCACGGAACGCTGAGGACCTGGGTTCGATTCCCAGCATTGGTCTTTTTTCTGGGGATTTTTCTGTGCATCTATATTTCAGTTTGTATTTAGTTTGAAATATATGGTTTCACGGGATGACCGTAAAAGTAATAAAAAAATGAAGTTGAAAAAAATAAATAGAAAAAGATACTTCATACTTAACTTGTAATCTAATTAAGTTTAAGCATGCTGAGCCGCAGTTAATCACTAGTTAGTTATACTACCTTAACAACGACTTCGAAAAAACCTAAAACTAGTATATATACCGGTTAGCGATCGTATATGGGGGCGTACGCCGGCGCCTAATATGGCGACGATAACAAGCGCCTTACCGGGCAACAATGGTGACTAAAAACGGTGGGAACAGAGGGCAAAAAGTGGGGAGGGTACGGGCAGGTTGGTCAGACTACCGTTGCAATAACTAGCAGATTATATAATGGTGGGAAAATGCTGAATAATTAATAATTATACAAGGTGAGTAATATAACTCTGCGTATTTTACAGGATTTACAATTCGCTGGTTTCAAATTTTTATTTGAAACACCTTTTGGGCCACAATTATAAATCAAGTTTTTTTGGCGTGACAACGTCTAATAAATAGATGAACGCCGGCTGCATACATGAAAAAGGATGACTCAATGTAACGTTACATGTACTTACAGAGCGGCGAAGGCCAGTATGTACAAGAGAGCAGCGAACGCCAGCGTGTATTTAATGGGGGGAGGGGGTGCGGGGGGGGGGGGGGTTGAGGTGGTGTGGGGGGAGAGGGGAGAGCGTTTTAAAGGCGGGATGAAAATTTCATTGATTTTGCCGTAGGATGCACCGTTTTCAAGATATTTGTCAAAACACCTGTTCTCGTTCGATGAGCGAGGTTAAGCAACGTCGGGCGCGGTCAGTACTTGGATGGGTGACCGCCTGGTTTCATTTTTGTCTTTTGAATGTTTTGTTATGACGTTGCACGTTAAACTATCGTCCGTAAACCGACTTTACAGAAAACCGGTTTTTTGTAACAGCACAGAACTATTAACTATGATTTTTCATATTTGGATTCCCATTCCGCGTTTTAATGTTCGGCTTTCTACTCATAGGTCATAACATAATTGTCTTCTGTTATCGGGATTTCGCACTTTCGGTCATTTGAAAATAGATATTTCAGAGTATTTCATTTCATTTTTAGAGTAGGTATTGTGATTTATTTTATTGGTATTATAATACCGACAAATATCGGGACGTAAGTAAATAATCGCTTTTATCGCGACTTGAAGCAACAGCTCGTGGCAATTGAACCGTCAAACGTCAATGTTCATGAGTGATTGATCAAACAAAACATCGACTCAATTACCCCATAACCAGCCAGCGGAATTATAAGAGAACAAGAGTCACAATAAAATATTCTGTAGACAATGGGACCATAGTCAGAAGACAAACTTTTTATTAAAGACCTGTCATCGCGTATGGTTCTGACAGGTGACACTTACGTCGTCAGCCTAGAGGTTTGACCTATGGCCTCTCAAGCAGAGGGTCGTGGGTTCAAGCCCGGGCTTACACCTCTTGAGTTTTTCGGCATTTACGTCCGAAATTTGTAATTTACCACGAGCTTCACGGTAATGGTAAACATCGTGACTATAGCTACGTATTTATTGATTATTTATTTATTTATTTAGTGCAACCATGGTGTTTGTACAGGTGTTTGTACGTAACCTGCGAAGAAATTGAATGGTTTGTGTGCAGTTCCAATCCGCACTGGGCCCGCGTGCCCACGGCCTAAGCCCTCTCAATCTGAGAGGAGGCCTGTGTGTGTGTGTCCTGCAGTAGGACGTATAGGTGTAGGCTGGGATGATGGTGATGACTTAAAAGCTCACGTGATCCACACCACCGGAAGAGACTAGTGCTTTAAAAACCGGTTGTCTGTAAAGTCGGCTTACGGACGATAGTTTAACGTGACAACGTCATAACAAAACATTGATGAAATGATTGCATACTTTTGCCGATTGCGCCTTTCGCTCGCTCGTGCCGCGCTCTCGCTCCGATCTGTCATCGGCTCGAGCGTAACGGGACGCGTAACGGGACAATGCGTTAGCTCGTTACACTGAGTCATCCTTTTTCGTGCGTGCAGCCGGCGTTCAGCGATTTATTAGACGTTGTCACGTCAAAAAGTTGTTTTTAAAGATTAATATTATCAATTTATCAATATGCCCTTTAATGATGACTGTCCAATTTCATACGAAATTGATTCAACGAGTGCGTGTCTATCAATAAATGGAGTCATTCATACTTTGACATTTACATGCATTTTATTTTACAAAGTTACATTTACCAACGAGGCAGCGCTAGTATGCTACAAGTTAAACTCGATTAGTATATAGGACGGTGTTAGTTTTGTTCTTTTCCGCTGGTCTAATTAAGTTTGTCGTGTAGTAGAGCTTGACGTTTGGTAATGGTAAAACAATGACAGATCTCAGATCAAATAAAAAGTAAAGATAGAGCGCGCTGAACAGCCGAGTGAGGCTGGTTTAATAAACATGTGTGCATAGGCCGGTGTTGCCATAATAATTCTTACTACCCCGATACTACGTTGCGTGTCACGTTGATACCGTTACTACAATAAAAAACGTTGATAAACTTTTACAAGAAACAAATAACTTTACGTTGCATGTCACGTTCTCACGTTTTAAGCCGTGCTAATAAAGAATAGAATTTAAAATGAAAAAAGAAAAGGTTTATTACATAGGCGGCATTTACCCAATAATAGGGTAACTACAACATTATAATGGCAGCACTAGTATTGACGTTTTGGTTTCTAAGCAAAATTTGGTATAGTTTGGTTTCAAGTGTGTGCGTGCCACTGTGTAAGCACACGGATTGGTGTAGTTTGACCGGCCTCACTTCGTTGTTCGCAGCGCTATATCTTTACTTTTTATTTGATCTGAGTGACAGATCAATAAAAGGTGAGCGTGAGTAGTTTCACGATTGTATTTATTAATCAACTTTTTTTATACTTTATAAAAAAATAATTGAATGGAAACTTTTTTGACAAAATCAGAAATTATTTTTACCTAAAGAAAAAAAACAGCATGGTATTTTGGTCTTCTCCGAATCGCTTTAAGTGGCCTGTTTAATCTGGATTGCATATTAAGTTACGACTGAATAAATTTGCTCATATCTTCGTGTAGGAAACGATTCAGTGCCTTTTAACATGAAAATAAGTTTCAATTAAAAATGTAATAACTCTTGGGAGTAGATTCTTCTGAAATACTTACCGTTATTATGTATTTTTTTTATTTAATACCCTTGAACAAGCAAATCGGAAATTTCTCTAAGAATTTCGATAAAATTTGCTTTTGGAAGATTTTCGGAGCAAGCGATCGCTGGGTTGATATTAGCTTTGAAAAAAAACCGCGTGATTTCGAGTTTTAGTCCTACCGAAACTCGTTAGCCTAGGCTCTAATACCTATTTCTAAACGAGGTATTCTAAGGTCGCTGGTGAGCAAAGTAATTGTTCCAGTTCGAGGTATTCTAGTTTATTTATTTTAAATTTATTTAATGAACTGAATCAATTAACCCAAACTCAAACTCAAACTCTTTTTTGCATTTAAATGTTGTGGGTAAAGATCTTAAAAATAATGTACAGCTTCAACATTTACCCTGTAAGGGCACATCAATATGTATACATAATGGCGGTAGTATTACTTTGCTCATCAAAGCAAAAAAAAGGGTGAGCGAGCAAAGTAATTGCTTCAGTTTATTAATATGGACCTCCGCAAAGTAACGCCTGATTCAATAAATTATTTATTTATTTATACAGTGTCTCTATGTGCGAGTGTGTTAATGATCCTGTTATGTTAAATGCACAGAAATAATAATAAAGAGGATAGAAGTGCCTTAGACGCGTGACCTTGGCGCCGCGCTTGTGACTCGTAGGTCACAAGCGCGCGACTTGTGGCTCAGTGCTATTTGAAACGTGGGCATAGAGTAAGATAAATATACCAAAAGGAATTGAGAGCGTACTCAACCCAATTATCTGTCACCCCATTTGATATGCCGCCATATTTTTTTTTTTAAATACTACTTAGCTGCCCTCTGTAAATTGGTGTCTTGTGGATGTCATATACATACGTATGTATATGTATAACCATATATGTCTATACTACTTGTATATTCTAAGTAGTAATTGAAAAAAAAAACAAGTATTACATACAAGCTTTATTATTTTTATGTTTCACATAATACAAATAAGAATCTTGTTTAATTTTATCATCAGTACCATCGTTATTAGTAATCACTACCACTATGTTTGTAACCTAATGTACAACACCATATCGAATGTCGCGATAAACACAAATTAAAACAGAAATAGCGTCCAAATCGCAAACACAATAAACAATAATTCAGAAGCGTCTTTTCACTACGTAAAATCCCGCAACACATTTAGGAAACTTTCAAGACGAGAGCGTTTTTCTTAAGTCAAGCAACCATTTCTACGACGTACACCGTAAATGACACTTTGTCTTCTGTGTTGCTAACAAAACCTTGAGAAATTTTCAAAAAAATTAGTACATGTTTTTGAGAATAAATTAAAATAAACACTTTAATTAGTTGCGTTTGATGAATGTAAATTATAAAATGCATATTAAGATAGAAATTCATGAAAAAAAACTAACAGTGTGTATTTAAAACTAGATACTAGCACACTAGTGCCATCTATCGCATTACTGCGACAAAACTTCGAGACCAAGAAGAGCTGGGGACTACGTGATCTCAAGAGATGGCGCTGTAATTAAGTTTCAAATCTGTCAAAATGTAATGTTCTAACTTGTCTACCCCTGAACGTGGGTACACAAGTGCTTTAAAATGGTGTTTTGCAGCATTAGCAATTGCGGAAACTCGTCCACAATGTGTAATTACACTAATAAGGGGATTACATTTCATTGGTATGTATTAATTTAATGTAATAATGCGGTTTATATCAAAATACAACTTGAGAAAAGATTTCATTATGAAATATTGGTTTACACGTTATTAACACGAAACTTCATATACCATTGCTACTCATGCCCATAAAAACGCAGATCGTTTTGAATTATACGCAGCAATGTAAAGTAATTTTTGATAACCCTTCCGTCTTGCACAAAAGTTCGTGGTACGGACAAAAAAACAGGTTACGACTAGTACAGACATAATGCCGACGCGGCCAATAAATGGCGCCGCTGTGTAAATGTGGGTATGACTTACGTTGAGTGTTATTCAACGCTATCTCTAAGGTGTAAGGTTCATAATTGTTTGTAAGCAAAAATATTAGTAATTGTGTGCGTGATTGCGTAGTACGGTTCCGGTCTTTTGCATGTGTGCATTAACACAGTAAGTAGAGGGGATGAAGCAGCGACACGAGTTCCGGAAGAAAATAGGAACTAAGGCATTTCTATCCTCTTTATTATTATTTCTGTGGTTAAATGAATGGAAGGGTTTGGATGAAATTGGCTATAAGTACACTGACGAGCAAAAATAAAGGGTCGGTTACAAAAATGACGATAACTACAAAACCCGCTGTGATAGCTTCTTCGAGTAAAATGAGTTTAGTAAAGAGTTTTATTCTCAATTAAACTTTATCTTCTTAGGAATAAAACTCTTTACTAAACTCATTTTACCTACTCGAAGAAACTATCACAGCTGGTTTTGTAGTTATCGTATTTTCTGTAACCGACCCTTTATTTTTGCTCGTCAGTATAGATGGCTTGATCTTGAAACTTGTTATAAATAATAATAATAATAAATAAATCGTTTATTGGGTAAAACAAAAATTTTTTACAATGGTATGATGGTGTTTGAGACCACCTAGTAGGTATTAACATACCTGTATCAGGAGGCCTCGCTCTTCTATTTATAAGAAATAAAATCGGATCAAAGTCGGAGACATATTCACACTCTGCCACCTCAACACTGCAATTATTGTCAAAAATTAATAAGATTAATAGAAGCCGTACTTTGTCAAGGTGTCAGAGCGCAAAGACATCACCGACCCCGACCGATCGTGCCAGTTATGTTATCTTAGCATAGATTCATAAACGATTATTATAAAACAATTAACAAAAATTATCAGTAACTATACCTAAATTTATACTAAACCACAGGTATTAAATTTAGATGTTTACATGTGTGCGTTTGTGTGTGTGTGTGTGTGTGTGTGTGTGTGTGTGTGTGTGTGTGTGTGTGTGTGTGTGTGTGTGTGTGTGTGTGTGTGTGTATGTGTGTATGTGTGTGTGTGAGAGTATTAGTAGTATATTTATGCAACAAATATATCGCATATTATGAAAATTTAATTCATTTACAGAGATATTTATAGAATTAAATATAAGTATAAATATATGTATAACGTCTGTGTACTTGCTTGACTGAAAAATGAAGCAAATTACATTTATATTAAAATGAAATTAGCTTCATCTCACAATCAAACGATTACCAGTGCTTAAAACTATTTCAATAAGTCTTCCGTGTCATAGTAACTAAGTCCTGTTAACCACTTTATTAAGATTTCCTTACATTTATAGGATGTAAGAGAAAATATGTCTATTTCTTTGTTGATTTTATTATATAAACGGGCAGATTGTACAAGAAACTGTCTTTTTGCATAGCCTGATCTACTAGGGGGTACGGGTGCCACTACATTTGGTCTTCGTCGCTCAGTAGTAGGAAGTTTATAGGTGAGACCCTTATGTAATCTCAGCACTGCTGAAGCCACATATAATTTACGCATGCTCAGGAGCTTACATTCATTATAGAGTTCAGATGTAGGGTATCTATAGGGTTTGAACAGAATAGTTTTTAATAAGCATCTCTGCCCTCTCTCTACTTCCAGGTACTTTGTTTTCGTCGCACCTCCCCAAATTGAAATACAGTAGGTCATGACAGATTGAGCAAGTGCAGTGTAAATTTGGTAGCGCAGTTTAATACTTGTAATGTGTCTGAGTATTTTAAAAATCCAAATGAGATTACGAATTCTGTTATTTATATGTTCAATATGTGGGTGCCAGTTGAGATGTTGGTCGATAATAATACCTAAGTATCTAGTTTTAATCGTTTTTACCAAGCGAGGGCAAGTACACAGTACATTAGGAGTTAGGCTACAACCATGCAACGTGAGGCTAAGGTCACTAGCAGGTTGAGTGCTGCTATTCTTTGTGAAGCAAATATAGTTGGTTTTATCCGTGTTTAACGATAATAAATTAGAAACCAACCAGGAGCCTATCTTTTGGAGTCCTCTCTCAGCACTGTTAAAAACCGAGTCCCAACTCTCTCCGGTGAAAACAACAACAGTATCGTCAGCATATGAGATAACATGGCCTTGCTGAATAGACATATTAGTGAGACCATTGATGTAAACCAGAAACAAGGTTGGACCCAGCACACTCCCCTGTGGCACTCCAAATGTCACCTCAGAGTCATCACTCACATAATCACCTATTCTAACTCTCTGGGTACGATCCCTCAGATAATCATTAAGCAACTCAAGCGGTTTACCCCTGATCCCAAGGCATTCCAACCGGTTTACAAGAGTGGGAATTGAGACAGTGTCAAAAGCCTTTTTCAGGTCTAGGAACACAGCAAGAACCTTATTATTTTTGTCTACTTCGTTTGTGATTAGTGACGTTAGTTCCATTACTGCATCCTCCGTAGACATACCATGTCTAAAACCATATTGAGATTGTGAAATTAGGTTAAATCTATTTAAATAATTCATGAGTCTCTTATTAATAAGCTTCTCAATGATTTTAGAGATGGCTGTCAACACAGATATCGGCCTATAATTGTTGGGATCATTCTTAACTCCACTCTTGTAAACAGGTGTAACAAGCGACTTTTTCAATAAATTAGGGAAGATTCCTTGAGCAAAGCAGAGGTTAGCAAGGTGACTCACTATGGGAGCCAATTCAACATTACATAGTTTAATAAATTTAGTTGGTATTCTATCAATTCCTGGCGCACTGTCAGATTTAAGGGACATTATGATGTTGGCTACTTCATGAGGATCCGTGTCCAGAAGAACAAAGGATGATTGGTTAGTATTACTAAAATTATTAGTATGTTTATTAGTTACCAAATAAGTTTGATTTGTACATATATTATCAGCCAGTCTTTTTCCAATATTAGTGAAATAAGCGTTAGTACAATCCACAGACTCTTGTGGAGTTGATTTGTATTTCAGAAGATCAGTATTAATAGCTTCTTTCGCTTTGTAGTTAGTTAAAGATTTAACTGTAGACCACAAAGCCTTAGAATTTCTTGAGTTTTTCTCCAGCATTTCCCTATCATATTTACGTTTCAACTTCCTTATTAAATTATTTGTAAAGTTACGATACCTGAGAAATGTGACTCTCAGCACCTCACTATCGGGATTTGTTCTAAGTTCTAACTGCATCTTATTTCTATTAGCTATACAACGCAGAATACCCGGAGTAATCCAGGGCTTTATTATACGTTGATTTCGAGGAATGTTATGCCTTGTTTTACATTCATTAAGGGATAAGTTTATGCTAGAGATCAGCTTCTCAGTCACAAAACATGGGTCAGTAGAAAGCAGTAGTGCCTCTAGGTTTTTTTCTTTTAGTTTAGTAAGTGCTTCTTCATAATTAACCAGTTCTTTAGTTCTTATGGTAGATGTTTTAATTTTTCTGTCAGCTAAAGATAGAAAGATAGAACAATGGTCAGTAACCGTAGTATTTAGAACAGCTGTATATGCAGTGGTTTGACTGTTATTAATCTTTAACATGAAATGATCAAGACAGCTGGGCCCTCTCGTTGGTTTTAAGAGACCAGGGAGAATACCGTGCGTGCTAAGCATATTAAGATACATTTGTCTATTATTACATTCATACTGTTGTTCCTGAATGCGCGGTATTAGGTTAATGTTAATATCACCCGTAATTATAATAGTATTTATTAATTTTATAGACTCTAAGTGCGCATTTAATGCATTTATAAAATTTGCAGCATTACAATTCGACGGGGAACGATAGATTCCCATAATAATGATATTAGAATAGCGTATCTGAACGCAGGAGGCGTGATCAAGTATAATTTCCTCGACAATAGCATTTAGATTATTTTTAAAATAGACTACAACACCATCATTTTGATTTAAACTGTTTGTTGTTGCCAATGATGTATAGTTAGGCACTTGAGGAATAGGCTTAGTAGCGTTAAGGCGACATTCAGACAAAATCATAATGTCAGGTTCAAACTTAAGTTGTGATACGGTAACTTGAAAATCAAGAAAGTTACAGTAAATACTCCGGATATTCTGCGATAATACGGTGAGATCAGTATTTACAATAGGAATTAAATTAGTGAGGTCCTGAGCTTCACACTCAAAAGATTGGGCAACTTGCAACTCATCAATTTCATTTAAAATATTAAGTTGACTAGCCATTAAGTGTCAAAGAATGATTTCTGAGTACAATGTATCGAGTGTTCTTTATTTATTAAAATTAAGTGGGTATTTGAGGCAACAGGCCTGTACAAAAAGATGCACAGTGAGGTACAATGGTGAGCGAATTTGAACAGACCTAGTACATGGCTACCAGGAGCACATGAGTTTATAGGTATTAGATTATTTTGCTTTGAGAATGGAAAGCCCACTCCAATAGGGCTATAACTGCAGGTACTAGGTAAACATAGATTGCTGGTAATTACAATCATGAATTTTATACAAATGATTATTTGGCTGTTATTGATAAATTTGTTGAAATATATCCGTAGCCACCAGGAAAACATGATCTCACGTGCTGTAAGCATACTAACAGATAATGATATATTATTATTAATACTTACAATAAGGTAAAATTCAGTTAGATTTAAGTCGACGGTACCAGGGTACAATAACAGAATCAGGATCATCTTACCAATACAAAACACCAGACGACCAGAAAGGGACAGTGCTATACTTACGTATAGCTCTGTCCCTTCCCAACCAGGGGACAAATTCAAGCTGAGACACAGCATCGATGCTATGTATCGAGCCGTCAAGCCACCGAACAGTCCAACAATCAGTCGCATTCTCATCGAAATTCCTCTCCTAGTACCAGGGTTGCAAAACACATAAAGAGGTTGGTCGGCAACCAATACAGAATAAATCATAAAGATAATGCAAATATTAGGCTCGAACAGATTGCGTCGTGTCGTTGTGTGGATAACTTTATGTGGTAAAAATACCTAAAGTTATTCATTCTGCTACCAGGAGAGCATAAAACTGAGAAGCAAATCAGGCTATACAGTTGACAGTGTTTGTATGTTTGTGTGATAAACGCGTGGATGTATATAAAGGTGTGTAAGAGGACTATTTGAATTTTTTGTTTAGTGTGGGTGTGAGTGTGTGTGTAAAGTAAATTGGAGTATGTATATAGTTGCGTAAACAATTGTGGTACGTAAGACATAATATCAATGGCGAAAGACAAGTTACTAGGAACACATAACAAGTAGTAGGCTAACCTTACAGTAAAATTATACAGATAAAATACCTTCCGGATACCAGGGGCGCATAATACACCAAGGTTCAACCCTGTGTTCAAAGCAAAAACTAATTTAACAATAAAAATAACAAATATAAACAGCGGATGTAATTCATCGTTACCAAGCACACAAAGGTAAAAGAAGGTGCTATGACTCATCAAAAACTGCAATAGGAAATATTCATTCAAACAGCCTCTTCGGGTACCAGGGTAATATAAACCAGCAGAGGATAACATCATGTAGATACAAGTAATTAAATAATAAAGGCAGACCTCACTTACGTTAGGTTTGAATAGTTCACAAGGACTAGGCAACCATGATATAATAAGGGGTAGTAAAAGTCACATAATTGCCACATTACGCGAACGCGACGAAGAGCCGCTGGGAACAGCCGGGGTGCTAGACCTTACTCTTATAGCTACATTTTTTTATTTTTATTGATTGATGGAGGCAAACGAGCAAGTGGGTCACCTGTTGGTAAGCGATCACCACCACCCATGAGAACCAGAAACCCCAGAAGGGTCACTAGTCCGTTGCCGGCCTCAACATCTATCTAAACTTCGTTTTTTTAGCATTAGAAAGAAGGTAAGTATGTATGTATGCAAACTCTTTATTGTACAAAAATAAGGAAAAAAAAAGAAATACATTATTGACAACCGTTGAAATGCATGTACAAAGGCGAACTTATCCCTAAGTATGTAAGTGGTCTTGACGTGTATTTTTCTTGAAAAACAATTATGAAAAATAAGTCACGGCAAATGTGTAACAATTTGAAAGGAAATAAATAGTCATTTACACACTTTTGGTTTCATAAGTACCTAATAGTTACTATTTTTTAAAAGCGTTTTTCAATAAAAATACTAGTCAAGATTGTTTACCTTATTTCTAATGCTAAAAAAACGAAGTTATTGTCCCGATATTACGACGAAATCGGAATGCAAAAAAATGCAAAAGGTAATTAATAAATAATAATAATAATAAATATTAGGGGGACAATCTTACACAAATCGACCTAGTCCCAAACTAAGCAAAGCTTGTACTATGGGTACTAGACGACGATAAACATACTTATATAGATAAATAAATACTTAAATACATAGAAAACATCCATAACTCAGGAACAAATATTCGTGCTCATCACACAAATAAATGCCCTTACCGGGATTTGAACCCAGGACCTCTTGCTTCGTAGGCAGGGTCACTACCAACTAGGCTAAAGCGGTCAAGTAGGTATATATGGGCGGTGGTGATCATTTTCCATTAGATGACCCGCTTGCTCGTTTGTCTCCCTCTCATAATAAAAAAAAATGATATTTATTTTAAATTTTTAATGGATCACCGCCTATTATGACATAATTTTACACAAAACAAAAAGAAGACCGTAACAGATTTTTTGTGGTTTAGTAAAGGAATTACAAGTCAACTGGCAGATCAAGCGAGGCGATGCCGCAGATAAAGCCTAGTTTCATACATTCACGCAATTTAAAATTCAAAATTAATCCGTGGAACGCATAAACATGGCATTTAAAATTAAGTTAAACTGTTAAAACCTCACTCTCACGTCTTTTATCTCAATTTTTATCACCAAAACACGCTTAAGAAGATTAGTAAAAGATAAAAATTCAAATTGTCGGTCCAAATTTAATTTAAACAAATTTACGCCACGGTGTACCCAAATAAATAACGTTTTAAATGTTATCTAATTAAAATCTTTGTAAATGATTATCTGATGGGATGCCGTGTGAATTCAATAGTAGAAATTTATTTTGAAGTTGAGTCGCGAAACGAAAAGGATCGTTAGTCGTTAGTTCTCAAATATGTATATTTCATACTAACTAAATACAAACTGAAATATAGATGCACAGAAAAAAGACCAGTGCTGGGAATCGAACCCAGGTCCTCAGCATTCCGTGCCGTGTGCCATACCCCTACATCACCATTGGTCTAGAGGTTAAAAAAAAAAATTATTTCAGGCAGAACCCATATTACAAAATATAAAATTAAAAAATAGTGAAAAATTCAAGCAAGTCAAAAGAAACAAATTAAATTAAATTAAAATAATAACAATTTAGGTTAGACACGAATTTTTCCCATACATCGTACATTTCAGTCTGTCAAATAATCACCTTATGCAGTGATACAGCGCGCATCTATGTGTGTATCTATCTATGGCACACGGCACGGAATGCTGAGGACCTGGGTTCGATTCCCAGTATTGGTCTTTTTTCTGTGCATCTATATTTCAGTTTGTATTTAGTATGAAATATATGGTTTCACGGGATGACCGTAAAAGTAATATAAAAAAAATGAAGTTGAAAAAATAAATAGGTAGGTAAACAAAAAGATACTTCATATCTAAGACTTCTCAAATATGTACTTTAAATTAACACTTTGCAATCAAATGAATCTCTTGTAATCTCAAATGCTTAAATCTTATACGTACACTTCATGGGCCTCGTTTCGGCTTACAATTTTGTTGCTCTCGGTTTTGAGACCCTGGGTCCTTGGGTTCTGGCGCACACAGCTTGATAAAAGAAGTGCAAAAGCGTCTGGTCCACACCACTGGAGACCAAAGGGCTGGCATCCATCTAACCCTCTCAACGAACCTCCATCGCCATTAAACGAGGGAATGCTGCCAGTCTTTTGGGTACGATGCCACGGGGGCCTTTTTTAGATATGTAGTTGTTTTTAAGTTAGATATTTAGTTTATAGTTAATTTTTATTCATCGTTATTTTCATTTTTAGTTTTAATAAATATTTGATTTTATTCATACACCTGAAAACTAAACATATATGTAACTATTATATTGTGTTTTGTATCGCCGCTATAACAACAAATAGAAATAGAAGATAAAATTAAAAAAAAATCATGCTGTCCCACGGCGAAATGCAATTTTCTCGAAAACAAAACTATCTTATGTTTTTTCCGTAACTTGAACTATCTCCAAACCAAATGTCATCTAAATCGGTTCAGCGTTATAAGCGTGAAGAGGTAACAAACAGACACACTTTCGCTTTTATAATTTTAGTATGAATATTTTGACATACCTACAGACTCGCACTTGGCCGATTTTTACTCCTAGCAGTTGACCATTCCTGCACTTTACAAAATGTATCGTCATTTTTTGCTCCCGTTTCGCGTTTAATTATTATACCACGTTTATACTAAAAAGCTGATAATTATAAAAGGCATTACGTGGTTACAAAGCGGCGATACGCTGATTGTTATCGGCTGCGCTTGCGCCGACCAGTTCCCGAGGCGGTGATATGTCGATACTTGGACAAAGACTAAGGAGCTCCCCAACAATTGCAGAGTGGGAAATCTTTTGAAACCATCATAATCATAATCATAATCATAATCATAATCATAATCATAATCGTATCGTGAATTTGTCATACTGGAAATTCTCTCAATCTACGTTCCAGTGTCCTCTCAAAATCAGAACCGAGTTCCCACACGAGCCCAGTGCGAATCGAGAACTTCACAAGTGCCATTGAATTTCGCAGCCGTCTGCAGGTATCTTAATGTTTTGCTTCTCAGTAAAGCTTATCGTGAATTTCAAATGTAATTCAAACATTCCTTTATTCCTCTCCAGGGTAAAGCCTCACTTCTCACTGGCAAGAGTAGTTGTCAGACTTAAGCACAGAATAATTAATAGTGCTAGCGTACAGAAGGATCACTCTCGAACAAAAGTCAACTTTAGGTATAAAAATTTGCCTAGTCTTACGACCGTAACCTGCTTGCACGCGAAATTGAAACTTATCGTGTGATACGAGCGTTCCCATTCCGTTGGGCACCGCTGACCCGAAACCAAGAGCACAGGGTTCCCACTTATTTCGGTATATAAATCAAGAAAGATTTCACTGTGTATTAATTCAGTAAACTACATTTAAACGCAGCAGTATCTTTTATACGGATTATAAGATCGTTTCGAAGTCATTGTTTGTTGCAAAAATCACAGAAAAAAAGATGCTTAATTACGCGCAACGCGGCTAGCGAAAGCCGAGCGACAACCTACTGCCATACGCCTGCCCGAGAGGCGCGCCGGCCGAACATACCTAAGGGCCTACGCTAGCTGACGCGGATTACCCGGAACGGACACCCGTCGTGCGCGCGTCTAATAAAAAATTGTATGAACAGCGCTAAGTGGCGCGGGCGCGTGCGACGGATTTTAGGTAGATTTTTTACGGAGCGAGACCCGCGAGCGTGCGCACGCGGCGGGCGTCCACGTCAGCGTCGTCAGCTAGCGTAGGCCCTAAACTGCGGAGTGAAACCCCCCTGACTTAAGTGCCAGAGAGCAGGTCACATTGCTCGTAGAACAGACGGCTCAAATACAACGGATTATAGCAATTTTGTAAAACTGTAAAAGCCTATGTACACCAAAATCAATGCACACCAGTCTCTGTATAATCGTTGGTGTTTGCCGTACAAGTCTGGTTTATAATCACATCGTTTGCTCCACGGGTCCTGCCGGCGCTTGGCGCTTAAATTATAAACCTATCGATTACAATATGTTAGTATTAGGGTTCCGTGGCCCTGGAGAACCATTAGGCCAACGACGGTGCGGAAATTGCTCAAGATTCTTTACATTGCGAGTCGTGTAACTATGGATTTATAAGTAACTAGCTTTTGCCCGCGACTTCGTCCGCGTGGAATTAGTAATTTGGGCAGCTTATTTTTTTATCCAATTTGATTTTTCATCAATTATGGCTCTCTTTAGATCCTTCCGGAAGAAGTGAAACTTCATAATAAACCAACCCGCTCCCAATCCACCCCAACCCGCTCCTAACCCGCCCCCAAACCGCCCCCAACTCGCTCCCAACCCGCCCCAACCCGCTCTCAACCCGCCCCCAACCCACTCCCATCCCGCCCCCAACCCGCTCCTAACCCACCCCCAACCCGCTCCCAACTCGCCTCCCCACCCGCTCCCAACCCGCCCTATCTAACTGGGCTATCTAACCCTGAAAGAATTTTTCAAATCGGAGCAGTAGATGCCGAGATATAGAAGTTTTACTTCAAAAACCCCCGATTTGGAAACATTCTTCCGCTCCGCTCCGCTCCTATTGGTGTTAGCGTGATAATATATAGCCTATAGCCTTCCTCGATAAATGGGATATCTAACACTGAAAGAATTTTTCAAATCGGAGCAGTAGTTCCTGAGATTAGCGCGTTCAAACAAACAAACAAACAAACAAACAAACTCTTCAGCTTTATATATTAGTATAGATTGACTGTTGGCCGCGATTCGGTCTGCGAATAATTGTTTGTGTATATCGCTATCCCGCGGAAATGTAATCCACAATTGTCATTTTATAATAATAATAATAATAATAATAATTAGGCGTAGGGATGTGACGACCCCATCGCCCGCTGGTGTTGTGGTGTCTGTCACCAGCGCAGTCAGTCAAAAGGCGTAGGGATATGACGACCTCATCGCCCGCTGGTGTTGTCGTGTCACCAGTGCAGTCAGTCATCGCAGGGCAGCTTGTGGCGAGCTGTTGGTGCGTAGCGACACCACGAACCCGAGACCTCCAGGGGTACACATACACACATGCGCTTATACACACACTCACACACAGTTACACACCCACCCCGCCTCTAGTTTGCCTTTGTTGGTCGCCTAGAGTGGAGCGCAAGAGCTAATGCTCGATGGATGGATGTGTTTCCGTAAGTGGCGAGTTGGCATTTTGAAGTTTAAAGTCCAGGAACACCTCTCCATCCTTAGCCGTTTACACCAATGTTGCCGCCTCGTTGCCCCAAGTGGGCAATAGTTTGAGGGGCCCATTTAGTGAATGGCGAGTCACCGCCTACCAAAAGTTCAGTTTATGAGATATTGAAATGGTAGGTGTCCGTTATCTCACTCCATAGCCCGGTAATCCTGTCCACAACATCCCAACCCCATAGCCAATTCCATGTCACTTCCTACCTGGCAATAGTTTGGCAACTGTGGTGGACTGTCCGCTAGCACATCCTCATGGTATATTAGGGGATAGACCTCCATAGTTGCGCCCATCTCATTTATATTATATGGTACCAAAGGCCTCTTCATGTTGGCTTCGGCCCCATGAATGCCTTTCAAATGACCGGGTCCCCATGGGCCCGTGATCGGAAATCCGTACCAACATAATAATAATAATAATCGTTTATTAGGAAAAACAAATCAGTAAATTACATGGTGTTTGAGTCCTCCTAGTAGGTATAAAATACCTGTATCAGGAGGTCCCGCTCTTCTATTCACAAGAAATAAAATCAAAATCAAAGTCAAAGTTTTGATTTTATTTCCACACCCTAAAGGCTTCTACAGACCGCAGCGCGGGACATGCGCGCGAGCGAAGCCACGTACGGAGTGTGCGGAGCGCGCTTCGGTCTGTGGAAGGCTTTAAAATTGTCCATACACAGTCACTGAAAATGGCGATAATCCTCCATTCACAAACACCGTGATTGGCAGTTTTATGGGTTTCCAAAGTAAATTTAAAAAAAATACTTTAGTCCCTAGAGATTAAAAAGGAACTTTAGTCCCGATTTGCAGAGACTAAAGTAACATTTTGAGAATTGAAAAATATTATGTACTCATATACAAGCTCGCATACATGAGCAGAACCCAGATAGGCAAATTACAAACGTTCTTACCCTTATTCATATTATGCAAATGATAATGTCACATAAACATGCGTTTCTACATATTTCTTGTCATATATCATTTTAACAAGCACCCAGAAGTCAGTTATAATTATGCATCATTAAAAAGGACATTGCTTTAACTGCTGCTAATGATTTAGCACTTGACACGTTTACACTGCTTTTTTATGGTCTCGCATAATTTTGTCATTGGAATCATCTTTATCAAGTCGCTGGTTTATTTTCTAGCTGATCACTCTGATCAGCCTTGTGTGTATTTATTTATACAATATAGGCTTGCGTTTGACCACAATCACGCCTGATGGAAAGCGAAGAAGATGCCTACGATGGAGCACGCTTGCCTAGTAAATGCTCATTCTCACCCTAGATTTGAAAGCGGCCAAATTGTAATGTTCAGGGAACACAGTCGCAGGCAGGGAATTCCACTCCTTAGCTGTGCGGTTAATGAAGGAATGGTCTAAGAGCCGTTGAAGATCAACCTTCACCGATCTGTTAACTCGATGAGACATATTTTTTGTCAAATATAATTTATAAACAAATATGCAAGTTAAGTATGAAGTATCTTTTTCTATTTTTTTTTTTATTTTTTTTATTTTCTTCAACTTCATTTTTTTTATTACTTTTACGGTCATCCCGTGAAACCATATATTTCAAACTAAATACAAACTGAAATATAGATGCACAGAAAAAACCCCAGAAAAAAGACCAATGCTGGGAATCGAACCCAGGTCCTCAGCGTTCCGTGCTGCGTGCTTACCCCTACACCGCCACTGGTCTAGAAGTTAGCGACGAATCTTTCCCATACATCGTACACTTCAGTCTATTATAATCACATTTAGGCAGTGATAAAGCGCATCTATGTTATGCCCTCTACCGAGAGACTTCAACACTCCTTCGGAGCTACCCGCTCACCTGGACCAAGAGATGGCGCTACTAGGCCAACTTTTACAAGTTAAGTATGAAGGATCTTTTTCTATTTTTTTTTTTATTTTTTTATTTTCTTCAACTTCATTTTTTTTATTACTTTTACGGTCATCCCGTGAAACCATATATTTCAAACTAAATACAAACTGAAATATAGATGCACAGAAAAAACCCCAGAAAAAAGACCAATGCTGGGAATCGAACCCAGGTCCTCAGCGTTCCGTGCTGCGTGCTTACCCCTACACCACCACTGGTCTAGAAGTTAGCGACGAATCTTTCCCATACATCGTACACTTCAGTCTGTTATAATCACATTTAGGCAGTGATAAAGCGCATCTATGTTATGCCCTCTACCGAGAGACTTCAACACTCCTTCGGAGCTACCCGCTCACCTGGACCAAGAGATGGCGCTACTAGGCCAACTTTTACAAGTTAAGTATGAAGTATCTTTTTCTATTTTTTATTTTTTTATTTTCTTCAACTTCATTTTTTTTTATTACTTTTACGGTCATCCCGTGAAACCATATATTTCAAACTAAATACAAACTGAAATATAGATGCACAGAAAAAACCCCAGAAAAAAGACCAATGCTGGGAATCGAACCCAGGTCCTCAGCGTTCCGTGCTGCGTGCTTACCCCTACACCACCACTGGTCTAGAAGTTAGCGACGAATCTTTCCCATACATCGTACACTTCAGTCTGTTATAATCACATTTAGGCAGTGATAAAGCGCATCTATGTTATGCCCTCTACCGAGAGACTTCAACACTCCTTCGGAGCTACCCGCTCACCTGGACCAAGAGATGGCGCTACTAGGCCAACTTTTACCAGTTAAGTATGTAGTATCTTTTTCTATTTATTTGGGAATCGAATTTTCTGTGCATCTATATTTCAGTTTGTATTTAGTTTGAAATATATGGTTTCACGGGATGACCGTAAAAGTAATAAAAAAAAATGAAGTTGAAGAAAATAAAAAAAAAAAAAATAGAAAAAGATCTATATTTCAGTTTGTATTTAGTTTGAAATAAACAAATATGCCTATGATAACTTGCCTATCGAAAAGTGTTCATTGCTATTTTTTTTGTTTTTTTGTTGAGTGCCTTTAGCCATCTTCCAGCTCCATCATCAGACCCTGGTTACCATCTGGGATCAAAGTACTCGTCAAGACGAATCAAACGAGTCAAAACTCGATGGGGTTGTGTCGTTTTATTGTGGAGTGCCTTTGGCCATACTGAATCAATGAAATTACGAATTACCCCATCGAGTTTGGACTCGTTTGATTCGTCTTGACGAGTACTTTGATCCCAAATGGTAACCAGGGTCTGATGATGGAGCTGGAAGATGGCTAAAGGCACTCAACAAAAAACAAAAAAAAAGCTATGAACACTTTTCGATAGGCAAGTTATCGTAGGCATATTTGTTTATAAATTATATTTGATAAAAAATATGTCTCATCGAGTTACCAGATCGGTGAAGGTCGATCTTCCACATCTCCTCTTACTAGAAGAGCGAAAACGCTTTGTGCGGATTTTGGGAATACTGACGTGCGTGATGTGCGCGTGTGCACGTTTGTGTTTGCGTGCATAGCATATATGCGTGCGTGCGTGTGTAGCGTGTGTATGTATGTATTAACTGTGCAAGACAGTTTTAGATAATGATAATTTAGAGTACCTGCACTATGATTTTGATTGGTGATCAAAATCACACACACCATTTATAATATTAGAATGATAAATAAGGTTATGGCATTCAAAATTTGATTCTTATTTTTCTCATTAATTATTGTTAAAATGGCTGTGACAATGGGCACAGACAAACAGTCAAACTAACGTCAAAATTTGGCTACCTCATTTGTTTTCCAACAAGATTAATGTGTATGGATCCTCGAAATAATTTAATACGAAGCACACTCGGAAATGAAACGTAACTTCTACTAACAGTGCCTTTCTATAAAACAAAACTAATAGAACATCACTAAGGTGATAACGCCCCATAAAAACTGAGCAGTTAAAATTAACAAAACTCCTTTGTGTCGGTCAATTTAACGATGGTTTTACGAGCGCCGGACGGAAGAAAGATGGACTGCGGCGGTCCTAAATCTTGGTCGTAAAGGGCCGAGATGAAACTTTAATTTGTTGTGTTATCTGTACATTCGGTAGTTTAAAAACTTTAAAATGAAGGTTAGGAAGGATGTAAGTCGAACCCAAACTAATATTTCCTTCTTGCTCACATATTTGTAGAACAAGCGAGAGGTAAATAAGGTTTTGGGTCTACTAGTGCCGGCAACTATACTAAGTATCGAGCCAACTGAATTGTGAATCTCTAACCGGGTGGGTCATTATTTATTGAAACTTCAACCGCCTCACTTTTGTGGTGAACTTTTTGATGAATCGGCTGTAGACATCATTAATGTTTTAGGTTTTTTTTATACAGTATGCTTGCGTTTGACCACAATCATGCCTGATGGAAAGCGAAGATTAGGCCTGCGATGGAGCACGTTCGCCTAATAAATGTTCATTTACCTTAGACTTGAATTTAGGGGAATAAGCAGAACGGAGACAGTTGAGCGCGGTGTTGCGTGCGCCCCCAAGCTGCAAACCGTACAACAAATACGGGGCACTGTAACCGGTACGCGCGCGCTGCACAACTGCTCAGACCCTTCCTCCAGAATGGCTTCTATAGGCAACAGGCCGGAACACGACGAGAGTCGCTTGGCAGCCTGGTTCAACCTCTACGGTCTAAGATCCGAACCTAAATCGACCTTCACCGAGCTGATAATAGATTGTTTTCGAAATGGGTCCCAAATTAAAGAACGGGACCGTTCGTTGATCTAAAATTGAGAAAAGCTTAGTAATGTTTGTTACCCAATACTTCCTTCACAGTTTCGCCTAAGGCCTTATGATTTATTTCTCTTTTTTTATATCAGAGAGCGGAACTCGACACGCGGTTATACAGCGCCTAATGAAGATTTAGGAGCGATAAATTATATTCGTTTTATTATGCCACATACGGTCAAATAGAAAGTCTTGCGCAGGAAATTAACATCATACGTGTGTACCGACAGCGTCCACAAATATAAATACCTATTTACATTATACAAGGGCATCAAAGTTCCGAATCCGCACTGGGCCCTCGTGGGAACTACGGCCCAAGCCCTCTCATTCTGGGAGGAGGCCTGTGTCCTGCAGTGGGACGTATATAGACTGGGATGATGAAGATGAAGGTCATCAGCATCCAGCATCATCCCAGCCCCTATACTTAATTTTTTTAGCGTTAGAAATAGGGTTTCTCATGAAACCAAAATAATGTAAATAACCATATTTCCTTGCTAATTGTTACACAAGTACCTATTTAAAAAAAAAAAAATTTAAGCTATTTATTTCAAGCAAAGAACATTTATAAAACATGCAAAACGAGTCCTTAATCCTAATTTTAAGGATTTTGCGTGGCCTCGGTTAGCGAAAGACTGAGTTGCTCACGCATAATTACTCTAAGTATACAATACGAGTAGATAGTAAATTTACTATATAAATCATGATTTCCCATGCATGCAGTTTTTTTGTTTTTAACTTACATATAACCTAAGTCTGAGTGCGCTCCGTCCCTTCCCTCTCAAATATATCTTTCATAAAATATCTTTTATTATTTGCTGTGATTTATTTTTCAGTACCTCTACCATGAGTTCACTAGTTTACGTGACCGTACTCGCTAGCGACGGCGTAAATTATTTGTATGGAGAATTGTACAGCGCCTCTAGCGGTCACTTACGGAAGTACAATTCTCCATACAAATCGTTTACGCCGTCGCTAGCGAGTACGGTCACTGTAAACTAGTGTAAACTCATGGTAGTGGTACAAAAGTGTTTTTCAATAAAAAGACACGTCAAGATAGCTTACCTTCTTTCTAATGCTAATAAAACCAAGTATAGGTATAGGTCACACTGCTGATCACAGGCCTACTTTCAGAATTAGAGGGCTTAGGACCCAGTGCCCACGCGAGCCCATCGCGGATTGGAAATTTAACACACACCATTTTTATTTTTACGCAGGTGTGTACAGTACCTCTACCATGAGTTTACACTAGTTTACAGTGACCGTACTCGCTAGCGACGGCGTAAATGATTTGTATGGAGAATTGTACTTCCGTAAGTGACCGCTAGGGGCGCTGTACAATTCTCCATACAAATAATTTACGCCGTCGCTAGCGAGTACGGTCACGTAAACTAGTGTAAACTCATGGTAGTGGTACAGATTTCCTTACGATGTTTTCCTTCACCGTAAACCTTATGGTAAAATTTAAATTTAAATGTTACTACATATTACAGGAATCACTCGTATATCGGTAGGTACACTATTGACCCGAAAAAGTCGTTTAAATTTTATGTACGTCAACGTCCGAAATTTAGTCAACATCCTCGCTTAAATTCACTTGTTAGATCAGATGAATCTCAATTTTATTTCAAATATTGTATCATTTAAGCTGACGAAACTATCTTTGTTTATAATTCAAAGTTATTTATGTATAATACGATCTTAAGTCGCTGTAAACGGATTTGTCGGCTAAAGTCGGCTTACGTCGACCGCGCCGCCTAAACCGACAAGTATGCGGTTTCAACATGGCGACAGGCTACAAGCTTAGAATATATCAATTCGACCGTATATTAATAGTCGAAGAAAGTTTAACGACACTGTAGCAATTTGTATATTTAAATAAACATTATAATACAAACATGGAACCAACAACTGAGTTGGTGCGGCTTGTGAAGCGGCTGAAAAAGCTAAAGCATGCAAATGCAGGGGTCTAGGCTCCGAATATTATTTTGTCCCATTCGGTGTCGAGACGCTTGGTCCGTGGGGTCCTAGCGTTATAAGGCTTTTTAAGGAAATAGCAAAAAGTTAGTCGACATCACAGGAGACCGAAGAGCTGGCAGCGCAGCTACCTCAGACAAAGAATTAGGTTAGCTTTTCAAAGGGGGAACGCTGCCAGTATCTTCGGAACCTTGCCTAAAGGGGCTCCCTTTATTAGTTATTAGGCATCTATTATTATATTTTTGGGGTTAGTTACAATAGAGAGATCTCTCTCCAGGCAGATGTTATGCCTGGGGACCGAAGTCCGATGGATGAAAGTTGGAAGTTGTATTTATGCAGCCGAGTTGAGAAACTTCGATAGCGTGATGTAGGATTGTAGTAATTAGTTCCTTATATGATGACTAGATGGCGCTAGTAGTCGCTACATCATCCCCCCTTTTAGACCGGAGGTCGATACGAATTGCAGTGGAGTGCAATCTGTGCGTCATGTGGGCGCTTGCAAGGGCCAGTCGCTCAGAGCCTCGTCGGCGAGCATTGTTGTTCCTCTGCTACTTCTGGATGCCTGTTGCGTGATTGCTCGGAGCCTTGTTGGCGAGCGTTGGTTGATTGATTGGCAAGTGGAAGTAGTGGGAGGAGGATTTGCGAACTGTAGACACCAGGCAGATAATATGCTAATGGTGCACAGTGCGGTGAGTATGGCTTGCTGTGAGATTGCGTCATCGTCTTGTGTGTCTGAAGGTTGCGATTTTGTCCAATGTCGTAGGTCACCAATTTGGGGGTAGTTACAATAGAGAGATCTCTCTCCAGGCAGATGTTATGCCTGGGGACCGAAGTCCGATGGATGAAAGTTGGAAGTTGTATTTATGCAGCCGAGTTGAGAAACTTCGATAGCGTGATGTAGGATTGTAGTAATTAGTTCCTTATGTGATGACTAGATGGCGCTAGTAGTCGCTACATATTTTTTAAGGTTTTTAGTTATAGGTTAAGTATATAAACATTTATTGGACCTACACAATGAAGATGTTGAAATGTAGAGTACTCTGTCCATCCTGAATAAAATGGACTATGAAAGGCATTAGCTTAAAAAAAGCGTGGTAGCCCAATGGTTTGAACTATGGCCTCGTAAGTAGAGAGTCATGGGTTTCGAGCCCGGGTTCGGTCCCCTGAGTTGTTCAGAATTTATACGCAAAATTAGATCAAAACAAAGAACGATTTAAGGAAGGAGATCATCGTGAGGGTGTAATAGTATTTTATGCAACTGTTGTATAAGTGAGGTCTTAAAAGGCGAGTGACGTGAGTTGCGACACGAGCGAATGCGAGTATCGCAATGGAAGACGGCACGAGCCGTTAAGACCAAATTATACACCGTTGCATACAATATTTTTCCTACGACTCGACTCTACTGTACTGTACTGTACCCTACTGTAGGGTACAGTCGGGTACAGTAGGGTAAAATGGGATACAGTCGGGAACAGTAGGGTAAAATAGGGTACAGTCGGGTACAGTAGGGTAAAATGGGGTACAGACGGGTACAGTAGGGTACAGTCGGGTGAAATAGGGTACAGTAGGGTACAGTCGGGTACAGTAGGGTAAAATGGGGTACAGTCAGGTACAGTAGGGTACAGTCGGGTGAAATAGGGTACAGTAGGGTACAGTCGGGTACAGTAGGGTAAAATAGGGTAAAGTAGGGTATTTTACCCTACTGTACCCGACTGTACCCGACTGTACCCTACTGAACCCTATTTTACCCTACTGTACCCTATTTTACCCTACTGTACCCGACTGTACCCTATTTTACCCTACTGTACCCAACTGTACCCTATTTTACCCTGCTGTACCCGACTGTACCCGACTGTGCCCTATTTTACCCTACTGTACCCGACTGTGCCCGACTGTACCCGACTGTACTCTAGTGTACCCTATTTTACCCTACTGTACCCGACTGTACCCTATTTTACCCTACTGTACCCGAATGTACCCTATTTTACCCTACTGTACCCGACTGTACCCTATTTTACTCTACTGTACCCGACTGTACCCTATTTTACCCTACTGTACCCTATTTTACCCTACTGTACCCGACTGTACTCTACTGTATCCTATTTTACCCTACTGTACCCGACTGTACTCTACTGTACCCTATTTTACCCTACTGTACCCGACTGTACCCTACTATACCCTATTTTACTCTACTGTACCCGACTGTACCCAACTGTACCCTATTTTACCCTACTGTACCCGACTGTACCAAACTGTACCCGACTGTACCCTACTGTACCCTATTTTACCCTACTGTACCCGACTGTACCCTACTGTATCCGACTGTGCCCTATTTTACCCTATTGTACCCGACTGTACCCTATTTTACCCTACTGTACCCGACTGTACCCTACTGTACCCTATTTTACCCTACTGTACCCGACTGTACCATACTGTACCCGACTGTACCCAACTGTACCCTATTTTACCCTACTGTACCCGACTGTACCATACTGTACCCGACTGTACCATACTGTACCCGACTGTACCCTATTTTACCCTACTGTACCCGACTGTACCCTACTGTATCCGACTGTGCCCTATTTTACCCTATTGTACCCGACTGTACCCTATTTTACCCTACTGTACCCGACTGTACCCGACTGTACCCTATTTTACCCTACTGTACTCTACTGTACCCTATTTTACCCTACTGTACCCGACTGTACCCTACTGTACCCTATTTTACCCTACTGTACCCTACTTTACCCTACTGTACCCGACTGTACTCTACTGTACCCTATTTTACCCTACTGTACCCGACTGTACCCTACTGTACCCGACTGTACCCTACTGTACCCTATTTTACCCTACTGTACCCGACTGTACCCTACTCTACTCAACTCAGCAGGTCTAAACTGGGCTTTAGTGTTGAGTGTACCCTACATTTAATATTATGTGGCAGCTAGGTGTGTCGTAATAACGACATTACGACACAAGTGCTGTTATGGCGAATAGATTAAGTATAGACTTTCTGAAGTCATATTATCTATGTTCTTATATATTTGTTCGCGACCATGTAAAAACCAGATAAAAGTACAGGAGTAGGAAAACACCTGAACAGTATTGTTATTTTGTATTTTTTATTTATTATGAGAGTGAAGGAAACGAGCAAGCGGGTCATCTGATGGGAAATGATCACCACCGCCCCATGAATATCAACAACTCAAGGAGAGTCACTTATCTGTTGCCGGCCGTTAAAGGAAGTATAAACCCTTTTTTTGAAAGCCCCGATGTCATAGTTGTCTGGAACCACCGCTGCCGAAAGTTGTTTCACTCTACGTGGTAGGAATGGTTACCTAATTTTACGTAAAAAAATATTTTCACCTCAGCACCTCAAACAGGCAGGTTTTGCTACTAAAAAACAGTGAGCAAAATCCGATTTTGCTCACTGCGTGAGACAAAGTAGCTTTTTAATTATTTTTTTTAAAAGTCAAAGACAATGATGGGTCTGCTTACTGAATTCGAAAGATTTGAACTTCAGTTTGATCTGTCACTTTCATTTCGATACGAAAAGAGCGAGAGATAAGATCAAATCGATTCGAATTTCGATTTCAAATTCTATCCCAGTAGACCTAAAAATAAACGAACGATTGAACGTTCGGATACTCATAATAAGTTCTTAACCTTAAAATTGTAATTCGTCTGTTAAGGTTTTAAATTAAATTATTGTAGGTACTTTTTTAATAATTGGATTATATTTTTATATAATCAAATTAATAGTAAAAATGTTGTTGAAAACAAAGTTTAAACATGTATCTATATAATTATTAATAATTTTAACAATCTTGAACATCGTGGTAAATACAGCGGATGCAGCATCGGAACGCAGCGGGTGTAGTATCGGAACGCATCTTTAAAAAAATAGCGGGATTCAAATTTTAATTCTTTTCTTCTGTTTCTCTAGCTACAGAGTTCGACATCTATGAGTTTGGTACACGATCAGAGGCAATTTGGAAATTATTAGAATAGTAATAAGTACTTATTTAATATATTTTTGAATATGATATGAGTGAATTGAGTGAGTGCAGTGACGAAGTCAACAATTGAACACCAGACGAATTAATACATAATGCAGAGTAAGTTTCTTACTTGAAAAGTCTCGCGAAAAATATTTAAAAGCTTATGATATTTTTAAACAATGCAAACACTTTTTCGGAGACTGTACCTATTGTTAGGTATATATATAATATGAAGTATTTACTCAATGTTGAAAACCACATATACCTTTAATAATTTATTATGTTCTCGCTGCTGAGGTGAAAAGTTGTATGTGTTGTAAATGTTGTATTGTGCAACAAGAGAGCAAAGTTGTTTTTTACTGCGAGTGCTGATTTTGAATCACGAGTTAGCGAAGGATTCTATAATTGAATCACGAGCGTTTAGCGAGTGATTCTAAGTTAGAATCCTGAGTGCGCGAGTGATTCAAATACACGAGATGCAAAAAAACTTTGGTCTCGTGTGACACATACAACTTTTCACCTCAGCAGCGAGAACATAATAAATTATTAAAGGTATATGAACGTCGTCTTTTTGTCTTTGTTGTGGTTTTCAACATTGAGTAAATACTTCATATTATATATATATAACAATAGGTACAGTCTCCGAAAAAGTGTTTGCATTGTTTAAAAATATCATAAGCTTTTAAATATTTTTCGCGAGACTTTTCAAGTAAGAAACTTACTCTGCATTATGTATTACTCCATTAATTCGTCTGGTGTTCAATTGTTGACTTAGTCACTGGACTCACTCAATTCACTCATATCATATTCAAAAATGTATTAAATAAGTACTTATTACTATTCTAATAATTTCCAAATTGCCTCTGATCGTGTACCAAACTCATAGATATCGAACTCTGTAGCTAGAGAAACAGAAGAAAAGAATTAAAATTTGAATCCCGCTATTTTTTTAAGATGCGTTCCGATACTACCCGCTGCGTTCTGATGCTGCATCCGCTGTATTTACCACGATGTTCAAGATTGTTAAAATTGTTAATAATTATATAGATACATGTTTAAACTTTGTTTTCAACAACATTTTTACTATTAATTTGATTATATAAAAATATAATCCAATTATTAAAAAAGTACCTACAATAATTTAATTTAAAACCTTAACAGACGAATTACAATTTCAAGGTTAAGAACTTATTATGAGTATCCGAACGTTCAATCGTTCGTTTATTTTTAGGTCTACTAGGATAGAATTTGAAATCGAAATTCGAATCGATTTGATCTTATCTCTCGCTCTTTTCGTATCGAAATGAAAGTGACAGATCAAACTGAAGTTCAAATCTTTCGAATTCAGTAAGCAGACCCATCACTGTCTTTGACTTTTAAAAAAATAATTAAAAAGCTACTTTGTCTCACGCAGTGAGCAAAATCGGATTTTGCTCACTGTTTTTTAGTAGCAAAACCTGCCTGTTTGAGGTGCTGAGGTGAAAATAACTATTTCCCACTGATTCATTTGCCAACTGTTTATTTTTTCTGAAATTGTAAACCATTCAGGATATATTTCAGGACTATCCTGTAGGTTAGGTTAGGTTTGTTTTATATCAATCCTGAAAAGTTTACAGTTTCAGAAAAAATAAACATTTAGTTAATGAATCATTTGGGAAAAGGCAGAGAACCGGCAGGAATTAGTGTTGTATGTTAAGTTCGCAATCTGCACTGGACACGCGTGGAAACTACAAGCCAGACCCTCTCAAATTGAGAAAACGCCAATACGGTCCGTTGATGAGGCTGGTCGTCATCATACAAATACAATTGCCGTCGTAGAAATACACGACTTTTCATTTAAAGTATGTATGAGCACTTTTACCGTTATTTCATTCTGAAGTATCTTATTGTCAGTATACTTAAATATACAGACTGGTCCAGTTAATTGCGTTCCCGTTGAGAGGGCAGTATTATCGGGCTAGGTGTCGGCCGCGGCCACACGCGTGGATAATTAGTTGGCCTGGCTGACCAAATACTGGACAGAGCGTGGTCTAATTTAAAGGAGGTAAGGGTTTTCGTTCCACTTTTATCACTTCTGACTTTATAATTAAATAAATAAATAGTTTAGTCGTGTTAGACTACCACAACAACAACTCTCTGTACCCTGAAGATGAGCTGTGGTTGAGTTAGAAACGCGTCAGTGTAGTTTGGTGGTGGTGATAGTTGGTTTTGTGTGATTTGAGTGTGTTCATATAGTGTGGAGGTGGAGAAACTGCACGTACACGCATTTTTTACACATACTACGTACTAGCTATCGTCAAGTCGCGGGTGAATAAAGTAATTGTTTCATTTAATTAATATGAAACTCCGTAAAGTAACGCCCGGTTCAATAAATTAAAAAGTTACAGATTAAGCTCGAAATGCACTGAAAGCGGAGGGTGGCGGTGCGGTGGCGGTGACGGTTTTAATATTCCAACATGTATGAACGAGTTCGCGGTACGGCACCACAACCGTTCATACAAGGTTATTAGAATTGTAGCGACTACTAGCGCCATCTAGTCATCACATAAGAAACTAATTTCTACAATCCTGCATCGCACTATCGAAGTTTCTCAACTCGGCTGCATAAATACAACTTCCAACTTTCATCTATTGGACTTCAGTCCCCAGGCATAACATCTGCCTGGAGAGAGATCTCTCTGTTGTAACTACCCCCAAAGAATATTACACATTACAACTGTCACCGCCACCGCACCGCTACGCCTCCGCTGTCTGTGCGTTTGGAGCTTTAAAGTAATAATAGCCTGGTGATATTGATTTCGTACACTCTATTCCCCGCTGCCCGCTGTCTCCTTGCACCTCACGCCCTTCGCTCTGGTATGCCCTAAGTAACCAGCACATCCGACACCCGAAACGTGTGTTTTGTGCGAGATCGCCGCTGTGTGCTCAGACAACAGTCCATGGCCCTTCGCCCGATCAGGGCCGGATTTAGGGGAGGGCAACCGGGGCAACGGCCCCGGGGCCCCCACAATAGAGAGGCCTCCACAACAGAAAATTCGAAAAAAAATTTACAAATTCCGACGAGTAATTATTTGGATCATCATCATCAGCCTGTATAAGTCCAACTGTAGGGCCCGGCCTCCTCTCAGAATGAGAGGGCTTGGGCCGTAGTTCCCACGCGGGCCCATTGCGGATTGGTAACGTCACACACACCATTGAATTTCTTCGCAGGTTTCCTCACGATGTTTTCCTGCACCGTAAAGCTCACGGTAAATTTCAATTGTAATGTCACAAATAAATTCCGAAAAACTCAGAGGTGCGAGCCGGGATTTGAACCCACGACCCCCTGCTTGAGAGACCATAGGTCAAACCACTAGGCCATCACGGCTTTTTTATTATTTGGATATGTGGAAAATAATTTGTGGCAGGGGTCCTCCACTCCTTTTATGCCCCGAGGCCGACCTCTAAATCCGGCCCTTCGCCCAATATGGCCCTTTTGGTTACGAAACGAAGGCGGTCAGATGTGATTAGATACCATTGTAGTTTAGTGCGGCGACCGGATTTGGCTCACTTTCTCCTTACTCAAATTGCGACATTTTAAGGGGTTTCCTAGATTCTCTGTGACGCTAAAATCATCATCATCATTTAGCCGAAAGACGTCCACTGCTGCTGCTGTTTTTTCATTTTAAGACGTGATTGATCCGTTTATTTTCACAATGAAGGTGTACCTATAGGTATAAGTAACATAAGGCTCTATTGTGCAAATGGTCTGTTTTTTACAAGCTTTTTTACGGGTAGATATCTTCAACCAATTGAGCTGAAATTTTGCATGTGTATTAAATCGGGCGGCTGGCAAGAGCTGGATGAGAGTGGCCGCGGATCGTGCTCAGTGGCGTGCCATGGGAGAGGCCTATGTCCAGCAGTGGACGAACATAGGCTGATGATGATGATGATGATGATGATGTAAATCGGGTGCCAATGCAATATTATTATAACATGGAGCTGATCTAATAACGGAGCTGGGAGGGGGGCACAGGAACTCTGTAATAAAACGACACGTAATAAAATAGAATTGTTAACACAATCATTTGATTCTTAAATGCGCTTTCAGAACGACCGCCATTTCAAAAAACACCACTCAACGTATACGTATACCAAAGTAAAGTTGTCTGGACACAAAGTCACCCGGAATAGGTACTGTGGTACAAATTCCTCCGAGATTTGACCGCTGCGTCGCGCCGCTACCGAACCGGTCCGGTAATTACCCGGCTCCCGGTAGTCCCGGCTCCCGATCTAATTGGGCGCCGGCACGGTACCCGCTACCGGCTATTGTCCGACAAGCTCGTGCGCGCCCCTCCGCGGAACCCTGTCGCAGTCAGCGTTTGCCGCACTTACTAAAAACAATCTTGTTAAGGACAGCAGAGGCTTCCTGCGACAGGGTTCCGCCGAGCGCCGCGCACGAGCTTGTCAAGGTATAACCTCATACTACGAATGAACTGCAACAATTACTTTGCTCACCCGCGACCTTACGATAGTTACGTTTATGTAAGAAATGTATGTTCATGCAGTTCCTCCACCTACACGCTGTACGAACACACAAATCACACAAACCCAACTATTATCACCCCCAAATTACACTGACGCGTTTCGAACTCAACCAGAGCTCATCTTCAGTGTACCGCAACCGTTCACTGTGGTATGTTAGACTAACAGAACAACAACACAACAGTAACATTTGGTAGTACAGTGAACGGTTGCGGTACTCTGAACATGTGCTCTGGTTGAGTTCGAAACGCATCAGTACCTCTACCATAAGTTTATACTAGTTTACAGTGACCGTACTCGCTAGCGACGGCGTAAATGATTTGTATGGAGAATTGTACTTCCGTATGTGACCGCTAGAGGCGCTGTACAATAATTCTCCATACAAATAATTTACGCCGTCGCTAGCGAGTACGGTCACGTAAACTAGTGTAAACTCATGGTAGTGGTACAGTGCAGTTTGGTGGTGGTGATAGTTGGGTTTGTGTGATTTGTGTGTGTTCATACAGTATGGAAATGGAGGAATTGCACGAACACGCATTTTTTACATACGTAGGTAGCTATCGTAAAGTCGCGGGTGAGCAAAATAATTGTTTCAGTTCATTAATATGGACCTCCGTAAAGTTTCGAACTCGACCAAAGCTCATCTTCAGAGTAGACCACACGAGATTTTTATATATTAGACAAGCTGTTGCCCGCGACTCCGTCCGCGAAGAACAGGTGTATAAAAAATAACCTACGACCTACCAAATACAGAGAAAAAAAATCATAAAAATCGGTCAAGCCGTTTCGGAGGACTTCGATAACAAACACCGTGACACGAGATTTTAACCGACTTCAAAAAAAGGAGGAGGTTCTCAATTCGGTTGTATGTTCTTTTTTTTGTCTTCTAGATGACACGTTTGAAAAAATATGTACAATACCTAATAACAAACCGAATCGACGTTAATATGGGGCTCTAGTAATAAAGGGGTTAATTCTGCAGAAGTTGAACAGCTGATTTCGACTTAACCCCCTTTACATATATAATAGAAAGTAGCTGTTTATTTTTTGCAGACTTAACCCCTTTTTCACTAGATCCCCATTATTATGTCAAACACTAACTACACGTCGTTCGTGGCAGAAATATCTGTATGTATACTAATGCGCCGACACCTTGGCAGCGTCCTACCTCCCAACGACGAGCAGACGTGCCTTAGGCCCTACCACGAAGTGCATAATTCGAACTTCGTTTCGTGCCGTCCCGCTCACACTAATATGATTTGACACGAGAGTGAGAGGGATAATGCGATGCGAACTTCGATTTTCGGATTTCGTGGTAGCGCCTCTGTGCAGCGGCGGATACCCGAGAACGGCTCAAGGCTATTAAATACGAGTGTCTCGGCGCCCAGTATGAGTTCGTCGCATTCGGTGTCGAGACACTCGGTTCGTGTCGTGGGGCAAGGGCGCATGAGGGCTCCACGGTGCACTAAGCAAGCGCCTGAGAGAGGCAACAGGTGACCCTCGCGCAGGCAGCTTTCTCGCACAAAGACTTGCTATAGCAATTCAACGTGGGAATGCTGCCTGCGTGATGGGCACACTACCTCATTGTCCAAATTTAGATGGTAATTTTTAGTTTTTAATTTTTATTTAGCTATTTTCAGTTAGTTTTAATTATGTCAATTTTATACTTAATCCCTGTTTTTATACCTACTTTTATTGTTAATATAATAAATTAATAATCCTGTATAATTGTATAATGAGCAATTGATTAAATCTTTACTTGTGTCTATAATTCACTGGTGTCAGTCTCGCGGGACTCCGGCGCATGGCAGTGAACAGTGAATCACCGTCCCGTTCCCGACGCAAATAGACGACAATGCGACTGTCGCGTGCGCAGAAATAAACGCCCATTGTGGACCACCTTAAAGCTTGTTGTCAGTATCGATGTGTGCATTTAGATCAGTAGAAAGTTATTATATTCACTTTTTTCAATGGATGGATGACGTGATGGTCCCAAAGGAAGATCAGCGCCGTTCGCAGATCAGCACTTTGCTGATTTGGGAAAATTTCGTGATATGTGCATTTTTTAATTTTATTCCTGTGTTATTTTTGAAATGGTTTGATATCACGAATAAATGAAAGTTTGTATGGGGGAATCAATAACCGCTGAACCGAATTAGATGAAAATTGGTATGTAGATAGTTTGAGACCCTGGAAAGGCCATAGTAGGTATAGTTTTTATTAAGTACAGAAACTTACATAGGATATCGATCAACTAATTCTTGACTAACGGAATCGCGGGCAACAGGTAGTAACTACATAATATTTTTTGAGACTTATCACGAACTGCTTTTGCTAAAATTACCTTGATGTTTTGATCACATTGCAGCGGCCGTGGCAGCGGCATTGCAGTGGTCACGTGTCAACATCAGTACGCTTAGTATAAGTTTTACTTCACCAAAATACTTCTCGATCGCGTTTACGTAAAAATTTCAATTCTATGGAAACATAAACGCGCGGCCGCGGAGGCGCTGTCCATGTTTCCCTAGTAATTGTTTTTTTTACGTAAACACGATCGAAAAGTATTGAAGTGAAGGAACACTTATACTAAGCATACAGACAGTGAGTCGTGCTCAGGCATCGTCCACAGCACAGTTATTTTGATGGTTTTTTTGAAGTCAGTTCAAATTTTATTTTATAATCAAAATATAGCTATATATAAAAACGTTAAGTCAGCGACGCGTGATGCACTCTCTCGCTGTGGTATCTAATATAGTAAATTAAGTATATTCTTTAGAAATGAATTCCTTTAAGAGTTGTTTTCAAAAAAAAAATACACGATTAAGGGATTTAATTACTTAAATGAAAACTTAATTGATTCCTTTGTGCACTGAAACAATTACTTTGCTCACCCGCGACCGTTTCAGTTCATTAATATGGACCTCCGTAAAGTAACGCCGATTCAATAAATTAAATGATTCCTTTGTGTAACGAAAGCTACCCATATATAGTTTGTATGACTAGCTAGCATTACACAAAGGACGCGATCGTGATTTTTTTTTCATTACGCCCTTAATTGTGTACAATTTTTTTTAAAACGACTCTTGTCACACCGACTTTCAGTTTAATTTTCCAAACCCGCTTGTTCGCATACATGACACTAAACTCAATAATTATTAATTACATACAAATCGATAGCATTATCAACGAGCGTAAAAAACCATTTCGCGAGGGTAAGTGACCGGTGATTCAAGCGCGCTGCATTGTCAAACGTCAAAAGTCACGGGGTCTCCGATCCATTTTGAGCTCTATTTCTAGTTAGCACAGTTGACAGTAGGATGTGATGTGATGAGTGAGTTGCGGGGTTATTTTGAGCGGTCTATATCGGTTTGCTTCCAGGATAGTACTATTTATTCTCTCCCCTTTTTAGCGCCATTCACAAGTCTGGGGCGAAATCATAACCAGTATTGTAGAGCGAATGTGGTTTTCGCTTTTTTATACGACAACGAGCCGAAAGGGTTATGATTTAAGTACATCAGTAGGTTCCCAATCCGCACTGGGCTCGCGTGGGAACTACGGCCTAAGCCCTCTCATTCTGAGAGGAGGCCTGTGCCTATATATATAATAGTATTTACTAGTACTTAATTAGTGGCAGCCTAGTGGTTTGAAATCTCTTACAGCTATTAAATACCTAATTTAGATTCCATGTAGACATCAAGACATTACATTAAGGGGCTGTTTCACCACCCATTGATTAATTTTAACCGACGGATAAATGTGATGCCGTCTCCGTCTATTCAAACAAAACAAACAGAGACGGCATCACATTTATCCGTCAAATAAATTTGATCAATGGGTGGTGAAACAGGGGGTAAGACTATAAGGCTGACTTGCACAGACCCGAGTAAATTATATAACCCCGTGTTAAGTGCTAACCCAGGATTAGGAAGTGTCAAAATGTATGAAACTGTCATCCTTAACCCAGTGTTAACCAGTTAAATTTTGAATCCTAGTCTGTGCAAGTGGCCTTAATAGAAGGAAAGATAGAATGATGAGGACGTATCATCCTAGCATTATAGGCGCCTTGGTTCATACTGTAAGCCTGTAAGTGTAAACTATTATCAATAAATAAATAAATAATAAATAAATAAATAGAAGGGAAAAGGAAAAGGGGAAGACCAAGAAGGACATATTATATGAGAAGTGAAGGAAAGAGCGGAATGTAGAATAAGCTGGAAATTACTCCACTGACAAGAGCCGCTAGCTCTTAAATATATCGACGGTTAAAAGGCAAAACGCATGAAGCGACACTTTTTGTCAGAATGAGTTATATACATATTTGAAATCAGCGAATTTTTCTCCGTCTTCTGAGCCGGGTTTCATGCAAAGTTCAAAAATTGTGTTCAAGATGATCCATCTTGTTAGAGGCCTACCTACACTACGTCTTCCGGTCCGTGGACGCCACTCGAAAACCTTTTACTTTGATCTGGTTATGGTTGCGGGATCGCATTGGATGCGGATGGCACGGGACCGATCTGTTTGGCGAGCCTTGGGGGAGGCCTATGTTCAGCAGTGGACGTCTTTCGGCTGAAATGATGAATGATGATGATAATAGACATCATAAAGAGAACCACTATGAAAATTTTCAGTATTCTAGGCTAGGCTTGGGGCTGGACGTTGATGAGTTAGTCAGTCAGGTCTTTTCTTTGTACATGTATGATTTTGCTAAAAAAACATGCGAATGCTTACCTATACGTACAAGCACATTGTCACACGATATGGTTTCCTTATTTGTTAGTGTCGCTTGTGAACTCGACCAAACATCACCAGGAACAGTATCAACCCAATAAACGTTTCCTGAAGCAATATCAACGTTTAGACCACATATAAAAGCCATAAACAGCTCATGTTTTATTTTATTATTAATAGGAAGCCAGCCGTAAACAATAAACATATGCCATTCAAATACGAACCAGATTTGAGGCCGGCGGATGCGACCGCCATTCATTGGAACCGCGTTTCATTGATTACCATTTTTCTCTTTTCTAGACAAGGACAGCTCATAATAGGCCATTCATTTCTTTTATTTCTCACGTGCTTCGAATTTTTAACATCATATTTTAGTGGGTGAGCACTGTGAGCAGTATCTACATACTCCATAGAGTGTGTAGTTTGCGTCGAAAGGACTTGCATTGCTAGCTAGGTATTTCTCTTCCACGATTTTCCCCTTAACCTAACTGCTTTCCTCTTCTTACCTCAATCGTTTTTAACAAGCATCTTTTCTCCCCGATCTGTCTCAAAACGTCCTCTTTAGTTTTTCTTTCTACCCAACTTTTTTCTTCCAGCATCATGTCTCAAGGATTCCAACCTATTTCGAATATTTTAAGTATATTGCTAAAACTTATACTGCTTGAGTCGATTCAATTCCCAAAAATAAACACGAATTGGTCAATAACTAACGCATCAGCGTGCAATTGACACCGATACCCGCCAGCGTTGATGCTGTCAATGTAGAGTGCATGTCAAGCTGTCAGACTGTCACGTTTAATGGTCGAACAGCTGTAATTGAGCATCAGATAGACGTGCATTTGTTTTCGAATTGAATGTAAGAGGCTAGATGGGCTGGTCAGCTAATTACGCTCACAGGCGTGAATAAATAATGAAGCATAGCGACGATTTTCCATTTTACAAATTAAATAAATCTGCCCACTTTTGGATTCCTGCTTCGAGGTTTTATTCATTTCCTAAATAATATATAAGTAGGTGCTACAGGATTAGGTGATAGGTATGTACGATCACGGACTGTAATTGATGAGCCACTTGCTACTGTTCGTATTTTAGTCGTGTAATCCAAATGAGGATATACGAGTATAAGCGGCTAAACCCAATTTGCATTACACGGCTAAAATACGAACAGTGGCAAGTTCATCTATTATAGCCTGTGACTGTACATGACACCCTGATAGGGTATAATAATGCCAATAGTTTAATTATCTAAATTGTAATTTATTTTATTAGCAGTACGGCTGCTCACCGAATCTAAGATTATTTAAAAGCAAAAACTGTTGGCGTATGTAAGCGATTAAGAATTTCGGGGGAGTCGGTTGGATGCGACGTGGTTCAATTGGTAGAACACCCGTTGGGGCGCATACCCAGGAGACGTGGGTTCGAATCCCTCCGGCGCACCCGAAAAACTTTTTCGCTTTTAAATAATCTTATCTAAATTGTCTTGCAAAAGATATCTTGGTAATTTCTAATCACCTTGTTTGCCCACTTGACGCTGACTGGACAAATTCTATTCAAAACGCAAAGGGATGTAGATAAACATTCCGCTGGATAATAGGTACGAACAATGTGGCGTTTGAGACCTTCACACCCCATTGTGGGGTGCAGGTAGGGCGCATTGTTTCACGTCACTAGACGGACGGACACTCCTGTTGAAGTGTAATGGTTTTAAAGTCGGTGAGTTGGGAATGGTGTGAAAGCAGACATAACACTTAAATTTCACATTAAAGTACTGTGTGGTGTACAAAGATCTTTAAGATTAGGTAAAAAAAAAAATATATATAAAAATTATATCTGTTTATTTCATAACAATTATACAATAATGACATACCTAGCCAATCTTTATTTTTAATGATTTCTAATTGCTAGGCTATGAGTTGCCCTTAATAAATAAATTCTTAATTATGTTTTTAATGTTCTTAGGATTAGGTACTAGTTATTTTATCAATTGTAGTCTTGGGAAAATTATTTAGTATTTGAGGAAGGTAGTTGGACCTGATCCTTTTGCCATAAATATTTTGACATTTTGGAACAAAGAAATGATTAATATTATCTAGGCGTCGGAGTCTTTTTGATCTAAATTTTTTTGGTGTAAATCTATTTTGATTAGGTACAGTACCTATGACTAAAAAGTTGAAATTCAATGAGTGTAGAGGTGGAATTTTTGGAAAAAATCCTCACTTCCTTACACATTCTGATAAATCTAATAATGTCGCAGTTATGTCTGTCTGTCTTTCAGTTACCTCTTCACTGATTAAATGAAGTTTGGTATAGAGATAGTTTGAGGCTCGAGTTTTTATCCCGGAAAATTGCAATCATCGCTTTCCCGCGAGAACTATGCAATTTTCTGTGATTGATAATGATAAAATCTACCCTATGTCCTTCCCGGAGCGGAGTCTCTATCTCCATACAAAAAAGTTGTAAAAGGCATGGAAGAAATCGCTGCGAAGCGATAAGGCCACCAATTGCTTACCTAGTTTATTTACTCGTAAGTAATTTATCAGATAAATAGATAGTTAGGTACAATTGAAATAAATAATAATAAAAATTTTCTTACCTTGTATGTTTTTTTTTGTACGGCTAATCCACCAGTTCAAGGTCGCTCAGCGAGCTATGGAACCAGCTATGCTCGGAGTTTTTCTGAAAAATAGAATCCGCAACGAGGATATCCGACACAGAACTAAGGTCATCGACATAGCTCAGAGAATTAGCAAGTTGAAGTGGCAGTGGGCTGGTCATATTTGTCGAAGAACCGACAACCGTTGGAGTAAACGAGTTCTTGAGTGGAGACCGCGTCTTGGCAAAAGTAGTGTAGGACGCCCTCCGGCCAGGTGGAGTGACGATCTGCGAAAGGCTGCTGGTAGAAGCTGGATGCGTCTAGCCGAGGACAGGGCGCAATGGCGCTCATTGGGGGAGGCCTATGTCCAGCAGTGGACTGTTATAGGCTGATGATGATGATGATGATGATGATGATGATGATGTATGTTTTTCCGTGTACTTGTTTTTCTGTGTTGTTTTCTATGTGGTGTACAAAAATGTGTCCTTGTTGTGTATTGTACTTATACTTTCTACGTATATCTTGCTCGCGCTGCACCGTCGCACGCGCATGTATTTTTAGTAGCCCCAGGAGATAAGCGACTACTATTGTGTTCACTTTATTGCATTTTGTGTTCATAAAGATACGCTAATAACGGGGAATGGAGTATCAGATATATGTAACGTAGTATAGGTGTAATTGCTAGGAAGGCAACTCTCGTATGTACGTACGTACGTACCGACTGCTACCGTTAAAGCAATCGTTTTAGATAGATATTATATCTTGTTGACTTTCTTGCCTTGCGCGCCACTACATAATTTATCATACCTCGGTTGCAACGTTCAACAGTGTTCACTTGTGGCGAGTAATGTGGACTTGGTTACAAGCACTGAACCAACAAGACCCAGTATAGAATTATTAGAAGAAAAATCGTACAAGTTGCTTTACATTGCATACATTTAGACAACCAAATGGCCTAGTGGTTAGAGAACCTGACTACGAAGCTTGAGGTCCCGGGTTCGATTCCCGCGTCGGGACAGGCAGATATTTGTATGAAAAATACGAATGTTTGCTCTCGAGTCTTGGCTGTTTAATATGTATTTAATATGTATCTTTCTATATAAGTATGTTTATTCGTTGCCTAGTACCCATAACACAGGCTTTGCTTACTTTGGGACTGGGTCAATTAGTGTGAATTGTCCCGTGATATTTATTATTACCTATTGTATTTATTATTGCGCCTCTCGATTGACCACTTCAAACTAGTTCGCTTTCAAGACTCGTCATGTAATGCAACTAGCGCAATTTTTCTTGCACGAGTACCTAAACTGGGCTAGTAATAAGAGAAGCTTGGACGTGCCATGGTCAAAATTAAATCGTTTATTCTGGATTAGAGTTGACAGTTGCCTACATTTTGACACTTTTCAACTTTCTACAGCCGACGTGGGCTAGTGGGTTGACCTATGGTCTATCAAGCAGATCGTGGGTTCAAATATGGGCTGGCATGGCACCACTGAGTTTTTCGGAATTTACGTGCAAAACTACGTTTGAAATTTACAATGAGCTTTACGGTGAAGGAAGACATTATGAGGACTGCACACGCCTGCCAAGAATTTCAATGGTGTGTGTGAAGTTCCCAATTCGCACAGGGTCCACGTGAGAACTATGGCCCCAGCCCTCTCATCCAAAATGAGGCCGGTGAATGATGATGATAAAAAGGATTAAATTTAATTAGTGGATAAAGTCGCCATTATCAACATTGGAGCAACTAAATTGCTCAAAAATATCTGAAAACGCACGTACGCCATTGACAATACGGTAGTGTTCAAATATTTTTGACCACCTTGAATGCTCCGATTTTTATGATGGCGACCATGCCGTAATGAAAGGCGAATAAGTTAGTATTAGTTAGTAGAAGAAAATATGAAAATATACATTTCTATTCCTCTTCGTATTTCTGTGGTAACTAGTTGTTTCGCGCGGCGCCTCACGACTCCAGGATTATGTAAACAGCGGCCTGCGGGTTAAGCGATGTTGCATGGTGTCAATCCAAGTGCTAAGGGATTTGTTTATAGTATAAATCTTCCCAGGTGAATTTTTCGCTTCGAGCCATTACATTAATTTATTTCAAACTAAATACAAACTGAAACATAGATGCACAGAAAAAACCCCAGAAAAAAGACCAATGCTGGGAATCGAACCCAGGTCCTCAGCGTTCCGTGCTGCGTGCCTACCCCTACACCATCACTGGTCTAGAAATTAGCGACGAATCTTTCCCATACATCGTACACTTCAGTCTGTTATAATCACATTTAGGCAGTGATAAAGCGCATCTATGTTATGCCCTATGCTTTATCACTGCCTAAATGTGATTATAACAGACTGAAGTGTACGATGTATGGGAAAGATTCGTCGCTAACTTCTAGACCAGTGATGGTGTAGGGGTAAGCACGCAGCACGGAACGCTGAGGACCTGGGTTCGATTCCCAGCATTGGTTTTTTTTCTGGGGTTTTTTCTGTGCATCTATGTTTCAGTTTGTATTTAGTTTGAAATATATGGTTTCACGGGATGACCGTAAAAGTAATAAAAAAATGAAGTTGAAGAAAATAAAAAAATAAATAGAAAAAGATACTTCATACTTAACTTGTAAAAGTTGGCCTAGTAGCGCCATCTCTTGGTCCAGGTGAGCGGGTAGCTCCGAAGGAGTGTTGAAGTCTCTCGGTAGAGGGCATAACATAGATGCGCTTTATCACTGCCTAAATGTGATTATAACAGACTGAAGTGTACGATGTATGGGAAAGATTCGTCGCTAACTTCTAGACCAGTGATGGTGTAGGGGTAAGCACGCAGCACGGAACGCTGAGGACCTGGGTTCGATTCCCAGCATTGGTCTTTTTTCTGGGGTTTTTTCTGTGCATCTATGTTTCAGTTTGTATTTAGTTTGAAATATATGGTTTCACGGGATGACCGTAAAAGTAATAAAAAAATGAAGTTGAAGAAAATAAAAAAATAAATAGAAAAAGATACTTCATACTTAACTTGTAAAAGTTGGCCATTACATTAAATTTGAACCTTAATACTATCACGATACAGTTTGTTTTTAAAGATAAGGGCTCGAAGAGAAAAAATCACATGGTAAGATTTATACTATAACCTCTTATACCGTAACTAGCTGTTGCTTGCGACTCCGTCTGCGAAGAATTCGTTTATCGCTGTCCCATACGAACTATGCAGTTTTTATTGCTATGAGAAGGAGGAAAATGAGAAAACGGTCTGATGGGAAATAATTACCATCGTCCATGGACATCAACAACTTAAAGTGATTCTCTGATCTGTTGCAGGCCTTTAAAGGTATAAACCTTGTCTTGAAAGCCATGATTTCATAATTGTCTGGAAACACTGCTGCTTTTGATTCCACGTTTTTACTGTACGTTTGTAGGAACGTATTCAAAAAATGGTAGTCATTTCGTACATCTACTAAAATAAATTAAAGGATTATTAATTTTAGACATCATGTTTCATAGTAACATTTGCTGCTTAAGATCGATATCTAAATTAAAATAGTGTTAGTTTTATTTTTCAAAACGTCCGGATTCGATTCCCGAGCCGAGTAGGTACAAGTTTTATTAAAATGTATGAATGCAGTTTTTCTTGTTACTAAAATTGATGACATGGTTCCTGAGAACATAATTATATCTTCGTATGTCTTATAGTTTCAGACTTTCCCACACTAACCGATCTAAATGTTACACCCTGTATATAGAAGGACCTGTTGTATTAGTAGTGCACAGAATTGATATCGAGCTGAAGTCAAGAGAGTAAGAGAGCTGAGAGTAAGTTTATTACCAGCTACGGGCTTCCATTATCGCACGTCGCGCCGTAAGTATGCGTTCCACCGTCACCACCTTGATGAATGTCCATCTACAACTGTGCGTTTCCGTCGGCATTTTCTGCCACGCACAGTAAAATTGTGGAATCAACTCCCGTCTACGGTGTTTCCAACTAACTATGACATCGGGGCCTTCAAGAAAACAGTGTATTGTTCTCTTCAAGGCCGGCAACGTACTAGTGACCCTTCTGGGGTTACGGGTTCTCATGGGTGGTGGTGATCGCTTACCAACAGGTGACCCACTTGCTCGTTTGCCTTCCTCTATCAATAAAATAAAAAAGTCATTTTTAAAATTTGGAACGTCAATTTGTTTATACTGGCACGTTACTACTACGTACAAACATATCTTTTACTTAAGTTTTTCGCCTACACTTTATGTAATGTAAGAAATTACTTTGATTTCCCGAAACTGGACAAACAACCATCGTTTACCTAGTCTAGTTTCACCAGAAATCATTAACACAAACAATATTGTTCAACCCTTTGCTTACCCTCTCCGTTCTATAGCAACAGACAAGGATGGAAGATACGTGGTCCCAGTTCCAAGAAGATCGCGGAATGTGCTCAAACGTGGAGTCGACACCCGATACCCGCGGTCACCAGGCACGACCATCGATTCAATGATAAATGGAGAATTAAGATATCATATGTTTTAGTCTGATTGATTAAAATGTAAATTGGCAATAGAATTGGTTGCGTGGAAGAGATTTTTGAAAACCTACCGCATTGATTTTAATGTGGGAAGATTTTAAGGTGTTTTCAATGCCATTAGTTGTTTTAAAACAGCCGTGGTGGCCTATTGGTTGGACCTATGGCCTCTCAAGAGGGTTGTGGATTCGAGTCTCGCACCTCTAAGTTTTTCAGAATTAAAATTGCGAAATTGCATTTCAAATTTACCATAAGCTATTACGGTGAGGAAAACATAAACACACCTGAGAAGAAGTTCAATGGTGTGTGTGAAGTTCCCAACCCGCACTAGGTTCACGTGGGAACTATGGCCCAAACCATATTTTTTTAGAGGAGGTCTGTGCCTTGCAGTGGGACGTATATAGGCTGGGTAACTATATTCTGTATATGACGGTAACGAAAATATTTACTTTCCATAGAAACTGTACAGTTTTGTGTGCATTTTTTAACTATTTACCTAGGTAAGGTAAACGTCCCTATCATCTTATGTCATAGTAAGACAGGTGACAGATGGGTGTCATCTATACTCCATTTAATTTATAATTATAAACCACAACAACATTATATTGCGGCTCGTGAACTGTAATCTCTTTACTATTTGTACTAGAGTAACAATTGACGACACGCAAATAAAGTGACATTAAAACAATTTTATTTTGCGGCTCCCAGACTAATTGTATACTGTACTATTTGCTAGGTGACGAGCCGCAATAATAATGATGTTGTGGTTTTCAATTCTAAATTAAATGAAGTACTTATACTGGGCGTTGAGGTGTCGAGCATTGGTACGTTTACCTTATATAATTTTCATTAAAAAACTGTAGATGAAGGAATGAGATTTCATCCATCCAGAAGAGTCAGAATGCTTTACTTAAACTTAGATAAAGACGTATGAAACCCACCTCATTAAATCTATGTATGATGGTGCTTTAAAGGCTCTACTCAGAAAGGAGTTGGATTTAATTTTTTTTCGCGTCAAAGGTATACCTACGATATAATTTATTGACAGTGTGTGTGTTCAATCGAAGGAGGATTTGTCAATCCCAATTTGTTTAGAAGATAATGGAATCAATACGGTTCCTTAAAATTCTGTATCCAAATAACCGAACTCTCCATGCGCGTAAACTTCTCGAACGAAACCATTTTGCTGGTATCAAATTCGGATTCTTTGTAATTTATCTTTAGAAGTGTAATTTGTCTTTTTACACGCTTTATTTTTATTCATAAACCTCATTTACACCCTACCGGATTTTTTCGGGGATAAGCACTACAAATTAAATAGGTAAGTACCTACTCTTGTTATAATACTTACCTATGTATGCTTTCGTTGTTGAATACCTACTAGGTGTAGGTAACAACATCGTTTATTATTGTCTGTTTTGCTTACTTGCTTTGTCTTAGCTAAGTTTAACGTTAATTTGCTACTTTATACTCTGGCAAAAAAAAAAATGAATAAAACTTAACTAGAAACTAAATATCTAACTTAAAACTAGACTACTTAAGTCTAATAGTGAAGGCCCCCGCGTCATCGTACTTAAAAGGCTGGCAGCATTCCCTCGCTGAATGGCGATGGCGATTCGTTGAGTGAGAGAGAGGGAGGGATACTTAGCTACCAGCCCTTTGGTCTCCAGTGGTATCGACCAGATGCTTGCACTTCTTCAATCAAGCTGTGTGCACCAGGACCCCAAGGACCCAGGGTCTCAAAACCGACAAAAATAAAATTGTAAGCTGATTGTAACTGAGATCCTAACAAATACCTGTAAATGGTTTTAGTTTGAGCTGGAGTTCACATGGATTTCATAGACGACGCATATTTCAGAATCGGTGTACGAGTATGTAAACATTCGTTATTTTCATTTGTCAGTGGACTCTACGAGGGTCTATTTAACCGTCTTTCGTAAATGCGGTATACATTATAGTACAGAACTTACCAGGTTTGTGATGCCGGTGTTTCTTGCCTTTACCGGCAACCGCGGCCACCAGCACCAAAAACACCCACAGCCTCATCTTAACATCTACACCATCACTTCACATACACAACACCTAAAGAGTACACCTAAATACAACTAAAAAAACACAATCTAAATCATGGTAAAAACGCTAAACACAATTTTTCACATGAATAAATACACTTTGGATTTTAAATGCACACTTTTCATTTAAAAACACACAGTATCAGTTCGTAAATACGCGCGGAAACGTAAATATAAAAGCTTGAAAAGCTCGCGCGGGCGCTTTGAATCACAGCCAAAGCTTGACTGAGCAAGTGAACAACTTTGCTTTGAGTTGTAAAGTTACATCACAGATCTCCAAAAGATTTCCAACTTTAAACTTAATGTCATATGGCTTTTTGTGCAACAGCGCGATCTACACGTGGATATTACCTCACATAGCGGTTTGTAACCGGTCTAGTCTATTCTATTTTGTAGAAATCATTATTTAATAATCTGTACAAAAAAAAAGACATAAGATTACAGTGTTTTTCTGTACTCGTTTGCTTATTTTACTTTAGATGCTAGTACAGTTTTTAGTGAGATGAAAAGCTGTTTAAAAATACCTTTGGTAGCAAAAGCTCGGCTCGCTTGACATCGGCGAGCTTTCATGACGTTTTGATAGTGTCGCTACTCGCCGCTAGATGGCGTTGGCTGTCTCAAAATTTGTTATTGAAGCTTGCATAGTTATAAATTGTCCTTGGAACTACGGCCCAATCCTTCTTATTCTGAGAGGAGGCCTGTGCCCTGCAGTGGTATTTATATAGGCTGGGATGATGATAATAATTCCATAAAGTCTGTAACTGATTTTTTTTTTCAATAAAAATTATCTTAAAGATGTCGACTAAGGGTGTAGAATTATTTTACCGAACAACGGAAGACGTCTATTTGTTTCAAAAGGTCTTCAAATTGACAATGGCAAAATTTTTCTATAGTGGACTGAGCCATATTTCTTCATAACATTTCTTTTAACTAAACAACTCTACAAAAGCAGTGAAGATGTATTAAAAATCGATTCGCTTTAATTAAAAAAAACAGCGTTTAATACTTCAGAGGATTTCTCATTTTCGTTAGTAATTTATATTCCTTTGCCGAGCCTAAGCAAACAATACAAAACTAACAGAGCACGTCGGTTTTAATCATCGGAATCCCGAAGGACGGCGACGAAGTAATTAAAATATTTCCATTATTTGGAACTAGGTTTTACCCGCGGCTTTGTTCTTGTTAACCATCTGATCTGGCGTTCCGGCATTTCGCAAAAATTTTTGCGGGATTTCCCAAAAATTGCATCGTGTTCTTTAACGTTAAGCCCTATAAATATAATAATAGTAAAAATAACTAAAATATATTATGAAAAGGACTCCCGTTAGGCAAGGTTCCAACCGAAGATACTGGCAGCGTTCCCCCTTTGAATAGCTTAACTAATTCTTTGTCCGAGGCAGCTGCCAGCTCTTCGGTCTCCTGTGATGTCGACTAACCTTTATAAGTAATTCTTTACTCATACAATTTATTTTGAATATCTACTGATATTTTAGTTTTAGAAGTTTGAACCAATGGCTTCGGGATCGTCCGTTCGAGTGCGGGATCGCACCTTTGAGTTTCTCGGAATGTATGTGCAGAATTACATTTAAAGTACCTATACCATGAACTTTAGGTACGGTGAAAGAAAACATCGCGAGGAAACCATTCCGTAATCATTCTGTGCCCTGCAGTGGGACGAATACAGTGAGGTAAATTTAGATCGGTCAGTATGGGCAAGTCGGTAACTATATAAGACATACAAATAAACTGTTCTTAGGTAACCATGTGTCATCGATTATAGGGACAAAAAAACCCCGCATACGAAGATTTAAAAAAAACTTCGTACCTACTAAGTAGATTTAAAAAAAAAACTTGTACCTACTCAGTTTGGGAATCGAATCCGGTCGTTTTGAAAATTAAAACTTTCAATTTTTCTATTTGTGTGCATCGATTGTGTAGATCATAAAGCAGAAAATGTTACTATGAAACACGATATTTAGAATATTCTTTAATTTAGAGTCCGCCAATGCCGTTCAATGCTATTTTTGAAAAGACTTTGTATAAAATTGGTCTATTTTATAAAAGTCAAATTCAAATTAAATTCAAATTCAAAAATATTTATTTGTCAAACATAGGTAAAAAAAAGGGTAATACAGTACAGGTCATAAGTATCACTATGTTGCGCCATAAGGCATACAAATAGCCACAGCTTGACATGCAGCATGCTTCTTACGAACTAATTATAATTTTATTTAGGTAATTGTATTATATAATTGAAATTACGTCATAAACCAAAACTAAGAAACTAGACTACTATCCCTAATATACTCATTGACATTATAATAAGCCTTTGCAACCAAAAAAGAAAATAATGTTTTTTTAAAATGTTTTAAATTATCTATTTTCAAAATTTCTGCTGGTAATCTGTTAAAAAGTCTTGGTGCCATCCCAAAGAAACTCTTTGCCATCAAAGCAGTGTTAGAAGGTTTGGTGTTAATTTTACCTTGCTGTCGTAAACTATTAAACTTTGGAAACTGTTCCATATTGCTTTTCACATAGCACGCAACCTCATATATATATAAACATGGCATGGTTAGTATTTTTAGTCTAATAAAGTAAGGTTTGCATGACACTGTTTGTTGAACTCCACACACCGATCTCATGCATTTCTTTTGACACTTAAATGCCATTTCTCGATCCGTGGAATTCCCCCAAAATATGATACCATATCTTAAAGCTGAGGTGACATATGCATGGTAGGCTGTGAGTACTGCGGATTGATTTACCTACTACCTTTCTTAAGTTGTATAGCGCATAAGAAAATTGATTCAGCTTTTTACACAGGTTATCGATATGGTATTTCCACGTCAATTTACTGTCTACATTTAAACCTAAAAATTTTGTTACATCGGTTTGATCAATTGTATGTTCTCTGTAAGCAACCACTAAATTCGGAGTTTTATTAGTTCTTTGTTTAAACTGCATGATTTTTGTTTTTTCTAAATTAATTTTTAAGTTGTTTTTGTTAAGCCATTCAATTATTAAGTCTAAAGATTTATTAATGTTTGATTCGTATGTTTGTTCATTATTTCCCGTGAATATAACTGTGTTGTCATCCGCAAATAAAACCATAGGATAGCTGATTGCCCGAGGTAGGTCGTTTATATAGATGAGAAACAAAAGAGGACCCAGAACACTTCCCTGTGGTACTCCATATTTTACCTCCCTAACATCCGACGCATAAACGACTTCTTCTTTTGATTTCATGCACATTCTGCTAATTTGGGTAATTTGTTTTCGACGACTTAAATATGATCTTAACAAATCATGAATATTTCCTCGTATGCCATAGTCAAATAATTTATTTAAAAGAACACCATGATCAACATAGTCAAAAGCTTTTGACATATCCATGTATAGTGCGCTTACAGGTATTCTCTTATCTACTTTTGTCATAATTGTCTGCAATAGATCAAAAATTGCCATATATATTAATTGATCTGTTCTTTCGAAAACCTTTTTGTTCTTTACAAAACATATTTTTTATTTCAAAATATTTATTCAAACGGTTATAAATTACTTTTTCAATTATTTTGGAAAAAATTGGAATTAACGCTACGGGGCGGTAGTTGTCTACATTTTCTTTGTTCCCTTTTTTGTACATGGGCCTAACAATAGCTATCTTCAACTTATCAGGAAATATACCTTTCTACATGCACAAGTTGACAATATAACTGAGCGGTGGTGATATAATGTGAGCGACTTTTTTAATTATTTTTGTCGCTATTCCATCATAGCCGGTGCTATTCGAGTTGTTCAAAGAATTTATTATAGTAAAAATTTCATCGGTACAAGTTGGATTCATAAATAAGGAATCAGGTGAACTATATGTCAGAGTGGTTTTATTACTATTGTTATTATTATAATGAACATTATTATTAATATTATGTTTGATTTGGTCAATGTAGTGATCATTAAATGTTTGTGCGATGTGTTTAGGGTTTCTGATTATTTTGTCATTCAATTTAATTTGTAATATGTTTTCCTTAGGGTATCTATTTTTAGTTTTTCTTATAATATTCCATGTTGCTTTGGATTTGTTTGCTGAGTTTTTTATGCAGTAATCATTTTGGGCTTTTTGAGTCAGTAACATAATTTTCTTCAACCTTTTTGAGTATTGCTTGAAATTAGCATTACTATCTATATTTGGCGATAATCTACACTTCCAAAGCAGATCACGTTTTCTTTTACAACATTTCCTTACACCATTAGTAATCCATTTGGGTCTATTATATGCAGAAATTTTAACTCTTTTAAATGGGAAACATAAATTATAAAACAACTGAAAATCATCCGTGAAACTGTCAAATGCCTCATTAGGGCTGCAAGACATGTACACGGAGTTAAAGTTAAGTTGTTCTAAACACTCGATAAATTTTACTATATTTTCTTCAGCAAAATCCCTCCTCTTAATATACCAGAAAGGCAGTACACTTGTTTTTTTAACTGGACAATATAGAAGCTGAGCAGTGTGATCTGAGATCGCTAATTCTAACACCTCTGCTTCGGCACCTCGCACATTATGCACTATATTATCAATGCAGGTCTTGCTGCTGAGCCGTGTGGGTTCTGATACGCCTAATTTAAGATCAAAACTGAACAACACATTTTTGGTGTAAAAGTAAAAAAAATATTAAAAAGTTATCGACATAGCCCACGGCATTAGCACGCTGAAGTGGCAATGGGCAGGCCATATAACCCGAAGAAACGATAACCGTTGGGGTAGACGAGTTCTTGAGTGGAGGTCACGGATCGGCAAACGTAGCGTGGGACGTCCTCAGACTCCGTGGAGCGATGATCTTCGCAAGGCGGCTGGCAAGAGCTGGATGAGAGTGGTCGAGGATCGTGCTCAGTGGCGTGCCATGGGAGAGGCCTATGTCCAGCAGTGGACGAGCATAGGATCGTATTCCTTAATTCGTGTTTGCTTCCGAAATACAATTTAAACAAATTTGGCTCGGTAGATTTTAGTGCCAAAGTGAGCTCTTACTTTGATTTTCAATCCGAAAATACTCCGTTATCTATTATGGCACCATAATGTTTCTAATGTTGTGATCGTTGCATAAAAAAATGGTTGTCATGCCGATCATAATTTTTACCCCCTACCAGTTATGCATAACTCCGCGGGGGGAAACCAAAAATAGTCATATCATTGGGCACCTGCAAATGAGGCCATTAAAACCTTTTGTAGCAATTTCCAATTTTAATTCTATTCCTACTGACCTAAAAGAAGCGAGACTGTAACATCAAACGGACTTAAAGGACTTAGCGATTTTTCACCTGATAGAAAATCCTCATTATGTCTTCCTGTTGTCTAGCTTAGTGTTTTATTCAAGAAATGTAATTTTTTTATTAATTTCTAAAGAAAATAATATAGGTTCATCGTTGGGCCTCGTAAGAAAGCTCAAAGTCACTCAGAGGGCAATGGAGAGGGCTATGCTTGGAGTTTCTCTGCAAAATGATGAAATCCGCGCAAGAACTAAAGTCACCGACATTGCTCGAAGTATCGCCAGACTCAAGCGGCAGTGGGCAGGGCACATCGCTCGTAGAACTGATGGGCGATGGTGCAAAAAGGTTCTCGAGTGGCGTCCACGGACCGGAAGATGCAGGGTAGGTAGGCCTGGTTAAGGTTGCGGGATCGCGTTGGATGCGGATGGCACGGGACAGATTTGTTTGGCGAGTCATGGGGGAGGCCTATGTTCAGCAGTGGACATCATTCTGCTGAAATGATGATGATAATATAGGTGCAGAAATACACCGTGAAATTTTAGTGGTTGTTTTCCCGAAACGAGGTGATTTAGTATCGATTGTACAATCGATTTATAATTACTATTTTGACTAGAGTCAAAAATCCAATTGTGAAAAACGAATGTCGAAAATGACCGCAAACCAATAGTAACGCTTCGTTGGTACTTAACCTATCGTACGATCGTACGCTACTTGTACCAACGAAGCGTTACTATTGGTTCGCGGTCATTTTCGACTTTCGTTTTTCACAATTGGATTTTTGACTCTAGTCAAAATAGTAATTATAAATCGATTGTACAATCGAAACAAAATCACCTCGTTTCGGGAAAACAACCACTAAAATTTCACGGTGTATAAGGTGGGACCTTAAGATTAAGATCTAGGAAAACTCGAATAATAACTCAATAATACGAACAATAAGCCAAAAATGTTTAATGTCATATCGATAAATTTACACTGCGCTTGTAACACCAAAACTGGACTCTCCGCGCATGCGCCGTCCACTAAACGAGTAAAAATTCACCTAAAAAAATCTTCGCTAACTTAGATTACATACGTTCGGATAGATTTGTGTCGTGCGGTCGAATCTGCCCAACGTTGGGCGAAGCGAGCGCACGGTACCGCAGTAACCCCTTAGAGTACTAGCAACCCCTAGATTACAGGATTACTTATCGAGTATCGTCGACAACCCGCCGAGTACTGTTCTCCATTGAGTATTTTAGTAATCCCACCAAGTAAGTAACTCAATCGGTACCTATCTAGTAATTTATCATTGAGTGTTTTAGTAATTTCATCGAGTATATAACTCAATTAGTACTCATCGAGTGTTTTGTAGTTGAGTATTTTAGTGACTTTACCGAGTTAGTTACTCAATTAGTAACCTATCAACTTTTTTTACTATTGAATGTTTTAGTAATACTCAATTGGTAACCCATCAAGTATTTATCGTAAATTAAGTCGACCAAAAGGAGTTTATATAGCAATTTAGATAATAATTTTATATATTTGGTAAGAAACCAAGATCGCTGTAATTGTTCTTTGTCATCAGACATACAAACTTTTTCTGCAACACCTTATAAATTAGTAATTATTTAACTTGTCAGTTACTGTTTTAGACATTGAGAATAATAGTAACATTTGATAGTAACACGTAGATAACCGTGTAACTGGTAAAGTATAGTTACAACTTGAGGAGTATAATTATTGTACTACGCATACTGTGTGGATTACAGATAACTCGTGGCGTACAGTAGTACACAGCGGGCTCGACCCCTCCCCGCTTCCTCAGGCCTCTTTAACATACACGAATACAAGTTTACATTCAGATTTAATTATTAAATACGTACGCCGATCAATTTTCCTACACTGAAATACGGTCGTTGATGAAACTTATCATTTTCAAACACTTCAAGTCAAGATTTATTTAGCTCGTCAACTATTATTGGTGCGACAGCTGCATCTATACGATTTTATTCTTCAATGCCAGTATTTCAGCTTAATTCTATAAAATTAAATTTATTTTTATAAAATATTTGCTATATTTATAAAATGCCTATATTTAACTTTAAATTATGGTTACAATAAGTTAGACATTCGGCCCAAAGATATGTACGTGTATAAAGATATGTAATATAACATTTTCCGTATATAATATACATTTTATTGCTTTATTGCTGGAGGTGAATTAGAATGTATGTGTCGTTTTCATGTAGAGTACAGTCTGCAAAATGATTAACCCTTAACAAGAGAGTAACATACCGTACAAACTATCTTGTAAGTTTTCACTAGGAAGGTACAGTCAATTCTTGCAAGAAAAACGCTCTTGTATGTGTCATAATTCTGACAGAAACTACAATAGATACTGAGCATGTAGTAGTGCCTGAAATGTAGACAGAAACACACGCTCGTAGATTTTCTTAAAAAAAATTACCGTTCACGATTATTTACATCATGTGATACACCCATACATTCGTTTATACAGACTGCTTAAACTACTTAATCTATCACGGCTATATAGTCGTATAGTAGCTGTATATGTGTGTCAGGATTTGCGTTTTTCAGACGGTACTGTTGTAAAAGGGAGGTAGGAAGGAAGCGGGCAGGAGGACACGGCAGAATCAGCTGAGAATTGAACCAAGTGACCTAACTAGGTATTAATGATTGACAAACAACATGATAGAACATTTGATATATAGCTTAGATAAAGGCGGTTAGATCTACATGAACTTTATAGCAATGATAGTTATAACTATGGCAGTTAGCAGTTAGCTGAAAGTGACTGTTAGTTAAATGCACCCATTGAGGGTAACCTTGGCGAAAGAGACTCAGTAAACGATGTGAGTCAAGTTAATCCGTGACACGATTGTGAACAAGATGATTAATTTGACAATTTATTAGTTACCATGGTATTATCGTTATTAACAATGTCTACTTCGTCTGTTGTAAGCCTCCTGAATGAGATAACTGTAAAAATATGGATGATTTACCGTAACTATAGCTCAATCGTCAACCGTTTTTGCCGTGGTCGTTTAAAAATAACTATAAAAATTTTACTACGCTAAACTGGTTCAATTTTTAGCTCACGCTAGTTCCCGTACATTTGTATGAAGCCTAGGGTTCACTAACAAAAAACAAGTTGTGAGGCTTCAGTCATCGAGTAGTATGAAAAGGTTACTGATATATGAGATTGCTATGCCGCAATTTACAGGCCTGATGTCAATCGTGTTGAACGATATAACAAAACAGTTGTGAATGCAACTCGCGCGTTCGCAGTCGGGCGTGATGCATTCTACCTCAACTCTGAGAAACCATCAAGTACCTTCAGGTATTGAAGCTGTTAATTAGTGCTGGAAGAGTTTATGACGCTTCTCAGTGCCTAAAAGCAAACATAGCAAGATAACTCTGAACAGTAACCTTGCCCCACTCCTCGATACCGCCTATGGCCCATTTCACGACGTTACCGGTTTCAATTGTACAAATTCAAAATGACAGCATTGACTTTGATGAATTTCACGACTTGTCGTTTATTATACCAAGCCATTAGCGACAATACATTGTTTACAAAACTAATCTTTTCATGGTTATAAGATGAAGTTTATAAATATAGTTCAACCATATGAAACGATTTGTCTCGCATGCATTTTTATTGCAGGCATTTCAGTTTAACCAACGACAAGATTTTTGTATGACACTTCTACAGATAAATACTAGTGTAGTGTGTAATGACGCCAGTTTAAAATCATACAATTGCAGCTCATGGGTGTTACACAGAATTGATTTTAACTTTTCCTTTATTGTCTCTTATTCTCCCGCGGTTAAAAATTATGACTGATGGAATACCATATCATACCAATTGGCTTAAGATTCAAGTCTCAGCAGTTTTATTATAGATTAGTGGTCTTTCCCATTTAATTAGAAATAACGGAACATTTTAAACATGAAACTACCGTGAGACTCACTCATAGTGAAAATAAACGGATCACTCACGTCTTAAAACGAGTTTAACTCGACATGTTTCGGGCTAATCCGTAGCCCTTTCTCTCGGAGTCGAGTTAAACTCGTTTTAAGACGTGAGTGATCCGTTTATTTTCACTATAACGGAACATTATGAAGTGACATAGTCAGTGCTGATTCACATTTGTCTTTTAGATGAAATTTGATGCGTTAAGTGATCAATTAATTGCATTAGGGTATTGATTGATTCTCCGACGTAGTTTGCTACTACAACATTTTATCTTGCTCCTGTTTTTCTCTTGCTTTTTTGCTTTATGGTTGCGAAGGACCAAGTTAAAAAGGTTGTAAAACAAAGCTATCCTTATCTGATACGTCATTATTAATATCTTGCTCCATTTTTCTCTTGCTTTAAAACCCCTTGTTTGCTTAAGACACTGACCCGTGCAAAACTTAAGTCATTCTTTTTACACTTTTATTTTTATCTTTACAAAATTGGATTTCTATGAGAGGCTAGATACAGATTCTTTTCACTTTCTGGATATGAAGTATTCAATTCATTTCTAAATGTTGGTGTTAGTCTGGGTGAGGATAAAGAGACAGTAAAGTAAAAGTAGACCCCAATGCCGTGTTGGTAGCGTTCGTGAATGAGCGTAGTTGTTGGGCACGCTATAGCGTGCAGGGGGCCGGTACGGGTCCCCCGCCCTGCGGGCCCGACCGGGCCGCCTCAGACGAACCACTCGTCTTTGTGCGGGGCGCTCAGCGCAGCGCCCGCGCCCTGAGGCGGCCCGGGCGCGCCTGACTGTACCCGCGCGGGCCCGCAGGGAGCGCCCAGTTTCCCGGCAGCACGGTTGCCGGAGAACCGGGCTTGCCGGCGCCGTTTGTGCTCGCCATCTGTTGCACTGGAACATAGAGAAAGAACATTAAATTGAGTATCTTTTTGACACATAAGATAAGATAATTTATTAATTTAATGAAATACTTAAGTAGGCGCCATCTAGTCAAATCTGATGGTACTGCTTTCAGATATTAAGGACAGTTAATATCTTCGAAATATATTTACCTACAGATAGTTCAATAAACAGCCCAGAGAAGGCGCTGTTAAACTATTGATTTATAGAAATAAATCTCTTTTTTTTGCTACCACCGAGGCGTAATACTTTTTTTAATTCTTTCCAAAAATACCTAATTTAAGATTTGGTCTGCGCCAGCCTTTATCTTTTGCTCCTATGAGCAATGTTGACCACTGAGCCAGTGCATACAGACAATATAAAATGTTTTACTTTTAAGTTTGAACTGATTTCTGTATTTATGGTTATCTTGATTGTGTGTGCTTGCAGTACCAAATAAACGTCTCAAGACTCTTTATCTATCTAGATCTATCTATCTGTCTTACGGCCTACATACTCGTTAACACATAGCAAGGTACTCACACTGCAGATGCGTACGGCGGTTGGCGGCGCGGCGACGGCACGCGCAGCATGCGCCCGCGCCGCCTGCCAACAGGAGCAGCCCGCCGCTCGCAGCCGCTACTGCCACCCACGCGCTCCGCCCGCTGCCGCCCCCGATCTCTGCGGACCATGGGAGACGTAGGTTAAACACGAATAGGAGCTGTTATTAAAAAAAAAAAACTTTTTCGCTGACTGTACTTGTACGGACGGTACACGGACCTTCGCAACTCCAGAATTAATCAAGGTACTGTAGCAGATGAAATTGGGGATGTCTAAAAAAATACCCAAGGATTTTATATTTTTTTTGTATAGAAAAGTCAATTATAAGAAACTAATTTCAGTATTTTATCATTTAGTTCACTATTTTTTTCAAAATTATTTTTTGAAACTATTTTAGTTGATGACGTCAGATTATAATTGAGGGCTCCCACAATGCCAAATTTCTAAATCTATCTACATGCGTACGATAAGGCAGCCCCTTTAATTATTTTATGCGTAGTGGTACACTATACACTGTGTCACTTTACTGGCACTGTCAAAGTGCTAGATGTCAGACAGCGGGTCCAAATCAAACTCCGTAGTATAATCCACGCGTAAATTGTGAAGAATTCTAACCACACAGAATAAAGTACGACTTGAACCGGTCACGCAATTTACACCAATGTCAAATGAAGGTCATTGTTTATTTGTCATATTATAAATTCTTTACATAATATTAAAATTAAATAACTACCGAAAACGAGTTAAAAAGCATTTACCTCGAAATGGTTTTCGATTTACTATACATTGCAAAAAAAATAGACATCCCCAATTAGATGGTATTGAAGGAAGGCATTGTAAAGGTAGAAAAAGATGGAAGGTGGTAGAAAATAAAGAAAGAACCACGAGACAAGATTGTTGAAGATTTAGTTGGCAGTGCGCTTTTTTTAAAAGACCTGGATGTAAAATTCAAGTGGCATCCAAGGACCGGAAGACGTAGTGTACCTAATGCCTCCAACAAGATAGAGCGACGACCTGGTTAAGGTTGCAGGATCACTTTGGATACGGTTGGCGCAGGACCGATCTGTTTGGCAAACCTTGGTGGAGGCCTATGTTCAGCAGTAGACGTCTTTCAGCTCAAATGATGATGAGGAAGTAAAATGAACAAACCAGGGCATAGCGCGGCGGTGTTCTCGTCTGAGCCGTCTGCGCAGTGGTCCACGCCGTCGCACGTCAAGTCTGCGCTTACGCAGAACTTGCTCTGTTCACACCGGAACTCCTTGCAACCGTGCTCTGGAACAATATATTTAATAATAGCTATAAGATTTTCTGATGGTTAATGAGGTTTGATGGCTGGTGATAATTGATGGTGGTGAGTTAAAGTAAACACATTTCGCACTAAATACAAACTGAAATATAGATGCACAGAAAAAACCCCAGAAAAAAAAGATACTTCATAGCTAACTTGTTTAAAGTTAAAGTAAAGATGGTGAAAAATACATGGTCAGTGCACCGGTGGAATTGCTCACGTATTGACATGTCGGATAATCATTCAATAGTTTCGACACTCGTTCCCTAAATATCAGAATTGCAAATTACTAGATTGACGACTTACCCTATTTCTAAAATACCAAATTCACAGAACACCAGACTTTCCTGTCACCGTGTTTTTCTCTATATTGGATTGCCAAAAAAGCTTGTTCTCAATACACCATGTTCCATTCAAAACCGAATTTCCATAATACCAGATAGTGAAATCACCAGGCTCGTAAAACACGACCCCATGGCCTCCCCACGACGACCACGACCTGCCTGACGAGTCTGGTGATTTCACTGTCTGGTATTATGGAAATTCGGTTTTCAATGGAACATGGTGTATTGAAAACAAGCTTTTTTGGCAATCCGATAATATAGAGAAAAACACGGTGACAGGAAAGTCTGGTATTCTGGGAATTTGGTATTTTAGAAATAGGGTAAGTCAGCAATCTGATATTTTGCAATTCTGATGTTTAGGGAACGAGCGAGTTTCGAATCTCTCCGAAATTCTCAGGCATGGTATTTCCTATTTAAAATGACAAAAAATATTTCAGGTAACTAAATTAAGTAGATACTCGGGTTATAACTACACATTTTTTTGTTCACGTCTCTTCTGGACATGGCAAAAGTTAAGGGTCTATAGTCAATATTTTTAGTCAAGTCTACATCGGCGTGTGGGACGCCTGGCCAACTTTCAGCCCATTTAAATAAATCTTAAGTTTACTGACTTGGAGTTGCTAATATTAGGTTAACAGGAGAGACAACTTTTGTTGTATGTATAGCAACAGACCAATGGAATAAGATACACCAGGGCAAGATTACATAGATCGTGATGTAAATAAGATGTCCCTAAATGTATCCGGAAATAATGCAATAAGTTAGTTTAATGGACACCCCTCTAAATGTTTTTCGGGATGTTTTTAAATGTTCAAAGACGTGATTATATTTTGAATAATTGATTCTGATGAAAACCCTTTAGAGGGTTGATGAGTCAAACTAACCCAAACGTCTGCTGAAATGATTCGGACTAATTGCAAAACACCTTGTTTAAAAATACAAGGCATTAGTCTTTTAAAACCAGGTTTACCGGCTTCGAAAGATGATCAATTTCTCCATTTCTTCCGTGGGTATCATAAGAAGCGACACATATAAGAAATACAAAACCCGTTGTGCTAGCAACCTGTCAATATTCTACCGTTTTCATGTAACTTTAAACCTAAAATTGCTAGAAGTAGCTCCCAAACGTATATGTACCAATTTGTGTGCTCTGCCTACCCCCTTTGAGGATATAGACGTGATGTGTGTGTAAAAAGATAATAGATTACATCATCAACCATAAATATTTTATTGATTTTCAGCCACGTCTTTTTTTCTTAGCGATGAAACCTATGAAACTGACGATGGTCTGTGATCCAGGTAAGTAGCTAGGCGTGAGCGAAGCCGCCTCATGCATTCGGCTTCGCAGTCTGAGGGGCCTCACGCCTTTTGGTCCTCGTTTTTGCTCAATGAAACATCCAACATTTTATCTGTGGTGCGCGTCATGTCTTGCCCTCAAAAGGTCCTGCGCCGCCACTCTGTCAATCGGCACTGCAACTGTGTTCTCTTTCTAATAGCTAGTGTTAAACAGAGTTAGACGGTGCGAAAATATTGTTCAAATTGCCGCACATTGGCTTCAATAGGTCTCTTATAAATCCCTAGATACGCAGCCCAACAATGAAACGATACCAACACGATGTATCCTGCACCAACTAAATGAAGTTTTATTCTCTCATTTCGCCGTACACAGATGTCCCATAGCATTATAAATTCTTTTGACCACGTCTCCATTTGAAAGGGAAGGGTCCAGTTTCCGGGTCGCGAGAAATATAATTGCTCTAAACCACTTGAAACATGGGAGGTAGCTGCATTATGCAACTCATCTGGCGAGGGCCTTTTCATGTTTTAATCCTGTGACAAATATATATAGTAGGCCTTTACATCTGTGACACTGACAGATGATTTAAGTGGCACCCTGGCGACACTTGCGCTCAACTCAACAGCTAACTAACTAACTGTCGATATGATATTTTCTCTCAGACAGTTACAGGAAAAGTGTAGGGAGCAGCAGACCCCCCTAGTCATTGCATTTGTTGACCTGAACAAGGCCTTTGATACTGTGAGCAGAGAGGGGTTGTACTCGGTTCTAGAGAGAATCGGATGCCCTCCGAAGCTTCTGAAATTAATACAGTCGTTCCACGAGGGTATGGAGGCCACAGTTTTGCACAATGGTGACAAACATACCTTGTTTAAAATATACCACAATGAATCGGTATGTTTATTTGGTAATCAGAAAGCTTTCTGTGTGTTAAAATATTTGCAAAAATGTTGAGTCCGCTATGCCTTATTTATTTTATTCTTTAGAGACGACTTTGGATTTTTTTCTATCGAGCAAACTACATGTCATCTGTTACGAAAAATACTGGTCACTAGAGTGAATTCTCAAATATCACGCATGAATTTCAGAACTAAAGCTTGGCTCGTCATTATACAGCAAGGGATCCAATTAATGCAATAAATGCGCCAAAAGCAGGATCACCGTCGCCGTATACAACATGGAAGACGATGATAATGATGATGAACAAAACTTGCACACGGTCAGGATAGTAATACATACACAAGGCCTCTTACATCTTGACAGATGATTTAAGCAGCGTCTATTTGAGAGAGGCAACGCCGTTCGTTCGTAATAATAAGGATTTACAGAAATCAGTCTCGATTATCGGTAACAATGTAATTATAATATATACTCGTATGTAGAAAAGAACTCGTCCGTTTCGGTAAACATACGGACAGACGCCAGCGAGCCCCCACCTCTAGGGGGGTTAAAATTTCAAGTGCAAAACCCTTGTAAATTCTAAGCAGAAGATACAACGGGCTTAGCCCCCACCCAGACATGCTTTTGATCTCGGCGAGGGGCCGTTCCCCCCGTGCGGTGTACATTGCGGCTCAGGTAGGCTTGTGTACTCAATCCTCCGAGTACAAACACGCATGTGAAAGCATTGTTTAAAATTTTATTCGGCCGTGGGTGTCGCGTTTTTGTTGCATAATTCTATGGCGTGCGCTTAAATATATCGTTTAAAGCGCTGCGAGGCGCTTTGTTGTATGTTAGTTAGGACAATAAAGGTATTGTTCTGCGAGATTTATTATTTAATAATTCTTGGTGGGACTGTATATCATTGTAATAGGACTAATATGATATGCCATGCTTCACGGATGTTCACAAGAAGTTATTGACATTACTGCGGTTGAAAATACCTTTGAAACTCTTCTTTGAGGAGTATAGGTGAAAAACCTAAGTAAATGACCTGTTGTATGTACTAGTGCACAAAATAGGGATGTTGGCGCCATAAAAAACAATTCAATGACCCGACTACAGTAAAAAAAAAGCTTTATTTTAGCCCTGAAAACCAGATTGATTTTGGATTAACTTCAAAATTAGATTTTTTGTTGCTTCAAACCAAATAAATAGTTGATTGAGTTGGCAAACAAGTGACTTTATAAGTTATTGCCATTCGAACTCTATGGGAGAATTCTGTTGACAGCTCATAAAAAGTACGTCAGTTGATTTATGGTGTCAACATTATCCTTATTGATATGATTCGATTTGTAGCATTCGAACATGGCGGATGTAGACAGTATCTAATTTTGGTATTTCTGTTTCTTTGGCTAGTTGAAGTATAATTTTGATAGTGTTTTATGCGGCGATTAACCTTAATTAACAGTGATCACAAAATTCTATATTGCTCTCGTGTCTGACATATTTTAATGCGCAAGTTGTCTCCATGTGGTTTCTGGAATTTTTCTATCAAGTTGCAGAAACTACAATCACCGTACAACGTCGCTCCGAAGAAAGCTTACTTCGACACTGGCAAAATTGTCCTACCTAAAATAGGACAGAAGCCATATTTTTAAATAAATAATAATAATAAAATCCTTATTTGTATGGATCTTACTTAAGTCATTTTTAAAATTTGGAACGTCAGTTAGTTTATACAGACAAGTTTCTATAAATAAAAGCTTCTAACAAAACACATTTTCCAAATAATTACTTCCAACATCACACATAAAAAACTAGATAAAATAAAACAAATAAATCTCGAAAAAACCATCCAACTTTCCGAAACTCCAACAAAGAACGAGATCATAAAGTATCATAAAACATCCGATAATGAACTATGTAGCCGTTCGCCCAGCCCATTAATATAAGTATTCTAAACGGCTCTGGTCTTGCGCTTTGTGCATACTTTAGTAGGTTGCTCCGAAGACTCCCGCAATGGAGTGAAGTTGGACTTCAGAAGTTGATAATAGGGGGCGAAGTAACTCTTTTCATAGTTTAACAAGGTTTTTGGTTGAGAGTATCAATTTATTCAGCTCACGGCAACGATTTACAGGGAGACATGTAAAAGAGCCCTTTGCCTGTTTAGAAGATAAACTTTTGTACTAAACAACTATTTCTATCAATGCTGTTAGTAATATCTTATGCCATAGTGAAAAATACACGGATAACTCACGTTTTTAAACGAAAACGTGGCGAGTGCTCCAAGAGAAATAGCTACAGATTAGCGTAAAACAAGTAAGAGATCAACTCGTTTAAAGGCGTGAGTTACCCGTATATTTCACAATTGGGGATGTCTATTTTTTTGCAATGTATAGTAAATCGAAAACCATTTCGAGATAAATGCTTTTTAACTCGTTTGCTGTAGTTATTTAATTTAAATATTACGTAATGAATTTATAATCTAACAAATAAGCAATGACCTTCATTTGACATTGGTGTAAATTGCGTGACCGGTTCAAGTCGTACTTTATTCTGTGTGGTTAGGAATTCTTCACAATTTACGCGTAGATTATACTACGGAGTTGGATTTGGACCCGCTGTCTGATATCTAGCACTTTGACAGTGCCAGTAAAGTGACACAGGTAGTTACAATGTACCACTACGCAAAAAAATATTAAAGGGGTTGCCTTATCGTACGCATTTAGATAGATTTAGAAATTTGGCATTGTGGGAGCCCTCAATTATAATCTGACGTCATCAACTAAAATAGTTTCAATAATTAATTTTGAAAAAGTAGAGAACTAAATTACAAAATATTGAAATTAGTTTCTTATAATTGACTTTTCTATACAAAAAAAATATAAAAACTATGGGTATTTTTTTTTAGACATCCCCAATTAGTGAATCACGGTAGTTTCATGTTCAAAATATCTTATGCCGTTAATAAATCGCTTGTTAAGCATAATTTTACTATTAACTTGAGATTCTTTTATCAGTTTTTAATGATTCGCGGTTAGTTGCATTCTATCATCTCCTACTTCCTACTAATATCATAAATGAGAAAGTTTGCGATGATGTTTGGATGTTTAAATGTTTGTTGGTCAATCACATAAGATTTTAAATAATTTATTGAATCAGGCGTTACTTTGCGGAAATTGTTTTAGTTCATTAATCACATAAGACTTAGACAAAACATCCATTTAGCTACAAATTATTCATCTAAAATTATTCTGTTTATTTGCGGATGGTATGCCATTTTAAGCCAATGCCCAGAAATGGGACTTAGCCCAGAGTTGATGATTACGACGATGTCTTTGTGCAAATATTCGCCAATAAAATTAGTATGCTGACCAAAACCAGTGGACTATTTTTATAAATTTTAATTGACAAAAACCGATACAAAATCGCAGCTGTGAACACGATTTGTTCGTTTAATTTCAACCAACACAAAACCACTCGATAAAAACGGCTTCGTCGCATCGGATCACAAATAAAAATCTCCAAAAATTCCCCAAACTAATTAACGTTCGTGAGTAGGTACCGAAGTATTTCCGTCGTTAAACTTAAGGGATTCTTTAACTACACACCTAAAATTTTCCCCCGATTCGGGCGAACTTGGGAATAACAACAATACCCTTTTCTTGGTGCGTTGCGTACATTTTTCCAGCCAGCCGAGCGTGAAATCTAATTGGAGGGCTCAAAAGATGTTTGCACGGTATGGGATATCCGTCATTATCACGAGGCCTCTAACTGCATAGATTATTATTGTTATATTTATTATGGTTAAGTCGTGATAGCTAGCGGTTTGACCTATGGCCTCTCAAACAGAAGGGGATAGAAGCCCGGGCACCACTGTGTTTTTAGTTTTTATATTCAATTACATTTGAAAGGACCAGGATTTAATTTATAAAGGCACTCTCTCCATCCACCAACAGAAACGAAACATGTCGCATTTAATAGATCTTGGCAACCATTTTTACTATTACTTGATTACAACCGAAAGACGACCTTATTCATCTTGATGGAGGCGTTTGTTAGTTATGTACCTACCTTAAAAGCAAAAATTCCTTGTAGCGTTTCACCTAGTCGCATTTCACCGCGATCGTGTTTTATTATTTTCGCTTTATGTCTCAATCGTATATTTTTTTGCTCGCTAATAGTTTTAGTCGTATTTCACCTCGATTGTTTATTTAAATTTTGTCTTATGTCACAATCGTCTAATTTTTTGGTCGCTAATAGATGTAATCGCATTTCAGGTCGATTAAATATTTCTGTAACATTATAGTTCAGCAGAAGCAGACCCTGGTTCAAGCCTTCATATTTTCAAGCAGCAAACTTTATTGTATTTATTATCTTGAGCTGAGATCTTGAGTAATTATCGCATATTAATGTAACTGCAATTCAATGTCGCAATGACAGAGTATTGTCTAGTATTAGTAATAAAGATAATATTTCAATGAGTTTGATAGCCTCTTAGAAATTGAACTATAACTACAAGACGCGTTTAAAAAAAATAGTTACAGAGTTTTGCTGCAAACATCAATCATCGCGTCAAAGAAAAAAGCGTTCCAAATAAATAACGATCGCGGTAAAGTGCTTATAGGGTAAAATACTACACGGAAAATATGAATCTACAAATTAAATATACTTACGTGAACAGCTACGCGGTGAATTGCTTCAATTATAAAAAAACTATCGAGATTTTGTTCTGCCGCGACAAAACGCGACTTGGTGAAACGCTACAAGGAATTTTTGCTTTTGAGGTAAATGACTAACAAACGCCCTGGCCACTGCCACCTGAGTCTGGCGATTTTTCGCTGTTAGGTATTTTTTTTATGACCACCCTTGAAGTCTTGCTATATAAAAACAACTGCAATTATTAGTGTTTCATTGATTGCTAAACAAATTAGTTATTGTATTAATACATATGTGAATAATTTTCTATAAAACGTTATTAATACGATTTGAATAAAACATTAAATAAAAAATAACGATATAAAATTCTGTAGAATAGACAAATTATGAAATAATTATTCTATAATTTAATAATCGGCGATTTATAAAAACATGATTTAACCGTTCGATGACATGAATAGTCGATGAAATGAAAATACGGGAAACAGTTTAACAGTTGGTAGCATAGCATACGGTTGTGGTAACTCTGAAGATGAGCTCTGGTTGAGTTCGAAACGCGTCAGTGTAGCTTGGTGGTGGTGATGGTTGGGTTTATGTGATTTGTGTGTGTTCGTACAGTGTGGAGGTGGAGGAACTGCATGAACGCACATTTCTTGCATAAACGTAACTATTGTAAGGTCGCGGGTGAGCAAAGTAATTGTTTTAGTTCATTAATACGGGAAACGTTGTCTATGAACTAATAATCGATGAAAAGAGTGTCTACGATTCAAGGGCAAACCTTACAGAAAGAGATGATGAAATCGAAGGCAAGCCCACGCTTTAGGCAATACGGCCTCCGGTCTTGGTTGCTTGAATGATACCTTCACCAAAACTAGTTAAAACAACTTCAAAGCGACCCCTTGGATTGAATCCAAGCCCCCGATTAATCATTAATAGAGAGTTCTCGAATGACTGCATACGAGCGCGTCAGCGTACGTCTTACGTGCTTATCTTTTCATGTTTATACGCTCCAATAACTTGAATGTAACGTAATACGTTTCGTGTTATCCTTGGGAGGCGTCGGATTTGCGAACTACTGAAGTGACGGCGGGAAATGACAACTGAGAAACGTACTCGCAGGTTCGTTTAGGCAGTGAAAATTTTCATTACTTACGATTAGTTTTTATTCAATATACGCAATAAAATTTACGATGTTCTCTGTGGCAGTAGGCAGGGCACATCTCTTTTCTTATGATGAAGATGATGTTTTGATGGTTTGTTTGTTTTTCTTTGGTTTTTATGTAGATTTTTTATTATTAGCGGTGGCGCGTAGTGCACGTTTGGCAGCCGCCGTGTCGTGTGGCTCCGGAAAGAAGAAGAAGGATTAGCCCGAAACATGTCAAGTTAAACCCATCCTGATCTGTTTGGCGAGCCTTGGGGGAGGTCTATGTCCAACAGTAGACGTCTTTCGGCTGAAATAATGATGGATGTTACCACACGCCACTGTTGGCGTATGTAAGCGATTAAGAATTTTGGGGAAGTCTGTTGGGAGCGACGTGGTTCAATTGGTAGAACACCCAGGTTGGGGCGCATACCCAGGAGACTCGGGTTCGAATCCCGCCCGCGCACCCGAAAAACTTTTTCGCTTATAAATAATCTTAGATTTGGTGAGCAGCCGTATTGCTAATAAAAATAAAAATAATATTTGAAATGATGATGATGATAGGATAGGGGTAGAAGTACTCTGCATGGTGTGCCTACTCTTGTCTCTGATGTCCTGCCTTTGTGCATCTGTTTCTCTTGTTAACTGTTAATTTTCATGTTTTATGTACAACTAGCTGTTGCCCGCGACTCCATCTGCGTGGAATTAGTAATTTGGGCAGCTTATTTTTTGTATCCAATTTGTTTTTTCATCAATTATGTATGGCTCTCCTTAGTTCCTCGATATAAAAAAATTACCCGCCCCCGCAACCCCAGCACTCCCCTCCCAACCAGACCCCCCCCACCAAACCCCCCGTACACCCGCGTTCACATTCACCACAATTCAAGCGTGCCTATAGAAGTTTTACTTCAAAAACCCCCGATTTTGAAACATTCTTCCGCTCCGCTCCGCTCCTATTGGTGTTAGCGTGATGATTATATGGCCTATAGCCTTCCTCGATAAATGTGCTATCTAACATTGAAAGAATTTTTCAAATCGGAGCAGTAGTTCCTGAGATTAGCGCGTTCAAATAAAAAAACCTGTTCGATAAATTCTTAAAATAGACGTATCTTTCTTATTTGTGAACCGATTCAAATGAAACAAACACTAAATGTTAATCCAAGAAAATACCAACATATCAGTGAAAACCGCATCCTTCTAGGTTAAGCCGTTTCTGAGATTAGCGCGCACAAACACACAGACAAACAGACAAACAGACAAACAGACAATCAGACAAACAGACAAACAGACAAACAGACAATAATTCTAAAAATCATTGTTTTGGGTTCTATTGTGCTAATAAATAGCCCTAGTGACATTTTTTCTCAAATATCTTCAATGTACAGACACCGACTTGTTACAGATTTATTATATGTATAGATAGATAAAGAGTTTTACATATCTATGTACATACATACATACATACATTACTTATTTTAGATTTCCAAATCTTAATACGCCTTTTCGCAACAAAAATTTGAGAGCAGTTTACAAAATGCTCACTTTATGTATCCCAGGTAAAAACCGTCATAAAATAAATATAAATCCAAATAAAGGAGGCATCCCGATTGTGTAGCCCTTCATTAGCGAAGGTTGGTCGACGTTTACTGCTATTCTATTTAAGCATATCATTTATTAAATGCCCTTTTTTCGGGAAAAGGGATGGAGTTTAGGTCCTAATGAATTTTTTATTGATTCACTTTGAAGGACTAAGTGTTCATTTTGTGTTGTGAATAGCAGTTTATTTGAAGCTAGATTTTGCTGGCGGTTTCACTCGCTTGAGGCTGCCTTTCCACTGGTGGGGAGCGAGGCAGCGGAGCGGAGCGAGGGGGGTAATGCGAAGCGGAGTAAAGTTGCGGACTGTGTATGTCCATACACGCGGAGCTAAAGAGCGGGGTGGAGCGAGAAATCATGCCAGAATCATCATATATCAGCCGAAAGTCCTGCCCATTGCTGAACATAGGCCTCCTCCAAGGCTCGCCAAATAGATTGGTCCCGCGCCATCTGCATCCAACGCGATCCCGCAATCTTAACCAGGTTGTCGCTCCATCTTGTTGGAAGCTTACCTACACTGCGTCTTCCGGTTAGTTCTACGAGCGATGCCAGAATGTTGGGCTAAAATTGCCACGGAAAAGGTCCCTGGCGATGGATACCGTAATAGGCAGACAGAAACAGAGAAGGAGGGAAGACCTAGATATTTATCACGTGGGATGGCGGGCCGTTTGATAAGCAAGAGTGGAGCAAGAGAAGAGAGGCCAATGCCCAGCAGTGGGACACAAAACCAAGTTCAAAAAGAATTTAAAACACATTGAATATGGTGAATAGAGGGTAAAAGACCTCGACGCCGAAGTCCCGAACGATGGTCAGACCAGATCTCGGAACAACTGGACTTAACTGTCAGCGCTGCACTTCATCAAGCGACTGAATGCAGCCGATGGCGACAGCTAGTAGACAAAGTTAAGAGATTGTGATTTGATGATGATGATGATTTTTTCATACAATATAGACTTGCGTTTGACCACAATCACGCCTGATGGAAAGCGAAGATGAGGTATACGATGGAGCACGCTTGCCTAGTAAATGCTCATTCGGGTCATTATCCGAGCGTTTCAACCGCCTAATTTTGGTGGTCACGTTTTCTACGAATCGGCTGTAGATTTTGATGGCGTTTTTAGTTATTTATTAGAGGACCTGTACTTCTACCATATAATTGAAAACTGTATCAGAATCTTTTGCCATTTCCACAAAAAAGTGTCCACCAAAATTAGACGGTTGAAACGCTCGGATAATGACCCATTCACCCTAGACTTGAATTTAGGGGAATAAGCAGAAAGCAGGCAGTTGAGCGTGGTGTTGCGCGCGCCCCCAAGCAGTGCAAATCGTACAACAAATACGGGGCACTGCTCCGAGCGTTTCTCCAGAACGGCTTCTATAGGCAACAGTCGCTTGGCGGCGTGGCTCCACCTTACAGGGTGGTGACCAGCCACGACCGAAGCCTACCACCGGAGTTCTATCGCTCGTTTAGCACCACCCAGGGGTCACGTGTCAGTGATGATGGTGAATAGATAAAACACTTACTAGGGTCCTTAACTGAAGTGATGACCAGCTTGAACCCGTTGGCGTCTGTGCCCCAGTTGTCCGTGACGTACTTGAGCGTGACGAAGTTGCTTCTGGTAAACACGACGCCCACCTGCTGCTTCGTATTGCGGCAGGAGAGGTCCACCTGGAACGGGGAGGTCATTATTAAAGAGACAAGAAACAAGAAATAATATGTCTTCATGGCATGGAAAATTACGAGACTTACCCCCTGTTTCACCACCCATTGATCAAATTTATATGACGGATAAATAAATGTGATGCCGTCTCTGTTTGTAAGTAAGTAAGTAAATCTTTATGTGCCAGAATAGGTACGTTTGTTTTGTTCGAATAGACGGAGACGGCGTCACATTTATCCGTCAGTTAAAATTAATCAATGTGTGGTAAAACAGCCCCTTAGACGATCAAATGGCCTAGTGGTTAAGAGAACCTGGATACGAAGCATGAGGTTTTTTTTTTTTGTATTTATTTACTAAACAGAAAAACAATATAACATTTTACAATAATGCAACGAGCAAAACCATACTAAGGTTTAACTGCCGTTAAAATCACTCACAAAAAAGAAACTTAAGTAGGTAATTTAATTTAACTTTAGGCTAGGTAGGTATATAATATAGGTAATCTTAATACAAAGTTTACGTTAGATAAATTGCTTCAACAATACGTTTACAGTGGTGTGGCGTTTCACACACACTCGTAAGTATGTTGTGATCGAGTTCGTTGAGAATATTAGGTAACATGGTCCCGGGTTCGATTCCTGCGTCGGGGCAGATATTTGTATGAAAATTGCGAATGTTGTTCTCGAGTCTTGGGTGTTTAATATGTATCTATCTATATAAGTATGTTTATCCGTTATCTAGTACCCATAGTACCAGCTTTCCTTTAGTTTGGGACTTGGGCAATTGGTGTCAATCGTTCCATGATTTATATAATTTGTTTATTTACAATAAAAACGTTGAAAAAAAAGCATAGGGACATAACAGACACAGGTCTGATCAGGGACAGGTTACATCGTTTACCTTCACTTGCTAGAATTTGATTTGCTCGAATTTCGTCTGCTATAAAAATAAAAATTTTCAGGATTTTTGAAATGTCATCTTGTAGAATACAGTAGATTAGGTTAGATATGTTTTATAACAATTCTGAAAAAACCTGAATTCAGAATTCTGGTGGGTTCGAATCCCGCCGGCGCACCCGAAAAACTTTTTCGCTTTTAAATAATCTTAGATTCGGTGAGCAGCCGTATTGCTAATAAAAATAAATAATATTTGAATAAAATAGATGTGGTACATCATTTCTTACGCATTTCCAATGAAATTTGGAACGTAGGAGTCATAGCTTCTAATAGTTGTGATGGATGTTACCACACGCCACTGTTGGCGTATGTAAGCGATTAAGAATTTCGGGGAAGTCGGTTGGGAGCGACGTGGTTCAATTGGTAGAACACCCAGGTTGGGGCGCATACCCGGGAGACGTGGGTTCGAATCCCGCCGGCGCACCCGAAAAACGTTTTCGCTTTTAAATAATCTTAGATTCGGTGAGCAGCCGTATTGCTAATAAAAATAAATAATAATTCTGAAGAAAATACTGTTTCTAAAAAAAATGGATAATGATATATATATATAAATTCGAGGAAATGATAAAGAACCGTATTGCATATTACGTTGCACTTCGAGATACTAACCGATACATACGTGAATGTATTATTATAATATGGCCAAGGTATTGACAAAACCCAATGTGTTACGTACAGGATCAAGGGGATCCTATGCCACTAACTCCAGGCCATTCCTTCCTATTTTTCCTTGTAGGTGTACCTTTAATAGTTGCACCTGATCGTAACTATGAGCAGTCATCGATTGGGTCGTTAAGACGGTGGCAATTCTGCCAACGTATGCTTCAAGACTTTTGGCGGCGTTGGTCGCAAGAATATTTGACGCGGTTCATGCAAAGATACAAGTGGGCGCATTTTACTCCAGAACCAAAGATTGGAGATGTGGTGCTTGTCAAAGAACTGGATTTACCCCCAGCTAGGTGGCTGTTAGGCCAGATTGTAGAAAAACACCCGGGGTTGGGCAACGTTACGCGAGTTGTGACATTGCGCTACAAAGGCTCCTTAATAAAGCGACCAGTGTCAAAACTTTGTGTATTACCTGTTTCAGATTAGAAATTAATAATATGTGTTGTTTATTAGATGTGTTTAGACTAATGTATAACTTTATTACTAGACGTCGCCTTTGTATAATGTTGGCGTCATTTGTTGTAAAAGATGCTCGTTTAAGAACAGTTGTTCTTGGTGGGCGGCATGTTCACGCAGTAAGCGCTAATTTAGTTTTGTTAAAATCCGATAGATGGCGGTAAAAGCGAGTTAGATCACACTATCGTTTGGTTCCCTCAGAAACTATAAATAGAGCTGGATTATTTTTGTTTAATTATACTTTGAAAACGAATGTCAACTGTACGGAGTTTCATTTCATGAACACGATAGTGGACCCCTTCTTTTTGGATTGTACTGGCATTGTACACCCGTCGTGTTAAAGAGGAGTGACTGTCTGACGAATGGTCATCTGACACACGTAATGAACAGAGGAAATGCTCGTTGCGCCATCGGCCATAGTAGGTTTCTCTGAAATCTGGGTTTTCTAGTCAAAGGTATAGAAAAGGCTTGAACCGATAGTACTGAAGATTGATTTGGTTTGAAGTCAATTTTATTCAAATATACGTACAAAGCTGTGGTGGCCTAGAGGTTTAACCTATGGCCTTTCGAGCAGAGGGTCGTGGGTTCGAGTCCAGACTCGCACCTTTTTGTTATTATACAATATAGGCTTGCGTTTGGCCACAATCAGGCCTGATGGAAAGCGAAGATGAAATTAAGTTTTTCGGAATTGAAGTGCGAAATTACATTTGTAATTTACCATGAGCTTTCCGGTGAAGGAAAACGTCTTGAGAAACCTGAGAAGAAATTCAGTGGTGTGTGTGAAGTTCCCAACCTGCACTGGGCCCGCGTGGGATTCTGAGAGGCCTATGCCCTGCAATGGCAAGGATGACGAAGATGAATTTGTATGTAATAAAAAATAACAACAATCTATAGTACATTGTTGTAGAGGCTGGAAAGTAAGCAATAGATGGACGAGTTTGTTTGAGGGCCGACGCGTAGCGGAGGCCCTCGAAAGTACGAGTCCATCTATTGCACTTTTGGCCGAGACTAAACATTGTGGTTTTCACGACTAATGCGAGGAAATCATTATCATCATCATCATCATAATCATCCATCCATCCATCCCGTCCATCCCGTCCATCCTGTCCATCCCGTCCATCCCGTCCATCCGACCATCCGTCCATCCGTCCATCTATCCCGTCTATCCCGTCCATCCATCCATTGCGTCCATCCCGTCCATCCCGTCCATCCGTCCATCCGTCCCGTCCATCCCGTCCATCCCGTCCATCCTGTCCATCCCGTCCATCTGCCCATCCGTCCATTCTGTCCATCCCGTCCATCCTGTCCATCCCGTCCATTCCGTCCATCCATCCCGTCCATCCGTCCATTCCGTCCATCCCGTCCATCCCGTCCATCCGTCCATCCCGTCCATCTGCCCATCCGTCCATTCTGTCCATCCCGTCCAACCCGTCCATCCCGTCCATCCCGTCCATTCCGGCCATACCGTCCATTCCGTCCATCCCATCCATCCGTCCCGTCCATCCCGTCCATCCTGTCCATCCCGTCCAACCCGTCCATCCCGTCCATCCCGTCCATCCCGTCCAACCCGTCTATCCCGTCCAACCCGTCCATCCCGTCCATTCCGTCCATCCGTCCATCCGTCCATCCATCCCGTCCATCCGTCCATTCCGTCCATCCCGTCCATCCGTCCATCCGTCCATCCGTCCATCCGTCCATCCGTCCATCCGTCCATCCGTCCATCCGTCCATCCTAACCATCCCGTCCATCTGTCCATCCGTCCATTCTGTCCATCCCGTCCATCCCGTCCATCCCGTCCATCCGTCCATCCAGTCCGTCTGTCTGTCCGTCCGTCCGTCCGTCCGTCCGTCCATCCATTCATCCATCCATCCATCGCATGCAGCAGACGATTACTGTTGATTGGTCCAATAATGTCGTTTCAGCACGCCAGGAATGAAATTCAGAAATTATCTTTCAAAAAGTCGTATCGTATAATGAAATACATATACTGATACGTCCTGTTTTCGATTAGTGTAACTTTGTTGTCGTGTTTGTGCGCCATAAATGAGTCAGCTGTTAAATGTACATATATAGGCAGTTTTGAGTACTGGATTTAGGTTATCTATGGCCACATTTTCGAGCAGTGTCGTGAAAAATTACTATCAAGAACGAAAGTCAAAAGCGAAACACGGTATCACCATGAAGCTCGTGGACAAAATACTGGAAATGTTTAGCTTAGCGAGACCATTCAGTAGGTATTAAGTTAAAGAGCTTATCCCATATCCTAACATTATTCACATAACGAAGATCAAAATTTAATGCAAATGCATTTACATACTTAATACTAGAGTACTTAGTAATAACATCCACACATTTCACGTCTTGAAACTTGCAGATTAAACCGCTCTCGTCCAACAATGTGAGGGACTCGACTACTTCGAATGTTTGCGACAACTACACCAACTCTGAAAGTTGCGTCTGCACTTACCTGTCCGACTTGGACGAGGTATGTTTAAATTAGTTGAGTTCTATGTTGCAACGGGCGTAAGACACGTAGTTTTGGTTACATCGAATCGATAAATGATAGTCACGATAATTTCGGTCCAGAGCTCCACTCATGAACTATGTTAAAACCAATCGGATTCAAGCAGCGCTTTTCAAACCATCATACTTGTTTCCAAAATCTGTTATTTTAGTATGCTGCGTCCCCATATGGATGGCGAGTGTTTTTTTTATTAATTACGAGAGGTGGGCAAACGATCGTTAGGTTCATTTCGTCCACATTCCCACTTCGTCCACATTCCCATTTCGTCAGCAATCCCATTTCGTCCGCAATCAATTCCCAATTTGTCCAAATTCCCATTTCGTCCACATTCCCACTTCGTACACATTCCCATTTCGTCCACATTCCCATTTACCTCTATTATCTTCATTATTTTACTGTCTATACCTTCTATACATTATATATTAGGTACTACTACTACTATAAGGTATTCTTTTTTAGGTAGGTCCTCAGACTCGGTGGAGCGTTATCTTCGCAAGGCGGCTGGCAACAGCTGGATGAGAGTGGCCGAGGACCATGCTCAGTGGCATACCATGGGAGAGGCCTATGTCCAGCAGAGGACGAACATTAATACCTAAGAACAGTACAGGTACCTATAGCTGGTAGAGATCAGATATAGATAAAGATAAAACTATGGATTGAGAAACTTTTAACTAAACTTTGCTATCTTCGATTAAGATGGGTCAATTTTTACTGCGAGAAAGTGCAAAGCTCCTACGCGATGCAGACAAAGTTTCAGCCAACACATAATACTTATACAATACTAGCTGTTGCCCTCGACTCTGTCTGCGAAGAATTCGTTTATCGCTATCCCGTGGGAACTATGCAATTTTACGAGATAAAAACTATCCTTTGTCATTTTTAGGATACCATACCAAATGTTATCTAAATTGGTTGAGTAGGTAGTTATTGATTTCCCATACAAACTTCCACCCCCTTTTCACCCCCTTAAAGGGAGAGTTTCCAGGATAATAAATAATAAAATAATAAAAATAGTTTATTTACCAAAAAAACACTTGTTACAAAAAGTACGGTACATCTATCAGACCCCAAACTAGGCTGAGCCTGTATCTTGGTAGCCTGCGAGTGCGATTAAACTGATAACTAAAGTGTTACAGAAGTTGTTATAATTATTTATAAGATACAAAATAAAAACGGATTACGCGATTACAGTGTGTTCGAATTTGTGTGCATACATGTGCATACGTACGTGTGTGGGGTGTGTGCATGTGTGTGTGTGTGTGTGTGTGTGTGTGTGTGTGTGTATGCTTGAGTGTGCGCGTGCGTGTGTGTATGCGGTGAAATTGCGTGGGGGATTTTGAGAATTTATGAGGTAAATCAATAGCTTTTAACTAGGTTTTCAGTCTCCCAATTTTTCCACTGTAGCTTAACTTTTTCTTAATCTGTGTTTTTCATAATTTAAACTATGTTTCTTTGTTTGTGATAATTTTTAGTTTTAGTTTGTGATCTGTTTCTCAGTTCAGTCAGAGGAAAAATGAAAAACTGGTTTGAATTGGTTTAATTGGGTTATGAGCGGGTTGTTATTGTTGGTTTTATTATATTTTCTTTTTCTTTTTTTTTTGTTTGTTGTTTAGTTAGTGTTCTGATAGATAAAGGCAAAGGTCTCAGAACCATGCAGCCTAGTTTATTTTAGGGCCACCGCAGACCGAAGCGTTTCCGTTGCCGTCGCGCGCGCGCCCAGCGCTTCGGTCTGTGGAAGCCCTGAATGTACAAACATGTTTAGTTTTTAGTATTATGTTGTTTTGTGTGTGGCCTTCCGTGAGTTTACTGCACTGTGGCCCGGCGGAAGACCAGCGCTGGTTTAAACTAGCGACATGCTGAGTCGGGTCCCTTTTGTGACATCACTAATGTGTGCATTAGTGTGTATCTATCTATCTGTCTATGTCTATTGTATTCTTATTTTTGCCTGTGTACGTGTTATTGTTGTCATAAATAAATGTTTTTCTTTCTTTTCTTTTCTTTTCACAATAAGAAATCGTTAGCAACCATTCATTAACCACTCTTTTTGCATTGACAAGGGAAAGTAGCTTTACGAGTATGTCAAGACTATTGCAGATGTTGTTATAAACGAACGGGTGACAGTAAGCAGGGCATCTTCTAGCCATAGCTGATCTAAGTTGCGGCAAAGGTGCTTTAAAAATGCACTTGCTTGAGAGTTCCCTGTACTGTGATGAGTTAAGCAGGTTAATATAAAAAATAAAAATTATCCTATGCCCTTTCTCAATAGTCAAACATCTGTATTTCAAATTTCATCTAAATCGGTTCAGCGGTTTAACCGTGAAGAGACAGACAGACACACTTTCACATTTATAATATTAGCATGAATAAAACGTGAGTGCGATAGCGAGCATCCACGGAAATCTATTCAAATGATGCGCAGTTGTTATAACTATTTGCTTTGTTAGTTCCCTAAGTTCACCATACTGGAGAGGCCACACAGGTGCTTCAAACATTCTATTACCGTCCATGAAAGTAAATAGAACCTGTGCTCATCAAACTATCACGAATGTCCACAAAGCGGCAACTTGTATCAAGTCCATGGCAAACTTTTGCAACTCCTCATAGTTCGCATTGTAATATCAACTTTAACCCTCATAGTTGACCCGTAGTGGACTATGTTATGACAAAGAACTTTATAATACTGTTGGGAATGTGTCGCTCATCCCCCCTCATTTAGGTGGGGCAATGGAAGCTATTGTCAAAGTTGTCAAACTATCGTCAGCAACTGAGTTGCCTACTTAATTTAGTGTTCGAATACGAATGGACACGATACTTTGTGAGCAAAAGCCAGTTATGGCCGGAGGTGCCTTTTGCTACATTCATTTGCCATTTTTTTTTCTATATTAATCTCACACAAGTACGACAAATAATGCATTGCCTGTCATATTTTTTGCTCAATGGAAAAGCGCTTCTCTTCTGTATATTTATTTTCACACCACCTGCTCGACAATGCCTTATTATATATCATGCAAACCTCTCTCAAAGTAAATCATTATAGCCCTTGGCTTTCGCCGGGGCGTAATGTTGTACTGAATTTCATTATAACCCGCCGGGCAGTAATGTGATTCTCACTTCTCGTAGTTCTTATTGGTATGCACTTAAAGTCTAATTTCAAAATCGCTCCGCGTGCAGGCCGCAGCAGGTCTAGCTCGCGCCTCATTTATTTGCAGTTCCGCGGCCGAACCAAAACAAAGTCAAATACTTAAACAAAAGCCGCGAGTGTTTCAATACGCTGCAATATTAAGTATCAAAACTGCAAAAGAAGATAAAACATTAAGAAAATATCGAGTGACGAAAGTGATTTGACTCGATTCCATTAAATTAGACGCCTTAGGACCACTTGCACAGTTCAGGGTAAAAAAATTAAATCGGTAACCCTGGGTTAAGAATGACAGTCCCATACATTTTGACACTTGTTAACCCTGGGTTAGCAGTTAACTCGCTCGGAGTTAAGTAGCTAACCCAGGTTTGCGCAAGCCGGCCTTAGAAATTGTTAATAATGTACTCCCAGAGAAGTCGAAGGTAAAATGCTTAAAAGCTTACAAAGATTTCGACAAATGGAAAACTGCGAAAGGCGCAAAGTCAGTGTCAGAATCAGTGCTTCTGGGTCTATTTCGAGTATTTTTCTAGTAGCCTTGGTTTTTATTGTCTCGCAAAAGGTGAGAAAAGTAGAGTATACTCCTCGGGGATAAAACTGATTTTGCCTTGGGCGCGCTTAAATCCTTCACTGCTCTCAGGACTCCATCTTAATTCCCTCGCTTCGCTCGGGAATCAACTAAAGACCCCCTCGCTACGCTCGGGAGTTAAATCTGGAGTCCCTCGATACGCTCAGGATTCAATATCGCGCCCGTGACATAATGCAGTGCTTTATCCCCTTGGTGTACAATCTACTGTTATCACATTTTAAACTAATTTATGAAATTTTATTTATTTTATTAGCAGTACGGCTGCTCACCGAATCTATCAAAATTTATGAAATTAATGCTAATTTTTAAACTGCCTTGTATTTTAGTCATGGTCGTATTTTAGGTACACGCCAAAATTAGGAGTGCACCTACGACATACTTAGAAGAATTCTTTCTATTACTAACAAGAAATATTTTAGCGTTTTTGCGTGTTCTTTGACAAGCCTTTTTTTAGAGATTTTTTTTTTAGTACAGAATATAGAAAGAAAGAAAACATTTATTAATGAACTAAAACAATTACTTTGCTCACCCGCGACCTTACAATAGTTACGTTTATGCAAAGTAATTGTTTTAGTTCATTAATATGGACCTCCGCAAAGTAACGCCTGATTCAATAAATTATTTAAAACATTTATTTGTGACGACATGTAGAAAAACAATCAAAATTAAACAATAATGATATTTAAAAAAATGCGCATGTCACAAAATGGTCCCAAACCAGCAAAAACTGCTGCCGGTCTTGCGAACGGCACTGGTCTTCCTTTGGGACCATAAAGTCATTTTTCAACCGACGAAAACAAAATGAGGAGGTTCTCAAGTCGACGTGTATATTTGTTTTTTTTTTTTTTTTTATGTATGATCACGCATAACTTTTTACAGAGTTCTTTATTTATTGGAAAGCGTACACCCCGAGGGTGGTCCCATTTAAATTGGGAAATAATATTCCTACCCTAAGGGTAGGAAAAAGGGGATCATTGACTAACTTTTTACAGAGTAGTCTGATTTTCATACCTACTTAATTCTTTTTTATTGGATAGGGTATACCTTGAAGTTGGTATTATAAAATTTGGAAAAAAAAAATTACCCCAAGGATGGAAAAAAAGTATAAAATAAAAACTTTTTGACAAAAAAATTAAACCGCCGAAAAAACTGAAAAGCAAAAAATAATACCTTTTTTGTTTCACCTTAATATAGGTACCAGTTTGAAGTCGGTGCCTCAGCACGAGCCAGGTGGAGTGATAGAAGCCAATCAGGTAGAAGATTATAGGTCCACTCCTCCTGGCTAGTGCTGAGGCACCGACTTCAAACTGGTACCTATATTAAGGTGAAACAAAAAAGGTATTATTTTTTGCTTTTTAGTTTTTTCGGCGGTTTAATTTTTTTGTTAAAAAGTTTTTCGACTCAAAAAAGAAAAAAAAAACACAAATTTAAAACACTAACAGTACCTGCACGACATAATATTAGGTACATTTGTCGGTGATCAGTCATTGATTTCCGATTGATCGTTTGGATTCCTTGTTCATGCGAAGGGACGTAGGTTCTCTTTGTGTGTTCTATAGGCTCTACCACGGCGAGTGCTAAGTTCTATCGTCACCATCTTGATGAATGGCGGTTTCTCACTGTATGTTTTCTTCGGCATTCATTGCCACGTATAATGAAACAGTGTTCTGGCAGCAGTGTTTCCGGACAACTATGACATCGGGGCTTTTAAGAAAACGGTTACTTCCTTTAAAGGCCGGCAACAGATTAGTGACTCTCTTTGAGTTGTTGACATTTATGGGCGGTGATGATCATTTCCCATCAAATCGGCATGTCAAAAAGTCATGCCGTCAAGCATGTCACGGCAAGAAGACTGTAAGTGCAAGAAGCCTCATAAAGCCTAGACTTTGAATGCCGATTCCCATTCCGATGCCGAGAAATTTGAAGAGAATTTTAATATCAGTCCGACCGGTCTTTATTAAACGACGCAGCCAGATGGGGGATTACTGGGAGCGACTCTGGCAAATGCGACTGGTGCTACAAGAAAAATCTAGTGTTCCTCAATAATAATAAAATCTAGAGCTCCGAAATTTTAAGGACCTCAGAATCTTGCACTCAAATGCAATAATTTATTGATAGCATTACTTTTACGTCTCGATCACATTGCAGTGGCTATCGTCACAAGTAGAATAAACGTAAAGTGAACTGTAACTATGAATGAAAATCGCGATAGTTCAAAAAGTAAATTTATTACCACTAAAAAAAATCGAGACTTGCAAGATTTGATCATAACAATTAATAAGCAAACGTTGCAAATTACATAAAAGTCATTTTTTTAACAAAGTAAGGTGAACGTATCAATGCCTCTCCTCCATGTATAGTCGACCAAGAAACTCCTTTACCACCCTAAAGTTCAATGTCAGTTGTATGACTTAAGACATCAAAGGCTATTTTCACTTACAAGTCAATGTGACAATCAGCCTTATTATTTTATTCTGATGTAGGAACTGTCACAAAAAATGGTAAAGCACTTACTTGGTCGACTATACCTCAACACCCAGTAGATGACAATCTGTCACCTCTCTTACGATGACATGAGATTAAAGGTGCCATGTATCGGGTCAGAAGCGAGCACAGGGATGTTGACCTTAGATACGTTATTTGAAACTAGGGAAAGCCACTGCGGATCAGAATTATTTCCCGAAATCTCGGTCCATGATTATGATCAGTAACTTTATATTACATATTTACGCTTCATTAAATAAACGATGACAAAATACATAGTGGCATAATATCTACGAATGTAACGATTAGTGAAAGTTCAGTGGGCGTTTGGCAACCGCCGTGACGTGCGACTCCGGGAAGAAGGGCTACGGATTAGATTAGTGATCCGTTTATTTTCACCACGAGTGAGTCTCACGGTAGTTTCATGTTTAAATGTAACGATGTATGTGTTGTGGAGGGTGAGTTTTTGGTGAAAGAAAACATCGTGCCGACTAGTGACATACGTAGGTAGGGTCAACGTCATAAATAAGTGATCACTTTTGCACCTTCTCACTTCAAAGTCATGTTTGAAAAGCTATACGAAATTATGTTACGACTGAAAGGTACAAAAGTGATCACTTATTTATGACGTTGATTGTAAACTTGTGAAGCAATTCAACGATATGAAGGTCTCAAACCAGACAGACAGTCAATGAAACGTACTGTATGGGCTGAACATAGTCATGAATAAATGTGACACAAAATCAAACCCTGTATTCCATATCTAAACCATAAATGTACTCAACAATTATATCATCGACATACACAACCGCTCCCAGACAGCTCCTTCGCGCAAAATCCAGCTATTCCTCAGCAGTCCAGCTGATGTATCGCCTCCACAGGCCATCACGTCCCGGGGAATATGACGTCGATATAATACGGCCATCGTTCGTAAGCCGTCGATGAAGGAAATATGGCCGACGCCTGAGCTATCAACCCCCCGTTTAAAATGGGGGGGCTTTGGGAGCCGGGACGCGGGACGTGGTCGGATTGCGATTCCGCTGATTTATGTAGTTGGATGTCAGGGTTTGCAATTGTGGTAGGCAAGAACGGTTGCTGAAGATGTTTCTGTTTGCATGTGTACAGCACAAAATATTGTGTTAGAGATAGTTGAGTATGTGTGAGCTATTTTTTATGGAATCAGTAGGACAGGGTTAGAATTATAAATGAGGAAGTTTGTAAAATGATTTATTGAATCAGGCGTTACTTTGTAGAGGTTCATATTAATGAACTGAAACAATTACTTTGCTCATCCGCAACCTTACGATAGCTATGTATGTAAAAAATGTGCGAGCCCGGGCTGCTTGAGAGACCATAGGTCAAACCACTAGGCCACCACAGCTTCTATTACTAGTGTCGGGATATCGGGTTTTTATTACTATTTTCAAATGTATGTTTTGCAGCAGCGGCCGTGGCATGTGCTCCTGGAGGAAGGGCTGCGCATTAGTCCGAAATATGTCGAGCTAAACTCGATTAGAGACTTATGAGTTAGGTGTCTGTTAATTTCACTATGAGCGATGTTCATTAGTAGGATTACAAGAATGAGGCAATATTATGAAGACCAAAAGAAACTGGGCACAAGAAAAAGGATCTTATAAACGATAGATTTTTTCGCGATAAAACGGCAGCCTCTAATATTCGCCGTATGTAGGCCGTAGATGAAGTTTTTCCGCTATAATAGAATACTATCGCGATTGTGTAGCCGCACTGTTACAAAAATAATCATTTTTAAAGCACACTCCCTCGGAGCGCATGATTAAAAAATATACAGTAGAATATTCTTTGTCTCTCGCTAGATAACTATTATGAGTATAAAGCTATAAATTCTACTGCAAAGTGTTAATAAACTTCAGTAAAAGGCTATGTGGCTCAGGTGTGTGTGTGTGAATAAGGTTTGGAGCATGTTTGTAAAAGTACACAATGAATTTAAACCGTACTCGTAATATACCGTCAACCGAGTGGCTCGTTAGTAAACCTTGAGTTTTGGGCTTTTGAGCTTCTGTAAGTTAAATACGTTTGTGCGCCGTAGGCAGGATAGGAAAAACATTCTTCCTTTAATTTTGTAGATGCATCTTTGGTTTCAATAACGGACCTGATTTAAAACACTGAGTTACGCCAAAATCAGGTATTTATCACAGGGGATGGCAGGTGCTCGCGTTTGATAGGAGAGAGTGGAAAAAGAAAGAATGGGTTTTGCCCAGCAGTGGGACATTAAATCAAGTTAAAAATAACAATTTAGGTACATAAGTCCGGCTTGGCCGACATAACCGAATGGATTAGCTCGTTGAAATGACAATGGGCAGGCCAATCATATAGCACGCAAAACAGATGCCCAAGTGAGCCTGAAAAGTTCTCTAATGGAGACCACGGACTGGCAAACGCAGCGTGAGACATCCACCAACGAGACGGACGGATGATTTGGTAAAGGCCGCAGGTTCACGGATGCAAACCCGCTTCCAAAGTAATGATTGGGTATCCTAGGGCTAGAATGATTATGATGATAAGTTGGGGTACCCAGATACAGAGTGGACAGACGACACTCAATGCTCTTGCCAGATTACAAAACTTCAGTCCTCCACTTTCGTAATTTCGACGAGAACGGCCGAAACTCGGAATATCTTGTTCAAGTTGTGATATATCGCTCGAGTCACATGTTTTAATTAATTTAAATTCGAAGTTACGAAGTTGGAATACTCTTGAAGTAATGAGGAGTTTATGTTAAAGTTTCGTATTGAATAAGTTTTTGCTGATTCATCATTATAATCATATCAGCCGAAAACGTCCGAATGGAAAAAGGCCTCCTACTAAAAAAAACACAATAATCGGCTCCGCGCCACCTGTATCCAGGAGGTTCCTGCAATCTTTACCAGGTCGTCAATCCATCTTGTAGGGGATCTTGTGGGGTTTTTTCTTCCCTCGGCCCGTCTGCCGTTGGTTCTTGGAACACTGTGCCCTACCCTCTACCACTCAAGCCTGCCAACTCTCCGAGCTATTTAGGTCAGCACTTTTGATTCTCCAACGATTTGATTTTCACTTTTCTGATTCGGTCACTCGGAGAAACTCGGAGAATAGCTCACTCCATCCTTTATTGAGTCACTTTGAGATTTTTAATAAGGCTCATTGTAAAAAAAACGTATTCCTTTGCTGATTAAATTACAATAAAACTCCGAGGTATAAAACTATACTTGAGACTTGTACTTATCTTGTACGTACAGATGATAATAAAAACCCAGCCAATCAATCAATAGACCTTATTCATTTTAAGATGATTTTAGCAGAGTAATTATGACGCGATCACTTTTCTTACTCGTAACGGCTAAGGAAGATAACTCAAGAGAGACTAGTTTAATATTGTAAAGCTGAAGAGTTTGTTTGTTTATTTGGTTGAACGCACTAATCTCAGGACTAACTATTTCTTATTAAAAAAAAATGTGTTGAATAGTCTATTTATTGACGAAGCCAATATAATATTGGTGTTACATCACGCTACATCCAATAGGAGCGGAGCATCAACGATTACAGCTCCAAACGCACAGACATCGGTGGCGTGGCGGTGCGGTGGCGGTGACGGTTGTAATATTCTAACTTGTATGAACGAGTTCGCGGTACGGCACCGCACAACCGTTTATACAAGTTAGAATATTACAACGGTCACAGGCGCCGCGCCGCCCCGCTATCGCTTTCAGTGCATTTGGTGCTTTACGCGGACGAAGTCGCGGACACCAGCTAGTTAGTTTGATAAAATTTAGGATGTTCATAGTACCTATGTTGAAGTTTAATCAGAAACTAAATAATTGAGTTAATGCATTATTTTGCCCAGCATTAACTGAGTTATAGGCTCAAATTTTAAAACGTTTCAAATTTCACCTTGCATATAGCCTGATTGCTTTGAGTTATATACATCTAGCTCCATATTTTCATAGCAACTATAGTTAAGTTTGGCAACTCAATCTGACATTACTTAAATACTATATTAAACAAAATCATTATAATCTGGCAATCTGCGTGGAACTCCATCATCTGCAATCCCACGGGCATTTGGGTTTGAAAGTAACGCGACTTGGCCATTATGCCAACAAAATGGAGCCGTAAAAAACAAATCAAAGACAACTCCAAATCAGAAGTCATCCTTTGTTTGACCGAAACTTCCCGAATTTGAATTTAAAATCACACAAACTTCCTCTTTATTTGGCTGTTGATTATTTCCAAAGTAAAGCGACACCTGCCGTCTGTTATTGAATTAACAAACCCCAATTCTCGGCGAGTTCTGAGAAGCTTTGATTTTTATTTGAGTGTTCTAACTTTTGTTTGACCAGATGGTTCCCATCTAGGTTTTATTTTTCAGTGGGATTGTCTTAGTATAATTGGATTGGGTACCTCACCTTTATGACTGGCCCTTGAGGAGGATAGTAAAAAATACTTCGTGAATAAAAATGGCGTCTCTGTGACGAAGAATACTCGTAAATTTTTTGCCAGATAGACTTGGATATAATTTTTATAAATAAAATGAACATTTTAGGATAGTCTAGTTGTTGCCTGCGACTCTGTCTGCGAAGAATTCGTTTATCGCTATACCGCGAGAACAATGCAATTTTTCGGGATACAAAATTGTCTTATATGTTAATCTATGTTATAAACTATCTGTGTGCCGAATTTCATCAGAATCCGTCAAACCATTTTAGCGTGAAAGAGTAATAAACATCCACACATCCATCCACCCATACAAACTTTCACATTTATAATTATTAGTAAGAAGAGTTCTATATACATACATAGAATAGTGCTCCTTAACTCTCCTATCTACGTAAAATTAATTGCACTGCACTGTACGAATGTCATCCAGCACTTTGGAAGGAATTCCATTAGCAGCCCTAACCGTGTCCGGGAATAATCGGGGCTTTCCGGAAACGATCGGAAGCGCTCGGCTATCATCGGGATTTGCTGGGTTAATTGCTCAGACGTCTAAGAATGCCGGCAAATTAGAGCGCTATTAAAGAAATCTCCGCTCAGACGGAAATGGTAATAAGGTAAGGTTTGGCAGAAATTAGTTATCCTCAGATCTTTAACACCTCTTAGGTTTTTTAAATTAATTTACCATAAGCGTTTCGGAAAAACATGCATACCCAGTGGCATTCTCAATCCTTAATGGGCCCACGTGGGAACTACGCCCCAAGCCCTCTCATTCTAAGAGGAGGCCTGTGCCCTACATTGGGACATATAGGCTAGAACAATTATGATGATGATGACAGTAAGGAGAAGTCCTAACAACATTTCATGGAAGTGATTTAACTAAATCGCTCTAAGATAAGACAGAAGTGGTATAAATAAAGATCTTTGAGCCCCCTTCATTTGCTAAATAGAAGAATAATCTTCCCAAGCTTATCCGCTCAACTAGCCGAACTAAAGCCATCAATAACTTAAGAACTTTACTCTCGTTAATTAATTACAAAACTACAACGTCGTCTATATAAATTACAGCAACTTTTAATTTACTGCCATGACCAGCATTTTGATCGAGGAAATTAAGATGTCAGGATCTTAATTGTTTCCTTTACTCTATATTGACGTTCTGCGGAGGCTGTTCGTTGTAGGCTAATCTTAGAAGAGATTAAATGACGCTTAAATATAAGACGTAAGCTACTCATCATGCGTATAAATGACTACAGCCTCATAGTCACGAATTTGCATTTATGGCAAGAGGAATTTTGATGCTAAGTCCAGTCAAATAATCTTTGAAAGAAATAAATTAAGTTTATTTACAACAACACAAGACAAAGACACATCAATATTTCAACAAAAAGGACAACACGAGAGGGCTAAAAATAGAGTGTGTCATTGTGTAGGTAAATTGGACACTGGCTCAGCATAATGCTGAAACATTAGCATAGCAACCCAGCGCTGATTTTCAGCCAGCACCGTCGGGGATACTCTGATCGCTATATAGATAAATTGCACACTAATAGCTACATTTTGACTACAATAAGTCAACAATTTAAGAATGAGAAAAAATTTACCGTTCACAAAAAAAACCGGCATGAAACTACGAGCTAGATTTTTCAAAACGGAACGAAAAAGCCCCCTTGGAAAAAACGGTTTTTGCAGATTCGTGACTTTTCACGGAAGTGACGGAAGTGACGGAAGTGACATGGAGTCGAGAACAGCAGTAGCTTCAGTAAATCAATATACGGGGTAACATTGTACGGAATATTTTCAATTAACTATAACCAATGCTATAACTGACTTAAGGTCTTGATTTACATGTTCACGGACACAACAATACTTGCAATAATTCGCGATGTGGCTTAGAGTTTTTCCAGACAAGGTGTCACCACGTCTGGGGACGGATTGTTATACATATTGTTCCGTTTTAAAAGTAAGACTGTATATAAATTGTCGGGACACAGACGAAGTGGCACGACATGATGTCCGCTCGCTTTTTGAATGTGATATAGTTGTCTTGTTCTAGCATTTGACAGCCAAAATGTAACAGATACGAACCAAACGGCGCCTTCATTTAGTTTCTACTCTTTTATATGGTAATCAAAGCCATAAAAAAACCGTGATACCCTAGTGAACTCGCACCTCTGAGATTTTCAGAATTTTAAATTTACCATGAGCTTTATGGTGAAAGATTTCATCGTGAGGAGTAATTTAATGGTGTGTGTGAAGTTCCTAAGCCACACCGGGCCTGCGTGGGAACTACGGCTCAAGTCCTCTTATTATGTGCCCTGCTGTGAGATGTGTATAGGCTAAGATGGTAATATCGTACTATACTTACCTGATAACAATAATTTACCAAGTAGGTAAACTAAGGATGACAACTTACCTTCGGCGGCGCAGTGTCATGCGCGCCATCGTAGACATACAGATGATCATTGCAGTCTAACTGCAGCAAATCGAAGTGCAGTATGAACCGCTGCAGGATGCTGTGCGTTTGGAACGTCACCGTGCAGTCGAGGTTCCGTTCGTTGCGGGACCAAAGGACGCCGCCGTCAAGCTTGCGGTACTGGCGTTGTAGGAAATGGTCCTTGCATAAAGAGTCCATATAATCTGGAGACAAGAGATAAAATTGCTTTAGTAAATGAAGCTGTTGAGTGTCAGATGGTGGTGTAACCGCACAGAGCTTCGTTGTTGACAAAGACAGATTAGGCGTCAATGGGCTTTTTCAATATTTAATAATATTTACTTAGTAAAGTAAAGGAACGAACATAGGCTGATGATGATGATGATGAAAGTAAAGGAAGAGGTACCAGATTCAATCCTCGATAGGGGTAGATGTTTGTATGAAATTGGATCTTAAATAAACATATAATAATTATGTTTATAAGTATCTTAAGTGTGTTCATCTCTTACTTTACTAGACTAGGTTGCGTTACTCCTATAGCAAAAGGTTTGCTGTGTTAAATGTTGTTAAGATGTAAAGTTTGCACGTTAAATAAAAGTAAAATAAATGGAACAATTTGACACCAAATGATCTAGTCCCATATCAATTAGTGTCAATTGCCTCATTTATTTTATATCTATTTAACGCGCAAGAACAAGGAGCCATTAACTTTGAATGTCAGCTCTTACTCGTAGATGAAGTCAGTCAAAATAATGGACTACAGCTAGATAAATCAATCAAGATTAATGTTTGATACAGCTGAAACAAATGATTTTGCAAAAAAAATAAGCAGACGTTGGATGGTTCGGTACTTTAATGTAAAAAAAACTAAGAGTTTTGTTCTGAACGCCGTTGGCTTTAGCTGCAATTTTGATCCCTTGGAATTTCGGAAATTCCCAGCTTTGATTCAAGACTCAAGATTCAAGATTCGTTTATTTGGCCAAGTAACATCAGTCACATTTAGCAAGTCATTAATACTAAATACATGCGAACAAATTTAATCTAGGTAATTAAACATTTCTAAGATATGATTTTTGGATCGTCCTCTAAACAAGTCTATAAATTCATTTATACACCTTTATGATTCTCAAGGAGTTTTTTCCCGTATTTCAAATGTGTAGCTCTAGTGGTTTATTTAGGCTTTATTATGTTTGTCAGTCAGTCACGTTACCCTATTAAAGGTGTGTGGATGAGTGTACAAAATATTGTTATAAACATAGCAGCTTTTTGACCACTTTAATGGTTCAGGACTTAAAACAAAGGTAAAATTTGGTGTTCAGTCTCTAGACTACGAGTAAAACGACTGACGATAATTCAGGCCCTAACACGGATATGCAGACAATATTAATGTAGATATTGTAGATGAAATAAAGGTTTCCTGTTCGCCTAGAGAACCCAATATGAGTACAGGTATATTGGTAAAGTCAAGATAAAACATTCAGAAGGTGAAATATTAAAAAAACCTTATCGCTCTACATGCTCACAATTCCAATGTATCCTCCACATATTCTCGGTATGTGATAAAGTATATTTGTCCAAAAGACAAACCGTGTTTACCTGTAATAATTTTGTTTCAATCGCAATACAATCTTGAGCAGGATTTTCTGGGATTTCGTAGAGTGCCGTTGTGAATAATATTCGTGGAAAATTCTTAAGCGAATTTTAATGTACAAAAGCAGTTTTTAGACAAGATTTGTCAGTGCTTTGTTTCTATTTAATTGTTTTTTTTTTGTGTTTAGATTCAAAGTGAGACTGGATACAAGCGCATTGTTAATGAAATCCTTAAAAAAATACACAAAATGGATGATAATATGTAACGAGGCAAGTAGATCGTTTTTGCTTTGGTTTTCGGAAAATTAAAATCAAGCCCCTTCAAATTGAAGGTTGTTTTTTGATGGTGCTGTAACTCCGCTGCAAAATTATTGAGAGTACAATTCAATACCTCGAGTTGTTTTTTCAGTTTATTGCATCACGCATCATCAAAAAAACGTTAATTTGCAATAATTTCTAAAATATTTTTTTTTACTTTCCTTATACTAAGGGGTAAAAACTTAAATCTTTCAATGCTCAACCTTAATGTCAAGATCGTAAGTTACAGTTTCCTTCGTATAGTCAGCTATTTTTAAGCATAGGTAATCAGAGTCTATTCCCTATCTTTTTTATAACATGTCAAGATTAGTGAGGCCTACCGTCTTGATTTAAAGGTGGACCTTGAGAAATATCTTCGTTTCGTAGCTTTACTTCAAAAACCTAATTAAAATTCTACATTTCATTAGTTAATTTGTAGTTTACAATTTATAGCATTTTTTAATTTTCAGGTCTCGTACCAAACGCACCGATGAAGGAGAGATTAGATTTACCGCTTGATCTAGTTCGGAAAAAGTGATAAAACCCAGTAAGGATATTTACGTTAGTATTTATATTTATTTTTCTAGAATCTTACCAAAGATAAGTACCTAAGTTATAGTTGTGGTCCGTCGTATTTCCACCGACATTTGACAATATTTTCTGCCCTGTTGTGCATCTTTCCGTCTCCACGAAGTACACGCTCAGAGATTTGATCATAATTCATGGGAATCATGATTTACGGGAACGATTCCGTTTATATTGAACATAAGTCAAGTGAGTCGAAGAGACGAGTCTGATACACTGTACATTTTGTATTTATCATCGCAAACCAATATTATCGTCCCACTGTTCAGCAATTTCAGCAAAGGCCTCATATTAGATTGAGAGGACTTTTATACATTCCTACGTAGCCACTGATGAACTGTTTCATAGGTTAAGGTTTCACAACAGTTAAAATTTTCTACACAGAAAAGCTTATGGCTTTTAAAATGTGATTTCGCACATAAATTCCAATCTCAGATGCGTGAGCCAAAAACTGAAAGCATAAAATGGCTAAAAAAAAGTGAAGATGGCTAAGAAATGAGACTCCCTTCCATCTCTTGTATTTCCTGATAGATACAATCTAGGGCTCTTCAAGGCTAGAGTGAATATGCTGTTACCGAACCAGTGAGATACACTTTTGGCCTCATCTGCATTTTTCATCACATGAGATAGGAGTCAATTACGAGTTAGTTTTATGTAACAAAAATCTACGAATTTATACATATAAAAAAATTTTGCTTAACAATTTTCATATTACGACACAAAATTCACGCCTCCGATACATTTCTATTGATAAATTTTATCTAAACTTTCACATGGCTACGTTTGTGCAATCTGTACTTTAAAGTTCACAAACACGGCCTAAATTCAAGTGTACAAACGGTTAGGACATATCGTCCCGATAAAATAGGATTATCTTCAAGATGTTGTTATCTTGTACCCGCGGTCTGTACATCTAACGGCTGTCTTGAGATCTGACGCTTTAATCAGTTAAAACGTGCCCACGCGCAGTCAGCCATGTAAGTAAATTAAATTTAGCGCATTTTACATGATACTTCCATATACCGCCAAAGTGGGGTATCGATAGTGTCATTCGTCTTATAACAGTTGTTTAAGATTTGTTTAAAAATTTGATTTAACAATGTGGTTTCGGTGTTATATCCTTAAAGATAGTAAAAATAAATAGAGAAGCCCTTGAATTAAAAAAAAATAAGCCTATTAATTGAAAAGATTTTCTCTCTTGCTCTCTTAATTTACGAACATAATTGCCATCACATCATTAACCTGTATGAGTCCATAGCATAGGTTTCCTTCATTGGCACAGTAAACTCGATCTTCAGCACTTCACCTCTAATCTTTGCCTACTATATTATGTATAATATGTTAAGCAAGGTAGAGGTCACAATTCGTTCTTTGATTAGGATAAAAAGTTTTTACTAACATGGCGGTTAGAATGCAGCCAAAACGTAGAGGTAATTAAGGTGTGTACTTATTAGGAATATTTAATAATTCCAGGAGTGGCTGCGGCGTGGTGGCCATCACCATCCTTTTGCTGGCCGGTGCGTGCGCCGCCCCCGCCGCTCCGCGCGCCGCCCGTTCCCTCGCCACCGTGTCCGGCGATACCACCGGACTTGAGGTGCCGCGGGACCTCATAGCCGGCACCGGAGCCGGCATGGGAACTATGCAACTCGTCATCAACGTCCACACTGATAGCTCCGGAAATATCGAAGTATATACAAACTAGTTACCTAAGCATTATCGTCTGATTCAAGTTCCGGATCCTTACTGACTTGGACGTCTTCTAGGGGGTTGTCGATACATCCCCTATGAGCTCAGTGGGGACACGGAACTTTGTATCTTTGAACGGACAGATAGTTGCTAAAAATGATATCTTGGGATTGTTGGAGTTGGCTATTAAAGGTGAAATCACTTGTGTCCGTGGTATCTGTCCATGGTGAAATATGGGTCACCGTCAAAACCGTCGTATCTCAAGAATTTTTTGAATTCTTCGACTTTTTAGAAGTCTTTGTATATATCTTCTAACCTAATTAATCTAATTGCCGCAGCACTTGGCAGCAATTGGAAAAAGAACAGAAGCGAACAAAACTCGCTTTCGTAAGCGGAACGCTTTGATAAAACAGAAAGTCCGCTTCGGAAGTATAAAAATAAGCGCTCAATGCCCTGTAAAAATCTTTGATCAAGACAGATTTTTGTCTTCAAAATCGGATTCAATTTTCAGATAGAATCCAAAATATTCAGCGTATTTCAAAAGGAAGAAAACGTAATCGCGATATAACGAAACCAAGACACTAATACATTTGGAAAAGGGGATTTTCCGCGGGAATTTCAAAGGAGAGATTGACAAGGGATTCAGGAGGTTACTATGCCTACGGGGCCGTTCAGACCCTTTATGTGAGGGCAATAAATGCTTTTCATTTCAATACGAATTTCTAAGAAGGTACTTCAATGTCAAGCAATTGAAGTAAACGTGGCTTAAGATATCACAAATAGTAAACAGCCTCGTGAAATTTGGAAATGTTAGTGCTTTGCGATACGGCAGTATCGATTAGCGCCAGCGAAATCCTGTGACATGAAGTTAAATGATAAATGACTGCTTATTAAGTGTGTGTGAGAGAAATTTGAATTAGTGCAAAAGAGGGAAATTACTGTCATATTAATAACTTTTAATTAATTGCATACTTTTTTTCACACGTACTTAACTCTCTGCAGTTTATCTACATGTGTGTTAGGCTTGGAATTCCTAACTATGACACAATGGTTTGACTGGAGGAAATACTCGTGACGTCTACCGATTGGTTGATAAGCTTCACCTGTATCTACTTCAAATATTTACTTTATCAAATCATATTTACAGTTACCGCGTCGAAGTTTTTTTACACGAAAATATTTTTTAATAGCTGAATTTAAGGCAATGCATGAAAATATCAGTTTGTTGTAGAATAAACAAATTTTGATTTATTTACTTTGCATTGTACGCTTAACAATCTTATCTGATCATGCAAAGGTGGCGCTGTTGTCACTCATTTCAGTACAACTTTGTATTAAAATATTGATACAAACTTAATTCCACATGCTCAGATAAGTTTGTAATGCTTTTAATCAACCATATATTGAGGACGCAGTATGGTTGATGGAACTGTACCTAAACATTTATTCAGTAAATATTCTGGTACAAACTTAATGTGTAATTTTTATAATATTTTTATTAAATGATTATGTTTATGATCATGTTTTATTTACATATGCCGATGACCTATCTTAACCTAGTTAGTTCCAAAGTATCGACTTTTAAATAGAACGGTCTTTAATGTTCACGGATAATTACATTATACACGGTGTCTTTCTCTATCACCTTTGAATTTAAGGAAGGCCTCTTGAGGTCAAATAAAGCTAATTTCACTTAGACACTATCCTAGCTCGTATCATTTAAAAGATAATAAAGCAATACATTTAATGTTAACTAGTCTATTGCTACCTAATTAAATGACCTACAATTTTCTTTTTAAATTATTTTTACAAGGTTATATACGTGAATTTTTTCTTTATCTGTCACATCTATGCATTGTTATGTCATTGCAATGTTAAGTCACTTAGCTTTGATCATCAAACCTTCTGGGAAGTGACAGTTTTCTTGTTTATAAATTAGTTTAGATGGCTCCTCTCTTTTGATAATTCTCTAAGTCGGAGTCTACAAAGAGTCTAAAAAGTAACTTTTGTTAACTATAAAGTGCCTTAGACATTTATCATCAGTTGAGGATTTCATTTATTTCTTTAGTCTACCCGTGATACTGACAAAACCCGTAGTAGATACTTGAAAATATTAGGAGCTCATTAAAAGTAATTACGGTCTACATTTTGTAAAATATTTCCATAGAAAATGATAGTCAATGGCAAAAAGGCTTTGTTACAAAGTAAAAAAAAAACATTTTACTAATTTGGTCGTACGAAAGTAGTAGGGAATATAATTATATAGGTAAGACAGATATAATATACAAAGTCGGCTTACGTATAAAAGTCGAGACATACATATATTAGAATCTTCAATAAAGGTTTCAAAGGATGTCTCTTCCACGAAATAGATTCAGTTGATGTTGGGACCATAATAAATGTTGATATTAGAATAGAAATATCAGAAAAATATGAATGAGACAGATTTTGGCATAACGCCCACGTAATTACTAAAGCTCTTTACTCAGTACAATAAAACTTTTCAACAGGTTAAACCCTCGCTATGAGTTACCATCCCACTCTATGGACGATCTACTAAAAGAAAATATACCTGGAACTACAATTTATTTGTACAATACGTTTACTTTTAATTTACCACTGACAGATGGCTTGCCTTCATTTCATTTCTAACTTTAACACCATACAAATAAAGTAGCTATTACAAAATCTGCAAACGTGGGTAACAGTATTCTAAAATTGGCTTTATTTGTAGGTCGTTAAAGTTGAATATGAAATGAAGGCAAACCATCTGTCAGTGGTAAACTTTATGTAATTTTACTGTACCGTTTGGTTACTTTGGACTTCGAGGGTAATTTTGACCGTTGGGATTAATTCGCTCCAGATTTTATTCATAATCCCAGCCTATATACGTCCCACTACAGGGCACAGGCCTCCTCTTAGAATGAAAGGGCTTGGGCCGTAATTCCTACGCGAGCCCAGTGCAGATTGCAGATCCAAATATCCAAACATTTTCACAAGTTTCTCATTTAGAATATTAAAAGGATAAGACCGGATTTATGTATACTGTGCCATGTCAAAGGGCTGAAGACAGACTCAATTCTGCCGATTCGGTTTATCTAAAATCGACTTTGCTCGCGAATGATCCGAACGTTGCCGGTGACGAAACGATGATAAATGAGGGCGTCCGGGACAAGCGTAAGGCGACCCGAACTGGGTTGTTAGGATAAATCGTCTTGAAAGGTTTCTTAGATTTCGCTGATTTTTAATTTTATTGAAAGGCTTTGGAATTATGATTAGGATTGTGATCATGAAAATCTTTATGAGGTTTCATTGACCTATGAAATAATTTCTAAACTTATTTTTATTTAATCTGACATTAAGGAGCTCAGTGCGTAGAGTTAAACCTTAAAATTTAATACCAGTTCAGACTATAAACCGTATAAGCTTTGAACTTAAAAAAAAGTTAAATTTTCCACTTCGAAGCAAAACGACAAAATTTACAATACGCATATTGAACACAACGCATATTGTGAAACACGAGGAACGTTAAAAGAGTCGTTTTCAAAAAATTTGTACACAATTAAGGGAATAATTATTAAAAACAAAATTTAATTAATTATTTTTGTGTAACGGAGTTACCCATATACTTTGTATGACTAACTTTCGTTGCACAAAAATAGCGATCGTGATTTTTGTTTTGATTAAGCCGTTAACTATGTACAAATTTTTTGAAAACGATCCAAAAAGCAAGAAGTACATTATTTATTGAATCAAGCGTTACTTTGTGGAGGTCCAAATTAATGAACTGAAACAATTACTGACTATGCTCACCCGCGACCTTGCGCCAGTTACGTTTACTTATGTACCTAAGAAATGCGTGTTCATGCAGTTCCTCCACCCCCACACTGTACGCTTAGTATAAGTTTTACCTCACCAAAATACTTCTCGATCGCGTTTACGTAAAAATTTCAATTCTATGGAAACATGGACGCGCGGCCGCGGAGGCGCTGTCCATGTTTCCCTAGTAATTGATTTTTTTACGTAAACGCGATCGAGAAGTATTTTGGTGAAGTAAAACTTATACTAAGCGCACTGAACAGGTGGAGGAACTGCAAACGTAACTATCGTAAGGTCGCGGGTGAGCAAAGTAATAAAGTGTCAAGGTTTTATGTCATATGTGATGATAATTAGCTATGCTATGTTTTTATATAGTAAAAAATATTACAAACATACTAAGTATACTAAAGCAAGATATTTTTTGTTTTATTTTTAATTTATTTTTTGACGACCAGATGGCCTAGTGGTTAGAGAACCTGACTACGAAGCTTGAGGTCCCGGGTTCGATTCCCGTGTCGGGGCAGATATTTGTATGAAAAATACGAATGTTTGTTCTCGGGTCTTGGGTGTTTATGTATTTAAGTATGCATCTATCTATATAAGTATGTTTATCCGTTGCCTAGTACCCATAACACAAGCTTGCCTAGCTTATTTTAGGACTAGGTCAATTGGTGTGAATTGTTCCATGTTATTTTAATTGTTTCAGTTCATTAAAAAGTACATTCGTATGTACAATCGGAAATGTACATTTTACGGATATAATTTTTGTTTTTTGTACGTTCCGCGTGTTTAACAATACGCGTTGTGTAATTTTTGCTTTTGGTTACATTTTGTGTGTAGTTTGCATTTTACTCCGAAGTGAAATTTTCAATTTTGCGCCGTGAAATCGCATAAAACCAATCTTGCCGTTGTAATAAGTGGATAACCGAATGGCTGAAAGGAATTAGAGGGTGTAGTGCATTTCGGGTTAACTTCGTTCTGTTGATTGGATGTTTAAAGTTGATTAATATTCTGTAGCATTTCTGAAACGTTGTTATTGTTCCTTTATTTAGTTTTACATAATTATTTATATACAGTAACGACCATTGCGTTAGAGTTGTACATGCTCCACCAACTATTTATGTCGTACGACCTTAATTTTAAGTCAATAAAGTCCCGTATACATATTTTTGTAACTTTGGCCGTATTGATCTTTTTGTAGTCGACTGTACACGCTTGTTCATTTTTCGGGTTTTGATTTGATAACTTTTACATTTTGTTTGGACCCAATTTTAAATTTGAATCGTTTTCCAAATCAAGCCAGCAAAAGACAAGATTTATTTTTACCCTCAAAGCCCTTAAAATAACTTGCAAACAACTTTGCCGATTTCATTCATATTTTTATTTTTGTTTTTTAATACAGTGTAAAAGGTTCTTACGAAATATTAACGTAAGAAAATTGCGCAGAAAATTAGAAAATTTCAGGAAGTTTAATGACATTCCGACAACTTCCTATTGAAACCTAAATTTTCTATTAAAACCTTACCCAATTTTGTCGATGAATGATGATGACGATGGATATTGGGATGTTTTTTGTTAACTCACTGAAAGAGATCAAGAAGCTTTACCAGAAAAAATAATTCAACGTGGACGACGTAGCGGGCAAAAAATGGTTATAAATAAGTATGATACTTCTACAACAGAGATTGAAAGTTAAACGCTACATTTAATTTAATTTTAAAACCTTAAAGCCCCCAAGCTAGATATTACAAAAAGGCGTGGCAAATAAAATTAAACTGCATTATCGATGTAGCGTCAGTAGCAGCTGCACTCAGCCTTAATGCAGTTTAAGAATTGCAGCCTGATTGGACTATGCGGTCAGCTGTGGAGATGACACTTCGTTATTAAGTTATTTGTTACGGGTTCAGTTGCTGGGTTCAATAAGAACTAAAGCCAAATTCCTTGTTGTCTTCATGACAATAAGGAATACAATTAGTCTTGTCATAGCAAGGTATGGATATTTCAGAGATCGGAATTTTCACGGCAAAATATAAGACTGTCGCAATCAAGCTAGTGTTAGAAACAATTTTTTATCGATATCGATAGTTGTGCATAGAAGAAAAAAACGTCCACTAAATAAAAAAACATATCTAATACAGAATTTTAGGTTAACGTATTTAGAAAGTCTCAAGAACGTAAAAGTGTAAAGATGGAGACCTGGCATTTCTAGCTCCATTGGCTTGAGATGGAAGTTGGTAAGTCATAAGTTTAGTATTAAAGTGTTAAGAGTGCGTCAGTAGTGGCAGCGTAGAGGTTTGACCTACGGCCTCTTAAGTTGACCACGAGCTTTATGGTGAAGGGAAACATAGTGAGGCAAGCTGCACAAACCTGGGAAGCAATGTTGTGTGTGAAGTCCCCAATCCGCACTGGACCCGCGTGGGAACTACGGCCCATTAATTGAGTAAATGCGTCCAGCATCAACTAAGCTAGGAACACAAATTTTGTATCACGTTCAAAATTTCACTCTGTATAAACGTAAAGTGGTTACTAATGGGTAACCCCTTTCAGCTTGACGTCCTGTATTCAGAAATTTAGGTAACAGGACGTCAGTACACGTTTAGGGTACTACGGTAAAGCGACGGAACTTAACGATTTGAGAGCTAGGGTTTTAGAGCACTTTACTGTTTTAAGATTGTTAAGGATGGTGACAGGGCGCTCAACGGTGTTACTACGTTGTCAACGAGAATAATACTAACTTAAAAACTGGCCAAACGTGAGTCGGACGAGCGCACATCGATTTTATTATTTATTCCCAGCTTATATACGTCCCACTGTAGGGCACAGGCCTCCTCTCAGAATGAGAGGGGTTGGGCCGTAGTTCCAACGCGGGCCCAGTGTGAATTGGGAAATTCACACACACCATTGAATTTCTTTGCAGGTGTATCTAGGTTCCACGATGTTTTCCTTCTCCGTAAAGCTCATGGTAAATTTCAAATATAACTTCGCACATAAATTCGGATAAACTCAGAGATGCGAGCCGGGATTTGAACCCTCTGCTTGACAGGCCATAGGTACAAACTGCCAGGCCACCACGGTTTTTAGGGTTCCGTAGTCAACTAGGAACCCTTATAGTTTCGCCATGTCTGTCCGTCTGTCTGTTTGTCTGTCCGCGGCTAAGCTCAGAGACTGTTAGTACTAGAAAGATGTAATTTGGCATGAATATATATATCAGTCACGCCGATAAAGTGATTACATAAAAAAATTAAAACAATTTTTTTTAGGGTACCTCCCATAGACGTAAAGTGGGGATGATTTTTTTTCTCGACTAAACCTATAGTGTGGGGTATTATTGGATAGGTATTTGAAAATAAATAGGGGTTTTCTAAAACCATTTTTTGATAAAGTGATGGTTTTAGGAGATATTCACTCCGAAAGTTCAAAATAATGTGTCCCCTCCCCTCTAACTTTTGAACCGCACGTCTAAAAAATATGAAAAAAATCTCGTAAGTTAACCTTAATAAAAACATTCTGGGAAAATTGTTTTCATCTTAATCACTTGAGCAGTTACTAAGTTTTTGTAAAAAAAATATTTCTAAACTAAGATTGTAATTTAACCGCCATTGCAAGCATTTTTTTCTTTAAGTACGTAAAAGATCACGCTAACAGTATCTTCTTTCAAATAAAAAAAATATATTACATCTGAAAAACAATCAACATACATACATACTAGTTCTTAGTTACCCAATTCACCGATAGATGGTGCTGTACCGCCGACGTTGGGACCAAAACAACCACATTAATACAGTATGCAAAGATTTTTTCGTACCTGCTACCTAACCCTATCTTGGGCGTGTCCGACAAGCTCTTGGCCGGTTTTTTTCGATTATCAACTCAACTCCAACTATAACTAAACATGTTAAAGCCACAAGTCACAAGGAACGTAATCTAATATATAAAAATCTCGTGTCACGGTGTTTGCTGTTATCGAACTCCTCCGAAACGGCTTGACCGATTTTTAAGAAACTTTTTTCTCCATACTCGGCAGGACTGAAAATAGGTTGTAGGCTATTTTTTATTTTTCGCAGACAGAGTCGCGGACAACAGCTAGTAATCAGATAAATCCCAGTACACCGCCGTGAAAGTGTTTAAAAAAGAAATTAACGACATTTTTCGCAACCCCGCCTCAGCTTAATGTCCGTAATTAAACATCGGGATGGACTTCGATGGGCCAAGAGATTAAATACAACAATTTTCGTTTAGAGCTTTAAAAATGTTGCTTTTAAACAACTGCCCTGCGAAAAGGTCGCGGCGAAAAAATGCGTGTCAACGTTGCTTTTTTAGTATATTTTGGAATAATTTAAAACTTCAAAATGCAGGCAAAGTTACAACAGTTTACGGTGATACATTACTACAGAGGTTGGGAAGTAGGGGGAGGCCAGCCGAATGTCTTTTATAGTTTATGAGGCTGGCAACTCCATTTCAACTCTAGAGGCCGTATTGTCTAACACTTCTGACGCTTGCCTTCGCTTTCACCATCTCTTTCTGACATTATTTTATATCATTTGTCAGAAAGAAATAGTGATTGTGAAGGTAAGCGTCAGAAGCGTTAGACAATAAACTTGCTGGTCAAGTCATATTCTAAAAAATACACTATACATACACTATGTTAAGTGATTCGATCTATTAAGGAGACGATTGCGTTTCGTAATAAGAACATAAAAATCGTAAAAATTAACAGCTGCTAAATAAAAAACTTGTGACATGCATGTGGATAATAATAATGTATGCGACTGTACATAATTAGCATTAAAACACTCGTGTGATCTTATTATCAATCTCGCTTTCAGATTGTTTCATAAGACCATACTCGTGATTAATGGCTATTATTATGCACCAGCCACATAAATAACTATTATTAAACCCATGTGGTGCTCATAATAATATAGGCCAAAGTCGCCGCCATCAAAACACACAGCTTTATGGTGTATACAGTCATAAGTACAACTTCTCCAGCGAAATCACTACTTATATATTCTTACATAAAACTGCCCTCAATCCCGCATGCGCCCGAGTAATTACGCCGGGCTTATTGCCGTCCGGGAATCTCCTCGAGCCCAATTAGCCAGGGTGCTTACTTCCTGCATGAAATGAACAACTATACACCGATATTAATTTTAGAATGGCGTTTATGTGCAATGCGATTGTTACTGCCACAGTTAGAACTTGAACCGTTGGGATAACCGTGCCGGAATCTGCAGTGGATATTAGGTCAGTTAATTAGGCTAGAGGCTAAGGCGCAAGTCACACAGAAGAGACGTCGGACGGGGGCGCGTTTCTGTCCCGTTTTTCTGCCTGCTTTGGATCCCGACGCTTCTATACATTTAGTATGAAAACTGACTCAAGGGGCTGTGCGACTGCGACGCGCCCCCGTCCCACGTCGTGGTAGCCTAGAGACTTAATGCTGTGGTAGCCTATTATTTTGTCCTATGACTTCTCAAGCAATAGAATTATTTTATCGCTACGCCGCGGGAGCTATGCAATCTATACATATAATAAATCTGTAACAAGTCGGTGTCTGTACATTGAAGATATTTGAGATAAACTGTCACTAGGGCTATTTATTAGCGCAATAGAACCCGAAACAATGATTTTTAGAATTATTGTCTGTTTGTCTGTGCGTTTGTGCGCGCTAATCTCAGAAACGGCTTAACCTAGACGGATGCGGTTTTCATTGATATGTTGTTATTTTTTTGGATTAACATTTAGTGTTTGTTTCATTTCAATCGGTTCACAAATAAGAAAGATACGTCTGTTTTTAGAAGATTTAATAAGCTGAAGAGTTTGTTTGTTGTTTGAACTACTGCTCCGATTTGAAAAATTCTTTCAGTGTTAGATAGCCCATTTATCGAGGAAGGCTAAAGGCTATATATCATCACGCTAACACCAATAGGAGCGGAGCGGAGCGGAAGAATGTTTCAAAATCAGGGGTTTTTGAAGGAAAACTTCTATAGGCACGCTTGACTTGGGAGTACGGTGGTGAATGTGAACGCGGGTGTGCAGGGAAGTTCGGTGGGGGGGGGGGGGGGTTAGGGGGGGTAATTTTTTTATATCGAGGAACTAAGGAGAGCCATAATTGATGAAAAAGCAAATTTGATAAAAACAATAAGCTGCCCAAATTACTAATTCCACGCGGACGGAGTCGCGGGCAAAAGCTATTTTCCAGAATAAAAATAATCCTATACGTTAATCCTGGTTAAACTGTGTGCCAAATATCATCAGATTCCTTCAAACCCCAGCCAGATAGATAGAACCATTACCCCCCTCGCCGCGATCGGTTCCGCGCGTCGGCAAAAGTGATGAAACAACTGCACACCGGCGTGTGGAACTGATTTTGAATGGAATTGTGATTTTAAATGGTAGACCGGTCGGTCATCATGCGGCGGCTCATTCCTTGCAGCGCCTCGGGCTGAAGCAGAGCTCTCTTAGTCTCCTCTGATTGCCCATAACGTTCTTCGAATCCTTAAGTCTATTTTATTGTAAATACTTTTGATATATTTTTCCATTATACGTTCGTGAGCCTTTTGATACCGTTTATTTATTAGCATCTTTACGGAACATCAAGAGGCGTGCCTACACATCCATCCATCCATAAAAACTTTTACATTTATATCATTAAGTAAGACGCGTCTGAATGTCGTCTCAAATGTCCCGGAAGAACATTGTGTACAATTTACAAGTCTTTCAACATAGTATAGTTTCCGAGCGCACGTTTTAGGTTCATATATAACTCATGCATGTTCCGCTTCGCCGGCATGCCGCTATTTGCGTCTAGTCTAGATCCAGAATTGAGCTAGCCCGAGCAAAGGCTTAATCTTAAAACGAGAGCTATTCGAAGACTGACTTTTAAAAAGATGCACTAAGTGTACCTACCTAGTGCGCGCTTCGATTTAGAAGTGTTTTTTCGAGTTTGGTAACCAAGATGGCTTCGTCTTTCCGCGGCCTTAACTCATAAATTTTACAAGCTTTTTTAAAAGCTTTTTATTAACTTGAAATGTATGTACATAAGTATCTATGTACGGGTCAAATCTTGGAAGTAGAATTTGACCCACTTCCAGTGGTCAGATTCATGTGAAATTTGGTGTACTTATGTAGGTTGGATGACAATGCAAGTACGGTCAACAAAAAGTACAGTCAGCGAAAAAGCTTGCATTGAAAATTAAATTTTTAACAAAAACTTTTATTAAATTGCAATGTAACTATGTAGGTATGTAACTGTGTATGTACGGGTCAAATCTTGCAAGTTAAATTTGACCTACTTCGCGGTTTCCGATTGAGCTGAAATTTTGCATGCACGTGTACATCGGATGACAATGCAATATCATTATGACATGGAGCTGATCTGATGATGGAGTTGGAAGGTGGCCATAAGAACTCCGTAATAAAGCGATATAACTCTATCGAGTTTGGGCTCGTTAGATTCGTCTTGACGAGTACTTTGCGGGCAAAAGTACAGTCAGCAAAAAGGCTTGTATTAAAAATATATTTTTTAACAATAACTTATTCAAATCATCATCATGGCATGGCACATGTCTCCTCTCAACACGAGATGGTTGGGGCCGTAGTTCCACGCGGACCAATCTTCACATACAACATTGAATTCCTTCGCAATTTCAAATGTGATTTCGCACGTAATTTCAGAAAAATCTCAGAGGTGCGAGCTTGAGAAATAAAAAAAAATCTCAAGTAGGTCAGTCTCAGTCAAACTAACTTAACCATCTGCTGAAATTTCTTATGTGTTTAGTATTCTATTGGCCCGCACGAAGCGGTTCGCTTCATATTTCCTAATTAACTGTTAAGGAAATCGCTCCCGTCACCTGTATTTCCAAATAAATACAGGGTTATTTTTAATTCACTGACATCCTCTTAACCCTGAATTCCTATCACTCAAACAAATGTTTTTTTTGTTTTACGACTTTTTAAAATGAAGCACTTTTTTTCCCATACAAATACACAGAGTATCGTAAAAATAAGAGGTAATCTCAAATTTTCAAAACGTTGTTACACCAAAAATATTAAGTTCTGACAAAAGCCGTAAAACAAAAAACATTTGTTTAAGTGGTAGGAGTTTAGGGTTAAAAGGATGCTAGTGAATTACAAATAACCCTGTATAATAGAAGACTCTTCAAGGCTAGAGTGAATAGGCTGTTACTGAACCAGTGAGATACACCTTTGGCCTCATATGCAGTTTTCATCAGGTGAGATAGTGGTCAATCAAAAACTATGTAAAGAAAAAAGTTTAGAAATCTAATTTAATTCACGCCTGAAGCATCTGTGAAAGTTGAAATGTGGTTTTTGTCGTCACCGGCCGTCGTGCGACTAACTGAGACAGACGCGACTAAAGCTAACGATATAAAAAGCGTTTACCAGACGATCTGATATGTCTGCCGTTCATCCTAAGCCTTAAGGTTACGTTGGTGCATGAGAACAGCGATAGATCTAAATCTAAAATAACAATAATCAAAATTTTATATGTATTCCCTTCGGCCGCGTACGAAACCGGAGGTTAGTAACCAATTGCGAAAAGAAAACTTTTTTTACTTGTACGAAACCATTTGCGATGAAAGGCTTGAAGAATATGATTACTGAACTGAAACAATTACTTTGCCCACCCGCGACTTTAAGACAGTTACATTTATGTAAGAAATGCGTGTTCATGCAGTTCCTCCACCTCCACACTGTACGAACACACACAAATCACACAAACCCAACTATCACCACCACCAAACCACACTGACGCGTTTCGAACTCAACCAGAGCTCATCCCCAGAATAGGTACCACAACCGTACGCTATGCTACCAAATGTTAAACGTCATCATCATCATCATCATCATCATCATGATGGCATGTGGCATGCCACTGAGCACGATCCTTGGCCACTCTCATCCAGCTCTTGCCAGCCGCCTTACGAAGATAATCGCTCCAACGAGTCTGAGGACGTCCTACGCTACGTTTGCCGATCCGTGGTTTCCACTCGAGAACTCGTCTACCCCAACGGTTATCAGTTCTTCGGGTTATATGACCGGCCCATTGCCACGTACTTCAGCGTGCTAATGCGGTGGGCTATGTCGATAACTTTGGTTCTCTGTCGGATCACTTCGTTACGAATTCGATCTTTTAGAGAAACTCCGAGCATAGCCCTTTCCATAGCACGTTGAGCAACTTTAAATTTGTGGACCAGCCCTACAGCCCTATGTTATACGTGTTGTGTGTTAAGTGTTAGGTTTGGTAGCATAGTGTAAAGTTCCCAATCGGCACTGGACCCGCGCGGGAATTACACGGCCCAAGCCCTCTCTGAGAGGCCTGTGCCCTGCAGTGGGACGTATATAGCCAGGGATGATGATGAAGATAACCACATTACCTCTCTGAACTGCTACTCCTTCCAGCACAACTTTCTAATTCGTAATTAAATAAATAAATAAATATTAGGGGACAATCTTACACAAATCGACCTAGTCCCAAACTAAGCAAAGCTTGTACTATGGGTACTAGACGACGATAAACATACTTATATAGATAAATAAATACCTAAATACATAGAAAACATCCATAACTCAGGAACAAATATTCGTGCTCATCACACAAATAAATGCCCTTACCGGGATTCGAACCCAGGACCTCTTGCTTCGTAGGCAGGGTCACTACCAACTAGGCTAAAGCGGTCGGTAATTATTGTACTGTTGATATTATAAAAGTTTTTTGCCGTATTTTGTTAGCTATTTACAAGCCGTTGAGTTAGTCAAGGTCAGGGAAACTGGTAGAGCAGGTAGCTCACGACCGTAAATTATGGCATCTAGGCAGAAAATGCCTGTTACAGTAATTTTTTCAATTGAATTATAATGATTTATAATGTTTTCGGATTTTACAAGACAACCCGTTTAAACCTAAGACGCTTTGATTGAATGTTAAACAATTTTTGTAACACGTAAAAGGTGATTTAGTACGTATTAATTCTAAATATTTTTGCAGGCTGGACTAATTTGACGGACTTCCAGTAGATAAATGATTTTGGAATTTTTAACTGCGGTTGACCAATATTAGGTATACATTCAAATGCGTAACTACAAATTGTAATTAAAATTTCCAATTAACAATCTCAACTAGGTCAGTCTCGGTCAAACTAACCTAACCATCTGCTGAAATTCCGTATGTGGTTAGAATTCCATAGGACGCGCGAAGTGGTTCGCTTCATCTTTCCTAATACGAACTGGTAAGGAATGGAATTCGCTCCCGTCGTCTGTATTTCCAGATAAATACAACCTAGGGCTTCAAGGCTAGAGTGAATAGGCTGTTACTGAACCAGTGAGGTTTCACCTTTGGCCTCATCTACAAGGTGGTCAATCAAGGGTCCGTTTTATGTAAAAAAAGTATTCTAGATTAATATGAAAATAAATAATAATAAATAAATAAATAAATATCACAGGACAATTCACACCAATTGACCTAGTCCCAAAGTAAGCTAAGCAAAGCTTGTGTTACGGGTACTAGGCCACGGATAAACATACTTATATAGATACATACATAAATACATATTAAACGCCCAACCCCGGGAACAAACATCGTATTTTTCATACAAATATCTGTCCGACACAGGAATCGAACCCGGGACCTCAAGCTTCACAGTCAAGTTCTCTAATCACTAGGGCATCTGGTCGTCAAAAAATAAATTAACAAAATATCTTGCTTTAGTATACTTAGTATGTTTGTAATATTTTTTACTAGGTACTTAAAATCATCACTTATCACAATGACACAAAACAGAAAATAAAACCTTGACACTTTATTACTTTCCCGTAACATTAAACCAAGCAATAGCTACTATGTAACGTTACATAACATCAGAATGGAGCCAATTACATAAGGCACTTTAATTGTCAACATCTTCCCGCTCCTTCCAAGACGTGTCCTTACGCGGGGGGCGCGGGGCTCGAGGGTATCGACCGACGCCATTATACCGGCAGGTCATTCACCCCGCGCCCCGCGTAGAGGCGTAGACGCCTACGCCGTAGCCCGTAGCCAAAAACAAGGGCTTTTTATATCGGACCGCGGTGTTTGAAGAATTTGTTTTATTAGGTTAGGGAGGCTTTGATACTTGATCGGTTATTTGTAGTAAATATTGAATTAATTACGGTACGGGATTGCTTTCGGATAATTTTGAGGTTTGTATTTGATTTAATACAAAATTAAATAATGATGGGCAAATTGGCCTTAATATTCAATACGAATCGCATGTATACCAAGTGAAAGCTAGTTCATCATCATCATGCCAGCCTCTATAAGTCCCACTGCAGGGCACAGGCCTCCTCTCAGAATGTGAAGGCCTTAATTAGTCTCTTAATTAGGCTTAAGAATTCATCATTATTAGCTTTCCTGTTTTGGTGTAGGTAACCCAAGTTTTGGAGAAATTGAGTAACAAGTGTCTTACAGCGGTTCCAGTAAGGGAATATACAGTAATAAACATGTCGAGTTAAACTCGTTTTAAGACGTGAGTGATCCGTTTATTTTCACTAAGGGAATATAAGACAAATAAATAAATAAAATAAATATCATGGGACAATTCACACCAATTGACCTAGTCCCAAGGTAAGCTAAGCAAAGCTTGTGTTATGGGTACTAGGCAACGGATAAACATACTTATATAGCGGATACATACTTAAATACATATTAAATACCCAAGACCAGAATACAAAAAAAACCTGTTAATTAACCAAATTTATGGTTAGCTACTGATAAAATGCAGTTATTAACGGTTAATTAGCCGACTGCGACAACGAAAAATTGGTTAAAATCGTTAATAACCGGCTTCGCATCTATAATTGTGCATACCTAAGTTAACAATACAGGATGTCCCGCAAAAACAATACCCAAAGAAAACTCTCCCCATGTCATGGCCGGATATCCGTTATGGTAATCGGTGCAGTGCCCCGGGACGGGGGCAATAAACCCGCCCAACAAAACGTCCCAGCGCTGGACCAGTTAAATATATATTGCAATATAGTGTCGTGAAGCGATAGTGTCGTGGAGTGAGTGCTGTTGCCCGCAACTTTATGTGCAAACATTGGATTTTCGCTGAACAAAAAGTAGCCTAAGATAGTCAGGAAAAATGCCGTGGCAATGCACCGATCAACTGACTTACTTTTAATGAGCTGTCAAAACAAGATTATCCTTTTGATTCTGAAAAACTTAGATGTGCGAGCCCGGCTTCGAATCCATGAGTCTCTGCGTGAGAGGCCATAGGTCAAACTACAAGGCCACCACGGCGTATACAGGGTGAAATCTAAATGGTATACGAAATTAATGTTCACAACTCGGTTAATGCTGGTCAACATCATGTTATCATGGGTAACTCAATTGTTAAAATTAGTCTGATGAAGGATGTCCATACTTTGTTGAAATTAAATCACAAACTCAATGCATCGTAACCTTAAATTTAATGAGACTAATTAAAACAAATTAATTAGTGCATTATATTGGCCAGAGTCACTCAGAGGGCGATGGAGAGGGCTATGCTTGGAGTTTCTCTGCGGGATCGCATTAGAAATGATGAAATTCGCGCAAGAACTAAACTCACGGACATAGCTCGAAGAATCGCTAGACTTAAGTGGCAGTGGGCAGGGCACATCGCTCGTAGAACTGACGGCCGATGGGGCCGAAAGGTTCTCGAGTGGCGTCCGCGGACCGGAAGACGCAATGTAGGTAGGCCTCCAACAAGATGGAGCGACGACCTGGCGAAGGTGGCGGGAACGCATTGGATGCGGATGGCACAGCGCCAGGCTGTTTGGCGAGCCTTGGGGGAGAACTATGTTCAGCAGCGGACGTCTTTCGGCTGAAATGATGATGATGATGACTGGCCATAGTTATCTGAGTAAGAAACACAAATTTTGTATCACCATTTAGATTTCATTCTGTATATTTATCTGTTTACTAAATACCTTTAAAACATCTCTAAATATGGCCCTAAAAGAAAACGTCTGACAAATGTCAGACTCTAGCTTCAATTGTTTAGGCAGTGCGTTGTCAGTCAGTCAGTTTATAAACAAATAAATAAATAAATAAATATCACGGGACAATTCACACCAATTGACCTAGTCCCAAAGTAAGCTAAGCATAGCTTGTGTTATGGGTACTGGGCAACGGATAAACATACTTATATAGATAGATACATACTTAAATACATATTAAACACCCAAGACCCGAGAACAAATATTCGTATTATTCATACAAATAATCGAACCCGGGACCTCAAGCTTCGTGGTCAGGTTCTCTACCTACTAGGCCATCTGGTCGTCAAAAAAGCATAAACAATAAGCATAAACAGACTGGCAAGCGCACCGTGGGACGTCCACCAACGAGACGGACGAATGATTTGGTAAAAGCCGCAGGTTCAGGGTGGATGCAAGCCGCTTCCAACCGTAATGATTGGGTATCAATGAGGGAGGCCTATGTCCAGCAGTGGACGTCCTACGGCTGAAATGATGATGATGTAGTATAGGCTGTAACGTGAAAGGAATGGACTGTAATGAAAACGACGATATGACTGAATTTATGGCTAAATACTTTTGATGTCAACCAAACCATACAAACTCACTCATAGAACTTCAACGACACGACACCAAAACTGACTAAGAAACATTTTTTCAAATCGAAGGACCAAAATGTGACTTAAAAGGAATGGAGTGTAAAGAAAACGACGATATGACTTAAATAATGGCAACATACTTTCGTTATCAACCAAACCATACAAACTCACTCACAGAACTTCAACGACACGACATCAAAACTGACTGGCAAGCACTTTTTAAAATCGAAGAACCAAAATGTATCTTTAATGAAAGCGACGATATGACTTAATTTATGGCAAAATAGGCTTGAAGCTAAGTAATCCGAAAATGACAAAATATGAGAATTACTTAGTTACGAACGGACAGTCGATTTAAGAGGGTTTATACCTGCTGAGCTGGCAACGTTGCATTTTTGTTAGTTTTTCTCGATTATTCCATAAAAATTTAATGAATATTAAAAATGTTTTGTATACAAATTGTTCTAATATATAAGTTAATGTGTCTACTGCAATAATAATTCGTGATAGACTTTTATTTTCTTTAAAAACGAACAAATTATTACCTAACGGTTTTTAAAGAAAATAAAAGTCTTACCACGAATTATTATTGCAGTAGACACATTAACTTATATATTAGAACAATTTGTATACAAAACATTTTTAATTTTCATTCAATTTTTATGGAATAATCGAGAAAAACTAACAAAAATGCAACGTTGCCAGCTCAGCAGGTATAAACCCTCTTAAGCGGTTCTCACACGGTTTACCCGTACACAAATACCGGTGAATTCAATTGAGAATTAGGGCAATACCTCAGGAGGTGTCGAAATAATCACATAGTTGGGGTCGCATCGATCGAGCGGCCCCGCCTGGGCAACCCCTGCCCTTTGACCGAAACTATATTAATTTAAATTTACAATTTGTGGCAGTCTCGTTTTGTGTTTTTGTCTTTTGGTACATTTGACCGTATCATCATGTTCATCCCAGCGCCTTTATATGTATATGTTCCGCTGTATGGCACAGGAGTCTAATTAGAGTAAGAATTTTTCGTTCGTAGTTCCCACGCAGGCCCGATGCGGATGGGGAAGTTTACACGCGCCATTGAAATTTATACAAAACTCATAGCAAATAATTTCGCTCATAATTTCCAAGAAGCTCAGAGGTCAGGCTTGAACTCACGACTGTCTATTTGAGAAGCGTATAGGGGATTGTGCTGAAATTTGGAACGCAAATAGCTATTATGACTTTTTGAAATTCCCACGGGATAAAGAATAAACGGTTTTCATATTTTCGCTTCAAAATGGCCCTATCTCCGTAACTATTAGAGACTTTGAGTTGTTGATATTTAAGGGCGGTGGTGATCATTTTCCATCAGATGACACGCTTGCTCGTTTACCTCCCTCTCATGATAAAAATAAATAAAAGACTTCGAATTTGGCAGCCAAGTTGGTAAACCTATAACAGAGATATTTGGAATTTCCCGCAGGATTTTCGGGAATTGACTTGGGATTTAATTGGAGCCCAAAAAGATTACTCCGCTTTCACCACAAGTCAAATTAATACTTTAATCTTAATCTCGTAATTGTTTTTGTTCGGCTCAGTCGTTCCAACAGATACGTTATAAATCAGAGCTATACAAAACTCATTTTAGCAATTATAGTCATGGCGTTGCGTACATATTTGATTATTTTAAATGCTACCCAATTCGTGGATAAAGTTACGATTTAGCCTGTGGTACAAAGAAATAAATCGCTCGTGAAACTGATAGGCGATGGAGCAAAGAGGTTGCCGAATGGCGTCCACGGACTGGAAGACGCAATGTAGGTAGGCCTCCAACAAGATAAAGCGACTACTTGGTTAAGGTAGAGGAACGTGATGGATGAGGGTGGCGTGGGACCGGTCTGTTTGACGAATCTTTGAGCAGGCCTATGTCTAGCTGAAATGATGATGATATCAAATAAATAAATAAATAAATATCATGGGACAATTCACACCAATTGACCTAGTCCCAAAGTAAGCTTAGCAAAGCTTGTGTTATGGGTACTAAGCAACGGATAAACATACTTATACAGATAAATAAATACTTAAATACATAGAAAACATCCATAACACAGGAACAAATATTCGTGCTCATCACACAAATAAATGCCCTTACCGGGATTTGAACCCAGGACCTCTTGCTTCGTAGGCAGGGTCACTACCAACTAGGCTAAAGCGGTCAAACAAATGTGTTGTGACAAACAAATGTGGTAACCTTAATGATTTGACTTATGGCTGTTAAATCAGAGGATAGTGGGGGCTGTGGTTAAAACACTACCCTATTCTTGTCGACATTAAACTTATGATAATTATGCACGAACTATTAATTCAGACACTCAGGATCGAGAGACAGAAAGAGAGCAAGAGAGCAAGAGAGAGAGAGAGAGAGAGAGAGTGTGTGTAATTTATTTACACAGAAAAAATACATTTGAAAGGAAAGATACAAATTGGTAAACACTTTATAATGCTGTTCATGCCGAAAACTTCAAACTTGGCCGGATTTTTTCCCTATATTCAGAGTTTCATGCTATTTCACTATCCCGAGTCGCGGTTCCGTTTTCGTTATTTTTAGACATGTTCAATCACAGCTGTTTCAAACTTATCACCTCTTCTGCTAGCTGCGGAGGGAATCGTAGACGCATAATGGGCATTTACTTTATTTTTAAACATTATGTGTGACCAAATTGCGTTGGGATTTATTAAAAAAAAAATTTATAGTTATTAGTAGAGATTTTCTTAGTCGCTCCAACTCTTGAGTCGGACCAGCGCCAGGCGAACATCGGAACCAATTACAGTTCAATAAAAATAATTGAAGTTTTATCAGCATTTACATCCTTATCGCTTTTATCGCCGTTTTGAATAACGAAAATAGATACGGAATGTTTACATTATGGTGATGGGCAACTGGAAAAACTTAGGTTTAGTTGTCTTCAGGACATATGTACATACTCGTGCGTTTATTAGTTTAACTAGCCGAGTTTTTTTATACAAATCGTATCTAGATAATGAGGATGACACCATCAATCAACTCATCATCATCATCATCCGCATCCAACGCGATCCCGCAACCTTAACCAGGTCGTCGTTCCATCATGTGGAGGCCTACCTACACTGCGCCTTCCGGTCCGTGGACGCCACTCGAGAACATTTTTGCCCCATCGAAAGTTAGAATATTACAACCGTCACCGCCACCGCACCGCCACGCCTCCGCTGTCTGTGCTTTTGGAGCTTAAGGGTTCCGTTTTATTTCCTTTTGAGGTACGGAACCCTAAAAAGGAACGAATATTGTAGCTCCAAAGTTAAGACCTAAAGCGCTGATAATTAATTAGTTATTGGAATCCATGTCGTCGCAATGGCTCCGTTATCTACAACAGTATAATACAATAATACAGACATATTATGACGCAATTCATACACTTATCACAACAATCCTTCAAATATTTGTTTAATTGCGTCCTTTATTTAGAGAATTCAGCCGTACAATATTCTACAATACCATTAACCCCCGGCTTTGCACGTGTAAATCACTAGATCTGGCAGTCGAATTGAAATTCCCGTAATTCCCGAAGATTCCCGCGGTAATTAAAAAACAAAAATTAAATAATGCGTTAAAAAAATACCTGCGCCTAATTTCATGTTGTAACGACCTCCAGCGCCATCTAGCCCTCAATTAGAGGAACTGCTATGTACTACATCGCACTGTCGAAGTCTACCGATCATAACAAAATTTAATAAACTAGCCGACAAATAATTGAATTAAAGATGTATCGTCTCTCATTGTCAAAAACAGCATCGAGCCCATTAAAAATTACTCATATCTCTTCTCCATTCCCCCTAACCGCTTTTTAATTGACCTCGTGTCCCAAAAACGTGCCCCGCGGACGTCCGAACTCCCGCGACGCCCAAACATCTCCACATGAATACCTCATTTCGCCCCTTACCGCGAGCTGCCCCTAGGGCTGCCAAAGCGTTGGGTAATTAAAATTAGGCACAGAGGTGTACGTAAGGTTGAAAATTTGAGGTTTTCTCTCGATGAGTTTGTTAGTTTTGTGGTATGACTAGCCTTATCTGCGGCTTTCGCAATGTCGGGATTTTGCATAAATGGTTCTTTACGTTTTCCCATAATTGGACAAGTCATGATGTATCATTTTCTATAATTATCATTGTCACAAAGTGACTTATTTCTGAAACAGTGTTTTCTTCTGAATTATTGTAAAACTAAACTAACCTAAGCTACTGCATTTCAAAAAATCCTGAAGAAAATACTGTGTCTGAAATAAATCACTACACCGTGAAATTTTAGTGGTTGTTTTCCCGAAACGAGGTGATTTAGTATCGATTGTACAATCGATTTATAATAACTATTTTGACTAGAGTCAAAAATCCTATTGAGAAAAACGAAAGTCGAAAATGACCGCAAACCAATAGTAACGCTTCGTTGGTACTTAACCTATCGTACGATCGTACGCTACTTGTACCAACGAAGCGTTACTATTGGTTTGCGGTCATTTTCGACTTTCGTTTTTCACAATTGGATTTTTGACTCTAGTCAAAATAATAATTATAAATCGATTGTACAATCGAAACTGAATCACCTCGTTTCGGGAAAACAACCACTAAAATTTCACCGTGTATAATGACTAATGAATGATAATTATACAAGTTAAATATGAAGTATATTTTTCTATTTATTTTTTATTTTCTTCAACTTAATTTTTTTTTATTACTTTTACGGTCATCCCGTGAAACCATATATTTCAAACTAAATACAAACTGAAATATAGATGCACAGAAAAAACCCCAGAAAAAAGACCAATGCTGGGAATCGAACCCAGGTCCTCAGCGTTCCGTGCTGCGTGCTTACCCCTACACCACCACTGGTCTAGAAGTTAGCGACGAATTTTTCCCATACATCGTACACTTCAGTCTGTTATAATCACATTAGGCAGTGATAAACCGCGCATCTATGTTATGCCCTCTACCGAGAGACTTCAACACTCCTTCGGAGCTACCCGCTCACCTGGACCAAGAGATGGCGCTACTAGGCCAACTTTTACAAATTAAATTTTTTGGCCTAGTAGCGCCATCTCTTGGTCTCCAACTTTTACAAATTAAGTATACTTTTACAAGTTAAGTATACTTAACTTGTAAAAGTTGGCCTAGTAGCGCCATCTCTTGGTCCAGGTGAGCGGGTAGCTCCGAAGGAGTGTTGAAGTCTCTCGGTAGAGGGCATAACATAGATGCGCGCTTTATCACTGCCTAATGTGATTATAACAGACTGAAGTGTACGATGTATGGGAAAAATTCGTCGCTAACTTCTAGACCAGTGGTGGTGTAGGGGTAAGCACGCAGCACGGAACGCTGAGGACCTGGGTTCGATTCCCAGCATTGGTCTTTTTTCTGGGGTTTTTTCTGTGCATCTATATTTCAGTTTGTATTTAGTTTGAAATAAATGATAATTATGGAAAATTATACATTACTTTTTATTAAACTTTGGGAAACCAAAGGATCTCCGCAAAAATCCCGTGGTTATTACCAGAAATAAACGACATCATGATGCATAGGAAATACCCGTGGCGATTGAGACTTCAAAATTTATCCTGATCCTATAGAAAAATTGGAATAAAAAATAGCCTACGCGTTATTCCAGACATCCAGCTATCTACTAAAAATCATCTTAATCTATTTAGCCGTTTTAGGGCGACGGAATGCGCTCAAAACATCGAGGTAAATAAAGCAATTAATAGTTCGTGATTAAGCCCCAGAACATATTAGTCTAAAATAATAGTTTTGTAGCGACTACTAGCGCCATCTAGTCATCACATCAGGAACTAATTACTACAATCCTGCATCACGCTATCGAAGTTTCCCAACTCGGCTGCATAAATACAACTTCCAACTTTCATCCATCGGACTTCGGTCCCCAGGTATAACATCTGCCTGGAGAGAGATCTCTCTATTGCAACTACCCCCAAATTTAATTAATATTTAATTTTATATTTAATTTTTATTCAATTGCCCCAATCTTTATGATTTTTAGCTCTATCACGTTTCCGTAAAAACGAATACCTGAGCAATAACAATTTCACGCAAGTCTCCAAACTTCCCTAATAAAAATAACCTTAATTTTCCCCATAGCTTCAAAGGCAGCCCTAATGCCCCGTAGCCGGGTATAGCCGACAATACCCCGGATCCGCGTTTCCCGTCACGTACTGCTCCGTATCGTGTATCGAAGTAGATGATGTTCAATATTTCGATTAAGTGAGCGAGAGCGGCTTAATTCCTTCCTTGGTGTGTGACCGGAATGATAATGTCCTGAGTGATTGTATAATGAGACGGTGTATGGAGCCAGTTTCCTGATACAACTTTTTCTAGTGCCCCTTAAATTCTGAAGGTTGGCAGTCAGCTTGTTGTATTTCTCGGTATCCCCATGAATTGTAGACAATATTTTCATCGAATTTCATTGCATCGAAAATGATGTATAGAATATTCAGTTCCTATAATATCTTTAGCAGTAATCTGGTTTCATCGATTATACATTACAAATTTTCTTAATTCCTAGAATAACTGTATAAGGATTATAGTTTTTTAGAACATACATTTCCTAAACTATTCAAAAGACAGAATATCTAAATATCGAATTTCATTTCACCGACGTTTTATTACAGCGAGCGAGCGCAGCGAGCGAGCAACATGGGTCGGAGTGGAAGCGACTCGGATAGGTAAGGTTCAAAGGCTAATGAGGGAGCGTAGCGTAGCGTAGGTGTTAGGTATTTTTTTATGACCACCCTGGAAGTCTTGCTATATAAAAATCAACTGCAATTATTAGTGTTTCATTGATAACTAAACAAATTAGTTATGTACTTATTAATAAAGATGTGAATAATTTTCTATGAAACATTATTAATACGAATATTATTTATTTTATTAGCAGTTACGTCTGCTCACCGAACCTAAGATTTAAAAGCGAAAAAGTTTCCGGGTGCGGCGGTGGGACTTGAACCCACGTCTCCTGGGTATGCGCCCCAACGGGTGTTCTACCAACTGAACCACGTCGCATCCAACCGACCCCCCCGAAATTCTTAATCGCTTACATACGCCAACAGTGGTGTGTGGTAACATCCATCACAACTATTAGAAGCTATGACTCCTACGTTCCAAATTAGTTGGAAATGCGTAAGAAATGATGTACCACTTCTTACCAATCTTTCTTCTGTACCAATTATTAATAAGATTTGAATAAAGCATTAAATAAAAAAATTCGCTATAAAATTCTGTAGAATAAACAAATTATGAAATAATTATTCTTCAGTTTAATAATCGGCGATTTAAAAAAACATGATTTAACCGTTCGATGACATGAATAGCCGATGAAATGAAAATACGGGAAACGTTGTCTATGAACTAATAATCGATGAAAAGAGTGTCTACGATTCAAGGGTAAACCGTATTTCTCTCTATCCGATCTAACGAAGATGATTTAAAGTTGCTGAATGCCCAGGAATCTTGACGTCGATTTAATCGGTAACTAAGTGCTCGTAACCGAATTAAAGCTACCATATTGCATTAGCAGATAAATCGTCCATTACGCAGACCTTCGCCGCGCTTCTTCATTCCGCAATCTAATCCCATTTTGATATGCCCCGATATGGCTGGGGTTGCCAGCCGTCAGAAAAATAAAAAACGTAAAGTTTTAAGCTTTTCGATTTTCTGTCAGGATTTAACGTAATGGATATTATAGTGAGTGTTGAAGTGCCAGAACCAAAATAAGATCTAGTGCGGTAATAGCATATATTATAGTTAACAATGCCAACGAAAACAATGGTGGATTAGTGGTTTCAAATATATGGCCTCACGAGAATTATTGATACTCGTACGAACTCGTGCTTGCATCTCCAACAACAGATAGCCTAAACCATGAGTTAGAGACTTTAAAATTGAAGATATACCTTGTGTTTTAAACAGATGCGCTAAGAAAATATTCTCAAGGGCAAAGTCGGGGCATAAGCTGCTAAATTAAATTTCAACTAAGAAATATGATAGAGGGAGAATCAGTAATTGGACTGTACCTCTACCATGAGTTGCTATCGAAAACACACATTACGTTACTACAGTCGATAGCGAGTAAACGAGCTTCGAATAGTTTTCTACCAAACTCGTACCATGAGTCACGTTAACGTTTACTATACTCGCTAACGTTAACTCGATCCTTCGTGTAGTTTTCGCTACGTGACTGACTGACGTGCCTAACTTCACATCGAACTGTGCTGTCTCTTTCTAACTATATTGAAAAGACTGAGTGAGCATGATATTGGGCAAAAAGCTAAGTATCCAAGTCCTTCCATTAAAAATATAGAAATAACCCTGCTAATTTAAAGCGTCATAGAACAGTGTGGTAATGTAAAGCGTACGTGGTTCTTGAATTTGTTTTGGTTATTTCATCAGTGTGACAGTTCATGGAGTGCATCCATAGATAGATGTTAAGATGTTATAGTGAGTTAGTTGACACGCTAAGCTGTTGTTGTTGTTTGTTATTATTTTTCGGTATTTATTTTTTATAAAGATGCGGACTAGTATGTCTCGATTACAGTTACTGGTCGAGTATATGGAAACTTTAAATAAACATTCTAGTAACGTTAATTTAGTACCAGTACCTATAAGGTACATTTTGGGTGATACAATACAGTGACCCCAGTTTTTATGATCAATTGATCAAATATTTTGTTACAAGTAGTTAGATAAACTTGAGGAATGTGGTTTAGAGTGTTAACAGAAGTGGATATTAGCTTGTGAAATTTTCCGTGTTCTCGTCGTTCGCCTTCATAAACAGCCCTCAATAGCATATTCCATGCCAAATAATGCCTAGCCGACATTATTTTGATAAGTAAATAATTAAAATAATGTATTAAACGATGGTTCTTATAAGTTTTCACCCTCCAACTTACTAGTGAGAGAGTTAACTACAGTCGATACGGTGTTGTTCGATAACGTCTGTCAAATTTGTGACTCATGGTACCGATGTCCTATGGCGACAGCTACAAAACGTTAGTCGCTAGCGCTTGGATTTCGATAGGTTATTTACCGTTGTACTCATACTAGCGATCTTTACTTCCGTAAGTGACCGCTAGAGGCGCTGCACAATTCTTCATACAAATCATTTACGCAGTCGCTATCGAGTACGGTCACTGTAAACTCATGGTAGTGGTACTGTTCTTAGAAAAAGTATCTATAATCAGCTTTCAGTAAGTAATTGAATACGTGATTGGTGATTAAAATTTAAATATTTAAACGACTAATTCTGACGGCGTACTTGCTCAAGCTATTATGTAATATTTGATTTAAATAATGTAACTGCTCGTACATTATGGTTGTTTATAAGCGTTGATTCCAATTGATTCTTGCCAACGGATCAATGTTAGCGTCAAGTAACTTTCATGATCCAACGATTGCGAAGTTGATTCTTTTATCATAACTTACATATATTTAGTTAATTATTTGAATTAAATATGTAGCGTGGAAAGTTCACCAATGAGATGTATGGATGATTTGGTATAGGCCGGAGGTTCACGGTGGATGTAAGTGTAATGATAAGGAAGGCTTATATCTAGCAGTAGACGTCCTCCGGCTGAAATAATGATGATGATGATGGTGATGATGATGAAAAATATGTTCCTCCTACTGTTCCTGTTAGTTGCAAAATAGATAATTCTTAATTCAAACTGTTTCTTTTAAAATTTATCAGATTATTTTCTTAGAGAAAACAGCTTACTGTCATTTCGGATCTTTAGAACACAATATGATCGACACTTGGCGAGCTGATCTTAGACTTCGGAGTCCATATCTCGAACTTCATGTTGTGTCGCCTCGTTTGCATTAATAGTATTTAATACAAGAGTGAGCGAGACGATACGAGCTTTGAATTTCGTTTTTCAAAGTCTTTGTCGATCACACCTAGTTTTCGTCGAGGACCGCTGCCGAAGTATAAATTCGAACATCATATTATCGTCTGTTCCACTCACACTTTTAGTTTTTAAGGAGTGTGAGAGGGTGTGGTACGAACATCGAATTTTGTAGAATGAAGTGGACTTCATGACCAAGCGGTCAGATTTTTCCTGCTGTTTTTACCTCACATGGCAACCCTGATGCCCGGTCCAAATTTACCCCACATCGCGGCCTGATTAATTTGGCCCACGGTTGATTAATGCCCGTAAAAACGCGTGCGTTCAAATTTGGTCGTGAATTGTTTATTATGATTCGGATCGATTTGGGGTTTATTTGGAACGCTACCGTATGAACTGGTTCTATAAACGGGTCGTTAATTAATTATGCAGCGGCTCTGTGGAAGTTTTTTTTAAGATTCCTTCCATTGGTGAGTGAAAGTGTCAGTTTTTCGGTTATGCAGACATTTCCATTTATGCGCATGTATTTTTATTATGTACATATGTATGTATGTATGTAGGTTTAAAATATGTATGTATCATTCTTTGGCACGCCCGGCAGCCTAAACGGCTCAATGGATTTTAAAGTGTGAGGTGTCATTAGATTCGTCTCAGTTCCGAGAGTGACATACGATATATATTTTCCCGGAATTCCCATGGGAACGGGAATTATACAGGCGGGTTTTTTTCATCTAGTATTGATATTAATGTTATTACACTAAGGTTTTTATCTCGACTTTGAGATTAGAAAGTAACTCCTATTAGGTAAATTCCTGTACGAAGTAACATTTGAAATTTACCATGAAATTTTCGGTGAAGGAAAACATCTTGAAGAAACGAGACACCTGCGAAGAAATTCAATGGTGTGTGTGAAGTTCCAAATCCGCACTGGGCCCGCGTGGGAACTACGGCCCAAGCCCTCATATTCTGAGACGTGTGTCTAGTGGTGATGGTGAGACGTAATAGACTGGAACGATGATCACCTACAAACTGTCAAATTGGTAAACGACACAGCGTATTGCTGTTGCACTAATACCTATAACGTCCAACTACAATCCCCTACACTATAATTTGGCCGTTTTAAAGTTTAGGGTGAATGAGCATTTACTAGGCAAGCGTGCTCCATCGTACGTAGGCCTCATCTTCGCTTTCCATCAGGCGTGATTGTGGTCAAACGCAAGCCTTTAAAATAAAATAAACTATTCTTTTAATTTTTTTTTAATTTTACGGTCAATCTGTAGTTCGATAGCAATATAGAAATAGTCACATGTTTTTTAAAAATATACTTTTTCCCAAGTTTCTTACGGCGTATTCTTATTGGCGATGATGACTTTTCCGAAAGCGCTGATATACTCAAAAAAAGGTATGTAAAAAAACCATCTGCGACCCATTTGCAAAATAATCTTTAGATTTTGATTATGCCTTCTGCTTCAAAAATTCTTTACTATTTACCGAAAAGGTAGATTATCGTGAAACTTTATAAATGTCACATGCAAATTTTAGTATCACAAACCCGATAATCTTATGATAATGAGGTGTCGTATCAATAATCTGATAAGGGAGTGATAATTAACTATCATAATGTTTAAACCGGCGGGGAGGTATCACAGGGGTCAGTGTTGGGCAGTGCAAGATGGTGAAAGTACTACAAATAATTGGGATCACTATTGGAGTGTTGGCGGTTCTGGGACTGATCGCAGGTATGTTTTCATGATCATCATCATATATACGTCCCACTGGCAGGGCATAGGCCTTCTCTCAGAATAAAAGGAGCCGTAGTTCCCACGCGGGCCCAGTGCGGATTGGGAACTTCACACACACCATTGAATTTCTCCTCAGGTGTGTGGTTTTCTCACGATGCTTTCCTGCGCCGTAAAGCTCATGTTAAATTTCAAATATAATTTCGCACATAAACTCAGAGGTGCGAGCCCGGATTTGGACCCACAACCCTCTGTTTGAGAGGCAATAGGTCAAACCACTAGGCCACCACGGCTCGGCAGGTATGTTTTCTGAGACATTAAATCTTAATTTAAACGTTTCTTTAAATTTTGATGATTTTCACCGTGAACCTGCGGCCTTTACCAAATCATCCGTCTACCTCGTTGGTGGACGACCCACGCTGCGCTCGCCAGTCTGTGGTCTCCATTCGAGAACTTTTCGACCCCAACGGCCATAATTATATGCTATATATATTGTCAATACTATTATTGTCATTATTGTTATTCCATTCTTCTTAGTCAGATTTATTAAAAAAAAGTAAAAAAAAAAAACAAATCTATTACACATTTCAATAGGGTAGGTAAGGGAATTATTGTATCTGCTCCAGCTGTTATTTAAATTTGTCTTCCAGGTGGTATAACCTGGGGAGTTCTAGCTAACAGAAGCCCTCCACCTCCAGAGTTAAGACCTCTGGACTGGTGGGAGCACTGCGTCCTTTACCAAATCTACCCAAGGTCATTTAAGGACAGCGATGGAGATGGCATTGGAGACCTACAAGGCAAGTAACTTGAGGATAGACATGCTTTCTATGAGATTTTCGAGATAACAGCTCGGTTTAGACAACATTAACATTACCCGCGATGTCAAGCGTTATCATTGGCTATAGCTAAACGGTCTAGCTATAGAATATAATATGGCGTGTGTATGTTTTTGGGTCCCACTAAAATTTTTATTTTCCTGTGTATCAAATATGTGTAAATCTCTCTTTCTCAAAAATATATTTCCTTTTTTCCGTAACTGACTGCAATGTGGCATGTACTAGTAAGTTTATTAAAAAAAAACTATCAATATTACCCCAAAACTGTAGCCGCATTACCTGTTATTTTTTATCTTTGAGAAAAAGAGAATCATTATCTTTTTATTGACTTTCAGCAATTTAAATACTTTTCGATGTTTTTTTGTACCTTATCCTCCCAAATGCATTTGTTCCTGTGTATCGAATATGTGCAAATCTCTGTCTCTTTTTCTTTCTGTATCTTTATCTCTCATAATATATTCTTTTGGTATAAAGGTATTATCAGTGAGCTCGAGCACTTTCCTGACGCCGGAGTCGATGCCATCTGGATGTCACCCATCTTCGAATCCCCCATGATTGACTTCGGATATGACATCAGCAACTTCTACAAGATTCACCATGAGTACGGCACCATTGAAGACTTCAGAGAGCTTCTGGACAAAGCTCATTCCTTGGGTAACTACAAGTTTTTTTAATTACCTGTAGTTTAGGTCGAGATTCGTACCCACCCAGTGTTTCATTAATCCATGGACGTGATTCGTTCGTTCGTTCTTCGACAGATACATTAATTCAAACAATCGGTATTATCATCCCAGCCTATATGTAAACGTCTCACTGCAGGGCATAGGTCTCCATTATAGTTACCCCACGGGCCCAGTGCGGATTGGGGGAACTTCACACGCACCTTGAATTTATTCGCAGGTGATGATGTTCTTCACAATGTTTGCCTTCACCGTAAAGCTCATGGTATTTAAATTTCATAAACTTCGAAAAACTCAGAGGTGCGAGTCTGGGCTCGAACCCACGACTCTTTAATTGAGCGAAAGTAGGTCAAACCACTACACTACCATGATTTTTGTTCATTTACCTACTACTTTCCTAAAAATTAGTACTTAATCTGGAAGGAGAATATTTTGAACAGATGGTGGTAATCTAAATTACCATACCTACTTTTATGTAAACATGTATTGTTAGTACATTCCTTAGTGCGTCATACATAACATATTGTATCACTATTGTCCGCTAGCAGGAAAAAACGAGATATAAATCAGATATCTGAATAATTAGCAGGCTACTGAATGATAAATCCAGCTATCTCCCGATAAGGTGCTCCATGATGTTTATCGACTGCAATATCTCTGTTACGGAGTACAATCTAAGATATAGCAGTTTCATATGGATTATTATTGACAATTTTTACGTCTTATTATGATAGAATATAATATACAGGATGGCACTTTACTATGGTCTTTGCTGAACGTATAGTGTTATCTAATTAATAATTGTCAATCAATTTATTATCATTTTAAAGCTAGGTGAAGAAAAGCAAAAAGACATTAAAAATTTAACGTTTTATTATATGTAGATGACAACCCGGCCGCTATAAAGTTACTATTTACATTTGCACATGACACATGTCATTCACTTCACTTCTTCATTGCCCGATCAACTTGCACTAAACTTTAATAAGGTTTATCTCGTGCACAGTAAAGAGTATTAAGATAATTTATTGGGGAAAAAATAAAGGTCTTAGGGTGAATAATTCCCTGTTTTTATGCACCCTTCATTCTGTTCCACGCGGTATATGCGACCGCGAAATGGAAGACGTGGAGTTCGATTAGGCCTCTAACAAGATGGACCGACGATCTGGTGCAGGTTGGAGGAACCACTTGGATGCGAGCCTGGCCTTTGTAATAACGACTTTTGGCTGATATAATGATGAAGACAACTCCTCAAGACCTCGAACACTTTCATGAAACTAACACTCATCTAAAGCAAACTCCATCCAATGAGGACAATAAACAATAACAGCTTGAAATAAGGGACTTGCTGTTACATTATACATATTTTCTACGATATGTAGACCGCAATCACTTATATTTGCATCCTATATAACCGAACATCAACTCACAGTTTTTTCAATTTCAATTTCACAATATAGAGAGCTCGTTAAAGATAAATGCGTTCTACGTCCTGTAGGAAATGTGTCTGTTGGACTATCGGTTTAAACACTATTTTTAGTACGAACATCGTCGAGTTATTTTGAAATTAGTCTGGCACAAAACAATTCACGCAATAGGCTTTATTCTCAATTACTTCTTTATTGCCACACATTCTAGAAAGTCTATTATATCTTTTCCAATAGTTTTAAAGCCAGATGTGTCGTCTACATTGTAAACCATCCAATGAAATCTCTTGTTGTTATTTACGATCTCAAAGTTGACCAGTCACTTCGTACACCTAACAACAAAAACAACATTAATACAAAATGAGTGTTCCCAAACAAGAATTTGAGCGGTCTGTCTGAAATTCGTCTGTCAGTAAATAATTCATCGGATATCGGAAACTTCCTACTTATACACATTTACACAACCTCCCATATTTCAAAGTAAAAGGCTATTAATATAACCCAATTTAATACGTAATGAGCTCTGGCAACGCCTGTAGACGAAACCGGGGTTACTTCTGAAATAGTTTCGTGTGTTTTTACTTGAAACTTGTTACAGTTGAAAAATGAATTATAGATGAGTTTAAATTAAGCATGTCTATATTATAATATCAATTTGACAGATGTAAACCTTGAGTATTTAGATATGTAAAGTCAAAGCATTTGAGCTCTGTAACCTCTCAGCTGCTTTTTGCATTTGCTGTAATTTATTGACAAGTGATTTCAAACAATATCGTGATTGAAATAAATAAATAAATTAGCAACCATAGTAAAGTTGTTCAAAGCATGTAAGTGGGTAAGAAGAAGATTAGTCAAATCAACAAAATAGATGATAAGCAGCAGACAATCTAATGTCGCCAGACTCAAGTGCCAATGGGCAGGAGATATCGCTCGTAGAACTAATGGCCGATAGGCCCAAAAGGTTCTCGAATGGTGTCCACAGAAGATACAGTGTAAGTAGGCATCCAACAAGATGAATCGACGACCAGGTTAAGATTGCATTTATGCGTTGGATGCGAATGGCGTAGGACCAATCTGTTTGACGAACCTTGGGAAAGGCTATGTTTAGCACTAGACGTCTTCCAACTGAAATGATGATGATGAATCTGATGTCAAATTTGTTACGTGCAGCTAAGTTATTGCATCCTATCTCTACTTCCAAAGCCCATCCCAAATCTTAACTACCCCGAACAAATCTCCACTTTAGTTTCCTCAAATAGCAAGATATTTACGGCCCGCCAAGTGGCAGCAATAATATATTAACAGCGTCGCGTTCAATTGCTACCCGCACCACGTTCGCGCATTTCGCTTCCTGACAATGTTTAATCGAATCATTTTTATTGCTGGCTAATTCTTTTTCATTTCTCTTTTTGCTTGCAGCTGAGAATTAAATGTTGGAATTTATAAAAGCGGAATCTACGATAAGATTTAAACATTATTTTGTCAATTTCAATGTTTATGAATCTGTCCGTGAAAATTTCATCAAACCTTATTGTATAGGTCGCACCCTTTTAGTGTGCATTTAGTTTTGTACTAGCTTTTGCCCACGACTCCGTCCGCGTGGAATTAGTAATTTGGGCAGCTTATTTTTTTTTTATCCGATTTGCTTTTTCATCAATTATGGCTCTCCTTAGTTCCTCGATATAAAAAAATACCCCCCCCCGCACACCCGCGTTCACATTCAACACCGTAGTCTCCCAAGTCAAGCGTGCCTATAGAAGTTTTACTTCAAAAACCCCCCATTTTGAAACATTCTTCCGCTCCGCTCCGCTCCTATTGGTGTTAGCGTGATGATATATACCCTATAGGCCTTCCTCGATAAATGTGCTATCTAACACTGAAAGAATTTTTCAAATTGGAGCAGTAGTTCCTGAGATTAGCGCGTTCAAACAAAAAAACCTGTTCGATAAATTCTTAAAATAGACGTATCTTTCTTATTTGTGAACCGATTCAAATGAAACAAACACTAAATGTTAATCCAAGAAAATATCAACATATCAGTGAAAACCGCATCCTTCTAGGTTAAGCCGTTTCTGAGATTAGCGCGCACAAACGCACAGACAAACAGACTAACAGACAAACAGACAATAATTATAAAAATCATTGTTTTGGGTTCTATTGTGCTAATAAATAGCCCTAGTGACAGTTTTTCTCAAATATCTTCAATGTACAGACACCGACTTGTTACAGATTTATTATATGTATATAGATTAACAGAAGTTTTAGGACTCCTAGATTAAGACTAAGTTTAATCATCTACAGTCGACCAAGTGCTTTAAAATTTATTATGACAGTTTCTGCATCAGAAAAAAAACAAAGCTGACTGTCACATTGGCTCGTAAGTGTAAATAGTCTTTGATGTTTTAAGCCATACAACCTTATTGAACCTTAGGGTGGTAAGGAGATTTGTTGATCGACTATACCTACTTTTATAAAGTTTATAATCGAAGTCTTTATAATTTGTGTCTTAACTTGTGTTTACGAAATATCATTCACACACTTCTTAGTTTTCCAAAGCAATTACTTAAAGATAGTTTTTCCTATCCAGGTTTAAAAGTACTTTTGGATTTCGTACCGAATCACGCGAGTACCTTCTCTGAATACTTCGAAGAATCCGAAGCTGGTAACCCCGAGTTCGCAGACTACTTTGTTTGGGCGGACGGATACCCGGATCCTGACAATGATACCAATAGGCTACCACCTTCAAACTGGGTAAGAATCCTTAGACGACATATTTTTAATTTATGAGGTATTGTCCTAGTAATATTTTTGTCGTGGCTCAAAGTGAGAATGATCAAGAGAGGTTTATATTAGAAAGATAGCTGAAGGGCAAATTAATAATCGAAATAATTTCAATGAGATGGAGTCAACTACGGCCAGAGACAGTGCAACCATGAGACAAGACAAGGACTCGAAAGATAGTAGCAAAACCACAAGTGCAGAACTACTGGTTTAATGATAAAGTAGTGCAGAAAATTAGTTTTTTAACTGCCAAAGTATGTAAGTATAGCTACTGGAAGTTAGTGAAATTCGTCTTTCAATATTAAAACCCATCTCGCTTACGTAGGAATGTTGAAAGTTAGCTGTGTAAAAATAATCCCTGATAATGAAAGTTAAAAACCGGACTATCTAATTAATATCAGGCACTTGAAACTATCAAAAAGCTGTATTTTAAACCTGGACATTTCGCCAACGGATTTCTGAATAAAAAAATGGTTATAGCAAACGTTCAATATTTTTGAAAGACCTATCCAACATGAAGTAGACGTTAATAAAAACGTCCCCACTACATATGAGGTGATAGGTAGGTATTTTTGTTTTTGATTTTTTGTCTACCATCCCTTTACTTCAATTATGACAAATTACACTTAGAGTATTTGAGCTAAACCAGAACAGACATGGTGAAAACATAAAGGTGACGTTTTGCCATTTTGACTACGGTGTTCTAAAAATAACTGTTAACGCTGACATCTTCAGGTCAGTCAGTTCGGCGGTTCCGCTTGGGAGTGGAGCAATCAGCGTCAGCAGTTCTACCTCCACCAGTTCGCTGTTGAACAGGCTGACTTCAACTTCCGGCATCAGCCTGTGAGGGACGAGATGATCAACATCATGCGCTTCTGGCTGGACGAGGGCGCTGACGGCTTCAGGTAGAAGCCAAATCTTAGTATAGATAGTCCTCACTTACTTTCTGACTGATCAACTCCCAGGTCTAGCCCTTGGACCTAGATAGCTCTAATTTTACGGGATAAGTATGGAGATAATAAATTCTGTAACAGGATCGGAGTTGTGGGTGCAAACTAGTCATTTAAATAGTCATGAGATTTGAAAGATGCTATGAAAATACATCATGATAAGCAATAAAAGGAAATAGTAGAAGACCAATATAGGTTTTTGTAGTTCATTATGAGAACTATAAAAATATCCTGCCGATACGCTGCCGCAGCTCCTTGATAACGCTTAGCCCCAAATACAACTTCGAAAAAACTAGAAAAGAAATACTGGGGCCGAGGATTAAACTCTGGCATTTTCCAATCCCGGACTCCGTGCTAAATCACTATACCACCCCATTTTTTGCCGTTTTTATAGATAATGGTACGGAACCCTTCGTGCGCACTTGGCCGTTTTTTTTTTAATTTTGCGAATCTTTTATCTCTTAATACCTCGTCTGTACGACCTGATATTTCATTACCAGGGTGGATGCTCTGCCCTATATGTACGAGGCACATCCCGACGACCACGAAGGCAGATACCCTGATGACCCGCTCAGCGGTATGAGCCAGTTCGAGTCCCACCAGCTTGGTTACACCATCCCTCTGTACACCAAGGATCTGATCGAGTTGTACGACGTGGTGTATGAGTGGAGGGACTTCTCTGACGCATATCAGAAGGAGCATGGTGGTGATACCCGGTAAGTTGATTGCTGGATGCCTCTTTGACTAACTAATTACTTGTAACTTTGGGCCTGTACAAAATGTTTCTTCTTATACAAGTTAAATTTTATTTACTTTACTGCTTTTAATTAAAGTTTGAACACAATATTTTTACTCATACATAATTAATATCACATCTGGGATTTAATCTAAAAATAGGTACCTCAACATTTCGGTCCCATTGCACTGGCCGTCTACACGTGACTACGACCAAAACATCAAGCTAAATTAAGGATTACTAAAGTCGTAATTAAGTCCCAGTTGTGACATTATCTGTCACGAGGTAGTTACATTAAACATAATATTCTGGCGCCAGTAAATTAAATACACAAATCGTTTTATCACTGCTATCAACTGAATTCTTCAAAATTAATTAAATAAAACAGTTATCGTTTTGCCTGCCTTCTAACATACTTCATGTCCCCAGCGTCCTCTTCTCCGAAGGGTACGCTAACATCAGTATGACCATGTTGTACTACGGCAACGAGGCAGGGGAAACTGGGGCGCACTTCCCCTTCAACTTCGACTTCATTACTGACTTGTCAGCAGAGTCCAGTGCCAGGGACTTTGTGTACGTCATCCTGAAGTGGCTGACGTATATGCCGTATGGGGCTGTTCCTAATTGGGTGGTAAGTTGTACAGCTATCAAAAAAGCATATTATACCAAAATTAACATTTGAAGATCACCATGCGTGAAGACTTGGATATATTCTTATTATCTTAATTTCAATACAAATACAAACTTCTTGCTTTATCCACAACGAGGTTACAGCGGGAGTCAAAAGTGCCGTTAGTCGCTTCTAGAAAAGATGATTTAGATTATGGTCATACTCGACTTAGCGGGGGCACGTTCCTGCATTCTGGTCAAGTAATTTATAAAGTACCTAAGTGTATCTATACTATACTAATATTATAAAGAGGAAAGATTTGATTGTTTGTTTGTTTGTTTGTTTGCATTGAATAGGCTCCGAAACTACTGGACGGATTTCAAAAATTATTTTGTCGTTAGAAAGCTACATTGTCACTGAGTGACATAGGCTACTTTTTACCGCGGGAAAATACCTTTTTCTACGGGAAAATTAATTTATCGCTGGCGAAGCTGCGGACGGAAGGCTAGTCTGTAATATTTTCGAATACCTACTGTCTGAGATACTTATTGTTACCCTCCCCGAATCTTAATCTTAATAGGTCATAGATACCGTCTTATTGAAACAATTACTGTGCTCACCTGATTCAATAAATTATTTTTAGTTTGGCAACCACGACAACAACCGCATGCCGACTCGCTTCCGGGAGTCCATGGTCGACGGAATCAACGCCCTCAACATGCTTCTACCTGGCGTCGCCGTCACATATCAAGGCGAGGAAATAGGCATGAAAGACGGCTACGTCAGTTGGGAAGACACTGTAGACGTCGAAGCTTGCAACCGAGGGGATGAGGACACGTACCACTTGTACTCCAGAGACCCGGCAAGAACGCCGTATCATTGGAACAACAGCACCAGTGCAGGTTTTTCCACAAGTGAGGACACGTGGTTGCCAGTTGCTGAGGATTACATGGAGTTGAATCTGGCTAAGCAGAAGGAAGACACTCGGAGTCATTTTAAGGTGGGTTCTTGAAACTACTGTTAATACCGTTAAATAGGTTGAAAATTTAAGTCGTGGTAGCTAATTGGTTTGATCTTAGAATGGCCTCGCAAACCGTTGGCCGTAGGTTCAAGTCCAGACTCGCACCTCTCGGTTTTTCGAAAATGTGCGAATTACCTTTGAAATTTACCATTGCTCTACGGAAGCATGCTCAGCTTAGCTTACACCTACGATGAAATTCAACTGATGTATGTGAAGTTTCCATACCGCACTGGGGCCGCGTAGGACTGCGACCCTGTCATTATGAGGAGAGGCCTTTGGTTGAAAATAAGAGGCATGCTTGTGATTCGTCAAGTGGCTTGAGATCTGCGGATAAAGTGTTTCGATGACGGCTTATGTCAGACTAAAGGTGATATAACAAAGATAAAGAATTTTCAAGCGCCGCATCCTAAGCAAGCAAAGCCTTTCGAAAGTTTTCCCAATTGTCTGGACCTTTGTGATGGAAACATTATAATTCCGAACACTCTTTGAGTTCTGAATTGCCCTTAATATACTTAATAACTTCAGAAACCTTTAGCAGCTTTGCGAAATTAAGAAGACAGCCACTCAGAGAAACGTCTAATCTGTTGTAACAGAGCCCTAAAAAGGTTTGGAAGGGTTCCATTTCTCACTACTTACTTAAAGTAGTCTGGAAATAAATCGAAGTTGGAGCTTGATTGGATCCGTGTGACAGCCTTTATCGGAGTTTCAAATTTGAAATTGATTTTGAACGAAGACTTGTGCAAATACGCTCGGAGCATTAGCTCGATGGAATTTGAATGACGATAGGAGGTTTAGTATGTTGTATCTTTTGTAATATGCGATATTCAAGTTTGGATAAGTTACATAAGTAAGTTTAAAGCTATCACAAAATTAATGTAGAATAAAATCAGAGATTCAGTACTTTTAGTTGAAAACCATTGTATAGTTTTTTTTCAAATTGTAGCCTTTACCCAGTAGTGGGACACAAAAACAGGCAAGTAAAAAATCATGATTAAATAAAACTTAGAGTTTTTAAAAGATTTGTGCATTAGTCCAAATGCTCCACACATGTTGAATTATGTTTTGTTAAAAATTATGTAAGTAAAACGCAGTTTAAATGCAGCGTCGCGGCCAAATTTTGCAAAACTTGTCACGTACATTCATAATTTCCGCTTTAAACTCATGGAATAACGCAACAAACTCGCAATAGTTGGCACAAAATTTATTAATGAGTATTTTGCAGTTTTGTATTTGACCTCGTTGTTCTTGGACATATAAATTCAGATACAAAACTGTAAAATCTGCTAGAGAGACCAACTTGCCGCTCCAAAGCTGTCTCTGGACATTTAAAACACTCTAAGCTCGTAAACCAACCATAATGCTAAATTTTAATATCTTCCATTATCTCTTTGATGATCTTTGACAACTGCTTCTACATCCTAATCAAAAGAGCTCTAATCACCATCATGAGCCTTTGGCAGTCCACTAATAGACGTCTTATTTCATCATCATCATCCCAGCCTATATACGTCCCACTGCAGGGCACAGGCCTCCTCTCAGAATTCTCTCTTACTTCTGCTGGCATTTAATTACTCCGTCTTGTATTGTGTATGACCCACTCCTGAGTATAAATTCAAATTAAAATAATTTAATTTTTCAAATAACATAACTGTAGACAAACTTATTTCTAGAGTTAGTAAAATAATAATAACTATACTACACAGAAGTGTGGCGTTTCATCCACTTCTTCAACAGCGGAGAATCCCACCGGTCAGTCAGTGCGCTTAGGATACTGAAGGCTGACGCGGTTACGGGCATGGAGCGTATAAAGGTCGCACACATAAATCAACTTGGAAAAAGATCGTCACCGCCTCGCCTTTCTCCTTGTCTTACACAGGCGGAAGAGAGAGAAAGGCAAAGAGGCGAGGCGATTACGCTACGATTGCAAATGTGCGTTGCAGTAGGGAGTTTCATACAAATAATACTGAAGGGCTCCAGTTGATACGGTGTCGATCCCTATCCGAGGGGAACCTATCGATGTTTAGAAAATTTTATTTCCAAAGGTTTAGAATCCCGAAAACTTCATTTGTCCGAAAGCATTTTTTTCTGAAACTGTAAATATTTCAGGATTTATTTCAGGACCATCGTGTAGCACCCTTTAGGTTAGGTTAGGGTTGTTTTATAAAAATCCTGAAATATTTACTGTTTCAGAAAAAAATGCATTCGGATAAATGAAGCATTCGGGATTTTAAATATTCGGAAAAAAATATTTCTAAATTTTGATAGGTAACCCTATCCGAGTTGATATCTGTGCTTCGATCTTAAGCCTCCTCTCAGAATCGAAAGGCATGTTTGTTCCTACGTGGGCCTAATGCGTGTTAAGAACTTCACACACACCATTAAATTGCTTCAGGTTTGCACGCGATATTTTTCTTCACACATTAAAGGTCACCGAAAATTAAAAAAAAGTTAAAACTCAGTGTTACGAGCCAGAGTTCAAGTTCATGACAATAAAATACAATATACAATGACTCTTTATTGTACACCACAAAGAAAACAATACAGAAAAACAAGTAAATAAAAAAAATATACAAGGTAAGCGATAGGCACTTGAAAGGCTATGAATAAAACTAATAGCTACCACGACTTTTTACCGCTATGTCTTAGCCATTTCTGTTACTCCATCACTTCACCGATGCACTCGAGCTATGTTCTTCTTCTTATAGTGCCACTTCATTGCTGAAGGTTGGCAGTCGTTTTTCAAATCTCGTCCATAGTCAAATTATAGCTGTTCCATCATCTTTATTACGGACTCTCTCTCCGCGATCTCTTGAAATAGAGATATCTTCCACCGATTGGGATGAAATTTTGCAAACATGTATAAATCTGATGACAATCCAATATTGTTATGACATGGAGCTGGAGGGAGTCCAACCATAGGAACTCTGTAGTAAAACTACACGAACGCTACGAATTTGGGCTCGTTTGATTCGCCTTGACGAGTACTTTGGTAACCAAGGGCAAAAAGTATAGTCAGCAAAAAGCTTGTATTTAAAATAGAATTTTTAACAAATATTTTTTTTCTACAGGTCTACCAGGCCCTTTCAAGCCTTCGCAAGCACACAACTCTTTCCCACGGTGAATACGACATCCGCGCTTTCTCCGACAGCTCCTTCTACCTAGTAAGAAGCTTACGGACCTTTGATACTCTGGTCTTGGTTTTCAACGTAGCGGAAGCATCAGACACCATTGACCTGAGCAGGGTACCACATCTGGAGCTACCAGCGACGGTGTATGTGGCCAGCATTCACTCCAGCCGATACACGGGGTAAGAATAGTGTTTTATTGTATGTTGTCCTGGTACTTTTTGAGTTGAAAAACGAAACTCTTGAATTATTTCAATTATTTCTTGAATTATTATTATTTATTTATTATGGGCGACGGTAATCGTTTACCATCAGGCGATCCGTCTGCTCGTTTGCCCCCTATATCATAAAAATAAATAAAATAAATAAATATAAATAGTTTCATTATGTTTTCACTTCACTAGCTCGGAAAGCCCTTTTTGTTTGTTTGACATCTATTGAGAAAATCGCTTTTTATCCACTTGTGAAGAAAGAGTTTTGACATTTGAAGGCAGCTTAAGTGATATTTGACAGCTAACAAAACGCAAAACGTTAAAAGTGCTGAATTTTGAACATCACAATTAATGAATTGCCGATGCATGATGATGCATGATGATGAATTAAAATAAAGTTGTAAGACTGTATTTAGTGTTTTTTACTCGATAGTAAAAAACACTAAATACAGTCTTACAACTTTATTTTAATTCATAAATAAATAGCATTCAACATTAACCTTCATTCTTGTTGTAAAACGGATAAAATGTTCTGACAGTCCAAGTAAGTCGATGTGCGAACAAAACGCATCCGAAATAATAAAAAAAAACTTAAGTCAAACAAAACTTTTCAATTAATTAAGCCGTCAACGTTAAATATTCGCATGTTTTTCTAGTTATTTTGTTATTAAAAATGAGTGATTCGAGTGAAGAAGACGTATTAACACCTGTGGAATTACGGAAAACCGTGCAAAATGCGGAATTGAGCTTGCGGAATGTCGGTATTGGAGTAGTTCCATAAAGACTGGATATGCTTAGGCTATTTTGCATTATTTTTGATTTTGCCAATATTTCTATACTTCAAAATTAAAGTATTGACAAAGAGGTAAATAAATAATAATTCATAGTAGGTACAAACCCTTTTTCTTATATTCCTCGCTGTAGTGAGGTGAAAAGTTTTGTGTTATACACGGGTGAAAAGTTATTTTACGTCTCGTGTGTTGAAACACTCGCTATCGAAAGGATTCTATTTTTGAACCACTCGCTTCGCTCGTGGTCAATCATAGAATCCTTTCGATAGCTCGTGTTTCAAATGAATACTCGCAGGTAAAATACAACTTTCCCCCCTTGTATAACAAATAACTATTTTTGTTTTTTGGATCTTAAAAGTTTGCATCTGGTATTTTTTAAAGGACACAAGCTTTAACTACTACAACACTACTTATAATATTTAGTTTTCTTGTCTTTTCGTGACCACAGACATTGCAATGTGGCCTAGACGTCGAGTAATAGTAGCAATATTGAAGTCGTGATTAAATTTCGGGCGAGCGTAAAATTGAGTGAAAATCCCCAAAGTTCAAGACGTAAGCATACTCAACTTTAGTATAAAAATTGAACTTAGTTGAACTGATCAAACAATTATTATCCTTACTAATATTATAAATGGGTCTATCTATCTGTTACATCTTCACTAGTATGATACCCTGAAAAGGACATAAGATAGTTGAATTCAAGGAAATCGCATTGATCCCACGTAATAGCGATAAATAAATTCTGCGCAGACAGATCCGCGGGCAACAGCTAGTAATAAAATAAATTATTTTAATCCCTTGTAACCTAATTAACCTGCCAAAATGGGTCAATTCTGGACATAAACGTTCCAACCTTTATCTTTTAAAGTGTTCAAATTAAGGAAACTCCTTTGATTTTATTAAAGCGGGATTATAATTAAACTAGCGGCCATCTTGGATTTCTCGTTGAGGAGAGGGGGGATTAATTGGATGAGATTATAAAAACGCTACGTGAATTTCACCTTGACTCGTTAATTTGAGAAAACAGGCAAAGTTGAGTTACTTCATTATGCTAGCAGACTGTGTATTACCAATATCAAGCAATATTTTGGGATAACTAGTAACTATATTAATAATAGTCCTCTTAATCTGAGAGGTGGCCAGCTGTGGGACGATAAACTCAAGCCAGCCAACATACATCCCACTGCACAATACATATATGCCTCCTCACAAAATGGGAAGGCTTGGACCGTAGTTCCCACGCAAATCCAATACGGACTGAAAACTTCACTCACAGCATTGAATTTCTTCGCAGGTTATGTGCAGATTTCATCGCGATATTTTCCTTCACCGTAAAGCTTATGGTAAATTTCAAATGTAATTGAATTCAGACCGAGCTCAAACCCACGGTCCTCTACTTGAGAAACAATAAGCAAAAACTCACTGTGGAGAGTAATGAACCCTTTTGCAAAAGGATATTACTGAAACTTCTAAAGGCGACATTATCCAAAAAGAAAAAATAACCACAATGCCATTAGATGACTAAACCTTGAAACCTCGTTTCGGACCGGACATACAAAATAGGTAATTAATAAAAATAAAAAATAAAAACCAATTTTTCCGATTCATTATTGGTGCGTCGTTATTACTCTCCAAATACAATGACGGCATCATCAATTTGCCCATAACATTTTCCAAATTTTGTTTGTCATGGTCGTTAGCAAACGTATAGATTAATGGATTCTCGGGATCACCCGTTTTAAATTTACAACGAGATGGATGTACTATAGCACAATTTATTGAACTTGATTGGTTGATCGGTTAATTAACACTTGAAGTAATTGAGACCTGTCGGCCAAAAATATGGTCTACCACCATACGGATGAAGTCCATTTGCACGTCCTGATACAACGACGTCGATTTTCCCTTGCAATAATGATGACAGTGACTAAAATTACTTCACTCAGTTTGAAAAGTCAACCTTAGCGATATTTAGATCTCACAAAAACTTTTGTCAAAAACGGTAGACCACTTTCATGGCCGACCGTACATCATGCATTTACCAATGACAAAACATAATTAATTACTGCAACAATTTGGTTGCAAGTGTTGCAATTCATAAAAAAGGTAATCATTGTTTTTTTCTGATTGATATGCGGGATAGCAGCAGCGTCCTCAAAACCGAGACATCTAGTAGTGGGCCTAAAAAATATGAACACATATTTAACAAAGACAATAGGTACATGACATAGGCATGAATAAATACAACTGAATTGACAACCTCCTTCTTTTTGGCGTATCGGTAAAAAAAAGTTGAAAATATATAGACACTTTTCGAAGCCTTAATTTACCGAATTTTCCAAAGATTAATAAGGATTTTTTTGTCTTTTCAGGACTGTTATTGACAACAACATAGTAACGCTGGGACCTGGAGAAGCTATGGTATTACGAGGGCCGCCTATATAAACGCTATATAAAATTTGTAGATGTGATTAAATATGATAATAATTTTAAATTATAATTTAAATAAAAACTATTTAAATAAAAATCCTTAGTTTAACGGTTTGTACTATATCGGAAACCTTAACCAAATATAAATTAGGTACACAGATACGCATAAGCAGAAAACGCTAACATAGTTATCTCAAAACTACGAGTATAAAACCTAACAATTCCTATGTTCATGTGAAAAGGTTTAGAGTAAAATAACCTATCCACAGAACAATGCATACGTCCAACCAACTTCGTCACACACAAAAGTTCAAATTCGAAAAGCTTGTCGCAAATCCACAACTCGGCATCACCTGAATAAAACCGTCACCGTAACAGTTACGGGGTCGACGCACTAAGTTTGTGAAGTTGACGCCGGAAGCCTTTATAATGGACCCGTCAACGCGCCCCGAGTTCGGAGGCATATGGGAAGTAGAGGTGAGGAGTGGCTAGACGATTTATTCCTGTAAATAGCTTTCGTATGTGTCAAATTTTTCACTGCTCTTACGGTTCATAAAACCAAAGATATTGAAAGTGAACAATAATATTTTACTTGTTGAACAACTTGGCAATCGCCAGATTAGGTAATCGATTCAAGTTCAAGCATACTTGGGCATTCTCACTTTAAAGTGCGCAGAAAACTTATTTAAATGAGGAATAATTGGTATTTTCTTACTTAAAATCAAAACCGCTATTGATTTTGATGATAAAAAAGTATCCCTAATTTTCCATAATTTTTTTTGTCTGCTTTGTAACGAGCCGTACAAACTATATGAAAAAAGTCACTAAAACCGACTCAAAAATAAGGATACTTTGTCTTTATGAAAATTAAGTGCTCGTAATAATTCTGAGTAAGAAAACACCAAAAATTCTTTATTAAAAAAACTTTTCTACGGACTTTAAAGAAAAAATACCCACTTAGTAGACAAAATGACTTTGAAAAACAATAAATGTCCAACATTAATAGCAAACGAAGCCATTTTTAATATTATGAAGGTCAATTTATAGGAAAAAGTCAAGTTCCAAGCAATAGAACAGAACCTTAACCTGTATTTCCCTACCAGTCGGCTCGCTGGCCAATGTATCATAAAAATTGCGAGGTAAAACGATACCGTAGCAGTGAGAAAATACCCTATTGCATAGTGTGACGGACTGACGGAGAACTGTCGACAGCAAGTCAAAAGCAAAGGTAAAGTCTTCACGAGATACGTAGAAGCAAACGAAACTAGTTCCTTTACTGAATCAGGAAAATACCCTATTGCATAGTGTGACGGACTGACGGAGAACTGTCGACAGCAAGTCAAAAGCAAAGGTAAAGTCTTCACGAGATACGTAGAAGCAAACGAAACTAGTTCCTTTACTGAATCAGGAAAATACCCTATTGCATAGTGTGACGGACTGACGGAGAACTGTCGACAGCAAGTCAAAAGCAAAGGTAAAGTCTTCACGAGATACGTAGAAGCAAACGAAACTAGTTCCTTTACTGAATCAGGAAATCAAAACAAAGACTGTCTTTTTATGCGATGTTCATTATGGTTACTCAAACTCTGTAATGTATTGAATATTGTGATGAAGAATTTAAAAATTTGTGCAGCTTCAACATTTACCCTGTAAGGGTACAGCAATATAAATAAGTAAATAGAAAAAGGAACCACATAATAAATGATTCTTAAATAAATATGTGCACACATCACGCCTGTATTCTCAAAAGAGGTAGGTAGAGCGCACGAAACGCTACACAAATAAAGTCTTAAAATAATAACATTATGGCACTTTCTTCTAACTTGCCCAGGAACACTAAGTTACTTGGGTTCCACGTCTAATCACACAGCGTCCGACTGCATTGTACAATTCCATTTTTTCTCAACACATAACACCACGTTATTGAACACTGCTTCTATGGAGGCTTTAAGATCAAAAGATTAGTCATCAACTTAACGAATTCCAACCCCTTAAACATCTTAGACGCCGTTCAACCGTCTCTTGAAGCGTAGTTCCCGTGTTAATATAATTGGGCAATTGGGCGTTCTTGTCAGTCACCCTCCCCCCCTCGTTGGGGGCGGGACATTCGTCTGTTAATTACTCAGGCTGACTGTGACGTATCAGAACAGTAACTTGACTGTTAATTGGTTTTAGGAGTGTTATGATTCGGGTACAGCCTTTATGGTAATGCCACATTTCTTAATCATCTAGTGCTGTAGAGAATTGTCACAATAACTGTATATAATTGCAAGGAACTGGCTTAAGTTTTTAGGATTTATTTTGTTGAGAACTTTGTTTACGTATGCGTATCGGAGTAAATAGAAATATGTAGTTAACAATTTATCAAAAAGAAGAAGAATCTACTTAATTCTATCGTTTAACCGATACACAATTTATTTTATTACAATTTTACTGTTACTATAAAAGACATACGTAGGATGATACAGGGCAAAATCAACAGACGTGTCACTAGATGGATAGCAATCACCACCGCCCTATTGACACTCATGACATAAGTGGAAAGATGCTTTGGCGGACCTTTGAGGAAAGAACGCCTACTCGAATAAGCCTTAATTGTACGTATTTACAACTCTTCTTCTATATTTTTATACGTATAACCCTCGTGATCATATAGTAAAAGCAACTAAGTAAATACAATACCTAACCACCGAGAGCACCTAACCAATCCACTCGAAAACTAAACTTAGATTTACACCTGCCACATCAAAGCTACCAAGGATTATGAAAAGCAACACTTCTACTCAGGTAACACGAACCATAGAGGCGCATTAAAACCTATAACTTTTCAACAGCTTTGCTAATTCAAAACGGCGTATGTGTATTAGATAAAGCGTGTTACATACATCGTTTTAAATTCACAACAGTTGTAAATGGATAGAATATTAAACTGCCATAACTGTTGAGTGATTTTGTTGGCACTTCCCTGCGGTCTGTAATCGTGAAATCGGCATAAATTTAATGTTTTGATACATTTCTGTAATTTGTTGTAACCTTTGTTTAACTTGGGAGTTAAAACCGCAACGAGTTGTAAACTGGGCTAGAAAAGTTTGCAACTGAAGTTAGCGAAGACTTTTATGCTGTAACACACCTAATTGCTGTAGATAAATATATAAAAGCAAACGATAATCTACCTTACGGACCCTAGATTCCAATAATAGCATATTTAGATAGATCAAGGACTATTATAGAGAACGGCATCATTGAAGGAAATAGTAATGTTCTGCGTGACAAAGACGACGCTCGTACTTGGAAAGTGAATAATACTTCTGTAACTTGAAGATGTAAGGTGGAAGAGGAATGCTGCTTGTTTCGTCTGCGAAGTAATTTTAGTTTTTTGAAAGTAAATGGGTACAGTACTGTGTGTTATCAATAAAGAAATTAAAACTAGTGGTTCTGTGAGCTGTTGATCTCCCAAAAAGTTTTTGTTGAAATGGCTGAAATGTAAAATTCCGTTTTGAAAAATTCCTAAATAAAGTATCGACAAAAAAATGTAGAATTATAGAACCTGCTCTCAAACTTTCGCGACAATTGGTTGGGAAATGCGACTTGTAAAGAACAACAGACAACTGGACAGCCGGGCAGACTACAAGGGCCGATACAAACCGACTGCATTTTAATGCAACGTAACTGCCAACTGCCAACTACCCATACACTTCAGTTTCCATTGCAGTTTGAGTTCGTGGTTGACTTTCTGCTCGGACCAACCCTCATTTAAATCTTTTATATCTTTGCAAGAATGTAGTTTTACAAAACAAGGTGTTCTTTTTAATTTATGTCCGATACATTCTGCTTTGATAAACATGCAAAGTTGAGAAAGAACTAAGGATTGGTTCTAAACTTGTCGGGCTTACATATACTACTAATACGTAAAAGACCCGTATCTTATTTTAGTTATTTTAAACGTGTATTAAGGTATTTTTATTTAAGAGGCCCATCGGGGTCTTGATTAAGGACCTTGATCGAATGGACGAAGAATGCTACGTGATTACAGTATCTCTGACACATGTCACCCCCGCTAAAGGTCTAATCAGATCTTAATATTTATTATTTTCCACATTTTAACCATAAAACAATAAACGAATTTACAACCCCGATATGATAATAGGCTATCTTATTACTTAATTGATCTTATAATAAACCTGACGTTCTTCGACACTTGAAAACAAAAATTAGTCTGTTTCCTCATATGCGCGCATTACATCCCTGATAGTGTTTTGTTACCTACAAATTAGTTGTTTTTTTTTCGAAAATTATAAAGTCTCTTTCTTACTTTTTAGTTTACTTTTTCTTCAATTATATCTACAATATTTTCTTTTGAAACCAGCCAGTGCTACGTTGTGCTGGGTCTTGGTGGTTAGTGAATATTCAAAATGGCGTCGGCTTTGAAAGTGACCGGTATCGTTGTCGGAATAGTACTGGTTGTAGGAGTTGTGGTGGGTAGCATCACTTGGGCAGTCCTGGCCAGTCGCTCATCGTCTGACGCCCCCAGAACTCCAGAGCTGAGAGCATTGGACTGGTGGGAGCACACGGTCATTTATCAGATATATCCGAGGTCTTTCATGGACAGCGATGGTGATGGGATAGGAGACTTAAAAGGTATGAATTGTACCATAAAATATCTAACCATACTTATTCACATTCATATTATTATTTCTCAAAAAATATATGGTGGGCTTTGTTTAGGTATTACCAGTAGGCTTGATCATTTTGTGGATGCTGGTGTGGGTGCAATATGGATGTCTCCAATCTTCGTATCCCCTATGGTTGACTTCGGGTATGACATCAGTGATTTCTACAACATCCAGCCCGAGTATGGAACCATGGAGGACTTTGAAGAACTGGTGGAGAAAGCTCATGATCTTGGTAAGAACTATCACTAATTTTAAGCAAGTGATTCAGTTAAGTAGATCGTTGAATTTAGAAAATTAAACGAAAATTATTCCGAGAAATGACTTTATACTTAGAATTAGATATCGTATATGAGTGCCATTCTTGCCATTTAGTTATTTAGCATCCTCAATTATTTTTTTAACTCAAAAATTCATACTGAAGTTAAGAACTTAGAATAGTGAATATTAAGAGATCGTGGTGTACGTAAGTTGGATTGAAAAACTATCATCTCATAGACATTTTGACGATTTTACTTAAATGGAATATTTTTGTGATTTTTGTCCCTAGTTACAACGCGGTTTACTTATACTTCAATTACTATTTTCTAAAATGGTCTATCAAGAATACACATATTAAAATAATTAAGTATATTTTTCTGGCTGGGCTAGGCTGGGATGATGATGATGATATTTTTCTGAAAATTCATAGGTATTAAAGTTCTTCTGGATTACGTGCCTAACCACGCAAGCACAGAGTCACACTACTTCCAACGCTCAGAGGAAAGCGACCCCGAGTTTTACAACTACTTTGTGTGGGCTGATCCAAAAATAGATCCCGAGAATGAGACAAATCGACTCGTACCTTCAAATTGGGTAAGTAAAACTTACTTTGAGAGATTATAATTTTAAACCATCATCAGAAAAAAAGTAATTTGACGTTAGTAAACTAAAGCAATAAGGCTGCAGAGTTTGATAGATGCAGGTGGCGTAGGATCAGTCGTGTCGCTCTTAGGGGAAGGCATGTCCAACAGTGGATATTTTTCAGCTGACGAAGATGATGATAGTAACTTACATAAGGTGACAAAAAAGCAAGTTGGACGAAAACTAACACCAGAGGATTGCAAAGGCGTTGTCAGCTTAAAGGGATAAGACACAATATCTAATGGGGTCAGTCGATATTTTGACGTCTCTATTGACATCATTGAAATTATGTCGTGTCTTACCGTTAATCATTTAAAACTCTTAGCACAATCATTGCTGCTCTCAAATAAGATCTCGATAGAGTTTACGAAACATTCTACCATCAGTAACTTGTTTTAATTTTCCAGATTAGTCAATTCGGTGGAACAGTCTGGGAGTGGAGTGAAACTCGCCAACAGTACTACTTGCACCAGTTCGCTATTGAACAAGCTGACTTCAACTTCCGCGAACCAGCTGTAAGACAAGAAATGCTCAACATCATGCGGTACTGGATCGAAAAAGGCGCTGATGGATTCCGAGTAGATGCGATTCCACATCTCTTTGAAGCCAATCCAGAAGACCACGGGGGTGAATATCCTGATGAACCATGGACTGGCAATGCGTTTTTGACTCCCGACCAACCTGGGTATACCACGCAGGAGTACGTCAGGGATCTGATAGAGTTGTACGATGTGGTTTATGAGTGGAGGGCTTTCGCTGATCAGTGGAAGGAAGAAAATGGAGCTGACACCAAGTAAGGCATTGTTTAGCTAAACATTTAATCGAGGCTTTAATTTACTGTAATTGCATCACTTAGTTTGAGTTTCTCAAGTTACTATAACGGTAACCAATGTCAAACTAGCTCTCGAATCTCCGGTCAAGTAAATTTCAGCTTACAGATATTTATCAGTTGATTGAACAGCGTATAAGTTCGCTAAATATAGTTGTCATTTTGGCCGGTTGAATTTAGCAATAGTGAATTCAACATCACTATCAATGTTACTATTCTACCAACCTTATCCTGTTCATATTCATATTCGTTGCTTTATCTAAATGGCTGTTTTAAAAAGATATATTTTAAGCAATAAGACCACCTATCGCCTACCGTGACTTGTTTATTATTGAGATACCAGTGAGCTCTCCAAATTTACAAGTCTTTGAACAAGTAATTGTGCCACTCTAAAAACTGAAGAAACATATTCCATTGTCAATAACCAACTTTTATTTGTAGAATCCTGCTAGCGGAAGCATACGCAAACATCACCATGACTATGTTATACTACGGTGATGAACGTGGCCGTGTGGGAGCCCATTTTCCGTTCAACTTTGACTTCATCGGTAGTCTTTCCGCCCGGTCCAATGCTAGAGACTTTGTTTACGTAGTACAGCGGTGGCTGACATACATGCCGCAAGGAGAAGTTGCTAATTGGGTGGTAAGCGACCTTTATCTTCTTTAAGTCAACCAGGTTATTTAACCAATAATTCCAAAGACTTTTCGAAAGTAGAGCCTGATAAAAAATCGTGGCATGTTTATTTCTTCACTTTTGTAATAAAGACATCATCAATGTAAGAGAGCAGCTAAGCTGCTAAGTTATATCATAACACGACTTTATTGTCAATGGCGATAGAGCGTGATCTGATATTGGAGCACCTAAACTGCTCCCACCAGCTCAGTTGTACTCCAAATAGCTTAATATTTTCAATTTCAGTTCGGAAATCACGACAACAACAGAATGCCGTCCAGATTCAGAGAGAACATGGTAGACGGATTGAACTCTTTAAGCATGCTACTTCCCGGAGTCGCAGTCACGTATCAAGGAGAAGAGATCGGCATGAAGGATGGCTACGTCAGCTGGGAAGACACTGTGGACGTCTCCGCCTGTAACCAGGGGAATCCAGATAACTATATGGATTACTCCAGGGATCCTGCCAGAACCCCGTACCATTGGGATAGCTCGATCAGTGCAGGGTTTTCCACTAACGCTACCACTTGGCTTCCTGTTGCTGAAGATTACAGAGAGATTAATTTGCAGAAGCAAAAGGAAGATGACAGGAGTCATTATAAAGTAAGGACTAAGTATTGTAATAGATAGTTATTAGGTAACATTGTTTGAATGGTTTGACAAACAATAATGCGAGCAAAAATAGACCGATGGATCCTGATACGGTTTAGTAGTTTAGTATCGTTTCATCTAAGATGCAAGTAGTCTATACAGTAATTAGTCTACAGTCTGGACTAAATTTTAGCCTTCTAGGTCAAAGGAATATGTGATACGCCAAAGGCTACTTACTACAAACACAGAAAAGCTTATAGTTCTATCTTACAGATTGACTGAAAACAAAAAGTCGCTCCTGGAAAATTGTATAACAGAATTCCAAAAACTACCGGTCAAACAGATACAAAATTCAGATCCATTCTCAAGAAGACCTTGATATCTTTAGAAGTAGGTACGTAATTTTTGCAGATCTGTTTCGACTCGTTGACTTTCTCGCCGGATTCTTCTCAACATTGTTTTTTCGAACCGGCGGTAGATACTTCTACATTCATAAGTGCCTTTTATAAACTAGATTGAATAAAGATGTTTTGACTGCGCATCGTATTGTAAAGTCATCCTTAAAAGGCTCGGAAAACAATAACAATTGTGGTATCGCACGGAAGCGTATTTAAAGATTTACATCATAGACCTATTTCCTTATACCTATATGTGTCCGGGCTGGTATACGCAGGAGATATATTGCCGCAATCATGGCTGTTCGATGTGTATCAGTGTGAGTCCTTAATTACAAAGATTGCGGGCGTCCGAGTAGAGGTCACAATAATAAATGGGGTTTTGAATCAACGGGAAATAACAAACATCCCGCACGGTACATCAATGGTGATAAACTCAATTGCCACAGGGCTGTCTGAATCTTTTACGTGACGTCACTTCACTGATGTAATGAGAAGTAAGGTAGAACCTGTGTAAATTGTGTATTTGTAAATGCAACTGTAATCTTTTTTTTTTAAACAATATCATTATGGCTAGTTTCTTGCGGCGCAGTCTTCTTAGAAACGGTCTTTCCTAAAGCGCTGTTAGACTAAAAAAGACACGCAGAAGAGCTCTCAACGGTCTACTTAGAGAAATAAACTTTTGTTTTTCATTCTTTCTATCTTTCTTCCTCTTCTACAAGTGCCTCTCAAACTAGAGGGGGTTGGCAGTCAGCTCCGCACATCTAACTCGGTCTTTTGCCAGTTTGAAAACCTCCGCAGCGCTCTTAATTCCCGTCTTCTGCGAGATATTGCGCAGCCACGATTTTTCCCTACTGCTCTTTTGGGTATGTATTACAATACCGAAGTACGAAAGACCGAATGTATTAAAACATCGAATGGGTCAAAAGACCGACACAATTTTTTTCTGAAACCGTTAACTTTCTAAGATTGTTATAAAACAAACCCAACCTAACTTAATGGGTTCTGTATGATGCCGTTTTAATAAATTCTGAAATGTTTACGGTTTCAGAAAAAAATCATGTCGGTCTTTTGATCCATTCGATAATTTAATACATTCGGTCTTTCGTACTTCGGTATTGTAATACATACCCAATCTTTTGCCTGCCACTTTGCCCATCATTATTAGTTTATATGTTTAAGGTGTTCCAAACCCTCACGAGACTCCGCAAGCAGCCAGCCCTCTCCCACGGCAGCCTTCACATCCAGGCTCTCTCAGAGATCACTTTCATCCTGGTCCGCTACCTGGTGACCTTTGACACGTACGCCCTGGTCTTCAATGTTGGTACTGTGGCTGATACCGTAGACTTGGTTGTAGTGGAAGTACTGAGTGAACCTCTGAGTGTCGTGGTGGGAAGCGTACATTCTGCTAGAGGCTCTGGGTAAGTTAAAATATCCAGTTAAAAAATGAGCATTTCTAATTTGAAGTGTACTACTTCATCATCATCATTTCAGTCGTATGAGGTCCACTGCTGGACAAAGGCTTCCTTCATTGATACCCAATCTTTGCGGTTGAAAGCGGCTCGCATCCACCTTGAACTTGCGGCCTTTACCACTTACTTTTTTAAACGAAGAAATTATGGGGGTTTCTTATTAAAACTCACAAGCACTATTAATTTTCATTTGTTTTTGTTTTTTGCGTTGCGTTTGCGTCAATACTGTGACTTTAATCTTCGTTACAAAACTGACACAACAAATTGTACGCTAAAATTACAAAATTCGCAAAATCGCAAAATTATTAAACTAACTAATTCTGAAAAATAAGTAGCAATATTAAGTACTAGCTTTTGCCCGCGACTCCGTCCGCGTAGAATTAGTAATTTGGGCAGCTTATTTTTATATCCAATTTGCTTTTTCATCAATGACGGCTCTCCTTAGTTCCTCGATGTACACCCGCACACCCACGTTCATATTCGCCACCGTACTCCCAAGTCAAGCGTGCCTATAGAAGTTTTACTTCAAAAACCCCCGATTTTGAAACATTCTTCCGCTCCGCTCCGCTGCTATTGGTGTTAGCGTGATGATATATAGCCTATAGCCTTCCTCGATAAATGTGCTATCTAACACTGAAAGAATTTTTCAGATCGTAGCAGTAGTTCCTGAGATTAGCGTGTTCAAACAAAAAAACCTGTTCGATAAATTCTTAAAATAGACGTATCATTCTTATTTGTGAACCGATTCAAATGAAACAAACACTAAATGTTAATCCAAGAAAATACCAACATATCAGTGAAAACCGCATCCTTCTAGGTCAAGCCGTGTCTGAGATTAGCGCGCACAAACGCACAGACAAACAGACAAACAGACAATAATTCTAAAAATCATTGTTTTGGGTTCTATTGCGCTAATAAATAGCCCTAGTGACAGTTTTTCTCAAATATCTTCAATGTACAGACACCGACTTGTTACAGATTTATTATATGTATAGATTTTAAATAGAAAATGCCCAAATAGTTATTTGATTGAATGGCATAGCAGTGACGTCGTAACTGGCAATTGCCGCACAAAACCTAATCTCTATTGGCCACAACACGCTTTTTCCGAAGTAAGGAAGAAACTTCCAGCGAACAAACCATCCCCGATTTTTTTTTTTATTATGAGAGGTCACTGATCTATTGCCAGTCTTTAAAGGAAGTGTAAAATATATTTGTGTATTTATTGGTTGTTGTTAGACATTATATTATTAGGTTCAGAATTTGATTAAAGCGAAATTAAATCTACCTGTTTACTTAATCAAAGAACGATTTTAATCGTCTCGTCGGCTTTTAAGCCGGCACAGATGCGTGTGCGCGTCACGCGATGAATGAAACTGTAAGAAAGATAGCACACCACTGGTGTGGGATCTTTATTACAGGTTCATTAATTACAACTGGTGCGTTAATGTCGCGTTCTTTTAAAATACCTAATAGCCTGCTATTTAGCTAGTTTCGCTATAGAGTTTCTGTGACCATTCTCGGCCTACACGCGTCCCAGCACTGGACCTAATTTTATTTTATTTTTATTTTCTTTCAGGGCATTTGTTCCGCTGGGTGACGTCACTTTACAAGCTGGCGAAGCTTTGATCTTAAGAGGACCTCCTGCATAAAGCTGAAGAAGCAGACTCTTCTTATTCCAGGAACATAAAAAAATTGTTTATTATGTGTCATTTGGACTGTCAAATCTATTCATCTGCAATACTATTTTAAATACAAAGAAGCGTGCTATTTTAAGAATTGTTTTGAAATGAAATATCATCTTGTAGATATGTAGTAGGTACTTAGGTTAGTTTAATATCAAATTTGAAGAAAATAGTGTTTGAGAACTAAATCACCTTATGACAAATAAAAATTATGGGAAACAATACGCTATGGCACATGAAATTTGGGCAACCTATAAACAACCGAATAAACTTGACTAACGTTAACGAAGTTTTATTACCCCTCTTTATCAAATTTTCCTAAACCCAACGAGTTCACATACGTATGCAATAAAATAAATAGCTCCTAAACTTACCATTACGGCATACTTATTTGCCTAATGACAATGACGCACAATTTACGTATCAAACTGACTTAGGCCTCCAGCGCACGGCACGGTTTCAAACCGACGAACCAATCTTTATCTTATTGTATAGTCGCGTAATGAAAAGGTTCGTCACTTTTAGATCTTAACTCGTTGACATAGAGTCGAAAAGTGACGAACCTTTTCATTCCGCGACTGTACCTATACAGTTCAAGTATTAAGACGTTACTTGCGTTGTTGTTACTTCGGTTGATCTGAAGTGCATATTTCAGAATAATAGTTTTGTTCGTTTTGAGTGGAGGCCTGTGCCCTGCGGTGGGACTTAAAATTATTGGTTGGGACGATGATACAGTTTTAAAATGATTCAGATCCCGTTGTCGTAGGAATAAAGGGACAAAAAGTACCCTATAAAGTCATAATGTAGACGTAGTTACTTTATTAGTGTGTTGTATATCTGTATAGCGATCCGAGTGTCACCGATAGAGCTGGCTAAAATCAGCGATGTAGTGCTATAAACGCCTCAGCATTATACTGAGCCAATATACGACTTTCAACTGCAATGGCACACTATCTTTATCCTTTCTGTTGCCTATTTGTGATAATGTTGGTTGATAATTTATGTATGGTGTTGTTTTTTTTCTTTCATTATGTTTGTGTTATTCCGGACATCCAACTCTCTACATATCATTCAAATCCATACAAATCCAACCGTTTTAGCATGGAGGAGTAAAAAACCCTACACACACACGCACCCATGCACATACCTACTCACAAACCTTCCCATTTATATTAGTAGGGCTGAATCTTATCCGAAATGGAACACGCGAAACCGTACCGTCTGCGGCTGCCCTTAACCGCTAAGCCGAGCTCAGCTCATCAGCCTAAATTACAGAGCGCATACGTGTATTAGCCCGCCTGTCATTTGCAGCAATTACCTACCGGCCCGTCACTGATACCGATAATACCGTACCTAATACCGGATAGCGTTTTGTTGGTATCCGATAAAAAGTCTATTTTCATAATAGGGATGTTGATACCACCAATCAACTGACGTATTTTTTATGAGCTGTCAAAACATAATACTCCCATAGAGTTTGAATGGCAATAGCAACTTATGACGTCACTTGTTCGCCAACTCAATCAACTAACTATTTATTTGCTTTAACGCAACAAAAAATCTAATTTTGCAATTAATCGAAAATTAATCTGGTTTTCAGGGTTTTTTTACAACCACTATGTACCATTCAAAATTGAATTTCCATAATTTAATAGCAGATTAAGATTATGGTAATTCGGTTTTTAATGGTACTTGGTGTACCTATTGAAAGCATGCTATTTTGGCAATCCGATATAGATAAAAAACACACGGTGACAGGAAAGTCTGGTATTCTGGGAACCTGGTATTTTAGAAATAGGGTAGGTCGGCAATCTAGTATTTTGCAATTCTGATATTTAGGGAACGAGCGTAAACATTTATACATCCATACAAACTTTCGCGTTTATTAGTAAGAGTAAGATAAGAAGTAAGATAAAATTTTAAATGACTTTCAACCGACTGTGAAAAGGGCACAAATGCAGGCGCTCGCCATCACATTCACTGTTACTTTCTACTCTCATCCTGTACCGTATTCCTCGGCCCAGCATTTTTTTTTATTTTTCTTATTAAGGTATTAATAAATAAGTAAAATATGCTATTAAAAGATTGGGCGTGATTCTAAAGATAAATATTAAGAAGAGTTTTTAAAGTTTTTCATTCTTGTAATAAAAAAAAATGAAATATTACCAACATATTTAACACATTGCTCCAATTTTTTTTAAGGCGCTTTTATTTTAACTTCAGTGTTCGTATCAATATTATAATAATATTCTAAGTTATTAAAAATGTATTTTCAATACTTTTGCGATTATCTATCTAATCTTAGTACCTGAAAATGAGCAATAGAGTAGATAACATTATAAAAAATACTGTATTTTGATGCTGAAATCCAGATTATTTTTCAATTATCTAACTGCAAATTTAAATATTTATCCTACTAATATCATAAAAGCGAGAGTTTGCGATAATGTGCGTGCGTTTGTGTGTGAGTTTGTTGCTCTTTCACGTTAAAACGGCTAGATAGATTTGGATGAAATTTAGTATGTAAATAGCTGGACATCTGGAATAACACATAGGCCCCTTCATATCCCGATATCCTGAAATCTCAACTACTTGGTTTGTGACATGAAATGTGTCACGGGTGTTTTCTATGAAACTTTAACGAAGAGCATGATGAAAAATTTGGGAATTCCCACGGGATTTTTGGGAAATTACCGGAATTTCAATTCGACTGCCAAACTTAAGCTTTACGCGTACGAAGCCGCGGGTATATGCTACAGAACGAGTCATTCATGATGCGCGTGCCGTGGTTCTTATTGAAATGTCATTAATGCCTAATTTTGACAAAATTACCTACGCCTCTTGGTGAATATCATCCATACTTCCATACTTAAACTAGCTGTTGCCCGGGACTCCGTCTGCGAAGAATAGGGGTAGTTATACGAAATAGCCTACGACCTATTCTCAGACTTACCGAGTATAGAGAAAAAAGTTTGATTAAAATCGGTCAAGCCGTTTCGGGGGAGTTCGATAACAAACACCGTGACATGAGATTTTTATATTTATTTATTGAGAAGAGAAACAAACGGTCATATACAAGAATGTGTACAGAAATACTTAAATATTAGAAGATATTATTAAGTAGCTAATGCCCGAGGCTTCGCCCCCGTTGTATTTTTTCTAAAATTTCTTTCATAAGAACCTTCTCCTGACAATAACAAACGCAACAAAAAAGAAATATCCAATTTGGTGCAGTCGATCGGAAGTTATGCGCGTACATACAATATTTCGGTGATTCATTTTTATTTAAGTATATAGACGTTTGTTTATCTGTCCTTCTTTCATGTTGAAACTGAGCTACAGATTGCCGTGATTTTTTGTATGGACATAGTTGAAGGGCTGGAGAGTGGCATAGGCTACTTTTTACCACGGAAAAATATCTCGTTCCTCCGGGAAAACACGTTCTAATCTACTTCTGTTAACTATAAGTTCTTAATAAAAACCAAATTTTCGTTACTCGCCCACAAAATAAAATTAACGACAGTAGGAAGGCCTCATCACTCATCGGCCTTCTGTCGTTCGTCGATTGTTTCTGACCGGACTAGGGGTAATGGGGCCTCGCGGGGTTCGGGGGGCAGGGGGTCTAGGGGGTCGCGGGGAACGTGAGTCCACAAGAAACGCAAGGTTCTGGCAGGGGGTTATTAACGACCCCGGCTGCATTAAGAGTTTGCGACGGTTTTAATAAACATGTGTACCATGAACCTGATTTGCTTGGGCATTGTAATGTTGTAAGATAAAGCAGAGAATATTTTAAGCGAGTAATTTATTTGCATAAAAGCCGTGGCGGCCTAGTAGTAGAACCTATGGCCTCTCAAGCAGAGGGTCGTGGGTTCGAGACTTCGAGCCCGGTCTCACACATCTGAGTTTTTCGGAATTAATGTGCGAATTTGCATTTAAAATTTACCAAGACCTTTGCGATGAAGGCAAACATCTCGAGGGATCCTGCAAACACCTGAGAAGAAATTCAAGTGTGTGAAGATCCCAATCCATTCTGGGCTCGCGTAGGAGCTACAGCAAAATCTCTCATTTTGAGAAGAGGCCTTTGCCCTTGCAGTGGAACGTATAAAGGCTGAAATGATGATAATGAAAAGTTATTGATGAAAATGAGATAGCCATTATACATATACACATAGACATTATGCTGAGTGGGGCCCAATTTATAATTTATACTATTCGATGATTTTTTTTGTATCTTTTCCTGTCAACTGTATTTCCTGTGTATCGAATATGTGTAAATAAACATCTCTCTCTCTCTCTCTCTCTCTCAGATAGAAACATTAGAAACTCGTCTCCGATGAAACCCGATTTTTAAGTAAAACCGCCCCAAGTTTTTTCTTTAAATCAATACCGCTTAATACCATCCGCACATCTCTACATGCGCAAGGTCACCATTCAATCAGTGCTCACTGCGCATGACGATGTGGCTACCTACGCTCGTTATTCTGGTCCTCTTGGAGACGACCCTGGGCCAGGCTGCTTGGTGGAACAGTGCTGTGTATTACAGAGTGCTGGTGGACTCCTTCAAAGATTCGGATGGAGACGGGCTTGGAGATTTGCAAGGTAAGATGATTATTATAAGTTCAAAAGATACAAAGGTACGAAATTGTGAAATAAATAGTATATCATTAATTAACCATCACCATCAAGCATAGTTGTTTGACCTATGGCCTCTCAAGCAGAGGATCGTGGGTTCGAGTCCGGGCTCACGTCTCTGAGTTTTTTGGAAAATATGTGTGAAATTACATTTGAAATTTACCATGAGATAATGGTGAAGGAAAACATCGAGATACCTTCACACAACTGTTAATATATTCAATATTGTGTGTGAAATTCCAAATCAGCACTGGTTCTGCGTTGGAACTACTGCTTAAGCCCTTTCATTCTGAGAGGACGCCTGTGCCCTATATTGGGATTTATATAGGCTGGGATAATGAATCAAAATGTTAGATTTTTAAAATTTTATTAAAATTTTAGGCGCCACGAAACAACTGAGCTACATCAGAGCTTTAGGCGCTGATGCTGTTCTCCTTTCACCCCTTAGCACGAAGAGTGCTGACTGTTCCAAACCGGGGACCTTGGACCTCGCGGGCATAGACCAGCGCTATGGAGGCCTGGACCACTTCAATGGTCTTCTAGAAAAGGCTAAGAAACTAGGTAAATCTTAGTAACCTTATGAATTGTCTCCATGTATCTCTATCTTCATCTACCTCCGTTATATAATTATTTTGTGGCGTTCTATTAAAAGAGTTAGTGCATCGTTAAATTATCAAACCTACATGCATTAAAGAGTCTTGGATTTTGTTCATCATAAATTCCACTCATTCCACTCGTGCCACAAAAGCGATGGAGTGAGCTAATGCTCGGAGTTTAATTACGAGATCGCATCAAAAATGAGGAGATCCGCTGTAAAACAAAACTTACTGACCGTATTTTGGAGAGTCGCTAGACTTAAGTTTTGGTGGGCAGAGCACACGCTCCTAGAACTGACGGCCAAAGAAGCAGTAAGGTTCTAGAGTGGCAACTAAGAACCGGAAGACGTTGCGTAGGAATGTTTCCAACAAGATGGACCGACGGTCTGGTAAAGGTGACAGGAACCACTTGCATGGGGGCAGCGTAGGATTGATCGTTATGGAACTCTTTGGGGGAGGTCTTTGTCTAGCAGTAGACGTTTTCTGGTTGATATAATGACAACGATAAGCAGTGTATTTCTGTATTGTAGAACTGAAAGTGGTATCAACGCTACAACTCCAAACAGCTAGCGTGGGGTCAGAATGGTTCACATCCAGCGCTAACCGAGTAAATGGCTTCGAAGACTGGTTCGTGTGGATAGATGAGAGTCCTGATCAACCACCTCCGGTGAGAGATAATCCTTTCATTTTCATTTATACGCCGTTACTAAAATTCAAATCTCTGAAGTTGCGGGTTGAGATTTCGGTATTATAAATGCGTACGTCCCAATCTCAGGGATATATCCGAATAAAAGTAGCCGATTTGCTATTCCTGAAGTTTAGCTATCTACATACCAAATAATATACTTAAAACGCAAAATATGTTCCTACCTTTGTCCGTTAGAGACTTCAAACTATCCAATCGATGTGCCCCAAACCAGTTTCATTTGAAAGGCAATAGTGCGAAGTTGTTTTTAAACAATGCATTAGAGTGAGAAAGACTTACCAATACAGATAGAATACACGCTCACACACAAATTTTTGCATACCCAAATAACTTAAATATCATCATCATCATCATATCATCTTTCTTGTATTGCTTCCTTTCAGTTGGAAGAAGGAATAGACCAGTGGACATACGATGATACTCGCAAAGCATACTTCGCTGTGCGTGGCAATGAGTCCTTGCTAAACCTCTGCTCCGAAGGATTATCAGCAGCAATGGCATCAGCTCAATGTGCCTGGCTGCGACGAGGAGTGGACGGAGTGGTGCTTTACCCAGACTTCAGGCCACAAAGTTGTGGACTGAAGCTGCTGAGGAAACTTGTGGCTGAAGCTATGTCATGCTCACGAGGATCTAATTTGGAAACTCCGTAAGTTCATCAACAACATTATCATCTGCAGCCTATGCAAATCTTATTGCTGGGCACAATCCTGTCAGATTCAGAGGGTTTGGACTTGCCCAATGCTGATTAGAACATCACACACACCTTTGATTTACTTCTCAGGTACACGCACGTTCACTTACGATGTTTTACTTATCGTATATATAAATTAAGAAAGAGCCCGGACTCAAACCCACGATTCTCTGTATGAGAAGCTATAACCCTAGGATATCACAACTTTACGTTAAGCTTAATTTTAAGTCATTTACTAACTTCTAATTAAGTCGCAAGTGGTGCCAGCCGCAAGCAGTTGTTAGTTACAGTATACTTACATATCTTCGTCTAATAACTGTGTATAATTTATCGTCCAATATAACATCTAAGTAAGCATGTAGATACCTAAATTTGTGGTCGCTGTCTTAACTAAAATACAACTAAGTTCGTTGATAGTGAGAATGCATTTAGTTTTGACGATCTTTGAATGCTCAAACGAAACTTTAAATCATTAAAGCCTCGACTATCAATATTATGTTCTCGTTCGCTTATTAAGTATGTGAAGTTCATAATTGTTTTTATTTCTATAAAATCTATCATATTCATCAAAATTGGAAGTTTCTTTTGACACTATAGTGGAACATATAAAAATACTAGCTAAATAAATAAATAAATAAATAAATCTTTATTCAAAATAGGTTTTTACAATATAAAACTTAAGTCTAAACAAATTAAAAGTGAAGAATGACACATGCCTGAACTAGGAAGATCCTGTGTCTCAGGCGAAAAAAGGCTGTTACCCGCGACGCTATCTGCAAAGAATAGAGGCCTTGGACCTATTTTCAGACCTACCAAATATAGACAAAAAATTTATAAAAATTGCTCAAGCCGTTTCGGTGGAGTTCGACAACAAATACTGTGACACGAAAATTTTATATACTACAGTAGAAGAAGAAGAAGATAATCCTTCGTTTTAGCACTGTTTAAGTCTCATATCTCTATGTTTTCCTATCGCTTTCTCAAAAACGTGTGATTCCAGGGTAATATTGGTTCAGTCGTCTTTAAATCAAGAGGAAGCCGCGAAATATTATAGTGATGAGAGCATAGGAGCCAACAGCGTGATCAGCTCTGCTCTGACGTTACCAACGAGGGCTTCAGCACCACAATTGGCCCTGGCATTCCATGCTGATATGCTTAATGCTCCTCAATACATGACTCCGACTTGGCAAGTGAGTTATGGTGACCACCTTTTAAATCATCTTCGCAGAAAGAATTAGTAGTTAATGTATTAGTAGTTGCAATCCATTACACCTGCGGCCCGTTGCAGACAAAGCACGGTATGCAACGTATACTCGTAGGTTAGGGTAAGTGATATTTCCAGATCGGTGCTTGCACGGAACGCATTGCAATAGTTATTTGGAACGCCTTAATATACAGGGTGTAATCGTTAAGTGTAGCCAGGCGATTATTCCGTAAATATAACATATATTAGAAAACTTCAAACTGATATCGAAAGTGCGTTACCCAGTGAGTAAAATAACATTAATAACTTTTTTTTATAAAAGTAGTAATATTAAAAATATTAAGTTTAAAGTATTATTTTTTTTTTATTAGCAGTACGGCTGCTCACCGAATCTAAGAATAAATAATAGTTTTGAATAAATAGATGTGGTATATCATTTCTTACGCATTTTCCAATGTAATTTGGAACGTAGGAGTCGTAGCTTCTAATAGTTGCGATGGATGTTACCACACGCCGCTGTTGGCGTATGTCAGCGATTAAGAATTTCGGGGGAGTCGGTTGGATGCGACGCGGTTCAATTGGTAGAACACCCGTTGGGGCGCATACCCAGGAGACGTGGGTTCGAATCCCACCGGCGCACCCGAAAAACTTTTTCGCTTTTAAATAATATTAAGTTTAAAGGCTGCGACGACTCACCCCTCAAAGTAATAATAATAATAAGGGACGTATATGGGCCGGGATGAATATAGAATTATTATAATTGAAGAAAATGATAGATATTTACAGATATAGTTGCAGAATTATTTATTACCTCCTGATACATAATAAACATATGTAAGGAGAGAAAGTTAAAGTCAGGCTAAGAATTCCATAAAATAATCGTCAGATGTATACCTACTAGTAAAATAATAGATAGTAATAAAACCTAAATACAATACAGGATATCCCAAAACTTAACGATAACCTGTGAGAGGTGATGATAAGTTCTGAAAAAGAAGAAGAAAAAACCATATCATTAAGTTAAGCAATAATAGAGTCGCATAACATACCACTTAAAGTAGTAGATATTTTCGAAAAAAAATCTATTATTGGTTAACTAAAAGACATTTTTTTTCCTTATGTTTTTCCAGAAGTGTTGCAACTTGGCCTTTCTCCAAGGTTATCGTTGGCGTTGGGTTTTGAGACACCTGTACAAGTTAACTAAAAATAAATATTTAATTTAATTTAAAAATAATAATAACAGTCAAGAAAAGTGAAATTAAAATAATAATATGTCAATACAACAATATGAATTCACAAAACGTGAACAGTTTCGTTAATTAAATCCAGACAATGATAAAGAAAATTAAAAACAGCAAGGTACCGTATAATAATAAACATTGCGGCTTAAAAATGAGACAATGAACATGAAGAAGAGGGTAATGGGCACTTGAAATAAAAAAAATCTAGATTTAGGCGTTATAAATCTCCAGTACATTACTAAAATACCCGTAACGCTAAATCGAGCAAGTGGAGTTTTTTTATGCGACCATAAATTGAGAGATTACTTTAAAAGTCCAAACATTAGGCCACATCGCTTTCGTGTTAACTAAAACTTAATTAGACGACCTAATTGTGAAGTAACCAAGTCGACCTACTAAACGCGCTAGCTTATGTGGTTAGGACTTTTTAAGCTTTCCTACACGTAATCTAGCGAGCTAGGTATCGATTCCCCCTGAATCCATAACCTCCTTGCAGTCTTGCGTGACCTCGTAACGCCCAACGGTTCTTACAGACAAGTTCACCGGACGCAAACCGTATCACAACAAGGTACGGCAGCGATATGATAGACGCCGTCAACCTTCTAAGCCTTGTTCTACCTGGAGCAGCTATAATTCAGCAAGGAGATGAACTCGGCGCTGCTGATGCTATCCTCGAATGGGCTTCAAAGGATACCTGCTGGCCTAATCCTGGTACCCCTTCAGCTGCACCATTCCCTTGGGATGATACCGCCAATGCTGGGTTTACGTCTGGAGAACCATGGTTACCTTTAGCTCCTAATTATAGATACGCCAACGCCAAGACTCAGTTCTCAAATGAAGGGAGCCATGTTGGAGTTGTGAAAGTTGCGGCGGCGATGAGGAAGTCGCCGGCTATTGGACCTCATGCAGAGGTAAATATAAAGTATAAAGCTTTCTCAAATTGACGACTATCATTAACAAGTATAAATGTAAACCACGAGTACGGTCTTGAAGTTTTTTTTATATGTGAAATAGAGGTAGGGTGGCAAACCAGTAAGTAAATCACGCGATGGTATGTGAGCACTACCCTTGGATATATGTACGTACGCTCAGGAGATTGGTAATGCATCACTAACATAGAGAGTTAAGACAAAGTACCAGTAATTTTATCGGCTGTCACATTTTCCATGCGGGAACAAGCGACGAAAGCACTACTACATGCTTACTTGCTTTCTTAACTATTTTCAATGAGGGTAAATACTTATGGGAGTAATCTTCTCATTCATTTTCTTGTTTTTTCAGCCCTTTCATGTTAACTTGATCAGAATTTAAAGCGTGATCATATCGTTTCATTTGTGTAAAAATATATTTCAGATAAAACGCCTCGGTGATGCACTAGCAGTTTTAAGATGGGGTGGTACTGGTTCGCTTCTAGTGGTTTCAAATCTAGGGAAAGACCAGACTGAAATCCAGCTCTCGAAGATGCCAGGTCTTCCGACCGCAATGACAGTAGCTATCAGCTCTGCTGGATCCAGCTTCTCCTCAGGATCTCACATCAACTTAGAGAAGACCGTTAAGCTTGGGCCAGGGGAGACTATTCTCCTGGCTGGGGCCCCTCGACATTGTGGAGGACCAGGTCCCGTTGACAAAATTGCGAATAAGTTAACCGAGGGATGGCAGAAACTCAACAAGTATTTCAGTAATGTTTAGCCAAAATATGCGTGTGTAGGTGAGAGGTTATCAGGTAATAATAAATTTGTTGTTCAAAAAGTTATTTTATCTTTCAATGATAATGATTCCAATATTATTTACGAGTAAATTAAAAGTAATAAAACAGTAATGCATTTTCATTTAATAATAAAAACGCTGAAGTATACTCTTAACGCATTCGCGGCTGTCAGACTCGAGATTTTTCAGATGCCACAAACGTACATGCTCGTTGAAATGACTACCAAACTATGACAGTGGTGCTAGGGAGGTTCCTGGTAGAGAATGCATTAAAAGGCTCAACTGTTTCGAAGCCACTCGAGTAACAAATCTTGCTTATTTGAATCTTGTAGTCTATGATGCAGTGTTTCATCTAAGTACTACATTATAACCTTCCGTTAAACAACCATCAACACTTCCCCTCATACCTCAACAAGATGAATAAGCATCAAAAAAAAAACAAACCAAATACCGCGTCAAACTTTAACGGGCATATCAGCGTAATCAAATGCAGTTAAAATAGTGATTCTATCCAACCAACAATTCTTCCCCACATGCCTCAGTAAAACTAATAAAAGAGATGCCTTAATTGAAAAGAGCACCGAACGCGCTCGGACACCAAATGCCGCGTCAACTTTTAGCTGACAGAGGCATTCTTATTGAAGAGGGAATGTGCTAGAAGCTTCTAGAATGGTCTACTTACAGAATTTACTCTTCTCTGCATGGCTGAGGTTTACAGCGGCTAAGATACCGAGTACGAGCAAGGCTCGCATGGTTGCGGGCGGCGCGCTCGCGGGACGGCGCGCCGCTTACTGACGCCGACGGCGTATCGACCAGCCCACCGCGCAGGCGCGAAGGGTTGCTAGCTCCGAGGGTAGCAGTGGATGGAAAATGGAACGTGGCCACAGATAACGTAATACGGGAACGTGTCAAAATGTATAAAGTTTAGAAAGTATAATGGACGAAAGACATAACGGTCATCTATAATATAAAAGTGAACGCCCAGAACGGGATAAAAAAAACGAGACAGAGCAGGATGGCGCTCTACAACACGATTTTGACACGTTTCTCCCAAACAACGCATTATTTCTCTGGAATTTTAAAGCAATTCGATTCTTTGACATTGGGAATCGCGATAAACTTGAGAAAATATGATATTGGGTGTGTACATTTCGTATATTAAGCAAAATAAAATCACAAGTTCGAATTTCGAGCCAAAAGCGAGCGATCTATTATTTATGCCAGTGTTGCCATTCAGGAAAAAAGAAATCCATTCATTATCCTGCATTGCAGTCTGTAAAGATCTGCATATTAGAGCTAATTTATTTTAATGGCAATGTTTTTTTTTGACAACAGACGTTGGAAGTCATTGAATGTCACCGATGTAAACAAAACGAAAATAATTGTACTTATTTCAGAATAATAATCGATTTTGCAATCAAAATGCCCAAAAAAGTTCACCCCGACACAAAAAAAAAATTAAATACATTCAAATGGTTGCGGCAGTCACGGTGTTTGTTATCGAACTCCTCCGAAACGGCTTGACTGATTTTTATAAAAAAAAATCTCTATATTTGGTAGGTTTGACAATAGGTTGTAGGCTATTTTTTATGCCCTTATTCTTCGCGGACGGAGTCGCGGGCAACAGCTAGTTTGTTATATTTTCGGTGAAACGAACGATGTTCGTATAATCTGTACTGCAGATTGGTGTTGGTTAGTTTAGGTTTATTTTTAGTGTTTGTTCGAACATTCAGTTTACAAGTTACGGCGAAGTTATTACTTTTTTTTATTTCCACCGAACTACTTATCAATTTGTTGAAAAATCGCTTCTATAAACACGAATACCATAAGGATAGAGTAGTCCTAACGTTGGGATATAAATTGTTAATTTTACATTTTTTTTTAGATGGCAGCGAAAAAAATGGAATAAACAACCTGAATCACGAATTAAAAATTGTTATTACGACGATTGATCATTTAAAAAACAATTTTTTAATGTTTCAATGTTAACATATTCATATTTTAACAAAGTTAAAATAAGTTTAGTTGCTAGTTTTTTTTAATTTTAATAAATTTGTGTTAACAAAAGCTTATGACGTTTCATTAATATCATTGAATTTGAAAAGGTTAAAGTTACGACATTTTTTCTAGCCATTGTCATGCATTACGAACGTGCTTACACCCCCGTTCCTTACGCGAAATTAAAACAAAAAAGCAGTTACTACCTTTTTGTAGTCAGCTAATTTGCTATCATTTTCTGATTCAGTACAAACATCATGTCAAGTTACGCCATTTTTGGGGTCTGTAATTTCTGTAGACATAGGGCGTAACTCGATTTCTCGTGTTCCTGGCAATACCAAGTTAACAGTTTGTAAACAATATAATGCAGATTTATATTTTTTAGTTATGGTCCAAAAATTGCGTTCACACGACAAGCTGTTACAAAGTTATGATTTTTTTTCCGTTTTTTTTCCGGTTTTTTGGCTCTGGTGTAAAGTTGGGTTTTTAGGGTTACGCCCTTATTGTTTTCCGGCGTCGAATTATTTAGGAAAACCTAAAATCAACGCAAAAAAACTGAACACACAAACCGAAATCGAAAGTCGAGGTTCGAGGTTGAAAAAGAATAAGACACTATCGGTTGGCTGTAGTTTGGTGCGGTCGACCATGAAAGTGGTCTACCAGTTTTGACAAAAGTTTCTGTGACATCTAAATATCCCTAAGTCACTGTCATCATGTTATCGCAAGGGAAAATCGACCTCGTTGTATCATGACGTGCAAATGAACTTCGACCGTAGGGGGGTAGACCATATTTTTGGCCGACTGTAGGTACTCGGATGAGAACTTAAAATAAAAATACACGACACAAACAAGTGAGTGAAAAACAGGGTTATGTTGTAGCGCCAAAAAACCGTCGTGGCCTAGTGGTTTGACCTATGGCCTCTCAAGCAGAGGGCCGTGGGTTCCAAATTCAAATCCCAGCTCGCACCTCTGAGTTTTTCGGAATTTATGTGCGGAATTACATTTATAATTTACCATGAGCTTTACGGTGAAGGAAAACATCGTGAGAAAATCTGCATACACCTTCATGAATAATACAAATATAACGTCGTAATTAAAAAGCTGTGGCGGCCTATTGATTTGCCTTTCAAGCGAGTCGTGGGTTCGAGTTCGGGCTCGCACCTCTGAGTTTTTTGGAATATCGTGCGAAATTACGTTTGAAATTTACCATGAGTTTTACGGTGAAAGAAGATATTGTAAGGATACCTGGACACAACTGCCAAAAAATTCTGGTTTGTATGAAGTTCCCAATACACACTGAGCCCGTGTGGGAACTACAGCCTTCTTCTAATTTTGAGGGGAAACTTGTGCCTTGCAGTGGGACTTGTATAGGCTGGGAGATGATGATGATGAAACACACATTGGTTAAATTCCAGCTGCCTTAAACCTTTCAACTCTAAACTGGTAACACCAATCCCGTTTCAGCAACGTATTCATTCCAAACTAGATTTTTCTCTCCAAAACCTTAAAGTTACAGCAAAATGATCCTTATCTAGCTTTACAAACCGTTCTCTATATCCTCACGCAACTGCAAAATATACTTGTTAACATAACAACATTTAGAATCTGGAAACTAATAGCCATTGCAAATCTACCCTTACGGTTAGTCGTTAAGGATTAGCATCGTAAGAGTAGCGGCAAAACAAAGTTGGTAGCAAAATACTATCGGCCGAGTACCGTTCACTCACTGATCGTTCAGTGAGTGAGTCGACCCGTCCAGGACTAATTTCGAGTAACATGAACCCAGATGCGAATCCATTCATTCAACTACACAGACATTATTTATTATATAAATTACTAATATATTTACGCTATTGATTTTGAATGTAGTTTGCCAACGGTGCCTTGAGTTTATATGTACATATTTAGCTGATCCACGGCGTCGCCCCCACTAAAGTAGATTAAAACGTGCTTTCCCGTGGGAATGAGATATTTTCCCGTAGTAAAATAGTACATTGTGCATCAAGGGCCGTAAGTAGGGGATTACTAACGAGAGTCTATTTAGTAGTTAGTCTTTTGATGACTCGAGTTTGTAATCCCCTTACTGCCCGTGATACACACAATGATTTTTATTACACTGCGAGGAAAAAAAATCCAAAAAAATTTTTTTTTGTCTCTAAACACTTAAATTGAATATATAATGGCTATACCCGACAATACAGGTTTTCACTTTTTTGAAGTCATCTACATAGATAATGTAAACTGTGTTTAGAATTCGAATGGCCGTACGGCCAGATTCTGACAACATGTTAAAACAATACTTACTAAAATTATTGCAAAACTATTTGATATAAATTTAAAATATAAAAACAACGAAGTTTCATGAAGCTTAGATAAGTTTTGTGTAGTGAAATTGGGTTATATAGCTAAGTTTTAAACATATAAATAAAACGTTGGCTGACTTGAAACCTCCTTAGTCTGAAACGGCATACCAACTAACTTGTTTGCAAATTTTAAAACTAAAGTTAGAACTCCCTTGGGGGGAAAAACTGTATGTAAATCCATAACTCCCTTAAGAACAATTTAGGCCATTGTCATTTAGTATACAGGCATGGAATAACACCACTGACGAGCAAGTGTGATGAAAAGAACATTAAGCACTCTCCAGCCCTTCAACTATGTCCATACAAAAAATCACAGTAATCCGTCGCTCAATTTCGACGTGAAAGAAGGACAAACAAACAAACAAACAAACACACTTTCACATTTATCATTAGGTCACATCAAATCGGAGCTGGTTGGACAGTTGGGTACATTTCCTTGTAGGTAAGTGAAATGGTTTTTTTTTTGTTTTTTTCCAGAGCTTTATAATTTATACCAGGATATTGTTGTTTTGCGCTTTTCTCAAATATTGTGAGAAAACAAAAGAAGAAAAAACGCAGGTACAAAAATAGGACACTTTTCTCTTCTTTATATGAACATCGCTGTCTTGATCCTGCTGTGCTATATAGCAACAACAACTGACTGTACTGACTGTACTGACAACTGTATTTAAGGATCAAGTATTTTTTTTTACTTGCGAATTTCTACGGAAATGAACTCTATAAAACGAAAAATATCATCATCCTCAAAGTCGATGTTTTCACAAACAAAAAAAAACAAAAACCTTTCAGTCCAGATAAAAAAATTGTCATCTCTAAAGTCGATATCAGTCTCGAACCGACATAACCAACCTCCCTGGGCACCAAGACCGATACCAACTCGTCAAGTTGACGTACAAATCGACCCCTTTCTACAATCACTGCTGTCCACGACACAATCATAAGTGGTTAAGTATTACTAACTGATTGCTGGTACTTATGTTGCCACTCCAATGCATAGAGAACTACCGCGACACTCCTGCTTTGTTTAACTAAACGTTTCATACAAGCTAAGATCAATAAAAAATTCTAAACCATTTTTATTCTGTAAATAGTTCGCCGAGACCTCTCACACATCTGTCTTTATAATACCAGCGCTTTCAGAAGTACCATCATTGCCAAGAAGAATGGGCCCCAAGAAACTTGTCAGATAGAAATTTATTTATTTATGTATTCTGGCAAATACCTAAAGCGTTCTCATTCTCATTCTCATTCTCATTCTCATTCTCATTCTCATTCTCATTATCATTCTCATTCTCATTCTCATTCTCATTGTCTTTCTCATTCTCATACTCATTCTCATTCTAATTCTCATTCTCATTCTCATTCTCATTCTCATTCTCCTTCTCATTCTCATTCTCATTCTCATTCTCATTCTCATTCTCATTCTCATTCTCATTCTCATTCTCATTCTCATTCTCATTCTCATTCTCATTATCATTATCATTCTCATTCTCATTCTCATTCTCATTCTCATTCTCATTCTCATTCTCATTCTCATTCTCATTCTCATTCTCATTCTCATTCTCATTCTCATTCTCATTCTCATTCTCATTCTCATTCTCATTCTCATTCTCATTCTCATTCTCATTCTCATTCTCATTCTCATTCTCATTATCATTCTCATTCTCATTCTCATTCCCATTCCCATCCTCATTCCCATTCTCATTTTAATTTTCATTTTCATTCTCATTATCATTCCCAGTCTCATTCTCATTCTAAATCTCATTCTCATTCTCAATCTCGTTCTCAAAGTCATTTTTACGGAACTAAAGTCATATAATAACAAATCAGCAAAATATTCATTTATATTTTAGTAGCTGTTGCTGTTCCATCTGGCGAACCATTTATTTATTTATCACTATATTTTCCAGAAAAAAATGTCCACGGGATAGAAATAAGTGAATTCGACTTCGGAGACGATTTTAAAAATTCTAACACTAATAGAAAGTTACACTAAGGCTTAGTGACTAAGCTGTCTCGAGACCTGATTGTCACTTAAGAATTTTCAAAATAGACCAAAACAGTTATTTCTGTCTCTCGGAACTTTGCATTTTCCTGGAATTATCTTATATATGCATCCATATAATAAACTACCTGTATGATAAATTTCATCCAACCATACACGTTATACACACACACACATGCACACACACAACCAGTTTAATGACCATAATATTTATATTTCTTTTGTGTATTTACTTAAATTTTAGTTAAACTTTTGTATTACTTTTTGGAACTAAAATCACTTTGTTTACGGAGGGGGGCGTTGCTACCTGCGACACAGTTTTTAACTTCTGCGGGTGACATCGTTTTTCATATTTTGTAATGCACCTAAATGTTACTGTTCCAAATAAAGATTATTATTATTATTATTATTATGTTATTGTCTATGCGTTCGAAGTCGCGGGCAGAAGCTAGTGTTTTAATAAAAAGTAGAGCTTGTCTAAGCTAAAATGACGCGCGCCCTCTACTGTATCAGTTGATTTCGATGTGTCCGTGCAATTAATAACGACTCTTCATCTGTTTGAGAGCGTCGACTATACCGTGAACTACATTATTATAATCAGTGTGTAACATCACGATCGACAAATCACATGAAAAATCCTGTGCGCTAATGCGGTGGTAGGCGCGTCATTTTAAATTAGACACGCTATAGCATATAATAGTAATCCAGAGATCCAGAAACCTTAAATTCAAATCCGTTCAGCCGTTTTAGCGTGGAAGAGTAACAAACTCACAAAATTTCTCATGTATGTGGGAACCAGGCTCGTGAATTAAAGGTAGCGATCCTTTAAAGCCTTTATTGGCAAGAGAAAATAATAAATACAGACACAAATCGTAAGAATTTCGTAAAAATAATACACACACACACCGTTTACTTTCGTCGTACGTCGCCAACTGCCATAGCATCTCATTTGTTCTGTCGTCAACTGCCATAGCATCTCATTTGTTCTTCACTCAAACTCGGTATTCATTCTTTGTTCAAATTCAGACTTACATCATCTCATCACGCTTCAATACACGCATACCATACCACATGTATGATTATAACACAAAGCTGAAAGTGACAAGGTTCTGTTTGGTAGTAGTAAACTAGAGTTTTATGACTGTTTCGAATTGTATTATATTCCAGTGTAAGGCTGTCTGTCCACTGGAGCGAAACGTAATAATGCGGAGCTGTGTACGTGGCACTAGATAGCGGAGTAGAGCGAGAAAGTGATATAGAGCAGAGTTGCGGAGTGTGTTTCTCCACAAACAGAGCTAGTCCGCACTTGTTTCTCCGCTCTTCTTTCTCGCTCCGCTTTCCGGTCGTCGTCTTCTTGTCCAAGCGAGACAGGTAGATATCCAAGATTTAAAAGCGAAAAAGTTTCCGGGTGCACCGATGGGACTTGAACCCACGTCTCCCGGGTATGCGCCCCAACGGGTGTTCTACCAACTGAACCACGTCGCATCCAACCATCATTTCAGTGATACATCATTTCTTACGCATTTCCAACTAATTTGGAACGTAGGAGTCATAGCTTCTCTAATAGTTGTGATGGATGTTACCACACGCCACTGTTGGCGTACATGTAAGCGATTAAGAATTTCGGGGAGGTCGGTTGGATGCGACGTGGTTCAGTTGGTAGAACACCCGTTGGGGCGCATACCCGGGAGACGTGGGTTCAAGTCCCACCGGCGCACCTGGAAACTTTTTCGCTTTTAAATCTTAGGTTCGGTGAGCAGACGTAACTGCTAATAAAATAAATAATATCAGGTAGATATCCACTAGCGGTACTGCAGCTTGGATACAGGATGACGCTGCAGGAATGGTCCCACGCTGATTGCGATTGCGCTTTAGACGGCGTTTTCGGTCGGTAATAGAATTAAGGGATTTCAAATTCATTCAATGTGGAACTCTTGTTCCGAATAACTATTTTTTTGAATCTAGAAAATTGCAAATTGGAAAATTGGAATCAACTCAAGTAGATTTTTCAATGGATGGATGACGTGGCGTGATGGTTCCAAAGGAAGATCAGCGCCGTTCGCAAAATCGGCACTTTCCTGATTTGAGGCCATTTCGTGAGCGCATTCTTTTTCCTGTCTTATTTTTGAAATAGTTTGATATCACGAATAAATGTTTTCTTTCTTTCAAACTAAATACAAACTGAAATATAGATGCACAGAAAAAACCCCCAGAAAAAAGACCAATGCTGGGAATCGAACCCAGGTCCTCAGCGTTCCGTGCTGCGTGCTTACCCCTACACCATCACTGGTCTAGAAGTTAGCGACGAATCTTTCCCATACATCGTACACTTCAGTCTGTTATAATCACATTTAGGCAGTGATAAAGCGCATCTATGTTATGCCCTCTACCGAGAGACTTCAACACTCCTTCGGAGCTACCCGCTCACCTGGACCAAGAGATGGCGCTACTAGGCCAACTTTTACAAGTTAAGTATGAAGTATCTTTTTTATTTATTTTTTTATTAATAAATAAAAAAATAAATAGAAAAAGATACTTCATACTTAACTTTCTTGTTTATCTCGCTTACAGCTCCGCTACCTTGCTCCACGCTTGTGTGTGGACATATAGCCTAACGCGGGAGTCGCCCCCGTTCCACTTAGGAACTCTTCGGAGTACTCGACTGGCTGGAGGATGCTTCAAACATAAAGGTGTGTCTTACAGGTCTAAGTGCTTTATGTGAAGACTAGCTTTACCCGCGGCGTTGCCCACTAACCAATGAAATTAGCAGTTAAACCTTATTATTTATTTATTTATACATTTTAAGCCATCATCCCAGCTTATATAAGTGCCGCTACATGGCACAGACCTCCTCTCAGAACCCACGACCCTCTGCTTGAGAGGCCATTGGTCAAACCAGTAAGCCACCACGGCTTCAAATAATGTATAGGTAATATTACATACTTAGGTCGTAGGTACATGACCTCCTGATAGGATATCATTGCCTCCAATGAATAAGGGCCTAACTCAAAAACTGCATTTTTCAGGAGAGACAAAAAGCAATATTCCAATGTCTATTCGTTTACAACTTGACCATTTTAAGCGTATTTCCTTATTGAACAAGTTATGGTGTTAAGCTTTGTATTTATGAACCTAAATGAAAATGATGTTCCATATTAAAAAAAAATACTTAAGCTTCATATCAATAATTACAACAGGTCCTTACTTTAAGTTTTTCACCTATACAAACCGAAAGCATGGCAACACTTGATCAGTTTATTAGTATTTGAACTATTAAACGGTAACACATAATTCCAAGACTTGTTGTCACCACATCCTCGCCATCTTAGACTCCGAAATCCCCACAATAATAAACATTGCGACCCAAAGTTGATTTATCTCCGGGTTATTATTTTGTTGTGATCCCTTCTGATTAAAGCTGTTTGTACACGGCAGAGCCGGGCTTAAGGCATGACGTGTGTGTCTTTAGCTTTAGCATGTTTAGGGTGTCTCCACTTGTCTAGGAGAAGGCTGAGTAAAGCAATAAAAATAAGGCAAATAACTTTAATTTAATTTCAATATTAGATGAAAAAAGATAGTGCGCGGAATCCCTCCGCGCGGAAGAAGTGAAACTTCATAACAAAAAATAACAAGCAACCAACTACAGCGCTAGCGAAACAAGTTACATAACTCGTCGCTAGATGGCGTTGCTCCTCGTGCGCACGTTATTTTCAATAATTTTTCTTGATTTTTCGTAATTCTCAAAGATATTCAATACTTTTTTTTACTAAATACGTTTAAAATACTTTATTCTACAATCTACCATTAAAATAGTTTTGATTTTTACAAGTTTCCATACTAAACCACGCAATTTTTCTGGATCCCACTGACGAAGTTTTTAACATCCTTTAGTATATATACAATGCGAACGTCTCATAAACGTCAACTTGCGTTGCGTTGCGTATGTAACGCAACGCATTTAACGCAACGAATTTAACGCAACGCTTGTTGGAAGTCGCATTAGAAGTTTCACTTTAAAAACCTGCCTGTATAATTCCCGTTCCCATGTCACTCTCGGAAATGAGACGAATCTAATGACACCTCACACTGTTAAATCCATTAAGCCGTTTAGGCTGCAGGGCGTGCCAAAGAATGATACATACATAAATACATACACTCGAAAAACGTTACCATCCTTCGACAGTCGGGTGAGAATTAGGCTATTCTGTGTGCCGTTCTTTAAAACTCTCGCCTAAGGCTTGTTCACGAAAAAAAGTAGCCACTCTTGTATAATTCAGGTATTCAATATGAAATGACATTTTTTAAAGAATTCAATTAGAAAGAAAGACTCTTCACCTTTCGTTTTGAGTGCAATTACGGATATATTTTTTAACACTTTTGAGACATGGGATGCCAATGCGGATCGGAATTTATGCCAAACATTCCTGTCCATGATATAGTCAGTCATTTTTTTTTATAGTACGCCTTAGATATTAATGTTTTCAAGATTGTTTTTTTGGAGTTTTTTCTGAGTATCCATGTTTCAGTTTATATTTAGTATGAATTAATGTTTTCATCTCTCATACTCGGAAAGAGAGGCAAATCATATCCGACATACGGGAGGATAACTATTATTTTCTTCCCGAGGGTAGAAATTAATTAAAAAAAATAAAGGCAGTGGCTGTCAATGGAACACATACGCATTCAGCCAAGCATTGCGGCATATACATGGAATAATTTAAGGTTTGAGTTTTTTTTTCTTAATTAGTCATATAACAAATTTTATAATGCCAGTGAAATATTATGAAATTAAATTATTAATTTACATTAGTTTTTAATTTAGTGACTTAAACCAGAAAAGTTACAAAATGTTAAGAAAAAAACACGGTAAACGATAATAATGTTATTGTCCACACAGCCTATCTCTATATAGCTTAACTCCTTGGTTCAAATTGGTTACTTACATATTTTATAAATAAATTTACTAAAATACGTACTTTATCTACTGTTTTCATTGATTATTATATTGAACGTTCTAAATTTTTTAAATAATTTATTGAATCAGGCGTTACTTTGCGGAGGTCCATATTAATGAACTAAAACAATTACTTTGCTCACCCGCGACCTTACAATAGTTACAATAGTTAGTTTAACGTTTGGTAGCATAGCATACGGTTGTGGTAACTCTGAAGATGAGCTCTGGTTGAGTTCGAAACGCGTCAGTGTAGCTTGGTGGTGGTGATGGTTGGGTTTATGTGATTTGTGTGTGTTCGTACAGTGTGGAGGTGGAGGAACTGCATGAACGCACATTTCTTGCATAAACGTAACTATTGTAAGGTCGCGGGTGAGCAAAGTAATTGTTTTAGTTCTAAATTTTGTTAAATGAATTATTCCTTATCAATAAACTCCATTGAAATATTTTACAACGATCATTTTGACCAGTTAGGCATTTTTTTATTTATTTATACTTATATTTTCTTACTTTCCTTGTAGTCGAAATGAAAAGCAAAGTGTTTAACTCGGGAAAAACACCAATAACACCTCGGAACTAACTTCGTGTGATATTGGTTATTTTCCTCCCTTGTTGAACAATCTACTATTTCTTCACAATTGATTTGATTTTGTTTCCAGAACATCTGCCTGGTGAGAGGTCTCAGTATTGAGGCGCAACACATTGCTAAGCGCGTCCTAGTGTGGGTATACCCTTAGACGTGTGCAGCGGGGGATGGCAGCTGTTCTGGTTAGTCCTGATTAATTGGTTGGTATTTCATTGTAATTAAACTAATTTGAAAGCACAACATCAGGTCGCATCACTCCAGAAAGATACCCGTTGATAGTACTTACCTTATTTCACAGGCCTAGAAGTTTAGTAAGCGATTGCTGACCGAGAAATAAAAGTTGTCTCTCCTGTGGACATAAAATTAGCGACTCCGAGTCAGCAAACTTAAGATTTTATTAAATGGGTTCCGTTATCTATAAAAATGGCAAAAAAAATCACGTTTGTTGTATGGGAGCCCCCCTTAAATATTTGTTTTATTTTAATTTAAGTAATTATTTGTTTTTAAAGTGAATATATAACTAAATATTCTGTGAATATTTCAAGCGTCTACCTGTAGCCGTTATCAATATCAAGCAAAAACGAGCAAAAAAATCACGTTTGTTGTATGTATATATATTGTACATATTTATTTTATTTTGCTTTTCAGTATTTGTTGTTATAGCGGCAACCGAACATCGTCTGTGAAAATTTCAACTGTCTAGCTATCACGATTCATGAGATACAGCCTGGTGACAGACGAACAGACGGACGGTCAGCGGAGCCTCAGTAATAGGGTCCCGTTTTTAGGGTCCTTTGGGTACGGAACCCTAAAAATTTACTATAGACCCTTAACTTTTGCCATCTCCACAGGAGAGACGCGAACATAAAATTGTGTAAGTGGTAAAAAAGTATACATAGGTAAGAATTAGAGTAGGTATCCACTTTCTGCAGCTGATACTCTTAAAAGACCTGTACCTGAAGTGTAATAAGATTTTTCTAGCAGGTTTAAAAGTAAGTGCAGTTTATAGCAGTTGGTCTTTTCGGCTTACGGCTTAATTACGTTTCCCAAACTGATTCACTTGGCAAATGTTTCATTTCCCAAATGTTTATTTTTTCTGAAACTGTAAACTTTTCAGGATTGTTATAAAACAACCCTAACCTAACCTAACCTAACCTACAAAATAGTCCTGAAATATATCCTGAATAGTTTACAGTTTCAGAAAAAATAAACATTTGGGAAATGAAACATTTGCCAAATGAATCAGTTTGGGAAACGTAATTTGCCAAACGAAAGTACACCGACATAGACTTAGAGACTGGTTCGGGATGAGGACCAGCACCCTCTTTCGGGCGGCAGTCCCTAAAATAAAGATAGCTCTAATGATCGCCGACCTCCGTTAGGAGAGGGCACTACAAGAAGGAGTATATTATATTGAAAGAATAAATAAACTAAATTGAAACATTTTGAATGCGTACAATATTATTAACTGTGGCATATTTGCTGGCCTATGTATAACTTAAGTTTTCCTTTAAGTTCATTTCACTTATATTGTGCCGTTTTTTGCCCAAACAAACATTGAACATTAAATCAAAATAATCACTGCAAAATAATTGAAGATAAAAAATTTAACAGAAATGCATCGCCGCGAAGAATGCGGCCGATACGCCGATTAATTACCCAAATCGATCAAGATTAAAAATAAAAAATTAGATAAAAAGATGATCCCCTCAGGATCAGCAGAGGTCTCGAATACCAATCAGCCCTGAAGAAGTAGTCGGCCGTCCCTCGGGTACCCTAGACCACCGCTGATATTAAACGCCCGCCGAATTTCACGACTACTTGTACCTATCAGTTGTTTTGCCGTGTTATCTGATAATGACGTAGCTTTATCACTGATTGTGACAATTACATGTGTAGTCATTAACAATGTGATTTGGTGCCCTTTGATAACGGGCGCAGCGCAGCGTCAAGCAAAGATAAACACGAATGAAAAGTTACTTGCTGTTACAACTTAGAACCTTGGAAATGGTTTTGTAGCGGCGAGACAAACCATTACCTTCGCATTCTTTATAGGACGAAAAAATGCGCCCTATGCATCCAACCCTGTTTGTGGAAACAAGGTCGGTGTACATGCGGCTCTCCCACAAGAGTCCTCGTAATAACCTTATGAGTCCCTTATGGCTATTGGCTGTGGTCTTTTGGGTGCATCAAGACGCCCACTGGCCGTCATGGGATGAGCAATACTACGTTAGGTTAGGCTCGGCTCTAACTATTACCTCTTGGATTGGCAGAAATGCCGAAACATCCACCAAATTGACGCGTGGAGCAGCGTGGACTGTCCAAATTGCCTAAAAGACCGGTTCATATTTATTCAGATTGTGCCCGTAGGTAAAGGGCTAGCGTTGCAACCGCTATCAGTCTCCAGTCGCTTACACGTAAGAAATAAGAAATTTAGCGTGAGAGTTAGCGTTAATGAGTTAGCGTGAAATTTTAACAAATTGAACCACATTGTACCACAAGCACACCGAATAGTTTTATAAAAACCTTTCGCTATCTAGGTTTAGATTATTTCTTTAATAAATGTGAAAGGAGACTGATAGCGGTTCAAACGCTAGTAAAACTACCTATTAGGTACTTTTTGGCGTACAATTGAACTTCGGCGTTAACCGAAGTTTCCAACTGATCACGCTAAACGTGATGGAACGTCACGCAGAAATTTTGCCGCGTAATTTGCGCGCGTAACATTAGGCACCTGTGCTGTGTCTATACCAGACACCTACAGTTTCACACCTTCAAACGGTCCATTATAGCCACCTTTGAGTATCATTTGACATCCAAACCAATCCTCCATCACTGGACAATGATCTCCCTCAATAGTAATAAATAAAATAATAATAATAAATATCACGGGACAATTCACACCAATCCACCTAGTCCCAAAGTAAGCTAGGCAAGCTTGTGTTATGGGTACTAGGCAACGGATAAACATACTTATATAGATAGATACATACTTTAATACATAAAAACACCCAAGACCCGAGAACAAACATTCGTATTTTTCATACAAATATCTGCCCCGGCACGGGAATCGAACCCGGGACCTCAAGCTTCATAGTCAGGTTCTCTAATCATTAGGCCATCTGGTCGTCGTCGTATAGTATGCCACTATGACTTGTCTTGTGCTGCCCACATCATAACTAACTCCTGCGATCTTCACTTGGTCATCTCAGTCCACCTCATGAGGGCCTACTCACGGAACTTTGTTTGTATAGGTAACTAGATTTTGCCCGCGAGTTCGTCCGCGTAGAATCCCAATTTGTGGTAAAGCTTCTTCATCTCTTTCATTGTATAAAACAAAAATCCGGCAACGCCAACATCCATCATTATTATCATTTCATCATTTCATCTTCATCAGTATCAGTTAGTGAATATTATAAATCCCGTTTATTCTCTATCCCGTGGGAATTTCAACAAATTTGTCCTTATTCTATGCAAATTTTCACTTGTTTTGCATTTTCCCCGAGAAAAAGTAGCCTATGTCCTTAAAGGTGTAGCTTTCTACCGGTAAAAGAAGTTTTAAAATCAGCCCCGTAGTTGAATTCACTTATTTTTTTTCCGTGGGAATTTTGCTTTTTCACGGAGAAAAGTATATACATAATGGTTGGTGTAGCTTCCTATTGGTGAAAGAAATTTTCACTTCTTTCTATCACACGGGAATTTTGCATTTTACCGAATAAATAGTAGGTAGCCTAGCCTATACCAATAAAGGATAGTGTAGCTTTCAATTGGTATTTTTTTTTTTAAACTCAGCCCCGAAGTTAAATTTACTATTTTCTATACCGCGGGAATTTTGCATTTATCCGGAAACTAGCATCCTATGTTAATCAAGCACAGTGTATCTTTTCTATTGGTAAAAGACATTTTAAAATGAGCTCCGAAGTTAAATTTTTTTTCTATCCCTTGGGAATTTTACATTTTCCCGGAAAAAAGTAGCCTATCTCAATAAAGGATAGTGTAACTTTTTACTGGTAAAACATTTTTTTATAATCGGCTCGGAAGTTTCAGAGATTATCTATCCCACAGGAATTTCCAAAAATCCTGCAATAAGTTTTTTTGCTGTTATGTATGGCCATTTACGTTTATACTGAATTTGAAAAGTTTAGTAATTGTAGTTACGGAGATAGGATCCAGTTGATTTGAGTATATGAATCCTGATTTATCCTTATCCCGTGGGAATTTTCAAAATTATTGAAATTAGCTTTATACCTATGCTAATAGTCTACTTGCATGCCCAATTTGAACAGTTTAGTAATCTTCGTTATGGGGATAGGGTCACTCTTGATTGATGAAATATATACATCTTGTATATTCCTTATCCCGTGGGAATTCCGGAAAATTCTTTCTTATCGGATGCCTACGTCATACAAAGAACACATCCTACAAGTTTCCGGTCTCTACATACAGCGGTTTAGGCTGTGCATTAATCCGCCAGTCAGTCATTTAGGACTTCAGGACAAAGCATTGTATATTATGTATTTGCATTGCCCAAGCTTTTATGCGTGTTCAACAATGATGTTTGAATACTCAATTCGATTTTATTCGAAAAAGGTTGAACTCACATAAAAGCTTCATCACCATCATCATCATTTCAGCCGTAGGACGTCCACTGCTGGACATAGGCCTCCCTCATTGACGCCCAATCATTACGGTTGGAAGCGACTTGCATCCACCCTGAACCTGCGGCCTTCACCAAAAACGTCCGTCCATCTCGTTGGTGGACGTCACACGCTGCGCTTGTAAAAGCAAAAGCTTGGTGAAATACATATAATTAGTTATTATCAGAGATCAGATCAGGAAGTGGTTGACAAACGTAGACAAATGGTTTGCAAAATTTGAAGTTTCATTTCGTTTACATTGTGTCAAAATAAAATGTAATTTAAATCAAAAGCACTAAGGAGTATTGATATCAACTTCGAAGCAAATCACCCCCAAAATAACTTTCTACTCCTTTTTAACCCCGTCAAGGGATGAATTCAACAAAATACGAAACACGTCTTCCATTAATTCTGTTAAAGAATGTTTATGCAAAATTTGAAGTAGATTGGACCAAGGAATCACGTTGTCCCATACAAACTTTGCCCCCCTTTTTTACCCCCTTAGGAATAGAACTACGAAAAATCCTTTCTTATCGGATGCCTACGTCATACAAAGAACACACCCTCCAAGTTTCAGGTCTCTACGATCAGCGGTTTAGGCTGTGCGTTGATCCGTCAGTCAGGACAAAGGATTTTATATTTATAGATTATTATTTGTCTTGTTTTGAAAAAAATACTTTGTGCCAAGTTCCTTAGTGCGCATTTCTTCTTGGCAATGATGATCTTTCCGAAAGTTTTCAGAATTATTTGTTGTCAAAAAACATTGTCATGAAGTTTGGAAGTCAGTAATATCTAAACCATAGACAAGACAGTATGTTTGGAAATAATTTCAATCGACATTGGCGATTCCTAGTTTCAAAAGTTGTAAAAAATATAGTTGTATTAAATACTTGAGATGTATGTAATTTAATTTCTTCTCATCAGGATTTTTGTGTAGCGACTTTGAGTGTACGCAATCCTAATACCTATCTAATTAATCATGTAGATGACATTTTCGACTAGAAATTCAGATTGTTATACAAAATCAGTCATGGTTTGTTAACATTTCCACGGCCGGTTCCATTGATTGCACAGTGGTTGCCAACCATAACAAACGAACCGATTGAGGGTAATAGGTGATTCAATAAACAATCCGCTACCAGTTATATTTAACAATAGCTGTTGTCGACTTTGCGAAGAATTTGTTTACTGGTATCCCGCCAGAACCAAGCAGTTTTTCCGGGATAAATAGACAAACTTTCATATTTTATAAGATCAGGGCCCTGTACCACAAAAGTTACAAGTGCTACAATTCGACAAAATTGTCAAGTTTCTCATAGTAAAATGTTACAATTTTGTCGATTTGTAGCACTTGTAACTTTTGTGGTACAGGGGGCAGAAGCATTAAAATAAAATAATGATAGGATTATTATAATTATAATTAATTAACTAGCTTGTTGGCTTGGCCACCTCGAGCGCATGGTGGATGGTCGTGCAGTAAAGAGGGCCTACCAGGGCAGGCCAACTGGGCGGCGTCCCGTTGGTCGCCCTAGATACCGTTGGCCAGATGTGGTAGAGGCGGATCTGCGCGAGCTTGAGGCTGGTGACTGGCGAGAGACGGCACAGGACCGGGATCTTTGGCGTGCACTCGTATTGGAGGCCAAGACACACTTTGGTCGTTGCGCCAGCAGAGGAATGAGTAAGTAAGCTGTTGGCCGTGACTCCGTCTGTGAAGAGTTCGTTAATAAAATAAAAGATAAAATTATCCTATGTAAGTATTCCCAGGGTCTCAGACTATCTCAAAATTAAATTTCGTCTGAATCGATTGAGTGGTTTGAGCGTGAAGAGGTAACAGACAGACAGTCAAAGTTACTTCCGCATTTATAATATTTGTAATGATAGCAATAGTAGGACTAGTGTTTGGCCGTGGCTTCGGTTGTGTGAACCATTAGTGCGGCAGCTAAATTAAAGCTCAGTAGTGTTCATTCTCGTTGTATGACATACCTACAGCGGAACGTACTCGTAGATCCTCTTGATGATAATGATGACCATTCAAGTCATATTCTAGAGATTATTCCGTAATGTACCTAAACAATTTTTTTTTATACAACAAAGCTTGCGTTTGACCACAATCACGCCTGTTGGAAAGTGAAGATGAGGCCTACGATGGAGCACGCTTGCCTAGTAAATGCTCATTCACCCTAGATTTGAAAGCGGCCAAATAAACAAACATGTTTTTGTTTTTGGCCAACTGACCTTGTTGTAATTACAAACATGCGTACACGCATAACCTGTCAAAACGTCTGCCCATCCAAATGCCAAGCTCTAATTATACTTATTTAATAATTACATAAAAACGCTCAAGGAATGTCTATTTATAACTAACAAAAAATAAACTCAATTTGGACTAATCGCGTTTTGATGTAACCAAAGCAAGTTGACGACTAGTTACATTACAAAACATTATTAACATTATTATTAAACATAAGGTTTTGTACAAATTTTGTATTTAAGTCAGATGCTTCAATCAAGCATAATCCTATGGGCATACAGCCGTGGTGGCCTAGCGGTTTGACCTATGGCCTCTCAAGCAGAGGGTCGTGGGTTCAAATCCCGGCTCGCACCTCTGAGTTTTTCGGAATTTATGTGCGAAATTACATTTGAAATTTACAATGAGCTTTACGATGAAGGATAACATCGTGAGGAAATCTGTATACACCTGCGAAGAAATGGTGTGTGAAGTTCCCAATTCGCAGTGGGCCCGCGTGGGAACTACGGCCCAAGCCCTCTCATTCTGATAGGAGGCCTGTGCCCTGCAGTGGCACGTATATAGGCTGGGATGAAGTAGACTACAATTTCGAAGGAGTATGCGTCACAATTACCTATCTAGTCACAAAGCGACAATTTGGGCTGTAGCACGGACCATGCAAACATACATCAGTCCCGGGTACCGACAGGCCGTCGTTTTAATTACCCCATTAATTTCCCCATAAAGCGGACAGACAAACGGTGCAACTAATTAATAAATGTGACGAATGTAAGGGCGGAGGGTTAATTGTCTTCGGCTTGTATAGATAACCTGAAATTACTTGTCATGTCGTATGAAATTAGTAAATTACATAAAGTTTGAAAACTTCACCGTGTTTTTTAGGGTTCCGTTCATCTACCAACGAGTCTCAAATTGAGATCATGCTGAAGCATGTCGCAGATTGGGGTAGACTAAACTTAGTTCAGTTTAATCCCCAAAAGACTCAAGTATGCGCGTTCTCCACTAAAAAGGATCCCTTTGTTGTTTCGCCTTGTTTTGATGGTACTCCCCTTGATGCCAAATCGTCTATTGGGATCCTGGGTGTCGACATTTCGAGTGATGTTCAGTTTCGTGGTCATTTGGAAGGCAAAGCTAAGTTAGCTTCTAAAAAATTGGGGGTGCTTAATAGAGCGGGACGGTACTTCTCGCCATCCATCTATCTTATCTATCTATCTTCTCGCTTTCCATCAGGTGACCCATCTGCTCGTTTGCCACCTCTTATATAAAAAAAAAATCTATATGATAGATGGAGCTGAAGAAGTTTTACTTCAGTCGTGAGGTCTACAGCACACTCGGTTTTTTTTTCATAGTACTTTGCGAGCTCTACATTTTGACATTTGAAATCTCAATTATCAAATTAGACCACATGACTGAAGTGAATTCATCCATTCCATCTATATACATGTATAAGTATATTATATTATACGTATATACATGTATATAAACAGTCTTGTGGTCTAAAGCACACTCGGTTTTTTGTCTGAAATTATAAATTATAGAAGTAGACGGCCGGATAGCCTAGTTGTTAGAGAACCTGACTACGAAGCTTGAGATCCCGGGTTCGATTCCCGGTCGGGGCAGATATTTGTGTGAAAAATACGAATGTTTGTGCTCGAGTCTTGGATGTTTAATATGTATTTAAGTTTGTATTTATCTATATAAGTATGTTTATCCGTTGTCTAGTACCCATAGTACAAGCTTTGCTTAGTTTGGGACTAGGTCAATTGGTGTGAATTGTCCCGTGATATTCCAAAAAAAAAAAACAAAAATGTAACCAGGCGGTCACCCATCCACTGTCCGCGCCTGACGTTGCTTAACTTTGGTGATCGGACAAGAACCGGTGTTTTCAACGTGATATAGACGTTGGCGATAATGTAGTCGAATTTTATCACTACAAGGGGAAAAATGTAACCCCCCCAAACGAGTCAGCCCGGTTCAGCGTGTGAAAAGTTATGAAAAGTAAAAATCCCCAACCCCCGCCCTCACCCCCCCCCCCTCACCCCCGCGTTCGCCAAATGTTCGTAACACGCATACACCAGCTTACTCCCCAAGTCAAGCGTGCCTAAAGAAGTTTTACTTCAATAATAAAGTGCGAGCCTGGGTTGGACCCCACGACTCTTACCTTGATATTGCCGGAGAGCTGATGACGAATTTGGGGAAGGTATATTATCCCTATCGGTCCATTCATTTCCTCGTTCCTTCCTTTCCTTCCTTGTCCTTTTCACGTCTCAAATGCTGCGCTCCGTAGCTCTTTAGCAGACCGTCAATTTGTACTTCTGAATCTCAGTCAGGGACCATGTCTGAGCACCGTAAGTTAGGCAGTATAAAAGCCTATATTGTATAATAAAAGCCGTTTAGCCCAGCAACGCATATGTAATCTAATCATATTGCTGATGATTGTTGATGTCTCGCAGTGGTGTCTACTCATCCATTACCACCACTCACACAAATAATCATTTTCTGCACCCGTTGATGCTTCAGTACAAATTTTTACAAATTGATATTAAAAAAAATATTTTTGCGGTTTGTGATTTTCGGACATAGTAGTTTCCTTTCTTGAGTTTTTCAACATAAATTAACTACAAAATTGAACCGAAGTACGGACGGATGAACAGAGCGGAAACATACTAACATACAGAACTAAACGTAGTGGAAATCCTCTGTTGCAAATGATACACTGAAATAAAACATTCTATTTTATCACATTTTTTTATTAATCGAGGATGAAAAATTGATCGATGATCAATAAAGAATATTCGTATTGTATTGTATTGTCAGTCCTGTCAACATTTCATTTCACATTGACGTTTCTCATTATTAAAAAGATACTATGAGTCAAAGACTACATAAAGGAATCAATTTCATAACTGACGAAGGTTTCAGACCCTGTCTGTACGTAGTGTATTGGCAGTGTCGTCATCCCAACAACAACCGTTACCTACACTACGCTCCTCCACAACGACATGATTTCAGAAAAAAAGTACTGTAAAGAAACGCAGCATATTGTTTTCAAAATCAATCAATCTTAACAACATTTTTTTAATACAATCAACTAACAACTTTAATTTTATTGGCCATTACGACCATTTTGGATCGATATGACAGCCGGCCGCATTCCACACTATACGATTTCTAGTAACTGATTTTTCCAAGACAAAATGAGCTGTATGATGTTGAGCTAAGGTTCAAGTTATTTGGCCTTGTGGCCCGGAAATCGCTGTTTCACTTTAGTAGGAATTCATTGAGAATGAAGAAGCATCGGTGATATGAATCTAGATGTATGTGAAACTCGTTGTTTACGTTATGAGCTATTATGTTTGTATGTAGTAATTACACATACAAAGTAACACTAACTTAAATACTGGCTTCGCCCGAAATCATCGTCATCATCATACCAGCCTATCAAACTGCAGTGAACAGGCCTCCTCTCAGATTAAGAGGGCTAGGGCCGTAGTTTCCGCGCGAGCCTAGTGCGTATTGGGAACTTCACACACACTATTGAATTTCTACTCAGGTGTGTGCAGGTTTTCTCACGATGCTTTCCTTCAAAGCTCATTGTAAATTTCAAATGTAATTTTGCACGTAAATTCCGGAAAATTCAGACACAAACACTCGTATTTTCTGACTGGGTATCGAACCCGGAACCTAAAGCTTTGTAGTCAGGTTCTCTAACTATCTTAACTACATGCTGTCAATTAGATATAATTACGTGGCTATTATATCTACATTATCGGCGACAAGTTTTCAAAGTGTGTTATAATTACCAAAACGCTTTTGTCGCAAAAACTTATGTAAAATGTATTATTATTTTGTTTATGCATAATTAAGTACCAACCGGTCTTGGTAGCGGCTGGTTATCTCTGTCCTTGTCAATAATTAAGGTCGAATCACGTCTTCATTTATGCGCGTGTCCATTTTAAAAACTGTATCGTTTCAAGTCCGATCTTTTTCCTGGCCATGTGTTTGATAAATGTCGCTTACTTAGTGTCAATAATTCACATCCGTCGCAAAGTCTATTTTAAAACGCAGTGATTTCTCCATGTCCGCAAATAGAAACAAATTGAATTAACATACGGGGCGCCGGTCTGTCTGCATTTTGCAAGCTGGCGCGGCTTCAGTGAAGCTACGTTTACGTAACGAGGTGGATTCAGTAATAAACCGGCGATATCGCGTGCGCGGGAGTCGCTCAGACCGCTCAGTGCGCGAGCCGCCGGCGTCATGAGCGCACGTGCGCCCGATCTCATCGAGATCGTCGAACCCGACCCCCAAAACTGCCCGTCCCTCGTCCTCCCCCCAGAAGGCAACATCAAACACAGGAACTACAGGATGATAAACGAAAACCTCCGCGCATACACTCCAACCGGCGATATCCACACGTCCCCTGAAAAAGGAAAGCTGGTGTCCAAATTCGATGTATCATCCGTTCTGTCTCCACCCAGAGCTAGGATATTGGAACTGCTTAGACCAGACGATCCTGGGAGGGATAGTTTAGAAGCTATCGTAAGACCCGCTCCTAGACGAGGCCTGACGCGACCTTTAGACGAAGACACCCGTCGATTTCTACAACGAGCTCTCCTCTCTCCGAGTCCCTATGGTTCCTCAGCAGCAAACACTCCTGAGCCTTACCTCTCGACTCCGGAGCCTTACCTAAAGACACCGGAACAAACGAGCCCGGAGCCTCTCATAGAAAAAAGGAAACACCAAAAAACAAACGGTGAACGGTCTTTAGCAGACGAATTGCGGGAAGCTGAAGAGGAGGAGTTAACCGGTGAAACGGGAGAGGATATTTACTTGGAGTTTATAAAACGTGGTGGTGGAGTGAATGAAGCAGTGGAACGTGAGAGACTAGGGAAGTTAGCGTTGGCAGTGGAAGAGGACAGTGGCAGTGAGTGTGAGGACAGTCTGTCAGTGGCCGCGAGGAGGCTGGACGCGCTGCTGGCGGAGTCCAGAGGTCTACATAAGGAGCTGCAGGATATTCAACAGGATATGCAGGTGCTGGCTCGACGCGTGGCTCACCGTGACCTATAGCGTTCGTACATTCACGACGATCGTTGCGCACGCCTGTCTTTTTAAGCACTCTTCTTCTTCTCTTAAACATTCAGACGATGCGAGGAATATTGTACTAGTTGCGTTTTGCGTTGCATTGCGAACCCGCGCAGCCGTACTAGGGGAAAGGTGGCATGAAAAAGACACGTATTGAAAGCCCTCGATATTCGTAAACAACCGAGTTACAATTACCAGTCATGTACAACGAAAAATTATTCTTCGCACAGAACCGGGTAATGTATTAAGGAATATTTGTTCTATGCACATTACCGATTACATTTTCAGTTTTGTAGGAGGATATAAATATTCTCCCTGCATTGCATTACTCGGTTTTCTTCAAAGAAATCGTTGTGCCGTGTACAATACCAAGGAGGTTATCCAAGTAAATAATAAATAAAAACCGAGCCACTGTTGCAGTTGAGAATCATTCGAGAACCTCCTTTGGTCTTGTACACGCCGCAAAGATTTCTTTGAACAAAACTGAGTAATATAGGAAGAATATTTATATCCTCATACAAAACTGGAAATGTAATCGGTAATGTGCAAAGAACAAATATTTCTTAATACATTACCCGGTTCTGTGCGAAGAATATTTTTTCCTTGTACATGGCAGGTAATGTTACTCGGTTATGTACGAGTAACAAGGGATTGAACCCTTGAAAGGGACAATTTTTGGAACCTTCCTATATATGAAGCGTTTATTATTTTAATATGCGATTATATAATGATCTCGATACCAAATTTCGTTCAAATCCATTCAACTGACGTTATTGATTAACAAATATCCAAACATTTAAACATCATTACAAATTATAGTTTTACTATTTAAATTAAACAATAATAGTCGTTCATCAATTCTTATTTGTTTATTTTCACAACTTTAAAAAATGTGTATTTTCCCTTTCATAAATGGACTTTTATTTTGTAATGTCCCTTTCAATACGTGTACCTTTCATGCAACCTCTCCCTAATATTATAATGAGGAAATTTGTAATGATGTTTGAATGTTTGGATATTTGTTAATCAATCACGTAATGACAGTTCAATGGATTTGAACGAAATTTGGTATCAAGATCATTTATGTACCCGATTATATCCTATATTTAAACCAGGAAAATTTCGTAGTTTCCGTTGGATAGCGGTAATAAGCGAAGCGAATTCTTCTCAAACGAAGTTGTGGGCAATAGCTAGTGCATTCATGAATAATCTGTCATCGGCTGTATTGCAACTCATACGATGTTTTTCGCATCATCTGAACCAAACTGGATGCACAATTTTATTTTCCTCTTACACTGTTTGTGAATCTCTTGCATAATCTAACTACTTTGCTGGATGTCGGTCGCACACTTAGAAGTTCCTAGTTTATTCTTCCTTGGTTTTGCTAACCTCCGACTCAAAAAGAGGGGTGTTATAATATAAGTTTGACCTTGTGTGTGTATTTGTGTCTGGTCTGTGGCATTAAGTATTATAGCTCTTAAGCGGGTGAACTGATTTTAATGCGGTTTTTTTTATTTGAAAGCAGGTTTCTTGGTGATGGTTCTTAGATATGTTTCATCAAAATTGGTTCAGCCGTTTCAAAGATATCAGCACTTTTGTTAGCTACGGATGGGATCATAGACGCATAATGGGCATTTGCTTTATTTTCAAACATAATTGCGTTGGGGGTTTTAAATTTTTTAATTTATAGTTATCCTACTCGTATTGTCGATATTGTCAATGAAGTATTCAAAAAATTCATGCGCCATGTGTCAGAATTTACTTCATAGTAGGGCCTTATTTCAATCAGTGACATATGTCGAGAAACTATTGTACCATCGGCCAAAAATATGGTCTACCACCCTACGGTTGTAGTTCATTTGCACGTCATAATACAACGAGGTCGATTTTCCCTTGCAATAATTATGACAGTGACTAAAGACTTCACTCAGAAAAGTCAACCTTAGCGATATTTAAATCTCACAGAAACTTTTGTCAAAACTGATGGTAGACCACTTTCTTGGTGGACCGTACCACTAGCGGGTTCTTGGCACTCAATTTTTTAATGACTATTATGTTGTGAAACGAGAGTATTTTATTTTCAACCGACGAAAACAAAAGGAGGAGCGCATAACTTTTTACAGAGTAGTGCGATTTTGATGATTCTTTTTTTATTGGAAAGCTTATACCTCGAGGGTGGTTCCATTTAAATTTGGAAACAATATTCCTACCCTAAGGGTAGAAAAACAGGGGATGATTGATTGTTCAGTTACTGATTGTACTATATGACCACGCATAACTTATTACAGAGTAGTCGGATTTTGATGATTCTTTTTTTATTAGAAAGCGCATACCTCAAGGGTGGTCCCATTTAAATTTGAAAATAATATTCCTACCCAAAGGGTAGTAAAACAGGGGATGATTGACTAACTTTTTACAGAGTAGTCTGATTTTCATAATTCTTTTTTATTGGATAGATAGGGTATACCTTGAAGTTGGTATTATAAATTTGCAAAAAAAATTATCCCAAGGATGGAAAAAAGTATAAAATAAAAACTTTTTAACAAAAAAAGAAACCGCCGAAAAAACTGAAAAGCAATAAATAATACCTTTTTTGTTTGACCTTAATCTAGGTACCGTTTGAAGTCGGTGCCTCAGCACGAGCCAGGAGGAGTGATAGAAGCCAATCAGGTAGACGATTATAGGTCCACTCCTCCTGGCTAAGTGCTGAGGCACCGACTTCAAACTGGTACCTAGATTAAGGTCAAACAAAAAAGGTATTATTTTTTGCTTTTCAGTTTTTTCGGCGGTTTAATTTTTTGTTATACCCGACATATTTGTAGATTTGTCGGTAAATCTTGAGATGAGATCAAAGCTGTGTCAGTCTTGCGTTACAATTGTAGTATTTCGTCGACACACGCCAATATTTTAATATAATTTGCATGTGATTATGGGTTGGGTCCTGAAGGCCTTACTTGAATTTAGCCTTGGCATTCAAAACGTCTCAGGTAGTACTCTGATCAAGTATGCAAAATGACTTGTTTATCTAATGCCATGATTACATAATTGTCTAAGTTTCAAAACGACTTTCTTAGCAAAACTTCTAGGACGTGAAATGCACAAGTAGGCAGAATGACTCAATATTGTATAAGGTCTTGATTGTATTATATTGGTAATGAAGGTTATCCAGACCAATTTATCTATTGAAACATTATGACATTAAGGCTGGAGTTTACCAAACTTTTATTCCGAGAATAACCCTTACTCTCAGATAGTAATGTCAAATCACTATGGCGGTTTGACATTACTATCTGAGAGTAAGCGTTATTCTCGGAATAAAAGTTTGGTAAAATCCAGCCTAAGTCGTTTTACAGCCAAGTCTACTATATCTTAATTAATTAATTATATAGCAATGAGGGCGTTTTACAGACCAAGACATTTTACAACGCGGATAAATATACAACTAAGGTGCTCTGCTCGCCAAGGCTAGATGCAAGTAAGGCCTTCAGGTCCCAACCCCTGATAAGGGTGTCATTGTGTTCGTGAAATAGGGCCCAGGCGTTGACTCTACAATTACATCGTTTGCGGTAATGTTTTAGATTAATAAAACGGAAACATCAACCAAACATAAAACAGGAAAATAGTGTTATTAAACACGTTTATGTCTAAACTCTTCCTTTTGCAGTAATTATGTAGAGTTAGTTACCAAGTTCATTTTAATTGATCATTGCTTACAAGTTAGCGATCAAAAACAATTTCTAGCAATACCGTACATGCGATTAAATTGGCATTGATCACTTTTTTACAATGTGGTCTAATTCCAAAACCATTTCGAGGAATAGGTTTATTAAATCATTTTATAACATTGTAGTAAAAAAATATTAAACGATCGTGTGTATTTTTGCAAAATAATGTTTGACCTTTGTTTGACCTTTCTGTGGGCATTAACTTTGAAATTGTTTGCAACAAGAAAAAAAAAGCCGTCCGTCTAGTTTCTCTATACTATTCTCTGTCACTTCGACGTAGTTATCATCTGTCAGTTTAAGGATACTATTTTGAAAAACATTCTTCGCGTTTTTCATATTTTAATAATGGATTTATACAGGAAGTGTTTCATTCCTACTTGTGGAAATGATTCTGTCAATAGCCCAAACAAATTAATTGTTTGCATTAGAGAAGATTTACAAGAGAAGCGGTGCCGCAAAGTTAATTCAAAGATTACAAGATGTACTTATTGTTTTGAGGATCATTTTAATGTAAGTATGGATTAAATCCGCCAAAGAACTTTCAAGGGAACACTTCTGACCATTTTATTTTATACATACAAAAAATACTATAGCCGTAAATCGTTTTTTTACCTATTCTCTTGGAAGAATCGGCAACTTTAGTGTTATTGTTATGGTAATGTAAAGTGACATTGTCAGATGACAACTAACCATCGATTGTGACACATTTTTTTTGTCATTATGTCTGTGGTTTATACACAGATTCAGCCGCGGCATGTAATTTACGAGAAGTCGTATCTCAAATTTTCAATAAATTATAAAAAAATATTGGAGTGATGAATTGCTGAAATATTCAAATCAGTTTCTTAAAATGCTCTATATTTTCGATAAAAAAAATAAAAAGGGGGGTTAGAAAAAATGATCAATCCCAATTGAGTAGTTACTTGAGTACAACATACGCATTTTCATGCACCGAAATTTCGTTTTTTGTGCATTGTTTCGGTTTCGACGCATTTTAAAGTAGCCTCATCACATCCCAATCTGTATATAAGTCCCTCTCCAGGTCATAAGCCTCCACTCAGAGTGAGAGGGCTTGGGCCGCAGTTCCGCGCTGGCCTAGTGCGGTTTAAATTGGGAACTCCGTAACACCAGTGAATTTCTTCCCAGACGTATACAGGTTTCCTCACGCTGTATTTCTCATGGTAAATTTAAATGTAATTTGGCAAGTAAATGCCGAAAAACTCAAAGTTGCGAACCCAGGCTCGAACCCACGACGTTCTGCTTGAGAGGCCATAGGTCGAACCACAAGGCTAGCCACGACTTTTACGCGGAAGTTTCATACTACAGAACTACGGCCCAAGCGCTCTATTTCTGAGAGGAGGCCTGTGTGATGAGACGTACCCACACAAACCAGAGATGATGATGATTAAGGAATCCTTCACGCACACACGCACTTGTACGTTTTCATTTGTTTGTTAACTTAATAAAAATACCACTTCCATTTCGCTTAAAGAATTTTCTAGGAATTCTGGATTCCGTGTACGTTTTAATATAGCATACTGAGCGATTTCTAATGCTAATTGTTATAGCTGCATTGCAATGTATGTAGGTTTGTCTGTCATGCGCTAATTGCTCATATCAATAGTCTGAATAAATTATACTCATTTCCTCATTCCTGCTCAGGTTAAGATGAAAACCAAGGAAACGATAATTATTATTATGAATGTAATTTTCGAAAACGACAGAATTATGGAACTTTAAACTAAAATAACCGATAACCGATAACCGTTGGGGTAGACGAGTTCTTGAGTGGAGACCACGGATCGGCAAACGTAGCGTGGGACGTCCTCAGACTCGGTGGAGCGATGATCTTCGCAAGGCGGCTGGCAACAGCTGGATGAGAGTGGCCGAGGATCGTGCTCAGTGGCGTGCCATGGGAGAGGCCTATGTCCAGCAGTGGACGAACATAGGCTGATGATGATGATGATGATGATGAAACTAAAATACATCTCTGAGGTTTTCGGAATTAATGTGCGAATTTACATTTGAAATTTACCATGAGCTTTACGGTGAAGGAAAACATCGTGAGTAAACCTACGAAGAATTTCAATGGTGTGTGTGAAGTTCCCAGTCCGCACTGGCCTCGCGTGGGAACTACGGCCCAAGCCATCTCCTTCTGAGAGGACGCCTGTGCCCTGCAGTGGGACGTATATAGGCTGGGACGAGACGACGTTTATTTATTAGGCATCATTCCCAGCATATTTATCACAGAATTGAATAAGTAATTAAAACGCGATATGCAAAGTAGACGAAATCATATTAGTCATTTAGATAACAGATTCGTAAGCTATCACGTCGTTATCGACAGTGCATTTTGCCGATAAAAACCGATAACAGAGTTCATCGGCGTACAATGAACGTCAGTTAATTGTATTATTTGTGTTATAATTGTTTTGTTTACGAATCACCACCGAGAATAATTTAATCACATTCTAATATAATTATTACAAGCCTTCCGAGACCATGATGATTAGTTGGCGCTAGTAGTCGCTACATATACACCGTGAAAATTATTGGTTGTTTTCCCGAAACGAGGTGATTTAGTTTCGATTGTACAATCGATTTATAATTTTACTATTTTGACTAGAGTCAAAAATCCAATTGTGAAAAACGAAAGTCGAAAATGACCGCAAACCAATAGTAACGCTTCATTGGTACAAGTAGCGTACGATCGTACGATAGGTTAGGTACCAACGAAGCGTTACTATTGGTTTGCGGTCATTTTCGACTTTCGTTTTTCACAATTGGATTTTTGACTCTAGTCAAAATAGTAATTATAAATCGATTGTACAATCGATACTAAATCACCTCGTTTCGGGAAAACAACCACTAAAATTTCACGGTGTATGCTGCGATGAGGATGATTCTTTCACCATTTTGTGAAATTTGGTAGTTACCTCGCAAATAAACGAACCATCCTTTGTCTGCTCTGCAGGCGTCGTGCGCGCGCGCCGGTGCGTGCGCGGCGGCGGCGCGTGCGCTGGGCGCGGAGTGCCGCTCGCTGCGGTTCCTGGACGACGTACTCGCGCTGCTGCGGGGCGACGTCGCCGCGGCGCGGGCGCGCGCGTGGCCGTTCGCGCTGCCCACCAGGCTGCCGGGACGGAGCTACATCATATGAAGTGAGTACCACATCATCTATTTCATACTAAATACAAACTGAAACATAGATGCACAGAAAAAAACCCCAGACAAAAGACCAATGCTGGGAATCGTAGCCAGGTCCTGGGCATTCCGTGCCGGGTGCTTACCCCTACACCATCACTGGTCAGGAGTTTAGACACAAATTTTTCCTGTGCATCATACATTCCAGCCTGCCATCATTACTTTTGCAGTGATACAGCGCCATCTATGTTCAGTTCTCATCGAGAAACATCAACACTCCTTCGGAACCAACCGCTCACCCGGACAAGAGATGTCGCTACTAGCGACAGTGACCAGTGGTGGTGTAAGGGAATGGCACGCGGCACGGAATGCCGAGGACCTGGGTTCGATTCCCAGCATTGGTCTTTTTCTGGGGTTTTTTCTGTGCATCTATGTTTCAGTTTGCATTTAGTATGAAATATATGGATTTCACGGGATGACCGTAAAAGTAAAATAAAAATACAAAAAGATATAAGATTGATACTTCAAAACCAAATTTGTTAAAAAATACCACATCATCATCATCAATGCAGTATCCAGTATGCAGTAATGCAGTAGTCCTTAGGACGCTGGTGCGCTACAAGGAATTTTACTGACTGGCATCCGATTTTTTACGGTCCGTTTTTTTTCATGCCACACCGTAAAAAAACGGATGATTGGATTGTGCACTAAGCTTTTCCGTCTTTTCTCGGAGGTGCGGCGCAGTTCAGGGTTAGCTTTCTTAAAAAACTACACGCCACGCCCGCGTAATTACGCTAGGAACTATGAGCTTTCCTTGCTTTATAACTCTACGTGCGAAAACCTCGAAAAACTCGGCGGAACCCTGTCGCAGGGAGCCTCTGCTGTCCTTAACAAGATTGTTTTTAATAAGTGCGGCAAATACTGACTGCGACAGGGTTCCGCGGAGGGTCGCGCACGAGCTTGTCGGACTGTAAAAGAATTTTGGGTTTGGATAAGTGAAAGGTACCTGACAGAGTCATTTTACATAAACCAGAGACAGGACGAAAGTTTACTTTCTAAGTGCTATCGGATTTCTACAACTACTTATTTATTTATTTATGATTTTTTGCTAAGTATATTAGTTTTCATTATTGTCATCTCGAAGCGCAAAAAAACTGCCCGGAATGCGGAAAAGTAAAATGTCGGTCGGTAAAGTTACGTGTGCACAATCTAGTATTTAAATTTAAAGCGTGCCATATCGGACCGTAAAAAATCGGATGCCGGACAGTAAAATTCCTTGTAGTGCACAAGCGCCCTTACCGTAAACTCAAAATAAACGTAATAAATTAAAAATTGTTGGTAGAATGCTGAATGAACCGCGCGCACCGCACGCGACCGGCCGAGTATAGGATGGGAAATCATTTAAATAAGGCAAGGTCACGAAATAAGCGAGATGAAGAATAAAAGAAACGTGGTCCGCTATTGCTCACCTACAGCCTCTCAAGATGAGAATACTTACAAGCTTTTTACTAACTTGTAAGAACTGAAATAATTACTTTGCTCACCCGCTTACCTTACGATAGCTACGTTTTATGTACTTAAAAAAATGCGTGTTCATGCAGTTCCTCCACCTCCACATTGTATGAACCAGTGGCGCAGGGTACTAACAACCCGATTCCCCCCGGCTTGACTAAACTTTTGAAGTTACCAAACGCTTCTCTTCCATTACTGTACTTTCAAGAAGAGGATAAATGGGGTTTTTAGGTTTATTTTTGATCAACATAACGTATTTTAACCCGGGAAACCACGTACTATAGCGGAATGCAGACAAAGCTGCGGATAACGGCTAATGTTTAACATGTAATTAGACTTATTAGTCACGTACCTACATGTTATTGCTATCTTGTATGGCTCATATGAATTTAATGATACGTGACACACTTCGCGTGCGATAAAGAGTAATGTGACATCCGCCTTTTTTTTTCATTCTATTTAGTCACACTTTCATTTCGAATTTCGTATCATCATCATCATCATCTCAGCCGATATAATATGTCTCACTGTAGAGCACAGGCCTCCTTTTAGAAAGAGAGGTCTTATCCGTTTTTAACAAACAGCAGATACACTGTTGAAACCAGGGATCGCCAATTGCTAATCGGAATTATTGCCAAAAACCCTTGTCCAAGATCATTAATTTACATCTTCGTGGTGAAATCTCTAATGTACTATTAGTTAAAAATAGACTACTATAGGTTAATAGACCACGAGAGTTGAGGCGAATGATTACACACACAGCGACATAAAGTACTGATTGCAAAAAAGATAGTGAATGAATGAAATGGCTGAGTGAATGAAATACTTACGCAATACATGCATATTATAATTTTTATTTTTTCATATAACCTATTTTTGAAATAAAACAATTTGGAACTGATAAGAAATAAGTACTCGCAAGAAAAAAAATCGATATTTTATAAATAGCGAAGACTAAGCTTATCTGATTTATATAAAATAGATCAAAATATTTTATTTTCTGTTTTGTTTGATGTATTTTCCTAAATTATTCTTAATAGGTTGAAGAAATTTTTAGTCAATCTTGTAATTCTATGTTGAGTCTGTTGAACTTGCTATCGGTACGAATAAATGTCAAAATCCCGCTGTCATTACATGACGTGTTGTTGTGTGCGTGACCTCAACTCTGATGGCGTTACCTATGTAATATTATACCTACATAGATATTTTTGAGTCATAGATGGCTCAATGAATTTGAAGCCTTTCAATTCCCCCGCGATTAAGTCCGCGTATGACTGACTACAGCCTTAATCCCGCCGGGCCGGTGAATCGTGTTAAACTGCAGTTAGCGCGGCGAGCCGGGCCCGGTGGAACCGGCTGTCAGTTAAACCGACGTTTTAGTTGAAACGACCTGGCAATGCGGTTGATGCTTAATTTGGGTATGGGAAGGGTTAAAATTATGAACGTAGCGATTAATGTGTTTTATGAGGTTTTGCAAGCTGTTATGTAACTTGTAATGTTTGTATTTTTGTTCATGTGGTATTTTGTTGTTTTGTTTTACGATACGTATAATTGTACCTATGTATGGTTGTTTTCAAAGTTGTTTTCATATAGGTTATGTTTATGGCCTAGCGAAGCCGTGGCGGTTTGACATAATGGCCTCTCAAGCAGAGGGTAGTGGGTTCAAATCCCGGCTCGCATCTCTGAGTTTTTCGGAATTTATGTGCGAAATTACATTTGAAATATACCATGAGCTTTACAGTGAAGGAAAACATCGTGAGGAAACCTGCATACACCTGCGAAGAAATTCAATGATGTGTGTGAAGTTCCAAATCCGCACTGGGCCCGCGTGGGAACAACGGCCCGAGCCCTCTCATTTTATTAAGTTATTAAGCACGAAAGACTCGAGAACCAACATTCATTCATTAACAAACTCAGAGGTAAGGTTCGAACCCACAACCCTTGCTTGAGAGGCCATTGGTCAAACCACTAGGCTATCACACTGTCGAATCTTTTTCGAATTTTCAAATAAACTATCGCGTTCCATTTGACATTTCAGGTGTAACGTAACGGTTTTTCCAATAACGGAAATATGAAACTAGACATGAACGAACTGGTATTTAAAAGCGGTATTTGGGTTGTTTGCTGTAATATTGTGAGATTTCGCACCTCGGCAGGTTTCCACAGTAAATTTGTTAAAACAGTAGGTTATCTAGTTTTATTGGTAGTCTAGCTAGGTATATTATTAAATATTCGGTATTGCAAACAAAAATATCGATAGTCCTGTTTGGGTTAGTATAAATGTACATACATACATACAATCACGCCTTCTTCCCAGCAAGGGGATAGGCTAGGCACTTCCAGCACAACACTCAATAGTCTTTTCGTACATGCACGCCGGTTTCAGGTACTCAGGTACATGATTGAGGGTAACAAATTTCCAATCGAAACCACTTCACATACTTTCTCATTTATTATTTAGCTTGACGTACCTAGTGTTCCACTGCTGGGCAAAGGTCTCCTCTCTAGACCTCCACAACTCCCGGTATGGCGCAATCTGAAGCCATTCCTTTGCCCAAAACGTCCCTCCATCCCCGACCCGTTCGCAACAACTGCGCTGCCTGCATTACCTGCCGGCTTATAACTTGCCACGTAATAGTAATTGGGAATGTCTAAAAAAAATTACCAGTGGTTTTTGTATTTTTTTTGTATAGAAAAGTCAATTATAAGAAACTAATTTCAATATTTTGTCATTTAGTTCTCTACTTTTTTCAAAATTAATTATTGAAACTATTTTAGTTGATGACGTCAGATTATAATTGAGGGCTCCCACAATGCCAAATTTCAAAATCTATCTAAATGCGTACGATAAGGCAACCCCTTTAATTATTTTTTGCGTAGTGGTACACTATACACTGTGTCACTTTACTGGCACTGTCAAAGTGCTAGATGTCAGACAGCGGGTCCAAATCAAACTCCGTAGTATAATCCACGCGTAAATTGTGAAGAATTCTAACCACACAGAATAAAGTACGACTTGAACCGGTCACGCAATTTACACCAATGTCAAATGAAGGTCATTGCTTATTTGTTATATAATAAATTCATTACATAATATTAAAATTAAATAACTACAGAAAACGATTCAAAAAGCATTTATCTCGAAATGGTTTTCGATTTTCTATACATTGCAAAAAAATAGACATCCCCAATTCCTATGGAAGGAGAACCAACTCTTACCTAATACCCGCGACACTGAAAACCCTGCCAAAGGTATTGCTAAACAAAGTTTTAAAGACTGCTACCAACCCCATAGAATGTAAAAAGATACTCAAAAAAAGCTACCTACCTAAAAAGTGACAATACAGGGTTATTTGTAATTCACTAGCATCCTTTTAACCCTAAACTCCTACCACTTAAACAAATGTTTTTTGTTTTACGGCTTTTGTCAAAACTTAATATTTTTGGTGTAATAACGTTTTGAAAATTTGAGATCACCTCTTATTTTTACGATGCTCTGTGTATTTGTATGGGAAAAAAGTGCTTCATTTTATAAAGTCGTAAAACAAAAAACATTTGTTTGAGTGATAGGAATTCAGGGTTAAGAGGATGTCAGTGAATTACAAATCACCCTGTATAGTGGTACTTTAGTTTGGTTAATTAAAACTTATACTGAACCGCTGTGACTCGCCTACTATTACACAAACCCCTAGTGTGTTTCCCAATAGTGACATAATAACTCCAACCTTGTTTATTTGTGTTCTTGGTTATATTAAACTAGCTTTCCGTCCGCAGCTTCGCCCGCGATAAATTAATTTTCCCGCGGTAAAAAGTAGCCTATGTCACTCAGTGATAATGTAGCTTTCTAACGGCAAAAGAATTTTTGAAATCTGTCCGGTAGCTTTAAGTTTATTCGTTACATACAAAAATACAAATCTTTCCTCTTTATAATATTATAAGTGTAGATGTAGATTTTAATCATCATCCATCATCATTCATCGTCATCTTCCCAGTCCATATACGTCCCACTGCAGGGCACAGGCCTCCTCTCAGAATGAATGAGTTTGGGCCATAGGCCCAGTGCGGATTGGGAACTTAAAATACACCATTGAATTTCTTCTCAGGCGTGTGCAGGTTTCCTCACAATGTTTTCCTTCACCGTTAAGCTCATGGTAAATTAATTTATTAATTTAACTGTCGTACTGAAATAACACGCAGACTAGCGTATCCGGAGCGTTCGGCGGTCAGCTAGCGACAACACATCAGTACCTCTACCATGAGTTTACACTAGTTTACGTGACCGTACTCGCTAGCGACGGCGTAAATTATTTGTATGGAGAATTGTACAGCGCCTCTAGCGGTCACTTACGGAAGTACAATTCTCCTTACAAATCATTTACGCCGTCGCTAGCGAGTACGGTCACTGTGAACTAGTGTAAACTCATGGTAGAGGTACAACTTTCATCCCATTATTAATTAACGAATAGTTAGCAGCCAGCCACTGCAGGGCTTCTGAAATTCATACGCGAAATAATTAAAATGCCGTGGCAATTTCTGCTCTATATCGGGTTAAAAATATACTTTATTCTCAAAAGAATTATTATATGTAGGTTAGGTTAGGAATTATTGTCTATGAACGATGTTTTGATTTTTTATTTAGGCATTTTCATTTTTAATTGTTCAATTTCTTTTAAATGAGGGAAATTTGTGGTTTTATTATTCAAAATCGCGAGCAAACAAAAGCGTGTCTTAATTTGTGAGTCAGTTTTGTGACTTTTTTCATTATAATTTACATGGTTTGTTACGAAACTGACACAAAAAAACTGTATGAAAAAATAAAGACATTTTTTTATCGTCAAAATCAACAGCGATCTTGATCCTGAGTAAGAAAGCCCCAAAAATGCAATAAAAAAGTAAATGGTGCATTTAAAAAAATGAAAATGTTCATTTATTAGCTTGCCTTGACAAGGCCTGACCGGGGCTCGAACCTGGCACCTTCAGCATCGTAGTCAGGTACGCTTACCACTGGGCTAACCGGTCGGCTAAATAAACCTACTTAAAATATAATATCTGCCAAAATTCAAGTCTTTCTTTAGTAATTTAGGCTGTGTATTTATCTGTCAGCCAGTCATTCACTCAATCGTGTTGCCTAGTAAAAAAAAATAATTTTCGGACTCGGAATTTTGAAGTTCAACTTATCGAAAAAATATTCTAATCGTATCTTCCTATTTTAATTCGCTATAATATGCGATGAAGATAAATTATTTCAATGTCATTCATAAACTTCACCTGTCTTGCTTACAAAATCGAAAGGAAAATTGGCAAATAGTAAAACGTAGCGTGACTAACGTGCTGTTATAAAACTGTGTGATTTATTGATCAAAAAACACTCTATTTTAAGAACGTAACGTGCAGTAATTTAACGATAGGCAAATGAAGTATCGTACTTTCCATACAATCCAACAATTAATAATAAAAACTAAATGAGTGTAATTTCCTTGCAACTGGCAACGTGCGTGTTATTATTTCACGCAGCTGGACGGATTTGGATGATTTTTTTTATGTAGATAGCTGGACATCTAGAACAGCCACCTAGGCTATTTTTATCCCGATATTCCTACGGGATTCACGTAAAATTTCAATTTTATGTTCACAGGAGAGATAACTTAAAGTAGTAGGAGAATAGGTGAGCAGAAAAATTTTTTTTTTCAATGAAAAAAAAAACTGTTCTTATTTTTGAGGCAGTCTTGTGACTTTTTTATATTATAGTTTTTATGGATCGTTCCGAAACGGACACAAAAATATGTAGGTACAGAAAATCAGGGACACTATTTTTTAGCATTAAAATCAATAATACCTTTGATTTGGATTAAGAAACCACCAAAACTTCACAAAAATTCAACAGAAAACAAAAACAAAAAAATACGTACGCACTTTAAAGTGAAAATACCCTTTTACGTTGTGTATGATTCTTTAATACTATCGCTGCATTATTGAACCTTTATCTAAAGTCACGAACGAATGCTCGAACACAAACAGTTTTATCGAAGTGTCGCGGCAAAACAAGTGTAATCAAAACATTTGCGTGTTGGTTGACCTCTGTTCTGTTCAAATGCACTTAATTTTTTTTTGCTGCCGAATGCATAAGTATGGCTGACCAAGAAAGTCCTAACACCCCAGCCCGGCCACGACTTCGCGACCGGCGGCAGCGGCGAGCGTTTTATCAGTTCATTGCATGTGCCGCGAGATAGTCACTGTGCGGTGAGCAGCGTCTCGGCCGCGCAATGAACGGAGAAAACGCTCGCCGCTGCCGCCGGTCGCCCAATGTCGTGGCCGAGCCATAAGGTTCAATATGAGTTGAATGTAAAACGTCAAAAAGTGTTGAATGATCATCATCATTTCAGCCGTAGGACGTCCGCTACTTAACATAGGTAGGCCTCCCTCATTGATGCCCCATCATTACGACTTGCATCCACCCTGAAACGGCCTTCACTAAATCGTCCGTCCATCTCGTTGGTGGACGTCCCACGCTGCGCTTGCCAGTCCGTGGTCTCCATTCCAGAACTTTCGGGCCCCAACGGCCATCTGTTCTGCGTGCCATATGGCCTGTCCATTGCCATTTCAACGAGCTAATCCGTTTGACTATGTGTTTAAGTATGTAATTTAGTAAATTTGTAGATCTGTTATAAAAATAAAAAACTAAAAAACACGCTTTAAAAAATAAAAAATAAATTTTAATAAATTTCAATTCACTATTCTTATAGTGCAGTAAAAAATCTTAATAAGCAATTATTATATTGTTATATCCAGATCAAAATTTGTAAACAATTCTAAATATTGATAAAATAAATAATAATAGTTTAAAATATTTTATTGTAAAAAAAGCGTGGGGTGCATGGTGTCAATTGTCAAGGATTATCATTTTGATAACATCTTAAAAAGCACCCCACGCTTTTTTTACAATAAAATATTTTAAACTATTATTATTTATTTTATCAATATTTAGAATTGTTTACAAATTTTGATCTGGATATAACAATACAATAATTGCTTATTAAGATTTTTTACTGCACTATAAGAATAGTCAATAAAAATTTATTAAAATTTATTTTTTATTTTTTAAAGCGTGTTTTTTAGTTTTTTTAAACTATTATTTATTTTCTATTTTTTAGTTGCATTTTTTTCCTTTCTAACTTTACCCCCCTCACCTACAACCCCCTCACCTACAACCCTCTCACCTACAACCCCCAAACCCCCTAAACCCAACCCCCCAACATCCCCCACCCCATTTCCCCAAACCCCACACTCCCCCCCCCAAACCCCACACCCTTACCCCCAATCCCCTAAACCCCCCTTACCCACCTCCTCATTTTACAAACCCCCGAACCACCTAAACCCAACCCCCCCTAACACCGTACCCCCCAAACCCCCGGAACCCCCCCCCCCTCCCCCACCCCACCACCTGCCCCCCACCCCAACCCCTCCCCCCCCCCCCACCCCGCCACCTACCGCCCCCCCCTTCCAGTTCCATCATCAAACCCTTGTTACCATCTAGGCCTCTTACCCCCTCCCCATTTCCCACAACCCCCCAAAATCACTTACCCCCGAACCCCCCAATACCCCCACCCTGTTCCCCGTAAACCCCCCCCATCTCCTAACCCCAACCGCCACACCCTAACCCCCAACCCTCTAAACCCCCGACCCCCTTACCTCATACCCCATTCCCCCCCCACCCCGCCACCTACCCCCCTTCCAGCTCCATCATCAGACCCATGTTACCATCTAGGACCAAAGTACTCGTCAAAACGAATCAAACGAGCCCAAACTCGATGGGGTTGTTTCGTTTTATTGTGGAGTGCCTTTGGACATCTTCCAGCTCCATCATCAGGCCCTGGTTACCATCTAGGATCAAAGTGCTCGTCAAGACGAATCAAACGAGCCCAAACTCGACGGGGTTGTGTAGTTTTATTGTGGAGTGCCTTTGGCCATCTTCCAGCTCCATCATCAGACCCTGGTTACCATCTGAGATCAAAGTGCTCGTCAAGACGAATCAAACGAGCCCAAATTCGACGGGATTGTGTTGTTTTATTACATAGTTCCTATGGCCACCATCCAGCTCCATCATCAGATCAGCTCCATGTTACAATAATATTGCATTGTCATCCAATTTACACATATGTGCAAAATTTCAGCTCAATCGGGAACCGGGAAGTGGGTCAAAATCGCGCCCTAAGGAGTCGGTTACAAACATACAAACATACAAACATACATACAAACATACAGGTGAAGCTAATATAAAGCGTGTAAAAAAATTACCTTGTTGAGTTTTTGCCGGATACTCAACAGAAGTTTTTATGAAGCAGTTGTAGATTCTTCCACATACATAATGTGATTGTAAGTGACTAAACTGAATAAAGATATTTTGACTTGTTCCTTAAACTCTAGTGAGACATGATTTATAAAATAAAGAAAACCAAAAAATTAGACGGGTCAACTTACCTTGTAAAAGTTGGCCTAGTAGCGCCATCTCTTGGTCCAGGTGAGCGGGTAGCTCCGAAGGAGTGTTGAAGTCTCTCGGTAGAGGGCATAACATAGATGCGCTTTATCACTGCCTAAATGTGATTATAACAGACTGAAGTGTACGATGTATGGGAAAGATTCGTCGCTAACTTCTAGACCAGTGGTGGTGTAGGGGTAAGCACGCAGCACGGAACGCTGAGGACCTGGGTTCGATTCCCAGCATTGGTCTTTTTTCTGGGGTTTTTTCTGTGCATCTATATTTCAGTTTGTATTTAGTTTGAAATATATGGTTTCACGGGATGACCGTAAAAGTAATAAAAAAAATGAAGTTGAAGAAAATAAAAAATAAATAGGAAAAGATACTTCATACTTAACCTGATTATTAGTTTAGTTTAGTTGGTATTAAAAATTGGTAGCTTTTAAAAAGTAAACTTGTCCGATCCCCATGTGACCATAAGGCTGGCACTGGCTCATTCCTCAGTCAACGTATTGGCATTGCCATACAACGAGGAAACGCAACCATGCCTATTAGCAGTGCTCTGGGGGATATTTGTAAATATAGGTTTTTAGGGTTAGAGTAAGGTAATTTAAGTTTTTTTTAAGTTCTTTTTTAACATATCATTGTGTATATTTTGTGTGAATACATTTTAATGTTTGTTACAGGTAACCTACCAATTACCGGAAGACGTGGCGTGGGAAAACCCCCAAAAAGATGGACCGCCGATCTGGTGAAGGTCCCAAAACCAGTTGGACGAGGGCAGTCTTTGTCCAGTAGTGGACGTCTTTTGGCTACCAATTTAGAATGGGTTCGACTCCAACGCACTCGTTGAAGACCATTTGACTGAGGCTCCACTGATGCGTTGCGTCGCGTTGCATCGTCGCAAAGTTGACGCTGCGATGTTTTTTACATATTTTTTATGACATGCCACATTGAGGCGTTGCGTTAGCGCACTCGACGTTTCAGCGGATCTACGGACAAGAGACGAAGCGGAGGGAGGGAGGGGTGATGCCGCTGCGCTATCTCTAAGGGTCTGCCCATATCTATCGACGCGGAATCGGCACCAGCCGATCGGAAAAACCTTTATGTCAACGCAATAAGAGCGAAATCAAAATCAAAATCAAAACAGTTTATGCACAGTAATATGGTTGGTAGAAAAGATATTACAAAATTTAAATAAGAACTGCATATTACACCATTCCTGATGCGTGAATTTTTAGTAAAAACACTTAAGTACAAAGAGGAAAAACCTTAATTAACAAAGACCTCATTAATGGAGTAGAAGGGTCGGCGTAACAGCCACGCATGCAAATCTGTTTTGAACATATTTAAAGGCAGATCACAAAGGTCTCTGGGTAGCCTATTAAAAACTCTAATGGCCATAATATAGGAATTTCTTTTATACTTTTGCAACTTCAGTATTAGAAGGAACAATTTATTAACATTACAATTACTTACGTCAAAAGACGTCGATCAGCTCGGCTCAATTGGGAATGTCTAAAAAAAATTACCAGTGGTTTTTATATTTTTTTTGTATAGAAAAGTCAATTATAAGAAACTAATTTCAATATTTTGTCATTTAGTTCTCTACTTTTTTCAAAATTAATTATTGAAACTATTTTAGTTGATGACGTCAGATTATAATTGAGGGCTCCCACAATGCCAAATCAAAATCTATCTAAATGCGTACGATTAGGCAACCCCTTTAATTTTTTTTTGCGTAGTGGTACACTATACACTGTGTCACTTTACTGGCACTGTCAAAGTGCTAGATGTCAGACAGCGGGTCCAAATCAAACTCCACGCGTAAATTTTGAAGAATTCTAACCACACAGAATAAAGTACGACTTGAACCGGTCACGCAATTTACACCAATGTCAAATGAAGGTCATTGCTTATTTGTTATATAATAATTCATTACATAATATTGAAATTAAATAACTACAGATAACGATTCAAAAAGCATTTATCTCGAAATGGTTTTCGATTTTCTATACATTGCAAAAAAATAGACATCCCCAATTAGGCCCGCGTAGTCAAGCCGATCAACGTCTTTTTCACTCTTATTGCGTTGGCATATAAGTTTTTGCGATTGGCTGAGGCAGATTTCGCGTCATACATATGGGGAGACCTTTACAGTACATTACTGTCGTGCGTCAACACAGCGCAGGTGTGGCATCATCATTATCATCATCATTTCAGCCGAAAGACGTCCACTGCTGAACATAGGCCTCCCCCAAGGCTCGCCAAACAGATCGGCCCTGCGCCATCCGCAACCAATGCGTTCTCGCCACCTTTACCAGGTGTGGCGTACAATGCGTTAATTCGTTGTGATAAGGCAACGCAACGTACCGCAACGCGCCAGTGGAGCCTCACTTTACCCTTAGAAGAAAAACCAAAGTTAAAGAATATCAATGAATACTCGGTTTTACAGAGAACGCTCAAGTTCTTGATCTCTTTTAAGACTTGTAAGTTTGTAAGTTCAATGTACGAGGTGCTATAAAATTATTTGGTGTATTTCAGAAAGCGGCTATGTTGTAACTTGAAAAAGTATCCGGGAAAATCCGGTTTTTTTCCAACCGCTTGTTTTAATATCACAGACAAATTTATTTTATACTACCGCGTGTAATCATTGTTTAATTTTATTTTTAATTTAAAAGACACCTGGTCTATGTATACTATAGTAAATCGCCAATAATTGGCTACCCTTCAATAACTGGCTCCTCATACTGAAAATGAACTCTGTTCTGCTACAAACAGAATTCAATTTAGTATAACGTGGCCAGTTATTGAAGGGTGGCCAGTAATTAACATCTTATACTAAAAATGAATTCTATGATGGGTGAATAGAGTTCATTTTTAGTATGAGGTGACCAGTTATTGAACGGTGGGCAGTTATGAGCGGTGTACCCTATTATATTATTATAGAAAAATACTTAGTCGTTTTCCTAACATTGCCAAATTAGCGAATACCTAGGTACCATCAGTTTGAGCCTCCGCCATTTGACGGAAATTCGCGCAAAAGGGCATTTTCAATTTAAAATTTACCAGCTAAGTAGGTACTTTCTTTCAGAATTAGGTCTGGTTTTTTCTTACTCATAAATAGTATAGTCAACCAATAGTCAACCAAGTAATTCTTTTACCACCCTAAGGTTCAAAGTTGTGCGGCTTAAAACATCAAAGGCTATTTTGACTTAAAAGTCAATATGACAATGACAACTGTCATTAAAAATGGTAAAGCACTTACTTTGTCGACTATACATACACTTAAAATTGAAACTGTCTAAATGTCCGTGCCACTGACGTGTGACATTTCGCAAAATGGCGCTGCCCGTCCATGGGCAAAAATACACCTAGTCTATACTAAACATAAGTTTTTATTTGTAACATTGTATAGGTATTTGTTTTTGATCTGTTTTGGTTTAATGCAACTGAAATAAATACTCACTGATTATTGTAAAAACAGTTTGTTTTTTTACAACGACTGATAATTTCAAATTAATTGCGCTATAGGTAAAGTCGGGTTAAATGAAGGTTCGTCACCTTAAAGTTGAAATTTGGCTGCACAAAAAGGCAATTGTTAGTCCTGTCAACATTTTATTTCAAACGAAACTATATGGCATTGACATTTCCCATTTTTACCCTATGTCCTATTCTATTCCTATGTCCTCTCGTAACTACTCAACGGCTGAATGCAATAGCAAGTGTCAGCGCGTTAATGCTAGGTTTACACGAGCTTAGTAGCTAATGCTTAGTACTTGTCACTTACACTTGTCAGTGATGCGTGTAAAAAATATATAAATAAAATAAATAAATATCACGGGACAATTCACATCAATTGACCTAGTTCCAAAGTAAGCTAAGCATAGCTTGTGTTATGGGTACAAGGCAACGGATAAACATACTTATATATATAGATAGATACATACTTAAATACATATTAAACACCCAAGACCCGAGAACAAATATTCGTATTATTCATACAAATATCTGCCCCGACGCGGGAATCGAACCCGGGACCTCAAGCTTCGTAGTCAGGTATTCTCTACCTACTAGGCCATCTGGTCGTCTGGTCTGGCGTGTATTGTATTGTATAATACTAAGCCTGTACAATATGTTTACACACTTCTGACAAGTGTAAGTGACAAGTACTAAGCATTAGCTACTAAGCCCGTGTGTAAGTCACTTTAGGCTTGTTTATATACTTTGTTAAGTAGCAAGTGCGTGCAGGTGACAAGTCGCCGGCTCCGGAGAATAAAATGATAATCGCAAAAACGTAACTTTTCAGGAAAAATAAAAAACACATTTTTGCCAATTACTTCTAAACAAGTGGACGTATACTGATGATAGTCAGCGTTACGGAAAGCTAATTTTTTGAGAATTCTTCTTTTTTAGTGTGACTTATGTAATACATTATTATAAAGGAGTTATTTAAAAAATTAGAAGTTAGCGGAAATCGATCGTCATCTGAGATTAATAAAGTCGATTATCATTTTATTCCCGCTTTTTCAAGGGTTTAAAATACGTATGTATGGTTGTTTTATCATTTTATTCTACTATTTTTATGGTTCGATTAGTAAAAATAATAGTTACATATCATCTTATTCCCGTTAATATTGAGAAAATTGTTTTATGATAATGTAATTTATGTGGTATTGCAATGAAACAATGACATGGTAATCAACTTTGGCTTTATTTCAATTATTGGGATAAAATTAACAGAATCTTGAAAAAAACTAAAACAATAAAGTTTATTAGGTATTTATTACTTGATTCTTATTCTTGATCATCATCTTCATCATCATTATTCATTTCAGAGTTCTTTACATAAGTCAAGGACTCATAAAAAGCATGATAGTAGCTTGGAATATCACCTGCCTTACAAAAGCTAATCAGTTCGTCGTATAATGTTTTGCTAAGTGGCAAGAGCTGGGTGTATATAATACTGGTAGTTCAGTTTCAAGGGCATGGCTTGGGCTGACGATAGATTTAGGTGTCTGTCTGGAACCTCGCATGCTTCTTAATTTTTGGATTGACTCTGTATTTATTCGGAAATATTCAGAATCGACGTCATATTTATATTTCAAAATTGATGGTTCTGCAGAAGAAACACTGACTTCCATTATTTTATTATTTATTATTATCGGTTGATTTTGAATCGTTGTTGTGCTTTCATTGCCGATCATCTTTCCGTCCGTTAAGATACTTTCTATATTATTTTCTGGTTGTAGAGTTTCATCCAAATCAGTAGCATCAAGGGTCCTTGTTTGTTCTTCGTGCTTGGCACCTTCGTAAGCATCAAAGGTCGAGGGCTGGTTGCAGTTCTGGAATATTTGATTAAGACTTCGTTTTGATGACCGCTGCAATGAAGATTCATTCAACGCATGATTTGAAGTTGGTGTCAAATCAGAAGTACAAATCTTGTCATTTCCACCGACTGTCGGTGAAAGTGATGCTATGGAAACTGCTGCATTCAAAATAAGCGAAATATTTGAATTAGTTGACGGGGTTCTCAATATATTCTGAGTGGCTTGTTCTAGGCAGTCTGAGTCTCCTCCTATACTTGATGAACTTTTGACTCTTTCTAAGTTTCTCAAGCGTTCAGGGCTTGGCATATACTCGGACACAACTGGCGAGAAATCTTCATTTGATAAAAATTATTGTTTTCTTCGCGTTAAACTATGTTTTTTAAATCTCGTAAAGTGTAATCATGATTTTTAATAATCACCTCTTTATCTGTCGCAGTGGCCTTTTCGATACTTCCTCCTTGGTTTACTTCTGAAAAAAAAAATCGTTTTGATAAAAGATGCCTCAGTTTGGAAGGCTCAAAATCCAATCAAACGGCAATCAAAACATACCACATCGTGGAGGTTTCAAATATGTTATTAATAGAAAACATAGTCATCTCATCCCGGCCTATATACGTCCCACTTAGGCACAAGCCTCCTCTCGGAATGAGAGGGCTGGGGCAGTAGTCCCCACACGGGCCCAGTGCGGATTCGGAACTTCACACACACCATTGAATTGCTTAACAGGTTTGTACAGGTTTCCTCACGACGTTTTCCTTCACCGTAAAGCTCGTTGTAAATTTCAAATGTAATTTGCCACATGCATTTAGAAAAACTCAGAAGTGAGAGGCCGGATTTGAATCCAGGACCATCTGCTTGAGAGGCCAATGTATATACATACACGCTACAATAGGGAATATAATAATAACTACAATGTTATGACTACACATTAAACGTTAATATAAGGTAAATAACGTACAAAAATGATTAATAACTGAATATTATTGTTCTTAAGACCAGTTTAGACCAGCAAGAAAAAACGTGCAAGTTGCGGCGTTCCGTGTTGACCACCTTCAAACTCGTTCGCTTTAACGCCGCGCAATCTAATACAACTTGCAAGATTTTTCTTGCAGATCTAAACTCGGCTTTACGTATAACTTGTACTTTTACACACACACATCAGACGCGTCAAAGTATTATAAAATAAAGTATTAAAAATAGTATTAGGTACCTACCGTTATTTAAATAATCCTCATTAGCTTTGTCAACATTATTCATGATAGAATTTAATCGTGCAGTCCTTCGTTTGTCCATTTTCACTAACTCCATTCACTAAACTTATACTTACACAAAAAAAACAATAACAATTTAATTATTGTTGAAAATATCAACAATAATTAAAACAAAAGCTCCACAACACTTCCGCAAAGACATTTGAGACGACATTGACGACTAGTACCTATTATCAGTATAAACAAACATTGCCACATGCGCGGCACCCCCGATGTTGTTGTACTTGCCATTGCAATTTGTGATTGACAAACGTACGAGAAGCAAAAAGGATGACAATAATGTTTTACTGTTCGGCACCGAAAGAGTTGTTTTGCTAGGTGAACATTGTACGAAGTTGTAGAACGGTTTTTTACGGGAATAAAATGATAACCCATCTTTATCGTTTTCTTGGGCAATTATTTTTACGAGAACATAATTTTATTACCGTTAATAATATTAAAAAACTTGAACACATTATGTTAATATTATGATACAGTTTTGTTCTTGTCTTTTTTTAAATAGGTAAAATTGTTGAATAATATTGTATATTTTTGTAACTCGGTAAGTAACAGTATAAAAATTGTGAAAAAAATTGTACACGTGTAGCATTCACTGATTTCAAATATGGCATAACACTAAAACTATGATAATAGCGATTATCATTTTATTCTCCGAAGCCGGCGAAGTGATTAGTTAACATGTTTTTACGATGGTAAGTGTTAAGAAATCGTTTACACATTGCTTAGTTGTGCTTTGTGCAGGTGCAAAGTGTCGAACAAAATGGAAGACGAACAACGATTAGAATTAATAAGAAATATTTTAAAAAGTATAGTCGCGGTAATCGCTTTAGAAACCGAGAATGAGGTGTTAGTTGAAATTGAAAAACCTAAAAGGCAAAAAAAATGGATCTGCAGAAGAATTCAGTATGGAACTATGGAGCTAGTGATAAACTTTTACAGGAACTAATTAATGAGGATCCTACCGAATTTCGTAATGCAATACGAATGATTGAAGTTAAATTTATTGACTATTGTTGGGCTCAGTCCACCTCATGTTTATACCGTTTGTATCCGTCTGTACTATGCACTTAACAATTTAACAGGCAAAAATAGACCGAGCGTCTATTAATTACATCTGCACTTGCCACTTACTTAACTATAAGCGCAGGTTTATTATTTTAAAGAAACGCAATGTTGTATACGCACTCCTAGATCAAAAGAGGATCAACTCAAAATAATGTACCATTTTAATTTGGACTTCAGTCAATTTCTGAAAGGTCTAAATTAAAGTGGTATATTAATTTGAGTTGACGCTCTCTTGATCTAGGTGTGAATATGTAGTATTACATAGGTCAAAAAGTCAAAACGGTCACAACTCACAAGAAGCGAAAAGCATCGATTTGTGGCGAGTAGCGACGACCAACTCCAACCGTATGCGGCGAGTCCGTACCTCTACAAAATGTATGAAAACTACAGGAAATAGACGCGTGGTGGCGTTTTGTGGCTGTCGCGTGTAGCCCGTATGCGGCTACCCTAATGTAATCCAATTAGTTGTCAGTGTGGCGGCGTCACTCGAGATGTTGTCAGGGTGTCTTTCGCAGTTTATTTATTTATTTATTTATTTATTTGGTTCACCAACAATTGTTTACACTAGTAATAGCAATAAATACATTTCACTTAGCTTATACGGGCAAAGTGTTACAACAATCACTTACAGGTAAACACAGCATGCAATTATATAGAGAGAAAAAAAATATATAAATATAGTTATTTAACTGTGACTAGCTTACAAGTTTAGAAGTTTAGTTCTCATCACCTTTTCACTGACTCAAGCTTATATGAGATTAACTATATTTACTAGACTCCTACGTACACCTATTTTAAATTTGCGTATCGAATCAGAGTGTATATCCGTATTGTGGCTACAACTATTTAAAGTCTTGCACAATCTCGGGATGGGTGAATTACTGCCGAGGACTGTGCGCCTGAGCGGAGCGCTGAGCGGTGTGATAGGCTTGCGGGGCATTCGGGATGGAGCCCGGAAAGACAAAAGGGATAATAGCTGTGGACAATCTATGTCGTTTCGCAACACCTTGTACAGAAACACCGCGTCCGCAATATTTCTACGCAAAGCTAGCGACTCCAACCCATAGTGCTGCAACCTTTGTTTGTAAGAAGTTACTTTTCATGCATTACCCTCCGAAAAAGTTAAATGACTTAGAAAACGCTTCTGCACTCGCTCCAATCGCAGTGAATGCGTAGCATAATGCGGACGCCACACCACACTGCAGTACTCGACGATACTTCTGACAAGGCTATAGTATAATATAATTTTCGTTGTCCTACTACTACTACTACTACTGCAGTGCTAGGAAGGACTCAGAATCACTTCTATAACTATTTCATTGAGGTATAGACAGGGCCGATGGAAATTTACGGTCAGCTGCTGAGAAAAGGTACCCCCCCGGTGTAGTTACCACCTTTACAGAGGGTACTTTTTCTCTTCAGCTGACTGTACATAACTACAAAATAATTAAAAGATTTTTTTTAGAAAGAAAGAAAGAAATATTGTTAACGATCGTGTCCGACAAGTGTGAACAGCTTCATATAAAATGTTCTGCCACTGGAACGCACGATTAAAAATCGGACCGACACACGACATAGTGGGAACGAGCTCTTAATAATAGAATAGAATAGAATAGAATAGAATAGAATAATTTTTATTTCGGGCTGCATAGGCCCATATAAAAAAAAATACCTTAAAGACTAACATACATATTTATATTATAACTTAATTACTAACACGAAAAGTCTGTGACGTGGGCACTTTCGCGGTAATAATGTTGGGGTCCTCAGGAACAGCAATTTTCGGAACCCACTTTCAGCCAAATATCAAGTGCACTTTTCAAGAACTCAAATCAAATCAACTGGAAGCATGCATCGAAAAATAGCATGAATTTATTGTCATCGAGGATGCAAATTTTCCAGTTCAATTTTCACTCCAAAACCTTTTTAATTTTTCTGTTCCTCGGGCCCTTTGGCTATGCGGGGCCCCTAGGCAGTTCTAGTCTGCGTAATGGTTATTCCGGCCGTGTCCATTTATTCTACATATATGTAACTAAAGTGTGACAGTATATTCGGTTGGGAGATTGGCAGTGGATTGCGTGCATCCCAGCTGAGCGATTGGAGCTCGAAGATTGATTAATGGTGCTTGGGATCTCTAGAACATTGATTGGCCTTAGACAAAGTACCTACCGATATACGAGGGGCGTTCAATATAAAGTGAGAATGAGATGCAAACTCTTTTAATATTACGAAATTAAATACTGGCCGGTAAAGCTAATCTATCTAGCTGATTGCTATGAAAAAAAAAAACTAACTGTCTTTTGTTTAAAAAAATATACGGTAATTTCTTTGCAATGCTATTGAGTACGTTAGCGAAAATGGAGAAAATTGAACTGCGCGCTGTTATCAAATACTTGTATTTGAAAATTTTTTCTACGGACCAAGTCAATTTGGATTTGCGGGACACTTTAGGGTCTAATGCTCCTCCGTATTCGACAGTCGCACGTTGGTGCGCCGAATTTAGACGTGGAAGAACATCGACAATGGACGACCCCCGTTCCGGACGCCCTACTATAGCAGTAACTGAAGAAATTATGAAAAAAGTCGAAAACTCAGTTTTGGCGGATCGTCGTGTCACAGTTCGTTTTATTGTTGAAAATGTAAAGATTTCAACGGGGAGCGTGCATAATATTTTACATGAACGCTTGGGTATGAAAAAGGTATCTGCGCGTTGGGTACCAAGAATGCTTACTGACACGCAAAAACAAACTAGACTAGAGATTTGTCAAGAAGCTTTGAACCTGATGCAGCAAGGCCGGGAACTTTTTTTGGCGCGATTTATAACAATGGACGAAACATGGCTCCATCATTACGACCCTGAAACGAAACTGCAGTCTATGACATGGAAAAGGCCATCATCTCCAACTCCGAAGAAATTCAAGGTGAACCCATCTGCCGGTAAGGTCATGGGCTCAGTTTTTTGGGATGGTAAAGGGGTATTAATGATTGAGTATCTCGAGCATGGAGCCACTATTACGGGCACTTTATACGCCAAACAAATAGCAACATTGCGCAATGAGATCCGCGAAACACGGCGAGGTAAACTCTCGAAAGTAGTGCTGTTCCACCAGAACAATGCCCCGGCACACAAGTCCGCCGTTGCAATGGCTGCAATTCGTGATGCTGGGTTCGATATCCTTAAGCATAATCCGTATTCACCAGATCTCGCTCCCAGTGATTTCTACCTATTTCCGAGATTGAAACAATACCTGAGAGGCCAGAAATTTGAAGACGACGACGCGGTAGTCGCTGCAGTACAAGATTTTTTAAGTACTTAAGATGAGACCTTTTTTAAAAATGGAATTTTAAGTTTAGAAAAAAGATATACTAAGTGTATTATGCGAAAAGGTGACTATGTCGAAAAATAAAATGACATTTAGTAAAAGTTGTTTATAACATACTCATTCTCACTTTTTATTGAACGCCCCTAGTATAGTAGTTACCATGGAACAGATTGGCACTCGTGTCGTCACAGTGTGTATATTTTTGTGTTCAGTTTTTAAATGGTTCCCACTGATAAACAGCATACTTTTCGATGATTTCCACAATTAAAAAGCCAAAAGGAAGGTTTTTCGTAAAGTTTAGTTTTTAATACACAAAGAAAAAACAAAAGTAAACACAATATTTAAATAATTATTTAAAAAAAACTAATCCAAATATTTCCGGTTAACAAAATCTGTAATTTATTGAATCAGGCGTTACTTTGCGGAGGTCCATATTACAATACGTTTAATTTTAGTTCACCACTGACAGATGGCTTGCCTTCATTTCATTTCCAACTTTAACACCATACAAATAAAGTAGCTATTACAAAATCTGCAAACGTGGGTAACAGTATTCTAAAATTGACTTTATTTGTCGGTCGTTAAAGTTAATAATAATAATAATAATAATAATAATAACCGCTGTCACGCGACACACGTGTCAAATTTTTATCATATTTTATAAATTTGTTTTTAATGTTTTCGACGCCTTTCTAAACATTTTATACCTTTCACAAGCATGACAACCACCTGTCAAAGGCGAAAATATAAGAAATGGAAACAAATATTTGTATAATAATATGATAACGAGGACACGTTCACAAGCGGCACAACGCGCACGCCCACCATCTCCGCCCGCGCCATCCAGCTCCTCGCCATCGTCGTCGGGCGACGAATTTGCCACAGCGCCCGACACCAGCGAGTCGAGCGACGAGCGCGGGCCGCCGTCCCCGGCGCCACGACCACCTGCGCGACGAGGACGACCACCGCTGCCGGCACGCTTGGGGCCTACGGGGCACTCCGCCCCGCCTACGGCTCCCGCTGTCGGTGGTGTAGTGCGCCGCATGCGATGGACTCGACAAATGAATGAGAACTGCATGCGAGCGTACTTTGGGGCTACAGAGGGGGGAACCAATTTGTCCGCGTATCGTGTCCGGATGCTTCCTCTGTTCCAGTCCCTTGAACCTGCCATCACCGTGTCTGCGCAGCGTCTGTCGGATCAGGTGCGAGTCATCCAGCGACACAAACGATTGGATGACGCCACACTTGATCGGCTACGCTTGGAAGCACTTTCTGTTCACGCGGCCTCTTTCTCGACGCGGGATCCGCCCGCTACGTCGCCGACTCCGGTGCCCGCACCCGATCTGGCACCGGGGGTACCGCGGGTCGATCCCAGTGTCGAGGAAGAGGACTGTGCGAATCAGAGTGTAAGTACCCAGGCCAATGAGCAACTGAGGAGGGTTTTGGAGGAGGCGATTACGCAGTATCGCTCCACGGGTAATCCTAGGCCACGATTACCTCGCTTGCCGTTGAATAGACGCAATCTAGCGTTAGTGGGAGCCCTGAATGATTTGCTAGACCCGTATTTACGGGCTAGTGAAGACTTAGTTGATACTCACTCAATCATGTACTGTGGGGCCATCGCGGCATGCCGTGTTGCTCGCGTCAAGTTTCCGGACGCTGACCGAGCACCTAGGACCACCGGGGGTGTCCCTGCATGGCAAGTGCGGATTGAGCGGCGTATCAATACGTTCAGGACTCTCATTGCAAAGCTGATCTGCTTCAGGGGGGGCAACAACCGCCCCCGAGTAATGCGCTTCGTGGCCCAGGCCTTTGTGGGGACTGACATCAGGCCCTGCAACTATATGGCCTGTGTAACGGAACGTATCGACTTTCTGAAGCAGAAAGTCTATGCATGGGCAAGCCGTATTCGCCGCTACAGGAAGCGTGTGGACCGATACCAGCAGAATCGCCTTTTCCAGAGCGACCAAAGGAAGGTATACCGAAAGTGGGAGGGAGACGATCTTCGTGTGCCCGACGGACGGTGGCCGGATGCTACTGCCATGATTGACTTTTGGCGTAATATCTGGTCGGTACCTGTTGAGCACACCGAGGGCGAATGGATAGGTGTTGTCGAACGTGAGTGCGAGTCCATCGAACCTATGGGGCCTGTTACCATTAGCCTCGATGACGTTAGTTGTGCCATCCGGTCGGCTCCGAACTGGAAAAGTCCTGGGCCGGATGGATTGCACAACTTCTGGCTGAAATGGTTTCGATGCTCACACCAGCGTTTGGCAGCACAGTTCCAGCAAGCCCTTGAGCTCGGATCCCTACCATCTTTCTTTACAACTGGTATTACCTCCCTGCTCTATAAGTCCGGTAGTACCACAGAAGCGAAAAATTACAGACCCATCACGTGCTTGCCTACGCTGTACAAGCTCCTAACATCCATTTTGAGAGCAAAAATTAACACGCACATTGTTGCCAACAACGTTTTGGCCCCTGCTCAAAATGGATGTAGGGTTGGGTCTCGTGGTACTAAAGAGCTCCTCCTCATAGACATGACCATTTGTCAACGAGTCCGGCGGAACAAAGGGGCTCTCTCGGTCGCCTGGATTGACTACAAGAAGGCCTATGATTCGGTGCCCCATTCATGGCTGGTGAGGGTCTTAGAACTGTATAAAATTGATGCAGTCCTGAGATCTTTCTTAGGCGCTTGCATGGGACAGTGGACCACAGTCCTTCGTCAACCGGGGGAAGGAGACGGCCCCTCTGGCCCACAGGACTCTATCAAGATTGAGCGAGGGATCTTCCAGGGTGACAGCCTGAGTCCTATGTGGTTCTGCCTAGCGCTGAATCCGCTCAGCACCCTGCTGAAGGATTCAGGGCTAGGCTGCCGGCTTCGAAGAGGGGGTGAGGTCATTTCTCATCTGCTCTATATGGATGACCTTAAGCTATTTGCACCAAATAAACATGACCTGTTGGAGCTACTGAAAACAACAGAAGTTTTCAGTAGCGCCATCAACATGGAATTTGGTGTCGATAAGTGTGCAGTTATGCATGTACAGCGGGGGAAAGTTGTAAATTCAACAAATTTGCAGCTTTCTGATACAATGTCCCTCAGATCTATTTCCGAAGCAGAAACCTATAAGTATCTTGGTATGTCACAGTCATTGGGTATTGAGAGTGAGGTCGTAAAGCAGACGGTGAAGGAGCGCTTCTTCTGTCGTCTGACAAAAGTACTTAATAGTCTTTTGTCGGGCGGCAACAAGATGCGCGCCTTCAACGCCTGGGTAATGCCCTTGCTTACTTACTCCTTTGGCATACTAAGGTGGACTCAGACTGAGTTGGATACCTTGGATCGAAGAGTTCGTGTACTGCTCACTGCGCACCGTTTGCTTCACCCGCGCTCGTCTGTTATGAGACTGTACATCTCGCGGAAGTATGGAGGTCGTGGCTTTTTAAATGCCAAAGACCTCCACAACCGCGAGGTGTATAATCTCAGGGATTATTTCCTAAACAACGAGTGTGGGGTGCATCGCGACGTAGTAGCAGTAGACAAAAACTTCACCCCGCTTTCCTTGGCAAACGAGAACTGGCGCCGACTTAAAGTAATGAGCATCGAGGACCGCAAGGCGGTATGGAAGAGCAAGGAGCTACACGGGCGGTTCTACAAGGCACTCACAGGGCCAGATGTAGATCTGCTCGCGTCGGTGAACTGGCTACGTTTCGGGGATCTCTTCGGGGAAACCGAAGGTTTTGTCTGTGCAATTGCGGATGAAGTTATCATGACGAACAACTACCGGAAGTATATCCTGAAGGACGGTACGGTCGACATTTGTCGGGCATGCCGCCGTCCCGGGGAGTCACTCAGGCATATTATTTCCGGTTGTGGTCATCTTGCTAACGGTGAGTACTTGCACAGACATAACCTTGTAGCCAGAATTATTCACCAGCAACTTGCTCTGCTATACGGCCTTGTGGATTTTGAAGTGCCTTACTATAAGTATATACCTGCGCCAGTTCTCGAAAATGGTCGTGCCACGCTCTATTGGGATCGGTCTGTTATCACGGACAGGACTATTATAGCCAATAGGCCTGATATCGTGCTGACAGATCGATCGAAACGCCAGGCAGTGCTCGTCGACATCACCATCCCCCATGACGAGAACCTCGTGAAAGCTGAGAAGGACAAAGCCAGCAAGTACCTTGACCTAGCTCACGAGATAACCGCCATGTGGGATGTTGATTCGACGATCATTGTCCCGATAGTCGTTTCTGCGAACGGGCTGATAGCGAAGAGTCTCGACCAACACCTCAAGAGACTCTCGCTAGATGGCTGGATCAAGGGTCAGATACAGAAGGCGGTACTCCTGGACACTGCGCGGATAGTCAGGAGGTTCCTCTCTCTGTCGCCCTAACCACCGATAGCTTAGGCCCCGCCTCGCTGCCGGTGGCACCCTAGGTTAGGTTTTTATAATGATTTTATGATTTGTATGTATAGTTTTATATTTTACTTTTTGTATAATTATTGTAAAAATCTAACCTAAGAAGAAAAAAATATAAATAAAGATAATAATAATAAATCTTTATTAAATTTTACATTTAGGTACAATTAGATAACTTATAGACTAAAATATTTTAAATTAGAACAAAAACAGTTATATATACCTGAACTAGGAAAAATTCCTGTGTTTCAGGAGTAAGAGAGCTAACAAAACTTAACTTAAATATTAAATTACATGCAAAAGAAACAAAAACTAGTTACAAGGAGTTCTTATCATTTACGACAATTTAAATTGTAGAAATTTAAGTAAGTAGGTAAGTAACTAATAGAATCATCTAACTGAACTAAACTATGTTTATTTTAAAACAACCAATAATAGTTCTGTATCATCATAGGACATGTGTTGAAGTGCCTCTTGAAGAATTTTCTTAGCTTGGATGTAATTAAGCGCATAAAACTCGACTTTGGCGTTTAACCTGTTCTAAAGGAATGGTGCCAGGAATGCATGAAATCTGGAGGAGAAAGGGTGTTTTTTATTTAAATTTGGTGGGCAAACTATATCCTTGCGTCGCTTGTTAGTAGTTTCAATATTATATGGCAGAGCAGCATACTTCCTAGACCTAGACCTAGAATACTTCCTTGTGGGACTCCAAAAGGTTTATTTTCAAGGTCACAACTGAGAGTATGGCCTATTTTGACACATTGGGTGCGCTTACTTAGATAACTTTTAAATAATTTGAGCTGGGTTCCTCTTATACCCAAAGATTCGATCTTTCTCAATAAAATAGGAATAGAGACCGTATCGAAAGCTTTTGCAAGGTCCAAAAATATTCCTACTGTTCTATTACCCTTGTCTAGTTCCCGCACTGCATAGTCCGTTAGTTCATGAACAGCATCAGCACTTGATAGTTTCGATCTAAAGCCATATTGTGCATGCGCATAGTACAGAGACTTTCTCCAAGAATTGAATAAGCCGATTATTTATGATTTTGTCTAACAATTTAGAAATTGCCGGAAGTATTGAAATTGGTCTATAATTCTCTACTTGGACTTTACTGCCAGTTTTGTATATGGGTATAACAACAGCTTTTTTTAAACATTTAGGGAAGCAGCCTTGAGAGAGGCATTGATTAAAAAGTTTGGTTAGTATCGGGACAAAAACGTGTTTAAATCGTTTTAATATTTTGTTAGGTATATTATCCCACCCTACTGCTGAGTCGTCTTTTAGGTTCATAATTAATCTTTGGACCTCAGCTTCGTCAGTATCTAACAACACAAATGAATTAAGTGCATTCGTATAGCCTGTAGTCGATAGATTATTTTGAAATTTTTGTGCTAGATTTATACCTACGTTAACAAAATATTCATTTACTCTATTTGCAGATGTCAGCTGTGACGAATGCGGTTGTAATAACCTTGAAGATGATTCATGCTGTTTTTTCATATGTGTGACATTTTAATAAAGTTGAATATGAAATGAAGGCAAACCATCTGTCAGTGGTAAACTTTATGTAATTTTACTGTACTCCATATCAATGAACTGAAACAATTCCTATCATCACCCGCATCCTTATGACAGTTACGCTTATGCAAGAAATGTGTATTCATGCAATTCCTCCATCTCCACACTGTATGAACACACACAAATCACACAAACCCAAAAAATTATCACCACCGCCAACTACACTGACGCGTTTCGAACTCTACCAGAGATCATCTTTAGAGTACCGTTCACTGTGCTACCAGATGTTAGACAAAATCTGTTTCTATCTGTACCTATTCTGTTTTGAAAGGTTACCTGGAAGAGATCGCTCTGTAGCCATAAGACCGCCCGTTGTTTACTTTGTATTTTTTCTTAATTTATTGCTGTTTATCATGTGGTGTACAATGAAGAGTTATTGTAGGTATTGTATAACTGCATTATAATAAATAAACCGGAATACATGTCAATTTGAAATAAGAATTCTAGAAAATTTTTTAGAGGGTTACTTTTATTCAGTTGATGTTACCTAAGTAACCACTTGCTGAAATAATACTTGTGATACACCTTAGCTCTAAGCCTGTGTACAGTCAGCAACAAAAATATGAATACACCCAAAGTACCAAAAATATGTATCCACGACTCTATTACCAGGGCATAAAGGCGTGTATACATATTTTTGGTACTTTAAGTGTATTCATATTTTTGTTGCTGACTGTACATTATAGCGTCTTACCTAGAGTCTTTATTCATGGCCGTAAAAGTTTGTAGTTTATTCTGACTACGATTTTAAAAGCGAAAAAGTTTCCGGGTGCGCCGGTGGGACTTGAACCCACGTCTCCCGGGTATGCGCCCCAACGGGTGTTCTACCAACACCGGAAACTTTTTCGCTTTTAAAATCGTAGTTTCGGTGAGCAGACGTAACTGCTAGTAAAATAAATAATATTTATTCTGACTACCACAAAAATTTTGCCCAATTGGGATGTGCCAATTTTTGACAACGTATAATAAATCGAAAACCGTTTGGTGAAATAGGCTTTGTGAAGCGTTTTCAGAAATCAGATTCCAAAAATATGATAAACTGAATTAAATAAAGAAAATTTAAGTAATGACTTTCATTTGACCCCTGCAGTGAATCGTCACAAAGGCAGATGTAAAGCAGGTCTACACTCTAAAGCAAATTGACAGTTTGAAATGTTGCTGTCCTGCTTATAATAGCAAAGAGTGACAAAGACAGAACTTTAATCACATGTTGCGCACCTGGCTTTAAACAGTTGTCATTTACCGTAAAGTCCGAAATGTATACGAGTATTTCCAATGTAATTTTACAAATTTAATTATTAAATTACTACGTTACAAGTAAATATAAAAGAATTTAAATATCAGATTTTAATAAAAAAATATCTATTTACTATCACACCATTAAACAAACACGAATAATCGAAGCTAAAAAAGAGAAACAAATAAAACTATTTTGTCATGGTTCATTTAGGACCCTAAGCCATGCTTGTATTATTGACAGCGACACGACAAATCAGTGCTACAGATTATGTTATGTACGACTTGAATTTTTCTAGGCAATGGAACGTAGCTCTCTCACTGTGACGTCATCCAACGTATTTCTTAAAAAAATTATAAAAAATTAAATACTCAACCAAATTCAAAATCAATGAAAATGGTTTCTTAAAATATCCTATTCTTTCCAAAAAAAATATAAAAACTATAGGTTATTTTTTTTGGTGCATCCCAATTCTAACCAAACCCGGATAAATATCAATTCCCTTAGCGTTGAATACCTCCATCTGAATTTTTTAACATAACCCAACCATCTGACGAAATACTTCATATTCCTTTTCGTTTCGTTTTTTAGCATTCGTTTAGTGATACACCTTAGCAATACATAAAGTGAGCTTCTGTGCCTTAACTAGTCTTTAAGTTATAGCCGAAAAAGTTTGTACTTTGTTCTAAGACTACCCCAAAAATCTTGCCCTATTTTTAGCCGAACCCGACTAAATATCAATTTCCTTTAGCGTCGCATGCCTCCATCTCAAATCGCGTGTTTGGTAACCTCTTTAATTGAGCCCGCGGTAGTACAGCGCGGCCGCCCGCGGAGGCCTGACTTACCGGCTAATATCCTAATAAACTATCTTAAAATTAACAAAAAATCATGTAGATCTTAAATCGTTGGAGTTTTAAAAAAGTGTGGCCAGTTCTGGCGATTTTTTGTGAGCATTTTGGCACAAACTGCGTCTCTCCGCAGACGCCGTCAAATCGTGGCGCTGAAATGGAACGAATAAATTGGTATGCAATAAAAGGATGTTTAAAGTCCAAATAAAAAACTAATGCTTAAACAGAAACGGGTGATTATTTCGTTTCGACCATCGCATTTTCGTGGTGACATTTTTTACTAATTGGCTGTTGATTTTGATGGCATTTTCGGTAATTTTTTAGAGGTCCCGTACTTCTACCTGATAATGGTAAACTGTATCAGAAACTTCTCCCGTTTCTACAAAATTGTGTCCTCGAAAATAATTTGGAACAAACGCTCGAATAAAGACCCAAATAATAGCTTCAAATACTAACAAAGACTTATATGAAGAGGATTATTTAATGGACAAAGTTTAGGTTTCCTATCATGCTAGAAATTTGGAGTTAAAAACAGAATAGCAAGCTTAGTATAAGTACACATAATTAGAGCTAGAGAACGAAAAGTGTTGGTCTATCAAAGGCGCAAATACATTTTGAATTGATTTTTTTTTACAAGGGTGATCACGATCAGTCATACAAACCTAACCATCATAATTTAATCATACATCCTAAGGCTCTTCAAGGCTAGGGTGAATAGGTTGTTACTGAACTAGTGAGATACACCTTTGGCCTCATCTGGTTACCACAGGTCACTTTTATGTAACAAAAAACGATCAATTTTAAAATGCCTTCCATAAATCTAGATTTGATTGAATAAAAATGCCAACCTTTTGCACCAAAATCTAATTCAGTTCATTATCATTATGTCAATTCACGGATGGTTCACCGACTTCACCGTGTTATGATGATTTATAATGGACAACTAAGAACTAGTTTTAACTATACTAAAGTTAAATTACTAAACTAATCTTTCCTAATTAAAACAGTCGTAAGTTTTGATTGCTTTAGGCAAACTTTCCTGACTTTTACTACTGACTGACTAACTTCATTTTTAATAGCCGCTTGCCGGAAAATACATCTCAATTTTGCGTTAAGCTCGGTTTGATCAAAGTGTGTGGGCTGATGATGATGATGATGAATACCAGTTTTAGCGATTAGATCGAGATTTATTTTCCCAGCAAATGTATTCCTATAAAACATATTATACTCGTAATTTCCCTGTTTTCCCTTGAAATTTCCACTTCGAATTCGATCGTTAAAATTTGCTGATAGTACATACATACTTCATTATTGATTTGTCATCGGCTCTCAAAACATGTATTAAATTTGAAGTCAATCCGACCTTAGAATGTCGGTCAAAATTCAATTCATCAAATAAATGAAGTGAACTGAATGAAAAGCTTGTAAAACATAGTGGCTTTCTGAGCTGAAGACATCTGTGGTTTTCCGGAATTGTTGAAACACTTCTTTTACGTTTTTAACCTCCCTGACATCGCCATTTAGAAATATTTTCTGCAGCAGCCAATCATGGACATGTTAAGCACAGTTTGCTGTCCATTACTGGGGAACTACTGTAGTTCCCCAGTAATGGACAGCAAAGATTCAATGCCTTATAGCCCACCATTCATGGACTTTACCAGTTATAACAATCAGTTATCTGAGCATAATGTTGATAGTATAGAAATATAGTGTGGCCGTTTCTTAAAAGTTGGGTTTACGGAAAAAAAATCCATAATTGGTTCTTTTCCAATACTGGTAGTTTATTGAATCAGGCGTTACTTTGCGGAGGTCCATATTAATGAACTAAAACAATTACTTTGCTCACCCGCGACCTTACAATAGTTACGTTTATGCAAGAAATGTGCGTTCATGCAGTTCCTCCACCTCCACACTGTACGAACACACACAAATCACATAAACCCAACCATCACCACCACCAAGCTACACTGACGCGTTTCGAACTCAACCAGAGCTCATCTTCAGAGTTACCACAACCGTATGCTATGCTACCAAACGTTAAACTAACAAACCAAAACAAATGTTTTAACTTGTCACTGTAACTTCTCAAGTACCCACTTTATTTTTCTTATTCTCAAACTACCCCACAAAAATTAACTTTTATTGACATATTTAAAACTACCTTGAATTTTTTTTGTTTATTTATTTATAAGGCATATTTAATTAATACTAACTGTTCAAATTCGACCCAAGCCGCAGTAAAGGAGAAGATACTAAATTTACCTGTTCATTAATAATAGACCCCATAGTGTTGTACCTAATTATTTCCATGCATTCCAGAGCATCCAGACGCAACCCCTTGCCGCAATAATGTAACACTTCATAAGAATCTGAATCTAACAATGAATGATTTGATTCCAACAAATGTTTTGCAAAATTCGATCTATCTGGATGCTCATTCCTATATGCCGAAACATGCTCTTTAAATCTAGTATTAAAACTTCGGCCTGTCTGTCCTACGTATATCCCATTGCAGTCATTACAAGTAAGCTTGTATACCCCCGATCTAGTTCCCTTATCTACCTGTTCTTTGTGGTTACATAGCCTAGAGTACAAAGAGTTGTTAGTCTTAAAGGCAACATTAATATTGTTTGATTTTAAATTGTTTGGTGATTTTGAAACAAAAGTGTTAGTGGCAAATACACTTAAAAATACCAATTCCACAGAGTGTATTGTCAATATAACCGAATTAAATTCTTTGAGATCTATTCAGGAGAAAGTGTATGATAATGATTTAGTGGTGACAAAGGCAGACAAAGGAAATTGTATTGTTTTATTGGATAGGTATCAATATAATCGGAAAGTTTTAGATATCGTTCAAGGGGACGGTTTTACAGTTTTACGTAAGGACCCTACAATTACATTTCACAAAGATCTAAAGAGACTAATAAAGGGTTCTTTGTTTGCCTTTGAAACCGAACAACAAAAGAATTTTGTAATTCCCATGAATCCGCAGGCGCCAATTCTATATGGATTACCTAAAATTCATAAAGATGATGTGCCTGTTCGTCCAGTTGTCTCATACGTGAGTGCTCCAGCATATAAATTGGCGAAGAAATTAAATAGTATTATTCGTGTGAAGGCTTCCTTTAAACCTTCTTATAGTTTAAAAAATGGTTTAGATTTGGTTAGTAAAATTAAGGACATCAGCATACCGCCGAATGCAACGTTGCTTTCTTTGGATGTAGACAGTTTATTTACTAACGTACCATATAGTGAGACACTAGAAATTCTAAAAGACCACTTAGAAAGGAAGCGGTTGCATCCGGGTGAAGTTTGTGAATTAATAGATTTGGTAACTTTATGCATGAAACAAAATTATTTCCGGTTCAATGGTCTTTATTACTTACAGAGTGATGGTTTAGCTATGGGTTCACCTCTGAGTCCTTTAATGGCAGATATATTTATGGATCATTTTGAGAATCAGTATATTGTGGGTAATAGTAATATTGTGTACTATTTTAGGTTTGTTGATGATTTGATCCTATGCTGGAGAGGGAGTATGAGACAGCTTGACGTGTTTATTAATGGTTTGAATAACAAGCACGTAAAGATAAGGTTCAAAAAAGAATTGGAGGAAAATTGTTCGTTGAACTTTTTGGATTTAACGATTTCAAAATTAAATGGTAAACATCAATTTAAAATATACCGTAAGCCCACGTACACAGATGCTGTTATACCAGCATCTTCTAATCATCCGTGGCAGCATAAACTGGCTGCTTTCCATTGTTATGTTAATAGATTGTTGACTGTGCCTCTTTCTAAGGAACATTATGATTTAGAGTTGAGTACTATTTATCAGATAGCGATCTCAAATGGTTATACAAAATCAATGGTAGATAGTTTAGTTCAAAAGAAGCAGGCACGGTTAGTAAATAGCATGCTTTACGCTGCGTTACCTTCTCAGTCTACTAACAAATATAGATCTAGCATCTCTTACGTCGGGGGTTTGTCTGATAAGATTTATGGCATTTTAAAATCAAACAATATTAATGTTGCCTTTAAGACTAACAACTCTTTGTACTCTAGGCTATGTAACCACAAAGAACAGGTAGATAAGGGAACTAGATCGGGGGTATACAAGCTTACTTGTAATGACTGCAATGGGATATACGTAGGACAGACAGGCCGAAGTTTTAATACTAGATTTAAAGAGCATGTTTCGGCATATAGGAATGAGCATCCAGATAGATCGAATTTTGCAAAACATTTGTTGGAATCAAATCATTCATTGTTAGATTCAGATTCTTATGAAGTGTTACATTATTGCGGCAAGGGGTTGCGTCTGGATGCTCTGGAATGCATGGAAATAATTAGGTACAACACTATGGGGTCTATTATTAATGAACAGGTAAATTTAGTATCTTCTCCTTTACTGCGGCTTGGGTCGAATTTGAACAGTTAGTATTAATTAAATATGCCTTATAAATAAATAAACAAAAAAAATTCAAGGTAGTTTTAAATATGTCAATAAAAGTTAATTTTTGTGGGGTAGTTTGAGAATAAGAAAAATAAAGTGGGTACTTGAGAAGTTACAGTGACAAGTTAAAACATTTGTTTTGGTTTGTTAGTTTAACGTTTGGTAGCATAGCATACGGTTGTGGTAACTCTGAAGATGAGCTCTGGTTGAGTTCGAAACGCGTCAGTGTAGCTTGGTGGTGGTGATGGTTGGGTTTATGTGATTTGTGTGTGTTCGTACAGTGTGGAGGTGGAGGAACTGCATGAACGCACATTTCTTGCATAAACGTAACTATTGTAAGGTCGCGGGTGAGCAAAGTAATTGTTTTAGTTCATTAATACTGGTAGTGTCACCCTAATTAACTATCGAACTTGCTCACAAAATTTCCCGAGAATGTAGAGGACAGCCGCACATTAGCCGGTCAGACACTGAAACCGAAAGGGTTGCCGAAGCAGCGACGGAAACGCTCTGCACTCGCTCAGTCAACAAATGCAACTTTAGATGCAGTGGAGTGAACCAGTGATTTTCGGCAGTTTTCATCGTGAACTACTTCAAACATGAGGCTCTCTCGTCAGTAACCAAGTATTTAACGACCGCTTTAGCCTAGTTGGTAGTGACCCTGCCTACGAAGCAAGAAGTCCTGGGTTCGAATCCCGGTAAGGGCATTTATTTGTGTGATGAGCACGAATATTTGTTCCTGAGTTATGAATGTTTTCTATGTATTTAAGTATTTATTTATCTATATAAGTATGTTTATCGTCGTCTAGTACCCATAGTACAAGCTTTGCTTAGTTTGGGACTAGGTCGATTTGTGTATGATTGTCCCCTAATATTTATTTATTTATTTAGTCGCGCTATTTAGTACTCGCCGACTGCATTGCACGATTATTAGAGAGCACGCTATCATTTGCAATCAAAATAGCTTCGTGTTTTAAATTTACTTCATCTGCAATATGCTTTGTTGTCTGGTACCGCTTTGCAAGTTGATTATATACAGAGTCATAAGACATTCTGTGCCCCTCAGAAAACCGTTACGTGAACCAGCACGCTTATTGTCTAACGCTTCTGACGCTTGCCTTCGCAATCGCTATTTCTTTCTGTCAAACGGTAAAAGATGATGACAGAAAGAGATGGTGAAAGCGAAGGCAAGCGTCAGAAGCGTTAGACAATACGGCCTCTGGAGTCTAATCGTTATTTTTAACTTTTCTTTTTATAAACGAAAACATATTAGGTACTGATTTCGAACTTCAAGATACTTAGGCCAGAACGATATGGCAACGCATTCTAAATTGTCATGACTCTGTTGCAAAAAGGTATTTTATGATTGAAGATCGGCAACGTTGCCTATTATTAGTGTGTGTTGTAGGTAGCTTGCAGAAGTATTCAAAATCTATATATATAAAAATGAATCCCTATTTCCCTTGGTCACGGCATCACGCATGAACGGCTGGACCGATTTCACTAATTCTTTTTTTGTTGTGTTCGTCATTGTCAGGAGAAGGTTCTTATGAAAGAAAAAAATAAGAAAATTGCGCGGAAAATTAGAAAATATAAGAAAAATTACCGTCCATAATAACTTTTCTAATGTAACCTTATGGCGTTTGACATAACTGCCATGCCAGTCGTTTGACAGTTGGCGTGATTAACAGAATACGATCATTTAAATTAAATGTACGGGTCGAAATTTTATTCATAAAACTAGCGACGCGCCCCGACTTCGTGTGGGTGTAGTTTGGGGAAAAAGAGGTAAATATATAAACTTACCACCTTAAATTATAGACTTTCTTTATTTTTCACACCTATTTTTCAAAGTTACACCCGTGCGAAGCCGGGGCGGGTCGCTAGTTATTTTATACAAAAAACCTACCTGACCCAGAGTGGCCCATTTAGTTGGATTAGTATGGGTAACTCTGAAACCGTAAGACTTAAAAAGATCTGTTCTGTTCTAAATAACAATGTCATCTATTCACCCGGTTTAACTTCACTTGTTATCGTCATTTTTGTAACCGACCCTTTATTTTTGCTCGTCAGTGTATCAGGCTACTCGTGGGCCACGCCACGGCGAAACAAAATCAAAACTTTTATTTTTTATAAGCAGGCCGCAAAGCTCTTTCATATGTCTACAAAACTCTCGGCGCGCGAGTCCAACTCGTATGCGGCCGTTTTTAGGGTTCCGTAGTCAACTAGGAACCCTTATAGTTTCGCCATGTCTGTCCGTCTGTCTGTCTGTCTGTCTGTCTGTCTGTCTGTCTGTCTGTCCGCGGCTAAGCTCAGAGATCGTTAGTACTAGAAAGCTGTAATTTGGCATGAATATACATATCAGTCACGCCAACAAAGTGGTAAAATAAAAAACAAAAAAATATTTTTTTTTAGGGTACCTCCCATAGACGTAAAGGGGGGGTGATTTTTTTTTCTCAACTAATTCTATAGTGTGGGGTATCGTTGGATAGGTCTTTTAAAACCATTGCGGGGTTGCTAACATGATTTTTCTATTCAGTGATCTGTTTGCGAAATATTCAACTTTAAAGTGAAAATTTTCATTAAAATCGAGCGTCCCCCCCCCTCTAAAATCTAAACTGTTAGGTGGAAAAATTTGAAAAAATTCAGAATGGTAGTAAATATATCAAATTTACTAGGAAAATTATAGCGGCTAAGATTGCTTGGAAATTGTTTGTAGTTTAAGAGTAAATAGTAGCCTAAGGTATAAAACATACCTAAACTTGGATGATTCCGTACACATACGAAATCCTTAGAAAAATATTACTTGATTTTTTTGTAATGGCTACGGAACCACGCTCTTGGCCGGCTTTTTAACTTTCCACCTACTTACCAATAAACCGAATGTCTTCCAGACGATAAATTCGGCCGAGTAAAAGTTTGACTTGCATCTCAACAGGATAGTGTCCAAAGGGGGACGTGCCAATCCTATCCCGCGGGAAAATTGGGATTACCTGCTCAGCTGTTTTGCAAATCGGACGGAAGGGACATAAAGCTTTTAACTCTCGCGAGATTTGTAACTTCACGGGTCTTCAGAGTAAGGGGTTGGGTGTTATTGGGAAAGGTTATCTGCAATATTAAATAGTTAATGGAGCTTGGGAATATTATTTGATAACTTTATAGGGCGTGGAACTAAGGATCTAACTTTATCCGGAGGAAAAGTGGGCAAGTGTGTGTTGGGCATGTACTGCCGTATAGCATTGTGGTTAGAGAAACTGACTGCGAAGCTTAAGGTCCCGGGTTCGATGTCGGGACAGATTTTTGTATGAAAAATTCACACCTTTGTGGTCAAGTCTTGGATGTTTAGTTTAGTTAGTTTAGAGAGGAGGCCTGTGCCCTGCAGTGGGACGTATATAGACTGGGTTGATGATGATGATGATATTTGAGTATGTTATTATGTATGTATTTAGACGACCAGATGGCCTAGTGGTTAGAGAACCTGACTATGAAGCTTGAGGTCCCGGGTTCGATTCCCGTGTCGGGGCAGATATTTGTATGAAAAATACGAATATTTGTTCTCGGGTCTTGGGTGTTTAATATGTATTTAAGTATGTATCTATCTATATAAGTATGTTTATCCGTTGCCTAGTACCCATAACACAAGCTTTCCTAGCTTACTTTGGGACTGGGTCAATTGGTGTGAATTGTCCCGTGATATTTATTTATTTATTTATGTATTATTTATCCATATAGATATGTTTATCCGTTGTCCAGTTGGTACGTCAGGATTCCGTGGGAATTCCAGAGGAAAAAGCCTACGTACTATTCTACACCCACACACACGTACATCTACACACCAAATTTCAGCGTGAATGAGTAATAGACACTCTTATAAACATTCGCATTTATGCTGTTAGTACAGTCAACGTCATAAATAAGTGATCACTTTTGTACCTTGTCGCTTTTTGTTGTTTCATAATTTCGTATGGCTTTTCAAACATGACGTTAAAGTGACAAGGTAAGTACAAAAGTGATCACTTATTTATGACGTTGACCCTACCGCTCACTTGCCACAACTTCGCGCGACCGGTGGCGTGGCGAGCGTTTTATCGTCATTGCATAATGACTGACGCCACGTGAGCATTTCTCAAAATCAATGCCACTTTTTTATATTCTAAAAAAGTAAGTAGTGTTCATAATTTTATGTTATCAGAGAGAGAGAGAGAGAGAGAGAGAGAGAGAGATGTTTATTTACACATATTCGATACACAGGAAATACAGTTGACAGGAAAAGATACAAAAAAAAATCATCGAATAGTATAAATTGGGCCCCACTCAGCATAATGTTGCGGCAAACCACAACGCTGTTTTTCAGTGGGACCCATTTAAAAACTAAACACAAAAAAACAAATAACACATTGTGATGACACAAACGCCAGCGCAAAGTGAAGTTCGCAACAAAACCTAGATAGGTACAAACCGGAAGTATGTATGACAACACTTGATCAGTTTAATCGTATCTGAACCATTAAACCGCAACAAATTACGCCAAGGATTATTCTGGCTACTGTAGTGAATTATCAGCAATTTCACTAATTTTGATATTGTGACGCATCACTCAACCTTCGATAAAACAAACTTAGAAACAACAAAACATTCTAATGACTTAAGGTTAGGCATATAATATAATGTTAAGAATATAATGAGGTGTTATGTGGTTAAGACTATAATGTATATGTATATCCAAACGATCACGAGCTCTTTCAATCTTAATATGACAAAAAATGTCCCTAAGTTTTTTTTCCTATTTTGTTACTATTCCATACACTTTGTATGGCGTAACGAAAAGGAAGAATATGGAAAATATACGACATTTTCTGAACATTTTTCCTCTTCTACAGGGATGGAAAGGGCTCGTGATTCTAAGTAAAAATAACATAAAATTGTTGAAATATAAAAAAAGTATAATTTTTTTTGAGAAATGCTCACGTAACTACTGTGCGGCGAGCATCTCGGCCGCGCAATGAACAGGGAAAACGCTTGCCTCGCCGGGCTGTTAAAAACTCCGAAACACTCCCAAATCTTCCAACAACCTAATTACCAAAAGCGGGTGAAAAATTCACAAAAATCCTCTAGCTAAATACTCCCAAGCGGAGGAAGTGATATAAAATGATGCGGATTTTTGGACGGGTAATACGCGCTTAATTATAAATAGGCGGATGTTACATGCGGGCCGACTTTACATCCCGATGGGTGGATTAGGAAATGCAGTTAATTTCGTTATTAATACGTTCCGCTAACTCTACATGAAGTTTACGGTCAGCGAAATGTGAAATTTGGAAAAATAGCAATGAGGTTGATGTCACAGGAGACCCTTCAGCTAGCAGCTACCTCGGACAAAGAATAAGATTAGCTATCTTCGGAATACCAATACCAATACCTCTCCTCTATTCCCTCTCCTTTTAAAAGGCCGTCAACACTCCAACAGGTCAAAACACTCTTTGAGTTGTTGATATTTATGGGCGGTGGTGATTATTTTCAATCAGATGACCCGCTTGCTCGTTTGCTCCCTCTCATAATAAAAAAAAATTAATGCCTAAGGAGACTCCTTTTTATTGGGTCTCTACCTAAAACAGTATTTTCTTCATAGTTGTTACTTAACTAACCGAACCTAACCTGACCAACTGTACCTCTTCTCCAAGGTGACATTGCAAAAAATCCTGAAAACAGCACGTTTCTATATATTTTTAACCCCCGACACAACAAGAGGGGTTTTAGAAGTGCTATGTGTGTGTGTGTCTGTCTGTCTGTCTGTCTGACTGTGTGTCTGTCTGTGGCATCATAGCTCTTAAACGAGTGAACCAATTTGGATGCGGTTTTTTTTATACACCGTGAAATTTTAGTGGTTGTTTTCCCGAAACGAGGTGATTTAGTTTCGATTGTACAATCGATTTATAATTACTATTTTGACTAGAGTCAAAAATCCAATTGTGAAAAACGAAAGTCGAAAATGACCGCAAACCAATAGTAACGCTTCGTTGGTACAAGTAGCGTACGATCGTACGATAGGTTAGGTACCAACGAAGCGTTACTATTGGTTTGCGGTCATTTCTGAATTTCGTTTTTCACAATTGGATTTTTGACTCTAGTCAAAATAGTAATTATAAATCGATTGTACAATCGATACTAAATCACCTCGTTTCGGGAAAAAAACCACTAAAATTTCACGGTGTATAGAAAACTAACTAAGGCTAATGATTACTTAAACTGTTGGTTTAAGAGAAAGGTTTCGTCCAAAACGTGGGTAAACGTGGGCCATGGCTTCCGCGGCAGCTGACGGTAATGACGCATGTAATTGTAATAAATTGATCTTACTCCGATGACTAAAGTGTCTGTCGTATACGTGGTTACACACGTAGTTACTTTTACTTAATATTATAAAATAGCTTAAACCCGCTACGCTAAAATCAGGGGGGGCACACTTACATATATCACACTTTTCATGCGACTACAGCGACCTTTGCTGTTAGGTGTTTGGACGAAGAACTAAATTAGCGGCCATCTTGGTTGACTTGTCAAACTTGTCAGTTGTCATTCATCGGCCATGGCCATGGCGTACCAAATTGTACGGTCAAGGACTTTAATTGATAGGCCACTTGCCAATGTTCGTATTTTAGCCGTATAGTGCAAATCGGGTTTAGCCGCTTATACTTCGTATACCTATGCTGATTTGAATTAGACGGCTAAAATACGAATAGTGGCAATTAGCCTATCAATTAAAATTACGCGTATCTATAGCTGTACATCACTACCAACATATACATATAGTTAGGTATACATCTATAGATACGTCACATTAGTTCTTGAGTAGCCAGCCGCAGGGCGGCAGCACCTTCCATACATGCATATTTGACCATAGAGTTGCCACTCTTGTTCATATAATATTACAATACTCTTTGGCTAATATCTTACGCTCTGCCTAAAAAAAATGTATGTCCCAGTGTCCCACTGCGGGGCACAAGTCTATACTCATAATGAGTGGGCACTTGGGCAGAGCGGGCTTGTGCCATAGTTCCCACACGGACCCAGTGCGAATCGCGAGCTTCAATCACATCATTGATTTTTTTCACAGGTCAACTTCTCACGATATTCTTTCTTCACCATAAATCTCGTGGTAAATTTCAAATGTAATTCTGCACAAAAAAAAACAGAAAAAATACGCAGAGGTGCAAGCTTGAACCCATGACACTCGGATTGCGAGGCCATTGGTCATAACACTAGGCTACCGCAATTTAAAAAAACCTAAAAAATACGGTAACGTTCGCTAGCAGAAATTGACATCTGAATTGGCATTCGTTATCGTTCGTTATGCATTTGGTCCAACGGGTCCAACTCACGTTCAGCGATATTTACAGATATTTTCCGATATTTGATAAACTGGCGACATTTTCAACAATATTGGCGATTCTTGAAAAACGAGCTGGCCACACTGGCAGCCCTTAAGTAAACGGAACCGGAAGCCTACACGTTTAGGTCGCGTGACGGAAGGACAAACAGATATGATTCCCGTTTCATTTGGTAATCGGTCAAACGCAACCCTGTACCGATGATTCTCGAACTCATTATTCGATGAAATACCTACATTTTACTACTGCTCGTAGAATATTAGGCTTACGTTTGATCACATTTACGGGTGATGGAAAGCGAGATGAGGCCTACGATGGAGCACGCTTAAGTAGAAAGAAGGCAGGTAAGCGCGATGTTGGCGCGCGCCCCCAAGCAGTGCAAACCGTACAACAAATACGGGGCACTGCAACCGGTACACGCGCGCTACACAACTGCTCAGACCCTTCCTCCAGAATGGCTTCTATAGGCAACACGACGAGAGTCACTTGGCGGTCTGGCTCGACCTATATGGTGGTGACCAGCCGCGGCCGAAGCCTAACACCGGAGTTGTATCGCTCGTTTAGCACCACTCAGGGGTCACGTCAACCCCTAAATCTGTTTGCAATCTGAGGACTATTAGTGCAAGGATACAAAGATCTCCTTACCCTTTTGTACTTAGTATAAAACCCTACATCTATGCTCGGAATTTCTGTGCGGGATCGCATTAGAAATGATGAAATCCGCGCAAGAACTAAAGTCACCGACTTAGCTCGAAGAAACGGCAGACTCAAGTGGCAGTGGGAAGACCACATCACTCGTAGAACTGACGGCCGATGGGGCTAAAAGGTTTTCGAATGGCGTTGACTGGAAGACGTAGTGAAGGTAGGCCTCCAACAACATGGAGCGACGACTGGTTAAGATAGTGGGAACGCGTTGGATAAACCATGGGGGAGGCCATCATCCATCAGACCATCTTGATGATTGGCATTCTAGTACCGTGCGTTTTAAGCGAAACTTCTTTCCTCGCACGACAAAGATCTGGAATCAGCTTTCTGCGCCAGCATTCCCGGAGCGTTACAACTTAGGGATCTTTAAAAAACGAGCCTACGAATTCCTAAAAGGGTCGGCAACGCACCTGTGATGCCCCCCGTGTTGCAGGTGTCCATGGGCGACGGTGATCGCTTTCCATCAGGTGACCCGTCTGCTCGTTTGCCACCTCTTATATAAAAAAAAAAGGCCTATGTTCAGCAGTGGTCGTACTTTGGCTGAAATGATGATGATGACGTAGCTCACTTGTTCAAATGTATGCAACAGGATACGGATAGCGGCTGGAATGCTAGTACAACTACCCATACCTCACTCACGTTTCTCTCACTCTATCCTGATGATTAAAAATTTTAAAAACCCCCAACGCAATTATGTCACTCGTATGTTTGAACATTAAGTCAATGCCCACTATGCGTCTAAGATCCCTCCCGCAGCTAACAAAAGAGCTGATAAGTTTGAAACGGCTGAACCGATTTTGATGAAACATATCTAAGAACCATTGCCAAGAACCCTGCTTTCTATTAAAAAAACCGCATCCAAATCGGTTCACCCGTTTAAGAGCTATGATGCAACAGACAGACAGACAGACAGACAGACACACACACACATAGCGGCCAAACTTATAACACCCCTCTTTTTGTGTCGGGGGTTAAAAAAAATTCTCTACACGCTACTACATACAGTATCGTAAATACCGAACAAATTCAAGTAGTAGGGGAAACCAGCAATACAAATAAAAGTGAGTACCTAAGCACTAAAAACACATCGATAACTTAACTCTTCCGCACGCACTCTCCCCCAACGAATTAAAGACCAATTTCCTTTAACATAAACTTTCTGCATTAATTTACCAAGTTATGACATGTTACGGCTTTTGATATTTTTGTAAGACGCCCGCCAACTTACATTTGCGGTTGGGTAAAAATAAAACTAGTACAGTGTGGTCGCTTTTGTGCGGACGAGGATCCCCGGTTGATTGAATAGTTATGTTGGTCATATTAGCGTACTTGTGCCATGACTATGTACCATTTGTAAAGGTTATGCGTTAGTTTGGAATAGCTTAATCCGAAAGAAAGATATCCAAGGTTGAATCTTTATTTGCAAAAAAATATAATTTTCGTATAGTAGGGTTGTTCAACCGTCATAGGAAACCAAATTGTAGCAGTTAAATTCCACTACACAATAGCCTTGTTTATTTTAAGTTACATGAAATCTCTCAACAGATGGCGTTAGTGCACACAATTCAGCACATTTAAACCTAATTTCATTTTTGCATACAATTTTTAGTTTTCATGTTTTCCGATAGATGTCACTATCAAACTCAGTCCCCATCCTGCATCGCGCTGTTGAGATTTTTCCTGAGTTAATGACTTAGCCGAAGATGGGCTATGTATTTATCCACCTAACATTAGTGTGTCTACTTAACTTGGTAGCATAATAAATTTGTACAGCAAATAGTGACATGTCATTTTTGGGTGGTAATGGCAGTTTTACGAAGATATTAATCTTGTATCTCGGAGCTAATAAGGTACCTATAAACTTGTGTCTTCAAAGGATAAATTCGCCTTCATGCTCATGCATATATTCTCTTTTTATTATGTTAATTTCATTTGTTTCAAGTACAATAAAGAGTTATACATACATAACGTACCTACATATCGGAACAAAAGGTAGGTAGTCTAAGTACCTAAGTGTTATCCCAGAAGTCCAACCATCTATACCGACATAGCCAAATGCATTAGCTCGTTGAAATGGCAATGGGGCCAATGGGCAGGCCATATACCACGCAGAACTGATTGCCGTTGAGGTCGAAAAGTTCTAGAATGGAGACGCCGGACTGGCAAGCGCAGCGTGGGAAGTCCACCAACGAAACGGACGAATGATTTGGTAAAGGCCGCAGGTTCAAGGTGGATGCAAGCCGTTTCCAACCGTAGTGATTGGGTATCAATGAGGGAGGGAGTGGACGTCCTAAACTAAAATGATGATGATGATGAACTATCTGCATACCAAATTTCACCCTAGCACCCTTGCATACTTTTTAGCGTGAAGTAATAACGCGCAAGATCTAAAGTTGCCGACATAGCTCGAAGGATCGCCAGGCTCAAGTGGAAATCGGAAGGGCACATCTCTCGTAGAGCTGATGACCGATGGGGCCGAAAGGCTCTCGAGTGGTGTCTACGGACCGGAAGACGCAGTGTAGGTAGGCCTCCAACTAGATGGAGCGACGAACTGGTTAAGAGGGTACGATGCGCACCATTTCTCCATACAAACGTAATCCCCTGTTTCCTCCCTGGATAATGGCTCTAAAGCCAAATTTTTTTTACTGTGTAATCTGTATCTACCACAGCTATATAAATAAATAAATAAATAAATAAATATTAGGGGACAATCTTACACAAAACGACCTAGTCCCAAACTAAGCAAAGCTTGTACTATGGGTACTAGACGACGATAAACATACTTATATAGACAAATAAATACTTAAATACATAGAAAACATCCATAACTCAGGAACAAATATTCGTGTTCATCACACAAATAAATGCCCTTACCGGGATTTAAACCCAGGACCTCTTGCTTCGTAGGCAGGGTCACTACCAACTAGGCTAAGGCGGTCGTTATATTGCTCATATGTTTCGTTTTTTTCCATATTTCAATTAACATAAGAAATATGAGTTTTCAAAAACTGAAAAAATTGCCCAATTTCAACGTCATTTTCAGACACTCATCAGAAAAGAATCCCTTCTATAAACAAAAAAAGTTATTATGAAAAAAATAAATTTATTGGTCCAGTTTTCGAGAAGAAAACAGGGGTTACGAAATGCTGTTTTGATCAATTTTACGCGCCTATTAACGGTCTGAGCTGCAGTTGTCCCGCTCTGGCTGTACTGACACGGAGGGGTTCGGGCGAGACAGCGACATTTCATTAAAATACATATTTCTCAAAATTCTCTGAGCCATCGTACCCTCTTAAGGTTGCGGTAACGCGTTGATTGCGGATGGCGCAGGATATCTTCTTGGCGAACCTCTTGGGAACCCTATGTTCAGCAGTGGACGTCTTTCAGCTGAAATGATGATGATTTTGACAATAATGATGAATGAGTAACAAGCCTTTCGAAATTATAATATTAGGAGGATCTAATGATTCAAAAGGTCAGACTTGGCAGAGGGTGGGACTTCGCGCAGGCACGCCCAAGAAGCCTATCTAGACCTTTTAGGTTAGGTACGTAGTATATCTAGACCCACATCGTAATTTAGACCCTTTTTCCGGTATTCGCAAGTCACCAATTCTTACTTAAATTCATCGGATAGCACTACCATTTTGTCGCTACCGCTCAATGCCTCTCTTTCAAACTAGTACAATTAGAACGGGAGACAAACAGCGATTATACGAGTTGCAGCCTTGTGCTAGCTTGCAGGAATTCCCGGTATCCCGCCGGTAAAACAATTGTATACGATTACCTGGGCAGACTTTTAATATAGGAGTCGTAGGGGATTGCAATAAAATTCTGAGAAATGCTGGAATCTAGATACATTTTGGGTCCATGTTAGCCTGAAATGCTTGGTATCAGTTGGGTTTTATAGTGTAATTGTTATGGAACTAGTTTTTTTGTAATACGTCATAAACCGTAAACCGCAATTTTTTTATAGATACCTAATGGTACGGAACCCTTCGTGCGCGAGTCCGACTCGCACTTGGCTGGTTTTTTTAATAGGTACAGAAGTTACCAATCAGTGATCCGCAAAATAGAGTCCGCGTAAAATTGTACAGAAGATAGCTCAAAAATCATTGATGCAAGCAGAATTAGCTGCTTAAAATGTTTCAGTTACAACACTTCATGTGTAACTTTTTAAATTTTACGATTACTTAGTTAGGCACATGTTTTGATTAATGACTGATTTTGAAATGATAGTTAGGTACATTTTCTTGTTAACTGTGTGGTCCCTGTTAATAAGAGAATGATTGATAGTCTGACCTGACATAACAACTGAACAATAAGTACAAACTTACAAGGTATCTCAAAATGTAATGATCATTATTATGTCATCAAGTGGTTTGGTTAGTTTCAGTAAACAATCCACCCAAAACTTTCATATAATTTTAGATTCTTCCATTCCGTTACGATCATAGTGTATAAGAAATGGTAACAGAATGGGAAAAAAACTTAGGACACTTTTTTAGGGTTCCGTACCCAAAGGGACTGAGACTGCGCTGTCCGTCCGTCTGTCCGTCTGTCCGTCCGTCACCAGGCTGTATCCCATGAACCGTGATAGCTAGACAGTTGAAATTTTCAGATGTTGATGATGTATTTCGGTTGCCGCTATAACAACAAATACTAAAAAATAGAATAAAATAAATATTGAAGAGGTTTTTTCTCTTTTTTGCTCGATATTGATAACGGCAACAGGTAGACGCTTGAAATATTCACAGAATACTACATTATATTCACTTTAAAAATAAATAATTAAATTAAAATAAAACAAATATATTTAACAAATATTATAAGTATGGGGTAAATACAACAAACGTGATTTTTTTCCCGTTTTTATAGATAATGGTACAAAACCCTTCGAGCGCGAGTCCGACTCGCACTTGGCTGGATTTTTCACCTAGTAGGATCGAAAGAGCTCGTGATTCTGAACAGAAATCACATAAAACTTTCCGAATTAAAAAAAAGTCAAAAGGACAACAAAATAAAAAATGGCCCTATTAATTAGTTAGGTAATAATACCTTTGGCCAGGATTTTTTTCGTCAACCCATTCAAAATTTATTTTTAACAAGTGCAGGAGCTTTTCATTAATTAAACAGATAAGTGAAGGTCGATTCTTGTTCGGATTCTCTACATGCTACATCTTTGTCTCTAATTTTTGCGATCAACGCCATCTAGTAAAGACAACCGTAATTCGGGATGTTCATTTGAAGCCTCCATTCGTCTAACGCGACATCTATCAGCTAGTAGCGGCAGTAACTAGCTTATGTTGTTACATCCGACATCTACCGGCAAGTAGAATACTTAACGAAACGTAACACAGAGGGCGCTGTTAGTATTGAAATAAATGGACATTTTAAACTGAAGACTAGACTTATCTCTTCCTCCTTCCAAAGATTTTAATCAAGGGATTAATTTACATGATTTTAAATGATTGAGGAAATTAATCTAAACTGCAAATTGAAGTGTTCGTGTGCGCTTTGAAATGATTTTTTTGTTAAAAATACATGGATTTAAATTTTAAAAAAATACATTTACAAAAAACCTGATACCGGGTGAGTGGTTAAGTTAATACCTAATTAGTTCAGGGAAAAATGAAAAAATAAATTTTATGACACTACCCATCCCAGCCTATATACTTACATCCCGCGGTGAGGCTCAGGCCTCCCCTCAGAATGAAAGGGCTTGGGCCGTAGTTCCACGCAGGCCCAGTGCGGATTGAGAACTTCACACACACCATTGAATATATTCTCAATTGTGTGTTGGTTTCCTCACGATGTTTTCAATGACACTTAGTTGAGTGATAATAGAGTCACATAAAATATCACTTTTACTATTTTTTTTTTTTAATCTAAGTTTTATTGCACAACTAAATGAATAATGAAATGACATGGATTCTTTTCTATTTTTTTTCCAGATATAACTAACTTGGTCTGTCTCCCAGTAAAAATATTATCCAACGGGAACTTTCTTACTACCGGGGTATTAAGTTTCTAACGATTCAATCAAAGTTTTTATCCGTCTGTAGGTCAAGTTGTATCTGTCTGTTCCGTTATTGCGTAATTGTCTAACAAACATTCAAACATCCTAACATCTTCACAAACTTTTTTATTTATTAGGATACAATTTCGCTGATAGATAATTCGACTTATTCTGAACTAAAGGTAGACACTAAGATAAAGTCAAAGGCAAGCAAAATGTCAGTCGTTCATCGAAGATCCTTGGTCGCGAAAAGAAAATAATAAAAACAATAATATTTCTTGTCTAGTACATAACGAAAAACTATATCGCAAAACCACTAAAAGCCTGTAATAAACTTCGTGTAGTACCAACTTATACTTTCAGTTGCTGGTGGCGCTAGTGTACAAGTTGCCAGTACAGTTTGTAAGTGATGTTTTAGTTCTGAATTTGTCCACTGGAAGAAAAAAATGTTACCGTAGTAGAGTTTGTGGGGGTTTTCCAGCTCCTACACATGCGAGGATTTAGTGTTTGAACTTAGGATGCGGTCTAAGTCATAAGAAATAATATATTTTAATTCGAATAATAACTTTAATTTTTGTGGGTAGTATAGAGGTAGGGCGTTTCAACTGTTATCAGTCTGTTTACGTTATTACAAATTATTAAATTAAAATTATCTTATCGTATTTTAATTTGTTACAATTTCATGATTACTGCAGCTTTTTGCTTGAGTATATGCGAAAGGATACTGATATAGGTTGAAACACTCGTAAAATTGCTAATTATTAAAAAAAAATCATCGATCAGGCGATCGATACGCGAAAAAATTCGTAAGACAGCCCGGGGTACAAGAAAATATACTTATTTAAAACTAGCGAGCGAGAAAGTGCGTGTGAGGGAAGCGTGAGTTAAGTATGTCTCCAGATGCAACGCCTCTCAGTTAGTTACACCACCTTTGCCATTCTTGTCATTACATTACAGACATCAAGAAACAGTTATCGTATATGACAAAGGTAACAGGCAATCCGGTGTGACTCGAGATGTTACGAGGCCACACCACTGTGTACTATCTTTTTTTGTGATTCAAAAAACAATTTTAACATTTTACTAACTGAAAATTAAAATATATTTATTGCAATATTAAGAGAGGCATGCAAGTAGATTAGAGACCTGCTAGTATAGGAATATACCCGTGACAGGAAATCCCACTCGTCTAGGATAAAATGTAACAAACATGACAGTGACAATGGGGATGTTGACACCACCAATCAACTGACGTTCTTTTTATGAGCTGTCAAAACACAATCTCCCATAGAGTTTGAATGATAATAGCGACATATGACGTCATTGTTCGCATTCTCAATCAACTAACCATTTATTTGTTTTAAAGCAACAAAAAATCTAATTTTGCATTTAATCGAAAATTAATCTGACTTTCAGGGCTGAAATAAAGCGTTTTTTACTGGAGTCGTGTCTTCAAATTCTTTTTTAATGGTGTCAACATCCCTATTGCTTTAACTCAGTTAATTTCAATTTGGTACACAATTAATTTAGTATCAGTTATTGTCTATAGTTGTTATCTTTGACGTTCTCAATAGAGATTCTAAAGAATATTTTTTTCTCTTATTAATATTTCGATGAATACGTCGAAGTGCAGAGTGAGCCTTAGTCAAATGTCAATTGTTTCACTATGACTTTTATTCATCTCATTCACCATTTCAATTTTGCTCAGCCTACGCCTCAGTTCTGCACTTACAAAACGCTTTAGCTTATCCCTTGCGCTATCCACACGCTACAGCTTATGAACATATAACCTATAGCCACATGCTTCATCTAGTCGCTTACATAGGAACGGGAATAAGCAGCAGCACAGATAGTATCAAATTGACTCTTCACTATTTCATGATGGCTGAAACATTGAATTGCCGTGCGGCAAAATGTCGCTGACTAGCGCACTGTACCGGCGGCGCAGGCAAGAAGGCATCGCAGGTGCTGTTGAAACCAAAGAGTAGAACTAGGCTGATGTCCTATTTTTTACATGAGAACTCGGGTCTCTTTAATATAAAAAAAAGCTTTAATACTTAACACTTATAACGTTAATGCTTAAGTAGAGTCACGCACATACGTGGTTATGATGTCAACCCCAACTGGAACTATAGGTGCACTTAGGTCGCTATATTACGCACTGTATTATGTGCAGTATGAAACAGTCGCTGGCCATAATAGTCGTTAATGGCGGTAAAAAAGTCTAGCCAAATTTGCACTGCAGCCTGCCTTGACTTCCAAAACGCTTACTCGTACCGTATCCTGTTTTTTTACTACCATCCAGCTCTCGTTTTAGTTGGGGAATCCACTCGCTACCGCTAACTCCTTGCACCACTGACACCGCGGTATTGCCCTTCCCCGTGCATGTTGGTAGCGGAAACATTTACAGCTGGTACAAGAAAAAAAGCGATTTATGTTCAGTTACTTATATATTCCATTGGTATCTCAATTCTAAAAGGCACTCTTATTCCTTCTCCTAGCAAGTCACTTTTGTTTTCGCCATGATTCTAGTTTCTTCACCAATCTTGTAAATAGGGATGAAAGCACTACCAAACGACGTATTCTTCTTACTATCTTTTTTGTGTAATTAAGTATAAATAGTACACTAAACCTCGCAAACCTGGCCGCTGACACAGGCAAGAAGGCAGCACAAGTACAGTTGCAGACCGAACTAAAGTCGGAAGGCGAGTGCACCAAGTTCTATATCCAAGTATCATCATTACTAGATGTTGAGACAGATGACAGAAGTTTCTATAGCATATTCAATATCTAAGTAATAAAATAATAATAATATTAATAATAATTATTAATAATAATAATTTAATTTATTTTTTTCATTTAGGCTTTAAATTTAAATTTAATTTTGATATTAATTGTGATATTAATTTTTAATTGTGAATTTAATGTTAATTTTGCGTTTATAGTTAAGTTTTAATTATAGTAATTGTTTTTTAATGGAATTTTGTTTAATACTTACTTACATTTAAATATTTATTATAATGTGTTTATTAACGATTGTTACAACAACATAAATTATGATTAAATTGAATAAAGAATTTTATATTAATAATTAATAACATTCTTAACAATATCTAATATCATCTCGACCTACACCCGACCCTCTTCGAAGCACAGACCTCCTATCAGAATGCCTTAGCCTGTGTAGTCCCCACGTGGACCTAGCACAGTAACTCCACACCCACCATCAAATTGCTTCAAAGCTGTATAGTCTTTCTTCACCATGAAGTTCGTGGTAAGAATTCAGAGGTGCGAGCCGTTCAACCCTCGATCCTATGCTCGAGATAGGTCCATAGGCTACCCAATATCTTTGTTCAATCCTTTCCTCCAACCCGCTTCAGCTTATCCCTTGCGCCATCCACGCCACCGCTTCCCGCTTGGCCCACCCACGCTCCGCTTGCCGCTTGCGCCACCCTTTCGTGCGGCACTGTCCGCCGCGCGGCACAATGTCACTGACGAGCGCGCTGAACCTCGCTAACGCGGCCGCCGCCGCCGGCGCAGGCAAGAAGGCGGCGCAAGTGCAGTTACAGGCCGAACTCGGAACAGACGATGAGTGGAACAAGTTCTTACAGAGGGATGGACTGCTGGGTAAGTTTTTTACACTTAACTAGTAATAAGAAAAATAAAAAATATTTCAGGCCAGAATATATTACAATACATTGAAAATGTAAAAAATATATAAATAAAATACTAATAATAATTTAATATACAAAAACTAGCTATTGCCCGAGACTCCGTCCGCGAAGAATACGGGTTGGTATAAAAAATACTTAGCCTACTTACGACCTATTCTCAGAACTACCGAATATAGAGAAAAACGTTTCATAAAAATCGGTCGAGTCGTCTCGGAGAACGGCTTCACCGTCTCGGGCAAAGAATTATTAGCTTAGCTACTTATTCTAAGGGGGAACGCCGCCAGTATTTTGGGAACTTTTCCTAATGCGACTCTCCTATTCATCGTAATTTATGTTTTATAGTCCGACAAGCTCGTACGCGACTTTCCGCGGAACTCTGTCGCGGTCAGCGTTTGCCGCACTTATTAAAATTACTACTTATTATTAGCAGAGGCTCCCTGCGACAGGGTTCCGCCGAGCGCCGCGCACGAGCTTGTCAAGCATTGACGTACAATAAAACAACTAGACTCCCAATCGCTTAACAAAAGTTCCTCAAAAAACGTCCGAGCGGCGTTGTGTGTAGTATACATTCAACTTATACAGATAACATTAACAGCATTCATTCAAATTAACACCTTATTTCGTAGCAGTAATGTTTAATGTCAATTGAATACGATCGTTCGAAGTAGTGACATGACGTCACGCGCTGAAAACCGCCTAAAGGGTAAAGAATGCAGTAGAGTGGTCATGCGAAGCGGAAGCTAGACTGTCTGTCTCTTTTTTTCTCGTGAGTTTGATTACGGTGCGAAAGATACATGTACGAATACGGGGCGAGAAGTGACGTTGTAATCAACGCGCGGTCGAAACACAACTGAGCCAAAACTCTGCACAATAGACGCGAGTGCAGACTTTTGCTTCGGACAATTTTTGAGCGTGATTGGGAGTCTAGTTGTTTTATTGTACGTCAATGTTGTCAAGGTATAGTTTTTCTGTTTCTTAATGTACTTACAGTCAAGGAAACTGAATCACTTATACCAGGTTGAACCCTGTTCATTGCAAGTGTCATGCTGACATTCCATACATCTGCCAAAGAAATCATTGTGAAATTGGTTGTGAAAAGGTTCCACCCTGTTTACACGATTCAGTTTCCTTGACTGTACCTATCTACATTTAGTTTCAGATAGTTCAATAATATATTAATAATTAATTCAAGTTTAATTTATATTTTGTGTGTTTTGATGTCATACAGTCTTTTTTAGGGTTCCGTACCCAAAGGGTAAAAACGGAAACCCTATTAGGTACTGAGGCTCCGTCCGTCCGTCCGTCCGTCAGTCCGTCTGTCACCAGGCTGTATCTCGGGAACCGTGATAGCTAGAGAGTTGAAATTTTCACACATGATGTATTTCGGTTGCCGCTATAACAACAAATACTAAAAAATGGAATAAAATAAATATTTAAGGGGGCTCCCATACCACAAACATGATTTTTTTGCTCGTTTTTGCTCGATATTGATAACGGCAACAAGTAGACGCTTGAAGTATTCACAGAATATTTAATTATACACGGTGATTTTTAATTGGTATACAGGAACCATTTTTTCTTACTCAGTAATCGATGGCAATTACGTTTCAGTTAGAATTAAGTTCGTAAAACAAACATGATGTTAAGAATTCTTTTCTTTTTAATTTGCATTAAATAAATAAATAAAAAAATAAAAATAAATTAAAAGCTAAATTCTAAATTAAGAATTTGAAAGATATAAATAATGTTTATTTCAAGTAACTATCATGTAATCGCAATTGCCTGCAATTAATTCCCTTGAAAAGATCCCTTTTAGGGATAAGTTCGCCTTTGTACTATTTTTGTTGTGTTGTTTTGTATTATTTTTGTGTTTTATGTACAATAAAGTGTTTACATACATACATACATACATTAATTAGTAAAAAAAAATGGTTCCTGGATACCAATTAAAATTCACCGTGTATATTGTCTTTAAAAATAAATCATTAAATTAAAATAAAAAATAGGTATTCAAGGGGGGGGCAGCAAACAAATACAACAAACGTCATTTTTATAAATAATTGTACGGAACCCTTCGCGCGCGAGTCCGACTCGCACTTGGCCGGTTTTTTAAACTAACAATGTGTTGTATGGTCAATGGTCATGTGTTGCAGTTGTAGACGTGTACTCGGAATGGTGTGGTCCGTGCATCGGCATGGTGGGCAACCTGAAGAAGATAAAGGTGGAGATTGGAGGGGACAACTTGCATCTAGCCGTGGTGAGGCGGTATTACTACCTCTTTCTACACTCATCTTATTTATTTTATTTTATGGTAGAGAGGCCAGACAAACGAACTAGTGGGTCACCTGATGTTAAATGATCATCACTGTCCATAGACACCCGCAGCGCTTTACGCGATGCCAGTGCGTTGTCGGCCCTAGGAAAAAGTAGAGGGAATAGGCGAGGGGAAGAGGTATTGGGCCCCCGGCGCTCTCACTGACCGTACGAAATGCAGCAGGAGTACTGCTGCTTCACGCCGGTGTTCTGTGAGAGGGTGGTACTGCCCCGGACGAGCCGGCCCATACGTGATGCAGCGGCTAGCTACAAACATGGCTCTACCACTACAAAACCACCATCTTATGCCGTGTGACAGGAAGAAGAGATTCCGAGTGCTTTTTTTTTTGAATGAGTCGCCAGAGGGGCCAAAGACGCGAAGTCTTTGCTGTTTTTTACTTTAAGGATTGGAAGGGTGACTTGTGCTCGGGAAAAATCCCTTCGGACGAACTGGGAATGGAGGGCCCAGACAGTGTCCGACTTGCACGGACTAAAAAACCCGGTCACAAGTCCCCTTCTCTATTGGTTATCAAAACGAAAAACGTGTGCTTTGAATTTTGAGGAGGGGAGGGGTAGGGAGGGGACTTAATCTACCCATAGTGTCCTGCCTCAGCCATTTGCTGGAAGGCCGGGAGAGGAGCATGCATTCTCCCGCTGGGCACTGGGGGTGCTTAGGTCGGTCTTTTATGTTTTTACCCGTTGGTTACTTCCTTGACCGACCCTCGCCCGTTTCTGTACAATTCCGAGTGCTTTAGGCACAAGGCACATAGAAGAGATTTTTTGATTTTTTGCTTACCTTGTAACTTACTCTCTGTGTACCTGTTTTCTGTATTGCTTACTATTCCTGGTGTACAATAAAGAGTCATTGTATTGTATTGTATTGTATTGTAAGAGACTTGGGAAAGGGGGCGCGTCGCACTTGCGGCGCCCCTTGAATCAGCTTTCAGATAGAGCTTAGGCGGCATGAAAACGTCCCGAAAAATATAAGCCAACTGCTGGCTTATATGTCAGTTGTCCCCTTCAGTCTGAATGACGTAACGTGATATTAATATGAAGCTGTCAAATGGGTGTTTGGACGTTTTGTATGCCAGTGTTTGCTACTGACACTCTATCTAGTGTATAAATAATCTAAGCTATAGGTAACGCCACGAGAGTTGGGGCGAATGATTACACACACAGCTACATAAAGTACTGATTGCAAAAAAGATAGTGAATGAGTGAAATGTCAAAGTGAATGAAAATGTGAGTTATAATGATCTTATGATGAAATACTTACGCAATACTATGCATATTATAATTTTTCTTTTTTCGTATAACATAGTTTTGAAATAAAACAATTTGAAACTGATAAGAAATATTCGCAAGAAAAAATCGGTTAGTATTTTATAAATAGCGAAAAATATGCTTAAGTATCTAATTTATATAAAATAGATCAAAATATTTTATTTTCTTTTTTTGTTTAAACTAGATGTATTTTCCTCAATTATTCTTAAAGAGATGGGTTGAAGAAATTTTTAGTTAATCTTCTAATTCACTGTGGAGTCTGTTGATCTTGCTATCGGTACGAATAAATGTCAAAATCCCGCTGTCATTAGGTACATGACGCGTTGTTGTGTGCATGACCTCAACTCTGATGGCGTTACCTATGTGTGTGGCGTTGCATAGAAGAATCGCGAGAAGCGGAGACGCGGCCCCGTCTCTTCTGTCTGCATTGCATCGCGACGCTTCTATACATTTAGTATGAACGCTGAATCAAGGGGCGCCGCGTCCCACGTCTCTTCTGTGTGCCTTGCGCATTAGTCTAAGGCCCATACTACATGGGCGGTTCTCCCGCCGCGGGAAACCGCTTATGAACCGCCACTAGACACAATTTTATATGGAAGTTGTATGGTGCAAACTACAGTGCGCAGCTCCGTCGAGCGGTTTCCCGCGGCGGGAAACCGCCCGTGTACCTAGTATGGGCCTAACGGTTAGATTAGACAAAAAGACCTCAGTACCCAAAGAACGTGGACGGCATCAGAATGCCGGAATCATGTTCATCATGATCAGCCGACGACCGGATAGCTCTGTGGCTTACTACGAAGCTTAAAGTCCCGTGTTTTGATCCCCAGTTGGGCCTGAGCCACCACTGGTACCTGTGCCCAGCAGTGGAACTTGTAGGTTGAGAGATAATGATAATGTTGAATACTGATAACCAGAGATCAGACGGATTAGCGTCATTGCTCGCAATAAAGTGGACATGACTTCAAAATTAATTAAATAATTAATAATTTAATTAATTTCTTACCTGAGATTTAATTTTGATTCCTACTCTATAAATAGCACAAAGATTTCTTACAATGAAGGTTTATTAAAAAAAAATCAGTATTTTTCCCAAATTAATATCAGACAAAAAATTTTTTTTTCTCGAATAAGTAATTCCACGGAATATATACATCGTATATATTAACTAGAAAACTTCTTCACTATTTAAAAACTAGGAAAACGACAACAACTGATACTTTTATTAGCAATTTCCTTATAATTGCTTGCATCTGTAAATTGTTATCTCCGCGAATGGAAATCTAATTTCAAGAAATAATTAATTTATTAATTAATTTTAGAGGCATGCCCATATTATTGCGAGCAATGACGCCAGTCCGTCCGATCTTTGCTGATAACTGATAACAAGAAACTAGTTGAAATAAATATTATAAATTTGCTTTGAAATAAGTTTTTGTAAAAATTTAATTTTCAATACAAGCTTTTACGCTGACTGTACTTTTTGTTGACTGTACTTGCATTGCCATCCAACCTACTTAAGTATACCAAATTTCAAGCAAATCCGACCACTGGAAGTGGGTCAAATTCGACTTCTAAGATTTGGCCCAAGAATAATAAATTATAATAAAACAAACGGGGTGACCTAAATAAAAGCTTGTAAAAAATAACCCCACTGCGACTACTTATACGGTGTCAATCCTTCCTAATGAAAGTTATGGGTTTTGGCTAATGGCTTCCTAATGGTAGTTTGGGACTAGGTCAATTGGTGTGAATTGTCATGTGATATTTATTTATTTATATTTATTTATTTATATGATGTAAAATATCTGTAAATTTGTGCACAGGCGAAAGCAGACACAATCGAATGCCTGAAGCGGTTCCGCAACCGCAGCGAGCCCACGTGGATGTTCATAGCCGTGAGTATGCATGTTTACAAGGAACTATTCACTTCTCACTCTCGTAAAGTTCGTATTTAATGCTGGATGTGAGCTGCATAAAATTACTTTGTATGCTCTAGTGCATAAAACAAAATCTTCGTCGTCTAAGACCAAGGCAGTCAGGCGCAAACAGCCCCCAACTATGTAAATTTAGGGCATGTCCAATAAGATCCAGATATATTTTCAAAAATTGAATTGAATTGAATAATATTAAGGCGTATGTTAACCACAAAATACTACAGGTAGGTACGCAAGACTGACACAGCTTTGATCTCAGGTCAAGATTTACCGACAAATCTACAAACATGTCGACTAGAAAGAAATATTCTCGTTTCACAACATAATTGTTAATAAACATTCAGTGCCAAGAACCCGCTAGTGGTACAATAGTCTCTCGACATAATGTCACTGACAATGTCACGTTTGTGAAATAGGGGCCTGCACTAATTGAGTTACAAAACATACAAACACGAATATGGCATCATAATTTATACGGAATCAATGCGCGAGTCCAAGTCGCATTTGACTGGTTTTTTCTTAAAATTAGAAGAAACATATAATTGTACAGTCAAACCCAAAGTTAAAATCTAGCGAGTAATAAACACATTGGTGGGAGTGGTGTCATGTGGTACTATGTTGGTATCGACCAAACTTGGACTAGATAGTTTGAAAAAGCGACGAGTGCCTATTGTGGGTGGCACGAGTATGTAGTCGTCAAGGCTATTTGTAGCTATATCAAGACCACATCACGTTTCCAGAAGCACTTAGCTTACCAAGTTGCATTTCATATGAATTTATGGAGTTTTTATAAGCTAGCGCACATCACAATGCTATAGTCAGCCCTCTGACACTTCATGCTAACGTCAATTTATAATTATATACTACTCCTACACCGGCATTGTCCATGTCTGCACATCTATTGTGTGTGTTCAAGGATGCTGAATGTTCAAGAAATTTGTGTACTAAGAAAATACAACTTTTCATGCAAATCATCGCTGATTCAAATGTTGTTTCTTTAAAAAAAAGTAAATGCCATGTATGAGAATACTTAAAGAAAAAAGTTTTTTGATAGTGCTTTAGAGATCCAACTGAGTTTTTATGAAATTAACTGGTTATCATCGATTCGATGTTTTATGAAAATACATCGATACATCGAATACATCAAAAGCTTTTCAAAACATCGTATCGATTCGATGTATCGCATTGCAAACATCGAGTGATGTATATCGAATATCCCTAGCGCACAATACAATAACTCTTTATTGTACACCACAAATAATACAATACAGAAAAAAATACATGAAAAAATATATAAGGTAAGCAAAGGACGGCCTTGTCGCTTCGAAGCGATCTCTTCCGGGCAATCGGGCAATAAAGGCATCCTTAAGGCCCTACCGAGCTTTTCGCGCTAATCGATTTTAAGTAAGAGCGTACAACAAATAGGTACACATTTTAAAAATGTAGCAATACTATACGCCCTAGCATCTTGTTTTATTAACATTCATAAAGTCATGACCTGCCGTGCAGTATTTATGTCGTACCTACCTACTATGAATTTATTTTATTTTTTAGAGACGACTTTGGATTTTTTCCTATCGAGCGAACTACAAGTAATCGTGTTTCGATAAACATTTGTCATTAGAGTGAATCCTCAAATATTCTTACACATGCATGAATTTCAGGATTATAGCTTTGCTGTCATTACAGAACGAGATTAAATAAATGCAATAAATGCGCCAAAAGCTCGGTAGGGGAGCTGGTTCCCACCTGTCGGGCGTGGGGCCCGGATTTTAATCGGATCTAGTGGCAGAACATTTTATACGAAGCTATTCACACTTAATCGTATCGCGTCTCGGTCGCCTATATGGATGATGCAGTTCACATTGGTCAGATGTCGGGGCATCAACAGAGGCGCCGACAGCCGGTTAAAATCATCCGACAAGACTAAGTGGGAACCACCTCTAACGGGTCTGTCTGTATTGACAGGCGAGTCAACTAGTAAACATAATCTTCGGGGCGGACGCTCCGCGGTTGGCGCGCACCATCGAGGAGGAGCTTCGAAACGAGGAGTTGGCCAAGAAGGGGGAGAGGGAGAGGCCGCAGCGGGCGCCTCATGAGCTCACCCCCGAAGAACAGGTGACCAAAACATTATCCCGTCTCTATGGTGGGTCTCCCTCGCGATCGCTAACATCGTTTGTCCTAAAATCACTTGCCCGAAGTGTTTTGTCCTAATGGGCTTTAGCCCTAACGATCAATTGCCATAACAATCATTATCCATAATGTTTTCCCTAAAACTCATTTGCCCGAATCATATTTGTATATTCCTCGAAATCCCTAATAACTAGACATCGGATTATATGCATTTGCATGTTTGCATATGCAAATGCATATAATTCTATTTTTATAGCGTTATTGCATATTTTGGTACTTTTTCACTGACAGTGCTTATTTTAGTAGTTATTCGTGTCAGGCGTGTTGTATTATGCCTTAAATTGATGCATTTATCAACGGCACCGAACAAACTCTGCCTGAAGAAGTCTCTGCAGAAATGGCGCCAAACTTCAAGTTCAGTCCGGTAACGTCAGTTGACGTCGAAAGGTCATTTTCAGCGTATAAATTAATATTAAGTGACTGACCGACGTCACAAGTTTGCTGCAGAAAATATTGAAAAATATGTTATTGTGAAAATATCGTAAGTTCTAATAATAAATGGTTTTTTATTGTGCATATTTCGAGCATATTTCGTCCTTTTTTAGTGCATATTTGGCATTTTGATAGTGCATATAATCCGATGTCTACTAATAACGTTTCACCTCATGTCATTTATCCTAAGTGTTGTTGTCCTAATGGGCATTAGCCCTAACGATCAATAACCATAGCAATATTTATTCATAATGTAATGATTGCCCTAAAACTCGTTTGTCCGAAATATGTCCCGCATTAGCCTTTGAACCTAACCATACCGAGTCGTTTCAGCCTCGATAGGTCTTGCTCGCTCGCTGACTCCAATGATAACGATTGAAGCCAGCGAGCGAGCGAAGCGAGCGAGCAAGATCTGTCGGAGCGGAAGCGACTCGGTATGGTTAGGTTCAAAGGCTAATGCGGGAGCGTATCCTAAAATTCAAAGACAACCTGATACCTGATGGGATGGCCAAGTTCTAACAGTGCTGGAAACGATAAGACAAAAATATGAATCTTAGTTAAGCGACAATAGACATTTTGTCGAAAATATTGAATCAACTTTTTTGTATTCTTTCATGCTTTGTTATTATGACACAGGAGGTAGCCCTAGCTCAAGAGAAGCTCGAAGCGGAGCGGAGGAAGCGCGAGGCGGAGGCGGCAGCTGCGGCGCGCGAGGCGCGGCGGGAGGCGCGCGCGCGCCGCGTCGACCAACACTTCGCTGACGTCTGTGCTGGCTTACTGCTGCCGCATGCGCAGAAGCATCTCAGGAAGGTGTCGGACGCTTTGGAGCCGATTGGTTAGTGCAGGGATCACCAATTAGTTTCTTCAGTGGTCCGGTTTTTAACATAAAACTACCATCGCGGTCGGTTTCTACTTACGTTTATTAAAAAAAAACATTCAGACGAATAGAGAACCTTCTCTTTTTTTTTTGAAGTCGGTTAAAATGTAGATAAGTAATGCACAAAAGTTACTTCGTGAAGGCAAAGCGCCATTGTGAGCGTCACGGGAGCATGAAGGAACGCCGCGACGCCCACTGGCCGCCCCGGGATGGGGCTCCTCTGTTCGACACCGAATCCAGGCTCGGCTTTAAACAGACTTGTTCCAACGCGCTTCCGCAACCTTAATCAGATCGACACTCCATCTAATTGGAGGTTTACCGACACTGCGCCTTTCGGTCCGTGGACGCCACTCAAGAACCTTTTAGCCCCATCGGCCATCTTCTACGAGCGATGTGCCCTGCCCACTACCACTTGAGTCTGGCGATTCTTCAAGTATAGCTATCCATGCCGTAATCGGCAACGGCGACCCTAGCTACTTAATTACGAGCGTGAGCTCTAATGTGGCTGGCAAAGCCAAACTTACTTTTAAAAACTCTATCGCAGGTGGGGCAGTAGAGTTGTCCAGCATTATTGTAGGTATAATTATAGGAGGGCTTCGGTCGGGATTTACGTGCCTGACGTTTCACATCAAGGTCAATGAGACGAGCGTCTTCAAAGTTCTTTACGCTCACCTTAACACGAGAACGCCATTCCGGCCGCTGAGAAGCATACTCCTCCCATTTGTTAGGTGGTATATCGCAGGCAGTTAGGTGGCGCTTAAGCACGTCCTTATAACGTAAGTGCTGCCCACCTTGTTTCCGTTTACCAGCTGCTAGCTGGGAGTAGAAAACGGCTTTCGGTAGTCTGCAATCACTCATACGCCAAACATGCCCACACCACCTTAACTGACCCTTCATCAAGAGCGCCTCCATGCCAGACATCTTGCAACGACGAAGTACTTCAGTGTTGGGGACGCGATCTTGCCATTTTATACGCAGAATGGAACGTAGACAGCGTAGGTGGAACGTGTCTAGCAAGCGAATGTCGCCTTTGTACAAACACCATGTCTCCGAAGCATACAAAAGAATCGGAAGAACCATGGCTCTGTACACCGACAACTTTGTCTGCAACTTTGTATCATGCGATCCCCAGACGCGATGCGTTAACCGACCGAAAGTGGACGCAGCCTTAGCAATCCTAGATGGGATCTCGGAGGCTAGTCTGTTATCCTTTCTGATCTGGCTCCCAAGATACTTGAAAGAGGACACTTCTGTTAGGGGTCTCCCTTCTATAGTTAGGTTGGAAGTGTCCGCTTCGCAATTACGGGCTGGTTGTTTTAGCACTTGAGTCTTGGATATGCTTATTACTAAGCCAAACCTAAGGCACGACCTTTGCAGAGCATCCATGTATGACTGAAGAGCCCCCATGCTATCGGCCATCAAGCAAACGCCGTCGGCATAGAGAATCTCGAGCACGGAGAGCCTTGCGACTTTCGTCGGTGACTTTAGTTCTTGCGCGGATTTCATAATTTCTAATGTGATTCTGCAGAAAAACTCCGAGCATAGCCCTCTCCATTGCTCCATAAGAGACCTTCAGCTTTCTTATGAGGCCCATCGTTAGCAACGTTGTCTTATTGCCATAAGTCATCACTGTTCGTCTGAGCCCGCGTAGGAACTGCATCCCAGACCCTCTCATTCTGTGCCCCTGTGCCCCCAACAGTGGGATGTAATCTAAGATGATGATGATGGCGATGAGGCAATAATTCTTCTAAGTAAAATGTGCCAACAGTTTCCTCCTCTCGTTCATCTGACTCTCCAACTGGAGCATTAGAATTGACAACATTTCATATTTCTAAGACTATAATTTGATTCGTTCTCTGTATTCTGTTTGGAAAGAGAAAGACGCTGATAGTTTTAAATTTTCACTAGGATTATTAATTAATTTGTTACAATTTTTTAAAGATGTGCTTATTCTAAAAGAGTGTAACGATAGAATAGATCCATTACTTTTGTCTAGTCTTTATTAAAAAAAAAGTGATGACGTAAATTAGACATTAACAAGAATATTAAATAAAAAACGACGTTAAGGTTGTTATCAAATTTAAAATTATGACAGCTCTTTTTTCTAGTGAAAAGGGTAAAGGAAACATATATATACTGTGGAAGTAGTAGTAAGTACATATATGTATTTAAATTTGTTGTATTTTTTGAAATATGGAGAAATAAATTATAATAAATATTTTTCCGTGTTCAGGAGGTGAAAATCTTTCGATTCGTGCAGTAATTTTCAGGTGTTAAAAAATGAAAGGTTGTCAATTAAGAGCTATGAGAAAAGGCTCGACCAACTATTTTCTATTCCAGGAGTGGTAGTGGCAGACAAATGCCCGATCCTGCTGGGCAAGCTGGAAGCTCGGAGGTTGGCGGTGGAAGAGCCCGAACTAGGGGCCCCGGCTGCGGTCGCCACGCTCTCCGAGCGACCAGCGTTGGCGCTGCTGATGAAGAAGCTTCCCGAAAAAGAGGGGGATGTTATAGGTTAGTTGAATAACCCCGTCGGACTCATAGCGAGAAGACTAGAGAACGCTCGAGAAGCGAGAGTGCGATGAGTTCCTTGTCTTCTGTGCGCCCCGATCGGTGTTTTTGCCTGCTTCCTACTACGGGCAATTTTAGCAATAAACTGTCGAGATAGGTCCTGTAGCTAAACCGTTTAAATGAGTCGCCCGCGCGGTACAGGGGCTGGGGGGTATGACGACAAAAGGGGCCGGAAGAGGTGCCGTGTGCAAGAGGAGTCATTTAAACGGTCTAGCTATAGTTGTGATAATAGCTAGGAGTGAAAATCGTGTAAGTATTTATGGTGGTGGTGTTTCTTTTGGTTATGGCTTTAGTGGCCATAATTTATGCCAACATGTTTTTGCAGAGCTGTGCAGGCGAGCGCTATACGGCGACGGAGTCGAGGACGAGGATGCTCGTAAGAAGCTGGTGGTGGACGAACTGAGGATGGACGGGATACCGGGGCTGTACGTGCCGGCGGATCGGCAGCAACGAGCGGCTGTGCTGGATTTGCTGTTTCCTAAGGTGAATTACCTCCTACTACTCCTTGTGAGGATCAGGAAAGAGCTAGTGGTAGACGATGTATGAATTGGGTCGCATATAGTGAAGTAATAAAGTAATAAGCTACAATTAGTATGAGATGTTAATAAATAGAAATTGTACCGCAAGTACACTGTATCGTTTTACAAAACCCTTCCACTCGGTGTATCTCATTACGGTACGGCACTAAAACGTGGCCGCTAAAGATGGACCTCATTGGAAACCTCACTCAGAGGCCTCTCTCTTGGTCACTCAGAGGGCGATGCAGGCATAATGCTCAGTTTCTCTGCGGGATCACATTAGAAATGATGAAATGCAAGAACTAAAGTCACCGTCGTAGCTGGAAAAATCGCCAGACTCAAGTACGTCGTCAAGGTACGTCCCTCATAAAACTAATGGCCAATAGGTAGGTTGTGTTGGATGCGGATGGCAAAGGGTATGTTTGGCGATCCTTGGGGGACGCCTATGTTCAGCAGTGGACGTCCTTCGGCTGAAATGGTGATGATGAAGACTCTATATCAAAATTCGAACTTCTCGTGCCGTCCTGCTCACACTTAGACTGTGTAACACGAGAGCAAGCACGATATGAACTTCGATTTTCGATTCGAACTGGAGTTCCCTATGCCTGTTCGTACGATATCCTAATCCTAATAGTATACTGGTTTGTGTTGACCTTCTGCATCCCCTCTCCCCGCAGATGGTAGGAGGGTTAGTAGAACCCCTCCCTCCGCCTTCGCCCCCGCACGTGGCGATGATGTTTGGTGCGTGGCAACGGATCGCCGTGCTAACTGCTGCTGCCAAGTTAGCTCCTCGCGTGCTCTTGCACGGATTCTTCGCTGATGCCAGCGTGGAAGAGCCAAAGCTGCTGTGCAAGACTTTGGAGAAATATGAGGAGCGTGTGGAGAAGGATTAGTAAGTGAGATAAGTCTACACTATAATATTATAAAGAGGAAAGATTTGTACTTTTGTATGTAACAAAAAACTTATAAACTACTGGACTGATTTCAAAAATTATTTTGTCTGTAGATAGCTACATTATCACTGAATGACATAAGTTACTTTTTACCGCGGGAAATGTACCTTTTCCTACGGGAAAATTAATTTATCGCGGGCGTAGCTGCGGACGGAAGGCTAGTCTTAATTAATAACGACCACTTTAGCCTAGTTGGTAGTGACCCTGCCTACGAAGCAAGAGGTCCTGGGTTCAAATCCCGGTAAGGGCATTTATTTGTGTGATGAGCACGAATATTTGTTCCTGAGTTATGGATGTTTTCTATGTATTTAAGTATTTATTTATCTATATAAGTATGTTTATCGTCGTCTAGTACCCATAGTACAAGCTTTGCTTAGTTTGGGACTAGGTTGATTTGTGTAAGATTGTCCCCTAATAATAATAATATTTAATAGGTAGTAGATTGTACACCAAGGGGATAAAGCACTGCATTATGTCACGGGCGCGATATTGAATCCTGAGCGTATCGAGGGACTCCAGATTTAACTCCCGAGCGTAGCTTCGCTCGGGAATTAAGATGGAGTCCTGAGAGCAGTGAAGGATTTAAGCGCGCCCAAGGCAAAATCAGTTTTATTCCCGAGGAGTATACTCTACTTTTCTCACCTTTTGCGAGACAATAAAAACCAAGGCTACTAGAAAAATACTCGAAATAGACCCTGAAGCACTGATTCTGACACTGACTTTGCGCCTTTCGCAGTTTTCCATTTGTCGAAATCTTTGTAAGCTTTTAAGTATTTTTCCTTCGACTTCTCTGGGAGTACATTATTAACAATTTCTAAGGCCGGCTTGCGCAGACCTGGGTTAGCTACTTAACTCCGAGCGAGTTAACTGCTAACCCAGGGTTAACAAGTGTCAAACTGTATGGAACTGTCATTCTTAACCCAGGGTTACCGATTTAATTTTTTTACCCTGAACTGTGCAAGTGGTCCTAAGGCGTCTAATTTAATGGAATCAGGAGTCAAATCACTTTCGTCACTCGATATTTTCCTAATGTTTTATCTTCTTTTGCAGTTTTGATACTTAAAATTGCAGCGTATTGAAATACTCGCGGCTTTTGTTCTAAGTATTGATTTTTTTTCGTTCGGCTTGCCGTGGCGTGGCCAGCTCGATTTTCGAATAAGTTCGATTTTCAAATAAATGAGGCGCGGCGCGCGCCGCCGTCCACCTCCTCGCCGTCGGCCACCAGCAGCTGCAGCAGCCGCGCGCCGCGCGATTTTAACGAAATTAGACTTTAAATGCATAACAATAAGAACTAAGAGAAGTGAGAATCACATTACTGCCCGGCGGGTTATAATGAAATTCAGTACAACATTACACCCCGGCAAAAGACAAGGGCTATAATGATTTACTTTGAGTAAGGTTTGCATGATATATAATGAGGCATTGTCGAGCAGGTGGTGTGAAATAGTACATTACTGCAGCGGCCGCGAAATAGGGGATTGCCGGCCGAGTAGTTATAGATGGCCGAGTGTTAACGAGGCCATCTAGAGATACGAGGCCGGCAATCCCTGTTCGTGGCCAAGGCTTGTATAGAGTTTTTCTCAAACATGCATCATCATCATCATCATCATCGTCATCGTCGTCGTCGTCGTCACCATCATCATCACCATCACCATCACCACCATCATCATCTTATCATCACCATCATCATCACCATCATCATCATCACCATCATCATCACCATCATCATCATCATCACCATCACCCATCATCACCATCATCTCATCATCACCATCATCATCATCATCGCCATCACCCATCATCGACACCATCAACATCACCATCATCATCACCAACATCATCATCATCTTACCTTACCTTAAATAAACGTAGTGGCAGAATGTCTTAATGAACCAAAACGCAAAATATTGCTTATAGTTTTTTTTTAATGGCTAAATGCTATGTATGATGCCATAGACCTATAAACGTCATAGTATGAAACAATAGACGATCACTTTGCTGGCCTTGGCCAGCAATGTTGTATGAAATTCCATTATTGACCTCTCGTCTAGCCCGCACCTTCAACGTGACACTTCGTGGCGTATTATAAGGAACATAACGTCATTATTTCATAGCATGTTTGAGAAAAGCAATTTACTTCATCAATTCATCATCACTATGATCTGAGCCTGTCTACGTCGCACTGCTATCTACGACCCCCTCTCAGAATGATAGCGCTTAGGCTGTAGTTCCCACGCGAGCCCAGTGCGGAATGGGAACTTCACACACACCATTGACTTTCATCACAGATGTGTGCTGGTTTCCTCTCGTCTGCCTTCACAGTAAAGCTCATGGTAAATTTAGCTATTGCACAGTATTATTATTATATTCAGGACTTTGCCGCGACAGTTGCTAATTACATCGACGTTACTACTCTAGCGACCAGTGTTTTCCGAAACACTATTACAATACAATACAATACAATACAATGACTCTTACCTAAGTAGGTACTTGTAGTTTGTTCGATAGAAAAAAATGAAGTTATCTCTAATAATAAAATAAATCCTTAGTCCGGCGTCAATACTGCACGGCAGGTCATGACTTATTGAATTTTAGTAAAATAAGATATTTTCTAAGGCGTACTGTTGCTACATTTTTAAAATACCTAAATACACGCGCGGTCTGGCCAACCTATCGAAAGCCGTCGTGCTTCCCCCTTAACCGTGTAGTTAGTTGCGTTAGTTCTCCTTCGTCCATCGGACGAGGAACTTGTGTCGCTTGCGATTACGCACGGCTTTGGTTCTAGCCGCTCTCACGCACACATACACGAATGCATACAATACCTAAAATCGATTAGCGCCAAAAGCTCGGTAGGGCGTTAATTAGTTCTTACGTTATGATGTTCATCGTGAGTAATAGCAAGGATGATATAGACTGGATTCGTCCGCAGAAAAATAGTTCGATTATTAAATCTAGATGGCGCTGAAATATAGCCCGAGGCTTTGAAAGCAAAACAATAAGACTAAAGATATTTCATATTACTACAAATCAAGGATGATATAGACTGGATTGGCAGTCGCCATACTACGGATCGGCCGCGGTTTTTGTAGTTCAATTATTAAATCTAGATGGCGCTGAAATATAGCCAGAGGCTTTGAAGGCAAAACAATAAGACTACAGATGTTTCATATTACTACAAATGTATTATTTTTCAAAAATATTGCATTTTAATACATTTGTAGTAATATGAAATATCTGTAGTCTTATTGTTTTGCCTTCAAAGCCTCTGGCTAATGGCTATATTATTTGGCTATAAGGGTTGCCTGGAAGAGATCGCTCTTAAGCGATAAGGCCGCCTATTGCTTACCTTGTAACTTACTCTCTGTGTACCTGTTTTCTGTATTGCTTACTATTCCTGGTGTACAATAAAGAGTCATTGTATTGTATTGTATTGTATTGTATATTTCAGCGCCATCTAGATTTAATAATCGAACTATTTTTCCGCGGCCGATCTGTACTATGGCGATTGCTAATCCAGTCTATATCATCCTTGGTAATAGTAAACGTGACCTATATTCCCTAGTTGCGAGACTATAGTCCTCCAAGTAGCCGTGGGCCTAGCGGAGCCCGAGCTAGCTGAGCAGGCGGAGCTGTTCGACCCTGGCCCGCCAGCTACCTTGGTGGCGCTGGGCCCGCTCTACGTCAGCCCTGACGCCGTGGAGGGCGCCGAGGAGTGCGCGAGGTTCTTCCCACCAGGGTACCTCGAGCCCGAGGAGAAGCCCAAGCCGAAGATTAAGAAGAAGAAGAAGGTGGGGGAGGTTTTGCTATTGTACTAGAAATGTTTAGGTACTTGCCTAAATGTAAAAAAACATGAACATCCAACAGTTATGGCGTGGCGTCGGGTTAAGGCGAGGTACTTCTGAGAAACGTATTTTTTAATTTCATTTTATTTAGAAACGGTAATGATTAAACACGTGAAAAAAATATATGTTGCTCTTGAGACCTTTCTGTAAGTACGTCGGGCACTCGTTACATAATTGGGCAAACTTTGCTCGATAGAAAAAAAATCCAAACATACCCCTATTTTGTACCTTTAAACTCATTTCATTTCAATATTACTACTTGATGTATTGAAAGTCACATCAAAATAAACGTCTGTAATGATGTAATGTCCGTCGGGTTTAATTTTGTTAATTTTGTAAAACATATAATTTTTAACCCAATATTAACGAAGTTCACGGCACGATTTACTGGCTCCCCGCTGCCAGCCCGCCGCTCAGTCCCGAGCGGAACGTGTTGGAGGTCGGACGTCTGCCAATTTTTTAAGCGCTCCACATTACGACTAAATATCCTTGATGTGGGTAGTAGTATCATCATTTATTTCTGTTATTTACCACTATTCAATGTAACCGCCACACACAAAAAGAAACGCCCATCCACGCAACTATACACAGTACACAGTGTACAAAGAAAAACAGTACGCAATATTTGCAATCGACTTTCACGCGTCGCATTGTCGACTTACCTACTCTTTGGTTTAGTCGCGTAATAATTTATCGTGAGACTTGTGTGGCAGGGCAGCTTATAGGTTTGTTTGTTTGTATGTACCTATGAAAATATATTTTGAAAAGGGTGTAAGTATGTTTCGATCAACGTGTATGTTGCAACTGCAAGAAAAAGAGAGATAGAGAGGGGGAGGGAGAAAGAGAAAGAGCTTCCCGTCAGACTCGACGTCACTGCAGCTTAGGAAAATAAGAGTTCTGACGAGCATTGATAGTTTCCCCTGATATGTTCATCATCGTCATCATCCCAGCCTAAATACGTCCCACTGCAGGGCACAGGCCTCCTCTCAGAATGAGAGAGGTTGAACCGTAGCTCCCACGTGGGCCCAGTGCGGATTGGGAACTTCACCTTAACCATTGAATTTCTTCTCAGGTGTATGCAGGTTTCCTCACGATATTTTCCTACACCGTAAAGCTCATGGTAAATTACAAATGTAATTTCGCACATAAATTCCGAAAAACTCAGAGGGCTTGAGAGACCAGAGGCCAAACCACTAAGCCACGGCTTTTGATTAAAAATTACAAACTGCCATCAACCCCGTTTCAGAAGCGCCACGAGACCAAAGAAGAGTCCGTAGTGGACTCCTCCCTCTCGGCGGCGCCGTCGACGGAGGCCGAGACGTCGGCCGAGGCGCCCGCCGAAGACGATCCCGAGCCCGACGACGAACCCGAAGACGACGAAGAAGCCGCGGTCGACAAAGCTACGTCGCCGCCTCCCGCTGACGCGTAGGACATCATCATATCAGCTAAAAGACGTATACTGCTGGAGAAAGATCTCCCCCAAAAAGTTCCGCAACCAGAGGCCGTATTGTCTAACGCTTCTGACACTTGCCTTCGCTTTCACCGTCTCTTTCTGTCATCATCTTATACCGTTTGACAGAAAGAAATAGTGATTGCGAAGGCAAGCGTCAGAAACGTTAGACAATAAGCCTGCAGGCCTTGGAACCGGTACCTAAAATACCTGTAATGCTGCGTTTAAACCAAGGATGATATAGACTGGGTTGGCAGTCGCCATAGTACGGATCGGCCGCGGTTTTTGTAGTTCTAGTAATTATTAAATCTAGATGGCGCTGAAATATAGCCAGAGGCTTTGAAGGCAAAGCAATAAGACTACAGATGTTTCATATTACTACAAATGTATTATTTTTCAATATTGCATAATAATACATTTGTAGTAATATGAAACATCTGTAGTCTTATTGTTTTGCCTTCAAAGCCTCTGGCTATATTTCAGCGCCATCTAGATTTAATAACTGAACTACAAAAACCGCGGCCGATCCGTACTATGGCGACTGCCAATCCAGTCTATATCATCCTTGGTTTAAACGCTTGCCAAGCTTCGACAAGCTTTCACAAGTGCCAACGTGTAAACGGCGGTGTTTGTCACAGCTTGCGTGATTTAAGATCGTTTTTTTGGAGTCTATTTGTATTTTATTTTTTCAACTCCAAATTTGTTACGTTTACGGTCATCCCGTGAAATCCATACATTTCACACGAAATACAAACTGAAACATGGATACACAGAAAAAGAGACCAGCGCTGGGAATCGAACCCAGCTCCTCAGCATTCCGTGCTGCGTGCTAAACCTCTACACCACCACTGGTCAGGAGTTTAGACACAAATTTCCCCTATACATCCATCTCAGCTTTTAGTCGCTTAAGCAGCGACACTGGCTTGCGTGATTCGTTAGACCATTTTACCAGAATCTTTATTTCTTAGTAGCAATATTTTCGCTCGCATTTGTACCCAAATGCTTTATTTGTCACTATGGTTTTTTACTAGAGCTTATTTTCACAATAGCGTTTTTTTCCAATTTAAATTGACACAGAAACAGTGTCGGCTTCTTCGGTGTGCTTTTGGCCCTTCGGGCCGATGCAAACTTAAGAGGGTTATACCTGCTGAGCTGGCAACGTTGCATTTTTGTTAGTTTTTCTCGATTATCCCATAAAAATTTAATGAACATTAAAAATGTTCTGTATACAAATTGTTCTAATATATAAGTTAATGTGTCTTCTGCAATAATTCGTGATAGACTTTTATTTTCTTTAAAAACTAACAAATTATTACCTAACGGTTTTTAAAGAAAATAAAAGTCTTATCACGAATTATTATTACAGTAGATACACTAACTTATATATTAGAACAATTGGGATGTCTATTTTTTTGCAATGTATAGTAAATCGAAAACCATTTCGAGATAAATGCTTTTTAACTCGTTTTCTGTAGTTATTTAATTTTAATATTATGTAATGAATTTATTATATAACAAATAAGCAATGACCTCCATTTGACATTGGTGTAAATTGCGTGACCGGTTCAAGTCATACTTTATTCTGTGTGGTTAGAATTCTTCACAATTTACGCGTGGATTATACTACGGAGTTTGATTTGGACCCGCTGTCTGACATCTAGCACTTTGACAGTGCCAGTAAAGTGACACAGTGTATAGTGTACCACTACGCAAAAAATAATTAAAGGGGTTGCCTTATCGTACGCATTTAGATAGATTTAGAAATTTGGCATTGTGGGAGCCCTCAATTATAATATGACGTCATCAACTAAAATAGTTTCAATAATTCATTTTGAAAAAAGTAGAGAACTAAATGACAAAATATTGAAATTAGTTTCTTATAATTGACTTTTGTATACAAAAAAAATATAAAAACCATGAGTATTTTTTTTTAGACATCTCCAATTTGTATACAAAACATTTTTAATTTTCATTCAATTTTTATGGAATAATCGAGAAAAACTAACAAAAATGCAACGTTGCCAGCTCAGCAGGTATAAACCCTTTTAACATAACCTAAACCTACCTATGTTATCTACCTTGCTCTTTGTTAAGTAAATAATATTTGTATTGTATCCTACACATTCCCACACTACTGTGTATATAAATAAAACATGTATGAATAATAAGGTGAAATAAAAATCAATAAAATTATATTCTAAAGTATCTTATTTATTATAAATAGTCAATTAATCATATAGTTTTACTAACAATAACATAAAAAAAAATGAGTAACGAGTGAAGGCGGCGGGCGTGGCTCACACCACTGAGTCTTTGCGGTTCCTGGAACCAAGGGACCTGATTAAAATCATCGTGAACGTAGATTGATAAACAAGGGTCGTAAGTGATCAATTACACAAGTTAAGTATGAAGTATCTTTTTCTATTTATTTTTTATTTTCTTCAACTTCATTTTTTTTTTTTTTTTTTTTTTCAATCTATCAATCAATTACACGCAAGATATTTAGCGAAATATTTATTTAGTTCGCGGGTGTAATTGATCATTTACACTCGAGTTGAACACTCTACTTTTCATCACAAATGCGAGGAAATACAGAAAAACCGTTGTTAAAAATGTATACGCAATTTGTAACAGAGCGGAAGAAAATTTATCGCGCCAAACCGTCTCTTTTTTTTTAATGGCTTCGCGCTCTTGGCTTTGGCACATTCAGCCAGCACTGGCCAGCAGCATTGTGTCAGCATGGAGGTTTGGAGGTAAGTATTACGCATTACAATCTCCTTGTTTACCAGTTCGTGAATACAATGGAGCACCATTTGATTTTTAAATTTACTTTACTTACATCCCTAAAGGTGTAAATCGAATTTACAACAAGGATTTCAAGTTAAATGCAACCTACTTTCAGAGCTTAAGTGATGAAATTTATTATTAGGTATTATTATTTATTTTGTGGAGGTCCATAGACTATTTCTAACGCGGGCGAAACCACGAGTTACTTTAAAATAAAATATAGTACCTATCTTGTTTCGCCGAATTCTTCTTTCGTCGGACTCTTGTTTCGCCGAATTCTTTCTTCGTCGAATTATTGTTTCGCAGGATTTATTTAGTAGCAGAAAATCAAACAAAACTAAAGTAATATCACGGCTTTAATTATCTATTATATAAAAAAGTAGACTTTTACAAAAACAAGAATCCGACGAATCGAGAACTAATCAAATACAATGAATATAGCTTGTTTTGCTTTGCGACAATAATGCACGGCCTAATAATTAAAATCCTTATGACTATAACTTGAGGGTTTAAATTATCTTATCAGGGGTCAGATGATGATGGTAAAGGTGTCGCCTCACCAGATGTAGTGCGTGTCGTGGTGGGGGGCGCGCATGACGCCGACGCCGCCGCCGAGCCGCCGGTAGTTCATCGCGCCGCAGAGGCGCCACTGGTTCGATTCTGGATCGAAAACCTGCCAGCACAAACGTTAAAATGAAATGTGTGTTGTCTGTTTTAAAAAGCCAATTACATTTTGTGGCATCTCTACTAATTACACCAACCTTTTGTTTCTCACCTAAACATGCACCAGTTAAAATATTCGAATAGCCGAGTCTCCACTGAGCGAACTGCGCGATTTTGAACATTCGTCGATCAATCGGCCCAACGGGATTTATATTTCCCTTTTGACCGACGCCCTCTTTTTAAATTTTATACAGTCATGTCGAGTAATTAACTATGATCGGACAAATTTGGGACAACGATTTCCCATAGTTTCGATTAGTATGACCATCGGGAAAACAAGTCTCATTGGACCTCACTACTGGTATGCATGAACGTGCGTGCGTGTGTGTGCGTACCTCTATGGACTTGAGGTAGGCGGTCCCGTCGAAGCCGCCGACGGCGTACAGTTGGCCGTTGACGACGGCGAGGCCGACGCCGCTGCGCCGTGACGTCATCGCGACCACGGGCGACCACGCGTCCGCGCCGGGGTCGTATCTGAACAACACATTCATGTTTCAAGGGAAGCTAACGAAAGTAGTAATATTAAAAATAGTTGACTGTACAACAAGTGCAAAAAGCGCGTCTTTTTAACCGAGACGTGTATGTCCACCCGAGCCGCAGACGAGGGTTGATTGTTAGTTAAGTCGAGGGTAAAATATGTTTAATGAACGAGTTGTATTCTTCACTTAGCTTTGATTACGCGGAAATTAAACAGTAATATTGTAAAAAAAATTTGTTTAGAAGCTTTTATTCTTCATGTATTGTTATTTCTATAATACCTGGTTAGGTGTAGTGTTATTAATTTACTGATTGCCTTGATTTTAGACGTAGATTTCTGTGTTCAATAGTATAGTGTTCATTATTACAATGTTCACCAGTACAGAATTTACTAGTACAATGTTCACTACTACAGTGTTCACTAGTACAATGTCCAGTGGTACAATGTACACTTGTATTAATATATTCTAGAGTAGCAAAACCCCAAATTATTTCACACTAATAATATTAAAAACCAATTTTAATCGACACAGTGTAGGTAGGCCGCCAACAAGATGGAGCGACGACCTGGTTAAAGATGCGGGAACGAACGGGAACTGTTTGGCGAACCTTTTGGGAGACCTATATTTAGCAGTGGAAGTTTTTAGACTGAAGTGCTAGTGGTGAATAGACTATATCGCCGGACGACAAGCAAAACTCACTAAAATTTCTGTCGCTGCTCTTCAAAAAGTCGTATCCAGTTAGTAATTTCATACTGAGATACGAGCTTTGTTTTAATTAGGTATTTGGTACTTTTGCTTGTCATTGTCACCCGACGATATTGTTAAGTAGGTAAAATAATTATCGAACCCTGCATGGTGCATTACTGACCTCTCCGCGGACGACAGTTCCGTGCAGTCGTCGCGGCCGCCGACGGCGTATATCTGGCCGTCGAACACGGCGCAGCCCAGGTGCTTGCGCCGCGTCGACATCGGCGCCACGGCCGTCCATTTGTTACCTCTGCGGAAACATTACAATACTACAGACATACGCAAAAAACACGCAACCGACATTTTTTGTAATGAGTCACATGTATATGGAAGGGCCACACGGCAAGAACATGTCTAGTCACCTAAACAACTTTTTGAGTTACAGCGGTTTGAAAGTTAGTCATCACGAACAATTGGGGATGTCTATTTTGTTGCAATGTATAGTAAATCGAAAACCATTTCGAGATAAATGGTTTTTAACTCGTTTTCTGTAGTTATTTAATTTTAATATTATATAATGAATTTATTACATAACAAATAAGCAATGACCTTCATTTGACTTTGGTGTAAATTGCGTGACCGGTCCAAGTCGTACTTTATTCTGTGTGGTTAGAATTCTTCACAAATTTACGCGTGGATTATAACTACGGAGTTTGATTTGGACCCACTGCCTGACATCTAGCACTTTGACAGCGCCAGTAAAGTGACACTAGTTACAGTGTACCACCACGCGAAAAATAATTAAAGGGGTCGCCTTATCGTACGCATTTAGATAGATTTAGAAATTTGGCAGTGTGGGAGCCCTCAATTACAATCTGACGTCATCAACCAAAATAGTTTCAATAATTAACTTTGAAAAAAGTAGTGAACCAAGTGACAAAATATTGAAATTAGTTTCTATACAAAAAAAAATATAAAAACCACTGGTAATTTTTTTTAGACATTCCCAATTACTATATGGGAACCATTTCTTTAAAAGTGAAAAAAAATATTATTTTCAGATATCCCTATTTAATATAATGGTAAGTTATAATGCTTCGCGAGCTCTACATTTAGAGGTTCTAAATAAATAATGTATGTATGTGTGTATGTAAAACTCTTTATTGTACGTAAAACATGAAAATTAACAGTTAACAAGAGAAACAGATGTACAAAGGCGAACTTATCCCTTAAAGGGATCTCTTCCAGTTAACCTTTGAACGATTGACAGGACACCAGAGACAAGAGTAGGCATACAATGCAGAGTAAAAAGAGTCGAAATCAAAAGTAAACCCAAACCAATAAACTTAACATAATCAATACATAAACATACAAAGAATACACGCAGGTACACACTAATATAATATATCAAGAATACAGAAGACTAATACATATCATATCAACATAAATAGACTAACTACATAAAAATTACATAAATACATTAATAAATGAATATTAGGGGACAATCTTACACAAATCGACCTAGTCCCAAACTAAGCAAAGCTTGTACTATGGGTACTAGACGACGATAAACATACTTATTATTATTATTATTTAAAATAATGCACTAGCTGATGCGTGCATATCACTACACTTGTGTTTTAAGTCTTTTTATATAAATGTCCAGTCTATTTTTAAAATAGTTTACTGTAGGCGCACTTATCGGTTACCTATGAAAATTTAGAATTATTTTTTTCCGAATATTTAAAATCCCGAATGCTTCATTTGTCCGAATGCATTTTTTTTCTGAAACTGTAAATATTTCAGGATTTTTATAAAACAACCCTAACCTAACCTAAAGGGTTCTACACGATGGTCCTGAAATAAATCCTGAAATATTTACAGTTTCAGAAAAAAATGCTTTCGGACAAATGTAGTTTTCGGGATTCTAAACCTTCGGAAATAAAATTTTCTAAACATCGATAGGATCCCGCACTTATCACATGTTCGGGTAGTTCATTCCACAAGCACACAACACGGTGCATATAGATAAATAAATACTTAAATACATAGAAAACATTAAAATCTCAATTTATTTTTATTCGAAGGTTATGTGATGCATTACAGTATCAGTATTATTGAAATTGTTGATGATTCACTGCAATAGCCATAACAAATCTTGGCTTAATTTGTTACGGTTTAAAAGTTCAAATGCGATTAAGCCGATCAAGTGTTGCCATACATATTTACTTCCGACTTCTAATTTGGTTTCTGTTGCGAACTATTCGCTGGCGTTCGTGTCGTCACAGTGTGTATGTTTTTGTGTTTATTTTTTAAACGTGTCCCACTGAAAAACAGCGTTGTGGCTTGCCACAACATTATGCTGAGTGGGGCCTAACTTATACTATTCGATATATATTTTGTAAATTTCCTGTCAAATGTATTTTTTTTTCTGTGTTTGTATCGAATATGTGTAAATAAACATCTCTCTCTCTCACACATGTTCTTTCCGTGGACCCTTCATATAATCTAGCTGTGTGTATAATTTCAACACGGGTTCTGGTTCAAATCGGACGGCTCCAACTAGTTTCTTCGCTTTTGTATTATTTCCGGGGTAAAACAGCTAATTTATTTCATCAGCGTTGGGTGTGTAAAGCTTCAAACGCACAGACAGCGGAGGCGTGGCGGTGCGGTGGCGGTGACGGTTGTAATATTCTAACTTGTATGAACGAGTTCGCGGTACGGTACCGCACAACCGTTCATACAAGTTTGAATATTACAACCGTCACCGCTACCGCACCGCCACGCCTTCGCTGCCTGTGCGTTTGGACCTTAACAGTTTATATTACTACATTATTCAGGGTGATGGCACATTTAGATCGGTCAGTATAGGTAAGTCTGAAATTATAAGACATACAAATTGTGCCACCCGGTATAATACTTTAGGGACAGCTTCTGTACACTGAGGGCTGACCTATTTAAATGTGACATGCGGTATAATACGTGTGGCAAAGCTTCTTTACACAGAGGGCTGACCGATTTAAACTCTCGTCAGTAATCCCCCACTTACGGCCCTTGATACACAATGTACTATAGTTTTAAATTTTGCAAACGAGTTAGTAGGTATGTCATTTCAGACTAAGGAGATTTCAAGTCAGCCAACGTTTTGTTTATATATTTAAAACTTAGCTGGAACCCAATTTTACAACACATGAAAAACTTATCTACGCTTCATGAAACTTCGTTATATTTATATTTTAAATTTATATCAAACAGTTTTGCAATAATTTTAGCAAGTATTTTTTTAACATTTTGGCAGAATCTGGCCGAATCTATATTCGAATTCTAAACTAAACACAGTTTACATTATCTATGGTAGATGACTCGAAAAAAGTGACAATCTGTATTGGCGTGTAGCCATTATTTTATTCAATTTAAGTGTTTAGAGACAAAATCATTTTATTTTTAGATATTTTTCCTCGCAATGTGATGAAAAACATTGTGTGTATCACGGGCAGTAAGGGGATTACCAACACGAGTCATTAAAAGCCCTCCGCCTTCGGCGTCGGGCTTCTAATATACTCTCGCTAGTAATCCCCTATTTACGGCCCTGGCCAAATTTGAGTTAGTTAAGCCCGCTCCACATTCTCGACAAAACTACACGATACTGGTTTTGTAGAGATATTTCCCGAGATCGGGCGAAGCCGAGAGCGACCCACTACATTCTTGTCTTGCGCAGTTGTAGTTGGACTTTCACCCAAGATGGACATGTTCGAAACTTCTGTCGCCGCAGTTTTATGCGCTGTGGCTTATTATAATTATTTGCTGATAAGTGAAAAAAAAGTTATCAAAAGGCGCTGGAATAGGCGAAGATACTGGATGACTGCGATACATCGCAACAGAACAAGGTAAAAAAATATAAGTATCTTTATAAGTTATTTCTTTATATTTCCTACTACATGTCGTTGTTAAAATCATGCCCATTTTCACATTCAAAGACCGCACATGACCGACTGACGGGAGCGCAGCTAGGCTAGAGTGTGGAGGGATAGTTTCGCGCAAATACGAAACTACACGAGAGCCCTTTGACGTTTGACCATTTTACCGACACGAAACGGAGACGACACGAACATGCGCGAGACAATACGAACATAGACGAATACTCACTCCACATTCTCGTATTCGGCATGTCACGTGTAGTTTTGTCGAGAATGTGGAGCGGGCTCAATGCAAACGTTGAGTTGATGTGTAATGTGTGACCTGGGGTCGTATCGCTCGACGGTGTTGAGTGGGGACTGTCCGTCGGAGCCGCCCACCGCGTACAGCGCGCCGCCCAGCACCGCCACCGCCACGCCCAGCCGGCGCGTCGTCATCGCCGCCACCTGCACGAAAAAATAAATTCACAATCATCATCAGGCATTGCCGTTAAGGCGAGCAAAATCCCTTCCCATTTTTAAAAACCTTCTAAAGGCTCACTATTTGTCACTAACGTAATCCTCGCTCTTTGACCCTTCTTTATTCCTTTTCTTTTTTGTTTATATTGTTTCTTTAATTTCCTTTTTAAATCCTTTTCTCACATGCGGCCTTTTGACATTTTTTTCCATTGATATTTTGTATTAAGTATATGCAGTGTACAAGTATTATATTGAATGTATTTGTTTATTTATATAATTTATATTATATTTGTATTGTTTTTATTGTTTGTTGTCTATTAAGTAATACTGCGTTTCTCTTGTCTGTTATTTCTGCCACCTACATTCGTCTGTTGATATTTATTAATTTCTGAGTAATTGGTCGTCTGGAAGAGATCGCTTTTTAGCGATAAGACCGCCTATTGTCTACCTGAATTTTTATTTTTGTAATGTCACTGTACTGTTTTTGGTGATCAATAAAGAATATTTGTATTGTATTGTATCATCAGGGAGCGAAACTTTGGTGCCGTTGACAAACGTATGACCTCAAGATACATACAGAGGGATTTTTATCTTGCGAGCCATCGCGTGTGGTTAAAACTGTCACGCCCAAACTATGTAAGATTGGGTTACATGCAAAAGGCAAAAATGTGTAGCGACTACTAGCGCCGTCTAGTCGTCACATAAGGAACTAATTGCTACAATCCTACATCACGCTATCGAAGTTTCTCAACTCGGCTGCATAAATACAACTTCCAACTTTCATCCATTGGACTTCGGTCCCCAGGCATAACATCTGCCTGGAGAGAGATCTCTCTATTGTAACTACACCCAAAAAATATATATAATAATAATAATAAAGCACTTTATTCTGAAATTAAATTAACATATACAATGCAGGTACTAAATAAAAAGATTGTTTATAAAAAATCCCTAATTTAGATAGGTCTTCCCCGTTTTCTCTTCCCATCTCTAGGGTACCACTCGGTTATTGCCTTGGTACATTTCCCTCTTGTGTCTCGCATCATGTGACCAGCCCAACGCCACTTTTGCTGGTCTATTCTTGCCAAGATATCAGTGAGCTTAGTTTTCGATCTAAGCACAGTGTTCCTAATTCGGTCTTGTCTTCGTGTGCTTGTCATACTCCTCTCCATTGCTCTTTGACAGATAGCCAGCTTTGCTCTGAGAGATTTGGTCATTGCCCAGGTTTCGCAGCCGTAGGTTAAACATGGCAGTATGCATGTGTTGAAGGTCTTTCTTTTGAGTGGCATTCCTAGATCATTAGACTTCATTATTTCCTTTAGAGCCCAGTATTTCTTCCAACCCATAGCTATTCTCAGTTTTATCTCATTTGCCATTTGTTCATCGGTGGAGATAACCTGCCCTAGGTAGATGTATTCGTTCACATATTCCAGGTTTTTATGTCCGATTTTGATGCTAATTTGTGCAGTGTTAGTCATTACCTTGGTTTTGTTGGCATTCATTGTCAATCCGACTTTCAGACTTTCAATATTTAGGTCTTGAATTATACTCTCTAATTTTTCAGGGTTTTCTTCAAAAAGGACTAAATCGTCTGCAAATCTCAGGTGGTTCAATTTGGACCCATTTATGTTCAAGCCGAAGTTTTGCCAGTCCAGTTTTCGAAAACAGTTTGGGAGAAAGTGGATCAGCCTGTCTCACTCCTCTTTCTATGAACTAAAACAATTACTTTGCTCACCCGCGACCCCACAATAGCCACGTTTATGCAAGAAATGTGCGTCCATGCAGCTCCTCCACCTCCACACTGCACGAACACCTCCTCTTTCTATATTAAATTCATTTCCCAGTGACTCCAGTTGGATTCTGGCCTTGCTATTTGAGTAAATGTTTTTTTAATGTTGCTATAGGCTGTTGGTATTCCTTGCTGTTTTAGAGCCTTCCAAATTAACTGGTGATTTATGCTGTCAAATGCCTTAGCGTAGTCTATGAAGGCAATATAAACCACTTTATTGTATTCTTTGTATTTTTCTATCACTTGTTTGACCGTGTGGATGTGGTCTATAGTTGAGAAACCTTTCCTGAAACCCGCTTGCTCTATAGGCTGTTGCTCATCCAATATTGGAGTAATTCTGTCTAGTATTATCTTCGCGAATACCTTGTATATGTTTGACATTAAGCTTATCGGTCTGTAGTTTCCAATATCTTCTTTGTCTCCTTTTTTGTGTATCAGGATTATATGGGATTCCGTCCATTGTTGTGGGATGTGGCCGCTTACCAGGATCTCGTTGAATATTTCTGTTAGGACTGGTACCAGCTCTTCCATTGTTCCTCTCATTAGTTCATTGGTTATTTTATCAGGGCCTGGTGCTTTACCCATCTTTTGACTCGCAATGCCCTTCTCCACTTCTTTTGGTAAGATGCAAGGGGGGTTTCCTCATCGACATCTTGTGCTGAATCTGTGTGACTCCAGTTACACTCTTTTACTCCTGCTGGTTCTTGATTTTCATATAGCTGGCGGTAGAAGTCTGTGGCTAGATCTTTGATGTTTTTACGCTTTGAGACTGTTTTAAATTTTTTTTTCTCAAACATGCTATGAAATATTGACGTTATGTTCCTTAAAATACGCCACGAACTGTCACGTTGCAGGTGCGGCTAGACGAGAGGTCAATAATGGAATTTCATACAACATTGCTGGCCAAGGCCAGCAAAGTGATCGTCTATTGTTTTATGTGACACAGCACCATGACGTTTAATAGGTCGACGTGGTCGACGTGGATGGATGGATGGACGGACGGATGGACGGACGGACGGACGGACGGACGGACGGAGAGATGGATGGATGTTGATGGATGGATGGATGGATGGATGTTGATGGATGTTGATGGATGTTGATGGATGTTGATGGATGTTGATGGATGTTGATGGATGTTGATGGATGTTGGTTGATGGATGTTGATGGATGTTGGTTGATGGATGTTGATGGATGTTGATGGATGTTGGTTGATGGATGTTGATGGATGTTGGTTGATGGATGTTGGTTAATGGATGTTGATGGATGTTGATGGATGTTGATGGATGTTGATGGATGTTGATGGATGTTGGTTGATGGTTGTTGATGGATGTTGATGGATGTTGATGGATGTTGGTTGATGGATGTTGATGTATGTTGATGGATGTTGTTGGATGTTGATGGATGTTGATGGATGTTGATGGATGTTGATGGATGTTGATGGATGTTGATGGATGTTGATGGATGTTGATGGATGTTGATGGATGTTGGTTGATGGTTGTTGATGGATGTTGATGGATGTTGATGGATGTTGGTTGATGGATGTTGATGTATATTGATGGATGTTGACGGATGTTGATGGATGTTGATGGATGTTGATGGATGTTGATGATGTTGTTGGTGATGGTGATGTTGATGGTGATGGTGATGGTGATGATGATGGTGGTGATGATGGTGGTGATCATGATGATGCATGTTTGAGAAAAACTCTATACAAGCCTTGGCCACGAACAGGGATTGCCGGCCTCGTATCTCTAGATGGCCTCGTTAACACTCGGCCGGCAATCCCCTATTTCGCGGCCGCTGCAGTAATGTACTATTTCAACCTTGGTATCCATTCTTTCCCCGTTTCTCTGTGTTCCTTTAGCGCTTTTTGACGCCTCCTGTTTTCCATATATGGAATTCTAGGGTTTTTATTCTTTTTATCTTGCGGTCTTTCCTGATATTTTCTCTTATCTTCTTACTTGTATCAGATATCATTTTCATGTTTTCTCTACCTATTTGGTTTGATATAAACTCTTTTCTTTTGTTTATAAGCAACAGTGTTTGGTCGCTAAGTTGGTATGTACTTGTTGCGTATTTGGTTACTGTTTGCAGATATATGTTGTTGCAATTATTTTCCAAGTAAATTGTACTTTTCTCTAACTTCAATCTTATCATCATTGATTAGTACATTCAGGTCGTCAAAATGGTTTGTGTTGAAGTTTTTGTACTCGGCTCTGCACTGTTCTAGCTCGTAATTCTTTAAGTGTTTCCTAGAAGTTTTGTTTGGGTATTTTCGAAGCGAACTTCTTACCGTGCGGTGGTTAGTGTTGAAATCAAGCTCAGACAGAACTGTGGTGTCTGTAAATGCCTTAGGGTAATTGCTTATTATGTAATCAATCTCGTTTTTAATATATATAGAAAACATAAAATAATGTTACATAAAAATAGGGGACTACATGTTATCAAGAATATGGCTGACTTAAAAGACCAAAAGGAAATCTGTCCATATGAATCCTGTTATAAATGAAAATAAGAAAGATGATTTTATTATGTTCAAATTTTAAGCCCTTCCGGCTGATTTGACACTACTCCCAAAACACTATAGTCGTTAATAGACTCTAATTTAATAATAATAATAAATCATGTTGGCTTCGGCCCCATGAATGCCTTTCAAATGACCGGGTCCCCATGGGCCCGTGATCGGAAATCCGTACCAACATAATAATAATAATAGTAAGTGGCGAGTTGGCATTTTGAAGTTTAAAGTCCAGGAACACCTCTCCATCCTTATCCGTTTACACCAATGTTGCCGCCTCGTTGCCCCGAGTGGGCAATAGTTTGAGGGGCCCATTTAGTGAATGGCGAGTCACCGCCTACCAAAAGTTCAGTTTATGAGATATTGAAATGGTAGGTGCCCGTTATCTCACTCCATAGCCCGGTAATCCTGTCCACAACATCCCAACCCCATAGCCAATTCCATGTCGATTCCTACCTGGCAATAGATTGGCAACTGTGGAGGACTGTCCGCTAGCACATCCTCATGGTGTATTAGGGGATAGACCTCCATAGTTGCGCCCATCTCATTTATATTATATGGTACCAAAGGCCTCTTCATGTTGGCTTTGGCCCCATGAATGCCTTTCAAATGACCGGGTCCCCATGGGCCCCTGATCGGAAATCCGTACCAACATAATAATAATAAATGATTTATTTGTACAACATAGGTAGGTACAATGTGGGTACATTAAGATCTTATAAATTATTATTATTTGGTATCACTATGCTGGGCCATTAGGCATACAAATTTTGTAAGTAATTAATGAAGTGCAGCAAGGTTGTGGTTCACTAATTACAGTCTGACAAAAATTCACTAATTGTGTAGTAGGCTTTATTTACAAGAATATCAAATAATTTTCGTTTGAAGCCTTCTATATTTTCCGTTTCTAAAATATCTTTCGGAACTTTATTGTAAATTTTTGGGGCCATTCCGAGTACAATTTTCCGAAACAAAGCAGTTTTTGACAATATTCCAACTATTTTATATTTAAGACGCAATAATAAGATAATTTCAAAATCACCTTCTCTCAAAAACCTCTTTTTTCAATGTACACTACTCTCGATACAACCTAAATTCAAGTGGACTGCGTCCCATTACGAATGAGTGGCAAAATACTCTATTCCCAAAATACCCTAAAAGGGCTACACCTAACAGTGACGAAATAACCTAATGTCATAATCGCTTATTCACAAAACCCTCTAGTCCCAAAATACCCTAAAAATCCATTTTCGTGAATTAATGCCACTTTTTATACGATTTAAACAGAAGGTTACCGGTTCGCTATAGCCAAATATCATAATATCATGTTCTTAGTAGATCGCAATGTCAAAACAGATCAGTTTCAAAATGTCTAAAACTTGGAATGATTTATGCCTACTTCTTAAAATGCGGTACTCTTGATATGCCTTTCAGTCTAATTGACTTTATCTTGTTTTGACTAATTATCAATTCAACCTTGTCTCATAATGCCTGAAACTCCAATTAACTTGATACAAACATGTCTCAAGATTTAAACGTCAAATTCTCGAAATACCCAAAACCCAGTGCCTATGTAATAAATGTCTAAATTTCGAAATAACTTCATAAATCTAACAATAATAATATAATAATAATAGTCTGAGAATAAATAGGTCGTAGGCTATTTCTTATACCCCATATTCTTCGCAGGCAACAGCTAGTGCATTCTAAAATGGTTATCGCATCCCCATACCTTGGTCCACCGGTTCTCCTTGGGCTCGTATCTCTCGACGTGGTTGAGGCACTGGACGCCGTCCTGGCCGCCCACGGCGTACAGCGCGCCGTCCAGCACGGCCACGCCCACAGACGTCCGGCACGAGGACGTCGGCGCCACGGCCCCGCACCACTGGACGTAACAAACTCGATCACCGAACGATAGGGATGTTGACGCCATTAAAAAATAATTCGCGGACACGACTCCGGTAAAAAAAACCGGCCAAGTGCGAGTCGGAGTCGCGCACGAAGGTTTCCGTACCATTATCTATAAAAAAGTGCAGCAAATAAAATCACATTTGTTGTATAGGAGCCCCCCCTTAAATATTTGTTTAATTTTATAATTTATTTTTAAATGTAACTAAACATTCTGTGAATATTTCAAGCGTCTACCTGTTGCCGTTATCAATATCGAGCAAAAACAAGCAAAAAAAATCACGTTTGTTGTATGGAAGCCCCCTTAAATATTTATTTTATTCTGGTTTTTAGTATTTGTTGTTATAGCGGCAACCGAAATACAATCTGTGAAAATTTCAACTGTCTAGCTATTACGGTTCATGAGATTACAGCCTGGTGACAGACAGACGGACGGACAGCGGAGCCTCATTAATAAAGTCCCGTTTTTACCCTTTGGGTACGGAACCCTAAAAAACGATTTATTTTAGCCCTGAAAACCAGATTAATTTTCGATTAACTGCAAATTAGATTTTGTTGCTTTATAACAAATAAGCAGTTAGTTGATTGAGTTGGCGAACAAGTGACGTCATAAATTGCTAATGCCATTCAAACTCTATGGGAGAATTGTGTTCTGACAGCTCATAAAAAGTACGTCAGATGATTGGTGGTGTCAACATCCCTATTGGGTTTTGACAGCTCTTAAAAAGTACGTCAGTTGATTAGTGGTATCAACATCTCTATTGGATTTTGACAGCTCATAAAAAGTACTTCAGTTGATTGGCGGTGTCAACATCCCTATCCCAAGTATACAACATTAATGTTTTAGAGCCATATCACACTGACGATTTGCGAACGTATTAGAAGCGGGGCGAACGCGCGGCGTATTCGCCGCGGGCGCGCAACATATTCGCCACGAATGCTTAACGTATTCGCCGCGAACAAGCAGCGAGTTCTTCGCGTCTACAGGCCTGGGACGCCATGATGTATACAGTATACTCACATACGTCAGCTAACATCTACATTACCCGCTACAGTTTTTATTTATTTACTCGATGACTTCCGGATCTAATAAAATCCGGAATGCGCAATACCGCAAAGAAACTCCGACAATAGCTCTCTCCAAGCTCCTCCCGCTTCTAAATACTACTACTAAGACTACTCGTATGAACAGTTGTGCGGTACCGTACCGCGAACTCGTTCATACAAGTTAGAATATAACAACCGTCACCGCCACCGCACCGCCACGCCACCGCTGTCTGTGCGTTTGGAGCTTGACTGCTACCCGTTCCGCATCCACCCCCCACTCACCTGATTAGTCTGCGGGTCGTATCTCTCGATGCTGTTGAGGTAGCTCTGTCCGTCGTGCCCCCCCACGGCGTACAGCAGGTCGTGCAGCACGGCCACGCCGACGCCGCAGCGCCGCTTGGACATGGGCGCCACCATCTTCCACTCCGCGGTCTGGGGGTCGAAGCGCTCCACGGAGGCTATCGCGTCGCCGGAACACCAGCCGCCGACGGCGAAGAGGACTTCGCCTGAACAAAAAAACTTGTATTTCAAACTAAATACAAACTGAAATATAGATGCACAGAAAAAACCCCAGAAAAAAGACCAATGCTGGGAATCGAACCCAGGTCCTCAGCGTTCCGTGCTGCGTGCTTACCCCTACACCATCACTGGTCTAGAAGTTAGCGACGAATCTTTCCCATACATCGTACGCTTCAGTCTGTTATAATCACATTAGGCAGTGATAAAGCGCATCTATGTTAATGCCCTCTACCGAGAGACTTCAACACTCCTTCGGAGCTACCCGCTCACCTGGACCAAGAGATGGCGCTACTAGGCCAACTTTTACAAGTTAAGTATGAAAAAGTAATAAAAAAATGAAGTTGAAGAAAATAAAAAAATAAATAGAAAAAGATACTTCATACTTAACTTGTAAAAAAACTTGTATTCAAAAACCCGGTCGTCTGTGAAGTCGGCTTACGGAGGATAGTTTAACGTGGCAGCGTCATAGCGAAACATTCAAAAAACAAAAATGAAACCAGGCGGCTTAGATTATTTATGCACTAGATAGGGTGTCAGTAGCAAACATTGCGATACAAAACGTCTACAAATTTCTTTTGACAGCTTCATATTACGATCGCGTTACGTCATTCAAACTGAAGGGAGGCATATGACATATAAGCCAAGTTGGCTTATATTTTTCGGGACGTTTTCATGCCGCCGAAGCTCTATCTAGTGTATAAATAATCGAAGCCAGGCGGTCACCCATCCCAGTAGGTGCTGATCGCGCCCGACGTTGCTTAAGCTCGGTGATCGGACGAGAACCGGTGTTTTGTCAAATATCTTGAAAACGGTGCATCCTACGGCAAAATCAATGAAATTTTCATCTCCCCTTTAATACTCCCGTACCCCTCCCCCGCACCCCCCTCCCCTTAACCTTATTGTTTTAGTAATAAGTTACAATATCCATCCATTGCAATTTTTGAAACTACTACTAGCTTTCAAAATATCCTTTGTCATGCAGGTAGTATTCGATAGCTGCTTTTGATTCTGTGTGTGAGAGGGTTTGGGCCGTAGTTCCCACGCTGGCCCAGTGCAGATTGGGAACTTCACATTCACCATTGAATTCCGAGGGTAGGTATTGAAAACTATGATATACAGTCGTGCGTGTGTACTGACCCCGCCCGTTGGGCTCGGGCGGGGCTCCTATGTCACGACAGTGTACGAACCGCGGCGGGTGGGCTTGCGCGGGCGCGTGCGCGGGCCCTGCACTAGCGGGGCTCCTATGTCACGGCAGTGTACTGACCGCGGCGGGTGGGCTTGCGCGGGCGCGTGCGCGGGCCCTGCACTAGCGGGGCTCCTATGTCACGGCAGTGTACTGACCGCGGCGGGTGGGCTTGCGCGGGCGCGTGCGCGGTTCCTGCACGAGCGGGGCTCCTATGTCACGGCAGTGTACTGACCGCGGCGGGTGGGCTTGCGCGGGCGCGTGCGCGGGCCCTGCACTAGCGGGGCTCCTATGTCACGGCAGTGTACTGACCGCGGCGGGTGGGCTTGCGCGGGCGCGTGCGCGGGCCCTGCACTAGCGGGGCTCCTATGTCACGGCAGTGTACTGACCGCGGCGGGTGGGCTTGCGCGGGCGCGTGCGCGGGCCCTGCACTAGCGGGGCTCCTATGTCACGGCAGTGTACTGACCGCGGCGGGTGGGCTTGCGCGGGCGCGTTCGCGGGCCCTGCACTAGCGGGGCTCCTATGTCACGGCAGTGTACTGACCGCGGCGGGTGGGCTTGCGCGGGCGCGTGCGCGGTTCCTGCACGAGCGGGGCTCCTATGTCACGGCAGTGTACTGACCGCGGCGGGTGGGCTTGCGCGGGCGCGTGCGCGGTTCCTGCACGAGCGGGGCTCCTATGTCACGGCAGTGTACTGACCGCGGCGGGTGGGCTTGCGCGGGCGCGTGCGCGGTTCCTGCACGAGCGGGGCTCCTATGTCACGGCAGTGTACTGACCGCGGCGGGTGGGCTTGCGCGGGCGCGTGCGCGGTTCCTGCACGAGCGGGGCTCCTATGTCACGGCAGTGTACTGACCGCGGCGGGTGGGCTTGCGCGGGCGCGTGCGCGGTTCCTGCACGAGCGGGGCTCCTATGTCACGGCAGTGTACTGACCGCGGCGGGTGGGCTTGCGCGGGCGCGTGCGCGGTTCCTGCACGAGCGGGGCTCCTATGTCACGGCAGTGTACTGACCGCGGCGGGTGGGCTTGCGCGGGCGCGTACGCGGGCCCTGCATGAGCGGGCGCTCCTGGGGCAGCAGCAGGTAGTTCTTGGCCTCGTCCAGCAGGTCGCGGCAGGCGTCGTCCGACCGGATCAGCAGCTCCGAGGACACCGTGCCCACCAGGAACTTGGGGCTCAGCAGCGGCAGACGCACGTGCTGGAGAACCTAAACACGCAACACTAGATTGTACAATGACTATAGATTAATAGTAGATTGATAAACAAGGGTCGCGAACTATAAGCACCCTCGCTCGCTTTGTTCGCTCGTGCGCCCAAATATCCTGGGTATAATTGAAGGGTCCACGGGAAGAACATGTCTAGTCACTTTTTTCAACCGACGAAAACAAAAGGAGGTTCTCAATTCGACGTGTATATTTTTTTTTATGTATGATCACGCATAACTTTTTACAGAGTAGTCCGATTTTGATGATTCTTTTTTTATTGGAAAGCGTATTCCCCGAGGGTGGTCCCATTTAAATTTGGAAACAATATTCCTACCCTAAGGGTAGAAAAACAGGGGATGATTGATTGTTCAGTTACTGATTGCACTATATGACCACGCATAACTTATTACAGAGTAGTCGGATTTTGATGATTCTTTTTTTATTGGAAAGCGTATACCCCAAGGGTGGTCCCATTTAAATTTGGAAATAATATTCCTACCCTAAGGGTAGGAAAACAGGGGATGATTGACTAACTTTTTACAGAGTACTCTGATTTTCATAATTCTTTTTTATTGGATAGATAGGGTATACCTTGAAGTTGGTATTATAAATTTGGAAAAAAAATTACCCCAATGATAGAAAAAAGTATAAAATAAAAACTTTTTAACAAGTAATTAAACCGCCGAAAAAACTGAAAAGCAAAAAATAATACCTCTTTTGTTTGACCTTAATCTAGGTACCAGTTTGAAGTCGGTGCCTCAGCACGAGCCAGGAGGAGTGATAGAAGCCAATCAGGTAGACGATTATAGGTCCACTCCTCCTGGCTAAGTGCTGAGGCACCGACTTCAAACTGGTACCTAGATTAAGGTCAAACAAAAAAGGTATTATTTTTTGCTTTTCAGTTTTTTCGGCGGTTTAATTTTTTGTTAAAAAGTTTTTTTGAAAATTGATATTTAAATCTCTAAATGTAGAGCTCGCAAAGCACTATACTATAACTTACGATTATATTAAATAGGGATATCTGAAAATAATATATATTTTTTTTCACTTTTATAGAAATGGTTCCCATAGTAATTGTTCGTAATGACTAACTTTCAATCCGCTATAACTCAAAAAGTTGTTTAGGTGACTAGACATGTTCTTTCCGTGGGCCCTTCAATTGATCATTTACAGTGGAGTTGAACACTCTACTTTTCAACACAAATGCGAGGGATTAAGGAAAAACTGTTATGTTAAAAATGTATACGCAATTTGTAACAGAGCGGAAGAAAATTTATCGCGTCAAACCGTCTTTTGATTTTTTTTTAATGGCCTCGCGCTCTTGGCTTTGGCACATTCAGCCAGCACTGGCCAGCAGCATTGTGCCAGCATGGAGGTTTGGAGGTAAGTATTACGCATTACGATCTCCTTGTTTACCAGCACCATTCGATTTTTAGATTTACTCGAATTTACAACACGGATATCAAGTTAACTTTACAACATTTTTTTTGTTAGCGAGACAAGGGCGCATTTTATTTATTTATTGTAAAGATCTGAGCAAAAAAGAATTTGCTATAAGAAAATCGAAATCCTTCATTGCAGTTGCCCCTGCCGAACCATCCAAGAGCAAAAAGCACAGCCGCAACAACCGATTTGCATAGGTTGTTGGCAGAGGGGGTTTCACTCCGCAGTCAGGGGGGTTTGAGGCCGGGGCCGCACTGGTAAGGCGACCGGCGACTAAATCAACTATGTTTGATTTAGTCGCCGTCGCGTCGCGTCGCCGGTCGCCTTACCAGTGCGGCCCCGGCCTCACTCCGCAGTTTAGGTATGTTCGGCCGGCGCGCCTCCCGGGCAGGCGTATGGCAGTGGGTTGGCGCTCGGCTTTCTGTGATTTTTGCAACAAACATTGACTTCTAAACAACCTTGTCGCGTTACCAAGATATTGTCGCGTTTAAAGGTAGTTAACTGAATTAATACACACAGTTATCTTTCTTGATTTATATACCTACCTAAATATCGGCGAGTGGGAACCCTGTGCTCTTGGTTTCAGTTCAGCGGTGCCCAACGGAATATGACCGCTCGTATCACACGATAAGTTTCAATTTCGCGTGCAAGCACTTGACGGCCGTAAGAGCAGGCAATTTTTTATACCTAAAGTTGACTTTTGTTCGAGAATGATCCTTCTGTACGCTAGTACTATTAGTTATTCTGTGGTAAGGTCTCTGTGCCAAGTGCTGGGAGCACTAGCTAAGCTGCTGTACGGGTAATGGCCTGTAATGGTCTAACCTGGGCTAAATGTTGCCGCCGCTCCGCCACGTTGTACTTGACCCAGGACATGACGGCCTGGAAGGTCTGTTCCTCGGAGCGAACATTGAGCTCGTCCGAGGACACGATGTCGATCAGCTGAGCTGCTGGCAGCAGGAGGAACTCCTCGCTTTCCATCACCTGGGGAAATAATGTATGTTTATGAGGGTTTATACCTGCTGAGCTGGCAACGTTGCATTTTTGTTAGTTTTTTTCGATTATTCCATAAAAATTGAATGAAAATTAAAAATGTTCTGTATACAAATTGTTCTAATATATAAGTTAATGTGTCTACTGCAACAGTAATTCGTGATAGACTTTTATTTTCTTTAAAAACGAACAAATTATTACCTAACGGTTTTTAAAGAAAATAAAAGTCTTATCACGAATTTTTATTGCAGTAGACACATTAACTTATATATTCTATGTTTACTAACTGTAGTTCTAAGCAACCTTGTTACTAACAACTATGGACATGTTTTCCGAAATAAATTATTATTATTATTATATTAGAACAATTTGTAAACAAAACACTTTTAATTTTCATTCAATTTTTATGGAATAATCGAGAAAAACTAACGAAAATGCAACGTTGCCAGCTCAGCAGGTATAAACCCTCTTAAACCTGTACTATTAGACTATCGGAAGACTACGGATTTGCTAGTGGACTGAAAGCAGGGTTATGGGATAATTATCAAGATAACTATTTAGGTAACTATCAAGATCATTGTTTATTGCTTAGCCAAATCTCACGATATCTCGATAGGCTAAATGAATTAAAACTAACTTAAATTTTAATGTTTTAAAATCCTAATATTTCTGGGAACATAATCAAGAACAATTTATTGCGACAATCTAAAAGACCAGACCAAATTTCCTCCAAATACGTCCAGCAGTTTTTACGCACTCACTTACTTAAGTATTTATAAAATAGGAGGAATACCTAAATGGGAATCTCACCCAGTATCATCACCGACGACAATAACGCAAATAAAATCTATAAGTAATGAACGTAACTACAACAATAATATCAGAGAGGCAGACGGACATACGTTTTTTCCGTGACGCATAATCATTATCAGTGCCATCAGCCGGAATTTCCCAGATTACGAATCGACCGGGATAGCCCGTTATTTACTAACATTGTAGCCATTAACGATAACATAGTATGTACAGGGTTGCCAAGTTGGAGGTATACAACTTTTTTGCCGCCATTTTGTTTTGGCGGTAAATATGACAGTTGTTGCATGAAAATTACTCTGTGTGGATACGGCAAATTTGTTATGGTGTGTTTTAATTATTAAAACGTTTTACTCAACCCAATCATGTATTAAAAATATATTATGGGACAATCTTACACAAATCGACCTAGTCCCAAACTAAGCAAAGCTTGTAGTATGGGTACTTACTAGACGACGATAAACATCTAATATATAAAAATCTCATGTCACGGTGTTTGTTACCAAACTCCTCCGTAACGGCTTGACCGATTTTTATGAAACTTTTTTCTCTGTATTCGGTAGGTCTGAGAATAGGTCGTAGGCTATTTTTTATACCCCTAGGTGATAAGGAATAATTTATATGGCGAAACAACGTTTGCCGGGTCAGCTAGTACTTATATAGATTTCTTTAACCTTCAGCAATTAAAACAAAATATTCGAGACAGTCACTGAGATAACGAAGGAAATGTGTGAAAAGTGATGAAGAACGCGATGAAAAGGCTTCCCATCCGCCATGATGCTAGAGGTGGACATTTGTCTGACATTATTTTCCATATTTAATTGCCGGCCCTAAATAATATATTTAACAAGAAATACTCAATATTTTTTATATTTCATAGAATAAAATTACAAAACTAAAGTGTATTGTATACCTGTTATTTGGCCAACCCCCTGTAGTAAATAGATAACTACATATTATATTTGCTAACAGGAAAAAATCCAGTCAAGTGCGAATCGGACTCGTATACGAAGAGTATAGGTAACGCCATCAGAGTTGAGGTCACGCACACAACAACACGTCATGTAATGACAGCGGGATTTTGACATTTATTCGTACCGATAGCAAGTTCAACAGACTCAACATAGAATTACAAGATTGACTAAAAATTTCTACAACCTACACTCACGAGCAGAATAATTGCATCGCTTTGCTTTCTCATGTACACCCAATAACCGGCTTTCCTTGGCTTTCTGAAATTATTTTTATGTGATGCTGTTCCTTGAAATTTAAGCTGTATGAAATTTTAAAATTTTACAAAGTTATTAGGTGTACATGTATGCAAAGTGATGCAATTATTCTGCTCGTGAGTATATTTCTTTAATAATAATTTAGGACAATACATCTAGTCGTGTGATATTTAAAGACAGTTCAGTAAAACAGATATAAAGATCGAGTTAAAAACGCTGGTTTCCTGTATGACGGCCCGCTTAAATTTTCAACTTTGTTTTTAGTACCTACGCCTACCTATTTATTGTAGGGATGCAGTGGACTGACCTCGGGAAAGTTCTGCTGCGTGAACTTGTCGGCAATGCGGAGCATCTCGCGGCAAGAATGCGTGTCGGCGAAGGCGCGGATGCCGAGGCAGTTGGAGCAGTCCAGCTGCCGCTTCAGGAACTCGCAGCACACGGATCTAAAGGAGCTGCAGCAGGCACATTGCCGGTACCAACGCCTGACCTCTTGAAACAATCCGACACCAGCGACGTGGGCCAGGGAAAACCGAACCAGCATGGCACGGCGTCGAACAGGGGAGCCCCATCCCGGGGCGGCCAGTGGGCGTCGCGTCTCTTCATGCTCCCGTGGCGCTCACAACGGCAACGAGGAATTTTCTAGTTGGTCCTTTGCAGGAGAGCTCCACCTACCTTCTGTTTCCCCAAACAGAGACGAATGTGTAACGCCTGGAGCCGTATTCTCCACGTGGTGACACCACAGTTGGGCGTTAGAGCTCGTTCCCACTATGTCGCGTGTCGGATTCCGATTTTGATCGGGTGTCGGCGCCTCTGTTCACACTAGTCGGCTGTCGGCCACGACCGTACAGTCATTTCGAGGCTTCTGTACACGATTTCCGGACGAGGGCTGACAAAACACACGATATTTTTTGTCGGATCCGACACATAATCGCTGTCGGACGAGTGTGAATGCCCGATTAAAAAATGGACCGACACACGACATAGTGGGAACGAGCTCTTACTGGGGATGCAGTGGACTGACCTCGGGAAAGTTTTGCTGCGTGAACTTGTCTGCGATGCGGAGCAGCTCGCGGCAAGAATGCGTGTCCGCGAAGGCGCGGATGCCGAGGCAGTTGGAGCAGTCCAGCTGCCGCTTCAGGAACTCGCAGCACACGTCCTGGATCTCCTGAAGTTGCAGCAGGCACGCGGCCGGCAGCAACGCCTGAAGGACACCAGGATAAACTCAAAGTAGAGAACCTGACTACGAAGCCTGAGGTCCCGGGTTCGAAATACGCGTCGGGGCAGATATTTGTATGAATAATACGAATATTTGGGTGTTTAATATGTATTTAAGTATATATCTATCTATATAAGTATGTTTATCCGTTGCCTTGTACCCATAACACAAGCTATGCTTAACTTACTTTGGGACTAGGTCAATTGGTGTGAATTGTCCCGTGATATTTATTATTTATTATTATTTTCAAAAATTTGTGAAGGAAATGTGCGAAAAGTCAAAAAAAATATGTGATTGAGTCATTTTAACAAATTTACATTTTTTTGTGAATTTTCTGTTGTAAATTATCTATCTTCGAGCTTTGTATGTATTTGTTGTGAATAAAGTTTGTATCTATCTATCTATTTATGAAAAGTCAAAGTCAAAATTCATTACTCAATTTAGGCATCCATTGATGCTCCTATGAATGTCGAAGTATCTACCACCGGTTCGGAAAACCCCTGTTGAGATGAATCCGGCAAGAAACTCATAAAGGTATATTTTTTTCAAACAGATCTACATTTATTTCATACTAAATACAAACTGAAACATGCATGCACAGAAAAAACCCCAGAAAAAAAAAACCAGCGCTGGGAATCGAACCCAGGTCCTCAGCATTCCGTGCCGCGTCTATTCCCCTACACCACCACTGGTCAGGAGTTTAGACACTAATTTTTCCCATACATCGCACATATCAGTCTGTTAGATAATCACTTTTTGCAGTGATACAGCGCCATCTATTTTATACCCTCATCGAGAGACTTCAACACTCCTTCGAAACTATCCGCTCACCCGGACAAGAGATGTCGCAACTAAGCCAACTTTAACAAGTTTGATATGAAGTATCTTTTTGTATTTTATTAAATTACATACCTACATCTAAAGTATTTTGTACAAGAGTAGATAAGCTATTTGAGACTAGGGATCGCCAGTGCGGATTGGGTCCCAATCCGTAATGTACGCAGATAATAAAAAAAACCGGCCAAGAGCGTGTCGGACACGCCCAAGGTAGGGTTCCGTAGCCATTACGAAAAATCAAGTAATATTTTTCTAAGGATTTCGTATGTGTACGGAATCATCCAAGTTTAGGTATGTTTCATACCTTAGGCTACTATTTACTCTTAAACTACAAATAATTTCCAAGCAATCTTAGCCGCTATAATTTTCCTAGTAAATTTGATATATTTACTACCCTTCTGATTTTTTTCAAATTTTTCCACCCAACAGTTTAGATTTTAGAGGGGGGGGGACGGCCGATTTTAATGAAAATTTTCACTTTAAAGTTGAATATTTCGCAAACAGATCACTGAATAGAAAAATCATGTTAGCAACTCCGCAATGATTTTAAAAGACCTATCCAACGATACCCCACACTATAGGGTTAGCCGAGAAAAAAACAATCACCCCCACTTTACGTCTATGGGAGGTACCTAAAAAAATTTTTTTTACTTTTTTTTATTCAATCACTTTGTCGGCGTGACTGATATATATATTCATGCCAAATTACAGCTTTCTAGTACTAACAGTCTCTGAGCTTAGCCGCGGACAGACAGACAGACAGACAGACAGACGGACAGACATGGCGAAACTATAAGGGTTCCTTAGTTGACTACGGAACCCTAAAAATACTCATAATAAGACTATACCTTGACAGGCTCGTGCGCGGCGCTCGGCGGAACCCTGTCGCAGGGAGCCTCTGCTGTCCTTAACAAGATTGTTTCTAATAAGTGCGGCAAATGCTGACTGCGACAAGGTTCCGCGGAGAGCCGCGCACGTCCTTGTCGGACTATAGACAGGATTTTCGAACTAATTACGTATGATTATTTTAACTCATTCGTTGTCGAATGCCAGCCTCGAGATTTCCTCAGGTGCCATAAACGCACATGTGCGCTCAAATGACCGCCAAACTGTGACAGCGGCACTAAGCGAAAGACACGAAAACGCATGCGTCCCTGGCAATGAATGCGTTAATCTATGAATGCAGTTCCTCTTGTTACTAAACAAGATGATATGGTTCCTTAGAAGACATCTTTCTACGTCTTATAGTTTCAGAGTTATTCATACTGACCCATCAAAATGAGCCACCTGGGGCCTGTTGCATAACAAAGTACAACTAATATTACAAGCGGAACTCTCGCTTCCGTTATATTAACTAGAAAGGGAGTTCCGCTTGCAATATAAGTTGTACTTTGTTATGCAACGGTACCTTGTGAATCCAATACACTGTACAGTAAAATTGCATAAAGTTTACCACTGACAGATGGTTTGCCTTCATTTCATATTCAACTTTAACGACCTACGAATAAAGCCAATTTTAGAATACTGTTACCCACGTTTGCAGATTTTGTAATAACTACTTTATTTGTATGGTGTTAAAGTTGGCAATGAAATGAAGGCAAGCAATCTGTCAGTGGTAAACTAAAAGTAAACGTAATGTAACTCCCATAGACAGTGTACTGAAGATACAGTGTATTGGATTCACAGGGTGCAACAGGCCCCTGGTATGGCCTATAGGTACCTATACCAGAAGATGACTGTGACATTACCTGAACGTTGCTCTCTTCAACAACGATATGCGCCGTGTAGCAGAACTCTACCAGCTGTTCCATGGCCTGCTCGTCCACGTCGCGTATGGTGACTTCTGTGGCGCGAGACTCGGCCAACTCGCCCGTGAACATGGCGCGGAAGTACGGGCTGCATGCTGACAGGATCACCCTGGCAACAACACACCATACAATTAGGGATGCCTATTTTTTTGCAATGTATAGTAAATCGAAAACCATTCCGAGATAAATGCTTTTTAACTCGTTTTCTGTAGTTATTTAATCTTAATATTATGTAATGAATTTATTATATAACAAATAAGCAATGACCTTCATTTGACATTGGTGTAAATTGCGTGACCGGTTCAAGTCGTACTTTATTCTGTGTGGTTAGAATTCTTCACAATTTACGCGTGGATTATACTACGGAGTTTGATTTGGACCCGCTGTCTGACATCTAGCACTTTGACAGTGCCAGTAAAGTGACACAGTGTATAGTGTACCACTACGCAAAAAATAATTAAAGGGGTTGCCTTATCGTACGCATTTAGATAGATTTAGAAGTTTGGCACTGTGGGAGCCCTCAATTATAATCTGACGTCATCAACTAAAATAGTTTCAATAATTAATATTGAAAAAAGTAGAGAAAATAAATGACAAAATATTGAAATTAGTTTCTTATAATTGACTTTTCTATACAAAAAAAATATAAAAACCACTGGTAATTTTTTTTAGACATTCCCAATTACAGTTTCCAGTAAAAATAACTTGTAAGAGTCAGTTCACACCACGGAAAAAAATATGAGGAAACGTCTCTCTCTCTCTCTCTCTCTCTCATAAGCAGAAGCCGGAATTCTCGTGGCACTTTTGAGCTGTCATACGGACTTTTCATTTGTCGACTTCTGAAACGGTAGCATAGTTAGAACTTTATAAGATCAGTATATCGTACAACCTAGCGTGGAATAGCAGAAAGATAATTGATAGCTGTTTTTAAAATAAAAATGTAGCCATCATCACGCATTTAGATTCAACAAGGCTTCAAAAAGCCGTGGTGGCCTAGCCGGTTTGACCACAGAAATAATAATAAAGAGGATAGAAGTGCCTTAGACGCGTGACTTTGGCGCCGCGCTTGTGACTCGTAGATCACAAGCGCGCGACTTGTGGCTCAGTGCTATTTCAAACGTGGGTAATAATAATAATTATAATAAATCTTTATTTGGAACAGTAACATTTAGGTGCATTACAAATATGAAAAACGATGTCAACCGCAGAAGTTAAAAACTGTGTCGCAGATAGCAACGCCCCCTCCGTAAACAAAGTGATTTTAGTTCCAAAAAGTAATACAAAAGTTTAACTAAAATTTAAGTAAATGCACAAAAGAAATATAAATAATATGGTCATTAAACTGGTTGTGTGTGTGTATGTGTGCGTGTGCATGCGTCTGCGTATGTGTGTGTGTGTGTGTGGGTATGATAACAAGTGCTTTAAAATGGTGTTTATTATTATTTCTGTGGGTTTGACCTATGGCCTCTCAAGCAGAGGTTCGTGGGTTCAAATCCCGGCTCGCACCTCTGAGTTTTTCGGAATTTATGCGCGAAATTACATTTGTAATTCACCATGAGCTTTACGGTGAAGGAAAACATTGTGAAGAAATGCAATGGTGTGTGTGAAGTTCCCGAACCGCACTGGGCCCGCGTGGGAACTACGGCCCATGCCCGCTCATTCTGAGAGGAGGCCTGTGCCCTGCAGTGGGACGTAGGTATATATGCTGGGATGATGATGGATGATGAAGGCCGAATACAAGAGGAACTTAAACCCGATCAGAGTAGTGTATTATCAAACCGTAATCAGAATGGGACTGTCAGATCTGTCATTTCATACATATTTTGACGTAAGCATATAGAATTACCAGTGGCGTAGCGTGGGTGTCAGCCACCCGGGGCGGAAGAAAATTTTGCCGCCCCTTAGGTATACCTACCTACTTCAAAAAACTTTAATCAGCCAATTTAAAAAACTACAATATGGAATTGTCCAAATATTTACAAAATATTTGCCGCCCCCCTCGCCCCCACTACGCTACGCCACTGAGAATAGGGATGTTGCCACCACCAATCAAATGACGTTCTTTTTATGAGCTGTCAAAACACAATCTCCCATAGAGTTTGAATGACAATAGCGACATATGACGCCATTGTTCGCATACTCAATCAACTAACTATTTATTTGCTTTCAAGCAACAAAAAATCTAATTTTGCACTTCATCGAAAATTATCAGGGCTGAAATAAAGCGTTTTTTTTACTGGAGTCGTGTCTTCAAATTCTTTTTTAATGGTGTCAACATCCCTCCAACCCCTTTCTAATCGCGGGCGAGTAATACCTGTGCGCGAACAGCTTCCGGCTGGCCACATTGAGCACGACGTCGCACAGCTCCCGGTGCCGGCGCAGCGCTGACAGCTCGCCGAGCACGGAGCGCGGGTGCTTCTCGGACGTGTGCGACAGCCGCGCGCCGCCGCCCGGCGACCCGCCCTCGCCCATCCTGAGCACGACACGCTTCGTTAGGACGCCTTTGGAAACGAAGGCGCAGGAGTGACACCGCCAACCAACTGTCCAATTCGGGGAACTGGGCTGAATGACTGTGCAAACGATCGACAGCCCGCCTGACTCAGCAAGGCGTCCCCTCACAACATCAACATCAACTGTCCAATTATTAAGGCCCTACTGTATGGGTAATATGGGTATGTATTACAATACCGAAGTATGAAAGACCGAATGTATTAACACATTCTGTGCCATGAACCCTGTGTTCTGTTTGTAAGCAGTTTTTGCAACAAAAAAATGCAGCAGAAAAACGCTGCTACTGGTTACAAGTGTAGCTCATAGCAATATAAAAAAAATTGCTTATATCTATGAAAATATTATTACATTTAATCCCATAAAATTAAATTTTCATCACCCATAAATATCTTTACAGTTGCAATTAATATGTTTAGCAACTATTTCAGGCATCTATTTACATAACATAAATGGTACATTTTTAGATAAAAAACAATATAATTAAAACATCGAATGGGTCAAAAGACCGACACAATTTTTTTCTGAAACCGTTAACTTTTTAAGATTAAAATAATAAATAAATAAATAAATATTAGGGGACAATCTTACACAAATCAATCTAGTCCCAAACTAAGCAAAGCTTGTGCTATGGGTACTAGACGACGATAAACATACATATATAGATAAATAAATACTTAAATACATAGAAAACATCCATAACTCCGGAACAAATATATTGATTGTTATAAAACAAACATAACCTAACCTAATGGGTTCTGTATGATGCCGTTTTAATAAATTCTGAGAAGTTTACGGTTTCAGAAAAAAATCGTGTCAGTCTTTTGACCCATTCGATGTTTTAATACATTCGGTCTTTCGTACTTCAGTATTGTAAATCTGAATTTTTGACGCATTTAAGATTCGGCCATAGCGCTGCTTAAAATACGGAATCGTTACGGAATCGCAGTGACGTGCCGTAAACGTCCGAATTTACCGCATGCTCTCCATTGTAAAGTTGTAACGTTTACGGTGCGTCACTCACTGCGATTCCGTAACGTCACCGTTTTTAGGGTTCCGTAGTCAACTAGGAACCCTTATAGTTTCGCCATGTCTGTCCGTCTGTCTGTCTGTCTGTCCACGGCTAAGCTCGGAGACTGTTAGTACTAGAAAGCTGTAATTTGGCATCAATATATATATCAGTCACGCCGACAAAGTGATTGAATAAAAAAAAGTAAAAAAAACTCTTTAAAGGCTGAAAATTGTAAAAAGTATAAATTTTATAAGCTGACCGATGACCGTTTATCACTTGAGAACTTATCTAGTAAAAACAACATTGTTCTCTTTTGTTGAAAGCTAACACTAATATAACAAATCCATAACAAGCAACAAAAAATGCAAACAAATAGCTACCGCCTTCTCTAGCCACAAGGTTGAAATTGCAAAATCAGAGCACATTTGATAATGACACTTGGACATTGAAAGCCAAACTCAGGTAGATCATTGGTGTTGTAGTGACAAAAGGTATTTCTTAATATGTTAAGATTTTGCAATTTCAACCTTGTGACTTAGGGAACATGGTACAATATTTATTGGTATGCGTTTTTTGTGACTTGCTTAATATTTTTCTCAGGAGGATTAGCAGTTGCCTTAAACAATACAGTATACAATAGCATTGTGTATAAGATAAATAAACTCTCAAATGGTAAACAGACAGCTCATAAAAATACAACTATAACTGTTAGTGATTTACCAAGTTTTATTATTAATTTCAATCACCTTTTAACATAGACAAAATGACCCAAAAAGTTGTTGGTTACCGTATAACCTAATAATAAATACTAATTAGATCATACTCAACATAAATAAACATATTAACACCGAATTCATTAAACTACATAACAAAGTAATTTAAAACAGAAAGTACCCTTGAATTAATTGCTATATTACGTAAGCCTGAAGTGATGAAAAATTTGGTAGTGCAGTACTCACGCTGTCCGTACAGCTTACCCAAGATTTACCTAACCACAGGTTAAGTCATGCATGTTGCACAATTCTTGTTGCATCGGTACACTTGTTGAGGATTTAGTCGGGTAAATATCACATACCTATCTCTCTCTTGCAACTTCTACCCACAGAAAATACGAACCTACGAAAATGAATATGTATTTTTTTTTTATTTGCTCTCGAGTCATGGGTGTTTAATATGTATTTAAGTATGCATCTATCTATATAAGTATATTTATGTGTTGCCTAGTACCCATAACACAAGCTTTGCATACTCTGGGACTATGTCAATTGGTATGAAATTGTGCCATGATATTTATTTATTTATTAACCATTTATATGATTATGGATGGATCTATGCAAAATTTTTTGACCATCTAAAAATCTGCATTATTCAACACAAGCAATACCAGAATAGAATGAACTTAACCCATATTTAGTCTAAATGAATAGTAAAATAAAAAGAAAATCATAGTAAATTTTATTTTTTTCCGATTCCAAAATCTAAAACAAACTACTAAAAACTTTCAATTAATTCAAAAATTAATCTATCTTTAATCAGAAGAGACCAAATGCACAAAGAAAAAAAAATATATAATAAATGGAAACAATTTTACACTAAACAATAACCTAATTAGATAATTAAATAGCAAAAAACAAATGTGATTTGCTTGCTATTCACTCACCGCATTAAAGTTTTATTCAGTTCACAATATTTACGCACTTTTCACTTGTCTGCGCACTTCAACACATTTTGAACATAATTTATCCCCAAAAACATTTTCCGAATATAGGTGACCCACTTAGCACCCACACCAGGAACTGTTAAATATGTTAAACTGTTACACATGTAGGTGCTTCGGCTAGCCAAATTACATGTTCTAAATGCACTAACAACCAAACCAGTTCAAGGCAATGTATTTGTAATCAAGTTGATAACAAAATCACATTTAATTTCAACACATCCTACATGACACAGATCACCACAGATGTTAAAACTTCATGTTGAACGAGATTTCTTGGTCAGGTACGGTAGTATTGGAATCCCGGGTGCTAAAACAGATTGTTTGTCATTTGTTTCAGTGAATAGCCAAGGTTCACTCACCTCTTGTGTCCTCGCGAGTTTCCCAGCTGCAAGCGCAGCGGGGGCGAAGCCCAACCCCACACGGAGTCAATCTGCAACACACAACACCGCTCCAAAAACACCTATTTACAACCAAAACCAGTTGTTCTGTACAACCATTATGCAAATGTCACAGTGCCCTCGCCCTCACTCGTACCTTTAACGATTGCCTTCGACTGGACAACGAAACACCACTCCAGGGAGCGCCAGACGACCGCAGAGCGCCCCGAGGATGGAAACTCTTATACAATTAACGGCACATCGATTTTATAATCACAGATGTTTTTATGTTTACTATTGATAAAAAATGATTGGCATCGTAATTTTGTCCACTAGTCAATTTTTTAAATGTACGTTCTGAATGTACGGCTTGTGACTTTTTGAAGTTTCAATATCAAAAATAAATTGAAGGTTTAAACGATTGTTAGTTACAAATCGTAAAATTTATAACACAATCGAATTGTCTTTTTAATCAATTAATAAAATGAAAACAAACCCAGTTTTATTATTTACTAGAATAATTACGGATAACGTTTTCGAGCATTGATTATTGTCAAGTTTGCCAACTAAAAACTTGCCAGTTGTAGCAGGCAAATATGAAATGTTATATTAAATGAAAACAGATTATAATTAGGATACTTTATCAAAGTTTTATTTATCGCTAATTAAACTTCAAATTTATTCGCCAGATTTTGGTTTTAAGAACACAGAAAAAAGTGACAGCTGTCACTTGTGTCAGCTGTCTACCATCTGTCAAATGAAACTGTCACTGTCAGAAGTGTGTCCATCCAAGCAAAATTTGGATTCGTGTCGTCAACAAAATAACATTCACCGCAATTTCATTAAATCCCTGCAAATAAAACAACGATAATGTCGTTAACTCTTCTTTTAGAGAAGTATGACGTCTCCACCGAAGAAGGCCTAAAGAAGGCACTCAGTGAAATTGAACAAGAGGAAGTATGCATGGAATTCCGGCTTCATTATTCTACTTAGACACCTCTCAAAACTATGAAAACCAAACAAGTGCGAAACGCTATGCAGCATAATTTAATGCATATTTTATTTCAGACGGACGTAGACGAAGCACTGTCGACAGTGATGTCAAAGGCATGTACGTTAGAAGGGCGGCTGCGAGCAGCAAGCCAGGCGTACAGCAAGTTGGGAGAGGTGAAGGGAGATGCTCAATTGGCCGCTGACATGGTGGACAGAACAGCTATGCTGGCAAGAGATGTCAGCGCTAAAGTGCGACAGCTGGACTTGGCAAGAGTAAGATTATGTTTGAGTGAAATATTTCAACCACCGTATATCGTGAGTTACGAAAATCTAAGGATAGTTGCAATTCTGCAAGTAAATACCACGCATGGTGGTGGTCATTATGACGTTTAGTTGAAGGGCATGTTATTAAGCTTTTCAACGCCAAGTCTAGCCAAAATGTGAAGCTACATTGAACCTTATGTCATTGCATGAAGATAATTTTCTCATTGTACATGTATTGCATCTAGCCATTGTTGGTGTTGAATTGGTTAGTTGATTTTCGTAATGTACAGGATACATTGGTTAAAACAATAGAAACTTCATTTAGTTTTTTGCCTGGCCCTCTGAAAGATTAAGGGTTTGTTTCTCCTCTATCTGCTACATTCCTGATATCTATTCCATAAAATTCCAGGAGTTATAAGATAATGGTGTAACAAGCCCTTAGTCTGCTACTGATTTTGGTTCCAGTCCCGAGTGGCAGAGTGTCAACGGAGAGTCCATGACCTGATAGACCTGCAGCTGTGCAGTGCAGGAGTCGAGGCGGCCATCAAGGCACATGATTATGAGACAGGTTCGTACCTTCAATAACTATACTTCAACTTATACATATGACTTGGTTTGCCTTCATCCCAGCCTATATACGTACCACAGCATGGCACAGGCCTCCTCACATAATGAGGACAGCAGGGGCCCAGTGCGGATTGGGAACTTCACATACACCATTGAATTTCTTCGTAGGTGTATGCAGGTTTCCTCACGATGTTTTCCTTCACAAAAAATGATGAAAATGATGTTGCCTAGTACCCATAACACAAGCTTTACCTAGCTTACTTTGGGACTAGGTCAATTGGTGTGAATTATCCCGTGATATTTTTTTTTTTACAAAAAGAAAAAATGTAAATTTCAAAAATGTAATTTTGCACATAAATTCTGAAAAACTAATAGGTGCAAGCCGGGGTTTGAACCCACAACCCCAACAACGGCAGTTGAGCAGTATGGCAACATACTCAATTTAATTTTATTAAAAACATTCCTGGAAATTATCTAATACAGCCAAACTTGTGCATGGAAAAAGCATCGATAATTGACTTCATCAATGTAGGGATATCACTATATTCGTCAGTTACGTTTTTGGTCAAATGCAGTTTGAGTCGTCAGTTTAGCTAATCGTCAGATCATTTATTTAACAGATACGTCTGTCCAATTGCTTATTCATTTTGTGGCTTCTAAACAAATCTGCCGCAATGGGCCGGCCATATAACCCGAAGAACCGATAACCGTTGGGGTAGACGAGTTCTTGAGTGGAGACCACGGATTGGCAAACGTAGCGTGGGACGTCCTCAGACTCGGTGGAGCGATGATCTTCGCAAGGCGGCTGGCAACAGCTGGATGAGAGTGGCCGAGGATCGTGCTCAGTGGCGTGCCATGGGAGAGGCCTATGTCCAGCAGTGGACGAACATAGGCTATTGATGATGATGACGAAACAAATCTGGCAATAAACTGGGCGATCGTATAATCGTATGATAAGCGAATGTATCCAAAATCGTAACTGATCTGACCAATAACGTATCTGACGAATATCGTGATACCCCACCCCAATGTAGGAACTCCCTACCTGTTATTAAACTTTGCTCTAAAGTCCGATCCTGTTATTAAACTTTGCTCTAAAGTCCGATGTCTGGCTATGTGTTTTGTCAGGCGCGACGCACGTGGCGCGCTTCCTGAGCATGGACCCGGGCTCGGTGGCGGCGGCGCGCGCGCGGGGCGCCCCCGACCCGCGCGACGCCATGACAGCCGCCGCCGGCACGCTGAGGGAACACCTCGTGCGCAAGTCAGTGGCATGCATTTCAGCGCCTACCGAGCTTTTCGCGCTAATCGATTTTGGGTGGGCGATTTCGGGCGTGGGGGAGGCACGATGGCTAAAATATTATTATTGTTTATTTAAAATATGGCTTCTGTCCTATTTAACCCCTCGTATGCGGGAAGTGAAAAAATCGTGCATTCTAGTCTCAACTGTTTCATATAAATATCCAATGATACAGATTTAAAAAAAAATACAAAAAGATAGCCTTAAATCTGGTGCAGATCTGCATCAAAGCATACGAGAGGTTAAGGACAATTTCGCCAGTGTCAAAGTAAGCTCTCTTAGGAGCGACGTTGTACGGTGATTGTAGTTTCTGCAACTTGATAGTAAAATTCCAGAAACCACGTGGAGACAACTTGCGCATTAAAAAATGTCAGACACGAGAGCCATATAGAATTTTGTGATCACTGTTAATTAAGGTTAATCGCCGCATAAAACACTATCAAAATTATACTTCAACTAGCCAAAGAAACAGTAATACCAAAATTAGATACTGTCTACATCCGCCATGTTCGAATGCTACAAATCGAATCCGACGGCTAAAATAGGTTGGTTGGACTGCGCGTGTTTTTGGGTATTATCATCTTATTACTAAAACAAATACATATTGTTACGAGCCGTAGGGTTCGTTAGATAGATAATACGCCTTTAACGTAAAACTAATTGAATTGAACAAAAAGGAATCACTTTCAACACTAAACTTATTCGCTTAAAGCACTTAGTAATCACTTTGATCTCTCTTCGATGTTTATCTCTCGGTATCTCTTCGAAAAACTGACTGTGTCGGAACCTTGTCCGCCTTTATATAGGTCCAGTGAATCGGTCCACAAAGTTCGAGAACATTCCAGCTAGAACTCTCTGGCCCATACGTCTAGAATATTCCGGAAACAGGATTATCTGTCTGTCTCTTTCACGAGTACGCTATGCTATCTCGCTCACACACTTTCTAGAATGTTCCGGAACAAGATCGTCTGTCTCTTTCACACATATAGGCTATCCTTGTCACACACCTTCTAGAATGTTCCGGAAACAAGATCGTCTGTATCTCTCACACATATAGGCTACCCTTGTCACACACCTTCTAGAATGTTCCAGAGACAGGTGGACTGTAACTTGGCCTGAAATGGCCTGATAACGGGTTTTCAGGAAATGGTGCCATGTGAGAGTTAGTGTCCTGAAACGGCCTGGAAACATGTTTCAGCCTGCTGAAAATAATGCTAACTTGGGATAATTTCTGATTAACCGTTATGTGTTAGGACTTCTTCCAGAACGGCCTGAAATCAGATTTCAGCCTGCTGAAAACGACTGCAAGTGCTACTAATTTCATAAAAATGTTTTTGCGGGTTTCTCGTGGACCCATCTCTGTAATAATATTTTAAAAAATGTAGCAACACTACGCCCTAGACAACATCTTGTCTTATTAACATTCAAAAAGTCATGACCTGACACGTGCAGTATTAGCGTCGTACTACGAATTTATTTTATTTTTTAGAGACGACTTTGGATTTTTTTCTATCAAGCGAACTATAAGTAACCGTGTGTAAGTAGTCGATAAACACTTGTCATTAGAGTGAATCCTCAAATATCTTACACATGAACTATAGCTTTACTTGTAATGACATCACGAGATTAAATGAATGCAATAAATGCGCCAAAAACAAAACACGGTAGGCCCTTATATGTCTATTGTTTTCAGCATAGCCCAGAGTTTAGGCACTTTTGCCCTGTCATAAAGACTCCTCGCTTATCGACTTCCGAAATACATAATTATATCGATATACTCTACAGATTCAATAAGAATAAAAGTAGAGGCTCATAATAATAACTAGCGACCCGCCCGGGCTTCGCACGGCTGCAATTATATTATGCATGTATTATACATATAAACCTTCGTCTTGAATCACTCTATTTATTAAAAAAAACCGCATCAAAATCCGTTGCGTAGTTTTAAAGATCTAAGCATACATAGGGGCAGACAGACAGCGGGAAGCGACTTTGTTGTATACTATGTAGTGATAATAATTAAAGTCATTGTTCGGCGTAATATGGACATGATTCAAAAACCGGCCAAGAGCGTGTCGGACACGCACAAGGTAGGGTTCCGTAGCCATTACAAAAAAATCAAGTAATATTTTTCTAAGGATTTCGTATGTGTACGGAATCATCCAAGTTTAGGTATGTTTTATACCTTAGGCTACTATTTACTCTTAAACTACAAATAATTTCCAAGCCATCTTAGCCGCTATAATTTTCCTAGTAAATTTGATATATTTACTACCATTCTGAATTTTTTCAAATTTTTCCACCTAACAGTTTAGATTTTAGAGGGGGGGGGGACGCTCGATTTTAATGAAATTTTTCACTTTAAAGTTGAATATTTCGCAAACAGATCACTGAATAGAAAAATCATGTTAGCAACCCCGCAATGGTTTTAAAAGACCTATTCAACGATACCCCACACTATAGGATTAGTCGAGAAAAAAAAAATCACCCCCCCTTTACGTCTATGGGAGGTACCCTAAAAAAATTATTTTTTTATTTTTTATTTTACCACTTTGTTGGCGTGACTGATATGTATATTCATGCCAAATTACAGCTTTCTAGTACTAACGATCTCTGAGCTTTGCCGCGGACAGACAGACAGACGGACAGACATGGCGAAACTATAAGGGTTCCTAGTTGACTACGGAACCCTAAAAAATAATTAATTAGTTTCATACCTCATTTTGATTCCTGGTCAATAAATAATACAAAGATTTCTTATAATGTAGATTAATTAAAGACAATTAAAAAAAAAACAATGTTTCTGCGGTCACTCTGTTCCCTTTTATATATTTTTACACATACTAAAATGCTGAAAAACTAGCTATAAATTTCGAAAAATCCTATTTATGCGAGTGTGAATTATAACAATTAACGATAAAAGTAGGTATAAAAACAGAGACTAAATATAAAATTAACACAATTAAAACTAACTTAAAATAGCTAAACAAAAATTAAAAACTAAAAATTACCATCTAAATTTGGACCCTTAGGTAGGGTGCCCATCACGCAGGCAGCATTCCCACGTTGAATTGCTATAGCAAGTCTTTGTGCGAGAAAGCTGCCTGCGCGAGGGTCACCTGTTGCCTCTCTCAGGCATTATTTATCATCAGTGAATTATTGATTGTTTCAGACTATCAATGAGCTGTTAAATTTTTACCTTACTTCTTCGCTACCCACCGTGCGGGTAGTGGAGAAGTAAGATAAAAAAATTATAGTCGAGTGTAAATTATGTCAGTGATACAATGGTTATTCTCTCAGGTTCGAGGAGGCGGCTCGCAAGGACGACGAAGCAGCTGTTGAACGGCTGTTCAAACTGTTCCCGCAGATCGGACGCGCGGACGAGGGCGTTGACCTTCTCGCCAAATATCTGGCCAATATGGTACGTAGAGGTTGCTGCTAACAATGTGCCTCATAAGAAAGCTCAGAGTCACTCAGAGGGCTATGCTTGAAGTTTCTTTGCGGGATCGCATTAGAAATGATGAAATCCGCGCAAACACTAAAGTCACGTATGCACAGTCAGCAACAAAAATATGAATACACCCAAAGTACCAAAAATATGCATCCACGACTCTATTACCAGGGCATAAAGGCGTGTATACATGTTCAGGCTCGTGCCAGAGCCTTCTTAGTGCGCGTCCGAAACTAGTCGATCATGTAACATTGCTCGTGAACTTTTGATAGGCGTTTATGTGGGCTTTAAGCTTTCGCCTACCGTGTATTTAATAATTGACACACCTTCGATAACCTTCGCACGATTAGCACTCTCTGTAATTTATATTAGTATTTTTATATTAAAGTACCATTTGTAGTATTTTGAGTTTCATTGAGGCTCCTTTATGTCCGCGAAGACATAAATTGGTGGCCCATGAGGGGAACATAATCCATAAAATACGGATTGAACTCGGCCTGAACTCCATGCAGCAAGCGTGAACTAAAAGAGTTAACGAGTTCGAAGATCAGACGAAGCCAAAGGAGAAACACTAGCAGCAGCAGTAAGCTACGGGATCGTGTCACCAGCTCGGCCAGCGCAGGAGCCAAACCTCGCACCGCGCGACGGGTCCTACGAAAGTTAAGTGCCCTTCCTTTGTCTTTCCGAAATTCGTCAAATTTCCTTTCACATTCCTAAATTATTAGAATCTCCACTTGAGAAAATAATAATCCTAAAACTGTAATATATAAGTCTAAAAGAAATAGAAGTAAAATACTTAACTAACTTAGAAGCGAAATACATAACGGTACAAGTAAATATCTACCCGATATCAAAATTAGTAAATATTTTTTTTTGAATAAAGTTATTTTTACATATTTAGATCATATAAATCTATTGTTTGATTATATAAAACGAAGTTTTGTACCTACTTTATTGCTTTGGTAATATCCTGGTATTTATTTCTAATTGGGTACCTACTTAAACAAAACATATTCTGTTTAACTATCGATTAATTTGAATATCTTCGTAAAAAAGGTTCCTCACAGTGTCAATACTCGACATTCAGATATTTTGCCGACTATTTCAGGGACGCGAGCGCACTCCCGTTGCGTTATAACACGATAACTCGGGAAGAACGAGCCGCGGCTGCGCCGGAGCAGTCAGCTGTGCGCGTGGAACCGGTTCCTTATCGAGAGTTCGAGCCTAATTGAGGAGCGTGAGATATTCTTTCATTATTTTGTTTTGTTTTGATATTGCATTGCATTTGTTATTGTTATGCCTATGATGGATTCAGAGCCTGGTTCTTCTAAGAGCTCGCTAAGAGATTTAATTGTAACGCGTAGCTCCATAAAGGGTCAAATAACAAAGTTCAAAAATTATCTTACTTGTGTAAACAACAAGGAAGAGTTAACTAGCATAGAATTGGCTGAATTGAGTCTTAAATTGACAAAATTCGAGGGATTGTCTGTCAAATTTGACAATCTACAAAATGCAATTGAGGTTTTAAATTCCGAAGACATTAGCACCGAGATTGATAATCGTGAAAGCATCGAGACTGACATTATTATTTGTATAGCAACGGCAAAAACATTAATTGAAAAATACGATAGAATTGAAAATCAACAAAGACGTGAGTCACTTGCTTTGGAGAATCCATGCTTGCACGATCATCAAGAATTGGGATTTAAATTACCTCAAATTCAAATATCCAAGTTCGACGGCTCATATTTCCGCTGGCTTGAATTTAAAGACACTTTTGAAAGTTTAATACATAGCAACAGTCGCATTAAGCCCATTCACAAATTTCATTATCTCATTTCATATTTGGAGGGCGATGCTGCTAGGATAATTTCAAATCTGGAAGTGTCTTCGGCGAATTACAATGAGGCCTGGAAGTTGCTAGGTGAGCGATACAATAACAAGCGTTTGCTTATAAATCATCACCTGAGCTCGCTATTTAATATTCAGCCGCTGACTCGGGAAACTGATAGGTCTCTGCGTTTTTTAGTCGACCATGTAACTAAAAATTTGCGCGCTTTGTCTAGCTTAGGCCAGCCCACAGACAAGTGGGATACTCTCATTATATTTATGCTGTCATCTAAACTGGATAACAATACTTTAATTAAGTGGGAGGAGCACCGTAACTCGCTCGACGACGACGTTCCATCATTGGAAAAATTTCAGAAATTTCTTACTGATCGCGCTGACGTCCTCGAGTCGCTTAGTCGTAATAAGCAAGATAACTTCCAGACTAAGCCCACAACATCTGCACCTTTTCAAAGTAATAAATTTAATAATAAACCTCATACATACAATAATAATTATAGTAAACATTTCAAAGGCTCAGGCTCATTTACAAAATCATTTGCCAGTGTAAATCAGCCGCAAAAAAATTATATTTGCGTAATATGCAATGAAAATCACAAAATTTATGATTGTCCTAGTTTCAAAGCTAAAAATATTAAGGAAAAATTAGCGGATGTTGCTACTTATAAGTTGTGTTCCAATTGTCTTCGGCAGGGGCATCCCGTGAACGAGTGTCGAATGGGTCCTTGCCGTGAGTGCAAAAAGAAACACAACAGCCTGCTTCACCCAGTCACTCCCGAAAATATAAACGCAACTGCCTCTAACGCAGCGTCTGTGGTCAATCTTTCTGAACAAAATTGTACTCAAGGTCAGATCCTACTATCTACAGCTTTGGTAGAGGTTATGAACCCATATACAAAAAACGTACTAAAGATACGTGCTATATTAGACTGTGGTAGCCAGTCTACATTTATTACAAAATCACTACAGGAAAATCTGTCACTAAAATCCAACCAAATTGACTCACTAAAGGTCATTGGCATTGGAAAAAGTTGTACTAATACTGTAATAGAAAGTTGTAACATACAATTAAATTCAACTAACAGCAAGTTCAGTGTTCAATTGTCCTGTTTGGTGCTAAAAGAGCTAACCGGAGAACTGCCAAAGTCTCCTGTCGATATAAACAAAATAAATATACCAAAAAATTTATTATTGGCCGATCCCAATTTTTATAAGCCTGCTCCCATCGATATGCTCATCGGCGCTGATATATTTTGGGATATTCTGGGAAATGAACAAATTTCCTTAGGCCCTGAGTTTCCTAAATTAAGAAGCTCAAAATTAGGTTGGCTGGTTTCCGGTCCAACAAAAACATATACAAATACAAAAATGACAAACAAAAATATACACTGTAATCATGTCGCGATCACAAAAAATCAAGACCCGATTAATGATTTACTCACAAAATTTTGGGAACTAGAGGAAGTCCCAGAAACTAAAATTTTGAACATAAAAGATAATTTTTGCGAAAAACACTTTTTAACTAACCTATCTAGACTAAATTCAGGCAGATTTATGGTGAGGTTGCCCGTAACTCAATCTCCAGATGATCTTGGCGATTCTTACTATTTAGCTAAATGTAGATTCTTAAATTTAGAGAAAAAATTTAAACGCAACCCGACCTTAAAAACAATATACTCTGATTTTATACGAGAATATGCGGACTTAGGGCATCTATCTGAGTCACCTACTGCCATACCTTCACCGAGCTACTTTTTATGTCATCATGCCGTCTTTAAAGTCAATAGCGAATCGACATCTCTCCGTGTGGTCTTCGACGGCTCGGCCCCTTCCTCTTCCGGTTTATCATTAAATGATATATTGATGGTAGGTCCCAATGTGCAGGACTCTCTTTTTTCTATACTTGTGAGAGCCAGACAGTACAAATTTATTTTAACTGGCGACATTGAGAAAATGTACCGGCAGGTCTTAGTGCACAGTGATGATCGCAACCTGCAACTCATTTTATGGAGAGAGGAAGAGTCCCAGCCTATCAAAACATTGCGGCTAAATACACTTACTTACGGTACAGCTAGCGCGAGTTACCTAAGTACAAGGTGCTTACAGCAAATAGGAGAGAAGCAGGATAATGAGCTCATTAAAAATATCATAAAAAATGATTTTTACGTCGATGACCTCATTACGGGCTCCAACGTTGAGGAGGAGTTGAACTACATTTTAAATTCGGTATCTGAGGCTTTAAAATCAAGTTGTTTTAATTTGAGAAAATTTAAAACTAATTCTACTAAATTATTTCAAAACACTAACTTAAATACACAAGAAAACTTGACCTTAAGTGAATCGTCAAGTACGCTCGGATTGGGTTGGAATCCATCAAACGATTGCCTGCATTTTCAAATAAAACATGTGGAAGAAAATAGTAAAATTACAAAAAGATCAGTAATGTCCAACTCGTTTAAAACCTTTGACCCTTTGGGGCTTTTAAGTCCTGTAATAATTAAATCTAAAATGATGTTACAAAGTTTATGGCAGCAAAAGGTGGAGTGGGACCAGCCCGTTCCGCAGGATATCGAGAAAGAATGGATAAGATATGCTAATAATTTACCTTTTATTTTAAATGTGCAACTGAGTAGGCATGTTTTATGTGACGACCCTAAGTTAATTGAATTGCATTCGTTTAGTGACGCTTCAGAACGTGCATACGGCGCATGTATTTATATGCGGTCTATTAATGTAAACAATGACATCACTGTTCAACTTTTATGCGCTAAGTCAAAGGTGGCGCCACTAAAGCCAACTACGATTCCGCGCTTGGAGTTGTGCGCGGCCTTATTAGCTGCTAAATTATGTAAGGCCGTTACAAATTCATTAAGGTATAAACCTGATCGTTTAGTCCACTGGTGCGATTCTAGTATAGTGTTAGCGTGGATAAACAACGATCTACGGAAACTAAAAACGTTCGCGGCCAATCGCACAAGTGAGATATGCGAAACCACAGAACCCACTTCTTGGCGCTATGTACCTACATCTTGCAATCCAGCCGATTTGATTTCTAGGGGGGTGGACGCTAGCCAGCTGGTCTCTTTGAGCTTGTGGTGGTCAGGACCTGACTTTTTGGCAAAAGGTGAACGCGAATGGCCTAAATCAATAATTAACGTAACCGCTGACAGTTTACCAGAAATCAAATCGCTAGTAACTACTACTTATGAACCTGTGATCAATTTCGAAAATTATTCTAAATTCACTAAAATTCAACGCTGCTTTGCTTATGTAAAAAGATTTTTATTTAATATTAAACATAATAAAAACAAACGTTCGGGAAGTTTGACCACGGACGAACTAAACGACTCGTTCCATGAGCTATGTGTTATCGCTCAACATCAGTCGTTCCCTATAGAATACGATCTGTTAATAAAAAATAAATCTTTAAGTCCTAGGTCTAAAATATTGTCACTGTCACCTTTTATGGACAAATTAAAACTAATTAGAGTGGGTGGACGAATCGATGCCTCTAATTATAATTACGAAAAAAAACATCCGATATTGCTACACTCGTCTCACCACCTAACGAAATTATACTTTGAAAAGGAACATTTGAGGCTGTTACACGCTGGCCCTCAATTGTTATTGGCTACAGTACGAGAAGTTATCTGGCCTATTAATGGTAGGTACCTGGCCAGACGTACTGCAAACAAATGCGTACGTTGTAGGCGCTTGCGTGGTGCGACTTTATGTCCTAAAATGGGTAACCTTCCAACACAGCGAATAACTCCCGATTTTCCGTTTTTGTCTGTCGGCTTGGACTTCGCTGGACCCTTCCAAATTTTAAATCGCAAAGGACGAGGTGCCTCCTTATTAAAATGTTACTTATGTTTATTTATCTGTTTGCGTTACAAGTGCATTCACTTAGAGGCGGTCAGCGATCTTTCAAAAGACGCATTTGTCATGACACTTCGCAGATTTATATCCCGTAGGGGCAAGCCAGCGGAAATATTTTGCGACAACGGTCGAAATTTTGTCTCCGCTGCCAAAGAAGTAGGAAAGTTTATAGAAAAGGTTAAAGATCCTTTATGTGATGCTGTAAACCAGGAAGGCATTAAATTTACTTTCACACCTACTTATGCTCCTCATTTTGGCGGTATTTGGGAATCAGGAATTAAATCGGCAAAATATCACATTAAAAGAGTAATGGGGATCAGTCATTTAACGTTCGAAGAAATTTCAACATTGTTTTCTCAAGTGGAGGCGATTCTAAATAGTCGTCCGTTGTATCCCCTGTCCTCCTGTCCCAACGACCTGCTCTCCCTTTCCCCAGGGCACTTTCTCATCGGAAGACCCTTAACCGCACTGCCTTCTCCTGCATTGGAAAACTGCAAGGAAACCAACCTGCGGCGATATGCCCGCATTGAGAAACTCCATCAACATTTTTGGCGAAGATGGCAAAAGGAGTACATTGCAGAGCTCCAGCAAAGAACAAAATGGCGCGTTAACTATGCCAAATTAGCTGTTGGCGATCTCGTCCTACTGCACGAGGACAACGCGCCCCCGTTAAGCTGGAGACTTGGTCGTGTCTCACGCTTGTTTCCCGGACCAGATGGCGTCTCCAGAGTTGCAGATGTCGTCACCGTACGAGGCTGCGTGCGGCGCCCCCTGACACGGCTGTGCCCGCTTCCATCCGAAGAAGAATTTCTGTGTTGAAAGAATAGATCTTTCAACGGGCGGGAATATGTTCAGGCTCGTGCCAGAGCCTTCTTAGTGCGCGTCCGAAACTAGTCGATCATGTAACATTGCTCGTGAACTTTTGATAGGCGTTTATGTGGGCTTTAAGCTTTCGCCTACCGTGTATTTAATAATTGACACACCTTCGATAACCTTCGCACGATTAGCACTCTCTGTAATTTATATTAGTATTTTTATATTAAAGTACCATTTGTAGTATTTTGAGTTTCATTGAGGCTCCTTTATGTCCGCGAAGACAATACATATTTTTGGTACTTTAAGTGTATTCATATTTTTGTTGCTGACTGTACTTAGTAGTAGACACCTGTCTGAAAACTCTCATTGTTTTGATTACAAATAAGTTATTAGGGTTCCGTACCCGAAGGATAAAAACCCTAATATTTATTTAAAACGGGACCCTATTACTGAGACTTCGCTGTCCGTAGTCTGTCACCAGGCATGTCCGAATCTTATGAACCGTGATAGCTAGACAGTTGAAATTTTTACAGATGATGTATTCCGGTTGCCGCTATTACATTTTTTATAGGTAATGGTACGGAACCCTTCGTGCGCGAGTCTGACTCGCACTTGGCCGGTTTTTCTACATATACATTAAAATTACATAAAGTTTACCACTGACAGATGGTTTGCCTTCATTTCATATTCAACTTTAACGACCTACAAATAAAACCAATTTTAGAATACTGTTACCCACGTTTGCAGATTTTGTAATAGCTTCTTTATTTGTATGGTGTTAAAGTTGGAAATGAAATGAAGGCAAACCATCTGTCACAGGTAAACTAAAAGTAAACGTATTGTAACATCCTTTAGGGATTTGCGGTTATGAAGATACACCTGTATAACGCAAGTGTCGAATCTGTTTCGTAGTAACTATTATCAAGGATGATATAGACTGGATTGGCAGTCGCCATAGTGCGGATCGGCCGCGGTTTTTGTAGTTCGATTATTAAATCTAGATGGCGCTGAAATATAGCCAGAGGCTTTGAAGGTAAAACAATAAGACTACAGATGTTTCATATTACAACAAATGTATTATTTTTCAAAAATTGCATTATACTACATTTGCAGTGATATGAAATATCTGTAGTCTTATTGTTTTGACTTCAAAGCCTCTGGCTATATTTCAGCGCCATGTAGATTTAATAATCGAACTACAAAAATCGCGGCCGATCCGTACTATGGCGACTGCCAATCCAGTCTATATCATCCTTGCTATTATGTACCCTTTGCATTGACGTACAATAAAACAACTAGACTCCCAATCACGCTCAAAAATTGTCCGAAGCAAAAGTCTGCACACGCGTCTATTGTGCAGAGTTTTGGTTCAGTTGTGTTTCGACCGCGCGTTGATTACAACGTCACTTCTCGCCCCGTATTCGTATATGTCTCTTTCGCACCGTAATCAAACTCACGAGAAAAAAAGAGACAGACAGTCTAGCTTCCGCTTCGCATGACCACTCCACTGCATTCTTTACTCTTTAGGCGGTTTCCAGCGCGTGACGTCATGTCACTACTTCGAACGATCGCATTCAATTGACATTAAACATTACTGCTACGAAATAAGGTGTTAATTTGAATGAATGCTGTTAATGTTATCTGTATAAATTGATGTATACGTACACACAACGCCGCTCGGACGTTTTTTGAGGAACATTTGTTAAGCGATTGGGAGTCTAGTTGTTTTATTGTACGTCAATGACCCTTTGACGTACTTTCCCTCATATTCCAGGCAGAAGCCACGATCCGCCGCACATGCGTGGTAACCGAACCGAACTCGGAAGCGGCCGTATTCGCTGACGCATTCACTCGCGTGCTAGAGGCGGGCGGGATGTGCGTGGAGCGAGCGAGACGGCTAGCTGCGCAGCGCGCGCCGGGGCGGCTACCGCGCGCGCTCGCTGTGTTACAGCCTGTGGTAAGTGTGCACAATAGGGATGTTGACACCACCAATCAACTGGCGTTCTTTTTATGAGCTGTCAAAACACAATCTCCCGTAGAGTTTGAATGACAATAGCGACATATGACGTCATTGTTCGCATACCCAATCAACTAACTATTAATTGGTTTTAAAGCAACAAAAAATCTAATATTGCATTTAATCGAAAATCAATCTGGCTTTCAGGGCTGAAATAAAGCGTTTTTAAACTGGAGTCGTGTCTTCAAATTCTTTTTTAATGGTGTCAACATCCCTATTATTACATGGAGTGGGCTACTATCAAAATTTCCTTTTCGCCAAAGGACAATATAGCTCAAACGTCTGGATTCTGTAATGTCTTTGTTGCTATATAGACATGAACGCTAAATGTATCTTTAGCAAAACGTCTGGATCTTAGAATGTTACAATTTAAAATACAGTAAAATTACATAAAGTTTACCACTGACAGATGGTTTGCCTTCATTTCATATTCAACTTTAACGACCTACAAATAAAGCCAATTTTAGAATACTGTTACCCACTTTTGCAGATTTTGTAATAACTACTTTATTTGTATGGTGTTAAAGTTGGAAATTAAATGAAGGCAAGCAATCTGTCAGTGGTAAACTAAAAGTAAACGTATTGTACTCTAGTAGCGAAACATCTTTATCTTAGAATGTCTTTATTACTTAATGGGCATAAACGCTAAATGGCCCGGTAGCGAAACGTTTGTATCTCAAAATGTCATAATTACTAAATAGACATGAACTAGAGTATTTTAAATTGTAACATTCTAAGATCCAGACGTTTTGCTAAAGATACATTTAGCGTTCATGTCTATATAGCAACAAAGACATTAAACAATCCAGCCAGACGTTTGAGCTGTATTGTCCTTTGGCGAAAAGGGAATTTCGATAGTAACCCCATGGAGTTTATTATTTTATAAGTGCTTGATGATCGACACTGTTCCTGTGTCAATTCAAATTGGGGAAAAACGCTACTGTGAAAATAAGCTTCAATAAAAAAATTATAGTGAGAAAAAATGCGAATGGAAATTTTGCTACGAGGAAATAACGATTTTGGTACATTAATCTGACTAACCAATGATTTCTCCGCGGTCTGCGCGTGTAGGTTTAAATGAGTCCGCCGGCGGCCCGAAAACTCAATATATGGGTGACGGTGAGAGTGTGAAGAATCCCGTTTTGCCCGAATAAAATCTGTAGTGTCCGACCGAAAGTTAGGTTTCGGTTTCGGTCGAGTTTCGGCAAAAAAACTGGTTTCGGTTACGTGTCGGTTTCGGCGGCAAACCTGCCGAAACTACGACCGAAACCGAAACTACATTCACTGTGCTCAAAAGAAGAATCCTACTCAAATAAACACCTCACCCATTTTAAGTATTCTTAACGCGCATTTTTTTTTAATTAAGGGGTTTTCATTGTTGATTATCAATAAGTGAAAATGTCGATGACTGCATAGCTATGAGACTTAAAGATAAAAAAATAAAACTGACTGATTATAATAACGTTTTCTTTATTTTTCCCTCAAAACATGATGCTGGTATGGAAGTTTCGGTTTCGGTTTCGGCCGAAACTGAGACCATTGCCGAAATTCGGTTTCGGTTTCGGTCGTAAAAACCAGTTTCGGTCGGACACTAAAAATCTGGTGACGCTGCCTTGTCGCAGATCTGTCTGGGTGCGCGGCGGGTGTACCTGGAGCTGTCCGGGGCCCGGCTGGGGGCGGGGGCGGCGCGCCGCTCCGCGCTGCAGGCCGAGCCGGCCTTGGCCGAGCTGGCCCTCGCCCACTCCACCATACAGCTCTACTTCACCTTCCTGAGGAGGCGCGCCGAGGTATGGACTGGAGACATTAAGAGCGTTTATACCTGCTGAGCTGGCAGCGTTGCATTTTTGTTAGCTTTTCTCGATTAATCCATAAAAATTGAATGAAAATTTAAAATGTGGTGTATACGAATTGTTCTAATATATAAGTTAAATAGCCTTCCGTCCGCAGCTTCGTTCGCGATAAATTAATTTTCCCGTAGGAAAAGGTATTGTCCCGCGTTAAAAAGTAGCCTATGTCACTCAGTGATAATGTAGCTTTCTAACGGCAAAAGAATTTTTGAAATCGGTCCAGTAGTTTCGGAGCCTATTCAATGCAAACAAACAAACAATCAAATCTTTCCTCTTTATAACATTAGTATAGATGTGTCTACTGCAATAATTATTCGTGATAAGACTTTTATTTTCTTTAAAATCCGTTAGGTAATAATTTGTTCGTTTTTAAGGAAAATAAAAGTCTATCACGAATAATTATTGCAGTAGACTAGACACATCTATACATATAATAAATCTATAACAAGTCGGTGTCTGTACATTGAAGATATTTGATAAAAACTGTCACTAGGGCTATTTATTAGCACAATAGAACCCAAAACAATGTTTTTTAGAATTATTGTCTGTTTGTCTGTTTGTCTGTGCGTTTGTGCGCGCTAATCTCAGAAACGGCTTAACCTAGAAAGATGCGGTTTTCACTGATATGTTGGTATTTTCTTGGATTAACATTTAGTGTTTGTTTCATTTGAATCGGTTCACAAATCAGAAAGATACGTCTATTTTAAGAATTTATCGAACAGGTTTTTTTGTTTTTTGTTTGAACGCGCTAATCTCAGGAACTACTGCTCCGATTTGAAAAATTCTTTTAGTGTTAGATAGCACATTTATCGAGGAAGGCTATAGGCTATATATCATCACGCTAACACCAATAGGAGCGGAGCGGAGCGGAAGAATGTTTCAAAATCGGGGGTTTTTGAAGTAAAACTTCAATAGGCACGCTTGACTTGGGAGTACGGTGGTGAATGTGAACGCGGGTGTTCGGGGGGGTGGGGTTGGGAGGGGGGTGGGGGGGGGGTTGCGGGGGCGGGTATTTTTTTTTATATCGAGGAACTAAGGAGAGCCGTAACTAAAATAAGCTGCCCAAATTACTAATTCCACGCGGACGGAGTCGCGGGCAAAAGCTAGTTAACTAATATATTAGAACAATTTGTATACAAAACATATTTAATTTTCATTCAATTTTTATGGAATAATCGAGAAAAACTAACAAAAATGCAACGTTGCCAGCTCAGCAGGTATAAACCCTCTTAAGAGCGTTTATACCAGAGATGTGCGAGGTAGCTAAGCGGTGTGAGGCTGTGGAACGAGGATGTGTAACGGTGTGAATGTTTCCACCAAAGATGTGCGAGGTAGCTGAGCGGTGCGAGGATGTGTAGCGGGCTCTTTTCAAATAAGCGGGCGGGGTGTGGTGAGGCGGGGGCGGAGCAACGCCGCCTAGCAACACATCCCTCGCAACACATTCCTCGCACACATCTTTCCCTTCTTTTGTTTTGTATGTACAAAAACCTCGCTCCGCTGAGCTGTTTCCACCAGAGCTAAGCTGAGCTAGGATAGGTAAATGAAGTGTTTCTATTCGTTCATGACAAACACATCCCTCGCAACGCATCCTCGCACAGCTCCGGTGGATTGGGGATGTCTATATCATTTCGAAATAAATGCTTTTAAAATCGTTTTCGGTAGTTATTTAATTTTAATATTATGTAATGCATTTATTACATATCAAATTAGCAATGAGCTTAATATAACATTGAAGTAATAGACGGTACAAGTTATACTTTAATCGGCGGGGAATAGCATTATTTAGAATTCTTCACATTTTACGCGTGGATTAAACTACGGAGCTTGATTTGGACCCGCTGTCTGACATCTATCACTTTGACAGCGCCAGTAAAGTGACACTAGTTACAGTGTACCACTACGCAAAAAATAATTAGAGGGGTTGCCTTATCGTAAGAATTTAGAAATTCGGCTGTGTGGGAGCCCTCAATTATAAACTGACGTCATCAACCAATATAGTTTCAATAATAAATCACGAAAGTTTAAAACAGGACTTTGGATTTTTTTCTATCAAGCAAACTACAAGTAATCGTATTTCGAAAAGCACTGGTCACTAGAGTGCATCCTCAAATATCTTACACATGCATTTCAGAACTAAAGCTTTGCTAGTAATGATACTTTTAATACTCGTAAATGTGCCAAAAGCTCGGTAGAGCCTTAAGTCTGCCAACCCTCCGAACTACATCAGCAACTTTAGTTTTCCTGCGAATCTCCTCATTTCTGATCTGATCAAGCAAAGTGCATGGGACATAAAATAAAACTGACACCTTTTGTAATATATACTACATTCTTGCGAAGATATAAATGATTTAAGGACCATCGTAAAATGACTACTGATGTGTATTACAGGCTGATGCGTCCACCTTGGACGAGGCGACGAAAAAATCGTGCATCGCGGCCGTCGAAAAGATCATAGCGGAGTGCGATCTGATGAGGACCGCACAGGACCTACTGGGACACTATCTCACTCTGGAGAGGTGGGTCAAATTACAGTCAACAAATTTTATTCCTGAGCCACTATAGGACCATGTCATAATGAATCAATTTGTTTATCTTCTACGACAGTGATTATTGCGTGATGTCATGGAAACATCTCGATCTTTGCAAACATGTGTCAACGATAATGAATGTGAAAGGAATTTGCTTGTGTATTAATAACTTGAACTGTCACTCTCCGTCTGTCAAAACTTTATGTTTATTGCATGTTGTGATCGGAAAGTTGATAATCCTTTGACCGGCACTGACGTTGTAATTTAGACGACCAGATGGCCTAGTGGTTAGAGAACCTGACTATGAAGCTTGAGGTCCCTTGTTCGATTCCCGTGTCAGGGCAGATATTTGTATGAAAAATACGAATGTTTGTTCTCGGGTCTTGGGTGTTTACTATGTATTTAAGTATGTATCTATCTATATAAGTATGTTTATCCGTTGCCTAGTACCCATAACACAAGCTTTCCTTGCTTACTTTGGGACTGGGTCAATTGGTGTGAATTGTCCCGTGATATTTATTTATTTATTTATTTAATTATCTAGTAGTTCATGCGACAAGATTCTACAGTGGCGTAGGAATCAAATTGGTTGAATGTACATTCAGGATTGCCGTTATTTGAAAAAGTATCGAAACAGTCTTAAGGTCACAGAAAATGATTGGTGTCCGGTGATTCGGTTTGAGTGGTAACAATCTGTCGGCCATTGGCTACTTCACGACGTGACACGTAACTGAAGAAATATTGTTGTGTATAATTAGTATTTTATATACAATCGTTACATAATGATGATGATGTATGGGGACGCCTCGCTGAGTCAGGCGGGCTGTTGATCGTTTTGCACAGTCATTCAGCCCAGTTCCCCGTGGTTGGAGCCGACAGGTTACTGTCCCAGCAGCGCTCCCACACAGCAACTCTCCTCGAATCTTCTCCTGCTGAACATAAGGACATCTTTGAGACAGACATCCTTTAGCTCCTCCTCCCTCAGCTCGTCACTCCCGAATACATCACGCCGCGATGCCGCGTACATGACACACTCGGCTAGGATGTGCTCACTCGTTTCCTCCTTCCCACAATGTGGACAGGAGGGGTCACTTTTTATACCTATTACGCTTAAATGCCTATTTAACAAGTTATGGCCAGTAATTATGCCAGTTATAGTTCTTAAGCTACTCTTACCTAGATTTAGGAGATACCTAGTTCTTCTGTGGTTGATGCCATCCAGCATCATCTTCGATTGTCTGCACCCTACAGCCTGTTTCCACTCACTGTTTGCTTCCTGTTCCTTCATTCTATCTATAACCCCCTTGGTGACTTCTGCAGACATTGGAAGTACCGGCTCAGGACCTATGAATCCCGTATCCGCTCCCTCCCTTGCCAGCTCATCAGCCTTCTCATTACCTGTCACTCCCTGATGTCCTGGGACCCAGGCCACCGTAACCTTCGTACTCTACCCTAGTCTAATCGTTACATAATAGGGTACGAGTCTAAATAAGGTACGAGATTTTAAGAGCTAATAGGCTACTTTCCTAACTAGTCAGTCTTTTAGATTATCAAAAAATATTGGACACGTATTTTATATTTTGTCAATTAAACAAAAAATCACGAAGATATGGCGCGTTGAAGTTTCGCGTGACGTCACTTGTTCCTACACTTTGTATGAGCGTTTTAGGAACAAATGACGTCACGCCTCGTCACGCGGAACTTCGACGCGCCATATCTTCGTAATTTATTGTTTGATTGACAAAAGAAAAATTACGTGTCTAATATTTTATGATAATGTAAAATACGGACTAATATGAATTATTTTTTTTTTACCTAGGAAACATCCCTATTATGCAATGATTTTTTATATGAATAAAAATACTATAATAACCAATATCATAAAATTCTTAATTAAACATACGACGAAATTCTCCTACCTTTTGCTGTAAGTACCTTATAATATGTTTGTGTAGGTAGATAAGTTAGTTTTCTGTTTTTTTTTTCTAGTTCTAATGTTTATTTAATATCCGTCTAATGCAGATTTTTCCTCGAAGAGAGCGTGGGCAAAGCATTAAAGATGGCCGCACCGCAAGTCGGTGCCACGGGTTCGAGTCTCGTCGACGACGTGTTTTTCATCGCGAGAAAAGTCATCAGGTATCTTTTTTTTTAAACCTATTTTTGCGTCGTACTGTTGGGCAATGGCATTTCGTTTGCTCGCTACGTAGAAAGTGTAAAAATTGCTAAATGAATATTTGTCGAATGCTCAAATTGGTCCCTTCTTTGCCGAATTCTAAGTTTGTCGGATTACAAACTCGTCGGATTCCAAGCTGGTCGGATTCTATGTTCATCGGACTCCAAGTTCGTCGGATTCTATGTTCATCGGACTCCAAGTTCGTCGGATTTCAAACTCGTCGGATTCCAAGTTCGTCGGATTTCAAACTTGTCGGTTTATGTACGGTCAAAGACATAAATATGTATTATACAGATGACAAGCTAAGAACATCTGCCAAAGGTCTTATTCTCTTGACAACATAGTCGTGTATAGATAATTATTTTTGAGCTCTTAACTGTGTAGATAAAAAAACAACAATTGTACAGAGCCTGAGCAGACTGTGGGAAACTTAAAATTCTTACTTATTTGTTTTTATATCGCTTTTCGTTGATCATGTGTTAGATTTTGGTTGCTCTCGGTAAGTAGAAAGTGTTTTAGTTAATGATTTTAATTATAAAGGTTATAAATAAATAAAATCTTTTAATGTACCTGACTTACCTATCCATCCATGGTTGCGGTCACCCTAGTTTATGAAAATGAGATTAGTTCTTAATTTGTCATCGAATTAGGAACAAATCGAACATGAGTGTACAGCGATAAACTTATAATCCGACGAACTTGGAATCCGACGAGTTTGGAATCCGACGAACTTAGAATCCGACCAGCTTGGAATCCGACCAGCTTGGAATCCGACCAGCTTGGAATCCGACCAGCTTGGAATCCGACGAGTTTGGATCGTTCGAGGATTTATAGGTGTACCTACGAATCGAACAGTTTGAAAATTATTGTTTATAAAATTATCAAAAATGAATCGTCGTTTATAAAATGATGGTAACCATTCTTGCAACAGTGCATTTAAAAGCCGGTGTCGTCTAGACGCAGCATATCGACGGGCAGCGTGGACGGCGCCTGCGCAGTGCTGAACGAGGCGTCGGCGCTGCTGGAGCGCGACGTGGCGGCGACGCTGCGGCGCTGGCTGCGCGCGCCGCCGCCCGACCCGCTGCCGCTGCCGCCGCCGCACGCGCCGCGCCCGCCCACCCAGCCCCACGCGCCGGCGCAGCTCTACCTCGTGAGTGCCCGCAGTCATCATCATAGTACGCGCCGCGCCCGCCCACCCAGCCCCACGCGCCGGCGCAGCTCTACCTCGTGAGTGCCCGCAGTCATCATCATAGTACGCGCCGCGCCCGCCCACCCAGCCCCACGCGCCGGCGCAGCTCTACCTCGTGAGTGCCCGCAGTCATCATCATAGTACGCGCCGCGCCCGCCCACCCAGCCCCACGCGCCGGCGCAGCTCTACCTCGTGAGTGCCCGCAGTCATCATCATAGTACGCGCCGCGCCCGCCCACCCAGCCCCACGCGCCGGCGCAGCTCTACCTCGTGAGTGCCCGCAGTCATCATCATAGTACGCGCCGCGCCCGCCCACCCAGCCCCACGCGCCGGCGCAGCTCTACCTCGTGAGTGCCCGCAGTCATCATCATAGTACGCGCCGCGCCCGCCCACCCAGCCCCACGCGCCGGCGCAGCTCTACCTCGTGAGTGCCCGCAGTCATCATCATAGTACGCGCCGCGCCCGCCCACCCAGCCCCACGCGCCGGCGCAGCTCTACCTCGTGAGTGCCCGCAGTCATCATCATAGTACGCGCCGCGCCCGCCCACCCAGCCCCACGCGCCGGCGCAGCTCTACCTCGTGAGTGCCCGCAGTCATCATCATAGTACGCGCCGCGCCCGCCCACCCAGCCCCACGCGCCGGCGCAGCTCTACCTCGTGAGTGCCCGCAGTCATCATCATAGTACGCGCCGCGCCCGCCCACCCAGCCCCACGCGCCGGCGCAGCTCTACCTCGTGAGTGCCCGCAGTCATCATCATAGTACGCGCCGCGCCCGCCCACCCAGCCCCACGCGCCGGCGCAGCTCTACCTCGTGAGTGCCCGCAGTCATCATCATAGTACGCGCCGCGCCCGCCCACCCAGCCCCACGCGCCGGCGCAGCTCTACCTCGTGAGTGCCCGCAGTCATCATCATAGTACGCGCCGCGCCCGCCCACCCAGCCCCACGCGCCGGCGCAGCTCTACCTCGTGAGTGCCCGCAGTCATCATCATAGTACGCGCCGCGCCCGCCCACCCAGCCCCACGCGCCGGCGCAGCTCTACCTCGTGAGTGCCCGCAGTCATCATCATAGTACGCGCCGCGCCCGCCCACCCAGCCCCACGCGCCGGCGCAGCTCTACCTCGTGAGTGCCCGCAGTCATCATCATAGTACGCGCCGCGCCCGCCCACCCAGCCCCACGCGCCGGCGCAGCTCTACCTCGTGAGTGCCCGCAGTCATCATCATAGTACGCGCCGCGCCCGCCCACCCAGCCCCACGCGCCGGCGCAGCTCTACCTCGTGAGTGCCCGCAGTCATCATCATAGTACGCGCCGCGCCCGCCCACCCAGCCCCACGCGCCGGCGCAGCTCTACCTCGTGAGTGCCCGCAGTCATCATCATAGTACGCGCCGCGCCCGCCCACCCAGCCCCACGCGCCGGCGCAGCTCTACCTCGTGAGTGCCCGCAGTCATCATCATAGTACGCGCCGCGCCCGCCCACCCAGCCCCACGCGCCGGCGCAGCTCTACCTCGTGAGTGCCCGCAGTCATCATCATAGTACGCGCCGCGCCCGCCCACCCAGCCCCACGCGCCGGCGCAGCTCTACCTCGTGAGTGCCCGCAGTCATCATCATAGTACGCGCCGCGCCCGCCCACCCAGCCCCACGCGCCGGCGCAGCTCTACCTCGTGAGTGCCCGCAGTCATCATCATAGTACGCGCCGCGCCCGCCCACCCAGCCCCACGCGCCGGCGCAGCTCTACCTCGTGAGTGCCCGCAGTCATCATCATAGTACGCGCCGCGCCCGCCCACCCAGCCCCACGCGCCGGCGCAGCTCTACCTCGTGAGTGCCCGCAGTCATCATCATAGTACGCGCCGCGCCGCGCCCGCCCACCCAGCCCCACGCGCCGGCGCAGCTCTACCTCGTGAGTGCCCGCAGTCATCATCATAGTACGCGCCGCCCAGCCGCCGCCGCTGCCGCCGCTTGTTTGTGTGTGCGTGCGTATGCGTGTGCGTGTGTGTGTGTGTGTATATTTGGATGTAACCGGATTTTAGTAAAATTCGGTACATAGGTAGGTGAACGTTTGGAATAACACATACATAGACTACTTTTTATTCCATATTGCCCCGTAATTGACATAAAATTCCGAAATCACAACCGCGCTCGATTGACCACTTCAAACTTGTTCGCTTTTATGTAATGCAACTTCCACGATTTTTCTTGCAGGTCTAAACTTAGTCTTAGAGACATGAAATACGTCAGGGGTGTTTCTTAGAATACGATGCAATATTAAGGAATTCCCGCGGAAATTTTTGGGGAAATCCCGGAATTTAATTTCGAATGCTAGACCTCATGTCTGTTTCACGATAGTTTCATGCATTCATCATCATCATCATTGATTGATACAGAGAAGTTTACCTTTCTTACCCGCAGGCGCACTTAAACGAGGCGGAAGCCGGCGCCGAGTGGTCCATGCGGCTGGCCACCGAAGCCTGCGCCGCGGCGGAACCGCTGTTCCTCACGAGCACGGGTCGCGACAAGCTGGTCTCGTGCGCGGAGAGTCTGGCGACGGCCGCGGCCGCGTTCAAGGCGGCGCGGGACTTGGGGCTGCAGGGGATTGCAGCTGCCCTGAAGCACAAGGTCGCTGCCTGGGCGCAGGCGCTGGCCGACCCGGGAGATACTGCTGGTGAGGATTAACACCTATCATCATCATTGTCGTCACCATCACTCTCGCCATTATCATTACTCTCGCCGTCAACATCGCTCTTGTCATTACGACCACTCTTGCCGTCATAATCGGTCTCGTCATCACCGTCACTCTCTCTGTCATCATCACTTTCGTCATTTCATTATGATCACTCGCGCCGTCGTCATCCCTCTCGTTGCTGTTATTACTCTTGTCATCATCATCGTTATCGTCACTGTCATTACTCTCACAATCATCATCGCTCTCGTCGGTTTATATCTCTTCATCGTCATAATCATCATTACAATTGCCTATACCTTTGTCATCGTCATCGTCATTTTACATAACATTGTCGTCATTGTTGTTATTATCATTATATTCATTATGCTTATCAACCTCATCAAATTTTGAGTCAAGGCTATAGAAGCGTATCGGAGGCCACAAAAGGTTAGTTCCTCACGAGCACGGGTCGTGACAAGCTGGTCTCGTGCGCGGAGAGTCTGGCTACGGCCGCGGCCGCGTTCAAGGCGGCGCGGGACTTGGGGCTGCAGGGGATTGCAGCTGCCCTGAAGCACAAGGTCGCTGCCTGGGCGCAGGCGCTGGCCGACCCGGGAGACACCGCTGGTGAGGACTTGCAGATGGAACCAACATCACTCTCGTCGTCATCATTACCACCACCACCTTTGTCATTATCCCCCGTCATCATCAATTATCATTGTTCACCTTCGTCACTATCGACAACCGTCGTCATAATCGCCCTCGTCATCATCCATCATCATCATTTTCGTCATCACCACCACCTTCGTCACTATCGACAATTCGTCGTCAACATCGTTCTCATCATCATCAAGTATCAACATTGGTATCAACGTCATTACCATCATCATTATTATCATACCATCATCATAATAGTCGTCACTGTCGCCATTATTATTATCATCAAATGTAACTTCCACGCCACCACCGGTATCAATCATGATTATCAACCTCATCAAATTTTGAGTCAAGATAGCAGCTGTAGAATATTGCAACGGGGGCTACAAAAGATTAGTGCCTCATAACCACGGGTCGCGACAAGCTGGTCTCGTGCGCGGAGAGCCTGGCGACGGCCGCCGCCGCGTTCAAGGCGGCGCGGGACTTGGGGCTGCAGGGGATTGCAGCTGCCCTGAAGCACAAGTGAGGATTAGCACCTGTACTCATCATTGTCATCACCATCACTCTCGCTCTTGTCATTATGACCACTTTTGCCGTCATAATCGTTCTCATCACCATCACTCTCGCTGTTATCATCGCTTTCGTCATTATCGTCACTCGCCGTCATCGTCACTTTCGTCATTATCATCACTCTCGCCGTCCCTTTATTCAAAGATCTTCACTTTCCTAATTTTTCACTTATCCAGATTTTCACATTCCCGATTCTTCACATTCCCAATTCATCACATTTTCAGATCTTCACATTCCCAATTCATCACATTCCCAATTCAGCACATTCCCAATTCAGCACATTCCCAATTCAGCACATTCCCAATTCAGCACATTCCCAATTCATCACATTCCCAATTCAGCACATTCCCAATTCAGCACATTCCCAATTCTTCACATTCCTAATTCATCACATTTTCAGATCTTCACATTCCCAATTCATCACATTCCCAATTCAGCACATTCCCAATTCATCACATTCCCAATTCAGCACATACCCAATTCATCACATTCCCAATTCAGCACATTCCCAATTCATCACATTCCCAATTCAGCACAATCCCAATTCTTCACATTCCCAATTCAGCACATTCCCAATTCAGCACATTCCCAATTCATCACATTCCCAATTCAGCACATTCCCAATTCATCACATTCCCAATTCAGCACATTCCCAATTCTTCACATTCCTAATTCATCACATTTTCAGATCTTCACATTCCCAATTCAGCACATTCCCAATTCATCACATTCCCAATTCAGCACATTCCCAATTCATCACATTCCCAATTCAGCACATTCCCAATTCATCACATTCCTAATTCATCACATTTTCAGATCTTCACATTCCCAATTCAGCACATTCCCAATTCATCACATTCCCAATTCATCACATTCCCAATCCATCACATTCCCAATTCATCACATTCCCAATTCAGCACATTCCCAATTCATCACATTCCCAATTCAGCACATTCCCAATTAATCACATTCCCAATTCAGCACATTCCCAATTCATCACATTTTCAGATCTTCACATTCCCATTTCAGCACATTCCCAATTCATCACATTCCCAATTCATCACATTCCCAATTCAGCACATTCCCAATTCAGCACATTCCCAATTCAGCACATTCCCAATTCATCACATTCCCAATTCATCACATTCCCAATTCAGCACATTCCCAATTCAGCACATTCCCAATTCAGCACATTCCCAATTCTTCACATTCCTAATTCATCACATTTTCAGATCTTCACATTCCCAATTCAGCACATTCCCAATTCATCACATTCCCAATTCATCACATTCCCAATTCAGCACATTCCCAATTCATCACATTCCCAATTCAGCACATTCCCAATTCATCACATTCCTAATTCATCACATTTTCAGATCTTCACATTCCCAATTCAGCACATTCCCAATTCATCACATTCCCAATTCATCACATTCCCAATCCATCACATTCCCAATTCATCACATTCCCAATTCAGCACATTCCCAATTCATCACATTCCCAATTCAGCACATTCCCAATTCATCACATTCCCAATTCAGCACATTCCCAATTCATCACATTTTTAGATCTTCACATTCCCAATTCAGCACATTCCCAATTCATCACATTCCCAATTCATCACATTCCCAATTCAGCACATTCCCAATTCAGCACATTCCCAATTCAGCACATTCCCAATTCTTCACATTCCTAATTCATCACATTTTCAGATCTTCACATTCCCAATTCATCACATTCCCAATTCAGCACATTCCCAATTCATCACATTCCCAATTCAGCACATTCCCAATTCATCACATTCCCAATTCAGCACATTCCCAATTCATCACATTCCCAATTCATCACATTTTCAGATATTCACATTCCCAATTCAGCACATTCCCAATTCATCACATTCCTAATTCATCATATTTTCAGATCTTCACATTCCCAATTCAGCACATTCCCAATTCATCACATTCCCAATTCATCACATTCCCAATTCAGCACATTCCCAATTCAGCACATACCCAATTCTTCACATTCCTAATTCATCACATTTTCAGGTCTTCACATTCCCAATTCAGCACATTCCCAATTTATCACATTCCCAATTCATCACATTCCCAATTCAGCACATTCCCAATTCAGCACATTCCCAATTCATCACATTCCCATTTCAGCACATTCCCAATTCAGCACATTCCCAATTCAGCACATTCCCAATTCTTCACATTCCTAATTCATCACATTTTCAGATCTTCACATTCCCAATTCATCACATTCCCAATTCAGCACATTCCCAATTCATCACATTCCCAATTCATCACATTCCCAATTCAGCACATTCCCAATTCAGCACATTCCCAATTCTTCACATTCCTAATTCATCACATTTTCAGATCTTCACATTCCCGATTCTTCACATTTTCAGATCTTCACATGCCCAATTCTTCATACTCTCTGTTCTTGACATTCACCACCATGGATCATTGTCACCTCATCATCATCATTACTTTCATAATTATCATTACTCTTGGCGTCATCATCGCGCTTGTCATTATCATCACTCTCGCCGTGATAATCGCTCTCGTCGTTGTTATTGTCACCTTCGTCATCATCATCGATCATTGCCCTCATCATCATGATCAATCAACACTCGTCGTCGTCATTAATCATCATCCTCATTATTATCATCAATCATTCCGTCATCAATATCATTATCAATTGTCACCCTCGTCATCATCATTAATCGTTACTGCTTTCATCATGATGTGCCTTCATGAGGTATTAGCCTCATCATCATCGACGCTGCTGTACAATCCAGTTAGATGTGTACACTGTATCGTAGTTGTAGTAGTTTGTTGATGGAGTGCAGAGAAAGAACGAAGTTTTAATGTTGCTTTATTCACGTTAAGTTATACAGTAAATAGGTAAATTAGTTAGTTTTCTTTTCTCTTGATGTTTATCGTATGACTTGATTAAGCACTCTAAATATTATTATGAAAACAAGTATTTATAAAAGGTTATTGCTCGGCCGTTTGTAGGTCGCAGCGTCAACAGAAAAATGTACAGCGGTGAGACTGTACAGCCTGCCGTCATCATTATTAACACCATCCTCTTTACAGTCATTGTCTTCGTCGTCATCATCATTATCGGCATCTTCAATTTTTTTTTCGTACTGGACTCGTAACTGTCTCACAAGTACGGGTCGCGATAAGCTGGTTTCCTCTGCGGCCAGGCTTTCCGCGAGCAAAAATATCACAAACAAACATTGTGATTTAAATAAAAGCTTGTAAAATTATACATAAGGGTGAATCAACTTTTTAGTGCCAGCGTTGCTATGGTTACACAAATTTTGTCCCTTGGACAACCTAAACATTTTTCTATGAAACAGTATGAAGTGTCACTTGGACAACCGTGGACAGAATAAACAACACAAAAATCGCCCACCGGATCACTCACATCTTAAAGCGAGTTTAACTCGACATGTTTCGGGCTAATCCTAACGTGAGTGATTCGTTTATTTTCACTACAAGTGAGTCTCACGGTAGTTTCATGTTTAAAATCTTCCAAATGTTCCAGACGCGATGGAAGACGACGCGGACGCTTTGCCGTCCGCGCTGGACACGCTGGCGGAGGAGGCGCGCGCGCAGCTCTCGGCCGCCGGCAGCGCGCAGCTACTAGCCGCGCTGGTGACCGACCTGGCGACCAAGGCAGAAGACCGGCTGCTGCTGCACCAGTACAGTCAGGTGACTATAAGGAGGCGCGCGCGCAGCTCTCGGCCGCCGGCAGCGCGCAGCTACTAGCCGCGCTGGTGACCGACCTGGCGACCAAGGCAGAAGACCGGCTGCTGCTGCACCAGTACAGTCAGGTGACTATAAGGAGGCGCGCGCGCAGCTCTCGGCCGCCGGCAGCGCGCAGCTACTAGCCGCGCTGGTGACCGACCTGGCGACCAAGGCAGAAGACCGGCTGCTGCTGCACCAGTACAGTCAGGTGACTATAAGGAGGCGCGCGCGCAGCTCTCGGCCGCCGGCAGCGCGCAGCTACTAGCCGCGCTGGTGACCGACCTGGCGACCAAGGCAGAAGACCGGCTGCTGCTGCACCAGTACAGTCAGGTGACTATAAGGAGGCGCGCGCGCAGCTCTCGGCCGCCGGCAGCGCGCAGCTACTAGCCGCGCTGGTGACCGACCTGGCGACCAAGGCAGAAGACCGGCTGCTGCTGCACCAGTACAGTCAGGTACCTTTAACTCGCCTCAGAGGGCGATGGAGAGGGCTATGCTCGGAGTTTCCCTGCGGGATCTCATTACAAATGATGAAATCCGCGCTAGAACTAAAGTCACCGACATAGCTCGAAGAATCGCCAGACTCAAGTGGCAGTGGGCAGGGCACCTCGCTCGTAGAACTGAATATTTTATTTAATTTATATTTAAGCGGCAAAACGGAACCCTTAAAGTTTCGTCATGTCTGTGTGTCCGCGGCTTAGCGCAGTGGCTATTAGGGCTAGAAAGCTGTAATGGGGATGTTGACACCACCAATCAACTGACGTTCTTTTTATGAGCTGTCAAACACAATCTCCCATAGAGTTTGAATGACAATAGCGACATATGACGTCATTGTTCGAAATGCTCAATCAACTAACTATTTATTTGTTTTAAAGCAACAAAAAATCTAATTTTGCATTTAATCGAAAATTAATCTGACTTTCAGGGCTGAAATAAAGCGTTTTTTTACTGGAGTCGTGTCTTCAAATTCTTTTTTAATGGTGTCAACATGCCTATTGTTGACGTCAGCAAAGATAATGCGGGGGATAATAAATAAAAATTAATCACCGAAATGTTTGTACGCGCATAACTTCTGATCGACTGCACCAAATTGGATAATTCTTTTTTGTTGCGTTTGTTACTCTCAGGAGAAGGTTTGTATGAAAGAAATTTTAGAAAAAATACAACGGGGGCGAAGCCGCGGGCATCAGCTAGTTTTTAATAAATTACGCACTCTGAAGTGCAAGTTGCTGCGTTCTCGCGGTCCGCACGAAATGGGCCGGCGGTCCGAATGCGGACCGCAGTCTGCCATTTCGTGATCCCTGCTCTACAGTACTATATTTTTCATCTCTCCTGTTCAGAAAGTTAAATTTTCATAGGTAGATAGCCGGGTGGAAAATTGCGTTTTTATCTCTAGGGTGGAAAGTAATTTTTTTTTAATTTTTACGATTAGCCACGGAGTCGAAGATAATTCAGTTACGTCAATGACACTTTTTTTCACGTTTCGGCATGGCCATCTAGATGCACGTCGTGACCAAGGAGCTTTTGTATATACAACACTGGAGGTTGTACGCCGAATGTTCGGATGTCCGTTTGAAACAAGAAATTTGATCTTTATTACGTCACGAAAATATTCCATCTCTTTCTTTAGTTAGGTTAAGAAAGAGATGGAAGTCATTCGTGAAAATGTGAAAGACAAATATAAATAAGTAATAAAGGTCAAAACTTCTTCGTTTGGCGTTCAACCTCCAGTTTTGTATATAAGCTTCTTGGTCGTGACCAACTCGATTTTTCGGCCGTGGCAAGTGGCCAGGGCGAAAAGGTTGGTGGTTGGCTATAAGTAAATTCAATTTATTATTATTCACATTTTTTTGTAGTATTTTACTTTCCTCACAGTCGAAATGAAAATTAGAGTGTTTAACTCGGGTGAAATTACCCATTTCCCCTCGAACCATTGGCGCTCTCACTTCGTTCGAGCGCCAGAAATATCTCGGATTCAATGGGTCACTTTCCACCCTTGGTTATCAATCTACTATTTCCCGTGTAGGAAACCGGTCTGATAGTGGAGCGTCGCGCGCGCCGGCTCGCGGCGTGGGCGGGAGGCGCCGCGGCGGGCGCGCGCGAGCGATGCGCGCGCCTGTCCCAGGCTGGGGCCTTGCTGGCCGCGGAACGCTGCCAGCCCGCCGCGCAGCCCGCGCGACTGCCGCCGGCCAGACAAAAACAACTCCTCGCCAGGAGGTAACCCAATACTGTTGGAAACTTTCGTGATTTTCACCAGAGTGTCGAAGGAGGGTTATACTAGGAGAGCTGGCACCAATTTTTGGGTAGGTATTTGAGGCAAGCTGAAAACTTGTCACATACTTCTCCTATTATACCCTAACTAACACGGAACTGCAGACCTGGCTAGTGAGTAGCGGGGCTAAATCAACCCATCAATTTTTAAAAAACATTTTTTTTTTACCAAAAATATAATTGAGGCAATATGCAATTTTTATATGTTGTAGTTTAATGTTTTTTTTTTTGAATGAGTCGCCAGAGGGGCCAAAGACGCGAAGTCTTTGCTGTTTTTTACTTTAAGGATTGGAAGGGTGACTTGTGCTCGGGAAAAATCCCTTCGGACGAACTGGGAATGGACGGCCCAGACAGTGTCCGACTTGCACGGACTAAAAAACCCGGTCACAAGTCCCCTTCTCTATTGGTTATCAAAACAAAAAACGTGTGCTTTGAATTTTGAGGAGGGGAGGGGTAGGGAGGGGACTTAATCTACCCACAGTGTCCTGCCTCAGCCATTTGCTGGAAGGCCGGGAGAGGAGCATGCATTCTCCCGCTGGGCACTGGGGGTGCTTAGGTCGGTCTTTTATGTTTTTACCCGTTGGTTACTTCCTTGACCGACCCTCGCCCGTTTCTGTACAATTACTTAGTGCTATTGGTTGGGTTGGTGGGATTTCCTGTCATATGCATTTATCTATAACTACGGGCTTCCTTTCTTTTGCCCTGCGATGGAAGGGTGGGTCGGAGATCTTTTGGACCCATTGTGTGGTTTTGGATGCCATCTTTTGGGTGGGGCTACCCTTTATGCCTGGTGGTTTTTGGCATGCTGTGTGCTTTTTTGCGCTTGTCTCCTAGCGCTACCCTCTTTTCGTTTCCGCTTCCATCGATAGTTTTTCTGCTATAATAATACGGAGGGACGAGGAGTGTCCCCCAGACGGCTGGACGCCCCAGTGTCTTAAAGGGATCATGCGGAGCTCGGCAGATCCTTACCCCAGCCAATGCTGAAGGGCCAGAGAAGAAACTTTTAGTCTCGATTCTCTGTTTAGGCTTCCGCCGTTGCTCCGAGGTCCCCGCTGGGACTACCGGGTGCGTCCCCCGTCCGGAGCTCACCTGTCGTATGGGCGGGAGATGCATATGTCAGGAATTCTTAGATCTAATTACATACTAATCAATATTATACAGAAACCAGTATACCTACTATATATAGTTTAATGTTTAAAGAATAAAGAAAATAACGAATGTGACAAGTTTTCAACATGCCTCAAATACCTACCCAAAAATTGGTGCCAGCTCTCGGACCAACACATTTAGTTAGAATACGGACGGTACACACGCATAAAATGTCATTGTTATAAGAGCGGCCATCTTGTTTCATACAACGTGCCAGTGCTGTTCCGTACATTAAGCGTTGTCGGATTTTTATGCGATTTGTTGATCGAGATGTATGCACACTGATCATAGTTCACGGAATAGTCGACGCTCCCAAACAGATGAAAAGTTGTGATTAATATTTGCACGCCCGCTTTAGCCTAGTTGGTAGTGACCCTGCCTACGAAGCAAGAGGTCCTGGGTTCAAATCCCGGTAAGGGCATTTATTTGTGTGATGAGCACGAATATTTGTTCCTGAGTTATGGATGTTTTCTATGTATTTAAGTATTTATTTATCTATATAAGTATGTTTATCGTCGTCTAGTACCCATAGTACAAGCTTTGCTTAGTTTGGGACTAGGCCGATTTGTGTAAAATTGTCCCCTAATATTTATTTATTTATTTATTTTATTTAATCAACTGATTTAGAGGAGCTGAGGAGCGCGTCATTTTAGATTATACAAGCTTTAATGTCGTCATTACTTTGAAGAAAGCTCGTATCTCAAAATCGATAATCTGGCTAATTGAACTTTACTGAGTGTGCATAAGGTTCAGTTTGGTTTACATATTGATTTGAGATACGAGATTTTTTTTATGTAGTGACGATGTGTTATTTGACATACATTATGTCATTATTAAGTTTAGCTTGGACTTTGGAAAATTATTTTAGCATTATCTGTGAGACCCTGATACTTACTCCGTGTTGTTATGTTCCTTGATTAAATTGTATTTTAAACTGTTAAAAATAAATAAATAAATGGTTCTCCTTAAATAAATAAATATTCACGATTCCTATTTCCGTGCTACTTGCGCGCATTTTTATGTGTTTTTGTTTCATATTGGAACGTTTTACTTATGTTAGTTTTTGTTTCAGAACGGACTTCAAGATGGAAGACATAAAGCGTTTGAAGATCTAGTTCGCGGCTTCTTTATCTTAAATTATTTGTATTCTAAGAATAAACAATATTTTATTCATATTACTGGTACTAATTGAAACGTTTTATTTCAAAATTGTCTGAAAATTACCCTCCCCAGAACACCGGCGTGAAGCATCAGTACTCCTGCTGCGTTTCGTACGGTCAGTGAGAGCGCCGGGGGCCCAATACCTCTCCCCCTCCTCTATTCCCTCTCCTTTTTCCTCTCCCTTTTAGGGCCGACAACGCACTGGAATCGCGTAAAGGGTGACCCACTAGTTCGTTTGTCTGGCCACTATAACATAAAAAAAGGTTTAATTTTTAGTCATCCCTGAATCTAAAAATGGTTTTCACAAATATGCTAACACGTACGAGACTGCACACAATGGCGCAGACGAGAACAAAGAAGCTGTGGTATACAGGGTTATTTGTAATTCACTAGCATCCTTTTAACCCTAAACTCCTACCACTTAAACAAATGTTTTTTGTTTTACGGCTTTTGTCATAACTTAATATTTTTGGTGTAATTACGTTTTGAAAATTTGAGATTACCTCTTATTTTTACGATACTCTGTGTATTTGTATGGGAAAAAAGTGCTTCATTTTAAAAAGTCGTAGAACAAAAAACATTTGTTTGAGTGATAGGAATCCAGGGTTAAGAGGATGTCAGTGAATTAAAAATAACCCTGTATTTATCAATTTTTATTCTCGGTATACCTATAGAGGATTAGGAGGTCGAGGTGTACCTACCAATTCTGGAAAAATAAGAAATAAAATCCATTTCACATTAGTCACATTTCATACCACTGTTCGGTTCGTATTAGATATTTTCGAAAAAATCTTTAATTAAAAAAAAAATCTAATAATCAATCAGTCTTTAATTTAATATATAAAAATCTCGTGTCACGGTGTTTGTTATCGAACACCTCCGAAACGATAGATATAGGTAGCGCCGTGACAGTTGAGGTCACGCACACAACAACACGTCATGTATTGACAGCGGGATTTTGACATTTATTCGTACCGATAGCAAGTTCAACAGACTCAACAGTGAATTACAAGATTGACTAAAAATTTCTTCAACCTATTTCGTTAAGAATTGTTTAGGAAAATACGTCTAGTTCAAACAAAACAGAAAATAAAATATTTTGATCTACCTATTTTATTTAAATCAGATAAGCATAAATTCGCTATTTATAAAATACCGATTTTTTGTTACGAATATTTTTCTTATCAGTTTCAAATTGTTTTATTTCAAAAATAGGTTATATGAAAAGAGAAAAATTATAATATGCGTAGGTATTTCATCATAAGACATATAACTCACATTTTCATTCACTCATTCAAATCATTAATTCACTACTTTTTTTGCAATCAGTACTTTATGTAGCTGTGTGTGTAATCATTCGCCTCAACTCTCGTGGCGTTACCATACATATTGCTCAAATAACCGTGGCGTTCACGATTGCAATGAGGGAATCAATGTAGTTTATGCCCCTTGTGGGAGAGCCCCGCATACCTTCTGTTTTCCCGAGGAGAACTAGGTGCAAATGGGAACGTATCAAAATATATAAAGTTTAAAACGAATAATGGACGAAATACATAATGGTCATAATATATACTAAAATTTTCTATGAAACTATTGATAAAACAAACTTTGGTTTAGGTTAGGTTAGGTTTATTTTATGAAAATCCTGTAAAGTTGAGAATTTCCAAGATAATTGCATTATATCAAATGACTATTATGTATTTCAACCATTATTAATTTTTAAGTTTATATATTTTGATACGTACCCATGCAAATGTTCAGCACCAAAAAATAGGACCGGTCGGTTAGTAGAAGTCTGTCGGCTGAAATGATGATGGTGACAATAACGTCTGTTGTGACAGCATACTAAATATACATAATAAAAAAAAACCTTTGAAATTCTTCAATTATTTAATTTTTCGTTTAATATACAGTACATTGCGCGAGCCGTGGACTAACGGAAGGTGTAACAACCAACAGGCAGTCTACCTTCTGCCCGCCCCGAGTACAGTCGATTATAAACAAATCGTTGCAGGAATCACCACCGGCTTCGTAGAAGACCACGTCGACGCTGGTCCCAGGCTGTAGGAGCTGCTTGACACTGGAGTAACGGACGCCTGGGTGCCCGCAGCGAGACATCCATTTTTCTATTGTGAAACTATAAAAAGAAATTTTAAAAATGAAAAAGCAGAAATAGGTTCTGAAAAGGTCGAAACAAGATAAAATACTCACAAAAATGAAAAGCAAATTGAACCCAACTAAAGAAATCAAGAAAAAGACTATAGTAGTTCCAATCATTTATTTTCTCGATGACAGCTCCCGTAGAATGTAACTGCGTTTAGTTACGCAAAAATAACTTTTAAATGCGAGATATAAAAAATACGACAACTGCCTAATTTTGTTCCTTGATCCAATATAAGATTCATCTAAGACACATTGAGTCCATATTTATGCAGTATTTTTTTTAAAGTACGATAAATAAACGTTTTAATAAAGTTACATTATATGCAATTCAATTCAATTCATTTATTTAAATAGTTTTAGTACATAGTAATAATTATTAGTAGGCACTTTACTTAATCTATGTTAGGTATTATATCTAGGTACTATACTAATGGCTCGACTTAAGCGTCTAACCGCCTCTACGCCTTCTACAAGAAGACTAACAGGTTACTACTAAAATATAATAATGCCTAAACTAGGATACATAAGTAGCCTGTATCTTAGGCAAAAAATAAAGGACCTTAAAGTTAACATAATAACCAGAATACAAATTTAACTGTTATTTGAACTTAGAAAAAAAAAAATATGAAAAGTAAGTAACTACGGCTTAAATAATTGAATACATTACGAAACTAGAGTCAGAAGGTTTTCGGTTTCTACATAGGATAATGATTGTAACCACTCTGCTAATTTGGTTTTACAACTATTGTAGTTAAGATCATAGATATTCTGGAGTCTATTAATTTTGTTGAAGAGATAGGGGCCCAAGAACGAACCGAATTTGCGCATGAAAGCATGCCTAGGACGTGGCGTCTTAAATACTATGTCTGACCGCCTTTTGTCAGAGATACTGCGGTTTTAAGGGGCGGATTTGTGCTGATCAAGGATGATGTTTAGGATAAATAGTTGGCGCACAGTTAGGACTTTGCAGGATTTGAATAGTTCTCTTGTAGGGAAAAGGAAGGGGCGAGAAGTGGAGACCTTTAAAATAGCTCTTTGGGCTCGTTCAAGTACCAAAAGCGTAGTCTTCGCGGCACCTCCCCAAGCCGAAATGCAGTAAGACAGTAATGACTGACACAAAGCCATATAAACTTGTCGGAGCAATCTCGCGTTTGCGATACTTCGAAGTTTTTTAAATATAAAAATTAGCTTGCGGACTCTGGAAGCAACTATATCTATATGGTGACTAAAGGTGAGGTTAGCGTCGATCATTACACCCAGGTATTTGATGGTGTTAACTTGCGAGATAGCTGGGCAGGTAATGCAACCTACCCGATTAGAAAGGGAACACAGGTGAGCTCGGATAGTGTTATCACTGCTAGGCTGCTGTGCATTTCTTATTGAAAAAGCGACGTGCTTCGTTTTATTAGCATTTAACGTTAGTAAATTGCCTTGAAGCCAGTTAGTTATTTTATTGAAGCCTATTTGAGCGTGACTGTAAGCATCGTTCCATGAGTTCCCTGTAAATAGCAAAACTGTGTCATCAGCATATGATATTAGGGTGCCATTAGTTAGTTCAAGCTTGCAAAGATCATTAATATAAATTAAAAAAAGGGTAGGGGCCTAAATACTGCCTTGGGGCGTACCAAATTCAATTCTCCTGTCTGAGCTCGTGAAATTGTTAATCTTTACACATTGATGGCGGTTATTGAGAAAGTCTTCAAATAAGGATATTTGTTTACCCCTAATTCCTATGTTTCCTAGTTTACGAATCAAGATTGGAATTGACACCGTGTCAAAAGCCTTGGCAAGGTCTAGGAAAATGCCCAAGGTTTTCAATCCTTGATCCAAGTTAGTCGCAATATAATCAGTGAGGAAATTAACCGCATCATTTGTAGATCTTTGCGACCTAAAGCCAAACTGCTTGGTGGACAAGATGTTGTTGCTTTCAAGATAGTTTACTAGCCTTTTATTTATGAGCTTTTCTAAGATTTTAGAAAGAGACGGAAGTATTGAAATCGGCCTGTAATTGTCGATACATTCTTTATTTCCCGCTTTGTATACAGGGATCACAAGGGCTTTCTTTAAAAAGTTAGGAAAAATACCATTAGTTAAACATTGCTGGAATATATGAGTTAGTGGTTTAACTAAAATGTGCTTATAACGCTTAATAAATCCATTTGAAATATTGTCCCAACCCGATGCACATTTATCTTTCAAATTGCAAATAATGCGTTCTATTTCGTGCTCGTCGGTGTTAATCATAACAAAATAATTTATTTGCGGATGAGTCATATTTTCCGAGCAGAAATGAGTATTGTCATTATTTACATTTGTTCGTGAATATGTGATGTTTTTTATGAAATTCCACACATGTTTACTGCTCTTACTATTTTTATCCAATTCGGCCCTTTCGTACTGATGTTTCAATTTCTTTAGTAGGTTATTACAGAAATTTCGGTATCTTTTATAAATAACTACGAACATACTGTTGTTTGGATGCTGCTTCGCTTTCTGGTGGAGTTTATCCCGATGACGGATACAGCGTATTAAACCAGGGGTAATCCATGGTTTGATGGACCTGTTACTTCTTGTTGTCTTAATTCGCGAAGTATTTGATGCTATTGCTTTTTGTACGGAGCTAACAAGGTACTCAAGTGAAATGTTAACGTCATCAGATAAATAAATAGTATCAAAACAAATTTTTCGTAAGTCATATTCAAGGTTACTGTGATTAACCTTGACATACTTAGGAGCACATATTTGTTTGGGGAGTTTTAAATTTAAAGTTAGTAGCACAGAATGATGATCGGTTAGTGATGAGTTAGTTACCAAAGTTGAGGATGATAGATTGCTTTTGATTAAAATATGGTCAAGGCAGGAGCCACTTTGGTGCGTAGGTAGCGAATGAGCAGATTCTAGTCCATGAAGCGCGCAAAAATTGAGATAGTCATGTCGTCTGGGATCTTGGCTGTCCTGAGCTATATTAATGTTGATGTCTCCTGCAAGAATCACATTTTTATATGAGGAGAGCTTGCGAAGCGTTGAATTGAGTGACCCCAAGAAGTTATCTACGTTATTAAAGGAGGGTGATCTGTACACCGCGACGATGGCTGTGTCGTGTTCTATTCTAATAATAAGACTATTGGAATCTAATATACAGGGTTCTTCAACCGTTATATCTAAATCTGACTTACAATATACAACAACTCCATCGTTTTGAGAATTGGCGCGCTTAGTGCTAAAAGAGTTATATCCATCAATGTCGGGTAAAAACGCATTATGGAGCTTCAGCCAACATTCAGTTAAGATAATTATATCACAGGTTATTTTAAGTCTTTCTAAAAGGATTCTGAAACCATCTATGTTATGGTTAATGCTTCGGATGTTTTGAACAAGAACGGAGAATGGATGGGAAATATTTGAGATTAAGGCGTTACAATCTTCTACGTCGCATTGACTTGAATGGGATACAGTTAAATTATCTAATTCCAAACTTATGAACTTATCCATAGCTTACAATCTAAAAATTAGCGCTAAATAGGATTACCTTCTATGCGGCGCTCTTAGGCGCCCTCATAGTCCGTTGAGTTTATGTACTTTAATACGGCATGTTTCCGTGCTGGGCAATTTTCGTCTCCAGTTTTGTGGTTACACGGTTTTTTGTATCGCTTACATGTAGCACAGATAGGCGCCGCCTCCTTTTTGCTGCATTCTTTCATTGTGTGACCAACCAGGCCACAGTGACCACATGTCGAGTCCGAGCCGCGACAGAACTTAGCCGAATGGCCGTATTGTTGGCATTTAAAGCACCTGGTCACGTGGGTAAAATCTCTAATCGGGAAAGAGGACCAGTTCATGAATACACGCTCTTGGGCAATTAGTATTTTTCTAATGTTAGCCGAAACCTCGATTATGAAATTGGTGGTCTCACCGTCCTTTTTACCAGATTTGTGGCTTAATTTGGTTGAACTAGAAAAAGAATCTCGGGTCATTTCGGGTATTTTAGGTGCAACATTCTGCTCATAAATAAGGTCTAGAAATCCCTTCTCCGAGAGGTCACTAGGTAGTCCCAAGACGATCAACCTTGGCTTGTGTTTATCGGGTGCCGCAACTGAGAGCCCAGATTTGGCAAGTTTTTCGGACGCCTTAAGCTTCTTTATGTACTCTTCGCTTTCGGTACTGATTATAACACCTCCATTTTTGGTCAAACTCATTCCTCGGACTTGTAGCTTTAATTCCTCGGGGTTAATAATACGTTGAACTAACGACTTAGTGTCTTCGCTGGTCTTCTCCTTGTCTTCTGGGTAAATGGCCACAGAACTTAGGGGGGCCGGTCGCACATATTGGTTAGGGCCCTTCTTAATCACGTTGGCGTAAGTCAATCTATCTGTGGCTGGCTGTTTGCAAGCACCCTCAACAGCGGTCTTTTATAGGCTAATTTGACTGGACAGTTCTTGTTTCTCGTTCAAGTGTTGAATGGTCAAATGGGCTGAGTAATATCTCTGCTTAATGGACTGATATTGAACAGCGAGTTGCGAAGTCTCATGTCCTACCCTACGGCAGAGGGTCTGGATCTTATTCTTTTGGTCCGAGTTCAGTTTTCCTTCTGTGGCAATAGAGCAAACCTCATTAAGACAGCTTTCTATGGTATTCATCCACCCCCGCAGCTCAGTTGTCGATACGGGCTCCGGGGCCACCGGGGCAGGCGTTTTCTCTTCATGAGTTCTCAGCGGAGGACTCCGCGGGGTAAGGCCACTCTTGTTGAAAGGGGAATCCATATTCGATATCGTCACTAACTATATTTAGCTTAGTATGTCATGATCCAAGTTCCTAGGTACACGTAAGTCATTAACACAGCACAGGAATAATTTGCACTACGGTCGCTACGCACAGCACAGCAATAATTTGTACTACGTCCGCCTCGCACGGCGTCTGAGATTGAATCTGATTGGATTGATGGCAATACAAATATCATGTTATGATTGCCATAGAATGTAACTTTATTAAAACGTTTATTATTTATCGTACTTTAAAAAAAAACTACTGCATATATGGACTCAATTTGTCTTAGGTGAATATTATAATATATAGGATCATGGAACAAAATTAGGCAGTTGTCGTATTTTTTATACCTCGCATTTAAAAGTTAATCTTTGCGTAACTAAACAAAGTTACATTCTACGGGAGCTGTCATCGAGAAAATAAATGATTGGAAATACTATAAACGTTTAAAGCGAACTTAAATATGTAGAATAAGTATAGGTAACGCCACCAGAGTTGAGGCCATGTACACCACTACACGTAATGTAATGACAGCGGGATTTTGACGTTTATTCGTACCGATAGCAAGTTCAACAGACTCGATATACAGGGTTATTTGTAATTCACTAGCATCCTTTGAACCCTAAACTCCTACCACTTAAACAAATGTTTTTTGTTTTACGGCTTTTGTCATAACTTAATATTTTTGGTGTAATAACGTTTTGAAAATTTGAGATTACCTTTTATTTTTACGATACTCTGTGTATTTGTATGGGAAAAAAGTGCTTCATTTTAAAAAGTCGTAGAACAAAATACATTTGTTTGAGTGATAGGAATTCAGGGTTAAGAGGATGTCAGTGAATTACAAATAACCCTGTAGAATTAAAACATTGAGTAAAAAATTCTCCAACCTATTTCGTTAAGATTAATTTAGGAAAATACATCTAGTTCAAACAAAACATAAAATAAAATATTTTGATCTATTTTATTTAAATCAGATAAGCACATTTTTCGCTATTTATAAAATACCGATTTTTTTGTTGCGAATATTTCTTAACAGTTTCAAATTGTTTTATTTCATAAATAGGTTATATGAAAAAAGAAAAATTATAATATGCATAGTATTGCGTAAGTATTTCATCATAAGATCATATAACTCACATTTTCATTCACGCACTCATTTCATTTATTCACTACCTTTTTTGCAATCAGTACTTTATGTAGCTGTGTGTGTTTTCATTCGCCTCAACTCTCGTGGAGTTACCTATATAATTTAATGAAAATAATAGGTACATTAACACAATACTAAATATATCAAAACAGGAACAGGAACAGGTTAATACAGGAACCTCTCTTGCTGCTATTAAAATTAAATTTAAATTACAGAATGAAATATTATTAAAATGTTCCAAATAATACTGAACTACTAGATCTCGTTCAAACCAATTTTTGGTGGAAGTTTACAATTTTTTGTTTATTTTATCATTCTCTTATTATAGAAGTTACAGGGGGGGGGGCACACATTTTACCACTTTGGAAGTGTCTCTCGCGCAAACTATTCAGTTTAGAAAATAATGATATTAAAACCTCAATATCGTTTTTAAAGACCTATCCATAGATAGATGCCCCCCACACGTATGGGTTTGATGAAAAAAAAACTTTGAGTTTCAGTTCTAAGTATGGAGAGGAGAATCCCCAAAATTTTTTTTTTTTCTATTTTTTGTGAAAATCTTAATGCGGTTCACAGAATACATCTACTTACCAAGTTTCAACAACAGTTTATAGTTTCGGAAAAAAGTGGCTGTGACATACGGACGGACAGACAGACAGACATGAAGAATCCATAAGGGTTCCGTTTTTTGCCATTTGGCTACGGAACCCTCAAAAGAAATGAAAACATGTCGATGACAGAACGCGACGATAAAAATTAAATGCAGTCTGAGGCATGCATAAAGGTCATCAATTCACCAAAGAGTTGCTCTTAAGTCTGAAGAAATCCAACCAGCGACCAGGGGCTGCATGGAATTTAATGCCACTTTATGCATGCCTCCGACTACATTTTATCGTTGCATTAAATTTTTAAGGACTGCCCATCGATACTTTTAAGTTCGCTTTTAATGTTTAGTGATATTTTCACTTTCTTACGTTGGGTTCAGTTAGATTTTTTTTTTTATAAATAAGTATCACGGGACAATTCACACCAATTGGCCTAGTCCCAAAGTAAGTTAGGCAAAGCTTGTGTTATGGGTACTAGGCAACGGATAAACATACTTATATAGATAGATACATACTTAAATACATATTAAACACCCAAGACCCGAGAACAAACATTCGTATTTTTCATACAAATATCTGCCCCGACACGGGAATCGAACCCGGGACCTCAAGCTTCATATAGTCAGGTTCTCTAACCACTAGGCCATCTGGTCGCCTGGTCGTTTTATCTTAGCTATTTAGCAATTTTATCTTGTTTTGATCTTTTCAGTATTTATGCTGGCGGGTTTTTTACTTTCAAATTCCGAAAAATTCTCAATCAGAGGTGATAGCCCATGCATGACCCTCTGCTTGACAGGCCAAACCACTACGTCACCACGGCTAACTAACTCTAGGTTTTTTTTCCTTAATGTCTTACCCAACGACGCTGTTCGCGATGTTTCTAATGTTGATGCCGTCCATGCCGTAGTTACCTTTGCGGCAGACATACTGACTGTTGCCCCTCCATAGTTCGCAATTAGTTGGCTTCGGCTGCTGGCAACTAACCATTAAAGGCAAAGCGATGAAAATCAACCAAAACTTTGCGTACATTGTGCGAGTATACGATCTGAAAAAAAGGTATTATATTACAATAACATAATTCTTCTAAGTAAAGCTCAACATATTACAGAACTAGCTTTTGCCCACGACTTCGTCCGCGTAGAATTCCAATTCGTGGTAAAGTTTCTTCATCTCTTTCATTGCATAAAACAAAAATCCGGCAACGGCAACATCCATCATTATTATCATTTCATCAGTTCATCATCATCAGTATCAGTTAGTGAATATTATAAATCCCGTTTATTCTCTATCTCGTGGGAATTTCAACAAATTTGTCCTTATTCTATGCAAATTTTCGCTTGTTTTTATCCCGCGGGAATTTTGCATTTTCCCCGAGAAAAAGTAGCCTATGTCCTTAAAGGTGTAGCTTTCTACCGGTAAAAGAAGTTTTAAAATCAGCCCCGTAGTTGAATTCACTTATTTTTTTCCCGTGGGAATTTTGCTTTTTCACGGAGAAAAGTAGTCTATGTAAATAATGGTTGGTGTAGCTTCCTATTGGTGAAAGAAATTTTCAAATCAGCCCTCAAGTGACAGCCCTCACTTCTTTCTATCCCACGGGAATTTTGCATTTTACCGAATAAATAGTAGGTAGCCTAGCCTTTACCAATAAAGGATAGTGTAGCTTTCTATTGGTCATTTTTTTTAAACTCAGCCCCGAAGTTAAATTTACTATTTTCTATACCGCGGGAATTTTGCATTTATCCGGAAAATAGCATCCTATGTTAATCAAGGACAGTGTATTTTTCTATTGGTGAAAGACATTTTAAAATGAGCTCCGAAGTTGAATTTTTATTTCTATCCCTTGGGAATTTTGTATGTTTCCGGAAAAAAGTAGTATAAAGGATAGTGTAACTTTTTACTGGTAAAAGATTTTTTTAAATCGGCTCTGAAGTTTCAGAGATTATCTATCCCACAGGAATTTCCAAAAATCCCGCAATAAGTTTTTTGCTGTTGTGTATGACCATTTACGTTTATACTGAATTTGAAAAGTTTAATTGTAGTTACGGAGATAGGATCCAGTTGATTTGAGTATATAAATCCTGATTTATCCTTATCCCGTGGATATTTTCAAAATCATTGAAATTAGCTTTATACCTGTTCTAATAGTCTACTTGCATGCCCAATTGGAACAGTTTAGTAATCTTCGTTATGGGGATAGGGTCACTCTCGATTGATGAAATACATATATACATCCCGTATATTCCTTATCCCGTGGGAATTCCGGTAAATTCTTTCTTATCGGATGCCTACGTCATACAAAGGACACATCCTCAAAGTTTCAGGTCTCTACATACAGCGGTTTAGGCTGTGCGTTAATCCGCCAGTCAGTCATTTAAGACTTCAGGACAAAGCATTTAATATGTATTTGCATTGCACCAAGCTTTTATGCGAGTTCAACAATGATGTTTGAATACTCAATTCGATTTTATTCGAAAAAGGTTGAACTCACATAAAAGCTTCATCATCATCATCATCATTTCAGCCGTAGGACGTCCACTGCTGGACATAGGCCTCCCTCATTGACGCCCAATCATTACGGTTGGAAGCGACTTGCATCCACCCTGAACCTGCGGCCTTCACCAAAACGTCCGTCCATCTCGTTGGTGGACGTCCCACGCTGCGCTTGTAAAAGCAAAAGCTTGGTGAAATGCAAATTCTTATTATAATTAGTTATTATCAGAGATCAGATCAGGAAGTGGTTGACAAACGTAGACAAATGGTTTGCATAATTTGAAGTTTCGTTTCGTTTACATTGTGTCAAAATAAAAAGTAATTTAAATCAAAAGCACTAAGGAGTATTGATATCAACTTCGAAGCAAATCACCCCCAAAATAACTTTCTACTCCTTTTTAACCCCGTCAAGGGATGAATTTCAATAAAATACGAAACATGTCTTCTATCAATTCTGTTATAGAATGTTTATGCAAAATTTGAAGTAGATTGGACCAAGGAATCACGTTGTCCCATACAAACTTTGCCCCCCTTTTTTACCCCCTTAGGAGTAGAACTACGAAAAATCCTTTCTTATCGGATGCCTAGGTCATACAAAGAACACACCCTCCAAGTTTCAGGTCTCTACAATCAGCGGTTTAGGCTGTGCGTTGATCCGTCAGTCAGGACAAAGGATTTTATATGTATAGATTACAGAGGACGGATGCGGGTCGGGTTAGGAGCGCGGTGGGCCGAAATACTGTCTCTCGATTCTCAAAAAAATTTAAAAGACTGTGAATGACGAGTTAGTTAATTATAGTTATAGTTTATTTATTTAAAAAACAAAATTACAAGGTTATACAGAGAACAGTATTATCCGGTAAGCGCCAAACTAGGCTGAGCCTGTATCTTGGCACTCACAGAGTCAGTTTACAAACATTATGATATTAAAACTTTAACTTTAATTATATCTTAGTACTCGATAATTTTTAATCGGTGATCTGATCAGGAACCAGTTTTACTAGAATCAGTATTCGGTGGCGATCACATTTAAGTTGCAATTAAGAGAAACAAGACATCATTTTTTTAAAATGTAGATGGATAAGCCTATGAACCTAAAACCTCTTTGACATAAGTACCAATTTTTAGGTTACTTGACAAAACTCCAAAAAAGTGACGTTTTCTTCCAAGCTTTGGCACTTGGCTTTAAATTTTATACAGTAGTTCACAGAAGCATTATCTAGAATTACATTAATTAAATAAACATAAAGTAAAGCTTTGTAGCCACAGGAGCGAAAAGACCATCACAGGGTGAAAAATTTCTATTTTTTTGAATGGACACCTGCGACACCAGAAGAGTCACAAGTGCGTTGCCGGCCTTTTAGGTAGGAGTACGCTCAAATACATAATCAATACATAATTTCTAATTTTTTATTTTGTTTTTCTGACACTAATATAATTTGGAATACCATTTGATTCCGGCTTGACGTCGACTCCTGCGACACCCTGTATACTACTGCTGTTTTGATATTTTTCAGATTTTTAAAGCTACGGCTTAGCTTGTACATAGGAGGGGGCACTTGTCTCTAACAAAAACTGGCCAAGTGCGAGTCGGACTCGCCCACGAAGGGTTCCGTACCATCTATATATATAAAAGAAGAAACTGACTGACTGACTGACTGACTGACATATCAACGCACAGCCCAAACCACTGGGCCTAGAGATTCCAAATTTGGCATGTAGGTTCCTTATAAGGTCTAGGGGTGCACTAAGAAAGCATTTTTCAAAATTCACTCCCTAAGGGGGTAAAAAGGGGGTTCAAAGTTTGTATGGGGAAACAAGATTAGTTCGACTATTTTATTCGAAACTTCACAGAAATACTCCTAATGATAAATGAGTAAACACGTGTTTCAGGTTTTTTGAGAATTCAACCCCTAAAAGGGGGGAAAGGGGTAACAAAGTCTGAAAATCAACATGGGTGTTGTTTCTATGGTTTATCGGGTCGCTGGTTATGAAAACAACAACGGTTTTAAAATCCGATGTGGCATACGTAAAATACCATCTCCCTGGATGGGGTGCGATGGGGTTGAAATGTCTAAATATCAATATGGGTGTCGTTTTTAATGTATACTTAGCCCAAACTACTGGACCTAGAAACTTGAAATTTTGCACATAGGCCCCTTATACAATGGAGGTATCCACTAAGGAAGGATTTTTGGGAATTCCCACGGGAACGGGAAAAAACGGGATTTATATATTGGATTTCGAGTGACCCTATCTCAGTAACTATAATAACTAGACTCTTCAAATTTGATACACAAGTAGGTATTACATTAGTTAAAACATTAATATCAGGATTTTTCAAAATTCTCACGGGGTAAGGAAAAAACGGGGTTTATATATTCAGTTCAACGGAATCCTATGAACTATAATTACTAGACTCTTCAAATTTGGCATAGAAGTAGGTAATTATAATAGTAAAAAACAGTTTTAAGGATTTTCGGAAATTCCCACGGGATAAGGAAAAACGGGATTTTTCGTTTTAATGGTCGTAGAAAGCTGAAATTCGGCATGTAGATTGCTTGGGAAGTGTAGAGGAGCATTGAGAGAGGACTTTACAAAATTCCCACGGGAACGAGAAAAAACGGGATTTATCGTTTTACTGGTCGTAGAAAGCTGAAATTCGGCATATGGGTTCCTTGGGGAGTGTAGGGGAGCATTAATAAAGCATTTCCCGAAATTCTTACGGGAACGAGAAAAAACGGGATTTTGCGTTTTACTGGTTGTAGAAAGTTAAAATTTCAAAATTCAAAAGTTTATACTGTAAATAGGCCACAAAGGGCTCTTTAACCGACTTCAAAAAAGGAGGAGGAAATGCATTCCACTGTATGTATTTTTTTATGTAGGTATGTTCACCGATTTTAAAAATTATTTTTTTATACGAAAGAATATAATATACTCCTGAGATGGTCCCATTGTCACCAAATCAGAACCTGATGACGGGATCTCAGGGAAATCGAGGGCAACCTTCAAATTTTGTAGGCACGCATTACGTTTTTCATATATTTTCTCAAGCTATTTAAGTGTTTTCGTCTGGTAGACATCATCTCATGTTGATGAGCTGATGATGGAAGGTGAAACTCCTTAACGGTTAGGAGTTGAGGATATTTTTTCAAATATTATAGGTACGTATAGACCGATAGTTGTATTTTTGCAGGTTATCCAGGTGACCTGATGATGGAAGGTTAAACTCCTTAACGGTTAGGAGTTATAGGAAGTTTCTTTAAATATCATATGCATGTACAGACCTTTAGTTGTATTCTTTCTGGTTATACAGATTTTTAGTGCTCGCTTCCGAATTAGTGAAAAACATTGTATACAAAGAAATACTGTAAAGGATCGTATCTACCTGAAGTTTAGTCGTGCTTGCTTGCACGCTTGCTTGCACGCTTTCTTGCACGCTTGCTTGCTTGCGTGCGTGCATGCATGCTTGCTTGCATTTTGCTTGCATGCTTGCTTGCATGCTTGCATGCTTTCTTGCTTGCCTGTATGCTTGCTTGCTTGATATCTTGGTTCTTTGGAATACTCATGGTACACGCGAGCGAAGCCGCGGTCAAAAGCTAGTTATCTATAAAAACGGCAAAAAAAAAACAGGTTTTTTTATGACTCCCATAAATACCGCTAACGACCGCTTTAGCCTAGTTGGTAGTGACCCTGCCTACGAAGCAAGAGGTCCTGGGTTCAAATCCCGGTAAGGGCATTTATTTGTGTGATGAGCACGAATATTTGTTCCTGAGTTATGGATGTTTTCTATGTATTTAAGTATTTATTTATCTATATAAGTATGTTTATCGTCGTCTAGTACCCATAGTACAAGCTTTGCTTAGTTTGGGCCTAGGTCGATTTGTGTAAGATTGTCCCCTAATATTTATTTATTTATTTATTTATTTATTTATATGTGTTTTATTTTGATTTGAACTGCTATTCAGGAACGCCAAAAATCACTGGTTTGCGAGAGGTTTGGGCTGAGATTGGGATTAGCCTTATTTATTTGTTTATTTATTTACAAAACGAATTAACAGGAAAATAAGGCTCACCCCAAGCTCAACCCATTCCTATCCTCTCCCAAATGATTGAATTACCGCTCGCAAACCGTGTTGGGCCGTTCCTGAATTCAGGCCCTGGTCCAAACATGAAACTGCAATGAGAGACAATTTTACTTTTCTAAGACCGCGTGTGAGTGTAGTCTTGTATTATACCGCCGGGTGTCTTACTTCTGTGTGCTTCTGTCTTGTGTGCTGTCTTGAGTCTTCAGAACCACTTTCGTGTTACAATAAAAATGATTTTGTACAACTAAAAGAACTGCGAGAGCGCCCGCCGCCTTGTCCCGATCCACCGAAAGTGAGTGAGGTGCTGTTTTTAAACGGTACCAGTATCTTGTCGCGGAGCGCGGGAGGCATTGATTGCCAAATTATCTCCTATCGTACAGTTAACCTTTACCTATAAAGTTAACATTTAATAGGTAATGTTAGTTAACATTTACCTATAAAGTTCTTCCCTAAACTTATCATGATGCGTCGTTGGGAACTTCACACTCACCATTGAATTGGTTCTCAGGTGTGTGCAGGTGTCCTCAGGATGTTTTCCTTCACAGTAAAGCTCATCGTGAATTTTAATAATTATAATTACAATTATAATTTTGCACATAAATTCCAAAAAACTCAAAGGTGCGGTGATGGGAGTCAGTGGCTGCATGGGATTTCATGTCACTTCATGCATGCCTCCGACTGCATTTTATCGTTGCATTAAATTTTGAATTATTGCCCTCGACATGTTTTTAATTCGTTTCAAACGCTTAGTCTTTTAGGGTTCCGAACCCAAAGGTTAAAAACGGGACCCTATTACTGAGGCTCCGCTGTCCGTCCGTCCTTCCGTCCGTATGTCCGTCTGCCCGCCGGTCACCAGGCTGTATCTCGGGAACCGTGATAGCTAGAGAGTTGAAATTTTCACAGATGATGTATTTCGGTTGCCGCTATAACAACAAATACTAAAAAATGGAATTAAATAAATACTTAAGGGGGCTCCCATACAACAAACGTGATTTTTATAGATAATTGTACGGAACCCTTCGTGCGCGAGTCCGACTCGCACTTGGCCGGCTTTTTTCGATTTCTTTCCTTGAGTTCAGTTAGCTTTTTATTGTTATTGAACATTTTATCTAGTTTCGACCTTTCCTGTATTACTGCAGGCGGGTTTTTTTATTACATAAGTAATCACTACTTAATCAGTCTTTTAACTTAAAACATTAAATAAACTTTGCTCTCGTTCCAGTGGCGTGCCTAGGTTATCAGACAATTATGGCAAACCGAGAGAAGTATTTTAATATTTTTTATCATTTAATATAGGTAGGTAAATCCATCTTGTTGCTGTTTTACTCTTCAATCTTCAGTTTGGACAAGCTTACCAAAGCACACTGAAGGCATGCTATTACTAGACAGAATTTTACAGACACATTCTCACACGCACCGCACTGTACCTACACCGCACTAAAAAAGGAATACCTACCTATTTATTTTTCGAAATGTAGACCTAATTGAATCAAAATAATCACACATTTCACAATGCCGCGGCCCACGATTCAAAATAAACAATCATGAAGTTATTCATCTCGCCCGCGCACTCGCGTTCCAAACCAAACGCAACAAACTTCACATCGTAAGCTAGATTCAAAATTGCAAAGTGCTATACAGGTGACTTCTAAGTCGTGAACAGAAACCACGTTTTCCGATAAAACTGCCCAAGATTAACATGGAGCACTAGTGGTAATCACAATTGGGAATGTCTAAACAAAATTACCAGTGGTTTTTATATTTTTTTTTGCATAGAAAAGTCAATTATAAGAAACTGAATTCAATATTTTGTCATTTAGTTCACTACTTTTTTCAAAATTAATTATCGAAACTATTTTGGTTGATGAAAGGTTGATGGCGTCAGATTATAATAAATTTCTAAATCTATCTAAATGCATGCGATAATGGCCGGCGCCCACTGACGGCATGGCACGGCGTGGCATTTTATTACTATCAAGTTATTTTGAATCTTATTTCAATGAGTTTAGAATTCATGTTACTTTATTTCGATACCACGATGCCGCGACGTCCTGAGGGCCGATGCCACGCGTAACCAATAAAGTAACATGAAATCTAAAGTCATTGAAATAAGATTCAAAATAACTTGATAGTAATAAAATGCCACGCCGTGCCATGCCGTCAGTGGGCGCCGGCCCTAAGGCAACCTCTTTAACTATTTTTTGCATAGTGGTACACTGTAACTAACTAGTATCACTTTATTTCAAACTAAATACAAACTGAAACATAGATGCACAGAAAAAACCCCAGAAAAAAGACCAATGCTGGGAATCGAACCCAGGTCCTCAGCGTTCCGTGCTGCGTGCTTACCCCTACACCATCACTGGTCTAGACCCAGTGCTTACCCCTAGACCAGTGATGGTGTAGGGGTAAGCACGCAGCACGGAACGCTGAGGACCTGGGTTCGATTCCCAGCATTGGTCTTTTTTCTGGGGTTTTTTCTGTGCATCTATGTTTCAGTTTGTATTTAGTTTGAAATATATGGTTTCACGGGATGACCGTAAAAGTAATAAAAAAATGAAGTTGAAGAAAATAAAAAAATAAATAGAAAAAGATACTGGCGCTGTCAAAGTGCTTGATGTCAGAGAGCGGGTCCAAATCAAACTCCGTAGTATAATCCACGCGTAAATTGTGAAGAATTCTAACCACACAGAATAAAGTACGACTTGGACCGGTCACGCAATTTACACCAATGTCAAATGAAGGTCATTGCTTATTTGTTATGTGATAAATTAATTCATCATCATCATCAGCAGCCTATGTTCGTCCACTGCTGGACATAGGCTTCTCCCATAGCACGCCACTGAGCACGAACCTCGGCCACTCTCAACTGGGGGCTGTGGTTCGTGTTGACTTGCCATTGGTCTTGTCATTGGTCTTGATAAATTCATTACATAATATTAAAATTAAATAACTATAGAAAACGAGTTAAAAAGCATTTATCTCGAAATGGTTTTCGATTTACTATATATTCAAAAAAAAATAGACATCCCCAATTAGTCAGCCCCTCAATTAATTAACCTTTTCATCGATCTGTCAAATACAACAGTTCTCACTCATACACCGTGCATGACATCAGAATGTCAAACGCGAAGTTGAACTCTACAGAAATGCATGTTGGTATAGATATCGCTCTGCACGCCGTGACTGATAGGTATATCAGTCGTTGGCGTAGAACCTGCGGTCAGGCCTCATGCATGCCATGTACTTAGGCCAATATTAGACTATCATAGAAATATGATCATAGATATGACTCATAGGTATATGCCGCCTGGACTTTTATAAGTGAAAATGGTGAAACAGGGGGCAAACTTTAATATGACTATGCTAGAATTAATAGCTAATATAACAATTTGGAAGTTCGTATCGTGCTGTCCTTCTTACTCTTCTATAAAAAGCTATAAGCGTATTCCTAGTTACCTCAAGCTTCATAGTCAGGTTCTCTAACCACTAGGCCATCTGGTCGTCTAATAGAATAGCAGATTGTTCAACATAGGAGGAAAGTAACCAATATCATACGAGAGAACTTATTCACAGTCTAATTTCATGTGATCCTAATGGATATAGGTTGTACCTACCATATTCATGTTGTTAGAAAAACCGGCCAAGTGCGAGTCGCACTCACGCACGAGGATTCCGTACCATCTAATATATAAAAATCTCATGTCACGGTGTTTGTTACCGAACTCCTCCGAAACGGCTTGACCGATCTTTATGAAACTTTTTTCTCTGTATTCGGTAGGTCTGAGAATAGGTCGTAGGCTATTTTTGATACCCTGAGGTGATAAGAAATAATTTATATGGCGAAACAACGTTTGCCGGGTCAGCTAGTTATCTATAAAAACAGCAAAAGAATCACGTTTGTTGTATGGGATTTTTGTTATATTTTAATTTAATTATTTATTTTTGAAGTGAAAATGTAACTAAATATTCTGTGAATATTTCAAGCGTCTACCTGTTGCCGTTATCAATATCGAGCAAAAACGAGCAAAAAAATCACGTTTGTTGTATAGGAGCCCCCTTAAATATTTATTTTATTCTGTTTTTTAGTGTTTGTTGTTATAGCGACCACCGAAATACATCGTCTGTGAAAATTTCAACTGTCTAGCTACCACGGTTCATGAGATACAGCCTGGTGACAGACGGACAGACGGACGGACGGTCAGCGGAGTCTCAGTAATGGGGTCCCGTTTTTACCCTTTGGGTACGGAACCCTAAAAAATAAGGTACCTATTTCATCTTATTTTTAAGTAAATATTATTTACTATCAAACACGGTTCTTTTGATAAAGTGCTATTTTTTGTTAGAGACAAGTAGACCTCTTTATCTCAGGGCAGTGACGTCATAATAGGGAAACATGGGGGCAATTGGCACAGTTTGATATTTATTGTAAGTAAAGTAATTGTTATTTAAAAATGACAATCACAAATTACAATAACATCACTAAGTATTTAAGTTTTAGTTTTTTAGTTTTGCTTTTTTTTTAAGTTCGTGTCGCATTAATAGCTGTAATAAATTTAATAATTAATTATTTATTGTTCATTTAACTTAAAATTGCTAAAAGTAACTCCGAAACGCAAATGTAGCGTTTTGTGTGCTCTGCCTACCCCCTTTGGGATACGGGCGTGATGTGTGTGTCTTGTCTGTGTCTATTATTTATTGTAAACATAGTCTTTAAGTGTTAGTCTAAGTTTCGTGACGCATTGGTTATTACTGTAATGTCATGTAAACTATTTTATCAATAAATAAAATCTTTAACTATAAATTGAAAATTTTAAAAACCCCCAACGCAATTATGTCACTCGTATGGTTAAACGTTATGTCAATGCCCATTATGCGTCTAAGATCCCTTCCGCAGCTAACAAAAGAGCTGATAACTTTGAAACGGCTGAACCGATTTTGATGAAACATGTCTAAGAACCATCGCCAAACCACCTGCTTTCTATTAAAAAAAATCGCATCCAAATCGGTTCACTCGTTTAAGAGCTATGATGCCACAGACAGACAGACAGACACACACACACAGCGATCAAACTTATAACACCCCTCTTTTTGTGTCGGGGGTTAAAAACGTTCATTTCAATCATATTCACACATAAAGTTATAGAAAAAAAGTAAAAGTTAAAAAAGTAAAAAATTAATTTTCGTACTAAGTAAAACCATTTCACTTTTCACATTCGTTTTATTTTTAAATTACCGTATTTCCCTATTATCCATACTAACATTATAAATGGGAAAGTGTATATGTACGTTTGTATCAGATTCCCAATTGCACCAATGATGTTTCGTGTTTTGCAAAGGGTTAAGTACATTTTATTGTTTTTCAAATGTGCCATTTGAGTCATATAGAAGCAAAGTCAGCAACATCCAATATGGTTAAAATCGTATAGATATTCTTTATTAATCGATTGCTACATTAAAAAAATTGGATGTTGCTGACTTTGTTTCTATATGACTAATTTATACTGTTCAGATTGCTAATAAACAAAATAAATATAATAGTTCCAATTGGCCACAATACTCCCCTATTTTGACACTGTGACATTTCACTGTCCTGAGATAACGAGGTCTAGAGACAAGTGTCCCCTCTTATGTACCTACAAGCTAAACCGTTAGCTTTAAAAATCTGAAAAATATCATAAAAGCAGTAGTAGGGTGTCCCAGGAGTCGACGTCAAGCCGGAATCAAATGGTAGGCCAAATTAAATTAGATGTCAGAAAAACAAAATAAAAATTCGAAGTTATGTATTAAAAAAATACTTACAGGCATTTAAAAAAACTTTTTAACAAAAAATTAAACCGCCGAAAAAACTGAAAAGCAAAAAATAATACCTTTTTTGTTTGACCTTAATCTAGGTACCAGTTTGAAGTCGGTGCCTCAGCAATTAGCCAGGAGGAGTGGACCTATAATCGTCTACCTGATTGGCTTCTATCACTCCTCCTGGCTCGTGCTGAGGCACCGACTTCAAACTGGTACCTAGATTAAGGTCAAACAAAAAAGGTATTATTTTTTGCTTTTCATTTTTTTCGGCGGTTTAATTTTTTGTTAAAAAGTTTTTATTTTATATTTTTTTTCCATCCTTGGGTTAATTTTTTCCAAATCTATAATACCAACTTCAAGGTATACCCTATCTATCCAATAAAAAAGAATTATGAAAATCAGACTACTCTGTAAAAAGTTAGTCAATCATCCCCTGTTTTCCTACCCTTAGGGTAAGAATATGTTTTCAAAATTTAAATGGGACCACCCTTGTGGTATACGCTTTCCAACAAAAAAAGAATCATCAAAATCCGACTACTCTGTAATAAGTTATGCGTGGTCATATAGTACAATCAGTAACTGAACAATCAATCATCCCCTGTTTTTCTACCCTTAGGGTAGGAATATTGTTTCCAAATTTAAATGGGACCACCCTCGGGGTATACGCTTTCCCATAAAAAAAGAATCATCAAAATCGGACTACTCTGTAAAAAGTTATGCGTGATCATACATAAAAAAAAAAAACAGTAAATATATATATACACGTCGAATTGAGAACCTCCTCCTTTTGTTTTCGTCGGTTGAAAAATAGAAAATTTTCACCCTGTGTGTGGTGGTCTTTTTGCTCCTGTGGCTACAATGCTTTGCTTTATGTTTATTTATTTTTAATAATGTAATTCTAAATAATGCTTCTGTGAACTAGGTACGGTTTAAAATTTAAAGCTAAGTGCTTTAGCTTGGCAGAAAAGGTCACTTTTTGGAGTTGCTGTATGTATGTATAAGTAAGTTGGGCTTTAAATAATTAGAAGAATTAGGTTATTGTAATATAAACCTTTTTTTCAGATCGTAGCAGTATCAGTAGACTCGCACAATGTACGCAAAGTTTTGGCTGATTTTCATCGCTTTGCCTTTTATGGTTAGTTGCCAGCAGAAGCGACCAACTACTTGCGAACCATGGAAGGGCAACTCGGAGTTTGCCTGCCGCAAAGGTAATTACGGCATGGACGCCATCAACATTAGAAACATCGTGAACAGCGTCGTTAGGTAAGACATTAAGGAAAAAAATCTTAGAGTAAGTTAGCCGTGGTGACGTAGTGGTTTGGCCTGTCAAGCAGAGGGTTCGGGCCCGGGCTCGCACCTCTGGTTGCGAATTTTTCGGAATTTATGTGCGAAATTAGGTACATTTAAAAAAAACCGCCAGAGATATACTAGGTATATCTATATATATAGACGACCAGATGGCCTAGTAGGTAGAGAACCTGACTACGAAGCTTGAGGTCCCGGGTTCGATTCCCGCGTCGGGGCAGATATTTTTATGAATAATACGAATATTTGTTCTCGGGTCTTGGGTGTTTAATATGTATTTAAGTATGTATCTATCTATAAGTATGTTTATCCATTGCCTTGTACCCATAACACAAGCTATGCTTAGCTTACTTTGGGACTAGGTCAATTGGTGTGAATTGTCCCGTGATATTTATTATTTATTATTATTATTATATACTGAAAAGATCAAAACAAGATACAATTGCTAAATAGCTAAGATAAAATAAAATCTAACTGAACCCAACGTAAGAAAGTAAAAATAACACTAAACATTAAAAGCGAACTTAAAAGTATCGATGGGCAGTCCTTAAAAATTTAATGCAACGATAAAATGTAGTCGGAGGCATGCATAAAGTGGCATTAAATTCCATGCAGCCCCTGGTCGCTGGTTGGATTTCTTCAGACTTAAGAGCAACTCTTTGGTGAATTGACCTTTTATGCATGGCCTCCAACTGCATTTATTATCGTCGCGTTCTGCCATCGACATGTTTGATAATCATTTCATTTATTTCACAACACACTTATAAATAGTAGGTAGGTGTTACAAGTTGATGTAGGTAGTCACATGTGACACCCTGCGAGGGCATAAATAATAATCATTTATTTGCATAAAAACATGGTATTAGATTGGTGATATAAAAGTAATACAGATTCAAACGCTTTTGTCACATTCAAGTTTCAATTTCAATACAATTACATATGTGGAACATTTTAATAATAACTATTTCATTCTGTAACCTAATTTAAATTTAATTTTAATAGCAGCAAGAGAGGTTACTATATTAACATAATTAACACAATACTAAATATATCAAAATCAATATGTAGGTACCTATTATTTTCATTGAATTGAATTATACTTATTCTACATACCTACCTATTTAAGTTTTCGCTACAAACATTTAGTCTTTTTTTCGATTTCTTTAGATGGGTTCAATTATCCTTTATTTTTTGTGAGTATTTTATCTTGTTTCGATCTTTTCAGTACCTATTTCTGCTGTCATTTTTAAAATTCCTTCTTATAGTTTCAGGATAGTCAAATGGATGTCTAGCTGCGGGCACCCAGGCGTCTTATACTCCAATGTCAAGCGGCACCTACAGCCTGGGACCAGCGTCGACGAAGTCTTCTACGAAGCCTATGGTGATTCCTGCAACGAGTTTTTTATAGACACCTGTAGTCGGGACGGGCAGAAGGTAGACTGCCGTTTGGTTGTTACACCTTCCGTTAGTCCTCGGCTCGCGCAATGTACTGTATATTAATCGAAAAATTAAATACTTACTTAATTGAATGAATTTTAAAGGTGTTTTTTCCCTTTTCCCCCTCCTTCCTCCCCTTTCCTTTTCCTTTCATTGAGTTTGCCGTAGGATGCACCGTTTTCAAGATATTTGACAAAAATTCTGGTTCTCGTCCGATCACCGAGGTTAAGCAACGTCGGGCGCGGTCAGTACTTGGATGGGTTACCGCCTGGTTTCATTTTTTGATGATAAAAACCGTATGCTTTAGATACCTATATATATACTAGCTGTTGCCCGCGACTCCGTCCGCGAAGAATGAGGGGGGGGGGGATAAAAATAGCCTACTACCTATTCTCAGACCTAGACGTGTAGAGAAAAAAGTTTCATAAAAATCGGCCAAGCCGTTTCGGAGGAGTTCGGTAACAAACACCGTGACACGAGATTTTTATATATTAGATATATTAGGTCGGGGCAAAAGTATTTTCGTTTTTTTCATACAAAGGAAAATGTTTCATACTAAAAACCCCATCTTTCACACTAAAATTTCCAGACTTGAAACGCTTGAACCACATTTGTGATACTCTTATTGATACCGCATTAGGTCCATAATCCGCACAAATTTTATTCGCGGCGTTCGTCACATATTTAACTTTTTTTTAAACTTTAAAATGTACCTAGAGAATTTCTTCGTCACATACGTTCATTTTGCTTGCTTGAAAAACAATTTAAAAATGGCGGGAAAAAGTTTTTTTTATTTATTGCATCTTCAGAATGTCAACATTTAATGGTATCGGGCAACTGAAGTTACCTGACTAACCTAACCTAACTACCTATTTTTGTATTAAAATATTTTTGCGGCCTAGTCATTATGCGATGTGGTCAAATAAAGATCTGAGCAACTTGCGATCTAGTCATTATGTGATGTGGTCAACCAACCTACATAAGTATGTAGTCATTTTACGACCGAGCCTGTATTGTCTTTATGGTGGCACTTCACTTGGCGTTGCCATCTCCGTCTTTCACGCTAGAATCGGCATAGTGCTCCTCTCTCGCACACGCAACTATTTCGTGAAATACGCCAAGTGAAGTGCCAGCATAACGTTTCTGACGCTTGCCTTCGCTTTCACCATCTCTTTCTGACATCATCTTATACCGTTTGCAAGAAAGAAATAGTGGTTGCCTTCGCAACCGTCAGAAACGTTAGACAATAAGCCAACCTGAGATCAACCCATTTTATGGACTTGGGTAGGGAACGTGCAGTAGGTACTTATCGGCGACAGCAGTAACGCGACAGAAGAGACACTATGCGGGCAGTTAAAGAAACTTATCATATTAGGGACGACCTAACTTAAATAATTAAATTGATAAGTGATAGTGACTAAACTGAACAATTAAACCATCAATCATGCACGAATCACTGAATCATAAATATTGTACTCAAACAAAAACATCTTCGGTATATATTACTAAATAACGGATAATAAAGATTAAATCCAGTAACACAATGTAAATATTTACACATTCATTATCAATAAGAAGGTGTACCAACACAACAAAAAGTTCAAACACGAAAAACACAACATTAATTTTAAGGGTTACAAACGGAAACTTGTTTATATCGCTACACTGGCCGTCACAGGGCTGTATCTCTAGAACCCTAATAAATCATCATCATCATTTCATACATACATAGGTACAACATAACCGGGGCATCTGCAAAAAATCTGAATGACCACCACGCGTGGTTTATGGTTGCAGAATTGCAGTTGGTTTCAGTTCATGGACATTATCCTAGACTTGCTTGACACACGAAATACGGCGGTTGAAATGCTTCAGAATCCCATTCTTTTATTTAGAGCACGCACAGACAGAGACCGGTCTGGAGTTCCGAGTTCTGCGTTCAGAGTTCTGCGTTTTGACCGCTCGGGAGTTCCAACGCACACAAGAGGCGGTCAAATTCTTGCGTTCCATGTTTTTGTACTGCAACATGTCGCTCTAGCGAAGAAGAAGCATTGATTTTGTGGAGTAGTAAAAAGTAGAAAATATTGGTGCACCTAATTAACACAACACGGGAAGAATCCCTTGACGCGGCCATTTCAAGCCAAGTTTCTGCTTTTTTGTCACGACTTTTGTAGTGTAAGTAGGTACCTACATGACCTAAATCATATTATTATAATAATCTCCTTTTTCTAAACAATTTGATCAGTTTTCTGTAAGTATTAGTACTTTAACTTCAGACATCGCGGTGAACGCGGCGTTCTCTGTCTCGGCGGCAAAAGAACTCTTAGTTAGAACGCTAACACTGCTGTATAGTTGATGATCGCACTGGGGATACCACCACCGTGTTGAGCGCAGCGGCGACCGGGTATTGGAACTCGACACGCTTCGCTTGTGCCAAGTGACCTCTCAGCACGCCGCCCCACTTCAAGTAGAAGTCTACGCCGTACGCCACCGTCGTTCTTAGGCCAAAGCTCTGGAAAAAAAGACGGTCAAGTTTTTGAAAAACCGCTTGTCTGTAAAGTCGATTTACGGACGATAGTTTAACGTATCAAACGCCATAGCAAAACATTCAATAAAAATCACACGAGCGGTAAGATTCTATTACGTAATATTGCAGTTACTGGGGGGTTACTACGAAATTCGAAGTTCGAAGTTCGGATCGTGCGGTCCCTCTCATTCTCGTAATAAATACCATTAGCGTGAGCGGAACGGCATGAAACGAAGTTCGAGTTTCGCGCTTCGTAGTATAGGGCCTGAGGCGCTACTACGAAATTCGAAAATCGAAGTTCGTATCGTATTATCCCTCTCACTCTCGTGTCAAATCATATTAGCGTGAGCGGGACGGCACAAAACGAAGTTCGAATTATGCACTTCGTGGTAGGGCCTCTGGCCTACGCCGCTCTATTGCAACTGGCCTTCGCCGCTCTGTACGTTACATTGTGTCATCCTTTTTCGTGAATGCAGCCGGCATTCATCGATTTATTAGACGTTGTCACGTCAAAAAAAAAGCTTTTGATTGTTTTGCGAAATAAGAAACAAGACAATTGGCGTTTCTTTGGATTGCATCGACTAAGGCGCAAGCCACACAGAAGAGACGTACGACGGGGGCGCGTCGCAGCCCGCGTCGTCTGTTCGCAGGCCGAGTCTCCGCCCCGCCCCGTCTCTTCTGTCTGCTTTGGATCGCGACGCTTCTATACATTTAGTATGAAAACTGATGCAAAGGGCTGTGCGACTGTGACGCGCCCCCGTCGCACGTCTCTTCTGTGTGGCTTGCGCCTAAGAAGCTTGATTTTTTACAGCTTCAAGGGACCGCAGTCTTTAATCAGTGTGTGTTGCCACTGGCAACATTCATCAGGCTTATAGTGAAGCATCATGTCTCGGATCCATATGTCATCACTGGCAACTTGCCAGTGATGAAATATGGATCCGAGACGTGGTGCATCACTATGGGTCTGATGAATAAGCACAGAGTCGCTCAACGAGCTATGGAGTGGGCTATGCTCGGAGTTTCTCTACGGGATCGAATCAGGAACGAGGAGATCCGTAGAAGAACAGGGGTCACCAACACAGCAGAACAGATGGCCGTTGGGGCCCAAAAGTTCTCGAATGGAGACCACGTGGACTGGCAAGCGCCAGCGTGGGACGTTCACCAACGAGATGAACGGACGATTTGGTGAAGGCCTTAGGTTCAGGGTGGATGCAAGTCGCTTCCACCCGTAATGATTGGGCGTCAATGAGGGAGGCCAGTCCAGCAGTGGACCCTACGGCTGAAATGAGGATGTGATGATAAGGGACCTATCAATAAATATTTGTATTTGTACCGCAGACATAATTTTTTGATGTTAATTTCAACTTGATACCGCCACGCGTTCCTGAGCAAAGGAACTTGATAGACAGACGGACAGCGGACAGACGGCCTGACGGACAACAAGTGATTCTGCAAGGGTTCCGTTTCTCCTTTAGAGATACCTAACCTTAAAAAGTAGGTAAATAATGTAAATCGTAGCATTCAAAGTGGTTTGGCCTATGGCCTCTCAAACATCGGTTAATTAGGTACATCAGGCAGGCTACTACGATATTTAAAGTTCGTATCGTGCCGTCTCTGTCACTCTTTTCTTTAATACTTTTAGCGAGAACGGAATGGCACAATACGAAGTTCGAAAATCGAATTTCGTAGTAATAATGCCAGACGACAGACATAATTATTTTCTACTTACCGGCGACCATGACGCTAGTAGTTGCGTCAAAATAGCGGAGGCTAGGTCGTGGCAGTGTAGCAGTTTGGCCTATGGCCTCTCAAGCAGAGGATCGTGGGTTCGAGCCCGGACTCGCACCTCTGAGGTTTTCGTAATTTATCTGCGACGTTACATTTGTTTACCATGAGCTTTACGGTGAAGGAAAACGTCGTGCGAAGACATTCAATGGTGTAAAGTATGTGAAGTTCTCAATCAACAGTGAGCCCGCTTAGGAACTGTGGCCCAAGCCCTCTCATTCTGAGAGAAGCCCTGCACTGGGACGTATATGGGCCGAGATGAAACGACGCATGGTGGCGCCATGCTGCCGTGTGCAAGAATATGGCCAAGCCTTGGTAATGCTGGCCAGAACTGACGGCTTTAGCACCTTAGAAATAAGACTTACCCCAGCTGCAATAAATGGACTGTTCCCCCACTGGCCGATAGTTAGACTGGATACCACCAGGAACAGCATGGTCCATAGTCCACAGAACCCCAGCTCAATCTTCAACCAGGGCACCTTGTGTTGGTACTTCTCCACCACATGGAAGAGGTAGAGTCCGAGTAAGATGCCGCTGAAGCAGACGGCGACCATGGACACCCAAGAGTATAAAGTGCCGGTGATAGAGGTTCTTTCTAAGGAGACCTGGATGCAGATAAAGCCGAGAAGACTCAGGCTCTGGAATTCAAAACAATACAAGTTGCCCTTGATTCAGCTTGTATTTAACCCTTAAAATGGCTCATTTATTGGAGCATCTACCACAGAATCAAAAGCAGCTAACGAAACATACCTGACAAAGGATATTTTTAAAGCTAGTAAGTAAGTAGTATTTTCAATTATTACAATGGATATTGTATGTAACTTATTACTAAAAGTGGTATCACAAAGCCGTTTAGAAATATCTTTGTAAAGATTTTTTGTGCTGGAGCCCCACGGACCAAAGGTATTCAGAGCCAAGACCTTTGTATTTTAAACATGAAACTACCGTGAGACTCACTCATAGTGAAAATAAACGGATCACTCACGTCTTAAAACGAGTTTAACTCGACATGTTTCGGGCTAATCCGTAGCCCTTCCTCTCGGAGATAGATAGATGATGATGATGATGATGATCTCCTCTCTTGATGGAGTGGCTATGGGTTCACCGATTGCTCCAGTTACCGCCAGTATTTTTATGGAGTGGTTGGAGGGTAAAGCTTTAAACAACTCTCCCGTGGTTCCTAGATATTGGTGGCAGTTTGTGGATGACATTTTTGCGATTGTGTCTGGAGATGACTTGTCACGGTTTACTGACTACCTCAACACGTTGCACGATAAGGTCAAGTTCACGGTGGAGAGAGAGAGTGATGGGCGGTCGCCATTTTTGGATGTTTAGGTGATGCGGAGACCCTGTGGGAGATTGGAAACTACGGTTTACCGTAAGCCAACTCATACAGATCGATATTTGAGGGCAGATTCACACCATCATCCGTGTCAATTATCTTCTGTGCCAAGGACTTTGATAGATCGAGCCTTAAGTATTTGTGATCCACAATTTGTGGATTGCGAACTGGGTCACGTAAGGCGTGTGTTGGAGAGCAATGGGTACAACTGGAGGCAGAGTAACCGGTTCCTGAACGTATCGGCTCGTCAACGGCCAAGGGCGGCTGATAGGCTGCCGGTATACTTGCCGTTTATAAAGGGGGTAACGGATAAAATCGGGCAATTGTTACGCCGAAGATACAGCATCAAGTCGATTTACCGTCCTCATATGCAGCTCAGGCGGTTGGTACGTTCACCGAAGGATAGGGAGCCCTTTAGTGGTCCCGGTGTATATAAAATTCCATGTTCCTGTGGCAAGGATTATATCGGAGAGACTGGACTTAATGTTTCCACAAGGTTGTCGGAGCACATACGCAATGGACTCGGGCTCGACGCACTACATCCGTTTTGATAAGGCTTCCGTACTTGCGAGAGAAAAGTTTTTTTTTTCATTCCGCGGAAAGTGCGTGAAGCCATCGAGATTGGTCGTCATCCAAATTTTAACCGGGATAGTGGTTGGTCAGTACCCCCGAGTTGGAAAACAGTGTTGAATGTTCGTACTGCGTCAACGGTGAGTGTGAGCGAACCTTTACAAAGTGATGTGGTTAGTGTTGTGTGCTACCCTACATTTGAAAATGACAATAAAAGTGATGATGAAAACGGGGGTAGTTGTTGTTTGTTGTGTAGTAGTTGTGTGTCGCTGTCAGTTGCGTCGAGTAGCCGCGCGACCAGGGCGGTAGCACGCAGTGCACGTTTGGCAGCCGCCGTGACGTGCGACTCCGAGAGGAAGGGCTACGGATTAGCCCGAAACATGTCGAGTTAAACTCGTTTTAAGACGTGAGTGATCCGTTTATTTTCACTACCTTTGTATTTATTTGTCTTTTAATTTTTCTGCCGCTTCTGCTGCTGCACCAGTTTGATTTATTTATTAAGTAGCGTAGACACACTGGCAGCTTCCTCGCACAACGTATCAGCATTGCTATACAGCGAGGTAATGCTGCCAGTGTCTTTGTGACACTACAGGAGACCAAAGAGCTGGCAGCTACCTCGCACAACGTATCAGCATTGCTATACAGCGAGGTAATGCTGCCAGTGTCTTTGTGACACTACAGGAGACCAAAGAGCTGGCAGCTACCTCGCACAACGTATCAGCATTGCTATACAGCGAGGTAATGCTGCCAGTGTCTTTGTGACACTACAGGAGACCAAAGAGCTGGCAGCTACCTCGCACAACGTATCAGCATTGCTATACAGCGAGGTAATGCTGCCAGTGTCTTTGTGAGACTACAGGAGACCAAAGAGCTGGCAGCTACCTCGCACAACGTATCAGCATTGCTATACAGCGAGGTAATGCTGCCAGTGTCTTTGTGACACTACAGGAGACCAAAGAGCTGGCAGCTACCTCGCACAACGTATCAGCATTGCTATACAGCGAGGTAATGCTGCCAGTGTCTTTGTGACACTACAGGAGACCAAAGAGCTGGCAGCTACCTCGCACAACGTATCAGCATTGCTATACAGCGAGGTAATGCTGCCAGTGTCTTTGTGACACTACAGGAGACCAAAGAGCTGGCAGCTACCTCGCACAACGTATCAGCATTGCTATACAGCGAGGTAATGCTGCCAGTGTCTTTGTGACACTACAGGAGACCAAAGAGCTGGCAGCTACCTCGCACAACGTATCAGCATTGCTATACAGCGAGGTAATGCTGCCAGTGTCTTTGGGTCCATGCCGCGGGGGGAAGCTTTTGTTAATTTTATCTAGCTTTAGTTTAGGTTAGTTTTATTTTATTTAAATATACATATTATGTTTTGTTCCTATATGTATATGTATATGTAAAACCCTAGTAAAACCAATAAAGATTACTAAAACAGTAAGATTAAGTTTCCAAGTCAATGCACGTCGTCGCTAAATCACCTCTACCTTATTAAGGGTTAAATATAGCTTTCACCATACCGGCATTCGATGGGGCAGTAGCTCCTCTACACGATGGGCTTCGATCAACAATACTATTGTTGTAATCTAAGGCGATGGGCCATTAAATGGTCGGTGCGATGGCCCAGCGATGGCTTGAACGCATCTACACGATGGCGACGATCAGTTGTACTTAATCTTTTGATTCTTTTGATTTGCGGCCAAAAACCAGGGGCGTAGCTACCGCCGTAACAGCCGTATCAATGATACAGGCCGGGCTACAGAGGCCCCTAACGTGTGTAAGCAAAAATTAGTAAAATGTTATCCACACTCACTTAATCTCGTGCTTCCCGGGAAAGCTACCCAAAAAACTTTGATACAGGGCCCCCCTCCAAGGCACGCTACGCCACTGCAAATGGCAATAACTTACACCGACGCCATCCCACGATCATCGCACGCGCCATAAGCCACCCGACACCATTACGCTCATTACAGTTTAGTGCCAGCATAAGGTTCTAGAGTGGACTGCGAACCGGAAGGCCTGTACCACTACCATGAGTTTACAATGACCGTACTCGATAGCGACTGCGTATATGATTTGTATGGAGACTCCATACAAATCATTTACGCAGTCGCTATCGAGTACCATCACTATCAACTCATGGTAGTGGTACTGTATGCTTCCCTGTACGCTGTCCATGTTTCCCTAGTAATTGATTTTTTTACGTAAACGCGATCGAGAAGTAGGTATTTTGGTGAAGTAAAACTTCTGATGGCTCCCCAACGAGTTGGACCGACGAACGATCTGGTAAAAAAACAAGTCGGTTCCTTTTTTGTTTTTTTTTTGTTCCTATCACTAAGACTCCGCTGTCCGTCCGTCATTCTGTCTGTCCGTCTGTTACCAGGCTGTATCTCATGAACCGTGATAGTTAGACAGTTGAAATTTTCACAGATGATGTATTTCTGTTGCCGCTATAACAACAAATACTGAAAACAATAATAAAATAAATGTTTAAGGGCTCCCATACAACAAACGTAATTATATTGCCGTTTTTATAGATAATGGTACGGAACCCTTCGTGCGCGAGTCCGACTCGCACTCGACCAGTTTTTCTAATTTGGATTTACTTAAGTTTTTCACCTATAGCAGGGGGGTTTCACTCCGCAGTTTAGGTATGTTCGGCCGGCGCTCCTCCCGGGAGGAGTATGGCAGTAGGTTGTCGCGCGGCCTTCAGTTCGCTCGCTAGCCGCGTCGCGCGTAATTAAGCATCTTTTTTTCTGTGATTTTTGCAACAAACAATGACTTCTAAACGATATTATAAATAACTTACTTACACACTAAAGGTAGTTTACTGAATTAATAACACTGTTATCTTTCTTGATTTATATACCTGGATCAATCAACTTTTTTCTGTCAACGATTTTCTGCTACTTTCTATGAAAACCGAAATAATTAAAAAAAGGATTATTTTTCCTTATTTAAAGTATACTTTTCAAAACCCTAGATTTTTGTAGTCAATAATGGTATAATTGCCATATTTATTTTATTTTGTTTAGCTTCTATTTCGTGGGTGACCCAGGGGACAACAATGTCCCCGAAATTTGTATGAAAATAGTGGTATGTCCCCTGGGTGACCGGATTTTTTCACATAAATACTTTTTTTTTTTGGTTTTCACATACGCACTATGATAAACAGTTAATCTAATTACTACAAAATCATGGTTTCACTAACCAGAGATTACAGAGTTACTTGTAAAGGAGTAAATAGAAATTTACAAAAAAAAGTTGATTGACCCACCTACCAAATATGGGCGAGTGGGAACCCTGTGCCCTTGGTTTCGGATCAGCGGTGCCCAACGGAATATGAACGCTCGTATCACACGATAAGTTTTAATTTCGCGTGCACGCAGCAGGAGTACTAGGAAAGTTTTTATACCTAAAGTTGACCTTTGTTCGAGAGCGATCCTTCTGTACGTTAGTACTATTACTTATCCTGTGCCTATAGTTACTTACGATTTGGACAATCTTCACTATCCCAGGCACTGTTATGAGGTAATCCGGGTCGAACCGCAAGACTACCTCGTTCGGTTCGGTTGAGCTGGGGACGATGGAGACGGGCGTCTCAGTCGGCGCGGGAGTGGCCGGAGCGGCCAGCCTCGGGGACCTCGTCTCCGCCATCTTGGATTATTCTGAAGAAAATAATAATGACAACGCATACACACATTTTTGTCCAGTGGTGGTGTAGGGGTTTTGCACGTGGCACGGAATGCCAAGGACCTGGGTTCGATTCCCAGCACTGGTCTTTTTTCTGGGTTTTTTTCTGTGCATCTAATGTTTCAGTTTGTATTTAAGTAGTAGTTATGAAATATTTTTTTTTATAGAAGAGGTGGCAAACGAGCAGACGGGTCACCTGATGGAGAGCGATCACCGTCGCCCATGGACACCCGCAACACGGGGGGCATCACAGGTGCGTTGCCGACCCTTTTAGGAATTGGTAGGCTCGTTTTTTAAAGATCTCTAAGTAAGTAACGCTCCGGGAATGCTGCCGCAGAAAGCTGATTCCAGATCTTATAATATACACATTTTTGTGTCAAACAATTATTATTTTTTAATTAATTTACTAGCTGTTGCCCGCGACTTCATCTACGGAGAATGGGGTATAAAAAATAGTCTACGACCTATTCTCAGACCTACCGAGTATGGAGAAAAAATTTTGATAAAAATCGGTCAAGCCGTTTCGGAGGAGTTCGATAACAAACACCGTGACACGAGATTTTTACATATTAGATATTAGATAGATTTATACGTGCGGTGCGGTAAGCCTGGTTTGGTGTTAGAATGCGACTTCTTCGTGTCTTCGAAGGTTGCGTTTTTGTCAAATAACGTGGGTCACTAACGTGGGTGATGCTACAATAGAGATATCTCTCTCCAGGCAGATGTTATGCCTGCAGATCGAAGTCCGATGGAAGAAAGTTGGAAGTCGAACTTAACTGTCATTCAAACTACTTATGCATAATTACGTGCGAAATTTCAAGGCTATTCAATCATGCAATGCATGCAAGATTTGAACTTTACAAACAGTTGGGATATCTGAGGTTATACGGGTATATATTCAATTGGACCTTACAGTGATTGGATGTGACACTGACTCAATATAAGTAATGTATCTAACTACATACCTTCGAATCCCTTAGATGTATGGCAGCTCCCACGTGATACATCATCAGCGCTCACTCCTTAAGTCCACATCGTCTCATCGTCGCCAAAAAGATTAAGCAAAACAAATACTTTTTATATTGACGATAAACGGCTCTTCCCTTCTAGCTAACAACTTACGTATCTTTTATACTTTTGGAGTATGAATTCAAAGTTTTTATGACACAATTTCACGAGGTCGATTCGTGGAATTTATCAAAGCGTACACTCTAAGTCAACTTTTTAAAACAAAAATCACCAATACTCGTATAAATTGAAAACAAAACAGCCACTGGAATGCGATATACTAGTTTGAATCAGTCGTACGCACTGATAAGAACCGGCGATCGATAACCAACATGTGGATTTGAGATTTGTTTGATGTAGGACTACGCCTACGATAAGTCAACTAATTATATCTAAGTATTATCTATACAATGATTCTTAATCGACGATCAGAATTTGTTAGATAGAGAGGTCTCAATCAATTAAGTTTGTTTAATTTAAAAAAAGCGTGGTTGTTAAATATTTCCTCCATCTACCGAATGCATGGTCGTTCTACGTTTTAGTGTTGCCTATCGATAGTCCGAAATCGATACACTATCGATAGTCTATCGATAGTATCACTACGTGTCAATACTATCGATACTGTCGATAGTATCGATTGTTTTCGGTCATTATTGCAATACTATCGATACTATCGATTGTATTGGACATAAAACTATCGATGGTATCGATAGTATTGCCATTATCAATAGTAGGTACCTATATTGCTTATACATCACTATCGATACTATCGATAGTAATATCGATATCCTGAATAGTTTGCGAGGTCAACGATCGATAGTCAAACTATCGATAGTTCTGCAACTCTGCTACGTTTGTTGAAGTTAAGTAGTTTCGTCAAGTGGCATTGCTTTGGCAGGGAATTTAATATGCCTCAAGTCAAAGTTTGTTTTAATGCCAACCCGCCACAAACTGGGAGATCGGGTGGCCAACGGAGCGTGCGGTGACACACATCGGCAGCGCGGCACATCGTATTTGATTCAGTGTTATTGACCGCGCTGGGCATGCTCCGTCGGCGCCCCGCACTCCCGGTTTGTTGTGGCCTTAAAAAACTGACTTGTCAAAGAGGTTTTAGGCAGTGATGCAACGATATCTCTATTACGATACCGATACGAATACAGATAATATCGTATAAGCTATTACGTTTACGATATATCATTGCGATACGAATACATTACGATACTTTAAATAAAAACTAAAAATCCTTTGAAATCAACATCTATTATAGTTTTTAATATACTTTTTATGTTTAACATCAGGTAACTTACCAATTATTAATTCTGTCTAATAATACTAGTAGCGAACACATAAATGTCAAGTTTCAGTCTGTTTCTGATATTGCCTACTTAAAAGTCTACATAAGGTCCACTTAAGTATACTTAAACACACGAAATCATGGCTAGTGCTAGTGTTGCCAGTGCAAAAAATAACACCAAGTAGCGTTTCGTTTCAAGTAAAACGTGTAGGTATGTTTTCTTTCAAATATCGTATCGTAAAAATCGTATAATGTGCTTACGATGCCGATTATCGTAATAAAACACGATAATCGGCGGTATGCGATAATCGGTATTGGCATCGTTGCGTCACTAGTTTTAGGCTCATAGACTAAACCATGTATAGGGTGACAGTGATTTTAATCAAAAAAATATTTTCCAAATAATCATTCTTAAAAAAATAAACGTTTTGTTTCACGTAATTGCGATTTAAAGGTGATAATACTGATCTAGAAAAACTGGTTCCTGATCACCAATTAAAAATCAGCGAGTAGAAGAAGCAAAACCAAAACCAACCATTCTTCTGTTAAATAAAACTGATGCTGTCCCATTACCGTGATGCACCATCTATTCTAACAACGTGGCTATTGTCTGCCAAAATACCGCTGTTAAGAAAGTGTGTCTGGCAAAATTGTCCAGTTGGACAAGAGCCATTAAAAAAAAAAAGTGTGTATGTGTCTTCCCTTAGTTTTATTGATAGTGTATCACTGTCACCGTATAATTTTATGTGGAGTCTGGCCAATGAAAATAGAGACTACAAAATTAAAAATAAATCTACCCTACCCCTAAAAGAAGTAACATCGTCTCATTTGAGCATCGGTGAATTTACAATTTATAAATACAAAGTAAGTATACAGTTGAACTCATTTTCAACTCAACTATAGCCGACGTTTCATTAGCAAGTCGTTTTCAAAAACTTTGTACACAAATTAAGGGATTAATTAAAAACAATTTTTTTTTATCGTTGTAATATATTTCAAATTTAATTAATTATTTTTGTGTAACGGAGTTACCCATATACTTTGTATGACTAACGTTCGTTACATAAAAATTGCGAACGTGATTTTTGTTTTGATTAAGCCGTTAACTATGTACAATTTTTTTGAAAACGATCCTAACAATAAAGTACCTCGTCGCTTTACAGTCAGGTGCAAATGTCATACTCGTACATGATTGACAATTATTATTGTGTTATTGTTATTACGCAAAAATACAAAAGTGACCAGCTACTTTGCCTACTTTTGATGCTGACCGTACAGTGCCATAAATATAATTTTATTACCTAGTACTCACTTACATATTTAATCTACAATAATGTCAATGAGAGTCATTGCTACGATAATTTTGGTAGGAGACATTATAATTTCAATACTGTGTCGCCGCTAGATGGCGCTCTTCACACAAACTCGCTTCCATTGCGTGGACAGCAACCTTTAAATAAATAAGCACGCGTCATCAAAGCGCGTCATCTTGTCTATGGTTTAGGGAAGAACCAAAAAGTCTAATTTTGAAATTGGAGTCGCTTGTATGTATAAAGAAAGTTTACGTATTGAGTTTACGACACAGACGACACGCACGTTAATAGATCTAGCATTTCTAGCGTAGCTCCACGCGAAAAAGTAGATTATTAGAGTGCCAAAATAAGCAGATTATTCTGTGAAAATGGGTAATTGTTGTGCAGCTGGTTTAGTGAACTGCCTTGCTAGCATTGTGCTGTGGACGGGGAAAGGAATGTGGTTGTTGGCGAAACTCGGTTTCACGGCGACTGGAGTGGCGGCTGGCAGTTTGGCTGCTTTGGCGATGGCGTGCGTCGGCAACGTGCAGGCTGGCAGTGCTATAGCCAGAGCAACTTCTACGGCAATGACTGGGATTTGGGCGTAAATATACAGAAGGTAAGCTTTGTTCTTATTTTTGATTAGGGTCGCTCTCGTGTAGTAGGTACTTACTTAAATCATGAAACACGTCCAGTGCGAGACATTAGCTGGTTAATTTTATTTGTTTTTCTTACGAAGCCCTCATATTATAACTTAACCCTTAAACCATTTGACAACCCTGTCAAGACATTCATGTTGCTAATTTGAATTGGTTTTGATTTTTGTTTGACGGCAAATATACCACACAACATTAAGTTGTAGTAACTGTTGCATGCCTCTCTTACAAATAGGTATTATGCTTCTAAAATTTTACATTCCTTTCGTGTTAGCATGCTTTACTACCAGTAATTTCCCTCCAACTAAAAAAAAAAAACTTGTAATGTAAAAACGTCTTACCCCGGCGCCACACATATCACAAATGTTTCAACACATTTATTTGATCACATGTGTAGCACCGGTATTTGCTTATTTGTTCAATAGAACAACCATACAATCAACCATAGATCAAATATGTGTTCAAATATGTGTTGAAACATTTGTAATATGTGTGGCGCCGGGGTTAAGTTGTCTGTGTACCGTCCATAACATGTGTTATTTGTTTTAGGTCTCCTGCCTGTCTATTCCTTCCCCAAAATCAAAATTTCTTAAACCGAACAGTCTCCTCATGTGTGTTATGTCTCTACATCGGCATTGGCAAAATACGCCTTGCTAAAAAAGCAAGGGTGAAAGCCAAGAAAAAAAAAATACCTATTGCCGGTATCGATTGAAGGGTTAAATCTACCCTTGTGGGTAGATCAAGAGTGTATCATCATCATCATCATCTCAGCCTATATACGTCAAAGCAAGGCACAGGCCTCCTCTCAGAATGAGAGGGCTTGTACCGTAGTTCCCACGCTGGGCCAGCTCGGGTTGGAAACTTTACATACACCACTGAATTAGCGCATCTGTATGCACGGTTTCAAGATGTTTTTCGTCACAACAAAGCTCATGGTGCTCAGCTGGCTGGGGCTGGATGAGGGAAGCCCAGGACCGCGAGCGTTGGCGCAATATGAAGGAGGCCTACGTCCAGCAGTGGACAGACATGGCTGTAGATTAGGGATGCATCCGATACCGATACCGATATATCGGCATCGGCGATATTTTTATTGCCGATAAAACGATACTTTTCAAATTTCGCGCTTTAAAAAAGTAATGTAAACGCGCATCTTGTTTGATCTAGTTCGTTGCAAACGAGGCAAAACAAAAATCTTATTAATGTTAATTTTAATTATTAACAGTTATCGATTTCATTTTAATTATTACTCTTAATTCTTAATTTTAATAATCTTATTCTAAGTCTGTACTGTTCATATATTGTAATAGAAATTAAAAATATTTAACCAAAATTGAGTGTGTTTTATATATTTTACCTTAATTTAATTTGAATTCACTAAGCGTTTGTATCGGTATCGTATCGGTATCGACGATATTTTTTTAAGAGTATCGGTATCGTTATCGTATCGGCAAAAAGGCGTATCGATGCATCCCTACTGTAGATAGATAGAAAGCTCATGGTAAATTTGAAATAAAATTTCGCACGTCATCATCATCATTTCAGCCGAAAGACGTCCACTGCTGAACATAGGCCTCCCCCAGGGCTCGCCAAACAGATTAGTCCCGTGCCATCCGCATCCAACGCGATCCCGCAACCCGCAACCTTAACCATCCATCCATCCATCTTGTTTGAGGCCTGGGCCATTCTACTTTTCGTTGACCAGTTATTTTTAGTACTGTGCTCTTCAAATATTTTTTTTACAAAAACGGTAAAGTGCTCGGTTTTATCATTAAAGGTTTAAATAGGCACATAATTAAGCTTATATTTAAAATTATCACTACGCGTAAAAAGTAATCATTATTATCTATAAAGTAGGTAACGCAGTGGACATGCGTGTCCCCGCCATTTGTATGGAAATTGGTGTATTTTCCGCTGAGTTACCAATTTTTTCCACTAAATTTCTTTGGATTTAAAGTTTTTTTGCTTTAAAATATTAAATTTAGTTATTTCAGTTTTCATATAAGTTATTTACACTTGAAAAAAATCACCAGGTATGCCTTATATTTCACGAAAGATTAATGGTTACTTAAAAGTAGAATGGCCCGCCTACCTTCACTGCGTCTTCGCTTCCGGTCCGTGGGTGCCACATGAGAAGAGAACCTTTTTGCCCCATCGGCCATCACATCAGATTCTCGAGCTATGTCGCACGCGCGTACTAAATTCCGAAAAACTCAGAGTTGTGAGCCAAAAACCCCACAACGATCATCCTGAGAGTTGTGAGCCAAAAACCCCACAACGATCATCCTGAGAGTTGTGAGCCAAAAACCCCACAACGATCATCCTGAGAGTTGTGAGCCAAAAACCCCACAACGATCATCCTGAGAGTTGTGAGCCAAAAACCCCACAACGACCATCCTGCTGCGCTTGTATTAAAAGTTTTTGTTGATTTATTTTCAGATTACTGATGTGCCCTGCAAGTCCAACTGTAACGACAGAAGAAGTTCAGGATCTGTTCCGAAAATCATGAATGCCGAACGGAATGGATGACTTCAGTAGGGTAGGGCTGGCCGTTCACCATTTGAGAGTTTATGTTAAGTATACAATGGCAATAGGGATGTTGACACCATTAAAAAAGAATTTGAAGACCCGACTCCAGTAAAAAAACGCTTCATTTCAGCCCTGAAAGCCAGATTAACTTTCGATTAAATGCAAAATTAGATTTTTTGTTGCTTTAAAACAAATAAATAGTTAGTTGATCGAGTTTGCGAACAATGACGTCATATGTCGCTATCGCCATTCAAACTCTATGGGAGATTGTGTTTTGACAGCTCATAAAAAGAACGTCAGTTGGTTGGTGGTGTCAACATCCCTATTGTATGTATTTTTTAGCCGTAATAAGAATATCTTGAAGGTGGAAGTTCTTAATATTTTTATTATTTTTTTTAATTTTATGAGAATTAATAGGGCACTGAAGTAAATAAATGAACTTTGAATTATTAGTAGTTAATATCTCTTTTAATGCTACATCCTGTCATTGATAGACCTCTAGACATCTTACGTCCAACGAATGGTTTCTGCCAGATATCGATAAGTATAATAATACTAGCTGTTACCCGCGACTCGGTCTGCGTAGAATAAAAAATAGCCTACAACCACACCTCCGAAACCTTCCGAATACAGAGAAAAAAAGTTTCATAAAAATCGGTCAAGCCGTTTCGGAGGAGTTCGATAGACACCGTGACACGAGATTTCATGGTAAATTTACACATGTCATTCCGAAAAACTCAGAGGTGTGCGAGCTGGGATTTGAACCCGCGACCACATGAATAAATACGGAGCAGAAGAAAAGTTTCCGAACAGTGCTCGAAATTCTTACCTATTATCATAGGGTTGTCGCTCGGTAAAAACAAAAATTAAAAATTTAAATATTTTATTCAAACAAGTACCTAAGTATCTAATATCTGTATATCTACAAACACTACAACAGGTAGGCATCTTTAAAAACAACCGAATACCCGAACTATGTAGCTAAACGCTAAACGGTCGCGTCGTCGCTAGCGGCACACCTGAACTTTGTCTAATCACTGAGCTAGTTCAAACCGGTTTGTCTCCGAGCGGGCGCCGGTGCACGCCCCCCCCGTCTTGTCTGTGACAGGTCACGCACACATAAGTTGTGCGTGTAGTAGTGTAATGCGTGCGCGACGTTGTTTGAACTTTTTATTCATGTGCCGCGACCCTCTGCTTGAGAGGCCATAGGTAGGTTAAACCACTAGGCCATTACGGGTTATAGTAGTCAATTTGTTGTTTAAATTGCACCGTGAGCTGGGCATAAGTAGGTTTTATTTAGAGAAGAGGCCAGAGTGAATATTCGCGCGTTTTGAATTGAACGCTCGGTTAAACCTCATTACCATTCGACGATAATTACCACAGCCGAAGGACGAATTGGGGATGTCTAAAAAAATTACCAGTGGTTTTTATATTTTTTTTGTATAGAAAAGTCAATTATAAGAAACTAATTTCAATATTTTGTCATTTAGTTCTCTACTTTTTTCTAAATTAATTATTGAAACTATTTTAGTTGATGACGTCAGATTATAATTGAGGGCTCCCACAATGCCAAATTTCTAAATCTATCTAATTATTTTTTGCGTAGTGGTACACTATACACTGTGTCACTTTACTGGCACTGTCAAAGTGCTAGATGTCAGACAGCGGGTCCAAATCAAACTCCGTATATAATCCACGCGTAAATTGTGAAGAATCTAACCACACACAATAAAGTACGACCGGTCACGCAAAATACACCAATGTCAAATGAAAGTCATTGCTTATTTCTTATTTAATAAATTCATTACGTTATATAAAAAAATAATAACTACAGAAAACGAGTTAGAAAGCATTTATCTCGAAATGGTTTTCGATTTACTATATATTGCAAAAAAATAGACATCCCCAATTGCACGAAATCTGATCAAACTAGATTCAGCATCGGTACTGTCTTAAGTTTCTATAAAAAGTTAACCCTAGTCATCATACTTTTTAATAATATTAGCTGAAATGATACCTACCTAATGAGAAGAAAAAAACGCCGTAAAAACGCTGAATATTCACCAGCCAAAACTGTAGGTACTTGCGATTTTCACCGTTGAATAAATTTGCTGTAATTAGCAGATTCTAATGCTTGGCAAATGTTTTCATACATTGAATGATGCCCAAAGTGATCTGGGAACGGATAACTACTTAGTATAGTCGACCAAGTAGGTGGTTTACCATTTTTTGTGACAGTTCCTACATCAGAATAAAAACAATAAGGATGATTGTCACATTGACTTGTTAGTGAAAATAGCCTTTTGATGTCTTAAGTCATACAACTGACATTGAACTTTAGGGTGGCAAAGGAGTTTCTTGGTCGACTATACATCTTGAATAAGCGACTTGATCGACTAGGTGCGAAATAAAACGATTAGGTAACATTTATCATTTATTTTTAACCTTTGATAATATTGAGTAAAAATGTAAACATTGATGCGAATGCAACGTGTCTATTAATAAATAAGTCTCAGAAGCCTTAGTGTCAGTATTTTGTCGCAACTAACGCCAAAAACGCGTTCGCGTTGAATCAGGCGAAAGCGAAAGGTGAAAGGTTCCGTTTAGGTTAATTTCGTCCACATTCCCACTTCGTCCACATTCCCACTTCGTCAGCAATCCCATTTCGTCCACAATCAATTCCCATTTCGTCCACATTCCCACTTCGTCCACATTCCCACTTCGTCAGCAATCCCATTTCGTCCACAATCAATTCCCAATTCGTCCACATTCCCATTTCGTCCACATTTCCATTTCGTAACAAAATAGTAACGAAATTGGTAGTGTATCTGAATAGTATTGAGCCGCACCGTGCGTGCTTAACAAGTATTTTTCTTAACATGAATAGCTAAATCACAAAATAAAATCTTCCCTGAGAATAAGCTAAGTGATAGCGATAACCGCATTAAAATCGGCTAGGAATGTTGACTAAGTCGGAATGTGAACGAAGTTGGAAAACAACGAAATTGGAATGTGTACGAAGTGGGAATGTGGACGAAATTAACCTAAACGAAAGGTTCGACCAAACCGCAGACTAAAATACCTACGGAGCCGTTACGGAATCGCAGTGATTCGATTTCGAGCTTTGTGTCGAACAAAATAATGCCTCATGCGCTTGCCTCGCGAGGCGGCTCGCTCAGAACAGACCCGGCTATTGAAGGTTACGTATCAAAATATCTAAAATTAAAAAACCTAACGTAAAATAACCTACGTTCAAAATACCTAAAATCTAAATACCTAATGATTTTAAATACCTAAGCAACTAACACCTACCTACGAATTACCTAATGGAGTAAATGTCTAATGTTTAAAATATCAACAGCTATGACACCTAAGTTTGATATACCAACATTTGAAATACCAAATGGTCAAAATACCTAAATGAAACGAACATTGCTTAATTTTCGGCGAGCGAGCGAAGCGAGCGAGCAAGACGGTTCGGGGCGGAAGCGACTCGGAATGGTTAGGGTCAAAGGCTAATACGGGAGCGTAGCGGAGCGAAGCTCCCGCATTAGCTTTTGGTGTTAGTTATTTTTTTTATTACCACGTGAAAAATCTAATTTATTTGATAAAATTTGGTATATGATTTACATTTAGGTACATGTCATAATGTTAAAGACAATAATACCTAATGGAAATAATCATTTTCTGTGCTGTTACAAAAAAAAACCTGACAACCTAACCTATCCGAGTCGCTTCTGCCTTAAAAAGTCTTGATCGCTCGCTTCGCTCGCTCGCTGCCAGCGAGATACCGGTTAGGATATACGAAAGCTTTCGGTATTTTGAATATAAGTGAAAAAATCTTTAGGTATTTTGAACGTAGGTTATTTTATGTTAGGTTTTTTAATTTTAGACATTGCAATACGTAGGTATTTTAAGCTTTCGGTATTTTGAATGTAAGTGAAAAAATCATTAGGTATTTAGATTTTAGGTATTTTGAACGTAGGTTATTTTACGTTAGGTTTTATAATTTTAGATATTTTGATACGTAACCCTATTGAAGCTTGTTTAAGAGCATCTTCACGCGACCGTGTTCTAAGCGGCTTGTCAACAACTGACACTAAGGGCCCTTGCACTGTCTAGGGTCAAAAAGTTTTGCTATCCCTGGGTTAGTTAACTTGGAGTTACATATTTAACTCTGGCCCATGCAAGAAGTTCTGATTAAAATGTGCAGTAGGTACAGTGCAGCTACCGTTTTAACCCTCATTGCCTAAATCCATGCAACTGGTAAGTATTGTAATGTGTATTCTTTGCGTAACAGATAAAGCTCAAAATGACTATACCCCATTATTAAGCGCGCAGTTTGGTTGTTATCTAACATTAGTGATGTGCTATGTATTGGGAACTCCAAAATTTATCTGAAAACTCAATTTAATAAAAAGTTATTGACATTGCACAATACTAAGTCAGGTAGCCACCAAACTGCTTGTTTAAAAACGGAGTCTAAAAATGACATACATAGACATAAATGGAATCATACATTTTATATTTTTAAGGCACAATACTGGACGATTACGGTGGTTAATTAAATTCATTTTTTCCTTACACTATATTACAATACAAAATGCATTGAAGTAGTTATTTGATTAAAACGCGTTAATAAATTAGCATATCATATAGAATATAATATCTACCTATTTCCGTTATAGACTTCATGAGACCATACAACCGATGTGGCCCAAACCGGTTTAAATTGAAATACAATAATGCAAAAACGGCTTTAAACTACTGAAGCTAAACCATTTAAATGAGTTCTCACACGCGCGGTACAGGGGCGGGGGGGTATGACGACAAAGGGGGCGGGAGAGGTGCGGGCGGCGAGCGCGCCTCGTGCCTGCCGCCCGCACCTCTCCCGCCCCCTTTGTCGTCATACCCCCCCGCCCCTGTACCGCGCGGGTGAGAACTCATTCAAACGGTCCAGCTATAAAACAATGCATTAGGGCACATTCGGTCCATTCACGAGTCGATTGACCAGACGAAGTCGTGAGAAAAAGCTGGTTTAAATATAATTAATAATTAATTATAAATACTCTGCTTAATAATACCTACGTAAATAAAATTTTAGTATAACATACCGTAAGAAATATGATTAAATTTAATTAGTATAAATTGTTTAACAATATTTAGCTTAAACGCTAAAATTAAAAAGGTAATAACGCTTAATATAACATTTTCGGAGACAGAGCTGGACATAATAAACACAATATTATTTATTAATACGTAGGCAATGTAGGCGATTCCCAGCTAGTGTCAGTTTAAAAAAACTAGCTACGCTCGTTTTTTAAGATCCCCGCACTCGTTTTCAACAGGGATGTTGACGCCATTAAAAATAATTCGAAGACACGACTCCAGTAAAAACACGCTTTATTTTAGCCCTATAACCAAATTAATTTTCGATTAACTGCAAAATTAGATTTTTTGTTGCTTTAAAACCAATAAACAGTTAGTTGATTGAGTTGGCGAACAAGTGACGTCATAAGTTGCTATTGCCTTTCAAACTCTATGGGAGAATTGTGTTTTGACAGCGCATAAAAGTACGTCGGTTGATTGGTGGTGTCAACATCCCTATTGCCTACTTTGCGCGCTTATATCGTAATAGTTATATATTTATATATTAGAATCCTGTGCTGAAGAAGTTGTGGGTAAAAACTAGTATTTATGTAATATATAAAGCAATTAAAAGCGTTTTATAAGGCAGGTACTAATTAGTTCGTTGTTAACAATACGACTAAAGTGATTATAGCAATCATCACGGTCTATATACCTACGTCTCTCTGCAGGGCACAGGCCTTCTCTCAGACTGAGAGGGCTCGAGCCTTAGTTCCCACGGAATGGGAACTTCATACACACCATCGAATTTCTTCGAAGTTGTATACAGTTTTCCTCACAGAAATTTTAAATGTATCGCACATGAATGCCAAAAATGCTCAAGGTGCAAGCGGGCTCGACCCCACGACCCTCTGCTTGAGAGGTCATGGCTCGAACAACTAAGCTACGACTTCTCCGAACTTTGTAATGTCTTTATAAAATAGTAAATAGTGATGTCTTAGTCAAATATTGTGATATAAAAAATCTATTTTTATTTAACTGGTAATTAAGTATAGAAGAACAGAGTGCTCATTATAAGATGTTGTTGTGTTAATTTTCAAAGTCTTGGCGCGATCTGCAGTGCTATAGCTAAACCGTTTCAATGAGTCCTCGCCCGCGCAGTAGAGGCTGGGGGGTATGTACGCCTCGTGTGCCCGCCGCCCGCCGCCCGCCCCTCTCCCGCCCCCTTTGTCGTCATACCCCCAGCCCCTGTACCGCGCGGGTGAGATCTCATTTAAACGGTCCAGCTGTAACATGTTTATTACTTATAAAAAGTCGGGACTTAGGAGGTCACGTTAAACAAACTTAGAAAATATTGAGCGAATCGTTTGTGTAGAGGCATGTCCAAAAATATGTTTAAAAAATATTAAAAAATTGTGATGTCCATCAGATCGTTGTCAGTCAATGATATTATAAAAAGTCCTTTTTAGGAACGTAAATTGTCTTTTCTAACCCATTCGATTATAAGTTTCAATATTCATATATGTGCCTCATTCACTGGGTCAAAAGTATCCTAACATTTACGCTATCAGAAAATGCGCTACAGATGGTATACCTCATTTAATTTCGAATTCTAAATTAAATGGAGTATAGTGCAAAATGATTTTCCTTCGTGCTTTATCGGAAAAGTTCGTATCGTACTCTCTCAATTACTCGTAGCTTTAGTACCCATCTTACAGCCGTGTAGCCATCTTACATTTTTCACTTTGACATTTGACACTAAACAATAAAGTTCCACATTAATGGATATGAAAACGTCACTCATTTAATACAATCATTGATGTACAGTTCGGATGCCATCGTATTCCGATTGAGATCCGAGTTTTCCCGATGGAAAATCATTTTGCACTACATCTGTATGTCGATTATTTATCGAAGACATCTCTACAAAAAAGTGATATTTCTGATTTTTAATAACGATATTTTAACCCTTTGTATCCGCGTCCAATGGATATGTTTCTTATAATATCATTGCTGCTATTCTCAGCCACATTGTCATTCAAAATCTTTGGTCATAACTCTAATAACTTAACTAATTACAGATTACATTACAAAAAGTTATTAAAAAAGTAAGTACAGTGAAGGTAGCTGTATAAAAATACATCTCAATATTAAATTAACAATGAAAATCCTGTTTGTCACTTAAATATCTAATGAAGTATAACATTGAAATGTCTATAACATTAACTAGAGTTAGTGCGTTTATAATAAATACGGACACTTCAGATGTTTGTGTTTTAGTCAAGTATTTGTTTTACCATTTTACAGTACCTACAGTCAACCAATTTGATTCCTAGACCAGTATAGAACCTTGTTGTATTAACCAGATAATTACCTCAGTGCGGGTCACAGGATTATCAGCTTTCCGATCACAATAAACGCAAAGAGTAAACGTTTTTGCTTCATGACATGAAAAGAAAAAAATTTGACTGACAGACAGTGACAATTCAAGTTATTAGTACACAAGCGAACTCCTTTCATGACATCCATCACTCATGAAATACATCACGCAATAGGGAACGTGCACATAGACGGTGCTGCCAACTAGTGCCATCAATTTGACTATAAATAATAAATAAATAAATAAATAAATATTAGGGGACAATCTTACACAAATCGACCTAGTCCCAAACTAAGCAAAGCTTGTACTATGGGTACTAGACGACGATAAACATACTTATATGTATAGATAAATAAATACTTAAATGCATAGAAAACATCCATAACTCAGGAACAAATATTCGTGCTGAACACAAATAAATGCCCTTACCGGGATTTGAACCCAGGACCTCCTGCTTCGTAGGCAGGGTCACTACCAACTAGGCTAAAGCGGTCGTTCTATTTTACCCTGATAAGTTTCTTTTACTGTCCGCATAGTGTCTCTTCTGTCGCATTAGTGCTGCCGCCTATAGTTGCACGTTCCCTATAATCAATGTCATATATATAAAAAAAAGATTAATTATGACATAGTTCTGTAGTGGCCTAGGAATCAAATTGGTTGGGTGTACATAAAAAGAAACAATAAGACTATAGTCACATTGAATTTAAAGTGAAAATAGTCTCCAGACCCGCCCCTAGCCTTATGCTAGGTTTACACGAGCTTAGCAGCTAATGCTTAGTACTTGTCACTTACACTTGTCAGATGCGTTTATTGTATAATACTAAGCAGTTGTACAATATGATTACACACTTCTGACAAGTGTAAGTGACAAGTACTAAGCATTAGCTACTAAGCCCCGTGTGTGGCACTTTACACTCGACTTAAATTCGACTTTCGAACTTCGCATCGTGCCATTCTGTCCACGCTAATAGTATTAAAGATAAGAGTAAAAGAGGCGGCACGATACGCAATTACGTCACATTAATTTTGATCATTTTAGCCTCCCTCATTGTCACATTTAGTATACGCAAATAGCAATTGTCTTCCTGTTTCACCAATCGCCCTCCCCTCCCCCTAAATTTGTAACGGACTGCATCCATATGCAACGTAACTTTTACTGTCTTTCTTCCTTGAATTGAATGAAAGGCTAATTGTTCTAAGCGACGTTTTTAAACCCTCGTATGCGGGAAGTGGAAAAAACGTGCAATTTAGTCTCAACTGTTACATATTTAAATCCAATTTTAGAGATAAAAATACAAAATGCCTTAAATTTGGTTAAGAGTTAACCGTCGATATTTTTTTTGCGTTGGGTGACTAATGTCTTTATTGAAAAATGACGACGTGAAAAAATTACTAAGTTTTTTCCCAACTAATCGACACAGAAACATAGGTAGGTTTAGGTTATATTGAGTTTGCATCGACTCGAAGGGGCAAGAGCACACAGAAGAAGGAGCTCCGCGTGAGCTCCTTCAACACTGTTTCTGTGTCGATTATCGTCATTTTTCAATAAAGACATTAGTCATTTTTATACCTCGTCATTTTTCAATAAAGACATTAGTCGCCCAACTCTTTTTTTTGCATAACCCATGATTTACCTTTATCTCACCTAACATTATATAACATTTCGAACTTACCAGATTCTCGTCACACCACATTACAAAGACAAATTACTCAAGGAAGTGAAATGTCTTATTCTGGACATCAAATGAATAAATGAATCTGAATTGCATTGAAATATAATAAATAAGTAATGTAGTGTTTTGAAAAACCTGGTATTTTGCGCACGAGCGGTTTTTCCAGCTTTGGAACTGCAATGGAGAATGTATAGTGACGCTTGAAAGGAGAAATTGTCTAAGCGACATTATATTTTAAACCCTTAAACCATAAAATTCAAAATTCAAATACTTTATTTGCCAACCCATTTATTTTCCATTTGACAATACTGTCAGGACATTCGATTTTCGACCGTAAATGTTGCTAATTTTAATTGGCTTTGATTTCTGTTTGACGGCAAACATATTGCCGGTATCGATTTAAGGGTTAAATAGAGTAAATGCTCTATGTATTTACATTCTGAGTTCGAACTATATTCAGACCAAAATGTCGCTTAGGTAATTTCTCCCTTCAAGCGTAAATCGGCAGCTGTCAGTTACGTTGTAATTAAAATGCAGTTTTTAACGGTGTTTAGTAGCTGGACATACGCTAGTAGTCTAATAGCCTACTCGGGGCGGCGTGGTGACGGTGGCGGCGGTCTGGCGTGATACAACACGTGTGCCCTGCGCGAGCCCGCCGGCTTGGACGGCGCGGAACTTCAGATACGCGTCTATTAGATACGCCAGCATCGCTGCGTAGCCGAAGAACTGGAAACGGATAGAGACTAGGTTAGAGGAGCGCTTGCGAGGCGGTTAGGTGAAAAACCTACGTAAAGTCTTGTATCAGTTGTGCACAGAATTGATGTGGCGCTTAAGTCATTTTTCTAAATTGTAACGTTAATTTATTTATACGGACACGTTAGTACTACATACAACAGGTGCTTTACTTAAGTTTTTTTCACGGAACAGAAAAAACTTGTGAAAGTGCCATGAGCCCCGTTCTGTATCGAAACCAGGTGTGGCAAAACTCACACATACACACTCTTGCAATACATTGAAATCTTAGCAATCATTGGTCGTAGCTTCCATTTAAAAAAGTCATAACTTCTGAATCCGGTAACACAATTTAAACTTTACTACCACGGTATATCGTTGAGAGTAAATTACAAGGGCACGTAAGTAAAATTGCATACAAAGTGCTGCCGTCTTTCATCGAGTAGCTGAATTAAAATGACAGGTGTCAAAGTAAAGTTCTGCTACACGCCGTCAGAGGTCGTTAAAATATTCCATTGAATAATGAACTCTATGAGATAGGGTTTGGGTTCATCACGACTGAAAAATAATATTTGTCAAGGATCGTAAATCATCGTAAATACTATAAAAAAAAAAAATCAAAACGTTTATTCTGCAAATAGGCCGCAAAGGGCTCTTTTACATGTCACTTTTTTAAACTACCAGCGCTTTCGTAAGGACCATCATTGCCAAGAAGAATGCTAGTGTGGGCAGTGTACATTTTATGAGAATATCGATGTAATTCATAGGTAAATCTCGTGTCAGTCACGGTGTTTGTTACCGAACTACTCCGAAATGACTTGACCGATCTTTATGAAACTTTTTTTCTCTGTATTCGGTATGTCTGAGAATAGGTCGCAGGCTATTTTTAGGGTTCCGTACCCAAAGGGTAAAAACGGGAACCCTATTACTGAGGCTCCGCTGACCGTCCGTCTGTCTGTCTGTCTGTCTGTCTGTCTGTCTGTCCGTCTGTCACCAGGCTGTATCTCGGGAACCATGATAGCTAGAGAGTTTAAATTTTCACAGATGATGTATTTCGGTTGCCGCTAAAACAACAAATACTAAAAAATGGAATAAAATAAATATTTAAGAGGGCTCCCATACAACAAACGTGATTTTTATAGGTACGGAACCCTTCGTGCGCGAGTCCGACTCGCACTTGGCCGGTTTTTTTCTAAGACACAAGAAAACACTGTGTAGATTAGTTTTAATTTTTATGCCCAATAACTAGGAAACGGAATGAAAATTCGACTTTAAAGACCACTACAAACCCGAAATAAAATAACTATACGGTGATACGTCACTGGCAGCGCGGAACACTGTATTTGATTCACTGTTATTAACCGCGTTGTTGCGTCAGCGCCCTGCGCTCCCGGTTTGTTGTGGCCTTAACACTGAATTGTCAGAAAAAACATCGCGAGTAGCGGAATGTTCCGGTCTCAGAAAGTTCTGTGACACAGACAAAAATCGACGTTATCGTATTAGAATAAAGTCTATTTTTATATTACGCATTTCTAAAAAATGTCTTACGGAATAGAAAAAATATAAATTAATCTAAATTAAAACGAAATACTACTTAACGATGATACGAAATACCACAATGGGTGACGTTTTTGGTGCGGCTATAATTTTTACACTCTAAAACTGAACAATAAGGCATATTTCCTCAACTTTTCTCTATAATTGTCGTTTTGATTGCACAATCGCCCGACACAAGCCTCTGCGCGCATCTGAGCCGGTTGCGCGCAAGTTATGCGGAACTCCGCATAATTATGCCACACTCGACATGACTGTATAACACTTCTATAGTTTTTTCTGTTCTGTGGTTTTTTTTATATAGCGAAGGTTTCATCTTGTTTTAGGAAAATTTCAGAAATAGGGTACAACTTTTTTTTTTTAAATAAATTTCATGGGACAATTCACACCAATTGACCTAGTCCCAAAGTAAGCTAAGTAAAGCTTGTGTTATGAGTACCAGGCCACGGATAAACATACTTATATAGATATAGATACATACTTAAATACATATTAAACACCCAAGACCCGAGAACAAACATTCGTATTTTTCAAACAAATATCTGCCCCGACATGGAAATCGAACCCGGGACCTCAAGCTTCATAGTAAGGTTCTCTAACCACTAGGCCATCTGGTCGTCAAGTAAAAGTAAAGTGTTGTATAGGTACATAATGTAGTAGCGCACAGAATTGATGTGGCGCTTAAGTAAATTTTCTAAATTGTAACGTTAATTTGTTTATACGGACACGTTAGGTCTACATACAATAGGTGCTTTACTTAAGGTTTTCACCTAAATAGCGAAGGTTTCGTCTTGTTTTAGGGGAATTTTAGAAATAGGGTACAACTATATTTTTTTCTTCGATTTTAGAATTTTTTGCATGGATCTGCTCAGAATCAATAATACTACCAATTGTGCAATAATAAGTGTCGGTTTTGTTACCATCAAACACCAATGTATGAAAAGTACCAAAACTGACCCCGGGACACTTTTTTCTCTATGTAGAATCGATAGTGCTACTAATTCTGAGTAGATCCAGGCAATTTTTTTTTAAATCTGACAAAAAAAATGTAATGTAGGTAGGTACCCTATTTCTGAAATTCCCCTTTGGCATTGGGGCATTGAAGCGTCTCAACCGCCGTATTGTATGTTACAGAAATCTAAGGATAATGGACATGAGTCGAGCTTTACGTTGAAGGAAAACATCGTGAGGAAATCAGCGCTACGAGGAAATTCAAAGGCGAGTGTGATGTTTCGTATATTTCCCCGCATGAATTGCATTCACCCCACGCGACACCATAAAAAATAGTTACTACATACAACGAGGACCTAAATATGTCAAACACTGTCAAATTTCCAGTGAAGTACATTTTGTCTTGCGTTTCAGTCGCTCGCGACCAAAATAGGAACGTGGGTTCCCAAATTATCACACTTTTCAAAATACTACATTACTTATTTACCACATTTTTCTAGCTTACCAGATTATCGTTGCACCACATTGAATTGTAATAAAAAAAAACTGGTATTTTGGGAACGTAGTATTTTAAGCACGAGCGGTTCTAGTAACTTAAGCTCCCAACGCACAGACAGCGGAAGCGTGGCGGTGCGGTGGCGGTGACGGTTGTAATATTCTTTACAATACATTTGCTCGAAAAATTCACTTTCAAAGGATGTATACATGGCTCGTAAGTTCATTTTACCGCACTAGTGCGATTTTTTTACAGTTTTTTTTTTAATTCTCCAGTTTAGAAGTTTACACGCAAAGAGTTTTAAGTGACAAAAATAAAAAAATATCGATTTGTACGTGGAAAAATTTATAAATATACAAAACTAAGTAATGAATTTGCAAAATTGATTGTTATTATTATAAACTGTAATTTAATTACCGCAGATTTTAATGATTTCCACCTTTTATTTATTCGAAAAAATCGCAGTGGCTGAACGCGTCGAGCCTTTGCCTGATAATTTTAGTTAACCTAATTAAAAACAAAACTTACGCATGCGCATTACGGACGCGCCATTTTTGTAAAACTTTGCGTTGTTTTCAGTTGTTGATTATAGTATATGTACAAAAACCAAACAAAATGAGTGATGTTCAAGTGATGAAGTCGACAATAACATGGAATTAATTCCGCCCGATATTTAAAGTAAGTCTCAAACCGCGCAAAAGAATCTTTTGCAACCCAATTTTGTGTTATTAATTGCCTATTTTCTAACAAATGTATTGTAAAAAGTCGTATGATACACGGTAGGCAAGGTTTGACAAACTCGTGACGATGAAAACCCTCGCCGTGCGGCTCGGGTTTATCACTCGTCAACTCATTTGTAAAACTATATTTACCAACCTTGTATCACAAATAACTAAACTTGTCTGAACGGTTGTGCGGTACCGTACCGCGAACTCGGTCATACAAGTATATTACAACCGTTACCGCCACCGCGCCGCCACGCCTCCGCTGGCTGTGCGTTTGGAGCTTTAAGGCAGGTTTAGACTGGGTCAGTAACTAACTTCGAATTCGAGACAAGTCAGCGCTGACCCGAGAAATACTCAATGTAAATTGATTTGAAGTCAGTACAGCGGTGGGAGGTCAGCGCTGACTTTCAATTTACATTGGGTATTTCTCGGGTCAGCGCTGACTTGTCTCGAATTCGAAGTCAGTTACTGACCCTGTCTAAACCTGCCTTTAGGGGTACTCGAATTGGGAATGTCTAAAAAAAATTACCAGTGGTTTTTATATTTTTTTTGTATAGAAAAGTCAATTATAAGAAACTAATTTCAATATTTTGTCATTTAGTTCACTACTTTTTTCTAAATTAATTATTGAAACTATTTTAGTTGATGACGTCAGATTGTAATTGAGGGCTCCCACACTGCCAAATTTCTAAATCTATCTAAAGGCGTACGATAAGGCAACCCCTTTAATTATTTTTTGTGTAATGGTACACTGTAACTAACTAGTGTCACTTTACTGGCGCTGTCAAAATGCTAGATGTCAGGCAGCGGGTCCAAATCAAACTCCGTACCACCGCTCCGTATAATCCACGCGTAAATTGTGAACAATTCTAACCACACAGAATAAAGTACGACTTGGACCGGTCACGCAATTTACACCAATGTCAAATGAAGGTCATCGCTTATTTGTTAAGTAATAAATTCATCACATAATATTTAAATTAAATAACTACAGAGAACGAGTTAAAAAGCATTCATCTCGAAATAATTTTCGATTTACTACATATACGTTGCAAACAAATAGACATCCCCAATTTAGTATTTAAATTAAACTTACCGCCGCTGCAGCGAAAGCACTGATCACGCTCCAGGAAACGACCAAGCTGGCAGCTATCAGGTAGAAGAAGGTCCACAGGCCGCAGAACACCAGCTCTATCTTCAGCCAGGGTATCTTGTAGAACTTCTCCACGAGGTGGAAGAGGTACAGGCCGAGCAGGATCCCGGTGAACCAGAACGCCATCATGGATATCCAGGCGAAGAAGGTGCCGCGCGAGGAGCGGCTGTACGATGTGACCTGGACGCAGATGAAGCCGAGAAGACTCGCGCCCTGGAATGGAGAAAGACTCGTCGTTAAGTTATAAGAATAGCAGATTGTTCAACAAGGGAGGAAAATAACCAACATCACACGAGATACAGTACCCGGCGATAAAGAATGCACATCGGCCTTTAGCAAGAGACAATTCGCAGTTTACGACGATTTCCGAACACTGGCGACCGTCCATCAATAGCCGTATTTATTAAGTGACGTTTGATATCAAATAAATACTGCACTCCTGCACTCCATAGACTTAATTAGTTTACGTCAAATTAATGACATGTAAAGTTTTGATATCTATAGAGGGTTGTTGCAACTACTAGAAAAAGGATATTCAAAAAGACTCAATAAGGATGTTTCCTAGGTAAAAAAATAATAATTCTTATTAGTCCGTATTTTACATTATCAAAAAATATTAGACACGTAATTTTTCTTTTGACAATTAAACAAAAAATGACGAAGATATGGCGCGTTGAACTTCCGCGTGACGAGGCGTGACGTCACTTGTTCCTAAAACGCTCATACAAAGTGTAGGAACAAGTGACGTCACGCGAAACTTCAACGCGCCATATCTTCGTAATTTTTTGTTTAATTGACAAAATAAAAAATACGTGTCCAATATTTTTTGATAATCTAAAAGACTGACTAGTTAGGAAAGTAGCCTATTCCTTCCATTTCACTGTCTGTACTCTCAATTTAGTCAATATCACTGTCACTATCAGCCGTATTTATTATTAGTCTATCAGTGTAATCCATCATACAATTTAAAGTTGGGGGGTTTCAATAACTCTATATTATATACTAGCTTTTGCCCGCGACTCCGTCCGCGTGGAATTAGTAATTTGTTCAGCTTATTTTTTTTTATCCAATTTGCTTTTTCATCAGTTATGGCTCTCCTTAGTTCCTCGATATAAAAAAAATACCCACCCCCGCACCCCCCCGAACTCCCCCGCACACCCGCGTTCACATTCAACACCGTACTCCCAAGTCAAGCCTGCCTGTAGAAGTTTTACTTCAAAAACCCCCGATTTTGAAACATTCTTCCGCTCCGCTCCGCTCCTATTGGTGTTAGCGTGATGATATATAGCCTATAGCCTTCCTCGATAAATTTGCTTTCTAACACTGAAAGAATTTTTCAAATCGGAGCAGTAGTTCCTGAGATTAGCGCGTTCAAACAAAAAAACCTGTTCGATAAATTCTTAAAATAGACGTATCTTTCTTATTTGTGAACCGATTCAAATGAAACAAACACTAAATGTTAATCCAAGAAAATACCAACATATCAGTGAAAACCGCATCCTTCTAGGTTAAGCCGTTTCTGAGATTAGCGCGGACAAACGCACAGACAACAAGACAAACAGACAATAATTCTAAAAATCATTGTTTTGGGTTCTGTTGTGCTAATAAATAGCCCTAGTGACAGTTTTTATCAAATATCTTCAATGTACAGACACCGACTTGTTACAGATTTATTATATGTATAGATATAGATTTTCACCGGAACGCGTCCGTACCCTACGGCACCTGAACAACGACTGACAAACGTCACATAAGTAGTGTGTGACAACGCTACACGAAGCCGACATTTGCCGAGTCTTTTTCCAAAGACCGATGTGCATTCTTAATGGCCGGGTACTGTAACTTGACGCCCGAGCATAGCGAGGGTGCCAATATTTCGTGTTGGTATTTTCCCCGAGTTAAACACTCTGCTTTTCATTTCGACTACAAGGAAAGTACTAAAATATAAGTTTTAGGCTGCGTTTCCACCAGAGATGTGCGAGGATGTGTTGCGAGGGATGTGTGTGTCATGAACCAATAGAAACACTTCATTTAAAAGGTCCTAAGTGAATGAAGTGTTTCTATTGGTTCATGACACTCACATCCCTCGCAACACATCCTCGCACATCTCTGGTGGAAACGCAGCCTAATTGTCAAGCAATAATTTATTTGACAAAATTTTAAATCTAGTATATAAAAATCTCGTGTCACGGTGTTTGTTATCGAGCTCCTCCGAAACGGCTCGACCGATTTTTGTGAAAATTTTTGTATATACTCGGTAGGTCTGATAAGTAGGTCGTACCTAGGCTATTTTTTATACCCCTATTCTTCGCGGACGGAGTCGCGGGCAACAGCTAGTCTAATATATAAAAATCTTATGTCACGGTGTTTGTTATCAAACTCCTCCGAAAAGGCTTGACCGATTTTTATGAAACTTTTTATCTATATTTGTTAGTGAACTGAAACAATTACTTTGCTCACCCGCGACCTTTCGATAGTTACGTTTATGTAAGAAATGAGTGTTCATGCAGTTCCTCCACCTCCACACTGTACGAGCACACACAAATCACACAAATCCAACCAACACCACCACCAAACTACACTGACGCGTTTCGAACTCAACCAGAGCTCATCTTCAGAGTTGGTACCACAACCGTACGCTATGCTACCAAATGTTAGACTAACAAACCAAAACAAATGTTTTATCTTGTCACTGTAACTTCTCAAGTACCCACTTTATTTTTCTCAAACAAACTACCCCACAAAAATTAACTTTTATGGTCTTATAATACCTTGAATTTTTGTTTATTTATTGATAAGGCATATTTTATTAATTCTATCTGTTATTGCTTAAATTAGACCCAAGCCGCAATAAAGAAGAAGCTACTAAATTTACCTGTTCATTAATAATAGACCCCATAGTGTTGTAACAACCTAATTATTTACATGCATTCCAGAGCATCCAGACGCAACCCCTTGCCGCAATAAATGTAACACTTTATAAGAATCCGAATCTAACAATGAATGATTTGATTCCAACAAATGTTTTGCAAAATTCGATCTGTCTGGAAGCTCATTCCTATATGCCGAAACATGCTCTTTACATCTAGTATTAAAACTTCGGCCTGTCTGTCCTACGTACCTATATACTATTGCAGTCATTACAAGTAAGCTTGTATACCCTCGATCTAGTTCCCTTATCTACCTGTTCTTTGTGGTTACATAGCCTAGAGTACAAAGAGTTGTTAGTCTTAAAGGCAACATTAATATTGTTTGATTTTAAAATGTCATAAATCTTATCAGACAAACCCCTAACGTAAGAAATGCTAGATCTATATTTGTTAGTAGACTGAGAAGGTAACGCGGCGTAAAGCATGCTATTCACTATCCGTGCCTGCTTCTTTTGAACTAAACTATTTACCATTGTAGTTCAAAAGAAGCAGGCACGGATAGTGAATAGCATGCTTTACGCCGCGTTACCTTCTCAGTCTACTAACAAATATAGATCTAGCATTTCTTACGTTGGGAGTTTGTCTGATAAGATTTATGAATAAAAAAAAATTCAAGGTAGTTTTATAAGACACTAAGGCCCATACTACACGGGCGGTTCTCCCGCCGCGGGAAACCGCTTATGAACCGCCACTAGACACAATTTTATATGGAAGTTGTATGGTGCAAACTACACTGCGCAGCTCCGTCGAGCGGCTTTCCGTGGCGGGAAACCGCCCGTGTAGTATGGGCCTAAAAGTTAATTTTTGTGGCGTAGTTTGTTTGAGAAAAATAAAGTGGGTACTTGAGAAGTTACAGTGACAAGTTAAAACATTTGTTTTGGTTTGTTAGTCTAACATTTGGTAGCATAGCGTACGGTTGTGGTACCAACTCTTAAGATGAGCTCTGTACCACTACCATGAGTTTACACTAGTTCACAGTGACCGTACTCGCTAGCGACGGCGTAAATGATTTGTATGGAGAATTGTACTTCCGTAAGTGACCGCTAGAGGCGCTGTACAATTCTCCATACAAATAATTTACGCCGTCGCTAGCGAGTACGGTTACGTAAACTAGTGTAAACTCATGGTAAGTATAGGTATTGGTATAGAGTTCGAAACGCGTCAGTGTAGTTTGGTGGTGGTGCTGGTTGGGTTTGTGCGAACTTTGAATTTCGTTGCAGCCTGCAATGTGCACCAGCCTTTGTGAAAACAAACTATTCTTGTTTATAGTCAGGGGAAGTAGGTACTTGTTAATCGCCTCGTCACCTGTGTGTTATGTGCATCGTGCATGTGTACCTGCCATGTATTCGTATTTTTATAATCAAATTCATGCCTTAAAACGATATTAACATTGTTTGAAATCAATTGTCAATAAATGCATAAGAGCAGTCGAGTCGTTAGATAGTCATTTAGGGCCTACGCTAGCTGACGCGGATTGCCCGGAACGGACGCCCGTCGTGCGCGCGTCTAATAAGAAATTGTATGAACAGCGCTAAGTGGCGCGGGCGCGTGCGACGGATTTTACGTAGATTTTCGACCCGCGAGCGGGCGCACGCGGCGGGCGTCCGCGTCAGCTAGCGTAGGCCCTTAGCGACGTGATATAAGAAACTACACAAAAGTGGAGAGTTTGTTGGCCAGTTGACGTGTTGAATTTTTATTCCCAAAATGAGCATCACATTTCAAAACTGGGTTATATAGGTACGCTGTTAAAGGACTATCATTGTTAGTACAATTGGGAATGTCTAAAAAAAATTACCAGTGGTTTTTATATTTTTTTTTGTATAGAAAAGTCAATTATAAGAAACTAATTTCAATATTTTGTCATTTAGTTCTCTACTTTTTTCAAAATTAATTATTGAAACTATTTTAGTTGATGACGTCAGATTATAATTGAGGGCTCCCACAATGCCAAATTTCTAAATCTATCTAAATGCGTACGATAAGGCAACCCCTTTAATTATTTTTTGCGTAGTGGTACACTATACACTGTGTCACTTTACTGGCACTGACTAAGTGCTAGATGTCAGACAGCGGGTCCAAATCAAACTCCGTAGTATAATCCACGCGTAAATTGTGAAGAATTCTAACCACACAGAATAAAGTACGACTTGAACCGGTCACGCAATTTACACCAATGTCAAATGAAGGTCATTGCTTATTTGTTATATAATAAATTCATTACATAATATTAAAATTAAATAACTACAGAAAACGATTTAAAAAGCATTTATCTCGAAATGGTTTTCGATTTTCTATACATTGCAAAAAAATAGACATCCCCAATTGGTTTATACTGTGGTATACTTTATAACCCGCGATATCTGGTATTTGGTTAAATGGCTGCTGAGTAATTTTGACGATAACGGCATACATCACAGGCGTGGCAGGTGAGCCCATGTTGTATCTCATTTTTATAATAACTAATCAATCTATTTTAATAACCTCAGTATCGGAGCTACGATTTTTACGAGCGGGGCAGGGTACAAGCCACACAGAAGGAAGAGACGTAAGACGGGGGCGCGTCACAGTCGCGGCGCCCCTTGCATCAGTTTTCATACTAAGGGGGTGTTTCACCACCTTATTGTCAAACTGCTGGTTACGTAACCAATGAATAAACTAAGTACTAGACAAATCTGTCAGCTAGTGTTTTTTCAGTTTCACCACTGCGGTCCTGTGCAAACTAAGTACCGCTTAACTAATCGTGGGTTTAACAAAAAGTCGGAATGGCAACGTCGCATTTCACGACCACGCGTTCCTGTTCGCACACTTGCGTTCAAAGAGTCACTCATTATTAAAGCAAAATAAATGGTTAACTGTATAATTTTTGAATACATCTATTTTTTTTTGCATAAACAAATATGTAACATTATAATTGATCCAAAAACGGTATTTATTTACGATACTTTGTTAACAACAAAGAAAAATAAAATCACGTAAAACGAATCGAAAAGTGGCGCCAAACCATTTGACAGATAAACTTTTTATTAATGGCAACATACAAGTTCAGGTAGAACCAAGGTAGAACAAACGATTGAGCCACTGAAAAAAAGTTTGTTATTAAAACATATTACGAAATTTTGGATTTATTTTTACATACTAAAAGTGTACCTACATTTTTTTATTCAAATCTTGATATTTAAATTATTTTATGCAATTTAGTATGACCTCTTTCTTTAAAAAATAAAAAATACTTTGATTTATTTTTCTGAAACCGGCTGAAGGGCTCTCCAACCATGGCCACAAAAAAATAAACTAACTTTATGTGACGGATAAAAATGCTAAATGCCTCCTGATCTGATGGTCAAATTAAGAAACAGTTTGTCCGTCACTTAGCGCTAATCGAGACTGGTGAAACAGAAATTTTAATTCCATCTGTCAAATAAGGTTATGATTAAGCTAATCCGAACTTTAAGAAAAGTGGTGAAACAGCCCCTAAATGTATAGAAGCGTCGCGATCCAAAGCAAACAAGAGACGGGGCGGAGACGCGGCCTGCGAACAGACGACGCGGACTGCGACGAACCCCCGTCCCGCATCAGTATAGGTAATGAACTATTTGTAAAACAATATTTGATGAAACAACTAATTTGTAATTTATAATTAGACGACCAGATGGCCTAGTAGGTAGAGGTAGAGAACCTGACTACGAAGCTTGAGGTCCCGGGTTCGATTCCCGCGTCAGGGCAGATATTTGTATGAATAATACGAATATTTGTCCTCGGGTCTTGGGTGTTTATAATATGTATTTAAGTATGTATCTATCTATATAAGTATGTTTATCCGTTGCCTTGTGCCCTTAAACACAAGCTATGCTTAGCTTACTTTGGGCCTAGGTCAATTGGTGTGAATTGTCCCGTGATATTTATTTATTTATTTTTAGTTTGCCTAACGTTTTTAAAATGACAATTTATGAAATGATTGGATACCGTTGGATTTGGCTTTATAAGTTTTATGTTATATTTTATTTATTTTATTTTATTTTATTTTATTCGGAAAACCAACAGCTATTTTATTTTAAAAGTAGATACTATAAGTAAATATTATTATTATTATGTTATATTTGGTTTCAGAGCGTATGCAGTCCAGCAACGTCAAAGGGATTATTCACGCCGACGCAATCGCAATTCCAGCTGGAGATACTTAAGATATCTTCCATGGAGCTCATTTACATCAACAGATTGGATTGTACTTTTCATTTATGTAGTTTTGCTATATTATTTATTAACTTGTTAACTTTTACTGATGAAGTTGTTAGTGCAATGGAGGATGGTTACTGTGTTGTTGTTGTGTATACAGACTTCGCCAAGGCTTTTGACAAAATTTGTCACGGTACTTTATTGCTTAACCTTTGGCGGCTTGGTATGCATGGCGATCTTTTTTGCTGGGTGAAGTCTTATGTCGAAAATAGGAGCCAGGCTGTCGTATTGTCCGGTTATACATCACGTAACAAGATTATCACCTCTGGGGTCCCCCAAGGGTCTTATTTAGGACTACTGCTTTTTACGTTATATATAAATGACATAACCGGCTACATAAAGCACTCAAAAGTGCTTCTTTACGCTGCTGATACCAAGATCTTTAGAGTAATCAAAGATGTAAGAGATTGTGATCTCTTGCAGGACGATTTATATAACCTTGAAAGGTGTTGTAATGAAAATAATTTGTTTCCAAATAACGACAAATGTAGTATTATAAGTTACAACTTTTTCTAAAAAAAAGATAAATGTTAACTATAGTTATACACTTTGCGATAAGGTTTTAAATAGGGTGTCTCCAATGTAATTATATTTTTATTAGACGTGCTTGCAGACTGTACAACGATAATGTTGAGCTCGCGGATGTCGATATTTTTCATTGTAACTTAGGTTCATTGAAAAGAGCGTTCACTTAAATGGATTACTTAGTACCAATTGTTTGGATTGAGAAAATAGTGCAAACACTTTTCAACTATATATATCATGGTAGCATGTAGCACATTGCACTTAGTTATTTTTGCATGTATACTATCGTTAAGTTTATTACGTAGTACCTACTCAAATTCACGTAAGGAAACTATAGGTCTTATTTATATTCAACTTAAATTCAACTGAAAACTAATAAACTAAATTAATTAAATAAATAAATAAATATAAATATTAGGGGACAATCTTACACAAATCGACCTAGTCCCAAACTTAGCAAAGCTTGTACTATGGGTACTAAACGACGATAAACATACTTATATAGATAAATAAATACTTAAATACATAGAAAAAATCCATAACTCAGGAACAAATATTCGTGCTCATCACAAAAAAAAAACCTTACCGGGATTCGAACCCAGGACCTCTTGCTTCGTAGGCAGGGTCACTACCAACTAGGCTAAAGCGGTCGTAATTAAAACCATATGTATATGTTATGAATTACTACGTAAAACTAGAGGCGGAAGGGGGGCTTGGCATATACTACGAGTGGTCACAGTGAGGGGGGGGGGGGTTAAAATGTTGAAAATTAGTACCTATACAAGTAACATCATATTATGCAATCTGTGCCCATGGGTAGTTCAGTATCTAGTAATAAACGATCGACAAATTTTAAAAAATACTTACAGCTTGGACGATTTTAAGTATTCCGGGCACGGTTTGTATGTAGGACGGGTCGAACCGTATGTTCGTCTGCACGGTCGTGCTCGACGTGACCGTGGTGGTCGTGGTGTGCTGTCCAGGGAACCCCGCCTCCGCCATCTTGCTTTACACTGAGAACAAAATGGCTATTTATGCAACTGTATCGTAATAGGGGTCCTTAAAACACGAATGTGGTTTCATGATTTCATAAAGGGTCACATGAGTGTTTTAAGGCCAAATTACGTACAGTTGCATACAATATTTTATCTTCTCTCACACATTTTTCCCAAAACGAAGTAGCCTTTTTGCATTTTTCATGCCATAGAATCTTGATAGCATTTATCGTATAATTTTCTGAACTTTGCTAGTAATAAATTATGAGTCATTTCCTACGCCGCATCTAAAATATCGGGCGGAGTCAAATTTTCTTCGCATTCACTGATATCAGATATTTTTAAGCAAGGACTAAATTTTCCCACGAAAATTCGTACAACAAAACGACACGTATGAATGGAATGGCGCTAAAACCCAGTACATCACCGCGCATGTGCGCGCATGCGCTTAAGCGGGCGCTGCCACAGACAAGTGAAAATTGGAATCAAAACTTGGTGATATAAACTTTTTGGATTTGCCCTGTATCGTAATGGTAAAAAAAATTGTATTATAACATTATTTCGTTAGAAGAAAAGTGTTATAATATGTTTTTTTTTAATATTTCGGTATTGTGTTTAAAAAAATAAACTGCCAATATAAACTCTTTTTGAATTTTATACTTCGAATTTTACGATATGAGAGTAGATAAAGTTAATTTTAAAATATTGAACTGACCGAAAGCTATTAACCACATAACGTAATACGTTTAGTGAACTGAATCGTGACCTACTGTCGAAACTGTTTACAGAAAATATCAATGTCAACGTGGGTTTGTCCCTCAAGCAGCAGAGGTTCGTAGGTTCAAATCCCGGGTTCGCACCTTTGAATTTTAAGGCTATAACATTGTGTGGAACCCTGCACTCACTTGCGAAGCAATGCAATGGTGTGTATGAAGTTCCCAATTCGCCCTGGTCCAGCGTGGGAACGAACTCCCAAGCCTTCTTTCTCTCTGAGAGTGACATCAGTGGGACGTATATTGCCAGAGACGACTATGACACATTGTACACGTGTCCTTTTTCCAAGAAAAGTGACAGAAAAACAAAACGCAAGTTAATGATTATAAGCGTCACGCTTTGTAATCTAAATTGACGTTTAAAAACTCACCTTAAAACTTTATGTTCTTAAATAACACCACAGAAACCACAAGATCACATTCAAAACACAGAGTATATAAAATTAATTAAATTCAGAATCTATTTATTTATACATTTAAAACACTTTCGACCGGTGATAAGGACGGCGTCAACAGATATGTGATGGGACATGCGGATGACTCATTAGCACTGATAGGAGTTATACGACTACGGCAAATACTGCGGGAAGTGTAATGATTTATTTTATCAGTTGCGTTTACGGTGAGTCAACGTATTTCGAGCACTGGTGTGGAAGTCCTTAAGAGGGTATGGTGCGCACCATTTCTCCATACAAACGTAGTCCCCTGTTTCCTCCCTGAGGTTGCTTTAGAGCCAAATTTTTTTTACAATACAATACAATACAATACAAATATTCTTTATTGATCACCAAAAAAATACAGAAAAAAAAATATTCATAACAATAAAAAGAAAAACAGGCAGGCAATAGGCGGTCTTATCGCTCCAAAGCGATCTCTTCCAGACAACCAATACTGGATACATGTACAAATATGAACAGTTTTATGTAGGTGGCGGAAACAACAGACAGGAGAAATGAAGAGATATTAATCAAAATATTAAAAACAATACAAAATATACAATATTTATATACATAAATAAACACATACATTAAATATAATACCTATACACTACATACACTACATATACAGAATATCAATGAGAAAATGTCAAAAGGCCGCACGTGAGAAAAGTAACTCGGATTTAAAGACATAATGTAAACAAATGAACAGGGAAGGACCGACGATTGAGGATCAAGTTAGTGACAAATAGTGAGCTTTGAGGAGGTTTTTAAAAATGGGAAGGGATTTAGCTTGCCTTAACGCCAAAGGAAGCGAATTCCAGAGACGAATTGCAGTCATAGTGAACGAGTTATGATAGAATTTAGAGGAAGAAGGAGGAACGGTAAGAAGAAAATTCTGTGCAGAACGAAGAGAGGACAAGAACTTAAAACGCTCTTGAAGGTATGGAGGAGTTGCAGGGTTAAAGAGTATGCTGTATAAAAGAGTAAGAATATGAGTATTACGGCGAAAACGGATGGGGAGCCACTTGAAATCCGTACGATAAAAGGAAACGTGGTCATATTTCCGCAAACCGAAAATGAACCGTATACAAACATTTTGGATACGCTCAAGCTTATTTAATTGCTCCTCTGTGAGATCTAAAAAGGAAACATCGGCGTAATCTAAAATAGGAAGTAGAAGAGAATTAGCCAGCGCAATCCTGGTAGCGAGAGGGAGAAAGTTACGAAGCCGTCTCAGAGACCCCACAGCAGCAAACATCTTCCTGCTAACCTGATTAACCTGCGGTGCCCACGTCAATGACCGATCTATGAGAACACCCAAGTTTTTTACCTGAACCGAAAAAGGTATCAGGGTATTATTAAAAAGTATAGGAGGCAGATTATTGAAATTAATTCTGGATATAAAATGTAAACTGCCTGCTATAATAACCTGCGTCTTTGCTGGGTTAACGTGTAGACCATAGCGTTCACTCCAGCTGGCTATTTTGGCCAAATCGAGATTCGTAGCCTCAATGACGTCCGGAAGATCATCAAGTACACCCTGGGAATATATCTGAAGATCGTCAGCATAGAGGTGATAAGAAGAAACAAGGTTATGTGAAATGGAATTAATAAATACGGAAAATAATAGAGGTGATAGTACACCCCCCTACGGCACTTCCGCCGATAGGTTGCACCAAGAAGAACGGGAGGCTTCCACCTTTATCCGTTGCCGACGCCCAACCAAGTAACTACGAAACCAATCAATTACCGGAGGAGATATGTTAAGAGAACCCAAAATCCCCAGCAAAACGTCAAAGTCAACAGCATTAAATGCGTTGCTAAAATCAAGCAGCGTCAATACCGTTAACTTCTTGCTGTCCATGCCCAACCGTATGTCATCTGTAATTTTAACGAGAGCGGTAGTCGTACTATGACCAGGACGGAAACCAGACTGGAAAGGGTTAAGGAGGTCATTACGGTTTAAAAAATGTGATAATTGCCGATCCACAAGACGCTCCAAAACCTTAGATAAAAATGGGAGTATGGATATAGGACGATAATCGGAAAAGGAATTGGGATTTGACTTTTTAGGCAGTGGGACTATCTCAAATTTTTTTACTGTGTAATCTGTATCTACCACAGCTATGCCCCTGTTTCGTTTTTTTTCCATATTTCAATTAACATAAGAAATATGAGCTTTCAAAAACTGAAAAAATTGCCCAATTTCAACGTCATTTTCAGACACTCGTCAGAAAAGAATCCTTCATATAAACAAAAAAAGGAAAACATACGGGCATAGCTTATTATTTTTGAAAAAAAAAAATTTTAGTGGTCCTGTTTTCGAGAAGAAAACAGGGGACTACGAAATGCTGTTTTGATCAATTTTACGCCCCTATTAACGGTCTGTCTGAGCTGCAGTTGTCCCGCTCTCGCTGTACTGACACGGAGGGGTTCGGGCGAGACAGTGACATTTCATTAAAATACCTATTTCTCAAAAGTCTCTCAGCCATCATACCCTCTTAATACGATGATACGATTCTGTGTAAAGACAGGTGAGCTTTGATAAATAGATAATTATCTCTGTGATAAATAAAGGTATATACCTACCTCAATACCATAGCTAAGTTCTAAGTAAATAATGATAAGAAACTAAGTATTTATAGAATACTAGCTGCTGCCCGCGACTCCGCCCGCGAAGAATAGGGGTACCTAGGTATAAAAAATAGCCTACGACCTATTCTCAAACCTACCGAATATGGAGAAAAGTTTCACAAGAATCGGTCATGCCGTTCCGGAGGAGTTCGATAACAAACACCGTGACACAAGATTTTTATATATTAGAAGACGCCTATTATCAGTTTCAGGGTCCACTTTTTCTAGACGTAAGGTGTCATCCTGTCGGTTTAGCATATGTAGAAGGAATTATAATAGCACGGAGCTTACTTACTACAGCGAACCGCCGCATTCACATTTATGTAGGTACCTAAGGGTCTCCCCAAATCCATCGATGTGGAATCGGCTTCAGCCGATCCGAAAAACCTTTATATTAACCAAGGATGATATAGACTGGATTGGCAGCCGCCATAGTACGGATCGGCCGCGGTTTTTGTAGTTCGATTATTAAATCTAGATGGCGCTGAAATATAGCCAGAGGTTTTGAAGGCATAACAATGAGACTACAGGTGTTTCATATTACTACAAATGTATTATTTTTCAAAAATATTGCATAATAATACATTTGCAGTGATATGAAATATCTGTAGTCTTATTGTTTTGCCTTCAAAGCCTCTGGCTATATTTCAGCGCCATCTAAATTATTAAATTTAGATGGCGCTGGATGGATGGATTATTAAATCGAACTACAAAAACCACGGCCGATCCGTACTATGGCGACTGCCAATTCAGTCTACATCATCCTTGATATCAACCACAGAAATAATAATAAAGAGGATAGAAATGCTTTAGTTCCACTTCCTATTTTGTTCCGGGACCAGTGGCGCTAGTTTGTCCCCTCTACTTACTATTAATGCACACACGCAAAATACCGCAACCGTACTACGCAATCACGCACACAATAGGGATGTTTCCTAGGTAAAAAAATAATTATTATTATTAGTCCGTATTTTACATTATCAAAAAATATTAGACACGTAATTTTTCTTTTGACAATTAAACAAAAAAATGACGAAGATATGGCGCGTTGAAGTTCCGCGTGACGAGGCGTGACGTCACTTGTTCCTAAAACGCTCATACAAAGTGTAGGAACAAGTGACGTCACGCGAAACTTCAACGCGCCATATCTTCGTAATTTTTTGTTTAATTGACAAAATAAAAAATACGTGTCCAATATTTTTTGATAATCTAAAAGACTGACTAGTTAGGAAAGTAGCCTATTACTAATTTTTTTGCTTACAAACAATTATGAACCTAACCACTTAGACACAGCGTTGAATAACACTCACCGTAAGTCATACCCACACTTACACAACGGCGTTCTTCATTGGCCGCGTCGGCAGTGTGGTTGTAGTGTACAAGTCAACGGGCATCACTAGCTCGGGACTAGTCGTAACCTGTCTTGTGTTCGTACCATGAACATTTGTGCGAGGCAGAAGGTTTATCAAAAATTACATTACATTGCTGCGTATACTTCAAAGCAATCTGCGTTTTTAAGGATATGAGCAGCAATGGTATATGAAGTTTCGTGTTAATAACGTGTAAACCAATATTTCATAATGAAATATTTTCTCAAGTTGTATTTTGATATAAACTGCATTATTACATTAAATTAATACATACCGATGAAATGTAATCCCCTTATTAGTGTAATTGCACAGTGTGGACGAGTTTCCGCAATTGCTAATGCTGCAAAACACCATTTTAAAGCACTTGTTATCATACCCACGTTTCAAATAGCACTGAGCCACAAGTCGCGCGCTGGTGACCTACGAGTCACCAGCGCGGCGCCAAGGTCACGCGTCTAAGGCACTTCTATCCTCTTTATTATTATTTCTGTGATATCAACACAATAAAAGCGAGAAAGATGCCGATCGGCTCGGCTACGCGGGCCGAATGGAGCCGAGCTGATCGTCGTCTTTTTCGCTCTTATTACGTTGACATAAAGGTTTTTCCGTTCGGCTGAAGCCGGTTCCGCGTCCATAGATTTGGGGAGACCCTAACGGCACTTTCACACGGGCAACGTCCCGTTTTTTGCGGGTTCGGTTTTTTGCAGGATCCCGTTTAGTAGCATACGTGCTACTGTGGTAACATTCACACGAGCATTCGGTTTGCAGGATACCGCAAACCGAATGCTCGTGTGAATGTTACCACAGTAGCACGTATGCTACTAAACGGGATCCTGCAAAAAACCGAACCCGCAAAAAGCGGGACGTTGCTCGTGTGAAAGTGCCGTAACGTGTTCTGTCGTGAATCATCACAGCCTAGGCCTTTTGAGTACCTACTGATTCGATTTTCGAACTCCATATCATGACGTTCCGCACAAGAGACAGCACGACTACGAACTACGAATTTCGAACTAGCCCCCCCCCCCGTATGATACACGGTTTCGTAGATTTATTATGGATATGGAAACATTCATATTTCTCTGATGCAGCGACTTGTGACGTCTTGTGTTGAGTCGTATCAGAAGCGATTCTGGTCTGCGTCAGAAGGGGTGAGCGAAATGTCACAACAGATTAGATTAATCATGAAAAACATGGCGTAAGTATGAATAAATGAAACAGAGTAAAAGTCGATAAAATATAAAGCTTGGATTAAAAATCAAATTTATTATAAAACTTTACACGCATTATTATAAAACTTTGGAAACCTAAACAGGATTATGCTTATCTGTCTACCATGCCGCAAACTACAGTTGATAAACTTTTTTAATATTTTTATCACCACGCGGCATTCTGGCTCCATACAATTAATTGTTAATGAAAGGCCTCTCTCAAAGCCGTTATTGCAAACATGTTAAGAGTTATTTTACCTTAGCCTAGAGCAGAGGCGTAGCGTGCCATGGCCCTCCATTAAAATTAGTTGTAGGGCTTTCCCGGGAAACATGAGATTAAGTGACATTATGGATAACATTTTACTAATTTTGCTTACACACGTTTAGGGGTCTGTAACCCGGGGGCCCCGTATCATTGATACGGTTGATACGGTGGTAGCTACGCCCCTGGCCCAGTGTCTCCTGTACATATTTTTGATCTTTTGTTTGCGTTCAGTTATCAAAGGTATATACATATTGGTAACATTATTACAATTTATTTTAATTTTAGGGTGGAACCTTTTCACAACCAATTTCACAATGATTTCTTTGGCAGATGTATGGAATGCCAACATGACATTTGCAATGAAAAGGGTTCACCCTGGTATGTGATTCAGTTTCTTCAACTGTATGTTACCAAGGCGTCAAAAATATATACAGCTCTATGCCATTAACCATAAGGTTGATCTTATATTTGACATGATGCTTGTACAGATATTTATGCCGTTGACTGTACACGGTACTATAATCACTATGATCAGATCAATAGGTTATCTTTATATTTCAATAAAAGCTTCAAAATAACAGAATTGGCAAAGCAGTTGACAGAGCAAGTTTCAAAGCTGCAGTAGAGGACATACTGAAACAAAGCATATTTTATTAAAGATAAAGCAGAAAATAATATAGATTCATACAGCCACCAAAAAGAAGAGGGAAGAGAAAAAGTTGCTGAGGGCAACACTAAGTCCAAGTCGAGTGTTTCCCGTTTCTCTTATCAGTTGACCAATCAATCGGTCCTATGAGACTTTTTTTCCCAATGGTCATACTAATCAAACCTGTGGGAAATCGTTGTAACATTTGTCCGATCATAATAGAAACATGTACAGTCATTTTGAAAAGCACTTTATTAAATCTTATAACCAAAACAAAATTAACATATTTCTATATTAAAATTAATAATAAAAATAAAAAATAATTTTTCAACACGACTGTAAAAAATTTAAAAAGAGGGTGTCGGTTGGACAACAGGAAACACTCTTCAAGTACAGCTCACAAAAAAATGGTGACTTTACAAGCTTTACACTACAGCCATTACCATAAAACTTTGTGGTTAATAAGACTATGCCGAAGCTCTATGGAAGCCAATTCTAATGCTGGGGTTTCATTGATGGGTCACTGTTGTTCAGTGTTCTGTCAGATCTGTTTATCTAATGTAACGTGTAAACATTCAAACTTTTGTTATTATCGAAATAAAGTATCTATCCAATACCTTTAAACAAGCAATTCTTAATTGAATCAGGATCTCGGGAACATCTCCGACGATTTTGATGAAGTTTGGTATGTGAGGGTTTTCGGGGATGAAAAATTGATCTAGGTTGGTCTTATCTCTGGGAAAACGCTTGGTACCGAGTATCAGCCCTAGCGGAGCTCGGTCGCCCAGGTACTCATAAATTAGATGACCATGGCAAAAAAAAAAGTTGGGAATGGCTGCTTTGAGTGTACCATATAATAAATATACCTGTAGCAGTCAGTCATTCTCTGACTTTAGTCCAATCCTACCTGTGTCCAAAATGAATGAATTTACAAAATCAAATTACTTTTTAAAATATTAAATAGGTCTCATTTTTTTCTTCTCAACTCTAAACAGGTTCTTACTGAGATAATAGGCAGTTAAATTAAAGCCGTAACAGTTATGTCACAGCGTAGCGCCGGAGCGAAAGTGTAAACAAACCTTGAATCCTACACAAGTGAAAGTAAAATTACATTCTAACAAACAGTTTTCCATTTCCAAATAGGAAAACTTTCTCAATAGAAAACTCGGAGATTACTATTGCTGTGTAGAGCTTAAAAAAACCAGTAATTACAGTTTTTAGACCGATAAACTCTCGTAACCCGATAGCTATCTGGCGTTTCGTAACGCCTTGCGTGAGTGCATTTACGCCCCGATATTTCCCTGTTTAGCTCATCATAATACCTAATAACTCTGACGATTATAATCGGTGATCGCTCTATGGGACAAGACCCTCGTCACCACCGAAAATAGCAATTTAAACAATCCTGAACGACATGGGTTAGAAACATAGAAACTTATAGTAATTTTCAGGCTTACCTCTCGTTTGGACTGCTAAAATCGAACAAGCACACTACACTTTACTGTTATATAAAATCACTAGGCCATTAATACCCTAGGCGCTACACGAATTTGGGTGTAAATTAATATTTGTGACGAAACAACGAAACAAGCACAAATTGTGAAATTTAACTTGACATTTAGGACCCCCCCGCCTCTCTTGTACCTCACGCGCCGGTCAACATGAACTGTCAGTTATTAAGACGTTTTTACACACCAATAAAAAAATGGTTTTTTATTTCTTTAAAACAATTTATTCCTTACTTTGATGTTACTAGGTAACATTATTAAATGTTATTTATCATGTATTGAAAGTAATTGTGTCTTGTTAAACATCAACGAATATTATATCTCATGGGGAAGGTAAAAGCTGCAGCACAGCAAGCATGCTTGCACTTAAAAAGATGGAAAAACGCTTTAAAATTACGTTCCATTGTACGTAATTATGGCAATGTTACAGTCTGAAGTTTCTAAAAAAGGTTTTCCACTTGCTTGTAATGAACCGGGAACGTCATACTGACGTTTGATTTGAATGAAAGTTTATTCAACAAGTGTACAAAATTGTATGTCTTTTTCATACACACTTAGATCTTCGCCAGTTGATAGAGAAAGCAATAATGAAATACGAAACACGTAAATTATTTCGTCAAAGTTATTTTCAAACTACTCGTCTCGGACATCCTTACCATCCCGCCGTATTCTGCTGATAACGGTGCATTGTTGTTTTTATCAATTTATCGTTAAACTTGTATCGGACGCATTAAATAACCGTTGACAAACACAATAGGTATTCCTTACGTTAAGTAATCATGCATTCAAAGACTCGGCCACACGCGTTCTTTTGTAAATATAGGTAATGTGACTCATTTATGTGTTTAACATGTTTCGTGGTGGTATAATTTAGTGCCAAGGTAAAAGGGTGAGTAGGACGCGGCCGCAACATCCTCGGTTTATCTTAGCAGCGTAGGAGTTTGACTGTCGAAGCATTAGACACAGTTAAAATCAAATAACTACGTGAGTACTGGTTTTATTTCCTATCAAATGACCACTAACCACAATAACAATACATGCGTTGTTTATACATTCTTGTTCTATAATTTGTGCTGGCTTTAATTATTTCTGTAAGTAATAGAAGTTTATAACTGGTGCTACTTACTATTTTTATTTTAAATATTTTCCAAGGCTAATGTGGCTATGTCAGCTTCATGGGAAGCCACAGGTGTCCTTGGAAGCTATTTATATTAGTGTAATAAAGAGGTAAACTTTGTATTGTTTGTAGGTCACATACATATTATATTGACTCAATTGAAATTGTTTTTTTTTTACTTAATATTTATTTTTTGTTGTTTTCCAGTGAAATATTTTTCAAGAATTTTCAGTAGAACTTACTCAATCAATTATATCGGATTTATTTCATGATATCTTGCATAAGGAGAACAAAACTAACAAACATGAAGCATATAACCTTTAACTTTTTAATTTAAAGATTCTCACAAGATTTCTGCAAAGGGGCCGAGCTGTTAAGCAAAGCAAATCGTTTTTAATTATTACTGTTATATATTAGGATGTGGGTAGAATCTGCAGGGTATCCTCATTCTTGAATCTAACCCAAGTAAGTAACAAACATTACAATTATGTTTGTTATCTTGTTTCTTCAGACAATGGCGTACCCCAGTCAGCCGCCGGCCCAGTCCATGGGGTCCACCAACACGGTGTTCAACACGGAAACCCGCTTCGACTTGTCATACATCGTCACACCGCCGGGCGTCATCAAGGCTGCTCTTGTTGTAAGTGCCACAGATAGAGAACTAATAGATAGAGAACTATTAATTTTTTTCATTTCAAGTAAGCCATATTATTCTGAGAGGAGGCCTGTGCCCTGCAGTGGGATGTATATAGGCTGATGATGATGATGTACTTTTCGTTCTTTTGAAAAACAAAGGAATGCTTTCTTCGAGTAAATTTTCCTATTTTCAGTATTTAGAGTACTTTCCCTGGAGGTGGCATTACGAAATTTCACCCTGTATACTACTATAAATTATAGTATTGCTTCCTAATAATCCAATAAAAACATTGGTATTTAGCAAGGGAGTTTTTCTAGTATAAATAAATAAATAAATAAATAAATATATGGGACAATTCACACCAATTGACCTAGTCCCAAAGTAAGCTAAGCAAAGCTTGTGTTATGGGTACTAGACAGTGGATAAACATACTTATACAGGGTTATTTGTAATTCACTAGCATCCTTTTAACCCTAAACTCCTACTTAAACAAATGTTTTTTGTTTTACGGCTCTTGTCATAGCTTAATATTTTTGGTGTAATAATGTTTTGTAAATTTGAGACTACCTCTTATTACACGCTTTATATTAGCTTCACCTGTATGTTTGTATGTATGTATGTTTGTATGTTTGTTTGTAACCGACTCCTTAGGGCGCGATTTTGACCCACTTCCCGGTTTCCGATTGAGCTGAAATTTTGCACATATGTGTAAATTGGATGACAATGCAATATTATTGTAACATGGAGCTGATCTGATGATGGAGCTGGATGGTGGCCATAGGAACTATGTAATAAAACAACACAATCCCGTCGAGTTTGGGCTCGTTTGATTCGTCTTGACGAGCACTTTGATCCCAGATGGTAACCAGGGTCTGATGATGGAGCTGGAAGATGGCCAAAAGCACTCCACAATAAAACGACACAACCCCATCGAGTTTGGGCTCGTTTGATTCGTCTTGACGAGCACTTTGATCCCATATGGTAACCAGGGGGTCAGGGTGTTAGGGTGTGGCGGTTGGGGTTAGGGGATGGGGGGGGGGGTTTACGGGAAATAGGGTGGGGGTGTTGGGGGCTTCGGGAGTAAGTGATTTTGGGGGGTTGTGGGAAATGGGGAGGGGGTAAGAGGCCTAGATGGTAACAAGGGTTTGATGATGGAACTGGAAGGGGGGGCGGTAGGTGGCGGGGTGGGGGGTGTGGGAGGGGTGGGGTGGGGGGGCAGGTGACGGGTGGGGGGAGGTGGGGTTTCCGGGGGTATGGGGGTTCGGTGTTAGGGGGGTTGGGTTTAGGTGGTTCGGGGGTTTGTAAAATGAGGAGGGGGTAAGGGGGGTTTAGGGGATTGGGGGTAAGGGTGTGGGTTTTGGGGGGGGTTTGGAGAAATGGGGTGGGGGATGTTGGGGGGTTGGGTTTAGGGGGTTTGGGGGTTGTAGGTGAGGGGGTAAAGTTAGAAAGAAAAAAATGCAACTAAAAAATAGAAAATAAATAATAGTTTAAAAAAACTAAAAAACCAGCTTTAAAAAATAAAAAAATAATTTTAATAAATTTCAATTCACTATTCTTATAGTGCAGTAAAAAAATCTTAATAAGCAATTATTATATTGTTATATCCAGATCAAAATTTGTAAACAATTCTAAATATTGATAAAATAAATAATAATAGTTTAAAATATTTTATTGTAAAAAAAGCGTGGGGTGCTTTTTAAGATGTTATCAAAATGACAATCCTTGACAATTGACACCATGCACCCCACGCTTTTTTTACAATAAAATATTTTAAACTATTATTATTTATTTTATCAATATTTAGAATTGTTTACAAATTTTGATCTGGATATAACAATATAATAATTGCTTATTAAGATTTTTTACTGCACTATAAGAATAGTGAATTGAAATTTATTAAAATTTATTTTTTTAATTTTTTAAAGCGTGTTTTTTAGTTTTTTTAAACTATTATTTTTTTTTTTTACGATACTCTGTGTATTTGTACGGGAAAGAAAGTGCTTCATTTTAAAAAGTCGTAAAACAAAAAACATTTGTTTGAGTGACAGGAATTCAGGGTTAAGAGGATGCCAGTGAATTACAAATAACCCTGTTTATACATAAAAACATTAAAATGTCCACAGCTCCTGAATCTCCTCTGCTTCATCTGCATAGAAGCGTCCGCGTTCCGCGCGAACGGGCGCGGCGTGTACTTCATCTTCGTGTCCCTGTTGGGGCTGTTCTTCACGGGCGGCCTGCTCCTCATGTACCTGTTCCACGTGGTGGAGAAGTACCACAACGTCAAGTGGCTCAAAATAGAGATGATCGGGAGCGTGGTGTTGACCTTCCTTAATTTGATCGCGGCGACGATTGCGGTCGCGTTCGGCGCGGCGGCGTATTCGGCGGCTGGGGTGAGTTGTAACATGTTGAATACTCTAACCTCGTAAAGGCTCAGTAGATTCGATTTGTAGCGTTCGTGGGTACGTATCAAAATATGTAAAGTTTAAAAGTCATAATGGACGAAATACATAATGGTCATTTGATATAAACCAATTTTCTTGGAAATTCTTAACTCTAGAGCATTTTCATAAAATAAACCTAACCTAACCTAAACCGATCTGTAGATTACACGATTAAAAAAGTTCGTTTAATCAATAGCTTCATGGAAAATTTTAGTATGTATTATGACCATTATGTATTTCGTCCATTATTCGTTTTAAACTTTATATATTTTGATACGTTCCCCATTCGAACATGGCGAATGTAGACAGTATCTAATTTTGGTATTTCCGTTTCTTTGGCTAGTTGAAGTATAATTTTGATAGTGTTTTATGCGGCGATTAACCTTAATTAACAGTGATCACAAAATTCTATATGCTCTTGTGTCTGACATTTTTTAATGCGCAAGTTGTCTCCACGTGGTTTCTGGAATTTTTCTATCACGGCTGAAATGATGATGATGATGAAGGGAAAATTTCCTAATACTAACTGTTATTGCTCAAATCAGACCCAAGCCGCAGTAAGAGCCCGTTGTTTAATCAATAGTTAAACAAACTAATAGTTAAAATAACAATAATATAACAATAACAATAACAATGGCAAACATAACAATAGTTTACGCATTTCAAAGGCAATTTGACTATTAGTATCTTTAACTACTGATCAAACAACAAGCACTTAGGGACATTATAATAAAAGCAATAGCTCGTTAGTTAACCTCTGTTTCAAAGACCTATACATCGATCATAGTTATAATTAAGTTTTCTTTTTTCCTCATTTACCTATGAAGTATTGTACCTATTATTAAGAATCGTGATAAAACGTAATAAATAACATAAAGTTATTGAGTTATCTACAAGACCTTGCATTTATAAAATGTGGGACAGTACATTGCATAAACTCAATCGGCAATTAATGAATTGTTTGTTAATCATGGCACGTAGGACAGCTGTGTTTGTTCACAGACATGATGCCGCTAATACACTGAATGAATATTAAGACTTAGATGCCTTATAGTCTAACGTACTCGGCATCACAATCGTTGTACCGCTTCTTTCTCTTACAAGGTGTAGAATGAGGGTAGAGATAGTGATTGCGATCGCGATCGCTCGCGCTTTAAGGCCCTACCATGGACTTAATACCTAACCTGGACTGAGTACCAACTTTTATTAGTCAATCAAAAGTGACCCATATTACTGTAGCGACTACTAGCGCCATCTAGTCATCACATAAGGAACTAATTACTACAATCCTACATCGCGCTATCAAGTTTCTCAACTCTGCTGCATAAATACAACTTCCAACTTTCATTCATAGGACTTCGGTCCCCAGGCATAACATATGCCTGGAGAGAGATCTCTCTATTGTAACTACCCCCAAATTGGTGACCCACGACATTGGACAAAATCGCAACCTTCAGACACACAAGACGATGACGCAGTCTCACAGCAAGCCATACTCACCGCACTGTGCACCATTAGCATGTATCTATTATCTGCCTGGTGTCTACAGTTCGCAAATCCTCCTCCCACTACTTCCACTTGCCAATCAATCAACCAATGCTCGCCAACAAGGCTCTGAGCAATCACGCAACAGGCATCCAGAAGTAGCAGAGGAACAACAATGCTCGCCGACGAGGCTCTGAGCGACTGGCCCTTGCAAGCGCCCACATGACGCACAGACTGCACTCCACTGCAATTCGTATCGACCTCCGGTCTAAAAGGGGGGCTGATGTAGCGACTACTAGCGCCATCTAGTCATCACATAAGGAACTAATTACTACAATCTTACATCGCGCTATCGAAGTTTCTCAACTCGGCTGCATAAATACAACTTCCAACTTTCATCCATAGGACTTCGGTTCGGTCCCCAGGCATAACATCTGCCTGGAGAGAGATCTCTCTATTGTAACTACCCCCAAATTACCAAGCCATACAGTTTAATAATGGCAACTAGAGACAGCGGTCCGAGAGATAACAACAAACTAGAGAAACTAGAGAATTATGTCCCACTCGCACCAGTACTTGATCACCCTTATTAGAACGAGATGCAACTCTCTGGTTTTTTTTTTCGGCCTCACTTTGTCGCAGTACTCAGTCCAGGTAAGGTAACTATTAAGTCCATGGGCCCTACCAAGCTTTTGGCGCATTTATTGCATTCATTTAATCTCGTGCTGTACCATTTCTAGCAAAGCTTTAGTCCTGAAATTCATGTTCAAGATATTTGAGGATTCTCTCTAATGACCAGTGTTTATCGAAACACGATTACTTGTAGTTCGCTCGATAGAAAATAAAATAAATTCGTAGTAGGTACCTACGACGTAAATACTGCACGGCAGGTCATGACTTCTTGAATGTTAATAAAACAAGAGTAAGATGTTGTCTAGGGCGTAGTGTTGCTACATTATTAAAATATGTAGGTATTTGTTTTAGTAATACGATAAAAAAAATAAAAAAAATATCTAGGGACAATTCACACCAATTGACCTAGTCCCAAAGTAAGCTTAGCAAAGCTTGTGTTATGGGTACTAAGCAACGGATAAACATACTTATATAGATAAATAAATACTTAAATACATAGAAAACATCCATAACTCAGGAACAAATATTCGTGCTCATCACACAAATAAATGCCCTTACCGGGATTTGAACCCAGGACCTCTTGCTTCGTAGGCAGGGTCACTGCCAACTAGGCTAAAGCGGTCGTTAAAATACCTAAATAAACGCGCAGTCTAACCAACCTATCTTGAGCCATCGTGCTTCCCCCTTGTCCGATGTCCCACACTATGCTACGCCACTGCCTACAGCTATGCTTATTTCATTGATATTCCTTATGTTCCAGTTCTTCGGCTACCTAGCAATGGTGCTGTACGGCGTCGACGCATTCCTCAAAGCGAAGGCTCTTAAAGCCGGCGAGCTGGCCCAAGGCTCGCGTGTCGTCGCCAAACAGACGCACCTAACCACCCCGCCCGCACTGGCGTAGGTATGTTTACAGGAGTTGTCATCCCCAATAGTCCTATAGTAAAAAACAGCAAAGACTTCGCGTCTTTGGCCCCTCTGGCGACTCATTCAAAAAAAAATAGTCCTATAGTAGGGGGGATTTGTGAAGTTACTCGAGCGCGGCAGATTAATATACGGGGGGATACCTTATGCCCTCTAAAGTACCCCCATTGAGTATGAGCACTTAATGTGGGGGGTTTGCCTGGGGCACCCCGTCAAAAACTTGTTCTTTGAAATATTCGAGCGCGTCAGATTTTGATAATTCGATACTCCAGCGTGCCACTGATAATAAATGTATGATAATCTGTCATTTTGCATGGTGGGGGGTGGCCATACGGAAGGGCGCGCGTCAGGTTTTCATAGTTAATTCCAAAGACTGACGATTTGGAAGTGAAATGTGCATTGTTCTGCTAATGTTAATGTTTAACGACCGCTTTAGCCTAGTTGGCAGTGACCCTGCCTACGAAGCAAGAGGTCCTGGGTTCAAATCCCGGTAAGGGCATTTATTTGTGTGATGAGTTATGGATATTTTCTATGTATTTAAGTATTTATTTATCTATATAAGTAGGTTTATCCGTTGCTTAGTACCCATAACACAAGCTTTGCTAAGCTTACGTTGGGACTAGGTCAATTGGTGTGAATTGTCCCATGATATTAATTTTATTTTAATAATTAACCCACCTTATTTTAAGTAATCTGACGCGCTCGAGTATTTTAAAGAATGCCCCCCCCCCCCCCACATGAAGTACTCATATTCAATGAGGGTACTCTTAGAGGGTATAAGGTATCCCCCGTATATTAATCTGCCGCGCTCGAGTAACTTCACAAATCCCCTCTTGGGCTCCCCTACCACTAGTTTGGAATTGCGGGCTTGCCGGGTCAAGCCTGGTGTGCTGAGTCATCTCCGGTTCAAACTTACTAGAATATGAGCTTATTTTCCACGAATTTCCACGCTACATAGCAAACGTGCCGCGTAATATATGGCGGCGCGGCGAGCGTTTTATCAGTTCATTGCGTGTGTCGCCAGATAATCACTGTGCGGCGAACGTGTCGGCCGCGCAATGAACGGAGAAAACGCTCGCCGCTGCCGCCGGTCGTGCGGTTTCGAGCCCGTACCATTACGGTGGTAAAGGAATTTCTTGATTGAATGTACAAATATTTTTGATGGCGGACCAAAAACCGTAGTTAATACTGTAATTTGATGAAATATGAAATCGAAATGGTGTTAAGCATTTTTTAAGGATACACTTTCTAATGCTATATTGCCCACCTTTTTAATACACTGACGAGCAAAAATAATGGTTCACAAAGTAGTATGAGAACATCCGGCCACTCCATTGGATAAACAAAACAAATCATCTCCACTCTATTCGGAGAAGGTCCCAACCATTTTATTAAAGCTTTTTGATGCTAAGCTGCGAATACACAGACAAACGGACATGATGAAACTATAAGGGTTCCTTTTTGCCATTTTAGCTATGAAACCTTTAAACATACCATTATTTTTGCTCGTCATTTTTGTCATTATAATTTGCAAGACTGGGCGGTCTTATAAGTTTATTTAAATTTGATATGCCAATTTTTGTATAATAATATCATACTATGTACCTCAAAAGTACTTATTGTAGTTATTTATATTGTTAATAGTTTTTAAGCGAAGATATTATTATTGTTTGTGATATTCGTAAATAAAAATAAGCACTAATTATTCGTGAATAACCCATGTTTATAATGTAAGGGCCTGCTTACAATATTTAACGTAACTGCTAACTACCGACTGTCCATTCGTTTTCTATTGCAGTTCGTTTGCAGTCAGTAACAGTTACGTTGCAGTAGAATTGCAGTCTGTAACGGCCCTATGTAATGTGTGTAAACATATCTTAACGGGCATTTATTAACTATTGTATACTTACCTAGTATTTGTAGACGAGAATGAGCTCTGAAGGAGTGTGTATTGATAGATATAACAACATTGGATATAATGCTACATTTCATATAATTCAATTTACTCCACAAGTAAAGTTTCTACATTGACGTACAATAAAACAACTAGACTCCCAATCACGCTCAAAAATTGTCCGAAGCAAAAGTCTGCACACGCGTCTATTGTGCAGAGTTTTGGTTCAGTTGTGTTTCGACCGCGCGTTGATTACAACGTCACTTCTCGCCCCGTATTCGTATATGTCTCTTTCGCACCGTAATCAAACTCACAAGAAAAAAAGAGACAGACAGTCTAGCTTCCGCTTCGCATGACCACTCCACTGCATTCTTTACTCTTTGGGCGGTTTCCAGCGCGTGACGTCATGTCACTACTTCTAACGATCGTATTCAATTGACGTTAAACATTACTGCTACGAAATAAGGTGTTAATGTTATCTGTATAAATTGATGTATACGTACACACAACGCCGCTCGGACGTTTTTTGAGGAACTTTTGTTAAGCGATTGGGAGTCTAGTTGTTTTATTGTACGTCAATGACTTTCTACGATTGTTTCATAAAATAAACCTAACCTGTTACATATCAGATCTTCAAAACACACGGGATATGGTGTTTGCAACGCTTCAGAGCTCCACCCACAAACAATATGATTTAGTCTAAAACATTTTTAAATTTCGCAGTTATTATTAAAAAAGCCGTGGTAGCCTAGTGATTTGACCTATGGCCTCTCAAGCAGAAGGTCGTGGGTTCGAGCCCGGGCTGGCGCCTCATAATCCTTCTTTGCATGATTTTTTTTATTTGTGAAATCAATCAGGATAATGTTAATTGACATTGAGCTATATTGATATTGTATATTGATATTGTGCTAAAGGGAAACATATAAAAACAAAATATGTTAAAAAATAAGTAAATGTGAATGTTATGATGGAAATTTCAATCACCGTGCTAAAAAGGGTTAAGATTTCAGAATTTGTGTGTGAAATTACATTTGAAATTTACCATGAGCATTACGGTGAAAGAAAACATTTTGAAGAACTCGGGCACGCTTGCGAAGAAATTCAATGGTGTGCGTGAAGTTCCCTATCCGCGCTGGTCTCGCGTTAACTGCGGCCCATACCCTCTCATTCTGAGAGATAATTTTATTGCGTACTAAGTATATTTCAAACTAAATACAAACTGAAATATAGATGCACAGAAAAAACCCCAGAAAAAAGACCAATGCTGGGAATCGAACCCAGGTCCTCAGCGTTCCGTGCTGCGTGCTTACCCCTACACCATCACTGGTCTAAAAGTAATAAAAAAATGAAGTTGAAAAAATAAAAAAAATAAATAGAAAAAGATACTTCATACTTAACTTGCGTACTAAGTCCCATATGGATTAGATATGTATACTAAATCAGATGAATGCGCGACTGTGTCGCCTTGTTTTTTCTCTCAATTCCACCCTCGAATTTCGATTGCACCTAATTTATTTAATATTTTAGTGCAAATCCGTCCACTGTAATAATTATGCATTTGCAATCGCTCACAAATTGTGTCAAAAATAATTATAAATACACGCTCACGTTCGTAACTCATACTTCAATGTCTTAGTACTTTTTAACTAACCTTTTCGTAGTAGGTTAAAATTGTGGTTCAGGTTAATGGTTAAACTGGTAAACAATCGCATACACTAAAGAGCCGTTTTTTAAAAAAATATATACCTACACATAATTAAAACAAAACTTAATATTTTATTCCTTTGTGTAACGAAAGTAACCATTATAATTTGTATGACTAACTTCATTAGACACGATCGAGATTTTGCTTTAATTAAGTAAGCTTTTAAAGTATGTATTTTTTAAAAAAAAACTCAAATTTTATCAGAATATCAAACCAAAAGTCGTAATAATATATGTCGAATACTTATTGTTGAACCGTAATTCGAACAAACATTTTCTGCAATTCAAAAGTAACCGGTTAAATTAACGAGTTTACCAAAACTTAATATTAAATGGCTTAATTTACTTAAGTATTTTTAAAAGAACTTTATATTTCATAAGTAACTTTTGAATACTTACCTATTTGTAGATAATTGTTATTAATTATTATGTATTGATCACTGTGATGTTATTATTAAATAAAAAAGCTTTAACCGTGTTAAACTGGTTTTATTTCAACAAAGATTCCATAAAATACACATAATATTCGAATTGAGTAAATTTTATAAGTAGACAAAAATACTTAGAAAAATACACACTGAAGCGATTCTCATTTATGGGTCGATTTCACTTTGTGAATTATCGTGGCATTTTTTTACGTTTTTTGCCAAACCCCCTTGTTTTTTAGATTTTATGATCCAAAACGTATAAATTAATGATAATAAACAAGTTTCTTTCAAAATCACTGATAAATTCGGGCTATAATATGAAAAAAACGATATTTTAGGTCACACTAATGAGACTAGAATAACACTAATGAAATTACTTAAAACTCTAATGAGATTAAATGCACACTAATGAAAATTAGCACTTGAGTGACTTCGTTTTTCTTTTTTAATAGTTGGCAGATGTTCATGTGTGTAAGAGAAAGAGTGGTAAGGCTAGCTATTTTTTCATTGAGGATGAGGGCACAGAACGACGACTGTTGGATATTAAATAAAAAGATAAGTAAATTTAATACAGCTGTTTATTTAAGATAACTCAAAAAAAATCTCTAATTTTTATAATTAGGTAATTAATGTAGGTATTTCAAAATCAGTCTTTCATTATTTTTTATTTCTTTGTTCCACCTCCTTCCTTCTCTAGTAATTCTAATCTTCCTTTAATAATTCTAAGGTTAATTCACCACCTGTTTTTTACGTACTATTCAACAAATCAAATTTAAAACGAAATTTCCACATTTTGATTTCTTTTGTATTTGCGATAAATTATTATGATTTCTTTCTATTTATTTATTAATTTGAATCTAAATTATAAAAAAAGTCTTATATTCTCTTTTTGGCAAGTTAACTCAAAAATCAGTCTCTTCCGTAATTTTTTAGCTTAATCATAGATATATATTATTATCTCTTATCATTATATACCTCTTTGTATTCTTTTATTGCTTATCCGATTCTTGACTAATAAACTTCAAGAACTCTTCATGACCTGATCCTTTGCTTTCAAAGTTTATGAAAGTTTGATTTTCCCAATTACCTTTTATTTTGGCAAGCGGAGTCACTTCTTTGATTTCCTTCTTTTGTGATTGACGTTTCACGTTCTTGGTCTTCGGCGTAATAGATCCAGAAGCCTTAGATTTAGATTTGAGTTGTTGTATTTCAGGTTTTATATTTTTGACTCTTGTGTTTTTCTGCACTTTTGATCCAGAGGCCATTATTTTTGTGTTTGTCTGTACTTTAGATACAGAAGGCTTGTTGCTTTGAGTAACATTAATATAATTAATAGGAACATTGCTTAGTATTCGAATCCTTTTGTTTTCCGGTATTATATTAACAACTTTCACGTTTGATTCACTGGCGCTTTTGTACATTTTGTGTAGCCGCATATGCTTGCCGTGGTTACAAATTGTATTTAAACATGTGATGCAACTTAATTTGCGGAACTCCAAGAATTCAGAATCTGATTTCCACAAGACTTGGTGGACGGACATAGTACCTTTAAATGGACTGATGTCCTTGGGAAGCAAAATTTCTTTTTGTCTTATTGTATGTTCATCTACAATTCTGATTTCGACGTTTTTTAGTTTCTCTCGCACCACATTAACAAATGTCGAGAAGGTTCCTACGTCTCGCCCACATTTGACTTCGTAATCAGCGGTTCTTTTAAGTAGTGCACCGATACCGTCAGGAGCTCCTTTCCCATGCCCGGTCTCTGAGTAATTCCATGTGACACTTTTAATCCCAGGAAAGTCATTATTAAGTTGCGTTATGATGTAAAAAATATTTCTGTTCCTGTATTGACTGGAAGGTCCGTCTGTTAAAAAGTGTATTGTGGTAATATAAGGCGACTTCTCAAATATAAACTCTAAGGCTGTCTGCAAATGTGCCCACACTGCTGGCGCGTCGTGACGCGTGCACTCACTTAATGAGCAAAACGAGGTGCTTACAGTTTTTCTTTCATCCTTTAGATAAATAACCACAGTGTGCAGAGACAGTTGACCACGACTTCCGCCGAAATGCAAACTTTGTACTTCTTCAGAGTATTTAAAGCTGTAGTTCTCTGAAAAGTCCATGTGGACTAGGACCTCGTAGTCATTTAAGCTTTCTTTGAGCTTTTTCATGGTTTGATATTGATTTAGTATGTTTAATGTATGAGACAAGAACTTTGGGAGACTACTTTCCAATTTTAAAATCAAACTTCGCGTATCTGTTTTGATACAACATTTTCTTATTATGTTTATCTCTTTATTGCCGACTTTTTTCTTGTCTCTGTTCCATTGTTCATATTGTATATTCTTATTTTCAAATTGCTTGTAATTGACAGTTTTATTTATGCACGACTCGCATTTACGACCGGCACATTCTAAATTATATTTATCACAGCATATTGCATCCAACATTTCTTGACTGTCGTTGATATCGATAATTTGATTTTTTTTCAATGCAGCTATTATTAGGTTTATATTGGTGTGTATTTCGCAACCACAAGTACTTCTTTCGTCTACTGGAAGTAAAACCCAAAACGGGCGAAGTCTCGAGAACGTTACATAACTGATCCGTATTTCAGGATTTTCTTCCAAGAACTTTTTGTGTAAATTTTTGATATTATCTAGTAAGTATCTTCTTTGTTTCTGTATTCCGTGTTTTTTTATATATTGTTTCTTTCCGGGAGTAATACGACTATTTATGTCATCTTCATAGAAATCTGTTATTAATTGCTGTATACTTTGGTCACCATGTTGGATATTCTGTCGAAATTGTTTATGAACGCACTCTTTCCTTAGGTCATGACTTAAAACTCTTTTTGAAGGCATATTTTTATCAGGCACACTAATTTCTGTAGATGCATCGTCCTTTGATTCTGCCAGTGCGCTTTTAGAACTCAGTTTTGTTTCTATCATTTTTATCTTCCTCTGTAAAAACTTGTATCTGAAGTTTAATTTCCTGATAATCGTAAGCATTTCTTTTTTCTCTTTTTCATGTTTCGTAATTAGTAATCTATTTTGTTTTCTCAGTCTTTTTTCTTGTTCAGATATTTTTCTTTTCCTATTTTGCATTATTAATGGATCATTAGATTGATCGACCGCGGCTTGTTCTTCATTTTCCTGTGAGATCACAACTTCTTCTATCTTCTTTTGTTCAAGTCTTTTCCTATAGTAACGCTGAGAATGTTCTCTCCATTTCTTCCGTTGTAATCTTATTTCTCTCGGAGACATGTCCTTAATGCTTTTGATCTTCTTTTCTTTTTTGCGTTTCAAGTAAGCTTCTTTCTTTTTAGCTTTCTCAATAGCATATTTTTCGGGATCTTCTTTTATTTGTCTATATTTTTCTCTTCTCGCTATTCTTCTTCTTTCTAGTTCTTCTTCGCTTTTTCTTTTTTTTTCTTTCGCCATTGTATACCCTAAAACATTAAAAATATATTTTTTACAAAAAATAGAACCGGCTACAAAAAACTTGAAAATAATTTTCTACTAGCTTGAAGACGGTGCCTCAGCACAAGCCAGCAGGAGTGGAACGCCTAAAAAAATGTCATTAATTTTGCCGTAGAATGCACCGATTTCAAGATAATTGACAAAACACCGGTTCTCGTCATCGGACGACCCATGAGGACCTCGGTGATCGCACCGAGGTTAAGCAACGTCGGGCGCGGTCAGTACTTGGATGGGTGACCGCCTGGTTTCATTTCTGTTTTTTTAATGTTTTGTTATGACGTTGTCACGTTAAACTATCGTCCGTAAACCGACTTTACAGACAACCGGTTTTTGTTAAAACAACACTTTTTAGTGTTTTTTTGCCAAAGTACATCTCACAACGAGTTACAGTTACATTGTTTTATAACAGAGTTCCGTTTTTATTAAGTCGGTAAAATAAAATATTTAAAACTTCTAAAATGTAACAAATAGCTACTTTTTGAAATCCGCATCAAAATCGGTTCAGCCAAACGCAAGATCATAGCGGACAAACATACATACAGGTCAAACTGGGAACCTTCTTTTTTTTGAAGTCGGTTAAAAATAAAGGCTTTTTTTAATTAAATAGACGTAAAACAAATAATAGATCCCTAATTTACTAGGGGCGTTCAATAAAAAGTGAGAATGAGTATGTTATAAACAACTTTTACTAAATGTCATTTTATTTTTCGACATAGTCACCTTTTAGCATAATACACTTAGTATATCTTTTTTCTAAACTTAAAATTCCATTTTTAAAAAAGGTCTCATCTTGAGTACTTAAAAAATCTTGTACTGCAGCGACTACCGCGTCGTCATCTTCAAATTTCTGGCCTCTCAGGTATTGTTTCAATCTCGGAAATAGGTAGAAATCACTGGGAGCGAGATCTGGTGAATACGGAGGATGCTTAAGGATATCGAACCCAGCATCACGAATTGCAGCCATTGCAACGGCGGACTTGTGTGCCGGGGCATTGTCCTGGTGGAACAGCACAACTTTCGAGAGTTTACCTCGCCGTTTTTCGCGGATCTCATTGCGCAATGTTGCTATTTGTTTGGCGTATAAAGTGCCCGTAATAGTGGCTCCATGCTCGAGATACTCAATCATTAATACCCCTTTACCATCCCAAAAAACAGAGCCCATGACCTTACCGGCAGATGGGCTCACCTTGAATTTCTTCGGAGTTGGAGATGATGGCCTTTTCCATGTCATAGACTGCAGTTTCGTTTCAGGGTCGTAATGATGGAGCCATGTTTCGTCCATTGTTATAAATCGCGCCAAAAAAAGTTCCCGGTCTTGCTGCATCAGGTTCAAAGCTTCTTGACAAATCTCTAGTCTAATTTGTTTTTGCGTGTCAGTAAGCATTCTTGGTATCCAACGCGCAGATACCTTTTTCATACCCAAGCGTTCATGTAAAATATTATGCACGCTCCCCGTTGAAATCTTTACATTTTCAGCAATAAAACGAACTGTGACACGATGATCCGCCAAAACTGAGTTTTCGACTTTTTTCACAATTTCTTCAGTTACTGCTGTAGTATGGCGTCCAGAGCGGGGGTCGTCCATTGTCGATGTTCTTCCACGTCTAAATTCGTCGCACCAACGTGCGACTGTCGAATACGGATGAGCATTAGACCCTAAAGTGTCCCGCAAATCCAAATTGACTTGGTCCGTAGAAAAATTTTTCAAATACAAGTATTTGATAACGGCGCGCAGTTCAATTTTTTCCATTTTCGCTAACGTACTCAATAGCATTGCAAAGAAATTACCGTATATTTTTTTAAACAAAAGACAGTTAGTTTTTTTTTTCATAGCAATCAGCTAGATAGATTAGCTTTACCGGCCACTATTTAATTTCGTAATATTAAAAGAGTTTGCATCTCATTCTCACTTTATATTGAACGCCCCTCGTATCAGTATTAGACATACCTCCTCGTAAGTGGTAGGTTGACGTGTCGTGGTACCCTAGCTAACGTTAGTTTTGTACCCAAGATACCATAATTGCAATATTCGCGATATCTCGGAAACTAGAATCCACAGCAATATTCTTTTTTACCTACATGAGGATTTACAAACATAACTAAACAATAGTATTATCAAATTATTTCATTTCTAAATGATTTGGGAATGATTTTAAACATAGTCGATTCCATAATATTTTGACATCATTAGTATCAAATGTCTCATCATTAGTGTGACTCGAAAAAGTAACACAAATGAGGGTGACACAAATGAGATTTAATGTAATAATAATTGTCAAGGTCAAAGAATGTTCTGGACTACTTTTGAATATGATGGATGTCGATGCTCCCGTAATTACTTTACACAAAAGAAAGGTAAGTAACAGAAGTACAAAATACTTACGGAGACAGTGGTCATCACACGAATGAGCAGGTTTTAGTAATATCCGCTGTAATCGGTTTTTAGACTGGTATCTTTTTATAACGGAGCTGCGTGCGTCCTTCCCGTATGAACTGTCCGACGAGACTGGCGGACGCGCTTCTATAAGCGCGGGGCAAGGGGGTAAGGTTGGTCGTAACTTCTATAAGGCGGGTATACAAATAAGGTAACACGAATGAGGTGAAAAAAGAGAACACGTATTTAAGTCAAGAGAAAACATATGTAATCATATTTTAATAGAAAGTTGGTGTTAGTTTAACAATAATAATTTCATAAATAAAACATGCGTTGAAAAAAATTGTGAAATCCAATAAAGTTGATTTTTTTATTGCTTGTTATATCTTTAAAATCGGACGTGGAACCTGTGAGACGGATGAGAAATTAACAACGTTTTCTAATTTAATTAAAAAATTAGCCCAGTTAGGGTGACCTTTTCATTGTGTATTCAGTTTGATATAAACTATTGACCATTTGAATAAAAAAGTTTCTTAACATACTTGCTATTATTTATTTTAGCTTAGGGAGCACGTGAAAACGAGCAATGTGAAATCGACCCTTATATTGATCGAACGAATAGCCAAAGTGGTTCATCATCATCATCATTATCATCAGCCTATGTTCGTCCACTGCTGGACATAGGCCTCTCCCATGGCACGCCACTGAGCATGATCCTCGGCCACTCTCATCCAGCTGTTGCCAGCCGCCTTGCGAAGATCATCGCTCCACCGAGTCTGAGGACGTCCCACGCTACGTTTGCCAATCCGTGGTCTCCACTCAAGAACTCGTCTACCCCAACGGTTATCAGTTCTTCGGGTTATATGGCCTGCCCATTGCCACTTCAGCAAAATGCAGCAAAGTGGTTCGAAAACTTATAACTAAGTGCTTGTTGTTTGATCAGTAGTTAAAGATACTAATAGTCAAATTGCATTTGAAATGCGTTAACTATTGTTATGTTTACCATATATTTTAACTATTAGTTTGTTTAACTATTGATCAAACAACGGGCTCTAAGTAGGTAGGTACCCATAAAGTACTGTGCGAGTTCATGTTAAACTTTGTCTGCTCTGGTACGTTCAATGACTCGAGTTTATGAATTACCTTACATTATAAAACGGAGCCTCAATTGTCTAATGTTACATTTACACCCTTGCCGAGACTTGTAAACAAGAATTTTGAACTTTGAATGCCATTTACACGTATCCAAGTGAGTTATTGTTCAGGTAGCGACTGACGTGAGCATTTGCTCATGAATATTGGCATCGAGCATTTGTATTTAAGTATGTACTACGTATTATACTAAACGGGACTTACCACACAAACAATATTTACCTCGACGTTTCGGCTACATTGTAGCAGCCGTGGTTACGAGTTGCAGTGTAGGGTGTCAAGCAAGTTCCTTTACACGCTTTTGGTCTTGTGAAATGTTGTCGAAGCTTGGCAAGCGTGTAAATGTAGCATAACGCACTAGGCATCACGACTATTTTCATCACTTTCTGTCACACGGTATAGGATGAAGGTAGAAAGAGAAGGCGAATGCGATCACAAGCGCGTTATAGCTAGACCGTTTAAATGAGCCCTCGCCCGCGCGGTACAGGGGCTGGGGGTTGGACGACAAAGGGGGCGGGAGAGGTGCGGGCGGCGAGCGCGCCTCGTGTGCCTGCCGCCCGCACCTCTCCCGCCCCCCTTTGTCGCCTACCCCCCAGCCCTGTACCGCGCGGGCAAGGGCTCATTTCAACGGTCTATCTATAGACAATATGGCCTCAGGTCCACTTTTCAAAGGCGGATTGGATTCTACTTTGGTACATGCTATTTGAAAAGGCTAAATAGATTGGTTGGTACAATCTTATGCAGAAGTAGCTAAACCTAATACACACTATTGAGGAAATACAGTGAAAGCCGCTATCTAATACATAAAAATCTCGTGTCACGGTGTTTTTTTATCGAACTTCCCCTAAACGTCTCGGCCGATTTTTGTTTTTTTTTTTTAAATAATTGGTAGATCTGAGAATAGGTCGTACAGGCTATTTTCTATACCCCTATTCTTCGCAGACGGAGTTGCGGGCAACAGAGCTAGTATAATAAAATGAGTCACGTTACTGCATTTTTAACCGGCTTAAAAAACAGGTTTCTTTAAGTCCTTTTTTGAATTCGGTTAAAAATGTTAGTGAATCAATATCAAAATATGTGCACTAATCAAATTTTCTTCCTGTAATTTGTTACAGCAGTTACAACACTTAAGGCACATTATCTTAGTACACAAAGCAACAACAATACAACAGTATAAATGCTTTATGAAATACAGAAAACCATGACAAGGAAACCTCACAATTTCTTACCTTAACGGCATATAAATAAAGTCGATATTACAAAGAATTTACTTTAATATACTTGAAAAAAGCACTTTAGTTTTACTGACAAAATGACCATTAAATGCACTGACGAGCAAAAATAAAGGGTCGGTTACAAAGATGGCGATAACTGCAAAACCCGCTGTGATAGCTTCTTCGAGTAAAATGAGTTTCGTAAAGAGTTTTATTCTCAATTAAACTTTTTCTTGTTAAGAATAAAACTCTTTACGAAACTCATTTTACTCGAAGAAGCTATCACAGCGGGTTTTGTAGTTATCGTCCATTTTTGTAACCGACCCTTTATTTTTGCTCGTCAGTGTATGTATAATAAACATGATTGTATGCTATGTAATTCTTATAACTAAGTATACTTATCAAAAATATCCGTAACACTGAAAAACTGGGTGCTTTAAATCCTATAATATTCGAATGTTTTTAAAATCTCTTTGCCCCGAAAATATCCAGTAAGGATTAATAATTATATGTATACTTAAAATAAAAATAAAATAAAATAAATATCATGGGACTATTCACACCAATTGACCTAGTCCCAAAGTAAGCTTAGCAAAGCTTGTGTTATGGGTACTAAGCAACGGATAAACCTACTTATATAGATAAATAAATACTTAAATACATAGAAAACATCCATAACTCAGGAACAAATATTCGTGCTCATCACACAAATAAATGCCCTTACCGAGATTTGAACCCAGGACCTCTTGCTTCGTAGGCAGGGTCACTACCAACTAGGCTAAAGCGGTCGTTAACGTACTTATAAAATATCATCTGATTCGCCATCACAAACTTATTAGCAGAGCTTAGAAAAATACTCATGGAAATAGAACAAGATGCAATAGAGTCGTCATGTATGTGTATGATTATTATTATCTAAATAAGATATTTTCGCACTTAGCATTTGACATATTTTAATTGCATTTCTGCCATAACTTAGCAAAAGCATAGCATAGCTTTGTAAAATTAATGAAAAATGGTAGGTGAGAAGAAACGATCAAGAAAAAAATTACGAAAGAAGTGGATCAAGAACAATTCTGAGCTGACTTAGGATGAAATACTGTTACAAAGAATAATTAAGAATATTGTACAAAACATGGCTCCATCACATCCCTTTCCATTTTCGAGTTGTAATTGTTTTGCGATGATTACTCCCAGTTCTTCCTCTTAATATATAAGAATATTAAATAATAATATATTAATATCTAAGAATATTAATAATTATCCAGGGTGAATCCTAAGTTGTGAACAGAAATTATTTTTCTAACCTCGTTAATGATGGTTAACTTAATTAATGCATTAATGAACTGAAACAATTACTTTACTTACCCGCGACCTTACGATAGCTACAGTGGCGTAGCGTGCCTTAGCGGGGCCCCGTATAAAAATCTGTCTGGGGGCCCTTATGAAGGGTAAAGATTTCTCACAAAAGAAAAAAAAAATTGCATAAAATTAAAAGAAATATTTATTCATCATAACTACATATCTATCTGTCACTTTTGCTTTTTTTTTACTTTTGTCATTACTGAAATAAAAAAAAATGGGATGTTTTTATTAATTTTTGCTTACGCACGTCGGGGGCCCTGTATAATTGATACGGCAGATACGGCGGTAGCTAAGCCCCTGGATAGCTACGTTTATGTATGTTTATGTTAAAATTGGTCTAATAAAATTTGGGATGTTCATACTTTGTTGAAATGAAATCGCAAACTCAATGTACGGACACATCAAATTTAATAAGACTAATTAAAACAAATGAGTTGGTGCATTATATTATCTAACACAACTGAGTTAGAAACAATAATTTCTGTTCATGACTTAGGATTCACCCTGTATTAAGTATGGCTCAACAAAATATAACACACTAAGAAGATAGCAGTATGCTAGCTGTGCTAGCTGTGCTAAATAATACAAGGAGTTACAAAAATACCACTTTCGACTTTGAAAGGGGTTAATAAATGGTCCCTTTTAAGAAGTCCATTGGTTACTTAGAGGGTTGCACGGTATAATTATCAAGATAATTATTTGATAATTGTCAAGATAATTACTTGATAATTATCAAGATAATTATTTGTCAATTTCTAAAATAATTATTTGATAATGTTCACAATAATTATTAAGATAATTACTTAATAATTATAAAAAATAACTATATACGAATAATTCTGTATCTCAACGGGTTGACAGGGTTGACGCATTTTTTTTATTTTGACGATTTTTTGGGGCATTTCGTAACGCGATGTATAATACAATAATATTGACGGTAAGTCAGTATAACGTGTAAGTACAGGCTATGCCGTGAAAATATAAATACTTAAAAAATACAGTCAAGTGGAGAATAATTAATACTTAAATCAGAATAAAGAGCACTAAGAACCATTGCTATCGAGCTGATACATATTATAGCATTAGGTTATTTATGATTAAAAAAAAAACAACATAATAACATATTCATCCTAGCTCTCAAAAATATCTAATTTGATTTTGAACACATTTTTTTAAAATCGTATTCAACGTCACTACTTCTAAAAAAGCTCGCATTGCAAAGTTAATGATCGTATTAAGTAAACTTTACCAACCATGTTTTAAGGTTCATTTTAGATTACATATAGATTTGCGATACGAGAATTTTCAAACTACGTCACGCTTTTGATGTTTTAAACTCAATACTTTAAAAGCTATTTGTACTAAATTAACGAATATCTCAGAACCAAGAAGAAGAATAAACATTTTATAGTTTCGCAAGTTTATAATGAAACTAAACCAATTCGAATTATGTATTCCTCATTTCAAATCCAAACATGCTTTTTTACAAAAACTTTATTTTTGAAATGAGAATATTTCAAATTGAGTCAGTTATATTCTAAACGTGCAGTTTGTATTCTCATCCAGCATATCGTTTCCGGCACTCGCGGATAAAATAATAAAAAATGACAAACATTCGCTAACGTTTAGGGTGTAGATACCATTTACGCTTTTTGTATGACGCCGTGTCTATACAATGCTCTGCATTCCTACACTTTTATTTCGTGCTCTGCCGCTATTGTAAAAAATAATAAAGCTTAATCTAAACCTCCATTGGACCTACAATTACTGAGCCGTCGGTGGTTCACTGCGGCGGTAGCCCTCTCTTCCACGCCGTGTATTTGAGGTAGCCGTCAAATCCATACGCCCCGATGGCGCATAGACCAAAGAACTGAAACAAAAAACATACATTCAGCACTAGTGTTGCCTATCGATAATCCAATATCGATAGACTATCGATAGATTATCGACATTTAAGACAAAACCAATAGTATCGATAGTATCACCACGTGTCAATACTATCGATAGTTTTAAGTTCAATACAATCGATAGTATCGATAAAAATAAATAAATAAAATAAATATCATGGGACTATTCACACCAATTGACCTAGTCCCAAAGTAAGCTTAGCAAAGCTTGTGTTATGGGTACTAAGCAACGGATAACCATACTTATATAGATAAATAAATACTTAAATACATAGAAAACATGCATAACTCAGGAACAAATATTCGTGCTCATCACACAAATAAATGCCCTTACCGGGATTTGAACCCAGGACCTCTTGCTTCGTAGGCAGGGTCACTACCAACTAGGGTAAAGCGGTCGTTAAAATATCGATAGTATTGCAAAATTAAGCAATAATGACCGAAAACAATCGATATTATCGATAGCTTTGTACTATCGATTGTACAAAACTATCGATTGTATTCCGTTATTATTGCAATACTATTGATTGTATTGGACATAAAACTATCGATAGTATCGATAGTATTGCCATTATCAATAGTATTGCTTATAAATCACTATCGATAGTATCGATAGTATCGATAGTATTAACATGTGCGATACTATCGACAGTAATAGCGATATCCTGAATAGTTTGCGAGGTTAACGATCGATAGTCAAACTATCGATAGTTCTGCAACACTGATCAGCACCGTACCGTCGCTTGCGAACGTATCCGCGTATCCGCTCGGCCACGGCCTCGACCGTACGCGACGACAGCCGAAAGGACCCGATCGGATACGACGACAGGCGAACGGAGCCGATCGCGCGTCGCAGCCCGCAGCATAGTTTCGGCGATCACATGTCGCGGAAGACGCCCGCGGTCAAGCTGTTGTGCGCAGCTTGGTAATATACACAAACAGTGCATATATTTTTCAGTACACAGTACAGTTTAGAGATCGTAAAATTACCGTTTGATAGAAATTGTCCGAAGTCAGTAAGTCAACTTATCTTTCGCTTTTGAAAGCCGAGCCTGAGAAAATGTTCAGGATCAGAAAATAGAAGAAACAAGACCAAATGGTATGTCAACGAGACACGTGATTTTAAATTCAACTGAGCAAATTTACCGGTAGTTCTGTAGCTATCTATTCAACCGTGTTGAATCTAAATGCTTTCGCATAGAGTTCATTGTACAATGCAATATTTAGAGACAGCTGTCAATTATCTTTCCGCTATCCGCTATTCCACACTAGGTGCCAGTACACATGTAAAGTTCAAATTATGCTGCTGGTTCAGAAGTTATTGAGCAAGCAGAGAAACTTTGACCATAGCTCCCTCCATCGCCACCGAGTGACTTTGAGCTTTCTTCTGAAGCCCATAGTTAGCGGCCACGTCTCAGTGCCGTAAGTCATCACTGGCAACATACACTGGTCAAAAACTTGAGTTAAAGATACTGCGGTAAAACTGATATACTCACCCCAACAGCCCATCCACTCTCTCCGACCACAGCAGCAAATATAGACAGAATGATGTACACTAGAGTGACAGCGCAGCAGTAGAAGAATTCCCACTTGACCCACGGCCATCGGTCATGCTTCTCCACGAAGTGGAACGTGTATGACAGCAGCAGGAACGATGTGACGATGATGGCAATCCAGTACAGGATGTTGTAGAATATGGCAGAGAACCATACCCAGGATACTTTGATGCAGATGAAGCCGATTAGATTGCAGAGCTGGAAGGAGAGGATATATTATTAAAACCCTGACCTTAATAACCTGACAAAACTTGTTGTGAATGAAAATCACTTTATTATTTATGAGTGTGTACATACGTGTGTGTTTGTTTTTTTTTATAATTTGTAATTTTCCATGTAATTTTTTTTTTGTTTTTTTATATAAATTTAAAAAAAAACTGGTCAAACACAAGTGCAGACAGGCCAAGTTGGAAGTCCAGGGGAGAGGCCTTTGCCCAGCAGTGGGACACTGAAACAGGCTATTAAAAAAAAAAATAATAATAAATTTGTATTCCTTATTAAAAACTAGTCTTTATTTTTTTATACAATAAAGATAGGCCTGCGTTTGACCACAATCACGCCCGATGGAAAGTGAAGATGAGGCCTACGATGGAGCACGCTTGCCTAGTAAATGCTCATTCACCCTCGACTTGATAGCGGCCAAATTGTAGTGTTCAGGGAACAACAACAACAAACATGATTTTTATAGATAATTGTACGGAACCCTTTGTGCGCGAGTCCAACTCGCACTTGGCCGGTTCTTTTAAACACAGATCAAAGGAAGCTTTAACAGAACAATAGCGCACTTCCACGCGTGTAAGTGGCTTTCAAGCGTTTGTATAGACTTGGAGCTTGTAGACATTTTGTCCAGTCACCGGAAGTGTGTAAATGTAACATGTTGTTTACTATGCCTTGGTAATAGCCGGGTCTCTACTGAGCCGCCTCGCGAGGCAGCCATTTTCGGTGCGATATTGAGCTTTTGTGTAGAACAAAATCATGCCACATGCCATGCCATGCCACTATGGGGTCTATTATTAATGAACAGGTAAATTTAGTATCTTCTCCTTTACTGCGGCTTGGGTCTAATTTGAACAGTTAGTATTAATAAAATATGCCTTATAAATAAATAAACAAAAAATCAAGGTAGTTTTATAATATGTCAATATAAGTTAATTTAAGTGGGGTAGTTTGAGAATAAGACAAATAAAGTGGGTACTTGAGAAGTTACAGTGACAAGTTAAAACATTTGTTTTGGTTTGTTAGTTTAACATTTGGTAGCATAGCATACGGTTGTGGTAACTCTGAAGATGAGCTCTGGTTGAGTTCGAAACGCGTCAGTGTACCTTGGTGGTGGTGATGGTTGGGTTTATGTGATTTGTGTGTGTTCGTACAGTGTGGAGGTGGAGGAACTGCATTCGAACACGCATTTCTTGCATAAACGTAACTATTGTAAGGTCGCGGGTGAGCAAAGTAATTGTATTAGTTCATTAGTTCATGCCACATGCGTATGCCTCGCGATGCGGCTCGCTCTGTGGAGACCCAGCTTGACAGAAATTAAAAGAAAAACTTACCAATTGGACCACTTTCAGTATCCCGGGTTGTGATGTGACATATCCTCTATCGAAACGCAGGACCTTCTCCGGTGGAGCAGGAGGTGTGGTCGGCTGGCTTTGGTTGTTTGCATACACATCGTACATCTTTATCTAAACCTGGAAAGTTGTTAATGCTTTATTGTTTGGATGGCAGGCATATAAACTAGAGACGAGACATCTTTGATCAGGATGGCCAGCATATCTGACCACACAAATATAAAGGCCTGTTCTCCAGTGGGAAGTCAAAATATCTTTATTCAATTTAGGCTATAACAATCACTTATGAAACTCGAAGAATCTACCACCGGTTCGGAAAAAAGCCTGTTGAGAAGAATCTGGCGAGAAACTCCACAAGGTATATTTTTAAGCAGATCTTCTGTTTCCTAATTACATACATCTAAGATGTAATAAGTAATAGGCCTGAGCCTATTGCCACGTAGTTTTTTTTGTTTTGTGTGTTTCTGTATGTTTTTTTTCTGTTGTTCATTGTTTTTCTTTTTATTTTGTGTGGTTGTGGCAATATTTTTTTTTTTTAATAACGGGCTAATTTCCGCAACTCGATGTCTCTGACTCTGATGATTTTGCGTAAGCCACATCTAAGATATTTAATACATAATATTTTTGTAGCTCTTTAGTCATGCACCACAACCGTCACATTTGCTTATAGCCCACAGAGCTGATTGCAACATTATATAAAAAAGGTTTTTTCACTTCTCATGCTCTAAAAGTAGGTCAATATAGCCTTACGAGGCGGGAGTAAAGTGAGTGCTTTAGTCGCCAGGGAGTAAAAGTAATTAATTTTTTAATTCATTTCGAGTGACTTAGATAAACTCAAACAGCCAGTACTTGCTTAGTGGCAAAACAAAATATATGTAAAAAAATAAGATTGTGTGAACCATTTTCATGACGAAAATGTTACGTTCTTAGTCTACGTGGTCTTAGTTCTATGCTTTTTCCGCAAAGAAGGTGGCGCCATTCTGTTTTATCCAGTTTGTGTATGGACCATTTCACCGATGCGATTTTGTTATATCTGTGTAAATGTGTAAATACTTACCGCGAAAACTTTGAAATTGTTGTAGAGCGTAAATCGTAAACAATTAAAATAAATCGATTATTCTCACAATGTCGTCAAGTGATTGTGAAAATTATGATGTCGAGCAAAAGCAAAAGACATAATTGATAATCTTTTGCCGCCGAAATCTAGAAAAATTTGTTTAAAAACCTATGAAAGTTTTATGGACTGGATTTTTTTCTCGCAATATCGAAGTGAAAAATAGAGTTTTCACCTGGAGACTAAAAGTCAATATAAACCCTCGGATAAATAGACACCCTCGCTAAAGCTTGGGTGGCTAACCACCTCGGGTATAAAATATATTGGCTTCTTTTAGTCCCTCAATAAAAAATATACTATATTTTTGTTTGGTTTATGCACAAAGTTGTGAAGGCAAGGGCTCTGCCAAATTACATGAATACTTTTGCCATGAAAATGTCTCGTTTTGCATTAGTGTGCTCTGTTTGCATTTGTGTCCATCTGCTTCACATGGTTATGTAATTAAATTATATTTTCACATTTAGTTTTAAGACGATAAATTTTTGCATGCTTACGTAATAACTAAGTGTTGTGTACAATAATAAATTATACTAACTACTACTATATCATGGACAGGGATGTTTGGAAATAATTCCGATCCGAATTGGCGATCCCTAGTCTCAAATAGCGTATCTACTGTGTTAAAAAATTTAATTGTATTAAATACTTTAGATGTATGCCATTTAATAACAATGTAGATCTGATTGAAAAAAATATACCTTGTTGAGTTTCTTGCCGGTTTCTTCTCAACAGGGTTTTTTCCAAACCGGTGGTAGATTCATCGACGTTCATAGGAGCATCAATTGATGCCTAAATTGAATAAAGAATTTTGACTTTGACTTTTAACATCGATTTAATCCCACGCTTAATGCAAATAAATTCAATCTCATTTCATAGGCATCTCTTGTTTAGGGCAAACAGCTTTTTAGGCAAATATCATGCTTGGTGTAACGCCTTCATTGGCATCTTGCGATTAAGGCAACTCAATCAAAAGGGCATCCCTTTAAGTGATTCCTTTGTGTGACGATAGTTACCCATACAATTTGAATGACTAACTTTTGTTACACAAAGGATGCAACCTTCGATCAACAATACAACTAGATTTCGGGACAGGTACAAAATCCAAGCCAAAATGTGTCCGTTTGAATGTGTAGCTATAGAGCGATTTATGTTTTCTGCTAAAAAGAGACAACAAATTCAAAACAGTCTTAAGATCAACCCATTTACGACCATAGCACCATACATTAAAGTCGCAATTCTACCTTCTACTTACGATTATTCGACAGAAACAGCTAGCAAAGCAATAAATAACACCTGCTACTTAGAAATGAAAAATCATAGGTCAAATAACAGTTACTGTGAAGTCAACCTTATCGCACTACACATAAAGTGTTTTTCAGCTTGACTACATTGTTAGTTACATTCTTTCGTTTCCTGTCTACTTTTTCCACTCTGATTTTAACTTCGGGAGCTATGGAGTCGCTCACGACACTAATAAAATTATTTTAAAGTAGGTACCTGTGTAGAAATTCACTTGCTTGGTAAGATTAGTGTTTTTGGGTATCCATGTTTTTTATTAGTACTCTCTTTTATAATGCGGATGCGGATAGTCAATGATAGTAGTACTTTGTAGGTATATAGTTATTTAAAGGACTAAACATATGATGCATTATTATAAAGAACCGACTTGAACCGATTCAAACCGACTCGAACCGACTTTAATCGACTCGAATCGATTCGAACCGACTTGAATCGATTCGAACCGACTCGAATCGATTCGAACCGACTCGAATCAACTCCATCCGACTTTAATCGACTCGAACCGACTCGAATCGACTCGAACCGACTCGGACCGATTCGAACCGACTTTAATCGACTCGAATCGACTCGAACCGATTACGACATTACGACACAAGTGCTGTTATGGGGAATAGAGTAAGTATAGACTTTCTGAAGTCATATTATCTATGTTCTTATTTGTTCGCGACCATGTAAAAAACAGATAATAGTACAGGAGTAGGAAAAGTTTCAAATCTACTCCATGCATCTACTGTTCTGTTTTACGATGTTTTAGCGCGAATTGGCCAGGTTGGCCAAACATTTAAGAATGTTTGGCCAACCTGGCCAACACGCGCGCACAAGTCGTGGTTAAAATCGGTAATTTGCTTATTATTTCCTAGTTTAAGGGGGTGTTTCACCACCTTACTGTCAAACTACTGGTCACGTAACCGATGAATAAACTAAGTACTGGACAAATCTGTCAGCTAGTGTTTTTTCAGTTTCACCACGCCGGTCCTGTGCAAATTAAGTACCACTTAACTAATCGTGGGTTTAACAAAAAGTCGGAATGGCAACGTCGCATTTCACAACCACGCGTTCCTGTTCGCACACTTTTGTTCAAAGAGTCACTCATTATTAAAGCAAAATAAATCGTTAACTATATAAATTTTAAATACATCTATTTTTTTTGCATAAACAAATGTGTAACATTATAATTGATCCAAAAACGGTATTTATTTACGATACTTTGTTAACAATAACAAAGAAAAATAAAATCACGTAAACGAATCGAAAAGTGGCGCCAAACCATTTGACAGATAAACTTTTTTTTAATGGCGACATACAAGTTCAGGTGGAACAAACGATTGAGCCACTGAAAAAAAGTTTGTTATCAAAAAATATTACGAAATTTTGGATTTATTTTTACATACTAAAAGTGTACCTACATTTTTTTATTCAAATCTTGATATTTAAATTATTTTATGCAATTTAGCATGACCTCTTTCTTTAAAAATAAAAAATACTATGACTTATTTTTCTGAAACCGGCTGAAGGGCTCTCCAACCATGGCCACAAAAAAATAAACTAACTTTATGTGAAGGATAAAAATGCTAAATGCCTCCTGATCTGATGGTCAAATTAAGAAACAGTTTGTCCGTCACTTAGCGCTAATCGAGACTGGTGAAACAGAAATTTTAATTCCATCTGTCAAATAAGGTTATGATTAAGCTAATCCGAACTTTAAGAAAAGTGGTGAAACAGCCCCTAAAGCTTGAAATAAACTTATTTTACATTTACTTACGAAACTAAGACACTCCGGCGGATAAATGCCTTTTTCGGGCATTGTTTTTACAAATTTTAAACGCACACTGCGGCATCGCGAGACGTGTTAATGTTGGCTGTGCTTGGACCGAACTAAAACCAAATAAGAGCTCACTTTGGAAGTGAGCTCTTATTTTCCGGGCCGTATTTTTTGCGCTGACCCGATATCTAGTTGTATTGTTGATCGAAGGATGCAACCGTGATTTTGTTTTCATGAAGCCCTTAATTATGTACAATTTTTTTTTAAATAATCCATAGCAGCAGTTATTGTTAACTCAGCTACTTATTTTTCCATAGATATATTCATATTGGCATTTAGCCTTGAAAGTCAATGTTTAACATCAAACAATTAACATGTGGCTTGAGAGTGAATATTGTTTAAAATCTCATTTAAAACTGGTTTAACAACTTTGTACTGTGACTCTTATGACTGAGAAAAATATATTTAATTTTGTGAAGCAACCGTGCATATAATGTATACAATTTATTTAAATGCAAATTAAAGTTTTTAAGTTGTATACAAATAATAGGTTACCAAACCTAATGATTTGCTGATTGGAGACCTAAAAGTCGGACCATCTTTAACCTTTTGAATGCCAGCATCGGCTATAGATGGCAATACGGTAATACAAAAATTAACCTACCCACATCCGCATAAGAATCAATTTTGTTTGTAACAAAAACAATGTGTGGCATTTAAAAGGTTATTCATAGTTAACCATGCAAAACAGCTGACTGGCAGAAGTTCCATTGAGACACGAAAATTACCCATACAATTGTATTGTTAATTTATATGACTGTAGACGACGCGTACACACACATACATACACCGTGAAATTTTAGTGGTTGTTTTCCCGAAACGAGGTGATTTAGTATCGATTGTACAATCGATTTATAATTACTATTTTGACTAGAGTCAAAAATCCAATTGTGAAAAACGAAAGTCGAAAATGACCGCAAACCAATAGTAACGCTTCGTTGGTACAAGTAGCGTACGATCGTACGATAGGTTAGGTACCAACAAAGCGTTACTATTGGTTTGCGGTCATTTTCGACTTTCGTTTTTCACAATTGGATTTTTGACTCTAGTCAAAATAGTAATTATAAATCGATTGTACAATCGATACTAAATCACCTCATTTCGGGAAAACAACCACTAAAATTTCACGGTGTATAAAATATTATTTCTTAGATTTACGGTTGTGGGTAGTTTAAGGTTCTATGTTTTTATAAATAAAAATTGAGGGTAGCGTTAGAAGCTAAACTGTTACCGCGGGCGGTCATCCAGTCCAGTCGCCATTGTCACGTGATGCGAACCGCGCGTGCGCTAACGCTGCCGCCTATCAATATCACAATTTCTTTTTATTTTATTTTTTTTGTTGAGGCTTTGAACACTCCAGTTGATCATGTCAGCCTCATGGGTGCTTACACAATTCCCTATTCAAGGGACCTATCAATAAAATGGTAAATGCCGATTGCTTTGTCTGACAACGGCTCAGATAGCCAACAATTCACCTGGCCATTGTGCATGGAACCAAAATCCCCAAGAACTCTTCTCCTCAAGTCCGAATTCCGGACACACTCCAACAACACATGGGTCAAGTCATCACACTTCTGACAATCATCACATAGTGGTGATGATTTAATTTTCATCATATATAGAAACTTATTTGTAGGGATGTGGAACAAACTCTAAAAGCAGACACCAATACTCTTCTAGCAAGGCCACAATTTCTTGTGTAAATTATTGCCCAGTGCTCAGTGAATCCCTTACAATGGCACAACGGAAAACTTTCATACAACATTTAACTACCGTCATTAAGTTGTCCAACTATTTGGACTTCACCCTTCTACCATTAAACCTGTTATAATTAAAAACTAATATATATTTAACTACCAATACAAATATTCCTTTTATACAAATGTAAACAAAATTGTCACTTGATAAAAAATTACATCTACAGTGTTTATAGTTATTATTAGACGTTATTAGACGACCAGATGGCCTAGTAGGTAGAGAACCTGACTACGAAGCTTGAGGTCCCGGGTTCGATTCCCGTGTCGGGGCAGATATTTGTATGAATAATACGAATATTTGTTCTCGGGTCTTGGGTGTTTAATATGTATTTAAGTATGTATCTATCTATATAAGTATGTTTATCTGTTGCCTTGTACCCATAACACAAGCTATGCTTAGCTTACTTTGGGCCTAGGTCAATTGGTGTGAATTGTCCCGTGATATTTATTTATTTATTTTATTTATTTATTTATATTTGACAATCAAATGGCCTAGTGGTTAGAGACTCTACTACGAAGCTTGAGGTTCCGGATTCAATTCCCGGTCGGGCAGATATTTGTGTAAAAAATATGAATGTTTGTACTTGAGTCTTGGATCTTTAAAATGTATTTAAGTAAGCTTATTTATCTATACAAGTATGTTTATCCATTGTCTAGTATCCATAGTACAAGCTTTGCTTAGTTTGGGACTAGGTCAATTTGTGTCAATGGTCCCATCAACCAACTCAACTGCTAAGTCAAAAGGCATTAAATTTTGCACAGGATGTTCTTGATGCAATCTGAATAATAAGTTCTAGAAATTCCCATGGGAATTTAGTATAATCAGTTTGAATTGGTTAGTCTAGTACTAGTACCTATAATGCAACATTATTTACAGATTTATCTCCTTATGTGGATACTCCGAATTAGATATAATTGTAACTTGTGTAAGCCACACCTCGCTAAATAGCATATATGTCTACGATGACACCCACGAGACGGCTTTAAATACTAAAGGTGACGACTTAATTAACGAAATTGATGGAATAATACCTATGTTACGAATTAGCCATCTGGCATTATTACTTCCAAATAAGAATGTTAATAAATATTAAGTCAACATGAATAGTACTTACCCGTTGGTTGATACCCTTTAATACTCAAGTAAAATCGCAATTAAATAAGTTTTAAATAATTTCGTTACTTGTTGTAAAGGCGTTCCAGGCAGTTTGTTGACATAATTTGACGCGAAAGAAAACTGACAACTGACAACTGTACGACGGTCGGTAATTGTCATTTACTTGACAAGAACAATTTTTTTCTAAAACGTTGAGCATTGCATTCCACTTCGAAACTGAGGCGCTACCACGAAATTCGAAAATCGAAGTTCGTATCGCATCATCCCTCTCACTCTCGTGTCAAATCATATTAGCGTGAGCGGGACGGCTTGAAACGAAGTTCGAATTATGCACTTCGTGGTAGGGCCTCTGACTACGAAGCGCTAAATTCGAACTTCGTTTCATGCCGTTCCGCTCACGCTAATGGCATTTATTACGAGAGTGAGAGGGACCGCACTATCCGAACTTCGAACTTCGAATTTCGTAGTAACCCCCCTGTTTTATACCACGAAATTCGATCTGTTCACGCTAAAAGTACTAAACATAAGAGTGAAAGAAATGGCATGATACGAAGTTCAAAAATCTAATTTCGTAGTAGCCCCCCAGAAATAGCAACGGGTAAAACTGAGGCCCTACCACGAAGTGCATAATTCGAACTTCGTTTCGTACCGTCCCGCTCACGCTAATATGATTTGACACGAGAGTGAGAGGGATAATGCGATGCGAACTTCGATTTTCGGATTTCGTGGTAGCGCCTCAGAGGCCCTACCACGAAGTGCATAATTCGAACTTCGTTTCGTGCCGTCCCGCTCACGCTAATGGTATTTATTACGAGAGTGAGAGAGACCGCACGATCCGAACTTCGAATTTCGTAGTAACCCCCCTGGATGGAACGCATCGTATCGTATCACAGACAAAGAAGGTATTTTTTTATTTCGTTCGATCGATGGATGATAATGATGTGACAGCCTCACTGTCGTAACTTTGACTTTGCTTTGACTACATCAATTAGTCTATGGCGTGCTATGGCAAAACGTGCCGTGTCGTACGATTATTGCCAGTTTGTGCGAATTTTTAAATTTATTTCACGTCTCGTAAATTAATCTTCTGGTATAACCGAGTGTTGTAGGTGTGCACATTTATGTTATAAGTGTAGTAGTATCAACTCTAAAGAGCGTTTTTAAACCAGACAAAAGTGTTCGCAAAATATTTAATAAACACTTAAATAATTTGAATTGAAATTGTGATAGTGCTTGGGTCTAATGGGAGATAGGGATTGGAGACCATTTATTTACGGCGGTCTAGCGTCGATCGTTGCAGAATTTGGTGAGTGAGTTCAATAAATTTCGCATAAAGTTTTTTCTAACCTATCCATATACTTTTGGATTTAAATTCCACGGTCTTCACGCATGCTGTGGATAAACAAAGATAAGATAACATTAAGAAAGGGGATTACGACCTAAATCACGTATGAACGACTACGCAGACAGATTTAGCATGACTTAGGTGTTCAACATAACATAATGTACTGAGTAGTACTTGTACACAGACTACAAAAAAATATTCCAAATCAGAGTTTAGTTTCTTAAACCTTATTGGTAATTTTTATTTTTTAAGTTGATCGGCCATTAAAAAAAGTACCCTTTTGTAAAAAATATTGCTAATTTTCCATACAACTTTTTTGTATTTTGTGACAAGCCATGACTATAAACTATATAAAAAAAACGTCCCAAACTGACAAAAAAAAATTAGGACAACTTTTTATCATCAAAATCAATAGTGTTCTTGATTCTGAGTAAGAAAACCCCAAAATTACCTAATTTGAAAAAAAAGTAAAGAATACACTTTTTTTAATGCCCATTTGCTCTTGGACTAAAGTGTTCATTAAAGTACCTATCTAGTTTCTTATTTCAAATTCCCAAGAGCTTGATTTTTTAAATTAAGATCTAGGTGGCCAGCCTCTAAAGCTATCACTTCTTAATTGTAATTATGGATTATATTTAAAAAATGTCCTGTCTGATGCTCTGTCATAATCATAATCATCATTGATACATCCGTATATTCAAGGAATTAAAGGTTAACTTTTGTATGTGGACTGCATGCAAATCTGTAATTAACCCGGCGCACAACCAACAACTTTTTAAGGCAATTTTTTCTAAGTACGCTATGTTATAAGGTGATCGAAACTTGTAACAAAAATTAGCAAATCATGAACAGTTAGTTACGCGCCACTGTGGCACACGGGATGTTTGACGGGTTAATGAAATCAAATGCAGACTAATGATTGGTTGAGGTCCATGGATCAAATTTTATCTATCAACATTAAATTATTTGTTACAAGCATACAAATTAGAGTAGCTCTTTCAATTTCGATTTAAAAACTTTTTAAGAAAAAATTAAACCGCCGAAAAAACTGAAAAGCAAAAAATAATACCTTTTTTGTTTGACCTTAATCTAGGTACCAGTTTGAAGTTGGTGCCTCAGCACTAGCCAGGAGGAGTGGACCTATAATCTTCTACCTGACTGGCTTTTATCACTCCTCCTGGCTCGTGCTGAGGCACCGACTTCAAACTGGTACCTAGATTAAGGTCAAACAAAAAAGGTATTATTTTTTGCTTTTCAGTTTTTTTGGCGGTTTAATTTTTTGTTAAAAAGTTTTTATTTTATACTTTTTTCCCATCCTTGGGGTAATTTTTTTTTTCCAAATTTATATAATAACAACTTCAAGGTATACCCTATCCAATAAAAAAGAATTATGAAAATCAGACTACTCTGTAAAAAGTTAGTCAATCATCCCCTGTTTTCCTACCCTTAGGGTGAGAATATTATTTCCAAATTTACATGGAACCATCCTTGAGGTATACGCTTTCCAATAAAAAAAGAATCATCAAAATCCGACTACTCTGTAATAAGTTATTCGTGGTCATATAGTACAATCGGTTAGCGTTACTATTGGTTTGCGGTCATTTTTGACTTTCGTTTTTCACAATTGGATTTTTGACTCAAGTCAAAATAGTAATTATAAATCGATTGTACAATCGATACTAAAATCACCTCATTTCGGGAAAACAACCACTAAAATTTCACATTGTATAATTGATTAGTGCATGACTGAATGTGAATATTCATATTTGTATGCCCTTGGGCGTAGCATAGCGAAACAATACAAGTATATGATCATTGTACCATCTATTTAATCTATGTTTGACAAATAAATTATTTGTATTTGTATTTGTATTTTGTATAATTGTTATACTATAAATAATCCAAAAGTAACTCTGTATGTTTGTATGTCATCACAGAGCTGTGGGCAACAGCTAGTCTTATGTAAATACCTTAAAAATTTAAAAAAACGCGTCTACTTTTAGCAGTTTATTTTTTAGTTCTTATACCCCCTCCAATAATAAATAAAAAAAAATACTTCATCAATATGTCTACTTCTATTGATCCAAAAAAAGCTTTATGTCTAAGCAATTACTGCAAAAAAGACGTAGATTGGCTTGGCCCAATCTAATACCATTAAACAAGCAATTCTTGTATATATAAACTTATATACACCGTGAAATTTTAGTGGTTGTTTTCCCGAAACGAGGTGATTTAGTTTCGATTGTACAATCGATTTATAATTACTATTTTGACTAGAGTCAAAAATCCAATTGTGAAAAATGAAAGTCGAAAATGACCGCAAACCAATAGTAACGCTTCGTTGGTACAAGTAGCGTACATAGACCTATACCAATGGACCTGTGATACCTACAAATCATGCGTGTATACCTAAAGTTGTCACAAACAATGGCGCTCAAGGGTTGTGACATCGAAACCAAAATAGTCGATATCGATACTTGAACGGTTAGCGGACATTTCAAGCAGCAATGGTAATATTCGAGTTTCTTAGTGGAAAAGTTAGTTTGAAATTAGCTTTGTTCATAATTACTTCGGTTATGGCATATTCGTTATACAGGAAAATTTATAATGTTATATTCCTTTGGAAATTATAAGGGGTAAAGATATCTCAAAATTAATAGTTCAAAAGGTATGTAAAAAAATAATTAAAAACCAACATACAAGTTTGCAATGTCTATTCACAAAGTCTTTTAGGTATGGTCAAAATACCAAATCATAAAAAAAATTGTGAAAATCAACTGCAAAATGATCAATAAAACCGAACGCGCTTATTTCAAAAACTAGCAGGAATTTAGTAGTGTGTGATAACTTTGTGCTGACTAAATAAAATAACAAGTATAACAAAGTATGAAATGCCCTTTATTTGTAAAACAACAAAAATAATACAAGAATTTTTCACAATTGCAGTTCGGATTGTAAGTAATGTAAGTGTGTCATTTACTTTTTTTAACAGGAGAAAATGTTGGGGTCTATTTATTCAAAATCACAAGTACATACTATTCATTTTCATAAAGAAAATCCGGCCAAGTGCGAGTTGGACTCGCGCACGAAGGATTCCGTACCATTATCTATAAAAACGGAAAAAAATCATGTCTGTTGTACGGAGCCCCCTTAAATATTTGTTTTATTTTAATTTTATTTTTAAAGCGAATATATAACTAAATATTCTGTAAATATTTCAAGCGTCTACCTGTTGCCGTTATCAATATCGAGCATTAAAAAAACACGTTTTTTGTATGGGAGCTCCCTTAAATTTTTATTTTATTCTGTTTTTTAGTATTTGTTGTTATAGCGGCAACTGAAATACATCATCTGTGAAAATTTCAACCGTCTAGCTATCACGGTTTATGAGATACAGCCTGGTGACAGACGGACAGATGGACGGACAGCGAAGTCTCAGTAATAGGGTCCCGTTTTTAGCCTTAGGGTACGGAACCCTAAAAAAGTGTACCGTACAGTTATTTTTGTGTGTTTTTTCGTACAGTTTATAAGGCTCGATACAAATATGAAACCAAAAAAAAAGGAATGGAAAATTGGGGACATTTTTTTTAGTCATCAAAGTCTTAGCGCTTAGTAATAGCGCTCTTGATTCTGAGCAAGAAAATTCTAGGAAATCTGTCAAATTAGAACAGACATCGGTCAGAAAACATGGGAGTTATTTCAGTTCTACTTATGTCGATATTCAGCACAACACTAAGGAAGAATGACAATTGTACTGAATTCAACAAAATCAAAAATACAACGATAAATGGAGAAAAATCTGCATTTCTATGATGGCAGCGACAAAAGCTTAGCAAAATTAACTATCACTGAGTAAATATTACAATCTAATGACACTATTTGATGAAAAAACTGTTACTAACCTATGAGAAGTTAAATTCGGTTGATTTTTCGTTTTTCGTGAAGCACACCCTTTTATGGAACACGGAGCCATATTGCGTTTTTATTAATAGATATCCACAACACAGAACCAAATGGAATAGTATTTAAAAATCGCTGTAAAACACTAAAAACTGCGCAGTTATCGTTCACTTGACAGCTCAAGTACCTAGAGCCTCTGTCACAAGCGGCAGCCGGAAATGCTGTCTACTCGTTATGTCAAAATATTTCCGAGCATAGAACAAACAAATGTTATGCCATCTCTTTCTTCATATGCCAAGTCACCTTAGAAAGAAAGAGACCATATGTGTTTTTTGGTTTTTATGTCGATTTCACACATATTTGTATAACAAATGTATCTATAGTAGAATACCGCATTTCCATTTGTTTCCTATTTCTGTGGTAGCGTACGATCGTACGATAGGTTAGGTACCAACGAAGCGTTACTATTGGTTTGCGGTCATTTTCGACTTTCGTTTTTCACAATTGGATTTTTGACTCTAGTCAAAATAGTAATTATAAATCGATTGTACAATCGATACTAAATCACCTCGTTTCGGGAAAACAACCACTAAAATTTCACGGTGTATGTAATCAGAATCTCAGAAACGGCTCCAACGATTTCGATGAAATATGGTATTGTGGAGGTTTTCGGGGATGAAAACTTGATTTAGCTTGGTTTTATCTCTGTGAAAACGCTTGGTACCGAGTTTCAGCCCGAGCGGAGCTTGGTCGCCCAGGTACTTATTATAATACATCAGCTAGGATATAAAGCCTTTTTTTGATTAGCTTAAGCTGATTCCGCATCAATAGATGTGGCAAAACTCTTAAGATGTCCAACTTCTTAGCTAAAAACCATCATTCCTCGAACCAGTACCCATTAGCATACAGCAAGATAAAAGCAACTCTACTCTAAATGACATCCGCTTGACCCTGGGGCCACAATGAACGATACATTAGAGTTGTGGATGACAGAGCACAGTAGATACTGTTGGAGGAGGTCTATGCCAGAAGGCACGCCAATGTTAGAGCCATTTTATAAATAACTAGCTGACCCGGCGAACTTTGTTCCGCCTTAGAGCACCCCCCCCCCTCCCCGCATTGTACATCCTGGCGTTCGCCGCTCTCTTGCAACTGGCCCTCGCGGCTCATGTACTTACATTGCGTCATCCTTTTTCGTGTATGTATGCAGCCGGCGTTCATCGATTTATTAGACGTTGTCACGTCAAAAATTAAGGGGTGAACCACCCTTAACATTTAGGGGTATGAAAAATAGATGTTGGCCGATTCTCAGACCTACCCGATATGCACACAAAATTTCAAGAGAATTGGTCAAGCCATTTTGGAGGATTTTGGTAGCAAACACCGCAACACGAGAATTTTATATCTAAGATTATAAAAAGTGTTAAATCGGAAATAAACGGCATTATTATTATACACTAAATGACAACAAAAACATGTGACTGTCCAACACTTTACATAAAATTACCGTATCCAGGGACGTTCCCCATCGACACCACCAAGACCCGTCTCCAGATCCAAGGGCAGGCCATCGACCCTCGCCATGTGGAGCTCCGCTACTCTGGCATGGTCGACTGCTTCGTCAAAACCTCTCGCCAGGAGGGCATCAAGGCACTGTACTGTGGGTAAGTTTGCTGCATTCTAACTAGTTTTTGTTAATAGGTGTGAATGAGAGGGTTTAAGCTGTAGTTCCCACGCGGGCCCAATGCGGATTGGGAACTTCACACGCACCATTAAATTTATGTTCAGGTGTGTGTGCAGGATTCCTCACAATGTTTTCTATCACCATAAAAATAATTGTAAGTTTCAAATGTAATGTGACGCCTGGGCTCGAACCCACAATCCTCTGCTTCAATCCTGTAAACATACTAGCAAACTTGATAATAATCAATGGTAATCTACTTTTCTCCTCCAATATTAAAATTTCTTGAATCAAACAATCTCCTCATATCTGTCAAGTCTCTACGTCGTCCTTACTTGCATATATTATATGTATGATGCACTACTCTTTCTGCTTTTGGTTATAATAAGGCCGCGGAATGGTTGCTAGCGGACAGCGGAGCGCCGAGCGTTTTCTCAGTGCATTGCGTTGCGTGTGCGGCCAGGCCCTATACTACGAAGCGCAAAATTCGAACTTCGTTTGATGCCGTTCCGCTCACGCTAATGGTATTTATTACGAGAGTGAGAGGGACTGCACCATCCGAACTTCGAACTTCGAATTTCGTAGTAACCCCCCTGGTAACCACTGTGTGGCGAGCATCTCGGCCGCGCAATGAACAGAGAACACGATTGCCGCTCCGCTGCCGGCCCCGCTGCCCGCTGGCGTTTAATGCGGTCTAACATTTACTTAAACATTATTTTCTGATGCTACCGTGCCATGGCGTTATCATGGCGTCCTCATTATCGTGGGACCCAGGTTCAAGGACTTTAGATTATGGGAGGTCCATGCCATGGTAATAGATAAGATAAAACTTTAGGTGTGCAGAGTTAAGTGCGCGTCTACGATGATAAGGCTTGCACACGATCTAGTTTATTGTTAAATCATTTTTACATAGATAATATTTAGATAATCAATTGGTTTAACTGCCTGTGTACATAATATCTCGACGCGTGCAAAAGGCCATAGTTGATCTAAGTGTGCTAATCACACATCTTTGACTGGTTAGGTGTAAAGTAAAGACTTCTTCGCTCTAGTAACTAGGAATTCCTATATTATATTCCCACCGCTCCCCACCTCGCATCTAGGTTTGAAACGTAGTTTGAAACAATGTAAGTTAAAAGATTGTGATTCAGATTGCGTTGGACTATAAGGCCTCTGCAAATTAAATCGTGCAAGTTTACATTGCGGAGTCGTAGGGCGGACGAGTTTAAACCGTTCTATCGAACGCCGCAATGTAATGCATCACGCGATTTATCTTGCAGTTCTAAATTGAGCTTACAACACTAAAATGTCAGCAAGACAATAACATAGTGCGTAAGGCAGAAGAGCCATCCGTTTGACATTATTTATTTTATGACTAGATAAACTCACAACAAACTTTCCCGTCGTAATTGTTTTATTGTTGTCGACTATTTGATATCTTATCAACGACCGTAAACATTTCTGACGAGAGATTTTACTACGGGCCATCATGTGCTTCTATGATTGCAATTTAAATAAGGTGACGTCTTACTATGATGCAATTTAGTTCCCAGTCGTGCCTTTGGTTATCTTATGCCTTTATAAGGGTAACATAACTGACTGACAGTCAACACAAGCCTAAAGCCAGTCTTGAAACTTGGCAGATTTATTCCTTCACTTTCATAGAGGCAGAGCCGTTTTAGCACCAACGCATCTAAGTAATTTATTAAATCAGGCGTTACTTTGCGGAGGTCCATCTTGATTAGGTATGCGTATATGAGCCCTTGAGCACCAAAGAATATGGGGCCCCGGTAGAAAGTGTTAAAGTGAATCACTGAATCATTACATTAACAACAAAAGGTTACCTATCAAAATTTATTAGAATTATTTTTTCCGAATATTTAAAATCCCGAATGCTTAATTTATCCGAATGCATTTTCTTCTGAAACTGTAAATATTTGAGGATTTTTATAAAACAACCCTAACCTAACCCAAAGGGTTCTACACGATGGTCCTGAAATAAATCCTGAAATATTTACAGTTTCAGAAAAAAATGCTTTCGGACAAATGAAGTTTTCGGGATTCTAAACCTTCGGAAATAAAATTTTCTAAACATCGATAGGATCCCACAACAAAAGGATTTTAGAAATTCCCATAAGTTAAGGAAAAAACGGAATTTATATATTCACCAACTGATATGATGATGATGTATTTTTGCCGGACTTTCACTTTGTTCTATGAGATGAAGAAGCTTTTACCACAAAAAAATCTTCGTGGATGAAGCTGCGGCTAAAAGCTAGTTGAAATAAATCTGGTTTTAAGGACTAATTTTTTTTTTTATTAGAGACTCGTCTTTCAATTATTGATATTATGGTGTCATCAACGCCTTTGTGATACCCTAAAACCTACTGTAAAACAAAGGATAAATGTTGGCATTTACGACTCAATTTCAACTATCAGAGCGGTAGTAAGTAGGTACCGCTAAAAATAATCTACTCAGACAATAGCAGGGAAGGGCATCCTTATTGATTTTGCTTCGTAACAATAATCACGCTATCAACTTTTTACCCGACTGCCGAAGGTGGGTTATGTTTCTAGAGTATGGCACGCCTTGCATTGCAGCCTAAACGGGTCGATGGATTTTAAAGTGTGAGGTGTCATTAGATTCGTCTCAGGTGCGAGAGTTATGGGGTATATATTTTCCCGGAATTCCCGTGGGAACGGGAATTACACAGAAAACACGGATTTCGGTTACTACTTACGATTTCATAATTCCTATTGAATTTGAGTCGAGATTTGGTACTCATAAGTCGGTGACCCAAAGACGAACGTAACGTAAATAAATGAAATTTAAACATGAGGACACTTTAGGAGGTAAATCTTATCTTACCTACTCTTAGTAATATTACTAACGCGAAAGATGGTATGGATGTTTGTTGCTCTTTCAAGCTAAAACGGTTTGACGGATTCTGAAATATGGCACACGGATAGTTTATAACCTGGATTAACATATAGGATACTTTTTATCCCGGAAAACCGCGTGGTTTCCGCAGGATAGCGATAAACGAATTCTTCGCTGACGGTTTCGCGGGCAACAGCTGTACGAATATATTATTACGCAGTCGGCTGTTTTCCTAAAACAGATCTACAATGTTATTTCAATAAATACGATCCAGTCTGTTATAATCACATTAGGCAGTGATAAAGCGCGCATCTATGTTATGCCCTCTACCGAGAGACTTCAACACTCCTTCGGAGCTACCCGCTCACCTGGACCAAGAGATGGCGCTACTAGGCCAACTGTTACAAGTTAAGTATGAAGTATCTTTTTCTATTTATATAAAAAAAAAAAATTAAGTTGAAGAAAATAAAAAAGTAAATAGAAAAAGATACTTCATACTTAACTTATAAATACGATCATCTAGATACAACAACACAAAGACAAACATGTTTGGATCTATGGAAGTGAACGAACAGGGCATAACCGATAGCAATGGCGTGTTTTCTGTTTTGGCTCTGGCTCAACATCTGATAAACTGTTTTCGCCTCTTCTAAAGAATGCGCTATTACTAATTAGTGCAATGGAAGTATGCTGGCCAAGTTTTTTACGTGTTTTAGCGTCTAATTTTGCTAACGTTGAGTCATTTACGAACGGAAATAGAGCTGTTTTATTACGTGGAAGCGACGGCTTGTCTCTTGTCCGCTGTCTTGCTCCCTTTGAAGTTTTCATGTTCAAAGCGATTGAAAAGCTTATGTCGCCCACACAAATACCGGGTGTTCATAATACGAAAACCATCCGCGTACCGCGATTGCGGGCTCCAGAAACAGTTATGATGTGACAGGTCATTCAAGGCACGCAATGTATCGTGAAAACTCCATTTATATTTATGAATTTTACAGTTGAAAATATACAGTTTTAAGGCTAAACCGCTGCTTAAAATACAGAGACCGTACGGAATCGCAGTGACACATCGTATCCGCACCGTTTTTATCGCATGCCCTCCACACCGCTGCTAAAAATACGTTGACGGTACGGAATCGCAGTGATGTGCCGTAAACGTCAGACTTTACCGCATGCTCTCCATAGTAAAGTGTATGTATGTATGTATGTATGTAAAACTCTTTATTGTACGTAAAACATGAAAATTAACAGTTAACAAGAGAAACAGATGTACAAAGGCGAACTTATCCCTTAAAGGGATCTCTTCCAGTTAACCTTTGAACGATTGACAGGACACCAGAGACAAGAGTAGGCATACAATGCAGAGTAAAAAGAGTCGAAATCAAAAGTAAACCCAAACCAATAAACTTAACATAATCAACACATAAACATACAAAGAATACACGCAAGTACACACTAATATAATATATCATGAATACAGAAGACTAATACATATCATATCAACATAAATAGACTAACTACATAAAAATTACATAAATACACTAAACAGAGAATACAATAGAGGTTGTCTCTATTTAAGAGGAACTGTCAAGCCAGTACGCCCCCAAGCGACTCCGGAAGATGGCTACCGACTGCGACTGCCTGATTTCACTCGGCAACCGATTCCACAGACTAACAGCGTGCACGGAGAAGGATTTGGAATAGGATTTGGATTTAGTTACAGGAAAAGCTAACGAAAGATTATTACTTGACCGCAACCGGTTCCCAGATCCAGCAGCCAAGTAATTAAATCTTTCGAAAAGGTAGGAAGGGGACTGTGGTTTAAAAAGGACATTAAAAAGCAACGACAGGATGTGAACATTACGGCGTAGACGAATTGGGAGCCACTTCAGCTGAGCGCGAAAACAGGACACGTGGTCGTATTTCCGGAGACCGAATATAAAGCGTATGCATATGACCGAATATAAAGTCGTGACGATTACGGCACGTCACTGCGATTGCGTACCGTCAGCGTATTTTAAGCGGCGGCGTGGAGGGCATGCAGTAAAAACGGTACGGATACGATGCGTCACTGCGATTCTGTAACGTCTCCGTATTTTAAGCAGCGACAAACCAAACTAGCCAGCAGCAGCAGCCATAGCCAAACCTTACTATGGAGAGCATGAGGTAAAGTCTGACGTTTACGGCACGTCCGCCAACGTATTTTGAGCAGCGGTGTGGAGGTCATGCGATAAAAACGGTGCGGGTACGATGCGTCACTTCAATTCCGTACCGGCAGTAATGCCTAAAAGATGATGTAAAAGTGATGGGGTGACCCTTGCAGGATATGGCCGGCGGTCCTCCGGCAGGCGACGTACGGCACCATAAAGTTCGGCACGTACTACTCGCTGAAGAAGGCGCTGGCGCAGCGGCGGGCCGACGGCGGCGCGGCCGAGCACCTCCCTACTAACACCTTCTGCGCGGCCTTCGCCGGCGGCCTCTCCAGTGCCATAGCTAACCCTACGGATGTGTTGAAGGTTCGGATGCAGGTAAGATTTACAGCCCCAGCCATTGCGTGTGCCGCCAGGTAACCACTGTGCGGGGAGCGTCTCGGCCGCGCAATGAACGGAGAAAACTCTCGCTGCTGCCGCCGGTCGCGCGAATTCTTGGCGGGGCCATTATACAAGCGTCACGACTGGCGGTGCGGCGAGCGTTTTCCCTGTTCATTGCATTTGACGGCCTTGTGGTTAGAGAAGCTGACTACGAAGCTTTGCCCACTAACACCTGCGCGGCCTTCGCCGGCGGCCTCTCCAGCGCCATAGCTAACCCTACGGATGTGTAGAAAGGTTTGGATGCAGGTAAGATATGCAAGCGTCACGACTGGCGGCGCGGAGAGCGTTTTCTCTGCTCATTGCATTTGGCGATTTGTGTGGCCTGTGGTTAGATAAGCTTACTACGAAGCTTTGCCCACTAACTGCGCGGCCTTCGCCGGCGGCCTCTCCAGTGCCATAGCTAACCCTACGGATGTGTTTAAGGTTCGGATGCAGGTGAGATATGCAAGCGTCACGACTGGCGGCGCGGCGAGCGTTTTCTCTGTTCATTGCATTTGGCGACCGTAAGGCCTTGTGGTTAGAGAAGCTGACTAAGAAGCTTTGCCCACTAACACCTGCGTGGCCTTCGCTGGCGGCTTCTCCACTCTGCCAAGGCCTTTCTCTCTCTGCTCTGCTCTGCTGAGTGCAGGGTGACAATGATTTGAATTAAAAAGTGATTTTCTAAATAATCATTATAAAAAAATAGACGTTTTATTTCATGTAACTGCGACTCAAACGTGATCGCCACCTACAACTGATCTATAAAAGCTGATTTCTGATCACCGACTAAAAGTCATCGTGTATCACATGAATATCTGCCATCAAATTAAATATCACCCAGCAAACCTGGGGCAAAAGTACAACTAATATTACAAGCGGAACTCTCGCTTCAGTTATACCAAGGATGATATAGACTGGATTGGCAGTCGCCATAGTAGGTACGGATCGGCCGCGGTTTTTGTAGTTCGATTAATAAATCTAGATGGCGCTGAAATATAGCCAGAGGCTTTGAAGGCAAAACAATAAGACTACAGATATTTCATATCACTGCAAATGTATTATTATTATTATGCAATATTTTTGAAAAATAATACATTTGCAGTGATATGAAATATCTGTAGTCTTACTGTTTTGCCTTCAAAGCCTCTGGCTATATTTCAGCGCCATCTAGATTTAATAATCGAAGTACAAAAACCGCGGCCGATCCCGTACTACGGCGACTGCCAATCCAGTCTATATCATCCTTGGTTATATTAACTAGAAAGCGAGTTCTGCTTGTAACATAAGCTGTACTTTGTTATGCATTTGGGCCCTGAACGTCTTTTCCAGGTGGGCGACGAGAAACGCAACCTAGTCCGTTGCTTCGTCGACATCTACCGCATAGAAGGTGTCCGGGGGCTGTGGCGCGGCGTGGGTCCCACGTCGCAGCGCGCCGCCGTCATCGCGGCCGTGGAGCTGCCTGTGTACGACGCGTGCAAACACCGCCTCAAGCCCGCGTTAGGGGACACACCCGCTAACCACTTGGCGTCGAGCTTGCTGGCGAGCTTAGGGAGCGCTGTGGCTAGCACGCCGCTGGATGTTATCAGGGTGAGTTGTTCTTAATTTGTAAGGTTAGGTTCCCATCCCAGTCTGATGTTCGAAGGACGTCAGCTCGATCGTTGGCTCAATGTGGGGAAGATATACTACAAATCTAGGCGAGCGGCGTATGCCTAACGGTAAGGATTTCGCCATATGTGCTCTGAAAATCAGCGCTACATAATACATATACAAAGATACATACAATCACGCCTCCTTCCCAGCAGAGGGATAGGCAGAGACCTTTTGTTTCCACCTGCTACGATCCTGACATACATCATTCGCTTCCACAACACTCATTAGTCTTTTCATACATGCTCGCCGGTTTCGGGTACTCTTTACATGACCCTTCTTCAAGACATCCCCAATCTGATCATGGAATGTCCTTCTTGGTCCCAAAAATTCCATCTACACTCGCATTATATATCTCTTTCGTAATTCTTCCTTCGTCCATCCTCTCCGCATGCCCAAACCAACTTAACATTTCTTTCTCTATACGAATCACAACATCATCTTTCATGCCACAACGTTCCCTTATTAGACTATTCCTCATTCGGTCACTCAAGTTCATATCAATGACACTCCTCAATGCTCTCATTTCCACAGCATTTACCTTGTTTTAATATTTTTTTCTGCCAAACCAACGCTAGGGTGCCATAAACGCCATTATGTTGAGCCAGTGTCCGATTTGCAACCGCAATGACACACCACACTCATCTCAACCATCACATCACATCTCATCTTTATCTGTCGTGTTTAGTTTTATTAACTGTTCATAAAAAATATACAAACGTTTGTGTTTCAATTACAGACGCGGATGATGAACCAAAGAAACGTGAAGGAGGGCGCGGCGCCCTGTGAGAAAATATACAAGGGCACCATCGACTGCTTCTTGCGGGTGAGTTATGAGTGTTATGATATGACTAGCCCTTACTTGTTTCGCTCGCGAACAGGGATGTTCGAACATATTCCGATCTGCATTAGATGTATGTAATAGGGATGTTTCCTAGGTAAAAAAATAATAATTCTTATTAGTCCGTATTTTACATTATCAAAAAATATTAGACACGTAATTTTTCTTTTGCCAATAAACAAAAAATGACGAAGATATGGCTCGTTGAAGTTCCGCGTGACGAGGCGTGACGTCACTTGTTCCTAAAACGCTCATGCAAAGTGTAGGAACAAGTGACGTCACGCGAAACTTCAACGCGCCATATCTTCGTAATTTTTTGTTCAATTGACAAAATAAAAAATACGTATCCAATATTTTTTGATAATCTAAAAGACTGACTAGTTAGGAAAGTAGCCTATTAAATAACATTGTAGATCTGTTTTGGAATAAATTGATTTTCTTGCCGGATTGTTCTCAATAGACTTTTTCCGAACCGGAGGTAGATTCTTCGATAAATAACTACTTTATGGTCTTTTAAAAAAAAAAAACTAAATATGTATATAAAAGAAGAAACTGACTGACTGACTGACATATCAACGCACAGCCCATACCGCTGCTTCTAGAGATTTCAAATTTGGCACGTAGGTTCCTTATAAGATGTAGGGGTGCACTAAGTAAGAAAGGATTTTTCAAAATTCACCCTCTAAGGGGGTGAAACGGGGGTCCAAAGTTTGTATGGGGAAACAAGATTAGTTAGACTATTTTATTCAAAACTTCACACGTGTTTCAGGTGTTTTCAGAATCCGACCCCTAAAAGGGGGAAATGGGGTGGCAAAGTCTGAAAATCAACATGGGTATTGTTGCTATAGTTTATCCGATAAACTTTATCGGGTCGCTAATTACGAAAACAACAACGATTTTAAAATCCAACGTGTCGGACGTGAAATATCAGCTCCCCAGTTAGATAGAAATCGGGAGTTGACTATAAAAAATAATTGTGCGCGGACGACGTCGCGGGAAAAAGCTAGTAAAGATATATACAGTACAGCTGTGGTGGCTTTGTGGTTTGGCCTATGGCCTCCCAAGCAGAGAGTCGTGGGTTCAAATCTCGGCTCGCACCTCTGAGTTTTGCGGAATTTATGTGCGAAATTACATTTGAAATGGTAAAGACCATGAGCTTTGCGGTGAAGGAGATACCTGCATCTACCTGAGAAGAAATTGAATGGTGTGAGTGAAGTTCCCAATCCGCATTGACATTCTGAGAGGAGGCCTGTGCCCTACAGTGGAGCGTCTATAGGCTGGGATGATGATGATGATGAAAGATATTTTTCATCACTTACGCTCTGAAAGTAGGTTGCATTTAACTTGAAATCCGTGTTGTAAATTCGATTTACATCTTTAGGGATGTAAGTAAATTTAAAAATCGAATGGTGCTCCTTTGTATTCACGAACTGGTAAACAAGGAGATTGTAATGCGTAATACTTACCTCCAAACCTCCATACTGGCACAATGCTGCTGGCCAGTGCTGGCTGAATGTGCCAAAGCCAAAGAGCACGAGGCCATTAAAAAAAAAACAAAAGACGGTTTGGCGCGATAAATTTTCTTCCGCTCTGTTACAAATTGCGTATCTATACATTTTTAACATACTAGGGGCGTTCAATAAAAAGTGAGAATGAGTATGTTATAAACAACTTTAACTAAATGTCATTTTATTTTTCGACATAGTCACCTTTTAGCATAATACACTTAGTATATCTCTTTACTAAACTTAAAATTCCATTTTTAAAAAAGGTCTCATCTTGAGTACTTAAAAAATCTTGTACTGCAGCGACTACCGCGTCGTCGTCTTCAAATTTCTGGCCTCTCAGGTATTGTTTCAATCTCGGAAATAGGTAGAAATCACTGGGAGCGAGATCTGGTGAATACGAAGGATGCTTAAGGATATCGAACCCAGCATCACAAATTGCAGCCATTGCAACGGCGGACTTGTGTGCCGGGGCATTGTCCTGGTGGAACAGCACAACTTTCGAGAGTTTACCTCGCCGTTTTTCGCGGATCTCATTGCGAAATGTTGCTATTTGTTTGGCGTATAATGTGCCCGTAATAGTGGCTCCATGCTCGAGATACTCAATCATTAATACCCCTTTACCATCCCAAAAAACAGAGCCCATGACCTTACCGGCAGATGGGCTCACCTTGAATTTCTTCGGAGTTGGAAATGATGGCCTTTTCCATGTCATAGACTGTAGTTTCGTTTCTGGGTCGTAATGATGGAGCCATGTTTCGTCCATTGTTATAAATCGCGCCAAAAAAAGTTCCCGGTCTTGCTGCATCAGGTTCAAAGCTTCTTGACAAATCTCTAGTCTAGTTTGTTTTTGCGTGTCAGTAAGCATTCTTGGTACCCAACGCGCAGATACCTTTTTCATACCCAAGCGTTCATGTAAAATATTATGCACGCTCCCCGTTGAAATCTTTACATTTTCAGCAATAAAACGAACCGTGACACGACGATCCGCCAAAACTGAGTTTTCGACATTTTTCACAATTTCTTCAGTTACTGCTGTAGTAGGGCGTCCGGAGCGGGGGTCGTCCATTGTCGATGTTCTTCCACGTCTAAATTCGGCGCACCAACGTGCGACTGTCGAATACGGAGGAGCATTAGACCCTAAAGTGTCCCGCAAATCCAAATTGACTTGGTCCGTAGAAAAATTTTTCAAACACAAGTATTTGATAACGGCGCGCAGTTCAATTTTCTCCATTTTCGCTAACGTACTCAATAGCATTGCAAAGAAATTACCGTATATATTTTTAAACAAAAAACAGTTAGTTTTTTTTTCATAGCAATCAGCTAGATAGATTAGCTTTACGGGCCAGTATTTAATTTCGTAATATTAAAAGGGTTTGCATCTCATTCTCACTTTATATTGAACGCCCCTCGTAAAGGCAGGTTTAGACAGGGTCAGTAACTGACTTCGAATTCGAGACAAGTCAGCGCTGACCCGAGAAATACCCAATGTAAATTGAAAGTCAGCGCTGACCTACTACCGCTGTATAGGTGGCGGCACGTAAATCTAGCGGTGAACGAAACGTGGAGGGAATAACTGCGCGTAGGTTCTGTCGCACATGCAATTGTTATCTCTACAAATTGATTACAATGATCTTTACTAATAAATATTATATAATTAAGCTAGTTCGTTTAAACTAATATCACCACTAATCCCCCGTGATACCTTATTTTCGACTTCTGCGCATCAACGGTCAGCGCTAGAGTTTCGTGCCGCTACTTGTACTGACTTCAAATCAATTTACATTGGGTATTTCTGGGGTCAGCGCTGATTTGTCTTGAATTTGAAGTCGGTTACTGACCCTGTCTAAACCTGCCTTTATGGTTTTTCTTTATTTTCCTCGCATTTGTGATGAAAAGTAGAGATAGCTATGAAGTATCTTTTTGTATTTATTTTTTCAACTTCATTTTTTTATTACTTTTACGGTCATCCCGTGAAATCATACATTTCGTACTAAATACAAACTGAAATATAGATGCACAGAAAAAAACCCCAGAAAAAAGACCAATGCTGGGAATCGAACCCAGGTCCTCAGCATTCCGTGCCGTGTGCCATACCCCTACACCACCACTGGTCTAGAGATTAGACACGAATTTTTCCTATACATCATACATTTCAGTCTGCTAAATCATCACCTTATGCAGTGACAAGCGCACATCTATGTTACACCCTCTATCGAGAGATTTTAACACTCCTTCGGAACTAACCGCTCACCTGGACAAGAGATGGCGCTACTGTGCAACTTTAAACAAGTTAGCTATGAAGTATCTTTTTGTATTTATTTTTTCAAACGCCTCTAATCTAGTGTCTAATCTCTAGACCGGTGGTGGTGCAGGGGTATGGCACACGGCACGGAATGCTGAGGACCTGGGTTCGATTCCCAGCATTGGTCTTTTTTCTGGGGTTTTTTCTGTGCATCTATATTTCAGTTTGTATTTAGTAAGAAATATATGAAAAGTAGAGTGTTCATTCAACTGGAGTGTAAATGATCAATTACGACCCTTGTTTGTCAATCCACTATTGTCTCTGACTTTGACTTTTGCTTTTCCCAGACGGTCCGCAGCGAAGGCCCGCTGGCTTTATACAAGGGCTTCGTGCCGACGTGGCTGCGCATGGGCCCCTGGAACATCATTTTCTTCTTGTCCTACGAGCAACTCAAGCAGCTCTACTGAAGTCGAGGCTCCGAATGAAGTACAGTGGAGGTATGTAGGGATTTAGGACAGCCAAAGACTGGTATAGCACCATGTACAACAGGGTAATTTTTTAATCAATGCGCAAATTTTAATGTGATTCAGTGACAAAAAAATAATTTAAAAAAAACAATTTTTTTTTTGTGAAAATAACAAATTTCAGTATTTTTCGTTAGAATATCCATCACTCATTTTTTTTGTTTTTCATAGTAACTCGACCAATTATTGGATGAATTACTATGAACAACCCAAATGTCAAAATGTAAAAATAAATCTTGAACAGTTAATCGTGATCTATCAACGATACTGAATCACGTATCAAAATTTGTGCACTGATTAAAAAATTACCCCGTATATTTGATTACAGAAGGATTACAGGGAGCAAAAGAAGAACCATGTACATAACATGGTTTGTTTTTTTAACACGCTTTTATTAGCTTGGTTCGTATGTGTGTATTATTATTATTTATATATGTAGTAGGTCTATAGATAGGCAATTCATGGAATAATAAAAACTGTAGATGCCGCTATACCAGAACACCAAAAAAAAAAATCTTCAAATTATAGTTTCCATTATTTTGTCATATGTTTGAACTAAAGTTTCAGACAATATTTTTTGTAGTGATGAGTTTTAATATGTAGTATAGCCTACCAAAAAATCAAATAAATCGCAAAGACCAAATTCAAGAAAATAATTAAAAAGTGAAAGAAAACAAACCGCCATATTACGAAAACTGACAAGTGTACATGGTTCTTCTTTTGGGAACAGAGCTTTGCCTACAAGGAGTATCTAAAAATAAAATAGCTAGAACATTTGATAGAATGGCAAATTTTGTATAGAAACACGGCTACAGCCTTTATGACAAAAATAACAAACAATTATAATTACATTTCGTCTGTTCTATTAGCCAGATGTGTTTGAAACTGTTTGTTTCGTGCAAAGTGCATAGGCCTTGTTGTCTCATTGACTTATGGTTTTTAAATTCTTATTTTTCTCTTACAGGTTTCACGAATGATCATGTGACGCAGTAAGTATAAGGCTTGTGACAGCACCTACTAAAATCAGCAAAGAAGCGATACTACGATCACCGTAAGCTTGAACGTTTGTTCCCACGAGAACAGGTTCCCAAGAAGATTCAATTCTTGTTAAAGTTACTACACCATGTCATTTTGTATGACTACGGTTAACAGCTATACAGGCTCGTTACAGACAATGCACGGTATGCGATTTGTCGGTCCGAACGAGCGGCGTTGCTAAGGGCTTAGGCTAAAAAAACTCACTTTCCCATAATGTACATTTTCTCAAAACTTTAGGGAATAGGCTATTATTTAACCTTTTCCACGCCAACGACGCATATATCAAGTTGTCACATGCATGGAGTGCAAACATTTGGAAAAGTGAACCATCTAAGAAAGTGCTCTATTTGAGAAAGTGTACCAATTGGGAAGTGCACTTTTTGAGACAGTACGCCTGCCGAGAAAGTGATCCTTCTAAACAAGTTTAGTGTACCCTTAGAGAAAGTGCACATTTCGGGAAAGTGAGTTTTTTGAGCCTAAGCCTTGCCAAGTCACTCACTGCGGATTCAGAACGGGATCTTAGGCCAAACTAGCCAAACAGCATGGCATCACAAGAATCTGTCATTGTAGAAACAAACGAACATCTGATTAGTTTCTAAAGAGTCAGTTAATTTTTTAATCAGATTTTCCCTCCAGGCATAGGCAAAGGAAGCGGTAGCTATACAGCCAACAGTTAAGTTTAAATATTTAAAATCTTGGACAAGGTTTTTTTGCTTTTGTTGATGGGTCGAAATTATTATGCATTTTTACAAGTTCTTTCCGTATGTTGATATTTTAGGTAGGTCTTTGTGTCTGCTAAGCAGTAAATAGCTGAGAGATGGGGTTCCGTACATCGTCACCTCCATGCACAAATTTGAAGAAATTTGAAATTTTGAGATTTTGAAGCCACGGTATTCCAAAGTGTAGAAATGCACAATCTCTCAAATTTTTCTTTTTGTATCATTGACCTTACAAACTTAGAGTACCTATCAATTTACTAACAAAATGTTTGTGATAAAAAATTGACACTTTCAAAACGCTCCCCTGAAATGTGATTAATGCAGAGTTTGGCATGGAGGTGACGACATCAAACACAAAAATGCTTTAAAAACCTGAAGTCAAAGTTCTAATATCTCATAGATAATTTCGTCAAAATTTGCGTCGTTGAATGAAATCTTGTATCATTTACTTATGTAATCTTTACTATCTTATCTATTCTCAGGGCAACTTAGAAATTGCATAGGGCAAAGTCGCAAACTTTATTATGTATTGAATTAAATGGTATCTGTTATTATATCACTCGAGATGGAATTTGTGTGATTTGTCACAGAATTGGTGTTTATTTTCGTATCCAAATGTATTAACTCTATGTAGTTCTGTTTAGGATTCAATCTCCAAACGCACAGGCGGTGCGGTGGCGGTGACGGTTGTAATATTCTAACTTGTATGAACGAGTTCGCGGTACGGTACCGCACAACCGTTCATACAAGTTGGAATATTACAACCGTCACCGCCACCGCACCGCCACGCCACCGCTGTCTGTGCGTTTGGAGATTTACTTCAATAAATATTAATTGTTAGAAATAAATGCAGGGTGTTTCAAAATTATCACGGAATATTTCATCAGGTGATTGGGTTAGTGTGACTGAACATCCTTGTGAATAATTACATGAATTTTTGTTTTTTTTTTTTTATTTATTTTTTGAGAAAATAACTATAGATTTGGCCGGGACAGCAATTGCTGGCTTCGCATTCACGGATTCGCAAGCATTTCCAACGCCAACGACAGATACATACGTCACAAAGTACAACGTCAAAGTGATCTTCACGCAATGACATAAGGTTCAAAGTTGCTTTACGTTTGGCTATTCTTGGCGTTAAAAAGGGTAAATCAACATCCAGCAATTGCCTACTCTTAGGCTTAGGAAATAACTACTATTATAAGGTTATTCAGTCATACTCGTCCAACTACTGCATAAAACAAGGAATAGAAAAAAAACAAGGGGAAAGTCATGACATGACTGTGACTGTATAGATCAATTTACCAATATTATTTCCCCCAATATTTTTATTCCCATTCGCGTTTTTCCCCAAATGTTTTTTTTCCCACTATGATTTTTTACTGAAGCTTACTTTCACAGTAGCGTTTTTTCCCAATTTGAATCGACACGGAAATGATGTCGACGGAGCTCCGTTCAAGCGTAGCTCCTATTTCTGTGCGCTTTTGGCCCTGGGGGCCAATGCAAACTTAACATAACCTAAACCTACCAATGTTTCTGTGCCGATTAAAATTGGGGAAAAACGCGATTATGAAAATAAGCTTCAGTAAAAAATCATAGTGGGAAAAAAGCAATTGATCTCTGTACAGTCTCCGATAGTTCTGTAGCCACGTATTCAGGTGTGTTCATTGTGTTAGAATTCTTTCACAATGCAATATTTTAAAGACATATATCGAGTGATGACTTTATTATAAACAGCTGTCACTTATCTTTATGCTATTCGTCGCTAGATGCCAGCACATTGTGTTCAATTTTCATTGACACATATAATAGACGCAGCGATATGCCGTTGCCGTAAAGTTCTGCTACCGGTTCAGAAGTTACTTTTATTTATTATTTATTTATTTTTTCGAATAGAAGCTACTAACTAATCGCTAAGATTTAAAAGAGTCAACATGCTCACATTTACTGGAATACCTACTGGTTTCGGCAGCAACCAGCTTTATTGACTAACGCACTCGGAATCATAATCGTTAACTGTTTCTTTCTGTCACACGATTTAACATGAAGGCAGAAAGAGATAGAGAATCCAATCGTGAGCGCTCGAGCGTTAGACAATACGGCCTCAGAACTTGAGAATTTTCCGCTCGTTTTTTCTATTGGGCTAAAATATTCCTGATTAATTTTGTGATGCCTTTTATAAAAATAATCTTTGATCAATTATGACTGAAGATACACATTGCCGAACAAAATCCCCTTCAAAGAATGTTCGAACTTTTTTATTTGTTTGCATAACAATTAAAATCATCACCTACACAGAAATTTGAACCTAGTCTTTACTTCGTTACAGTCGAATTTCGGTTGACACTTGACAGCTAAACTTGACAATTTCACGCAACGTACTGAGAAAAAAGAAGGCCACTTTTATGAAAGTGGCGCTCATTTGGCTCGGACATTTTCGGGCGCGCGACTGTGGATCTACAGTTATAATTGATCAAAGAAAATAATAGAGATAAAAATAGCTTATTTCACTTTACTTGGATACGGAATACTGTGACTTATATGTATGTAGTTAAGGTTAAATGCTGTATGACATATCCGTGAGATTACGGCACTTAGTGCCAAAACTAATCTTGTTATAGTAGTTAAATTACTAACACAATGAAATCCCTTTAAGGGATAAGTTTGAGGTATTTATTTGTTACAAAGTGGGGGGGAGAGGCAGATCCAGGATTGTTTCTTAGGGGCTTAACCGCACTAAAGGTAGTTAAAAGCATGCAACTTCACACAAGAACTATAGCTAGACCGTTTAAATGAGTCTAGCTATAGACCAGGTTAAAGGTATAATCATCCTGTAGAAATATGTCTATTGTTATTAACCAGGAGTCATTTAAAACCATCCAAGCTATATTTTCTGAATTTAAATATAAAGTGTATTGAGTAATGCTGAAAATATTTTAACGTGTCATTATATGGATGGCTTGGGAGCATGTTCGATTTTTTAAATAGTTCCTTCAATAATATACATAGATATCGGCGAACCGGTTGCAGAAAATAAACCTTGAATGAAAATATGTTATAAATTCTCCAAGAATTAGTTAATATCAATTATGATATTTTCGGTATATTTAATGTTCCTTATTATGACAATTGGGTAAAACGCCAATAGGCCACCTCAAACTAAAAATGAACTCTGTTCACCCGTAATAGAATTAATTTTTAGTATAAGGTGTCAATTAATGGCCACCCTTCAATAACTGGCCACATTATATTAAATTGAATTCTGTTTGTAGGGGGACAGAGTTCATTTTCAGTATGAGAGGGCCAGTTATTGGCGATTTACTCTATATGGACAAACTATAATAATAAAGCACATGTTTTGATTTTCAAGTTTGTTTTTAAGAGAAAGCGACTCCATTGATTTTAGAACCGTGGCGTACTGAAATGCCCTAGCTAAGATTACGATTTTTTTTCATGCCGATACCTATGGTAACTATTTAAGTGTGATTACTGTGATTTATAAGTTCGCAGCTGGCTGTATGTTTGTATAGATTAAGTTTAAGCGGCCAGTGTTAAAAGTCACCAAATGCCTAATGCCATAACAAAAGTAGATTTACAAAGATCTTTTACTTGGCAGAACTGTTGGCTTACACTATTTTTCTCTGCATAAAACAAAAACAAAAACTTTCTTTGTAAAAACAAAAGCATGTGTAAAAATCGCTCCATTATCCGCCAAGCCAAGGATTACGATTCCCTGCCTACGTCAGCGTTTCATGAGATCCAATCTGGTGGCATAAAATTTTTACGCATAATTATCATTTGGCATAATTCATCATTTCGCCGAATCCTTTCTTCTCTGCAAACATTAATTATTCAGGAATTTGAAATGGTTATCCTATAGAACTATATAGGTTAGGTTTATTTTATAACAATTCCAATTAATGGTTTCTGAGAAAAAACTGGTTGTCTGTAAAGTTGGTTTACGGACGATAGTTTAACGTGACAACGTCATAACAAAACATTGATGAAATGATTGCATACTTTTGCCGATTGTGCCTTTCGCTCGCTCGTGCCGCGCTCTCGCTCCGATCGTTCGTCGGCTCGAGCGTAACGGGACGCGTAACGGGACAATGCGTTATGTACGTTACACTGAGTCATCCTTTTTCGTGCGTGCAGCCGGCGTTCATCGATTTATTAGACGTTGTCACGTCAAAAGATTTTTGCGAAATGATTATGCGTAAAAAAATTATACGATCCAATAGCGCCTTCCTGTACCACTACCATGAGTTTACACTAGTTTACGTGACCGTACTCGCTAGCGACGGCGTAAATTATTTGTATGGAGAATTGTACAGCGCCTCTAGCGGTCACTTACGGAAGTACAATTCTCCATACAAATCATTTACGCCGTCGCTAGCGAGTACGGTCACTGTGAATTAGTGTAAACTCATGGTAGAGGTACAGGACGTTTTAACGTTACGATTTGACTGTTTCATTTAGGGTAACGTGCTCGGTCGGCTTACTACGTTGTTTGCTAGCCCGAGAAAGAAACGATTTTTTTTTGGAAATAATTCCATATCAGGTGAATCTATATTATCTAATCCACCGAATTTTGGTTCCGGAAATATGTGTACTGAAAATTTATAGCGTAATTAAACGAGCAAGATTGGCTTAGGTATTTGGGGACTTTTGCGCGGGAGTTGAAGGGCTAGTGAAACTACCCGAAGTTTTAATGTAAGTAGACAATTTATGTTATGTAATCTCATTGTGAATATGCACGTATAGTAATTAGATGTCGAATGACGACCCTGTCAGAAAAAGGTGCCGCTTTTTGTAATAGTGAAGCACTTCAACTTAAAGAGGGTACGATGGCTGAGAGAATTTTGAGAAATAGGTATTTTAATGAAATGTCGCTGTCTCGCCCGTATCCCTCCGTGTCGGTACAGCGAGAGCGGGACAACTGCACCTCAGACCGTTATTAGGCGCGTAAAATTGATCAAAACAGCATTTCGTAGTCCCCTGTTTTCTTCTCGAAAACTGGACCAATAAATTTATTTTTTTCATAAATAATTAGAGGACAGATTTAGCTATGCCCCTATGTTTTCCTTTTTTTGTTTATATGAGGGATTCTTTTCTGATGAGTGTCTGAAAATGACGTTGAAATTGGGAATTTTTTTTCAGTTTTTGAAAGCTCATATTTCTTATGTTAATTGAAATATGGAAAAAAATGAAACATAGGGGCATAGCTGTGGTAGATACAGATTACACAGTAAAAAAAATTTGGCTCTAAAGCCATTATCCAGGGAGGAAACAGGGGACTACGTTTGTATGGAGAAATGGTGCGCATCGTACCCTCTTAAGTTAAGGGCTTATTTCACAGAAGTGCTAAATCTGCAATTGTCAACCTTTCATTTTTTTAACACCTGAAAATTACTGCAGGAATCGAAAGAGTTTCGCCTCCTGAACACGGAAAAATATTAATTATAATATATTTCTCCATATTTAAAAAAATACAACAAATTTAAAAACATATAAGTATGTACTTACAAATACGTCCACAGAATAGATATGTTTCCTTTACCCTTTTCACTAGAAAAAAGAGCTGTCATAATTTTAAATTTGATAACAACCTTAACGTCAAATTTACGTCATCACTTTTTTTTAATAGAGACTAGACAAAAGTAATGGATCTATTCTATCGTTACCCTCTTTTAGAATAAGCACATCTTTAAAAAATTGTAACAAATTAATTAATAATCCTAGTGAAAATTTAAAACTATCAGCGTCTTTCTCCTTCCAAACAGAATACAGAGAACGAATCAAATTATAGTCTTAGAAATATGAAATGTTGTCAATTTACCAAGATCTGTTTTTGACGAGTGGTTAGAGAACCTAACTAGAAAGCTTGAGGTGTTAAGTATGAAAAATACGAATGTATTTTCTCGAGTCTTGGGCGTTTAATATGTATTTAAGCATGCACTTATCTATTTAAGCAGGTATGATCATCCGTTGCCTAGTACCCATAATAGAAGCTTTGCTTACTTTGGGACTGGGTCATATGATGTATTTATTTTATATGAACCAAAAAATTATGTCGACCTGTCCAATAAACAACTTATTGCCTTTTTAGTATTATTGATATGCTTTTAAAAAAAGGTAAAATTGTTATTTTTCGCTATATCTGTTATATTTTTTTATTTATATTGCTAAAAAATGTTTTGATGTTTTGTCTGAATGTATTGTGTATGTACAATTACTTTAGCAAGCAATTAAATAATTGAAAAGTCGATAATTAGTGAAGATTGCGTAATTTTCTTCAGTCAGTTCAGTTAAGCAAAACATAAGATTTCAAAATTCTCGTCTACAAAAAGTATAAACCATGATATAATCCAAGAACATACATAATATGTTCAAACTTCACACATTTAAGAATTAAATTGACACCCAAAGTCAATATGTTTCAGCAGATTTCAGAAACGTCGATAAAACAAATCACCTGTATTGTATTAATAGATATGAAATTGGTAAAACGCGTCAATAAATCAGAAAGTCGATAAGTTGTTTATTGTAAAGGTATAAATATTTTCTCGTGAACTGTCAACGTTACTACGAAAGTCAGGCCCGAAAACTTGGTAACCACGGATCGCGCAATTCTGTGGAATGAGAGCTCTTAATTAAAAAAATTGCAGACTTTGTCGTAGGTAAACATCATGTTATAAATATATAAATAATTGCATTAGTGAAAAATGATTAGCTACAGGGAACGTGCACATAGACGGTGCCGCCATCAATTTGAATGTTTTACCCTGATAAGTTTCTTTTACTGTCCGCATAGTGTCTCTTCTGTCGCATTAGTGCTGCCGCCTAAAGTTTCTGCACGCTCCCTATCGAGTAAACCCGGAAACTACGACTGCCCACGAAGTGTCAATAATCTATCTCATCATCTTACCAGCCAAAAGACATCATGCTGGACACAGGCCTCCCCCCAAAGAGTTCGACAACGATCGCTCCTGCGCTGCCGGTATCCAAGTGGTTCCTGCGATCTTCACCAGTTAGGTTAGTTAGGTAGTTTCTTCTGCCCGGAGGTCAAACCGCCCAGAAACAAGAGCCCTGCAATGCGGGACTCTCGTCGAATAGGTTTAAATTAAATATTTACTATCGAACTTGGTCGATACTATCCATTAATAAAAATAAGTAATACTATTATTAAAGATCGATAGTATCGATATTATCGAATTTTTTAACGCGATACTATCGAAAGTATCGATCAAGTTCAATAGTATCGCCCAATTTTCGTTATCGACACTATCGATAGTACTCAAAGCGAAACTATCGCTATCGCAACAACACTGGTTTATACACATCTCTACCAAACAACGAACACTGACCTTTGTGTCTATGACCATTTTAGCCGGTTCTATTCCCCAGTGAGGCAAGCGAATTTTCGAAAATATTTAAATGCAGTTTTCATTCTTTTCAAAAATAAAGGAATGTTTCCTTTGAGCAAATTTTTCTATTTTCGTTATTTAGAGTATGTACAGTCGAGTTCTCCAATATCTGTACAGCCAACCGTTCATAAATATCTGTACATAGACCTTATTACTGTAACGTAAGGTTCTTGTTTATATATTTATGAACGGTTGGCTGTACAGATATTGGAGAACTCGACTGTACTTTCCATAGAGGTGGCTTTACAAAATTGCATCCTGTGTACATGTAAAGAAAGATACTTCGTGAGTAGTCGGTTGTTTCCGAGTTTACCCGATAGCACATCATTATTCACTGCATCTACACTGTGAAATTTTAGTGGTTGTTTTCCCGAAACCAGGTGATTTAGTTTCGATTGTACAATCGATTTATAATTACTATTTTGACTAGAGTCAAAATTCCAATTGTGATAAACGAAAGTCAAAAATGACCGCATACCAATAGTAACGCTTCGTTGGTACAAGTAGCGTACGATCGTACGATAGGTTAGGTACCAACGAAGCGTTACTATTGGTTTGCGGTCATTTTCGACTTTCGTTTTTCACAATTGGATTTTTGACTGTAGTCAAAATAGTAATTATAAATCGATTGTACAATCGATACTAAATCACCTTGTTTCGGGAAAACAACCACTAAAATTTCACGGTGTATAGTCCGCTTCGAATTTCTGTGTTAGAACAACTGCAAGGTATAATAGTCGAGCACGATACGATTATAGTGAAATAATGTAACTTTGTAGGTGAATACAAAACCACAGATGCTGTAATATTTCCTTTTATATTTTAATTTGTGTATATGATATTGTGAATTTCTATTGTAATGTACAAAGAACTAGCCAAAATATTAATTTAATAAATTATATACACTGTTGAAAGTTGATTTATTTCACCATTTCAAGCAAACACATTTAATTTCTAGAATTTATATCACATCGTGACGTTTGGTAGGAACCTGTCCCAGGTCCGTCTTGATCGTTACCACCATCTTAATCGCTAATCCTGCCGCCAAGCAGCAGTGCTTGCGCCGCTGCGGTGTTCCGGCGTGGCGGATAAGACATAGGTTTTCAGATACAAGTTTTTTGCACTTCAAAGTACAGCTCTAAACAGCATAAATGAATCAAAGGGAACTAAGTTTTTACGTACAGGTTCTGTATGCTTAGTATAAGTTTTAACTTCACCAAATACTTCTCGCTCGCGTTTACGTAAAAATTTCAATTCTATGGAAACATGAACGCGCGCGCGCGGAGGCGCTGTCCATGTTTCCATAGTACCAAATTGTTTTTTTTACGTAAACGCGACCGAGAAGTATTTAGTGAAGTAAAACTTATACTAAGGGCCACTTGCACAGTTCAGGGTTAAAAAATTAAATCGGTAACCCTGGGTTAAGAATGACAGTTCCATACATTTTGACACTTGTTAACCCTGGGTTAGCAGTTAACTCGGAGTTAAGTAGCTAACCTAGGTCCGCGCAAGCCCGCCTAAGCATACTGTTGCCATATTCACTAAGCATACTGTTGCACTTCACGAAGAAAGTGGCGCCCTCGTCTCATTTATTTTGTACTAATTTGAATCTTTTTGTATTGTTTTGGTTAGCTTCAAATCTAGCAAATGAATTTTGACCAACTCTGCATGGTCAGATCCACTTGAAATTTGGTATAAGCGAGTATTTATTCGAGTGCGACGGGCGATTACTCATACCACTCGCTCGGTTGGGGCTCCACGCTGTACAGAATGATCGCTGGTTGGTCTCTCAGCGTGAGTTCTGACCGCCAAGCGAGCATCGCTGAGCGAGTTTTATCGTTGATAGCTTTTATCGCTGCGATCAACTAGTGAAGAGAGATTCCTCGCCGGCAGTGTGAACAGCCAGTGATCAACTACAAATACGTCTTTCTCTTTTACCGACACGGTATCTTTATCTTTTGTTCATTTCTTGAACGAGAAAATAGTCGATAGCTAGTCGCTTTCTCTCCTTTAGTGGAACTAGTGCCTTAGGTCGGAGAAATACCGTAAAACGGGGTTACTAGAGGGTACGATGGCTGAGAGACTTTTGAGAAATAGGTATTTTAATGAAATGTCGCTGTCTCGCCCGAACTCCTCCGTGTCAGTACAGCGAGAGCGGGACAACTGCACCTCAGACCGTTATTAGGCGCGTAAAATTGATCAAAACAGCATTTCGTAATCCCCTGTTTTCTTCTCGAAAACTGGACCAATAAAATTATTTTTTTCAAAAATAATTAGTGGACAGATTTAGCTATGCCCCCATGTTTTCCTTTTTTTGTTTATATCAGGGATTCTTTTCTGATGAGTGTCTGAAAATGACGTTGAAATTGGGCAATTTTTTCAGTTTCTGAAAGCTCATATTTCTTATGTTAATTGAAATATGGAAAACAACGAAACATAGGGGCATAGCTGTGGTAGATACAGATTACACAGTAAAAAAAAATGGCTCTAAAGCCATTAAGTATCCAGGGAGGAAACAGGGGATTACGTTTGTATGGAGAAATGGTGCGCATCGTATCCTCTTAATATACAAGGTCTACTTTGGAAAACAGTTTTTACGCCGTGTCCTTATTTTTTTACCATAATTATGTGGCAGTGAAATAACTACCTCGAGCTATGAAGATTTGCGTTTTTATAACCACTTTAAATCTATCAAAGTAGCCCCAAAATTTCCTAAAGTAAACCCCACCCCAGTTATCGCTTGACAATTGCAATACTGGCTGAATCAAGTTCCTAGCTATGACATTTTAAAAGACGAAACCAAAAAGGTCCTATCATTTTACACGCAATTTACAATTACTTTAGACAAACGACTGGCCAGAAACAATCTAGATTTGACAATAACGCAACTGTCACAAAAAGCCTAGTCAGTCACCGCTTGATAATGTGAACACAATTACACAGTTGAAATGGAATCGAATATAGATTGTAACCTAGCAGAGAAGGACGACTGCATATGTAAGAGCGGTGCGACACTAGCGATCCTCAAGGATGTGCAGCGAGCTTATGAGGAACGGATGGAAGTGATTGAGGAGGTCGGAGGCAGTAATAAGTTACAGGTATGGGAAACATGTAAGGAGTGTCTCAACGAGAGAGGCCTATGTCCAGTACTGGACGTCCTGCGGCTGAAATGGTGATGATGCAGCACTAAGATGTTTTGAATTACCTAAGTAACTACTTAACTACACTCAATACAATTCAATTCAATTTTTGAAAATATAGCTCCATCGATACTATCGATGATTCTGCCAATGTCGAGGTTGAGAAAGACACTATCGATTGGCCGTTGTTCGGTGACTTTGGTGTGCAGTAATCGGATGAGAAATCTAACTACACTCCTTTCACTGTAGCATGGTGCGGGTGGCAGGTGTCAAAACCCACAGACTAGAGAAGTGAAAGCTATAAAACTCGAATCGATAAAACTATAAATTTATAACTTTAATTAGGTATATTGTGTAATTAATAATATAAATTTACGATTACTTCATGAAATTAAGTAAAGCAAACTAAGTACCGGAGTTTTTTATAATGCAAAAAAAAGTCGAGGTCGTACAAATTTTTAGCTATATCGAAAATAGGCCGTAACATAAAGCAAAACTATAATAAACAAAACTAAAGCAGTAACTATAATAATCTAGTGTTAGCAGAGCCCTGCTTCTAAGTAAAATTTACCTACGCATTCGGGTATCATTTTATATTGGTCAGTCGGGACCCCCTTAATGTTGAATTTGATTATATTTTTGTCATTTGTTGTTGTAGCGGCCATAAAATTAACATATAAAATTTTTTTTTAAAGCGCATCTTTATTGACATTACAAATTAATAAGTATCGATAAAGTCGTGGTAGATTGTGTCCCATCATTAAATGTTCTGTTACACGCATATTACGTTTCTTGACTTAATCGTATTTTTTTTATTGATAATAAAAAATAATTAGGTTAAATTTCTTTCGCGCACGATAGTGTTTTCGAAGTTTAAATGTTTAACTCCAGAAAAATTCAGGCTGGAATTTAAATAAATCGCTATTAAATACATCGCAACAATTTTGTCTAAGTGTAACGAAACAGTGTGTCAAGTGTCACCTGTACCATGCTACAGTGAAAGGAGTATAAGGGACCCCGTATGCATCCCTGTAGAAACTAGAAAGAAAGATAAAGATTTTATTAACTGTTTTAAAAGTAGGTACAGCCAACGTCATAAATAAGTTATCATTTATGTACCTTGTCGCTTTTAGTCGGTACATAAATTCGTATGGCTTTTCAAAACGACGTTAAAGTGACAGGGTACAAAAGTAATCACTTATTTATGACGTTGACCCTACCACCACCAGATATTAGAAAATAACATTAATACCTACAGACGTAAAGACAAATTCATCATGGCAGTGACACCAATTATTACCAATTAAAAAAACTAAAAAACACGCTTTAAAAAATAAAAAATAAATTTTAATAAATTTCAATTCACTATTCTTATAGTGCAGTAAAAAATCTTAATAAGCAATTATTATATTGTTATATCCAGATCAAAATTTGTAAACAATTCTAAATATTGATAAAATAAATAATAATAGTTTAAACAATTTTATTGTAAAAAAAAGCGTGGGGTGCATGGTGTCAATTGTCAAGGATTGTCATTTTGATAACATCTTAAAAAGCACCCCACGCTTTTTTTACAATAAAATATTTTAAACTATTATTATTTATTTTATCAATATTTAGAATTGTTTACAAATTTTGATCTGGATATAACAATATAATAATTGCTTATTAAGATTTTTTACTGCACTATAAGAATAGTGAATTGAAATTTATTAAAATTTATTTTTTATTTTTTAAAGCGTGTTTTTTAGTTTTTTTAAACTATTATTTATTTTCTATTTTTTAGTTGCATTTTTTTCTTTCTAACTTTACCCCCTCACCTACAACCCCCAAACCCCCTAAACCCAACCCCCCAACATCCCCCACCCCATTTCCCCAAACCCCCCCAAACCCCACACCCTTACCCCCAATCCCCTAAACCCCCCTTACCCCCTCCTCATTTTACAAACCCCCGAACCACCTAAACCCAACCCCCCTAACACCGAACCCCCATACCCCCGGAAACCCCCCTTCCCCCCACCCCCACTCCCCCCACCCGTCACCTGCCCTCCACCCCACCCCTCCCACACCCCCCACCCCGCCACCTACCGCCCCCCCTTCCAGTTCCATCATCAAACCCTTGTTACCATCTAGGCCTCTTACCCCCTCCCCATTTCCCACAACCCCCCAAAATCACTTACCCCCGAACCCCCCAACACCCCCACCCTATTTCCCGTAAACCCCCAACCCGCCACCTACCCCCCTTCCAGCTCCATCATCAGACTCTTGTTACCATCTAGGACCAAAGTACTCGTCAAAACGAATCAAACGAGCCCAAACTCGATGGGGTTGTTTCGTTTTATTGTGGAGTGCCTTTGGCCATCTTCCAGCTCCATCATCAGACCCTGGTTACCATATGGGATCAAAGTGCTCGTCAAGACGAATCAAACGAGCCCAAAATCGATGGGGTTGTGTCGTTTTATTGTGGAGTGCCTTTGGCCATCTTCCAGCTCCATCATCAGACCCTGGTTACCATATGGGATCAAAGTGCTCGTCAAGACGAATCAAACGAGCCCAAACTCGATGGGGTTGTGTCGTTTTATTGTGGAGTGCCTTTGGCCATCTTCCAGCTCCATCATCAGACCCTGGTTACCATCTGGGATCAAAATGCTCGTCAAGACGAATCAAACGAGCCCAAATTCGACGGGATTGTGTTGTTTTATTACATAGTTCCTATGGCCACCATCCAGCTCCATCATCAGATCAGCTCCATGTTACAATAATATTGCATTGTCATCCAATTTACACATATGTGCAAAATTTCAGCTCAATCGGAAACCGGGAAGTGGGTCAAAATCGCGCCCTAAGGAGTCGGTTACAAACAAACATACAAACATACATACAAACATACAGGTGAAGCTAATATAAAGCGTGTAAAAAAGGGTCTCCGCTCAGCATGTGTTGCTACACAGTGAGTGCAGCAACGCTGGATTTCCTGCATTTTGGATGTGTCTACGCCAATGAGGCAAAAGGCTAATAGGACGTTCTGACATTCCTCTTCTTGGTCAATTTGCGTCACTGGACATTTTGCTACATACTTAGACGATTCGTTACTGAGCGGGATTTACTCTATGGTCCTCCCTTCTCAGATGCAAGTGTGCGTACTCCGATCGTGGGTGGGCGACCTGGTGGCGCAGAATTCTCTTCTAGCCCGCGCCATTGAAGACTTGGAACAGGAGACCACGACGAGACTGGCGATGGAGCGGAGGAGACACGCGGAGGTAGGTAGGGGTTAGGGATCACTGAGGCACTGTTCCACTGTTGCCATCGCTTTCACTCTTTTGTTGAATAAGTACTATTAGCGAGAATGGAACGGCACGATACGAAGATCGAATATTTCGTAGTACGTCAACGTAATAATAGTGATCATTTATGTACCTTGTCGCTTTTAGTCGTTACATAATTGCGTATGGCTTTTCAAACATGACGTTAAAGTGACAGGGTACAAAAGTAATCATTTATTTATGATGTTGGCCCTACCTATAAGACCGGTCTCAGTTTCTGGTAACCCCGTCCGCACGAAACAATAGGTCAATCGAATTGGTTGCAATCTGATTGTCCATCTTGTCAGCTGAATCGCGTGTCAGGCTATCTTTTCTCAATCGATTTCACGATGTTTTCTTTGGCCGACGAATGGAATATTAACATGACAATTGCAGCGGAAGAATGCCACCCAGACCGCTATTTCACTACGCTGACAGGTGCGACAATGGTCAAGAAAAAGGTGACGATTGTCAAGCGATCGATCTTTGTATGCAAAGTCATCAAAATCACTGTTACTATCACTACTATCACAACTGCTTTTACTTCAGCTTTGCGGTAATCACGTTTACAGTAGGTATTTCGAAATCTCATGATGACGGGTAAACGTTTATGGTATTCCATTTTATTTTATTTATTTTCCCCTTAATGGCGGCCTTATGGCTTGCGCCAAATAGTATTTCCATGTTTTTTTTACCGTACCTCAGGCTTACCTCACATCAAAATCTCACGACGGATAGTCACTTTTACAGTACATATTCCAAATCTCATGACGGGAACCATGTTTACAGCATTCCATGGTTTTTTACCTTACCTCGGGCTTACGTCATATGAAAAAAGAAAACAAATATACACGTCGACTTGAGAACCTCCTCCTTTTTGTTTTCGTCGGTTGAAAATCTCACGACGGGTAATCTTGTTTACAGTATTCTATATTTTTTTACCTTACCTCGGCCTTATACATATATGAAAAAAAGATCATGTTAATAATTACCTCGGTAATTTTACTTTTTGAAAGGTTAATCTCTACTTTTTGTTTACAAATAGTGTTGTAATTTGTAAATCAAATGAAAAGGTAAATTATTACATCGATTCTCATTAAATAATATTAACTTTTCTTTTTTAGAACAGTTTTAAGGGCTGTGGTGTCTGTTACGCGGCCCAAATGACGACGGCTTGACTCCGCCACTCATAAAGTATGAATTATTTTGTGAAAATGGTCTGATAGAGTAAATACACTATCTGGGATTTCAAACGTAAATTTACACTTATAAAATTTTGCAATAAATATTCATTTTTTTTAACGGCTAACCCTAAATCAGCAAAGGAGCGGTGTGACGGTTAAAATGAGGTACTTTGGTAGGTACTTAACAGTTCAGTGCTAGTGACACATCTGTGATCAAAAAATGCTTACTCCTATGCCAGTGACACGCATGCGTATCAACAGAATTCATACTCCTATGCCAGTGACACTCATTCGTAACTACCATCATTTCGGCCGGCATGGAACGTTGCCGGAGCCTAATATGTTAAATGAGTAATTATTTGAAAATTACAAGATTATCTTTAACACAAGTCTACTAATATTACCAACCATTTGTGTGTTCCACCCTCTAAGCCTTTCCAACCTCTTCCTCCCCTTTTACCAAGCCTCAGCCCCTCCCCCCAGATATCGAGCGAGCTGCGAGCGGAGACGGTCGCGCTGCGCATACGCCTAGTACGGAAGGACTCGGACCAGCGCGGACTCCTGGAGATCCTCAGACGGCTGAGGGAGTATGACTACTGCACGCTAGAGGGCATACATTTCTTTGAGGTCACAGAGTCTGATATATTCGGGTCGGAGAAGTGGTGAGTTTAGTACAAGCTTTGAAGTAACACGCACTGTTTGTTGGGTTTGGGTTTTTGTAATGTGCTCTTCAAATATTTTTTTTTTACAAAAACTGTAAAGTGCTCGGTTTTATCATTAAAAATTTAAATAGGCACATAACTATGCTTACATTTAAAATTATCACTATGTATTAAAAGTAATCATTATTATCTATAAAAGTAGGTAACGCAGTGGACATGCATGTCCCCGCCATTTGTATGGAAATTGGTATATTTACCGCTGAGTTACCAATTTTTTCCACAAAATTTCTTTAAACTTTAAGTTTTTTTGCTTTTAAAGATTAAATTGAAATTCAAATTCAAAAATATTTATTTGTAAACATAGGTAAAAAAAAAGGTAATACAGTACAGGTCATAAGTATCACTATGTTGCGCCATAAGGCATACAAATAGCCACAGCTTGACATGCAGCATGCTTCTTACGAACTAATTATAATTTTCTATAATTGTATATATAATAATTGTATATATAATTATTTTAAATTTAGTTATTTAAGTTTTTATATATAAGCTATTTACACTTCAAAAAAATTACCAGGTAGGTATGCCTTACCCCGGCGCCACACATATTACCCCGGCGCTACACATATTACAAATGTTTCAACACATATTTGAACACATATTTGATCTATGGTTGATTGTATGGATGTTCTATTGAACAAATAAGCAAATACAGGTGCTACACATGTGATCAAATAACTGTGTTCAAACATTTGTAATATGTGTGGCGCCGGGGTAACAAATGTTTGAACACAGTTATTTGATCACATGTGTAGCACCGGTATTTGCTTATTTGTTCAATAGAACATCCATACAATCAACCATAGATCAAATATGTGTTCAAATATGTGTTGAAACATTTGTAATATGTGTGGCGCCGGGGTAATATTTTACAAAAGATTAATGGTTACTTAAAAGTAGAATGGCCCTGTTATCATTTCATTCCCTAAGAGACATATCACACTGGCGATTTACGACCCTATTATGAGATCTGATAACATTTTGACAGTGCAAGGAATATGTCTCGTCCGGGCAACATTTTACATGAGAATGTTTTTGATGGGATATATAACTACTATTATTTGTTTCGACAGGCGATCATCCAAGATCGGGGAAGGCTCTGGCGACTTAATACAACAGAAACACGACCACCACAAGAAGCGGAATCGGCGTTGACTAACTTTTAGCAGTTTTGTTTCGAGTCTTTGACATTTTATGTTTCAAGTTTTTGTTTACGCTTTTCTTTACCCTTTTTTGGCTTGATTACATTTTATTGGCTCTTAGCTATTTTATAAGTGGTTTTATTTCAAGTATACATTTCTCTATCTACCTAAAGATGCGTGTGCGTGTCACGCAGCAGTTGTAATGAATGAAACTGTAAGGAAGATGGCACACCATGTGCACGCGTCTAGTGCGCCATCTTTCTTGCAGTTTCATTTATTACAACTGGTGCGTGTGCGTTACGTGATACGCTCTGCGCCTGCCTTAATACTTGGTATGTATGTGGGGGGTTTTTGGGGGCGAACAATCGGTCTAGATTGGTTATAGGGTACCTTTCCATCAGTGATGTGCTATGCATGTTGCAATGGATGTGTTTGATATCTGCCAGTCATTGGTATTAATCAATCAAGCTATGTTTTTAGGTTTCCGTACCCAAAGGGTAAAAACGAGACCCTATTAGGTACAAGACCCTACTGTCCTTCTGTATGTCTGTCTGTCACCAGGATGTATCTCATGAACCGTGATAGATAGATGTTGAAATTTTCACACATGTATTTCTGCTGCCGCTATAACAACAAATAAAGTTAAAAGTTAAAGGCGGTCGACATACAAAAAACGTGTTTTTTCAGCGTTTTTAAGTCGATCTTCGCACACAAATTCCGAAAACTCAGAGGTGCGAGCCGGGATTTGAAGCCACGACCCTCTGCTTGAGAGGCCACAGGTCAAACCACTAGGCCACCACGGCTTCTTGTTCTTGTTTGATGGGAATTTAATAAATAGGTAATGTAGTATTTTGAAATATGGTATTTTGACGTGGTGTTTTAGCCGCGAGCGTAATCACTCTACTAAAGACTACACAATAGACACTACTGTTACGAGTATAATGCTGTAAACGTGGTTACTCAGTCTGTTTCAAAATTCTATCGGATAGCTGAATTGGCTGTTTACTTTAGATCCCAGCGCCTTAGTTTGTCTCTTTCTTCTAGCGCGACAATAGCCACGAGAGAGAGAGTAAGATGATCGAGTTGAGAATCAACAATGAATCGCTGCGGAAGGAAAACTATGCTAAAGACAGGTAACTGTTGATATCGAACCAATTTGGAAATTAACTATTCAATACCTGCATATGTATCCCGATCCTGATGGAATATCGGTATAAAACCGGTTGTCTGTAAAGTCGGTTTACGGACGATGGTTTAACGTGACAACGTCATAGCAAAACATTCAAAAAACAAAAATGAAACCAGGCGATCACCCATCCAAGTACTGACCGCGCCCGACGTTGCTTAACTTCGGTGATCGGACTTGAACCGGTGTTTTGTCAAATATCTTGAAAACGGTGCATCCTACGGCAAAATCAATTAAATTTTCATCCCCCTTTAACACCCCGCACCCCTCTCACGCACTCCCCCCGCACCCCCTCAACCCCCTCCCCCGCACCCCACACCCCGCACCCCCCCCCGCATTGAAAATTACCCGAGCGCTAGTACTAAGATTGTACATCCTGGCGTTCACTGCTCTCTTGTACATACTGGCCTTCACTGCTCTGTACGTACAATCGAGTTCACCAATATATGCATCGCCAACCTTTCATAAATATCTATACATAGACACGACATAGACCTTATGTTACCGTTATAATGTCTGTGTATAGATAATTATGAAATGTTGGCTGTACAGATATTGGTATTGGTGAACTCGACTGTACATGTATAGTCGACCAAGTAAGTGCTTTACCATTTTTTGTGACAGTTCCTACATCAGAATAAAAACAATACGGCTGATTGTCACATTGACTTGTAAGTGAAAATAGCCTTTGATGTCTTAAGTCATACAACTGACATTGAACTTTAGGGTGGTGAAGGAGTTTCTTGGTCGACTATACGTTAAACTGCGTCATCCTTTTTCGTGCGTGCAGCCGGTGTTCATCGACTTATTAGACAAATATTATTTATTTTATTAGCAGTTACGTCTGCTCACCGAACCTAAGATTTAAAAGCGAAAAAGTTTCCGGGTGCGCCGGTGGAACTTGAACCCACGTCTCCTGGGTATGCGCCCCAACGGGTGTTCTACCAACTGAACCACGTCGCATCCAACCGACCTCCCCGAAATTCTTAATCGCTTACATACGCCAACAGTGGCGTGTGGTAACATCCATCACAACTATTAGAAGCTATGACTCTACGTTCCAAATTAGTTGGAAATGTGTAAGAAATGATGTACCACTTCTATTTAATTCAAATATTATTTATTTTATTAGCAGTTACGTCTGCTCACCGAACCTAAGATTTTTTTTTCACTTATTAGACGTTGTCACGTCAAAAAGTAAGTAGCCCATGCGTCTAACCACTTAGACACATTTGCACGGACCTGGGTTAGCTACTAAACTCCGAGTAAACTGCTAATCCAGGGTTAACAAGTGGCAAAATGTATGGAACTGTCATTCTTAACCTAGGGTTACCAATTTAATTTTTTAACCCTGAACTGTGCAAGTGGCCCTTAGTTACTTTTTTCACGCTTTATATTAGCTTCACTTGTATGTTTTTTTGTATTTTTGTATCACGAGTTCTTTCTGGCTTTTTTCTTATCAAATCAAAAATATATATGTTATTTTAGAGAAATAAGAAGACTCAATAAGGACCTACAGCAGTACGAACTGACCCTGACGAACCTAAGGAACGAGATGAGCCAGGGACAGGGCACGTGTAGTCCCCGGTTAGTATTTACCGGCTTATATATTTACTTTTAATGTTCGTATGTAGGTTACAGTGCACAGGCAGCTTAAGAGGGTACGATGCGCACCATTTCTCCATACAAACGTAATCCCCTGTTTCCTCCCTGGATAATGGCTTTAGAGCCATTTTTTTTACTGTGTAATCTGTGTCTACCACAGCTATGCCCCTATGTTTCGTTTTTTTCCATATTTCAATTAACATAAGAAATATGAGCTTTCAAAAACTGAAAAAATTGCCCCATTTCAACGTCATTTTCAGACACTCATCAGAAAAGAATCCCTGATATAAACAAAATAAGGAAAACATAGGGGCATAGCTAAATCTGTCCTCTAATTATTTTTGAAAAAAATAATTTTATTGGTCCAGTTTTCGAGAAGAAAACAGGGGATTACGACTGTTTGCTGATGATGCTATTTTGATCAATTTTACGCGCCTAATAACGGTCTGAGGTGCAGTTGTCCCGCTCACGCTGTACTGACACGGAGAGGTTCGGGCGAGACAGCGACATTTCATTAAAATACCTATTTCTCAAAAGTCTCTCAGCCATCGTACCCTCTTAAAGTGAGTATAGTCGACCAAGTAATGCTTTATCCATTTTTTGTGACAGTTTATAATTTATTATAAACAATAAAGCTGATCACATTGACTCATGAAAATGGTTTTTGATTGATGTTTCCAATCGTATAAGCGGTACTGAACTTTAGGGTGATAAAGGAGTTTCTTGGTCGAGTGTACCTAAGTAGATTGTCATTGAATCTTGAAAACAGAATTTCACACTCTTTTGAGAAGTTTTGGTACAGACAAGTATTATGTAATTTGGATGACATTAAGTATAAGTACAGTCAATGAAGGGTATATATAGTCAGTACAAAAAAACCTTATGTTGCAGTGAAGTTATAAAGAAAGATGCTGAAGTCATGGCTGGCATGTGCTGCACGGGAACTGAGGTAAGTGCCTCGTAATAAGTATTACAAAGTTCGTAAAATTCAACATTGGTCCAAACATTAAATTTGTGTAAGTACTGTAAGTACTTACTACGCAATTTGAACCCAGAAAAATCAACAAATTACCTAAAAAGCAAAAAAAAACCCAAAACCCCATTTAAGTATACTCTTCTTGAAAGTGCAGTAATGCAAGAGAAGCGTTTGGTAACTTCGAAAGTTTAGTCAACCCGGGGGAATGGGGTTGTTAGTACCTACAATTCGCCACTGCTCACGGTAGTTTTATGTTTAAATATGCATCTTGAGTAGAGTTTGTGCTTGTATATCTATGGTTTAATACGGGTCGTAGTGTAGTGTTGTGTGTTGCAGTGTGGGGACTTGGAGCCAGTGAAGGATGTGGGCGAACTGCTTCGCGAAGAAACCAGCAAGTATCGCGAGCGGATACACAAGATGGAGCTTAGCTTGAAGGTTAGCTAGTTTTATGGTGATCTGTAGATGATTGACGTCAGTAAAGGAAAAAGTTGACGCTGTCTAAAGAGACGCGACCAAAAGGTCGATCGAATGTTCTGAGAAGAACAGTTTTTGTTTCCTCGATCGCAGCATTTGCCATTCTTCGAGCCTCGAGGAATCTTCGTCGTCGTACTTCTAATAGCGGAGTGCAGCGGAGACACGCTGCATCTTTCAGAGCTGAGTAGATCGGAGCTACGACGACATGTTCCTTCCTGGACGGCCGCGCGATGATAAAGATCGCAACGCAAGCTAAGCCGCGCAGTGATGGGCAACTCGAGTTACTAACTCGAGTTAACTCGAGTTGGGCTTAACTCGAATCAACTCGAGTTGAATTCTCTCCAACTCGAGTTTGAAAGTAATGAAAAATGATTCGATTTCAAACAATAATTTTCTTTTTTAGGGTTCCGTAGTCAACTAGGAACCCTTATAGTTTGGCCATGTCTGTCCGTCTGTCTGTCTGTCTGTCCGTCCGCGGCTAAGCTCAGAGACTGTTAGTACTAGAAAGCTGTAATTTGGCATGAATAGGTATATATATCAGTTACGCCGACAAAGTGATTAAATAAAAAAAAGTAAAAAAAAATTTTTTTACGGTACCTCCCATAGACCTTTGGGAACAGTTACAATAGAGAAATCTCTCTCCAGGCAGATGTTATGCCTAGATGGCGCTAGTAGTCGCTACATCAGCCCCCCTTTTAGACTGGAGGTCGATACGAATTGCAGTGGAGTGCAGTCTGTGCGTCATGTGGGCGCTTGCAAGGGCCAGTCGCTCAGAGCCTCGTCGGCGAGCATTGTTGTTCCTCTGCTACTTCTGGATGCCTGTTGCGTGATTGCTCGGAGCCTTGTTGGCAAACATCCCTGTTCTTTAAATGTTTGTCAACAGTCGAGCGGCGTGAAGGTCCGCGCTGTCCACAAGATCAATCTGGGCTTGATCGAGGAGCTCGGGACGCTACGTCGTCTCTGCGTGGCCGTAGACTTGGAGCGGAGAGACGCGCGGCTTCGGCTCGACCTGGAGGGGCAAATAGTCAAGCAGATGCTTAAGCAGTTGCAGCAGGCGAAGGCGAAGGTGATTATAACTACCTCTATGTCTTCTGTATTGCGGGGGTAATTCTTGTTAAAAATCAGGAGTACGCTCATGAATAAAAAAAGTGTTGTTATTTTTCGAGACAGTTTTCTGACTTTTTTTATACAGTTTATCTAGGTACATGGCTCGTCACAAAACTGGCCAAAAAAATTGAACGAATAATTAGGGATTTTTTAATCATCAAAATTAATAGCGCTTTTGATATTGCGTATACCCCCAAATTTACCTAATTCTGAAAGAAAAATTAGCAGGTAAATTCTAAATTGACATGGACTTTTTGGGTCAGAGTCCTATTTCGTCACCTTCTGAAATCGTCCACAGTACCATGTCGTCAGTCTACAATTCCTACATCGTCACCTTCCTAATACGTCCACTTTCTGATATCGTCAATATCCCATTTTGTCTATATTCCTATTTTGACCACAGTATCAAGTTGTCCACTTTCTTTTATCGACCACAGTAGTACTTGGTCACCAGTGTGTGGTCTGAATAGGAACGTTGACGAGTTGGTACTGTGGCCCATGTAGGAAAGCGAACACGATAGGAAAGTGACGATATAAACTTAATTCCTTTCCTTTCCAGCACTATTTCACAAAACTTCTTTGATTTTTCTTTGTCTCGGTTATTTCACTTCTTGTTTTAATCCGCGCAGAGTTGTATATTTGGCAAGTGAGTTATATTATAGTATAGTAATTTATGATTAAGTAATTTTGTTAAAATTGTTCGTTTTTATGATCTACAAATTATCCATTTACGCATGTAGTTTATGTAGTTTATCGCTTATATTTATAAGTGTACATTTTATCTATCTGTGTGGCGTTCCGGGTATTACCGACGGTACTGGCTGAAAATCAGCGCTGGGGTGTTATAAACGCCTCAGCATTATGCTGAGCCAGTGTCCAATTTGCAACCGCAATGACACACTCTGTTTTTAGCCTTTGTATTGTCCTTTTTGTAAAAATATTTATGTGTCTTGTGTTGTTGTAAATAAATGTATTTTCTTTCTTTCTTTCCTTCTTTCTTTCTTTATATAGGGATATTAGCGAATCAGAACATTAGACCATATGACAATGAGGACGATTTAAGAAGGTAACGAAAAGAGACTGTGGAAGATACATAAGCCCTAGATTAATAATAGGCTACTTTCCTAACTAGTCAGTCTTTTAGATTATCAAAAAATATTGGACACGTATTTTTTATTTTGTCAATCAAACAAAAAATTACGAAGATATGGCGCGTTGAAGTTTCTCGTGACGTCACTTGTTCCTACACTTTGTATGAGCGTTTTAGGAACAAGTGACGTCACGCCTCGTCACGCGGAACTTCAACGCGCCATATCTTCGTCATTTTTTGTTTAATTGTCAAAAGAAAAATTACGTGTCTAATATTTTTTGATAATGTAAAATGCGGACTAATAAGAATTATTATTTTTTGACCTAGGAAACATCCCTATTGTATCGATAGCTCCAGCAGAAAGAGATGGAGTCCTCTCGCTCTGACTTCGTGAGCGGCGACCACGACTACCGGCAGTCGTCGCGTTCGTCGATCCCCGTGGCGAGCAAGCCGCCGCGCGCGCGCCGCCGCGACGTGCCGCCGGCGCTCGCGCTGGACTGCGACCCGGGGTTTCGCGGCCCCGACTTCGATGGCAACGGGGATGGGATGCTGTCTCGCCAGTCTGATTAGGCTCTTCGATTGTTAGGCTGTAGGGCGCAAGCCACACAGAAGAGACGTGGGGCGGGGGCACGTTGCTGTCACGGCGCCCCTCCAATCAGTATTATTTTCAAACCGGATTATTTTCAGCAGACGGTTGCCCAAGTATGACTGAAATATTTTTCAGGATTTTCAAATTGTGATTGGGTTGACAATATTTTTCACACATTGATCGACGTTTAAGACGTTTACGTGTCGCAGAATTTTAGCTGGTTTGCATGTGTGTTAGCGGAGTAGCAAAGAATTTGGTTTGGTTCATGAAATAAACGAATCGCTCATTGTAAAGCGAGTTTTTATCAGATGTTTTTAAAAAATCTACTGATTGGTCCAACCATGCCTAGATAGCAGGGCGTCTGGAATTAACACATGGGCTACTTTATAGCCCTATATACCCACGGGATATATTGTGTAAAATCTTAACAGATTCCTTATTCCGAAGCAATGAGCAGCGTTCTTTCGACGCGTCCCCATAGTAATAATGACATTAAACGCTCATAAAGTTATGAAGCACATGTGCCTCATGGACGTACCACTAAAGCCACCCATGAGACACATATGACTCATGGAACAGGGAACCTGTTGACCACTACGTTTAGAGGCATGAAGTTTTGCATTGCAAGGGTGTTCGCCATACAAAGTTAATAAAGTCCACGATGTAAATTTTGGGAGTCCCACGGAAATATTGTCAAATTTAGCCACAATTTTTATGCCAAAGCCGCTAAAATAAAACGAATACGAAGTTTAAATTTTATTATCCCCTGTAAAACTACATGTAACTATTGCAGATACGGATACGAGGTATTTACGTATGGTAGGTAGATAAAGCGGATTTGCACTATCCGCACCATCCCCGACGATAAATATTATACCTATTTCTTCAGTTGAAGTGGTAAACAGCGTAAGTATTATTTTAGATTTTTTGGACCAATGTTGAAATATGTTTTGTCTAGCGTTACCTATGTAGCTACAGCTATACAGGAACAAGTTAAGTATGAAGCGTTAGACATTATTGTTGCTGCAGTACAGTCGCAAAAAAGACGTCTGTTACCTTTAGGCTCGCACATGAAGCTACGAAAATCTTCAGTTCCCACGGTTTTAGTCTCTGAGGGCCTCTTGCATGGTCTAGGGATTAAAAATCTAGGGAAAATATACAGCATATCGGAGAAGTAATCAGAAACCATATTTCAGATTCGGGCCTTTATATATATATCAAACTAAATACAAACTAATACATGGATGCATAGAAAAAATTCCAGAAAAAAGACCAGCGCTGAATCGACCCAGGTACTCAGCATTCCATGCCGCGTGCCATTCCCCTACACCACCACTGGTCAGGAGTTTAGACACAATTTTCCCATACATCTCACATCTCAGTTCGCTTACTAATCACATTACGCAGTGATACAGCGCCATCTATGTTACACCCTCATTGAGAGACGTCAACACTCCTTCGGAACTACCCGCTCACCCGGACAAGAGATGTCGCTACTAATCCCACTTTAACAAGTTTGCTATGAAGTATCTTTTGTTTTTTTACGTGCACGGAATGCTGAGGACCTGGGATTGATTCCCAGTTCTGGTCTTTTTTCTGGGGTTTTTTCTATGCATCCATGTTTCAGTTTGTATTTAGTTTGAAATATATGGATTTCACGAGATGACCGTAAAAAAAAGAAAAAAATGAAATTGAAAAAAAGATACTTCATAGCAAACTTGTTATAGCCTTTATATAATCAATAGTCAGTAAACACGAAACAAATTTGTTTTTTTTTGTTAATTTTCTCCCTTCATTATTTTAGCACAGAAGGGTGGTATTTCACGTTTGCAAAGATATTTAAATGATATCTAGACTAGAGGCAACAATGGTGAAGTGGACATTTGAGTAAGACGTTTATCTACTCGTCTCTTTCTTATCAGTAGGCTCACCAAACTACACTGATGGCTCAAAATTATTCAATTTTGAACACTGACGTAACTGAATTTAATCACCCACATATCTGTGTTAATAATGATCCCACTTTAATGGTTATTTAAGACTTATCGCTCCTGATTACGTCTCCGATGTCACCCTGGTAGACTAGTTGATTTTTCCTTATTGTAGTTTCTTTATTTTGAAAGCGATTTAGATGTATGTCCCTCTGTTTCTATGTTTTCATCTATTTTCTAGAAATCATGTCAGATTTTGACTTCTACACCGGAAGGCAGCATTGAAGCTCTCCACGACTCCGATTTATCCATAATACCGAACAAGGTAAAAATTGGTAGAGTTCCGTATATAATCAAAATGACAAAAACTCAGGCTCAGTACAGACTATTAGTAGGCAATAGTAAAACGTAACATGTTTTTAACATTTTAATCTACATATTTTTTAAAATTTAATGGAACAGCAAAAACTTCAAAAAGAAGATTTTTTTTAATGCCCTAATAAAAATATTGAATCCCACATCATAATCCTACTTCTTACTTACTAATACTATAAATGAGATAAGTACCTAATTTGTGAAGAAAGGTGTATGACTTATTAATCTTATTAATGCATTCCCTTGGTATAATATTTTAACTTTAAACAAGATTATAGGACTCTGTCCAAGAACGCTTAAGTACCTCTGCTTTTAAAGAAAAATTCTTCGCAGACAGAGTCCTAAGAGAATAAATTAAAAAATGCCATGTACTTAATCAATATTTCTCTGTTTAACAGCCACCGAGCCCCATCACAGTGTCAAACTCCTCTACATCAGATTTAGACCTCTTATTAGAAACATGCATCAGCCATCAGCAACTATGCTCCCGCGATTGCGACGTCCACAACCAACCTACCTTGAGGCCAGACAACTCCGATGAAAGTCTAATTTCACAACATCAAACTAGACAAAGAAATAAGAACTTGGAACTGGATGATCATGATAGTAATAAGTCAGAAACATCGGACCGAAAGCGTAATAAGTCGATAACATCTGACAAGAGTCAAACTGGGCAGTATCAAAGCTCACAGATAAATATGAAGAACATGAATCAAATTTTGGAACAGCTTGCCAGGGATAAAATAATAAGACCCAACTTAGAATCTGTACAAGACGATGTGTCTGGTAATAAGGCAGATACATCAGAGCGAAAGCGTAATAAGTCAATAACATCTGAGAATCAGCCAGTTTTATGTGAAAATAAGACATCGGGGGGCACATTGATAAAGTCTATCGTATCCGAAGTTGAGAGATGGCTGGAAACTTCAAATAGAGACGTGTCATCCGTCAACACAAGCACAACATGTTTGTGTTGGAGAAAGGATGTTCAAATACAGATACCGCATAGAGCCCACAAAAGCGATGTTTGTGATTTGAATCAGGATGTATCTTCACTACAAACACAAACGTGTGATTGCGGAAGCGCTAATGTTAAAGAGGAAAAGAAAGATATCTCGTTACAGTCACAAATATGTGACTGTGGCAATGATAAAGATTCTGCTGGGGTTCAGACGCGAGGGACAACACACAAGCTAACTAAGTTTGATGACCAGAGTTTAAATGAAAATGCTGTGAAAATGAAGTAAGTTTTTAGATCATGTTTTTTAAACTTTTTTTCACGAGAAAGGGAGGCAAATGAGGGTGTCACCTGACGTGACGGTAAACGAACTCTGTAGCTCATGAAAACTAGCGATTCCAAAAGAGTCACCAGATCCTTGGAAAATCTTCGAGGGCACTTTATGTATAGTAGCGAGAGCTACTAGAATCAGAATCTAACTGCAAAATTAGATTTTTAGCTGCTTTAAAAATAATAAGTAAATAGGTAGTTGATTGACCTGGCATAGAAGTAATGTCACAAATAGCAATTGCCATTCAAAATCTATGAGAGAATTGTGTTTTGATAGCTTATAAAAAGGTACGCCAGTTGATCGATGGTGTTGTCGTCTATAAGCCGTGGTGGCCTAGTGGTTTGACCTATGGTCTTTCAAGCAAAGGGTCGTGGGTTGGAGTCCGGACTTGCACCTTGAGTTTTTCGGAATTTATGCGCGAAATTACCTTTGTAATTTACCATGAGCTTTACGGTGAAGGAAAACATCGTGAGGGCACCTGCATACACCTGAGAAGAAATTCAATGGAGTATGTGAAGATCCCAATACGTACTTGGGCCCGCGTGGGAACTACGGCCCAAGCCCTCTCATTCTGAACAGAGGCCTGTGCCCTGCAGTGGGACGTATATATATATATCCCTTTTGTAGCAACTCTAGCGCCACCTAGTATCGAATAGATGAACTGTCACGAAGCGTAAGTAGCAAACGCTGGTGACATCTATCTTTTATGTTCTAAGTTACTTCTCACTCTCCCTTTGGACTTTGGTCCCCAGGCAGAAAACCCATTTTAGACCTGCAAAAAAAAGTATGCAAGTTCTATTACATTTAGGGTTGCCGTCTCTAAAAATCAAAAAGCCGAACTTACCTACCCGTCAAAAAAGCCGGACTTTTGGGTCCCAAAGCCGGACATTAAGAAAAATTAGGGATTTTTGACAAAAATATCGAATAAAACGCACATTTAAAAGTGGGACTTTTGAATTCCAAAGCCGGATGCTAAAAAAAGGGATTTTTGAGTGTGTGTATGTGTCCGTCCGTAGCGGCCGGGGGCGGCGTGGCAAGACTGGACAAGGCCGTGCGCGCGCGCAGTGCGATAGTAATAAAAAGCCTAACGAAAGCCGGACGGCGTGATGCGCGGGCGGAAGACAGTTTGCTCTCCGCTCACCCTTGTCCGCTCGGGCGGTCGTCCGCCCATCGTCGTACGAATCGCCACTCTGACAAAAAGCCTGACAAAAGCCGGACAGGCCGAACACGTACATATTTGGCCGGACGCGACCGCAAAAAGCCAAACATGTCCGGCTAAAGCCGGACACCTGGCAACCCTAATTACATTACGGCGTTCAATTGCCAAATTCAAAGTCTTTAGCTTTAAGGCGCAAGCCGCACAGAAGAGACGTGGGACGGGGGCGCGTCGCAGTCCGCGTCGTTTGTTCGCAGGCCGCGTCTCCCCGTCTCTTCTGTCTGCTTTGGATCGCGACGCTTCTATACATTTAGTAGGTATGAAAACTGTTGCAAGGGGCGCCGCGACTGCTACGCGCCCCCGCCCCACGTCTCTTCCCTGTGGCTTGCGCCTAAGGCTGCGCAATGTAATAAAACTTGCGATTAAACTGGGCTTATTGTCTGCCTCGAAATAGAGTTCCCTTTTGTAATTGGTCCCTACACATTATTTTCTTGAAGAACATGAATTTCATAGCGAAATAAACGGATAACTCAAGTCTTTAATTGCCAGACTCGTTTAGGGAGTGTTTCTTCTGTCGGATGGTGATCCTACAGCTACAATATTGAGTAATAATTATTCTTTTAAACTACCAAATTATTTAGCTATTCATTAAAATATATTTTTTTAGGCCATGCGTATGCACCAATCTAGAGTGTATGAAGAAAGATGAAACTGGAGATCAAGACGACAAAAAGGCGTAAGTCCAGTCATATTAGCCCCTTCTGGGTCAACTGGGCCCACAGAGCTCAGTTGGCCACTTTGATTTCGTTGCGGGCCCACCCGGCCCGGCCCACTTAATCGGGCAAAATACAGCCCGCGGGCTCAGTCCGTTAGTACGCTGACAGTGTTGGATTGAGCCCGCGGGCTGAGTTGTCAGATCAGTGGGGTCGAGTCGCCCACAAAAAAAAGGTCAACTCTGCGCTCGTGGGCTCAGTGCTCTGTGAGCCCAGTTGACCCCGAAGGGATATTAGTAGTGTCCGACCGAAACACGATTTTTAGCCGAAACCGAATATTCGGTTTTTTTCTGATTTCGGCCGAAACCGAAACCGAAACCGAAATTTTTGAAGACGTATCATATCAAACAAAATATTCAAAATTACTGTACAGATCGTAAGGAAAAGGTTATTGCAAGGATTTCTTATATGAGAACAGTTACTTTTTTTGTTAAACAAAATAAAAAACGTTTATTTTTAATGAAAAATGTCTTGGCATAGGTATTATATTATTCAAAACAAACAACCTATTCTTATCACGTCTAAACTAAATTCACAATCCTAATATCAAACGTATTGTTCATTAAGAGGGTACGATGGCTGAGAGACTTTTGAGAAATAGGTATTTTAATGAAATGTCGCTGTCTCGCCCAAACCCCTCCGTGTCAGTACAGCGAGAGCGGGACAACTGCAGCTCAGACCGTTATTAGGCGCGTAAAATTGATCAAAACAGCATTTCGTAATCCCCTGTTTTCTTCTCGAAAACTGCAGCAATAAAATTATTTTTTTCAAAAATAATTAGAGAACAGATTTAGCTATGCCCCTATGTTTTCTTTTTTTTGTTTATATCAGGGATTCTTTTCTGATGAGTGTCTGAAAATGACGTTGAAATTGGGCAATTTTTTCAGTTTTTGAAAGCTCATATTTCTTATGTTAATTGAAATATGGAAAAAAACGAAACATAGGGGCATAGCTGCGGTAGATACAGATTACACAGTAAAAAAAAATTGGTTCTAAAGCCATTATTCAGGGAGGAAACAGGGGATTACGTTTGTATGGAGAAATGGTGCCCATCGTACCCTCTTAATCACAGCATAAAATGCAGTAACAAATAAAACAAATAAAATAAAAAAATATTAGGGGACAATCTTACACAAATCGACCTAGTCCCAAACTAAGCAAAGCTTGTACTATGGGTACTAGACGACGATAAACATACTTATATAGATAAATAAATACTTAAATACATAGAAAACATCCATAACTCAGGAACAAATATTCGTGCTCATCACACAAATAAATGCCCTTACCGGGATTCGAACCCTGGACCTCTTGCTTCGTAGGCAGGGTCACTACCAACTAGGCTAAAGCGGTCGCCAAACAGATTCTAAAAAGTAAATAATAATTTAATAAATAAACAACACTCATACATACTACTGTCGCTGGTCCCAGCTGGGCCGGCCGCCGATGCATTACCTATACCTACCCGGCCGAGCGTGTCCGAATTAAGCCGAGCGCTCCCGATGCGAGAGCCGCGAGAGGCCGCGAAGTAATTTCGGCCCGGCCGAAGGTTTCGGCCGGATTCTGGCCGAAACCGAAACCTCGGCCGAAATCACTTTTTTGGCCGAAATTGGCCGAAACCGAAACCGAAACCGAAACTTCGGTCGGACACTAGATATTAGCTTTTATCTGTGGAATATCTATGCTATGTGGGGTCTAGTCTATTGCGTATAGGTGTCTATTGTACTTAAGAAAAGCCTTTCTTGTATGTAGTAAGTAGTGTACAAAACTGATAAGATTTGAACAAGATATCTAATGTGGAACGTCAACTTAATCTGTACGGATTCACCACGACTTACTAGAGGTTTTAACAATTATCTTTATCCTATAATAAAAAAAATCATAGACAGTTGAGTAACCAAAATCTAGAAATGTTTTGTATAAAAATATTATCTTAGGCCGTGGTCGCTTTCACCCGCCGCACGCGGCCGACAGCGGCCCGCCGCCCGCGGCGTCTGAATGGTGTGTTCGGGAATGCTCGGGAGTGGTCGTTTTCGCCCGCCGCGTGCGACGTCCCGAACGCGGCGGGCGAAAACGACCACTCCCGAGCATTCCCGAACACACCATTCAGACGCCGCGGGCGGCGGGCCGCTGTCGGCCGCGTGCGGCGGGTGAAAGCGACCACGGCCATAAAGATTAATTTTGATTTTAAATGTTACAGCGACGCGCCAACGTCGGCTACAAAGGTACGTTATACGAAATTATTATATTAAGTACAAATTTATTGTTGGATATTCAGCACTATTTGTATTTCTATTTAAATTATACAGGGTGTTACAAAATTTAAAATTACCCGTAATAAATAACTGAAGGGTATGGAAGTACTCCAGTTAAGAATTAAATTAGTATATATTTTTTTATTTCATAGGTATGTTTTCAATGTCGGAAAAATAAGTGTTTTTAATAAATAAATTAAAATATCGACTGAGATTACGCACATCACTATTTAATTTTCTCAAACATGCTATGTAATATTGACGTTATGTTCCTTATAATACGCCACGAAGTGTCACAATGCAGGTGCGGCTAGACGAGAGGTCAATAATGGAATTTCATACAACTTTGCTGGCCAAGGCCAGCAAAGTGATCGTCTATTGTTTCATACCATGACGTTTGTAGGTCTATGGCATCATAGCATTTAGCCATTAAAAAAAAACTATAAGCAATATTTGCGTTTTGGTTCATTATGACATTCTGCTACTACGCTTATTTAAGGTAAGGTGACGCTTATGTAAGGTTGGTGATGGTGATGGTGATGATGGTAATGGTGGTGGTGATGATGATGATGATGGTGATGATGATGTTGATGGTGGTGATGATGGTGATGATGACGACGACGACGATGGTGATGGTGATGATGATGATGATGATGCATGTTTGAGAAAAACTCTATACAAGCCTTGGCCACGAACAGGGATTGCCGGCCTCGTATCTCTAGATGGCCTCGTTAACACTCGGCCATCTATAACTACTCGGCCGGCAATCCCCTATTTCGCGGCCGCTGCAGTAATGTACTATTCCATAACCATAAAAAACAGAACATAGCTAGAAAAAAAAAGAACAGCGCGCAAAATTACAGTTTTATTTACTGTTCATGGGGTTTCAGGCTTTAGGGATTATTTTGTAACACCCTGTAGGCTATTAGCTTTTACCCGCGGCTTTTCTCGGATGAAGCATTGGGTCTGGCAGTCGTAAGGGAATTTCGGGATTACACTAAATTCGTGCACGCTGTATGAGGAATACCCATCACCATCAATAATTTAACGTCTATGGACTTAGCGTATTTTAAATAGATCCCGTGGCAATACTTGGATAAGAAGTAGCCTATATATGTGTTATTCCGGACGTTCAGCTATCTACACACCCACCCACCACTATCCCTGAATTTAGAAGTCCCACTGCAGGGCACAGGCCTCTTCTCAGAATGAGAGGGCTTGAGCAGGGTTGCCATCCGTCCGGGTTTCCCCGGTTTGTCCTAGTTTAGAGAGCGTCCGGGGAACGTCTGAGCGGGGTTCCATTTACAGTCCGGGTTTGATTTTTTCTAGTTTTTGGTCGTCGCTGGACGATTGACAAAAGTATATTTTTGTAAAAGTTTCTGAAAACTGTAAGAAGATTCTGTTATGTCCCTGACTTCGATAAAAAAATACTAAATTTAGTTAAAAGTTTGTTAGAAAATAAATAAATAATAATATTTAGTAGTGGTAGAGCCTTGTTGTAGCTATCCGCTGCATCACGAAAGGGCCGGCTCGTCCGGGGCAGTACCACCCTCTCACAGAACATCGGCGTAAAGCTGCAGTAATCCTGCTTGCGTTTCGTACGGTCAGTGAGAGTGCCAGGGGCCCAATACCTCACCCCTTCCCTCTCCCCCTCCCTCACCCCCTTCCCCTATTCCCTTTCCTTTAGGGCCGACAACGCACTGGCATCGCGTAAAGCGCTGCGGGTGTCTATGGACAGTGGTGATCATTTAACATCAGGTGACCCACTAGTTCGTTTGTCTGGCCTTTCTAACATAAAAAAAAAAATGGTGACTATTTGAACAATTTTTACTATCTTACTAATATTATAAACGCGATAGTTCGTATGTAAGTTTGTTGCTCTTTTACGTCAAAACTGTTTGACGGATTCTGGTGAAATTTGGCACATAGCTAGTTAGTTCATGACCTGGATTAACATATAGGATACTTTTTATCCTGTAAAATGGCATAGTTCTTGCGGGATAGCGACAAACGCGCCAGCCGCTAGTAGTGGTAACTAGATTAAAATAAAACAAAAAAACAATGACGTGTCCGGTTTCTGAGCTGCAAAATCCGGGGATCGTACGCTTTTTGTCCTGGTTGCCGAATTGGGAATGTCTAAAAAAAATTACCAGTGGTTTTTATATTTTTTTTGTATAGAAAAGTCAATTATAAGAAACTAATTTCAATATTTTGTCGTTTAGTTCTCTACTTTTTTCAAAATTAATTATTGAAACTATTTTAGTTGATGACGTCAGATTGTAATTGAAAGCTCCCACAATGCCAAATTTCTAAATCTATCTAAATGCATACGATAAGGCAACCCCTTTAATTATTTTTTGTGTAGTGGTACACTATACACTGTGTCACTTTACTGGCACTGTCAAAGTGCTAGTTGTCAGACAGCGGGTCCAAATCAAACTCCGTAGTTTAATCCACGCGTAAATTGTGAAGAATTCTAACCACACAGAATAAAGTACGACTTGAACCGGCCACGCAATTTACACCAATGTCAAATGAAGGTTATTGCTGATTTGTTATATAATAAAATCATTACATAATATTAAAATTAAATAACTACAGAAAACGAGTTAAAGAGCATTCGAAATGGTTTTCGATTTACTATACATTGCAAAAAATTAGACATCCCCAATTTTAGAGATGGCAACCCTAGGCTTGAGCCGTAGCTCCCACACGGGCCCAGTGCGGATTGGAAACTTCACACGCACCACTGAATTTCCTCACGATGTTTTCCTTCACCGTAAAGCTCCATGGCAAATTTCAAATATAATTTCGCGCATAAATTCCGAAAAACTCAGAGGTGCGTGCCGCGATTTGAACCCACAACCCTCTGCTTCAGGCCATAGGTCAAACCACTAGGCCACCACGGCTATTCTATATTTTGTGATTTTCAGATGAGATGGATAATATTTAATGCCACACTTATCTACATCCCAAATTTCATCTAAATTCATCCAGCCGTTTAAGCATGAAGGAGTAACAAATACACACGCACGCACACACACACATACTCACAAGCTTTTCACGCTTATGCTTATAGTAGGATAAGTAACTATGTCTAGAACTATTAAAGATCAAGAGAGCTTTTAAGTGGTATACTTCAATCAAACGGTAACATCCATTTTGTTCAAGTGGTTTATTTTAACTTAAAATTAAAGCTTCCTGTCAATAGATTTAATGCAGGGGCTCCCAACCTTTTCTTGGTCAGGGACCACTTTTATATTATTCTCGATAGCAGGGATCACTATGTAGGTGTATACTTAATAAAAATAATAAACTGTAATAATCAAACTGAAACTTTAATAAAAAAACTCAATGGGAAATCAAAATTTAAAATCATTTGCGGACCATATTTTGGCTTCTCCGGACCACTGGTTGGGAACCACTGATTTAATGGTACATGTAACGATTATTATAATGCAGTCCTATTATTAGAATCATCACCATAAGTATCATAACTAATAAATATTTAGTACTAGCTGGTACCCGCGATTTCGTCCGCGCATAAAGCCGTTCGTAGTTTCGGAGATTAGCGTGTAAATATTATACCGACAGAAAGACGCATGATTTCTACTGTTTTATTATATGTGTAGATATAGAAGAAAAAGATTTAAACGTCGATAACTTTTTCATTGTTACTTGCTTTTAATGTAACAAAGCTTAAATGTAAAAAAAAAAAAATAGAAAAAGATACTTCATACTTAACTTGTAAAAGTTGGCCTAGTAGCGCCATCTCTTGGTCCAGGTGAGCGGGTAGCTCCGAAGGACTGTTGAAGTCTCTCGGTAGAGGGCATTAACATAAATGCGCTTTATCACTGCCTAATGTGATTATAACAGACTGAAGTGTACGATGTATGGGAAAGATTCGTCGCTAACTTCTAGACCAGTGATGGTGTAGGGGTAAGCACGCAGCACGGAACGCTGAGGACCTGGGTTCGATTCCCAGCATTGGTCTTTTTTCTGGGGTTTTTTCTGTGCATCTATATTTCAGTTTGTATTTAGTTTGAAATATATGGTTTCACGGGATGACCGTAAAAGTAATAAAAAAATGAAGTTGAAGAAAAAAAAAATAAATAGAAAAAGATACTTCATACTTAACTTAAATGTTGCTCCAAGTTAAGCTTCATCTATTTGCGAAAACCGCAAGAAAATCCGTGCAGTGCAGTAGTTTCGGAGATTAGCGTGTACATACAGAGTACAGACAGACAGGCGCATGATTTCTACTGCTTTATTATTTGTATAGATATAATAAAACAGTAGAAATCATGCGTCTGTCTTTCGGTATATACTCGCTAATCTCCGAAACTACTAAACGGACCTACTACAGACGGCTTTACTGCGCGGACAAAATCGCGGGCACCAGCTAGTACTAAATAAGACCAAAAATATAACACTAGCCACATTAAACATCAAAAGTATCATGCAATTTAAAATTCTGTTGCGCTTCCAATTAATAAAGGGCTTAAGTTGAATGCCATGTTAACCACATAGGCCCTTTAGTTTGGTATTACCGTGAACAGTAAATTAGACGCGTCTCCATTAGAAAAAGTTGCTCAATCCGCATAGCCGGGATTGTGAAATGGCCGGGACATATTTTTAACACCTTACTGGACGGCACAAGGGACGAGCGAATCGCGTCTAAAGAGCTGGCTGCTGGGCCAATGTCAGCCAACCTAAGGGAAGAAGTTATAGGTTTGAATGAGCACCAAATAGTATCAACGTGTCTTTGAGTTATGTTATGAAATTACGCTATGAAAGTGCATCATAATTATGTTATGAAAGTACATCATTATCAGTCTATTGTAAAGGTATGTAAATGAAAATTGCATATAAAATGCTGCCACCTAGCGTAGAATAGCGGAAAAAAAGTTGACACACTCTTATAAAAAATTTTGCCATCACTTTAAATATTGCATTGTGAAATAAACTCTATGCCAGCCATAATACTCAACCTTTTTTTGTATGGGCCACAAATGCGTTGAAGCAATGGTGCAGCGGGCCGCAAATTTGATTGTCAACAACATTAAAAATCAAAATTGTTTGAAAATCGAAACGATTTTTATGCCAAGCTGGCCATTTATAGAAGCTTGGAGGGCCGCATACGGCCCGCGGGCCGCACGTTGTGTATAGCTGCTCTATGCGATAGTATTTAGATTCGATACGGCTGATAACATAACTCCAAGAGTACTGGGTGTAACTCGAATTATCAAATTTATCAAATTCAAATTTGACAACCAAATTGACATAACTATGTTCAGTTGAACTTATTTACAATCAGCCTGTCTAGTTCATAACTAAGCGGTCAAAACGCTTGAATTACTCATGGCCCGGCGACGATTTCGCGAGACCGTCGGCGCGGCAAGCGTTTTCTCTGTTCATTGCGCGGCCGAGACGCTTGCCGCACAGTGGTTACCTGGCGGCACACGCAATGAACTGATAAAACGCTCGTCGCGCAGCCGGTCGCGCGAAGTCGTGGCCGGGCCGTTAGACCGCGACACTCTTCTGGCTCGCATCCGCGCCCTAATGCGCGCGCATGTCGAAAGGCGGCGGAAGCGCGCGCCGCTTTGTCACCAAACACTAACGAACAGTATGCTTAGTATAAGTTTTACTTCACCAAAATACTTCTCGATCGCGTTTACGTAAGAAAATCAATTACTAGGGAAACATGGACAGCGCCTCTGCGGCCGCGCGTCCATGTTTCCATGGAATTGAAATTTTTACGTAAACGCGATCGAGAAGTTTTACTTCACCATAATACTTCTCGATCGCGTTTACGTAAAAAAAACAATTACTAGGGAAACATGGAGAGCGTCTCCGCGCGCGCGCTTACATGTTTCCATATAATTGAAATTTTTACGTAAACGCGATCGAGAAGTATTGAAGTGAAGGAAAACTTATACTAAGCATACTGTGCGCAGGATGCGATGTTTTGCAGATTCCGATTTCATAATCAGTTTTTTAACTAAACCGGGGCAGGCGGGATATAAACGACGAATGTTTAGATTTTAGATGGCATAATCTCATAAAACCCACTTTCCCGAAATGATTTGTCAGATGGTATAGTTTCCTAGACCGTATACTTTTTCGATAAACGGTTCGTCTTCTTCTTCTTTTTTTAAAATATGGCTTCTGTCCCACTTTACTGGTAGGACAATTTCGCCAGTGTCGAAGTAAGCTCTCTTGGGAGCGACGTTGTACGGTGATTGTAGTTTCTGCAACTTGATAGAAAAATTCCAGAAACCACGTGGAAACAACTTGCGCATTAAAAAATGTCAGACACGAGAGCAATATAGAATTTTGTGATCACTGTTAATTAAATAAATAAATAAATAAATAAAAAAACATTTATTGCCACAACATAATTAGTTACAGGAATAACAAACCAGCTACGTTCCGGCAATGGGTCCCAATCTCAGCAAGTGCTAGGACACATGGCATGCCCCAGCGCTGATTTTCAGATTGACCCCTTTAGCGGAGGCTAGTTGTAACATACAATAATATACAATACAATAATATAAAGTAGTATGATAAAATAATTAAAAAAAAAAAAAATTAAATTAAAAATAAAGAAAGAAACTAATTATTACAATTTTTACTATTGTTACAATTGACAACCTTTCATCTTTCCAACACCTGAAAATTACTGCAGGAATCGAAAGAGTTTCGCCTCCTGAACACGGAAAATAATTTATTATAACTTATTTCTCCACATTAAAAAAAAAAAAATACAACAAATTTAACAAATTTAAAACCATATATGTACTTACAAATACTTACACAGAATAGATATGTTTCCCTTACCCTTTCCACTAGAAAAAAAAAAAGAGCTGTCATAATTTTAAATTTGTTAACAACCTTAACGTCAAATTTACGTCATCACTTTTTTAAATAGAGACTAGACAAAAGTAATGGATGTATTTCATCGTTATGCTCTTTTAGAAAAAGCACATCTTTAAAATATTGAAACAAATTAATTAATAATCCTAGTGAAAATTTAAAATTATCAGCGTCTTTCTCCATCCAAACAGAATACAGAGAACGAATCAAATTTATAGTCTTCTTTCGAAATTTGAAATGTTGTCAATTCAACTAAAAACAGGCATGGCCTGGTTATATGGCTTATGTACCCAGACATAATATGTATGGTGTGTATGTGTGTCTCCATGTGGTGTACGTGTGATAAGCGTATGGGTATGTGTATATGAGCGTGTGTGTATGTGAGTGAGCATGTGTATGTATGTGTGCGTGTGAGTGCGTGTAGTGTGTGCCCGAATGGCTCAAGTATGAGTGAGAGTGATTGCGTCGGATGGTCTAAATTTGCTTCTGTTGTTTTAGGAAATGTGATTTTAATATTTTTTTAAATTTGAGCAAAGGCATCGGCTCCCTCAACGGTGGAGGTAAATCATTCCAGATCTTGGATGCTGCAAATTTAAATCCCCCCCTGAACGATACGGTCCTGTGCTCCGGTACAATAAGCTTGGTCGCTCTGTGGCTCCGAAGCGGCTTCTTGCGATCGTCCTTCACCCATTTCAACACATTAAATAGATACAGAGGCTTCTCGAATTCGATTACCTTACGAACGGTGAAAGCCAGGTGGAGGTTTCTTCGGTTCGCCATATTCAATATACCTCTATCATTAAGATACGGCGTGATGTGAGCACGTCTAGGAACGTCGTAACAAAATCGTACGCATGCATTTTGCAGACGTTGTATAACTTTCTTGGTCTTTTCCAAAAGCCTAGGACTTAAGGTTAATCGCCGCATAAAACACTATCAAAATTATACTTCAACTAGCCAAAGAAACAGAAATACCAAAATTAGATACTGTCTACATCCGCCATGTTCGAATGCTACAAATCGAATCCGATAAACGGTTATTACCTTCTTATTTGAACATAAAATATAAATGGCCGTGTCATGAATTTGAAGGTACATTTTGCAAAAGAGTGCGTTTTGAGAAAATGCACTTATTGGGCAAGTGCAAGACAAGTATAGTTAGGTATTTAGACTGTGTTTATTTGGAGAAAATGCCCTGATTGAGAAGGTTTAAATATTTTGGGTTACGAGAATAAGTAGTTTTTAGGGTTCCGTAGTCAACTAGGAACTCTTATAGTTTCGCCATGTCTGTCCGTCTGTCTGTCTGTCCGCGGCTAAGCTCAGAGACTGTTAGTACTAGAAAGCTGTAATTTGGCATCAATATATATATCAGTCACGCCGACAAAGTGATTGAATAAAAAAAAGTAAAAAAATTTTTTTAGGGTACCTCCCATAGACGTAAAGTGGGGGTGATTTTTTTTTTCTCGGCTAACCCTATAGTGTGGGGTATCGTTGGATAGGTCTTTTAAAATCATTGTGGGGTTGCTAACATGATTTTTCTATTCAGTGATCTGTTTGCGAAATATTCAACTTTAAAGTGAAAATTTTCATTAAAATCGGCCGTCCCCCCCCCCCTCTAAAATCTAAACTGTTGGGCGGAAAAATTTGAAAAAATTCAGAAGGGTAGTAAATATATCAAATTTACTAGGAAAATTATAGCGGCTAAGATTGCTTGGAAATTATTTGTAGTATAAGAGTAAATAGTAGCCTAAGGTATAAAACATACCTAAACTTGGATGATTCCGTACACATACGAAATCCTTAGAAAAATATTACGTGTCCGACACGCTCTTGGCCGGTTTTTTTTTAGGTTTTGCTATTATGATTCGTTACACTGCTGGTCGTGGGCTTACAGGACTTGGAATGTACGAGTAGTTCCCGCGCGAGTTCTAGATTCTCCTTCACCGAAAAGCTCATGGTAATAAATAAAATAATGTTAGTTTTGTGAAGTTGATGTTTTTTGACCGTGGTGGTGTAGGGGTATAAGCACGCAGCACGGTATGCTGAGGACCTGGGTTCGATTCCCAGCGCTGGTCTCTTTTTCTGCGTTTTTTCTGTGTATCCATGTTTCAGTTTGTATTTAGTATGAAAATATTATATGTTTAGATGTCTAAACATCTAAACATACAGTGAAATCCAAATGTTTGTTGCTCAATCACGCAATCTAATACATACAAATCTCGTGTCACGGTGTTTGTTATCGAACTCCTCCGACGGCTTGACCGATTTTTATGTAACTTTTTTTCTCCACATTCGTTAGGTCCGAGAATAGGTCGTAGGCTATTTTTTATACCTACCCCCCCCCCCTATTCTTCGCGGACGGAGTCGCGGGCAACAGCTAGTAGCTTCATAAAATTAAGTTTTTGGTTATTCAAACTCAACACACCACGTTTAATCTTCAACACAAGGTGGATTTAATTTCAGCTCTAATTCTGAGAACCTGTCTTGTCTAAAGAACTGTATCGTTTCACACCTGCCTTTGATGTCCAAGTCCGTAAATTAACAGCAAGAATAGATACGTAGAGGTGTCCAGACAAAAGACTTGCAGCAAGATAAATTATTGAAGACTGTTGTACTGTCTGTCCATGAGTCCATGAATCCGTCTGTGAAATATTCGTTAGTTGCTATCGCGCGGTATTCTTGCAATTTTTCGAGTTAAAAATGTACCGTACCTCTACCATGAGTTTTTACACTAGTTTACAGTGACCGTACTCGCTAGCGACGGCGTAAATGATTTGTATGGAGAATTGTACTTCCGTAAGTCACCGCTAGAGGCGCTGTACAATTCTCCACACAAATAATTTACGCCGTCGCTAGCGAGTACGGTCACGTAAACTAGTGTAAACTCATGGTAGAGGTACCGTATGTGTTAAGCCAGATTGTAAACTATCTAATCCAAATCCGTCCACTCTTTTTAGCGTGAAAGATTAACAAAATTATAATATCAGTGACGTGACAACGTGACGAATACTTATGTCGCTATGTAGCAGTACCTCTACCATGAGTTTACACTAGTTTACGTGGCCGTACTCGCTAGCGACGGCGTAAATTATTTGTATGGAGAATTGTACAGCGCCTCTAGCGGTCACTTACGGAAGTACAATTCTCCATACAAATCATTTACGCCGTTCGCTAGCGAGTACGGTCACTGTGAACTAGTGTAAACTCATGGTAGAGGTACAGTTGACTCGCAAGTATTCGCGTTTTTGGGCATTTCTATTTTTCGTTGTACCTACCCAATTAAGAAATTGTTAACACGGAGTTAAAATTACACCGTTTGGTTAAGCACTTTTTCAGGCATTTACAATAAAAAAAAAGTATAAATCGGAAAAGTTTAACAATGTGTAACAAGAAGTGAAGAATGGTCCGGTTTGTTAAGTTTTTTTTTATTGTAAAGACTTGAAAAACTGCAGTAACCAAACGGACTAATTTTACAAGCTTCTATTTACTTGCCCGCTTCTATTTACCTGTCCCGTTGTCAGTGTGTCATTAACCCGTCGAGCGTCCTGTGCGCACACCTGTGCGCACAACGGTTTTAGGACCACAGCGCCCTGTGCGCACACCTGTGCACATAACGCTTTGGCGCTGATTGGTGGACGAATATTTTAAATTTTGCAGTGTTACTATTGGAAAAAAAATAACGTACGGCTTCAGCCGCTATCACATTAGCATTAGGGACGTTTTTTAGCCAATCGCTAGTATCCACGGCGTGAAATTAACGAAAAAAGCACCCAAGGCAAAAATAATCTGTAGTGCGCCATATTGTCGAGTTCTGTCAGTTTGGCTGTGGTTTTGTTGTGCGTATTAAAAATGAAACGGTAAGTGTTTGTTATTTGTATTATATATCAAATTACAAGGAAATAAATAAGTAATGTGTTTTAAATATTTGTTTTAACTTTATTGTAAGATATATCAGTAAAAAAAGTCTTGAACTTTCTCGTAACCTAATTTCGCGCCGTCATCGGCCAATATTTTTAGTTGTAAAATATAGTTAGTTTACTCAATATGCTATAAAAGATAGATAACTTTGTTACAAATTTATTCAGGAATTTGACTTTCTTATTAGATTATGCCGTTATTACGTAAATATTGCGTAATCCGGTTTTTAGTCAAACTGAGTAACAAAATGGCACCAAAGTGCTGTACTGTCAGCATAAAATTGTGATCACGCGTTTTAATTTTAATTTTAATTTTTGTTTCTATTTTATTACGCATTACTACTTTGAAATTAAATAAGTGTTATTTATTTACGATTATGTTTTACATGTACTTGCAAAATTTTTTTTTGGATATTTTATAAATATCACAGGTGCAATTTTTTTATTGACATTTATAATGTAACAATAGTTTAAAATTATTAACTGTGTAAAACACGGTAAAAGAAGCATCTTTTACTTGAAAACTTTCCTCTAAACCACAAAAATCGGAGATATAAGACCCAAAAGTTGCTTCTGTTATTTTAGAATTATTCATGTTCAGATGTTTCAAATCAATCCCATTGATATGTATCAACCGCCTTTTACCTGCTGCTGTTCACACGTCTCTGTCTTTACCCCGACGTGATAGAATTTATAATATTGCTGTTGATCCAACCAGCTTTTCTAGCAATTCTTGTTACCTGTTTTTTTACACATACGTACTGTTCGTCAACGGCTATCAGGGTTTTTACGCAATCATAAATGGCCATCAAAACCGTTTTTGATTTTAATTGGAAATGGTTGTGATGGCTATTATGTTACGTGGAAACCCTTTATTATTAGCGTTGATCTACTGTCATTAGGTTCGCATTATAATTTTCTAATTATTTTTGAAATAAACTATGAGAAGTATCGATTTCATGTCAAATAATAATATTATTTTATTTTTTCAGCGCCGCCGCAACACTCCCGCCTCTGCCCGCCCATCCACTTATGTTTTTTTTGTATTTTTTATTAAATTTTTATACTATGTGTCAACATTTGTTTCATTTAATAAACTTTCATTAAAATTGTTTTTATGTGACCTTGATCCTTAATAAAATAATAAACGCTCTTGCAAAAAAACAGGCACCTATGGTTTTTCAGATTTTTAGGCATTGAAGCTTAGAAACTATGCTTTTATGCACATAAAATACAAAAACCATAGGTGCCCGTTTTTTTTGCAATGGGTTTTATAATCTGTAGTAATATGCAGGTAAATTTTCATCCAAGATCTTTATTATTATCAGTTATTATTGTTTATTACAAAACAGCTGTTTCACCATTTTGAGTTAATTATACGAATAAAAATACCTACATATTACTGGTTAAGGCTGGATTTTACCACCAAACTTTTATTCCGAAAATAAATCTTACACTCAGATAGTAATGTCAAATCACTATGGCTGTTTGATATTACTATATGAGTGTAAGCGTTATTCTCGGAATAAAAGTTTGGTAAAATCCAGCCTACAAATAAATATTATTATCAAGAATAAAACTCAATTCAATCAACTACTCCTCTCTAGCACTCAAAGGTTGGCTGGTAGTGCTCAGTCAAATATTTGTAATAATAAAAACTATACCTAGAAATTTTCCTAGCACGCACGAATATTTTTCCTTCTAATACTTAGTTTATCGATGTCTTATACGTGGCATTATATCAATGAGACACGCTTGAAAATATAAAAGAATAATACCAAACCAAATCGATGATATTATTATCTCAAACACTAATCACAAGTGGTTCGTGCTAGAAAAATCTCTAGGTATAATAAAAACACATTAGACTCACGCAATTTTTGGATATTGATAACTAAATATATCACAAATCTATCATGATTTTGAAAAGATTTCATTTAGTTTCTGTAAAATATCGCGTGATCCTTCACAAGATTACAACAACGAGTTACAGAACTAAATATATTTATCGGATCCTAAACCAATAGATTTACAAACATTCTTGTGTATTCTGAAAAAAAAATTAATGCTTTCGTGATGGAACGGAATATTGATCCTATGTTTTATGTAACAATAATTATTATTTATAGTTCTAAAAAATCGCGTGTCTTGTTTATGTTACGCTTTAATCCGATTTATCGTAAATCTAGTTTTTACGCGGAAACACAATTCATTCATAGCTCAGTTTCTAATTAGCTCTAATTTCGAAATCATTATCATCTTCTTGCCTTTATTCAATTTGTATGGCGTCGGCGTAACATGTTTACTACAATTTGCAAATAATAAGTACAATGGCACATATAATCAGTATTTCGTTTACGCAAAACTAAAAATGACAAACCAACTAATTTCTGCCGACAAAGTATATGTATGATATTATTATAGCGGAACAAAACAATGATAAATTTTTGAGGATTAGTGAAAAAAAAAACATCTTAATTATGAGTCTTTATTTTATATTTAGTAATACTCACATTATTAATTATTTATGAAAAAAAAAGCAACAGACAAGTAAATAATATTGTTTTATTACATAACTACACCATTGAAAATAAATCTTAATAAGAATTCCATCCCTTTTGAATTTCCAAGTCAAGAATTATTTAGTTCGAGTAAACGACTTTTGTGCTATCTGTCCACGCGTCAGTCAACAATGGCCGGCGCGTGGCACGTTTTGTCGTTTCGGAAATAAATAATCATTGTGAAGTGAATAATGTGTATTATGATAAACTAATTAATGTTATCGATGCGTAAACTACTAACGTTTAAAATGGTATAAAAACAAAAGTGAAAAGTGTCAAAAATTTGGTGTAATTTAACAAAAGTGTTGACGCCAAAGAAGAAAAAACTCAAAACAAAAGAAAAACGATTTAATTTCTCAAGGATTATTCAAGTGGGTATTCTTTATTGCTTTATAGTTCGATAGCTGCGAATGTACACTTTGTAACGGTATATAATTTATAATATATAATTATACCACGCAGGAGTAACATAATTTTTTCTGAAGTAGGTACCCAAAAAATTATGAGTCGAAAAAACCTTGGGCGCTACGGCCGCATACAGTTTTCAGAGCCGGACGCTCCACGGGTTAAATCTAGCAAGTTAAATTTGACCCACTTTTATTTCCGTTTGAGTTGAAATTTTGCATGCATGTGTAAATCAGATGACAATGCAATATTATTATGACATGAAGCTGATCTAATGATGGAGCTGGAAAGTGATAGGAACTCTGTAATGAAACGACATGACCGAATCGAATTTGGACCCGTTTGATTTGTCTTGACGAGTACTTTGGTAACCAGCAAAAAAGCTTGTATTCAAAATAGAATTTTGAACAAAAACTTATTGCAAAATCATTTTAATATTGAATAGTACCTACTTTACTTAGGTACAGTCAACGTCATAAAAAGTGATCACTTTTGTACCTTGTCGCTTTCAGTCGTTACATAATGTCGTATGGCTTTTCAAATATGACGTTAAAGTGACAAAGTACAAAAGTGATCACTTTATTTATGACGTTGACCCTACAATCACAAAATACAATTCAAAAAAATGCTGACTGTCAAACAAACCGCCCCGGATCGTGCATTGTCACGTTGAGCCGCTAAGCGCGTTATGTATGTATCTATATATATAAATATAAGTATGTTTATCCGTTGCCTAGTACCCATAAAACAAGCTTTAACTAGCTTTTTTTTTTCCTGGGGAAAATCCTTTATGGATTCCACCGGCCCGGGGAGGCCGGTGGATATGTGGGATTCCCGCCCCAGAAGGGAGCGGTGTACCCACTAAAAACCCCAGGGTGTTCCACTTCGTCGCCGGAATGCAACCGGGCTGTGGGAACTCTACGCATCCATGGCCCGGCAACACGGCGGTATGTCCGATCACGGACCCACCTCCAGGAGACCTGTACGTCTCCTGTCTCCTCCGCTGTAGGCGCACCGGAACACTTGGCGCGCCTACCATCTCAACAGGACCTTATCGGCGGGAGACTGGCATCCCCGAACCCAACTCCCGCAGTCCTATTAGGGCGGCAACCGACACGCCTGCGGCGCAGTGGCTGGGAGGAAGGGTCCTCCTCGCGCTCCCGCTCCGCTCCCTCTTTCAGTGCCATGACCTCCTCACAGTAGGAGGTCATGGCAGCCCATGATCTCTCGCTGTCGGTCATGGCTTTGACCACGACCGGTAGCGAGAGGTGGGTACCAATTACCGCTATAAGGCGGGCCCGCTGCTCATCGAAGGCGGGACACAATTGCAGTGTGTACTGCGCCGTGTCTTCCGCCCCGCCGCAGTGGTGACACATTGGCGTTGTTTCCCTCCTAGCATCCTTGCACAGGTACCTGCCGAAACATCCACGTCCCGACAGTACCTGTGCAAGGTGGAAGCTTTAACTAGCTTACTTTGGGACTAGGTCAATTGGTGTGAATTGTCCCGTGATATATATTTTAATTTTTTTAACCGCGATGGTTTTTTTTTTAATATTTTGAAAATATTTGGCCCGTTAATGTTACTGTTTAAAAAAAACTCGTTTACGAGTAAAGATGATTTTTATCGCGACATAAACCGGCCGCCGCATTTTACAGGTCATAAACTTGATATAAACCATGGCATTCCCAGAACGAAAACTAGTTATCCTGGCCAGGCCGAAGCCAATTGGGTCATGCCTCCCCCCGTACCAGTAGGGCACTTCCGCCACCAAATGACTATTTACAGACGTACAGAAATACGACACAAACTTAACTGGACGCTGCGGCGCTGGCGCATGGGAACGACAGTGTTGCCATGATTGATAGAATATTTGCGGGACTAGGAAATTGAGTTCTAGAAATAAAATCTGCCAAATTTTAGAACTTTATTTAGAGCGTAGAGGTCCGAATTCTATACAGGGTGTAATCGTCAAGTGTGCACATGCGATTATTCCGTAACTATTACAGATATTAAAAAACTTTAAACTGATGTCGGAAGTACGTTACCAAATGAGTAAAATGACATCAATAACTTGTTACAAATAAATCGAGAGATAATGAAATTTAACGGATCACTCACGTCTTAAAACGAGTTTCACTCGACATGTTTTGGGCTAATCCGTAGCCCTTCTTCCCAGAGTCACACGTCACGGCGTCTGCCAAACGCGCACTACGCGCTACCGCCCTGGCCGCGCGGCTACTCGACGCAACTGACAGCGACACACAACTACCCCAATTTTCATCATCACTTTTATTGTCATTGTTAAATGTAGGACAGCACACAACACCAACAACTTAGATTATTTGTGCACTAGATAGAGCTTTGGTGGCATGGAAACGTCCCGTAAAAATATAACCCAACTTGGCTTATATGTCATTTGCGTCATTTGCAGGGTTGCCAATAGTAATATGCTAAAATCCCCAAACGCATTGTCGAAATTCCCCACGTGTGGGAAATGAAAAATTATGTGGGCCGAGTGACTTAGTTTAGAGCTGTTGCGAATAATGAATTGTAGGAAATTAATCAAGACTAGCAGAAATTTGATGTCAAATGTCGCGTATTTGTGTTCATACTTAAAATCCCCTCATTTTCCCCGAATTGAAGCTCTCCCCACACATTCCCCAATCAGCTTCACTTTCCCCACATTTTGGGGAATGTGAAATTAACTGGTATCATTAAGCACGCACACAGTGACAACCGGAATGACGTAACGCGATCGTAATATGAAGCTGTCAAATGGATTTGTGGACGTTTTGTATCGCTATGTTTGCTAGTGACGCTCCATCTAGTGCATAAATAATCTAAGACCAACAACATCACAAAGGTTCGCTCACATAAAGTAGCTTACTGATATTTAAGGAAACTGTTATTAACCTAACAAGTCTTTTAAGTGAATAAAATCAATATTATTATTTTTTTAAGTGAATAAATGGATTTGATTTGATTTTAAATGAATTAAATTAGAGAAATTCGCTTAAATAAATAGTTCCATAACCAAAAACCGTGAATCCTCCGGATTGTCCGCTCTAGCAACACAGCATGCATTCAGAATCTCAGTTAAACTAGTTCCAATTTCATCCGCCCGCAGTTTTAAGTTGGCAGCGCTAAAAGCGTCGCAGGATACGCGGCTACCGGCGCGAGCGCACGCGTCCGAGCGTACTTCGGTTCACTTCGTGTGCACTTCGGGTTGTTTGTGTACCGTGTAATGTGTGCATCGTAAACGTTGTTTATGTTGTTAGTGACAATGATGTTCAATGGGTTAGTGTGTGTGGATTCTGATGCTAGTGACTTTACTAAAGTGAGTTGCGGTCAGTTTTAAAGAGCATAAAAATAAAATAAATAAATATCATGGATTTCGTACTAAATACAAACTGAAATATAGATGCACAGAAAAAACCCCAGAAAAAAGACCAATGCTGGGAATCGAACCCAGGTCCTCAGCATTCCGTGCCGCGTGCCATACCCCTACACCACCACTGGTCTAGAGATTAGACACGAATCTTTCCTATACATCATACATTTCAATCTGCTAAATCATCACCTTATGCAGTGACAAACGCACATCTATGTTACACCCTCATCGAGAGATTTTAACACTCCTTCGGAACTAACCGCTCACCTGGACAAGAGATGGCGCTACTGTGCAACTTTAAACAAGTTAGCTATGAAGTATCTTTTTTTTTTTTTTATGATGTATGATTTCACGGGATGACCGTAAAAGTAATAAAAAAAAAAAAAATGAAGTTGAAAAAATAAGTACAAAAAAAAGATACTTCATAGCTAACTTGTTTAAATATCATGGGACAATTCACACCAATTGACCTAGTCCCAAAGTAAGCTAGGCAAGCTTGTGTTATGGGTACCAGGCAACGGATAAACATACTTATATAGATAGATACATACTTAAATACATATTAAACACCCAAGACCCGAGAACAAACATTCGTATTTTCAACCGACGAAAACAAAAGGAGGAGGTTCTCAATTCGACGTGTATATTTGTTTTTTTTTTTTTTTTTTATGTATGATCACGCATAACTTTTTACAGAGTAGTCCGATTTTGATGATTCTTTTTTTATTGGAAAGCGTATACCCCGAGGGTGGTCCCATTTCAATTTGGAAATAATATTCCTACCCTGAGGGTAGGAAAACAGGGGATGATTGATTGTTCAGTTACCGATTGTACTATATGACCACGCATAACTTATTACAGAGTAGTCGGATTTTGATGATTCTTTTTTTATTGGAAAGCGTATACCTCAAGGGTGGTCCCATGTAAATTTGGAAATAATATTCCTACCCTAAGGGTAGGAAAACAGGGGATGATTGACTAACTTTTTACAGAGTAGTCTGACTTTCATAATTCTTTTTTATTGGATAGGGTATACCTTGAAGTTGTTATTATATAAATTTGAAAAAAAAATTTACCCCAAGGGTGGGAAAAAAGTATAAAATAAAAACTTTTTAACAAAAATTAAACCGCCGAAAAAACTGATAAGCAAAAAATAATACCTTTTTTGTTTGACCTTAATCTAGGTACCAGTTTGAAGTCGGTGCCTCAGCACGAGCCAGGAGGAGTGATAGAAGCCAGTCAGGTAGAAGATTACAGGTCCACTCCTCCTGGCTAGTGCTGAGGCACCGACTTCAAACTGGTACCTAGATTAAGGTCAAACAAAAAAGGTATTATTTTTTGCTTTTCAGTTTTTTCGGCGGTTTAATTTTTTGTTAAAAAGTTTTTATTCATACAAATATCTGTCCCGACACGGGAATCGAACCCATATTTAGTACCCGTATTTAGCATATTTAGTCTAACTATCGAAAATTTAACCTTTTTTTTGTTGATCATATGCTTAATAACTTATCTTAAAAATATTTTAGTATATTTTATCAGCTGGTAGAGTTCGAATGACTTCATTCCCATAATTTCACTTTTCATAGCAATGTTTGCCATAAAATATGTGGAACTTTGCTGTTTTCAGGATTTTTAAATGTCATCTTGTAAGAACTATATGTTAGATTAGTTTAATAACAATTGTGAAAAAAGTACCTACTGTTTCAGAAAGATATAACTTTAAGAAAAGTGTTTTTTTTTAAAACGTTATGATTGTTATATGGCATATGAAATTCGGGAAAACTCAGTGTTTTTTTAGGATTTGGTAATTGTGGTTAAATAATATGTGCATACATTGCTGTATTGGTGGGTATTCAAAGTGCTGCTCTGCGTCAAAGGCGTCACTATATTATTATTAAAACAAAAAATGCGATTAAAATCTTAACAGAGTTAATCACCACCCATTGATTTATTCAGGATTATTTTGTACGAAACAAAACATATCTCTATACTATGTATTTTTTAATTTTTCGTTTTTTTATACGATCCGCGCGTTATTAACACGGCTTACAAGCCTTAGCTTGTTCACCGACTTCATGTAACAAAACATCAGGGTACCGCGAGTGACCGAGCGTTGCCAAGCAACCGGTGGATGTGGAAAAATGTTCATTGTGGCGATCTAATTAGGAGACCTTCGTTCAGCCATGGCCATCTTCCGGCTCATGATGATTGTTATTGTCCAATCAGATGAGTGTTGTGTCGCAGGACAGCGGCGGCGGGTCGAGCTGCGCAGGCGCCTGCGAGCAGTACTACCGGAACAAGCTGATGGCGACGCTGCAGATCGTGAGTAGAGGCTTCTGGCCAGGGCCAGAGGGTGATTTTCCATCAGATGTGCTATGCATTATGCTGTGAAAGCTAAGCTACAAAACTACATGACCATTTCCACTCATTAGGGCCGATCTTAGATTATTTTATACACTAGATAGAGCTTAGGCGGCATAAAAAGTCCCGAAAAATATAAGCCATTTGTTGGCTTATATGTCATTTTGCCCCCTTCAACCGGAATGACGTAACGCGATCGTAAGATGAAGCTGTCAAATGGGTTTTTGGACGTTTTGTATCGCAGTGTATGCTACTGACACTATCTAGAGTGTAAATAATCTAAGGGGCCGATACAGACGGATTGCATTCCAAGTAGCCAGGGCCAGGAATAGAAGAAGCACGTTGGAAAGGCGTGTAGTGGAACCAGCCCATATCATCCCAGCCTATACACCGTGAAATTTTAGTGGTTGTTTTCCCGAAACGAGCAGATTTAGTTTCGATTGTACAATCGATTTTTAATTACTATTTTGACTAGAGTCAAAAATCCAATTGTGAAAAACGAAAGTCGAATATGACCGCAAACCAATAGTAACGCTTCGTTGGTACCTAACCTATCGTACGATCGTACGCTACTTGTACCAACGAAGCGTTACTATTGGTTTGCGGTCATTTTCGACTTTCGTTTTTCACAATTGGATTTTTGACTCTAGTCAAAATAGTAATTATAAATCGATTGTACAATCGAAACTAAATCTCCTCGTTTCGGGAAAACAACCACTAAAATTTCACGGTGTATATACGTCCCACTGCAGGGCACAGGCCTCCTCTCAGAATAAGAGGGCTTGGGCCGTAGTTCCCACTCGGGCCCAGTGCGGATTGGGACTTCACACACACCATTGAATTACTTCGCAGGTGTATGCAGGTTTCCTCACGCACGATTTCCTTCACCGTAAAGCTCATGGTAAATTACAAATGCAACTATGCTCACACTTAAAAAAAACTCTAGCAAGTAGGTATATCCTCTTTTTTGCCAAGGGTAAAAACAACCCTCTTGCTCATGGATGGGGACGGCTTTATTTAGGAGCGGAAGCGTTTTTTGCCGCGTTCCCCCTTGGTTTATTCACCGTTCTAAAATTCGTAATCCAGCTTTTAGTTAAATTCACGTAATTGAAAAAACAAGAGGAAATGGTATGTCAGCGAGACACGCTGATCGTAAATAAGTTAAACTGAGCATTGTCCCCAGTGCCGATCGGGAACTTCAGAAGGTATTCAAGTTTACTCACGATGTTTTCCTTCACCGTAAAGCTCATGGTATATTTCAAATGTAATTTCGCACATAAATTCCGAAAAAATTAAGAGTGCGAGCTGGGATTTGAACCCACGACCCTTTGCTTGAGAGGCCATAGGTCAAACCGCTAGGCCACCACGGCTTTTGTCCGCGGCTTCGTCTGCAAAGAATTATTTTATCGCTATCCCGCGGGAGCTACGCAATTTTGCAGGATTAAAAGTTATCCTGTACCCTTCCAAGCACCCATCACTTAGCGCAAAGTAACACTAAACTAATAAAATAAATAAATAAAATAAATAATAAATAAATATCACGGGACAATTCACACCAATTGACCTAGTCCCAAACTACGCAAAGCTTGTACTATGGGTACTAGACAACGGATAAACATACTTATATAGATAGATAGCTTTTGCCCGCGACTCCGTCCGCGTGGAATTAGTAATTTGGGCAGCTTATTTTTTTATCAAATTTGCTTTTTCATCAATTATGGCTCTCCTTAGTTCCTCGATATAAAAAAAATTACCCGCCCGCGCAACCCCCCCCCCGAAAACCCCCCTCACCCCCCTCCCAACCCCACCCCCCGCAAACCCCCCGCACACCCGCGTTCACATTCACCACCGTACTCCCAAGTCAAGCGTGCCTATAGAAGTTTTACTTCAAAAACCCCTGATTTTGAAACATTCTTCCGCTCCGCTCCGCTCTTATTGGTGTTAGCGTGATGATATATAGCCTATAGCCTTCCTCGATAAATGGGCTATCTAACACTAAAAAAATTTTTCAAATCGGAGCAGTAGTTCCTGAGATTAGCGCGTTCAAACAACTAACAAACAAACTCTTCAGCTTATTAATTCTTCTAAAAACTGTTCGATAAATTTTTAAAATAGACGTATCTTTCTTATTTGTGAACCGATTGAAATGAAACAAACACTATATGTTAATCCAAGAAAATACCAACATATCAGTGAAAACCGCATCCTTCTAGGTTAAGCCGTTTCTGAGATTAGCGCGCACAAACGCACAGACAAACAGACAAACAGACAAACAGACAAACAAATAAACAGACAAACAGACAATAATTCTAAAAATCATTGTTTCGGGTTCTATTGCGCTAATAAATAGCCCTAGTGACAGTTTTTCTCAAATATCTTCAATGTACAGACACCGACTTGTTACAGATTTATTATATGTATAGATAGATAGTATAGGTACATACTTATATACATATTAAACACCCAAGACTCGAGCACAAACATTCGTATTATTCACACAATATGTCTGCCCCGACCGGAAATCGAACCCGGGACCTCAAGCTTCGTAGTCAGGTTCTCTAACAACTAGGCTATCCGGTCGTCTCAACTTGTTGCAATTGAGCGATTCTTCCCCGTTCTAAAACCAATGATCCCCTGTCTCTTTCTAGCTGGAGAACAAAGAGGAGACTATCCGAGTGCAGGGCTCCAGTCTGGGCGTGGCGGAGGCTCGCATCGCGGCGCTCACGGAGCGCGCCTGCGCGCTGCGGTGCGAACTCGACCAGAAGGCCAAAGAGGTTGGTATATCAAAACTTGATGACACTGACACATAGGTAGGCCTTATTTTATTTATTTTCGGAGAACCAACAGCTCTACAGTTTACAGGTAGGCTATACTTAGGGCGTAGCTACCGCCGTATCAGCCGTGTCAATGATACGGGGCCCCCGGGCTACACAGGCCCCTAACGTGTGCAACTGTAGCTTTTGTGTTTCTTTTGTGAGAAATCTTTACCCTTCATTTGGGCCCCTCAACTAATTTTGATGCAGGGCCCCTCCACTCCAAGGCACGCTACGCTACACTGCTATACAGTAATCTTCTACTATCTTCTTTCTAATGTATAAAAATTTCGTATTATCGTATCGTTATGTAGGTATCTCGTTGTTATCGAATTCCTCCGAAACGGCTTGACTGATTTTTATATTTTTTTTGTCTATATTTGGTAAATCTGAGAATGGATCGTAGGCTATTTATTATATATAAATAAAAAAGAAATCAAATTACTTAATAAATAAATGAAAACTCATTTATTGCCACAACTATAAAAACAAACTATTTATACAATTGACATAACAGAGACACAAAAACCGGCCAAGAGCGTGTCGGACACGCACAAGGTATGGTTCCGTAGCCATTACAAAAAAATCAAGTAATATTTTTCTAAGGATTTCGTATGTGTACGGAATCATCCAAGTTTAGGTATGTTTTATACCTTAGGCTACTATTTACTCTTAATCTACAAATAATTTCCAAGCAATCTTAGCCGCTATAATTTTCCTAGTAAATTTGATATATTTACTACCATTCTGAATTTTTTCAAATTTTTCCACCTAACAGTTTAGATTTTAGAGGGGGGGGGACGGTCGATTTTAATGAAAATTTTCACTTAAAGTTGAATATTTCGCAAACAGATCACTGAATAGAAAAATCATGTTAGCAACCCCGCAATGGTTTTAAAAGACCTATCCAACGATACCCCACACTATAGGTTTAGTTGAGAAAAAAAAATCACCCCCCCTTTACGTCTATGGGAGGTACCCTAAAAAAAAATATTTTTTTGTTTTTTATTTTACCACTTTGTTGGCGTGACTGATAAGTATGTATATTCATGCCAAATTACAGCTTTCTAGTACTAACGATCGCTGAGCTTAGCCGCGGACAGACAGACAGACGGACAGACATGGCGAAACTATAAGGGTTCCTAGTTGACTACGGAACCCTAAAAAAAGAACAGGTTACAAATATGTATGTGGCAATAGGCTCAGGCCCAGCATATAATAATATGCTGCCGGTTTAGGAATTTTCAGTCTGCGCCCGTTTCCAAAGCCAAGTTTAGACCAGCAAGAAAAATTGTGCAAGCTATGCACAATTTTAATTAATTAACGAGTTTAAATTCGTCAGTCGGACGCCGAAATGCAAATGCAACTTGCACGATTTTTCTTGCAGGTGTAAACTGGGCTAAATGTTATGTATTTTCTGCAGCTTAACAAGTTGCGGAAGTTTGCTGAAAGCTGCCGGGTAGAGACAGTTGACACATCCGTGGTGACAGAGATGCAGGTACAGTACAGTGTAGATCTTACTGCTGGGAATCAAGAACGATACCGTGTCGCGTGTGGTCGGGTTATTTTGGATGAAATGGGTAACTTTGACTATTGGGATTAAACCGATCCAGAGGCCGTATTGTGTGACGCACAGGCGCTCGCGATCGTATTTACCTTTTTATTGTACCGCCATCGTCAGAGAGGGGGAGGGAAGGAGTGAGAGAGAAAGGGAGAGCGAGAGTGAGAGAGAGAAAGGGAGAACGATAGAAAGGGAGAATGAGAGAGTGAGAGAGAGAGAGAGAGAGAGATAAACAGGGCTGTTGCCATCATCCTAAATATAACTGCATGAGACAAACATCTTTAACTGTATCCTAATCGTGTGGGAGTAAATATAGAAAGTGTTGGGGTTATAGGAAGTGGAAACCCAGAAGAATATCGTGAACACCCTGCAGGACAACTTGTCGGTGATCGCCGAGCTGTACAGGGAGTGCTTTTTTGAGGTGAGTATCCAGAAATACTTGACTTCTCTTTATACTTTACTGTATTCTTTGATACTTTAGAAAAAGGAAAAGTGAAATGGGAATTCGTAATTGTAAAGAGTGACAACTGGATAATTATCCAGCCCTTGTCACCTGATGGAAGGTCTAAATGAGGCCAAAGGTGTAATGCGCTAGTTCAGCAACAACTTATTAGCTAGCCTTCAAGAGCCCTATGTTGTATCTGTCTTTAAACACAGACGATAAAAGCGAATTTCATTTCCTTAGCAGTTCGTAAGTTTTCGAGCGCAATAAGTCAAATGCTACCTAGTTGTTTCTTCCTCAAGTGGGATAGAAGCCTCAACATGTTCAATAAATAGATCTTGACATCATCATTACTCTCATAACTTAAGAGTTGCACTCATGCACTGATGTCGTTGAAGTAATCGCCACTTAGTTTCCTGGATCTAACGCTAGAGCTCTCTTTAATTCGGTTGAAACAATTTAGTCTGAATCCATCACTTCCATTCCTTCCTTAATTTTCCTAAAATATTTGTAAATCAAGTATCGTGCCGGAATGACTGTCCCATCACCTGTTCTCTTCTTACTCTAACAGTATTTAAGAATCATCTGTTCACCTTGATCAGTCTCAAAACCCCGTCATTAACTTTTCTTTCTGCTGAACTTATCTTCTCCATTCTTGTTCAGCACCACTCCTCAAAAGCTATCTCTTTCTGTCAGTATTGCAGTTTGAAATTCCCCTGACAAATATCTAGTATTATAAATGAAATTACAGACAGCGAAGCAAGAGGAGTTGATAGATATGCTCAGGAAGTCCTACTTGGACGTCAGACTGATGGACAAGGACAAAGCAGACAAGATCAATCGACTGCAGAGCGTCATTAACACGCAGAAGTGGTCCATCGAGCAATGCCAGGTACAGCATTCAAAGATTTTTCAGATGCTCACCAGCCTGGAACTTGGGAGCTGTTTAAATGGTCAATTTGAACAAGACTGTATTGTCAATCGCGTAAGTGCGTACTCAGATATTTTTGACCATCCAGATAGCTCCGATGTTTATGATGGTGACTGTACGCTTCTTGAAATTTGTACCCCAATAACTTGACTCACCATACCAAAGTACTTGGTCAAAATTGATTACACCAAAATGCTTCCGGCTAACTCTCCAAAAGAGCTCTAGTAATAGACATCTATAAAACTATTATACGTCCCATGTAACATTTTACATTCCAATTTGCATTGAAAACATTTGGTCGCATGCACTTTTTTGTGCAATCACAATTAGCAAATCTTCACGGTGTTTCAAGAGGCACGTTATCAAAATCTGGCAAAATCACAAAAAAAACCTGCAATTTGCCTTTCTCTTTGTTTCTAATCTGTTTCTTCTTCTTTAGGACGTCGTCATAGAAGTGGAGAACTTGAAATCGGAAATATCCAATTTCCTGAACAGTTCCAACAACGACTCGGTATTGCGATCTCAGTAATAACTTTAACCGGTGTGTTTATACTAATTCTAGTTAGTTAGTTAGTGGCTTTAGTGATTAGACCTTAACTTCTCGAAATGGCTTCAATATGATATTTTTTACGTTTCCACCACCACTGGCTCTATTATCGAACCTGGCCTTATACTACGAAGTGCAAAATTCGAACTTCGTGTCGTGCCATTCCTCTCACGCTAATAGTACACGCTAGTAGTACAAGAGCGAGCAAGACGATGCGATACGAACATCGATTTTCGAATCTCGGAGTAGCCCCCCTGCTTACAAATTTTCACTAGAATCGGCTGAAAAATACGACATGTAGAAGAGAACAGCCGGGATTTGTCCCAAGCTGAAACGTAGACGCTTGCTCGCACTTTGCGCTCGCTCGATTGATGAGATGTTGAATAAAAAAGGATTAGGCACAGATTTATTTAGCCATAACAACTGCGCATGCTTCGGACTCGAATGGGGTCGAAAGAGTTACAACTTTGGGCATCCATAGACGGACTGCTTAGAGCAGTCACGACCAACGGCACGAGAGCAGACGTATTCTTGGAGTCGACTTCAACCCGAATGTTACATATACAATTTTGTATTGAAACTGCAGACCACCCAACATCGATCGCTTGAAGATGTTGGCACTGACTGTTCCAAGCAGTCCGACTATGGAAGCCCTTTCACTTCTAATTTTTTAAACAAGGATCTTTCTGGTTATAAAGATACTAAAAAATTATATTTTCGAATTCGTCTGATGCCGTTCCGTTCACGTTAATAGCATTAGAGAGAGGAAAGAAAGGGATGGCACGAAGTATCCCTGCTATTATGGTGAATTATTGTTCACACGGGTTCAGACACCCTGTAGGGGGTAGCTAAGCTAATACCTCTTGTGGATGCATCACACTTTTGCTACAAGTTTGTTTCTTGCATGTATTTTCTATGCTTTACAACGAATAAACCATTTCGTATAACAAAGTGTTTCATTCGTAGGGTATGTGGGAGCGTGGGTCGGAGACGCCGGATGTGGGAGAGGAGCTGGGTGACATACTGGAACAGCTGCGGCAGTTGCAAGACATGCTCACTGTACGTCAGGGTATCTAGCGGAGTGGAGTGGTTTGCTAGGACCAAGATGTAAATAAATCTAATGAATAGGCTCAGAGACGCTCAACGAGCTGTAGAGAGCTATCCTCGGGGTTTCTCTACGAGATCGATTTAGGAAAGAGGAGATCCGTAGAAGAAAAATCAATTCCGAAAAACTTAGTGGTGCGAGCACAGGCTCGAACTCACCCTCTGCTTGAGAGGCCATAGGTCGTACCGCTAGGCCACCACGGCTTGTTAGGACCAAGATATCAGTAATAGAGCTGTTGACCGTTACAGTCAATGAGTTGTTAAATGGGGGCCACGTTTTAGACGATGCAACGTGGACTAAATATTGGGGAAACTCGCAGAGTCCAATGGATGCAAATGGTGCAACGATTAAGTATTAATTCTTTGGGAGAGTGTAAGGCCCAGCAGTGAACATCTTATGGCTGTCCATGATGATGTGCCCACTAGGTACACTGTGGTCATAACATGTTACGAAATCTGAAAAAGCTCGTTTTTTTTTGTTTACAGGGCGACTGCATCTGTGGTCTTCAAGACGAAAACAATGCGCTGAAGAAGAAAAACGAACATCTAGAAGTAAGATGTTGTTCTTCTAATACATAATGCTACTAATATTATAAAAGCGGATGTTTGTGAGTGTGTTTGCGAGCATGTTTAGATTTACTGTGTCCTGGTAAAAAACTTTTGCATTTGGATGAAATATGGTATGCAGACAGCTGAACGGTTTTATCCCGGCACTTTCACGGGAACCATACAATATACAAAAATTTTAACTGCTTGTTCCAATAACCTTGTAGCATTTGTTCGGAAATTCTCGTGGAATTAAGTAAAATCCCGGAATTTAATTTCAAACGTCGGATCTAAAGGTTTCTGCAAGCAAAGCAGGTAAAAGTTAATAGGTAAAAAAATTAGGAACGTGAACAGTTAAAACTTTAAAACAATGTTTTTAGATGCAAGTAGACAAGTTGCGGCACAGAGTGAGCGAGTTAGAGGGCATGGTGTCTAGCTCTCACTCTATCGGACAGCAGTACCAGAAAGAAATTGAAGAGAAGGAACAAGAAGTAAGTGCTTTGTAACGAAGCTAGTAAAGACTGTTTTAGTAATGGACGACAGCTACTTGTTACCTGCATCCGGCTGCCTGCAACTCTCACAATGTCGGTACACTAAGGCGCAAGCCACACAGAAGAGACGTGGGACGGGGGCACATCGCAGACGCGGCGCCCCTTGCATCAGATTTCATACTAAATATATAGAAGCGTCGCGATCCAAAGCAGACAGAAGAGACGGGGCAGAGACGCAGCTTTCGAACAAATGACGCGGACTGCGACGCGCCCCCGTCCTACGTCTCATCTGTGTGGCTTGCGCCTTAACCTATTATGCCGTTGATTTTATCGCATCCTAATTTCATGACTGCTTGCTTCAGTTTTTACTGAATTTTTGCTTGTGTTTCAGTGTTTTAGTTCCATGATCAGATTGGGGATGTCTTGAAGAAAGCTCAGATCATGAATATCTACCCGAAATCGGCGAGCATCTATGAAAAGACTAATGAGTGTTGTGGATGCGAAAGATGTGTGTCAGGATCGTAGCAGGTGGAAACAAAGTCTCTGCTTAGCCCTTTGCTGGGAAGGAGGCGTACCTAAATGTATACAAGTACCTACTTAATATGTATGTACCTATGTAAGTATATTGTTTCAGTTTTTCGAAGTTCGGCAGAGGCTAGTGGAATTCGAGTGTGCTAGCAAGGAGCGGGTGGCTACATGCGAGACACTCACGCGGCAACTGCAGCAATCACAAGGTTAATTTTTTTTTACTATCTATGGCTACTCAAATACGGTTGCGTGCTTTAATTTGGGACCCATTTCGAAAAAAATATCCTTTTTAATTCCTATATGACTGACTGAAATTAAAGCTCGTAAATGTACTGTCACAATACCGTCTTTACCATAAGGGCAGTGGGGCCTGTACTGTACTATGAGGTCTGTAGGGCTCCCAAGCTTAGGTGGCCCCCCGAAAGGCCGATATATTCCGACAAAAAGTTTTGAGAGTAATTGATGAGACTGCAACACCATCTAACGATCACCTTATTCACCTATACAATCACATAGATTCCAAAGTCGAGCTTGCACCATGAACAGTCTTCATTGTCTATGGTTTGCGGGACCGGTGAATCCCCGAGAAAAATGTTATCATTAACTTTCTTTAATTTCCAAAAGGCCCCCAAGCCATATCCCACATATCCCACAGAGCCCTAGCTGCACAATTTTCAAACACACACACACACAAACACACGGCAGCGCACCAAGATCGTCATCCATCATCATCATTTCAGCCAGAGGACATCCACACTTTTGATGCAGTTATATCAATAAACGATTATTATTATGTTGGTACGGATTTCCGATCACGGGCCCATGGGGACCCGGTCATTTGAAAGGCATTCATGGGGCCAAAGCCAACATGAAGAGGCCTTTGGTACCATATAATATAAATGAGATGGGCGCAACTATGGAGGTCTATCCCCTAATACACCATGAGGAAGTGCTAGCGGACAGTCCTCCACAGTTGCCAATCTATTGCCAGGTAGGAATCGACATGGAATTGGCTATGGGGTTGGGATGTTGTGGACAGGATTACCGGGCTATGGAGTGAGATAACGGACACCTACCATTTCAATATCTCATATAAACTGAACTTTTGGTAGGCGGTGACTCGCCATTCACTAAATGGGCCCCTCAAACTATTGCCCACTCGGGGCAACGAGGCGGCAACATTGGTGTGAACGGCTAAGGATGGAGAGGTGTTCCTGTGTTGTGTTGTGTTGTGTTTATTATTATTATTATTATTATGTCCCGTGATATATATATATATGATATATTATCCACTAATGGACATGGCCCATTGTTACCCAATCATTACAGTTGGAAGCAGCTTGCATCCACCGTGAACCTGCGGCCTTTACCAAATTATCCGTCCACCCAACGCTGCCTTTGGCAGCCAAGATGAGTCTGTAGTATCCGTACTCGTAATCCTAGCTTGTACAATGTTTTAGTGTACTTGTAATTTTACTGTACCACAGTACCCACAGCCACAGCCCGGCGGAAGACCAGTGCTGGTTTTTTAACTATAGCGACATGCTGAGTCGGGTCCCTTTTTGTAACACCATTAAATGTACATACCTACATTATGTCTATGTTTGTAGGTACTCTTATTTTTGCCTGTGTACGTGTCATTGTTGTCATAAATAAATGTTTTTTTTTCTTTCTTTCTTTCTTTAGTGTTATTGGACGACAAGATAGCGGAGTTAGCGGAGGCACAGCGGGCGCGCGCAGCTCAGGAGGCGTCTGTGTTGGCGCTTCGGCAGGAGTTGGAACAGGCTGATAGGGCCATCAAGGAGGTTGGTGGTGTTAAACATTATCGATCAACGAATACCGGATGATTCTGGAGACGTCGTGATCAAACCTACACAACTCTGTGGAAACATTCGTTAGCTATAGGTAGAAATACGGATAACGTACCTACGTCTTTAATCGAGCTCAACTCATAAACGTGTCGGGTTAAACTCGATTATAAACTTGAGTTTATAATCGGCTAAATTCCACTACCGCACTTCGAGGAACCGTTTGTCTTTCCATCCTCACCATCTTGATGATTGGCATTCTAGTACCGTGCGTTTTAAGCGAAACTTCTTTCCTCGCACGACAAAGATCTGGAATCAGCTTTCTGCGGCAGCATTCCCGGAGCGTTACAACTTAGGGATCTTTAAAAAACGAGCCTACCAATTCCTAAAAGGGTCGGCAACGCACCTGTGATGCCCCCCGTGTTACAGGTGTCCATGGGCGACGGTGATCGCTTTCCATCAGGTGACCCGTCTGCTCGTTTGCCACCTCTTATATATATAAAAGTAAAAAATAAAAAATAAAAAAGAGTTATAAATCCGTATTTTTCACTATGAGTGAGTCTCACGGTAGAATGAACTGAGTACAATAAAAAAAAATCATTTCAAGTTTATTTATGAACTTGAAAGAAGAAAAAATAAAACCCTCTTCTGTTTAAGTCTGGCAACCGATTTGAAAATCAGGAATTTTACTAAATTAAAAAAAATAGTAATGTAGTACTTAGTAGGAATAAAATAGCATTCCATTCAGGATATATTTCAGTACGTATTATTCCGTGGAACCTTAAAGGTTATTTCAGTTTTATATAAATCCTGAAGTAAGAGTGAGTGAGTGAACCAACTTTTTCTTGTCACCCGTTGCTATGATTACACAAATTTTGTCTCAAGGACAACTTGAGCATTTTTCTATGAAACCCATACGAAAAAGTTGATTTACTTACAGTTTCACTAATAAAAGCAGTTGTGAAATGAATCAGTTGGCAAAAATAATCGGCGAAAAATTAGAGAACCCCCCCCCAATCTGATCATGAAATGTCCTATTTATAAACTTTTTCGTAATTATTTATCGTGATCTGAGAATAGTGATGTTGACCCCACCAATCAACTGACGTATTTTTATGAGCTGTCAAAACACAATTTTCTTCCATAGAGTTCGATCTTCGATTATTGATCGAAGAGTTTGATTGAATGGCAATAGCAACTTATGACGTCACTTGTTCGCCAAATCAATCAACTAACTACTAACTAACTATTTTATTTTTTAACACGCTTTTTAAAATCATCATTGAGAAATACATTATTGTTGAAAGCTGATATCCGGAGGGTTTTATTTGTTTTAAAGCAACAAAAAATCTAATTTTGCATTTAATCGAAAATTAATCCGGTTATCAGGGCTAAAATAAAGCGCTTTTTTACTGTAGTCATTCATGTCTTCGAATTATTTTTTGATGGCGTCAACATCCCTGTGTATCCACCAGGGTTTGAGGAAGCTGGTGGAGGCCTCCCAGTGGCGCGCCCAGCTCGACGAGAGCCAGGCCAGGGTCGAGGACCTGGAACGGCGGCTGCAGGCGCTCTGCGCCCAGTGCAGGGAACTCGAGACGTGCTGCAGGCAAGTCGTGTTCACAGAGTCGGATTCAAAAGTGTAGCGACTACTAACGCCATCTAGTAGTCACATGAGAAACTAATTACTCCAGCCTGCATCTCACTATCGAAGTTTCTCAACACGGCTGCATAAATACATCTTCCAATTTTCGTCCATTGGACTTCTGTCCCCTCCAGGTGTAATCTATGTATCTATTCAGTGGCGTACTCGTAGCGTGCCTTGGAGGGGCTCTGTATCAAAATTAGTTGGGGGGCCCAAATGAAGGGTAAAATACACGTTAGGGGCCTCTGCAGCCCGGGGGCCCCGTATTATTGATACGGCTGATACGGTGGTAGCTACGCTCTACGCCCCTGTCTCTATTGCAACTACCCCCAAAGAATTCTGGATGCGTTATATAGCATAGAGTCTACTCTAAGACATCCAGAACTAAGCCTTAGAGCAGTGAAGAAGTGGGACCCGTAAAGCAAAAAAGACTGCTAGAAAAAAGTTGCTGAGCAGTCGAAATTTGGATATTTTTTAAACTTCTATTGTGGAGGGCCTTCTTTGTGGAAACTCTGGGGCTTTTGGTCCTAATTGAGGCCCTGTGGAGTCTTAGAGCTGCTAGGTAGACATCTTAGAGTTTCTGACCAGAATTTGCGATTTACCAACGTCTACCAAACAGTTAATAACTACCCAAAAAAATATGCGTTCATTCATACTACTGCGCCGTGGTGATGATTATGATTATTATGACGCCGTACATTCGTCCCTTACTAAAACATTTTATTGTACCTAAACAGTATACTCGTAAACGCGATTCATAAAATCTCCTGAAAATGTAAATTTCTGTTAGCATAATCCTTCCATTTCGTAAAATATCAGTAGAACAATAGACGTCGGCCAACAACAGTAGATCTCCTCTTCTCCTGTAAATACAGAATACCAGCCCCCTGTGCCCAGTACCACAGAAATTATAGTACTACAAATCAACATTTAACAGTTAACTTGCTCATACAAAAAAGTGTAAATTATACATAATTAGCGTAGCCTGTAGAGGCTTGTAGCATTTGTATTGTAGTATAGGAAGCTGGCAACAGTGGCGGCAGTTCAGAATGACCAGAGCGTAACCTAACCGTTGCAGTGAGAAAGAGCGCAACGCGTCGGTGCTACAGGGTCAGCTGGAAGAGGCGCACGCGCGCGGCGCCGTGCTCTGCGACGAGTCGCGCCGCGTCACCGCCTGCGTGCGCCACTGGATGCGCCGCCAGAGGGCGCTCGCCAGGTAACACCTGGTTCCCACTTGTCGGACGTCGGGCCCGGATTTTAATCGGATGTTCCACTAGCAGAACATTTTGTACGAAGCTATTCACACTTGACCGACACCGATTTTGTGTCGGTGCCGACAAAAAATGTCGGCTGTTTTGCCAGCCGACGTCCGGAAAATAATCGTGTCGGGTCACGCTCGCCTAGGGGCAAGTATTGACGCAGTTCACATTGGTCAGATGACAGGGCGTGAACAGAGGCGCTGACAACCGATTAAAATCCGGGCCCGATATCCGACAAGTGGCAACCAACACTAAGCAGTGCCACAGGATGCGCCGCCAGAGGGCGCTCGCCAGGTAAGCAGTGCGCCACTGCCACAGTGCAATTCTCGAGTGGCGACCACAAACCGGAAGGTGAGGAGTTGGCAGGCCTCCCACTATGTGGACTGGCATAGCGAGAGTTGCGGGCAACCAGTGGATGAAGATGTTTATTAAAGTTAGATGCTCCGCTGCACATACCTATTGGGTTGGGTTAGCAAAAGGACTATCTTAGTTTTTGTCTTCTTTTACACGTTCAGTGTCAGTAACACAATAATAGAAAATAATACACTGACTTTTTATTGTACACCACACAGAATACGGAAAAAACAAGTTTATGGTAAAATATGATAGTTAAGCGGCGACGTCTGTGAGCAAAAAATTCTTACTTTTATGCCAGTGACACATTCGTGACTTTGATCATGTTGGCCGGCATAGCGAAAGGGGTCAGTGGAACGTTGCCGGAGCCGAATGTGTTAAATAATACGTATTATGTAATAATACATTTGGAAAGGTTCATTAAAACATTTCTCTTTGTTTTAGAGAACAACAAGAAAAAATAAAGACGCAAGAGTCAATGCTTAGAGAACTTCAGCGCTGTGTGGAAACGAGACAGAACCATTCCGTGCGCTCAAGCACGAGCGAGATACAACCGTGTTGCTCAAACTCGCCACGATTGCACGCGTGTGCGAGTGACACGTACTCGCTTTGCTCCAGAACGCATCAAGCTGTAGGTGGAAGTGAGATAGCTTTCTCACGCTGTGGTGGTGTCCCTAATTGTGAGAGCGAGAGGCCTAGTTGTTGCGCATCCAATAAACAAGATAGAAGGGAGCGTTCAAGCGAGAGTGAGATGGCTAGCTGTTCGTCGGCTCCGGTGCCACCGAGGCGACGCAAGAAGCTGCCGCCTTGCGGAGATACCGTAAGTTAAATTGATGATTTATTTATTCTATAATAAAGTAGGTATTCACATTATGTATTCCCATAAGATAAAGTGACTTATTTCGGCGACTTTTCTTGAGTGACGCGGTTTTTTTATAACAAGGACTATTGGGTGGATAACGTGCAAGTGGGTAACCTGATGATAAATCAGCACAGTCGTCAGCCTAGAGCAGTGTTTCCTAATTTTTTTTAAGGGCGGACCCGGGGCTTTCCTTACAATGATCCGGGGATCCCTAAAAAAAGTTTTGCTTCTAATACTTCTACAAATATATTTCGACTTTAAAATTTGGTTTTGTTTGAGAGCTTGGCGGCAGAATTAATCTCCAAACGCACAGACAGCAGAGGCGTGGCAGTGCGGTGGCAGTGACGGTTGTAATATTCTAACTTGTATGAACGGTTGTGCGGTACCGTACCGTGAACTCGTTCATACAAGTTAGAATATTACAACCGTCACCGCCGCCGCACCGCCACGCCTCCGCCGTCTGTGCGTTTGGAGCTTTAGCGAGTAAAATGGTGTTAGTGATCCGGACGGACGTTAACGGGGACTCACTCTTTTTTGACTTGACATCAACTTCTGGCACACTGTAGTGACACAAACAGAACTAAAAGAAACGGCGCGTTTGATAGTAGGTACATATAAGAAGGCATTTGTAATCACTACAGGGTCTTTTAACCCCTCGTTTTTTCCAGAGCTGCCCTTGGAGCCCTGGCGCTCCGAACATTCGTTTTGCGTCCCTGCCGCGCCACATGTCCCCCACTGAGGAGATAGTGGAGCGCGTGGAACATCTCCATGCGGCATTGGCAGCCACGCAGAGGCGGTGGACGCGCCCGCGACGGTGAACTGCGCCATCTCTCGGCGAGTGGAGGCTACGTAATGAACTACAACCAAACCTGGGCACCGTCAAACAGTTAACTTCGTTAATCGCTAATCCGCTACTGAAAAGTTAACTATATTAAACGCTAAAGCATTTCATTTTGGATAATTTAACGTTAGCTAACGTTAATCCGTTAACGTGTGATAAAAATTGCATTTTTATATCGTTGCGTTAGTGACTACTTATAAAAGCTGTTGGTTTGGAATCAGCACATGTATGCGCATTCGTTTTCGTCACTCTAAGCGCCGGCGCTAAGTAATCAAACGGTCAAACGAACATTAACTTAAAAGTTAAACCGTGTCAACTTCGTTAACTAACAATTAACGAGTTAATGCCCAGCTATGATCACAACCCACCTTGTTACGCTGTCACATGTGAAGACAACACACCTGAGTGACAAATGCGTGTTTTTTTTTCACATCTCTGAATAAATTACGAACTTTTACCTTATTCAGTCACTAAAACAGCTTGAGCTCGTGCTGGACAAATTATACGCCTGTTTAGCAAAAACGTGGAGCTGTAAAAACTATAGCTAGACCGTTTAACGGAGACCTCGCCCGTGCGGTACAGTGGCTAGGGATGCAAACGATACATCGATGTTTTTGAATCATCGATGTTTCAGTAAAAAAACATCGATGTTTGCCATCGATGTTCACCATTGCAAAACATCGATATATCGATGTTGTTTTATGCGATGTTTATACATCGATGTTTTGCCTGCCATCTATTAAAAATTTTTAGTAAAATAGTTGTTAAAGGTAATTTTATTTCCTATACTCTACTCTACACCTTCCTTATTCTAAAGACTTACCTATTTAATAGATAATATTGTTATAGATAATAGATAATATACAATTTAACTATTAAATAGATAGATCATTAAAAAAATAAAAAATAAATAAATAATAATAAATAAATAAATATCACGGGACAATTCACACCAATTGACCCAGTCCCAAAGTAAGCTAGGAAAGCTTGTGTTATGGGTACTAGGCAACGGATAAACATACTTATATAGATAGATACATACTTAAATACATATTAAACACCCAAGACCCGAGAACAAACATTCGTATTTTTCATACAAATATCTGCCCCGACACGGGAATCGAACCCGGTACCTCAAGCTTCGTAGTCAGATTCTCTAAACACTAGGCCATCTGGTCGTCTAAAAAAAAACATCGATGTTTGGATACATCGATGTTTTAGGGGCGATGTTCTTTGAACATCGATGTTTGTTCTGAAATATCGATGTATCGATACATCGATGTTCTTGCTTTCGATATTTGCATCCCTAACAGTGGCGCAGGGGTAGACGGCAAAGGGGGCCGGGAGAGGTGAGGGCGGCTGGCACACGAGGCGCGCTCGCCGCCCGCACCTCTCTCTGCCCCTTTGTCGTCAACCCCCCAGCCCCTGTACCGCGCGGGTGAGATCTCATTTAAACGGTTTAGCTATATCTCCCTCACTCTATGAACGCCTACATTTATATAGACCCATGCCTTTGCTAAATTATAATTTAATAACAAGCTCTATTAATTTTCTATGAAAGAGTGCAAATGTTTACAATAATTGTAATAATTTTTACAAGACTTAATTTTTATGATGCATTTATGTTCAGTAGCAAGCGGAAGGCTGCAATAAGTTTGGGCTAATCCCAGCTGTCCTTACCTCGTCGTTCACACTGCGAACTAGTGGGAACTATTGGTTTTCCCCAATTTATGTGCAAGCAAATGAAAAAACAAAAGAAAATGGCAATGCGACGAGACCTTGATCGAACTTAAATAAGTTCTACAAAGCATAGTTGCGCAAATTATCGTTCAAAGAGTGGCGTCCGGTAGTTCTGTAGCCAAACATTCAGCCGTGCTGAATTAAAGCTAAACGCTTTCACATAGTTCATTTTACTATTCAGCGCTTTAGAGACATCTGTCGGGTGATGGCTACATTTTTTTCTATAGGTAAACAGTTTTCAATTATTCGACGCTAGGTGGCTGCACATTGTATGCAAATGTCATTTACATGGATCAACTTTTTCTAGCCACCCGTTGCTATGGTTATACAAATTTTGTCTCGTGGGTAACCTAAGCATTTTTCTATGAAACAGTATGATGATGTCACCGACTCTGACAACTGGGGACTGAGTAAACAACACGAAAAAGTTGATTCGACCATATATATGTACAATAGACTCAACCATACAACGCGTCTCTACCCTCTGGATATAGACGAATAGGAAGTGTTGATTAAGGTATTTCTAAGCTATCTACAAAACCTCGCACCAAACGCCACCGTATGCGTATGTATTAACGAAGAAATGACTGATTTACGATTTAACACTTTGGAACAGCCTGTATGTAGATGTAGATACATGGTAATTCAACTTGATCAACGTCTGAACTGCGAAACTCATTGCGAACAACTGATACAGTATGTTCCAACTTATTGTTGATTTGTTTGTGGGTATTAATTGTATTTTTTTTATCTAATTTAATAATTTTACAAAAGTAGAACATTCCTGAGAAGGAACTCTACTCGCGATTTCGGTCTGTGTCCAGAGAGTAGAGACGGGTTGTATGTACCGATGTAGTAAAGTTCAAATTGGTGCGGACTACTGGCGTTTGATTTTTCTCATTTGTCTTGCAAATAATTGGGAAAAACGGGTGCATTTAACCTTTTGAACGCCATACATCGTTTTTGTTACGAACAAAATTAACACCAAAAGTAACGCCTGATTCAATAAATTATTTAAAATTGATCCTTATGCGGATGCGGGTAGGTTCATTTTTGTATTACATTATTGTCGTCTATAGCAGACGCTGGGGTTCAAAAGGTTAACTGGGTAGAGCCCTATTTTCAAGAAAGATTCTGCTGTATGTTGTATTAAGTTTGAGAGATGTTATACAAAGTAGCAATCGACAAAACGATTCAGCCGTTCGCTATTTTTTGCTAGTCTTTTAGGCGTATGTACTTAATTTATTATAACTTATTATTTATAATAAAGACTGTTTTGTTAGTAATAAAACGAGTAGTTACAAAAATTGTTTTATTTGCGTTAAAATGATTCACAAAATACAAAAATAATCTACTACCTAAAAGTATTGATAGTGACTCGATTTTTAGAATAAAGCATGGAATGCAACCAGACGCAAAAAACAATAAAATTTAATTAAAGTAGTTATTTATCCATCACATTTAAAAAAAAATGACATTTTGTTCTTTTTTTGTGACATTGAATTTGACAGGAAATTAAATTAACCAGTTGAATGGCAGCGACGATTAAAGTTGTCAAGAGCTGTCCTGTCTAGTCTACGATCCCATCGACCCAAGTAGTGTAATAGCGACCTTCGTATGTATGCTCAAAGTTCAAATTGGCTTGTGGGATGGACTACAAAAACAAATAATTCAAAATTACCTCATTCTTTCATTCATTCAATAACTGACATCTCTTTTTAAAAATCACCAAAAACTGACACTGGCCGAAACTGCCATTCAACTGCAGTGAATTAATTGTTTGAGTAATTGGCATAAAAATTACGTTTTTTGCTGTCTGGCGTCAAATATTAAAACAAAGGGTGGGGCTCTTAAGCGTTTCAACCGCCGTATCCCATGTGTATGCCTTAAATTTGGCACGGATTAGCGATGTGCCGAGTACGGCTTGACTCGAGTCAGACTCGATTCCTGCTTACGACTCGCTTACTCGAGTACAAAAATATTTTGATTCGAGTACGCCAGACTCGATTCGGTACTCGAGTCAGAGAGAATCGGTTTCGTACTCGCTGACTCGATTCTATTATACGAGTACAACTGACTCGAATCTAGTATTCGAGTCAGATTGACTCGCTTGAATTCAATCTCTTTTTACTTAAGCAATGAATGAATACTAATGCTGTTTGAACTCCTTTTCGATTTTTCCTTTCTGTTATAAAATTGTTAACGGACTTCATTTCTGGACTCGAATTTCTTGACTTGAGTAAACATTCGAATAGCTACCAAACATAGACTCGAGTAGGTTTTCACTGGACTCGAATCGCGGAATCGAGTCAGGATTCGAATAACATATTAACTTAATTGGTAGAATTGGCGAGAGACTAGAGCGCCTCCCTTCGGGAACTCGTGCGTTCTGGTCTCTTGCCAAAGCTATCCAGGGGAATTTCTGTACGCCTTCTTTTCCGCCTCTACACGCGGGTAACGATTCTTTCGCCCACGACGCAAAGGAAAAAGCCGATCTTCTAGGCAAATTCTTTGCGTCCAACTCGACTTTGGATGACGGGGGACGCATTCCACCGACCATACCGCGTTGTGAGAGCTGTATGCCGGATATCCGGTTCCACCAAAGCTCAGTGCGTAAAGCACTTCTCTCCCTCGATATCCATAAGTCCAATGGGCCTGATGGAATCCCTCCGGTAGTGTTGAAGATGTGCGCTCCTGAGTTGGCTCCGGTTTTAACGCGTCTTTTTCGGCTCTCCTACTCTTCTGGCGTTGTCCCGTTCTCATGGAAGTCTGCTCTGGTCCACCCGATCCCTAAAAAAGGTGACCGCTCTAATCCATCTACCTATAGGCCAATAGCCATAACTCCCCTGTTCTCAAAGATAATGGAGTCCGTTATCAACCGCCAGCTCCTTCGATACCTTGAGGATCGACAATTGCTCAGTGACCGTCAATATGGTTTCCGTAGCGGCCGCTCGCCCGGCGATCTACTGGTTTACCTGACACATCGTTGGGCACAGGCGATTGAGACAAAGGGTGAAGCATTGGCTGTTAGTTTAGATGTGGCGAAAGCCTTCGATCGGGTTTGGCACAAAGCGCTCCTCTCAAAACTTCCGTCCTTTGGGCTTCCTGAGAAATTATGCGGATGGATCAGCAGCTTCCTAACGGACAGAAGCATAAAGGTTGTAGTTGACGGTGCATGCTCTGATTCCATGTCTGTGAATGCTGGTGTTCCTCAAGGCTGTGTGCTATCGCCTACGCTCTTCCTTCTGCATGCCAATGATATGCTGCCCTCCGGCGGCATTCACTGTTATGCGGATGATAGAACGGTTGATGCCTCTTACACCGGCCGCGCCGGTATTTCTCGGGAAAACGTTATAGAGTGCCGAAATAAACTTGTGTCTGAAATTGAGACTTCCCTAAAAGAAGTTTCAGAATGGGGTCGACTTAATTTAGTCCGTTTTAACCCCACTAAGACACAGGTTTGCGCGTTTACCGCAAAAAAGTCTGCGTTTGTCGCGTCACCTCTTTTCGAAGGCACTCCCCTTGCTACCACAGCCAGTATCGGAATCCTTGGTATTGACATCTCGAGTGAAGTCCAGTTCCGCGACCACTTGGAGAGTAAGGCTAAATTAGCCTCGAAGAAGCTCGGCGTGCTCAACAGATCGAGACGGTATTTCACTCCAGCCCACCGCCTTCAGCTTTATAAGGCGCAGGTTCGCCCGCATATGGAATACTGCTCTCATCTGTGGGCGGGGGCTCCCCGGTACCAGCTTCTCCCTCTGGATCGCATACAACGGAGAGCGACTCGAATAGTCGGCTGCCAACGAACTTCTGATGGGCTGGATTCCTTGGCGCTGCGTAGAGATGTAGCTTCACTGTGCATCTTCTATCGCATGTACAACGGAGAGTGCTCCGAGGAGTTATTCGGGTTGATCCCTGCCGCATCCTTCCGCCACCGTCCTACGCGACAACACTTCCATCCTCACCATCTGGATGGTTGGTTGTCTTCTACTGTGCGTTTTTCCAGAAATTTCCTGCCTCGCACAGCAAAGCTCTGGAATGAGGTTCCTGCTGCGGTATTCCCGGACCGATATGACCTTCAAGCTTTCAAAAAAAGAGCGTACTCCTACCTAAAAGGCCGGCAACGCACTTGTGACTCTTCTGGTGTCGCAGGTGTCCATGGGCGACGGTAATTGTTTACCATCAGGCGATCCGTCTGCTCGTTTGCCCCCTATACCATAAAAAAAAAAAAAACTGACTCGAGTCGCGGAATTGAGTCAGGATTCGAATACCACATAAAATGACTCGAGTCGACTCGATCCTCCATCACTAGCACGGATTCGTGTCGAAGCATACGAGGGGTTAAAGCATTCGCGATTGTCAGACTCGAAACTACTTCAGGTTCCACAAACGCCACTATATGCGTTATGACTGCGGCACTATATGGGTGAATCAACTTTTTAGTGACACCCGTTGCTATGGTGATGTCCCTTGGACAACCTAGAATTTTCTACGAAATAGTATGAAGTGTCACTTGGACAACTGGGGACAGAGTAAACAACACAAAAATGTTGATTCACCCATATGCGTTTCCGACAGTGAATATATTAATCGATTTTCGTGACACATTGGATATGGCGATTGTAACGCTTCAGATCCCCGCATATTTAACTAAATTAATTTAATACTAACATGGGCTTACGCCGTCACCTTGTCTAAAATAATAACGGTGACCATAGGCACGTATGGCTGCCATGTTGCAGAATTTTACTAGGACTTAACTTTCGATTGAGAACAAGTCCGTCAGATTCCACTGTCGTCAGAAGCAGTTTTTTTTTATAATTTCAGTTCAGTTTCGTCAGGAATGACGGATGTGGATAACCTAATGACCCATTCGTCAGATTATTCCTAGAGTCAATTCACCCAGCCATAAGTCAGTCCAGAAAATAGGTAAGTTAGGTAGTTTCTTCTGCCCGAAGGGCAAACCGCCCAGAATTTGTAGGTTTTAGTTGAATTATAATGAATAAATCCTGGGTGAATTAAGTCTGGTCTAACGAAAGCGGAATCTGACGGACTAGGAATCACGAGAATTGCTGTTCCGTCACCAGTTTCAAAATTCTGGCCTATATGGAAAAAATAAGTGATCTGACGAAAGTGGAATCTGACGGACGTTTTCTAAATCCAACTTTCTATAACGTAACAATGTCGCAGTTACGCCAACGAAAGCGCCAAATAAATGTTTTAAGAGAGCCATGCTTCTGAGCACAGTGTAAGTAGTGAGCGGTCATTTTATAGGGCAGACGCCCCGGTTCAGCCAGTTTTGGCCATTTTCAACTTTAAATTGAGTGCACTAAGGCACAGACGTCTGAATAGACACTCAGTCTTAAAGTAGCCACAACTGGGGCATCTGCCCTACTGCAGCAGCAGAGCAGAAACCATATCATTCAGTTTTAAGTTTTTTAAAAGAGCTATCTAATATAACACGGTAATTACACTCGTGTACCTTTACTTGCCAGAATTTCATTTGCCCGAATTTCATCTGCTATAACAGTTCGCCATAAAATATATAAAATATATACAGGGTTATTTTTAATTCACTGACATCCTCTTAATCCTGAATTCCTATCACTCAAACAAATGTTTTTTGTTCTACGACTTTTTAAAATGAAGCACTTTTTTTCCCATACAAATACACAGAGTATCGTAAAAAAATAAGAGGTAATCTCAAATTTTCAAAACGTAATTACACCAAAAATATTAAGTTATGACAAAAGCCGTAAAACAAAAAACATTTGTTTAAGTGGTAGGAGTTTAGGGTTAAAAGGATGCTAGTGAATTACAAATAACCCTGTATAATCGTGCATTTTCCAGGATTTTTTGAAATGACATCTTATGGAATATAGTAGGTTAGGTTGGATTTGTTTTCATCCCAGCAAGGTACAGGCCTCCTCTCCGAATGAGAGGGCTTGGGCCGTAGTTCCCACGCGGGCCCAGTGCGGATTGGGAACTTCACACACGCCACTGATTCTTTTTGCAGGTGTATGCAGGTTTCCTCACGATGTTTTCCTTCGCCGTAAAGCTCATGGTAAATTTCAAATGTAATTTCGCACATGAATTCCGAAAAACTTAGAGGTGTGAGCCGGGATTTGAACTCACGACCCTCAGCTTGAGAGGCCACAGGTCAAACCACTAGCCCACCACGACTTAGGTTAGTTTTGTTTTATAACAATTCGGAAGAAAGTACTGTGTCCGGAATAAATTAAATTATGTCAAAAGAAAATTATGGAAAACGATACATTATGGCGTATGAAATTCGCGCAAATGATAGAGAACATATTAGACTAGGTACGGTGGGCTGCAAAATCGCATGGACACATCGGGGCGATAATCGCGTGAGCGCGCGCGCGCGCGTGTATGTTAATAACATCAAACGATCAAACACTGCTCACGCGATTATCGCCCCGATATGTCCATGCACTTATGCAGCCCAACTTCTTGTTTCAAACATCGGACAACCAACGTCTTCACATTAGCCTCTCCGCTTACTGCGGCGGCCATTTCAGCGCAAGCCACTAAAGAGACGTGGGACGGGGGCGTGTCGCAGTCGCGGCGCCCCTAGCATCAGTTTTCATACTAAATGTATAGAAGCGTCGCGATCCAAAGCAGACAGAAGAGACGGGGCGGAGACGCGGCGCGCCCCCGTCCCACGTCTCTTCTATGCGGCTTGCGCTTTACTATTGCAGTGGACTTAATTTAGTTGTCGCATCATTTTCCATATATTCGTATAAGCTGGTTCCAGATCAAACGAATCGAATCGTCAAGTAAAATATATCATGTCAATCTTGATATTTGCGAAAACTTAAATTACCTAAACATAGAATTAGAAGAGACGTGTATAGGTACGTGTAACAGTCCTTAAAGTATCAGATAGACGTTTGAGCATCGAAAAGAAAAACAAGAGCCCGCCAGGAAGCGTTGCTTTCATCATCATCACTGCTGAACATAGGCCTCCCCCAAGGCTCGCCAAACAGATCGGTCCCGCAACCTTAAACAGGTCGTCGCTCCATTTTTTTGGAGGCCTACCTACACTGCGTCTTCCGGTCCGTGGACGCCACTCGAGAACCTTTTTGCCCCATCGGCCATCAGTTCTACGAGCGATGTGCCCCGCCCACTGCCACTTGAGTCTGGCGATTCTTCGAGCTATGTCGGTGGCTTTAGTTCTAGCGCGGAGAGTTGCTGATGGCACAAAATGGCCTAGCAAAGGGATGTTTCTGTGGCTCAAGTCAGTTATTGACCAGAGTGTGTTGTCAGTGATGACTTATGGCCCTCATAAGAAAGCTCAAAGTCACTCAGAGGGCGATGGAGAGGGCTATGCTCGGAGTTTCTCTGCGGGATCGCATCACAAATGATGAAATCCGCGCTAGAACTAAAGTCACCGACATAGTTCGAGGAATCGCCAGACTCAAGTGGCAGTGGGCAGCTTGTCTATCTAGGACTTGAAAGACATAATTACAGTAATTTACAATGTAGTTAAAATAAAAGGATAACTTTACTGGTTAGATCAAATTACCAAATTCGTTATTTCTTAGTAGAAAAACTTCCATTAGCATTTTTTCCCAAATGCTTTTTTCCTCGCTATATTTTTTTATTGAAGCTTATTTTCCCAATTTGAATTGACACAGAAACAGTGCCGACGGAGCTCCGCTGCGGAGCTCCTTCTTGTCTACTTTTGGCCCTTCTGCCGATGCAAACTTAACATAACCTAAACCTATCTCTATGTTTCTGTGTCGATTAAAGTTGGAAAACGCGATTGTGAAAATAAGCTTCGGGAAAAAATAGTGACAAAAAAAGCATTTAGGAAAAATGCGACACGTGAGTTATCCTTTTATTTCACTACAAGTCTCACGGTACTTGTATGTTCAAAATGTACAATGTTTACAATAGTGTGATCACTTGGTCCAGCCGCGCCAGAGGCCCGCGAGGGACGCGGCAGCGGATGTGACGAGCGACGCGGCCGGCGCCGCCGCCGGTGGGGACCGACCCGATACTTCCTCTTCCTGGAATAAACAAATAATGTTAACGGTTACCCGTTCGCGCCCGTCATGAAAACCCGCCAAAGTAATGTTCATGAGTTCAAGGTGAATTAATTTTAGTTTAGTAAATTAAAATGGAGAGTTGAAATGATGAATTTACATCGGGCTTAACGCCGCCTGACATCCTAGACCAAGCACAAATGTGACAGCCTCCTGCCGACTAACTCGATGCTGAAATATGTAAACACCTACGAGACTTTTTTTTTCCCCCTCAATGAAAGGTAAATAAGAACACAACATGTTTAGCCCCCATGTTTTTCCTCGCTTAATGCACTGTAAAACTTTATATGATATTATACGTGTCAAAAGTAGGAAATTCCCAACTCATGTCGGCTAAAACAAACTCGCTTCGCTCGTGTGTTTAGTTAGATCTCCGCCATTCGTTGGGAATTGCCTACTTTCCGCACTTGTATCATAAATAACCAGAGATCGGTATTTTCGCGGCAAAATATAAGACTGCCGCAATCAAGCTAGTGTTAGAAACAATTTTTTATCGATATCGATAGTTGTGAAATAGAAGAAAAAAACGGTCCACTAAATAGAAAAACATATTTAATACAGAATTTTAGGTCAGGTTTGTATAAAATTATATAGAGACAGATGCAATTTCCTCTTCAAAGTCCGCGTCAGTACACACAGTAGCACATGAAATTTTATTTGGTTTGTGATAGTGATAGGAGTAGATAATCATTAATTTCTCAACATTCTCTGGGAGTAGCCTGTGTCGTTTATCACCTAACTTAAAATTATGTATTAAATATGTTTTTGAAGTGAAACTTCTAATGCGACTTCCAACAAGCGTTGCGTTAAATGCGTTGCGTTAAATACGCAACACAGCGCAAGTTAACGTTTACGAGACGTTTGTTTTTGAAGTAAAACTTCTATAGGCAACTATACTAAAACTATACTATAGTAAAACTTCTTTATTATGAAGTTTCACTTCTTCCACGCGGAGGGACTCCACGCAATGTTTTTTTTTATTTAGTGGACCGTTTTTTTTCTTTTATTGCACAACTATCGATATCGATAAAAAAATATCTCTAACACTAGCTTGATTGCGACAGTCTTATATTTAGCCGTGAAAGTTCCGATCTCTGTAAATAACTATGTGTGTTGTAGGTAGTGGTGTGTACCAATACCATAAATTGTATACTTAATAAGCCAACACAGCAGACTAAGAGTATTGTTAAAAAGTATCTATTAACAAATATTAACTAATTACAATAAGTTAATGTAGTGTTAATGAAAGTAAGTTGTTAGTATATAATCTTAAAATTTAAAAGATTGTACTAATAATATTAATAATTTTCAGACGACCAGATGGCCTAGTGGTTAGAGAACCTGACTATGAAGCTTGAGGTCCCGGGTTCGATTCCCGTGTCGGGGCAGATATTTGTATGAAAAATACGAATGTTTGTTCTCGGGTCTTGGGTGTTTAATATGTATTTAAGTATGTATCTATCTATATGTATAAGTATGTTTATCCGTTGCCTAGTACCCATAACACAAGTTTTACCTAGCTTACTTTGGGATTAGGTCAATTGGTGTGAATTGTCCCGTGATATTTATTTATTTATTTATTTATTTAATTAATTAGTATTTTTTATGAAATAAATAAACAGTTACAATTTTTTTCTCAAAAATTTCCGTAAAAGTTGGCATTATTCTTTACATATCAGAACGTGAAGTGCATAGTTTAAGGTTAGTAAAAAAAATAAAAAGTTAAAAACATTGCAGGCTCGATAAACTCGACAACAATGTCGCATACAAATTTCATTATTGTCGAGTCTCAAAGTTTTTAAAAAGTTAAAACGGCCATGGTAATAAGTTGGTACTATTGGTATATACACCGTGAAATTTTAGTGGTTGTTTTCCCGAAACGAGGTGATTTAGTTTCGATTGTACAATCGATTTATAATTACTATTTTGACTACAGTCAAAAATCCAATTGTGAAAAACGAAAGTCGAAAATGACCGCAAACCAATAGTAACGCTTCGTTGGTACAAGTAGCGTACGATCGTACGATAGGTTAGGTACCAACGAAGCGCTACTATTGGTTTGCGGTCATTTTCGACTTTCGTTTTTCACAATTGGATTTTTGACTCTAGTCAAAATAGTAATTATAAATCGATTGTACAATCGATACTGAATCACCTCGTTTCGGGAAAACAACCACTAAAATTTCACGGTGTATAGTCAATTCAAATGACCGGTATCAGTTGTTTTGTTGGAGCTCCAGATTTTTTTTAGTGTTTGAAACAGCTTGTGGTGTTTTCGGTAGAAAAATACAGTTGCAGTTTTTTTTAATGAAAAAAGGCGGGAAAGGGCTTAACGACATTTAATTTTAAGTGATTTGCAATTTATTGTACAGTCGACTACAAAAAAATCGATACGGCCAAAGTTACAAAAATATGTATACACGACCTTAATGTTAAGTCAATAAAGGTGTGTATACATATCTTTGTAACTTTGGCGGTATCGATCTTTTTGTAGTCGACTGTACCTATTTAAGTTAGGTAATAAAAGTTTATTCTATTTTTTTTCCTTCACCATTTTTGAGAAAAGCTTTATATTAGTCTCGGCTGGAATAGCAATCGCTAGCTTCGTATTACTACTACTCATACTCAGCCAGCAATTGCCTACTGCCAGGCCACGACAACAATGTACTATTTTTTTTACCTCAGTCTCGGGCCAGTGCAGGTGTTCCGGGGGTTCGGGCTCGTCGGGCGCGCTGCCCAGTGCCGCCGCCCAGGCCGCGCCCGCGCGCGCCGCCGCGCCGCTCAGCCACGCCTCCGCACTGAACACAAACCGTCATCATCATCATCACCGCAAACAAATGAGAAAGAAGACATTTATTTCAGTTTCAGAAGAAGATACACACGATTTCACACATGTAAACAATAAAACCGGCCAAGTGCGAGTCGGACTCGCGCACGAAGGGTCCCGTACCATGATCTATAAAAAATTGCGGTTTACGATTTATGACGTATTAAAAAAAACTAGTTACTAAATCTCGTTCAAACCAATTTCCGGTGTAAGTTTACATGTTAAGTATGAAGTATCTTTTTCTATTTATTTTTTATTTTCAACAACTTCATTTTTTTATTACTTTTACGGTCATCCCGTGAAACCATATATTTCAAACTAAATACAAAGAAAAAATCCCAGAAAAAAGACCAATGCTGGGAATCGAACCCAGGTCCTCAGCGTTCCGTGCTGCGTGCTTACCCCTACACCACCACTGGTCTAGAAGTTAGCGACGAATTTTTCCCATACATCGTACCCAGCATTGGTCTTTTTTCTGGGGTTTTTTCTGTGCATCTATATTTCAGTTTGTATTTAGTTTGAAATAAGTTTACATGGTAATGTACATCATATATTTTTTTTAGTTTTATCATTCTCTTATTTTAGAAGTTACAGGGGGGACACACATTTTACCACTTTGGAAGTGTCTCTCGCGCAAACTATTCAGTTTAGAAAAAAATGATGTTAGAAACCTCAATATCATTTTTGAAGACCTATCCATAGATACCCCACACGTATGGGTTTGATGATAAAAAAATTATGATTTTCAGTTCTAAGTATAGGGAACCCCCAAAATGTATTGTTTCTTTTCTATTTTTGTGTGAAAATCTTACTGCGGTTCACAGAACACATTTACTTACCAAGTTTCAACAGCATGGTTCATATAGTTACGGAAAAAAGTGGCTGTGACATACGGACGGACAGACAGACATGACGAATCCATGACGGTTCCGTTTTTTGCCATTTGGCTACGGAACCTTAAAAATCACAAACAAGACACAATTCTGCATCGTCATCATCGTCCCAGCTACACGTCCCACTGCAAAACACAAGCCTCTCAAAATGAGATTGTTTCGGTCGTAGTTCCACGCGAGCCCAGTGCGGATTGGGAACTTCTGACAATAGGCTACTTTCCTAACTAGTCAGTCTTTTAGATTATCAAAAAATATTGGACACGTATTTTTTATTTTGTCAATTAAACAAAAAATCACGAAGATATGGCGCGTTGAAGTTTCGCGTGACGTCACTTGTTCCTACACTTTGTATGAGCGTTTTAGGAACAAGTGACGTCACGCCTCGTCACGCGGAACTTCAACGCGCCATATCTTCGTCATTTTTTGTTTAATTGTCAAAAGAAAAATTACGTGTCTAATATTTTTTGATAACGGACTAATAAGAATTATTATTTTTTTTACCTAGGAAACATCCCTATTGGCTAAGTAAAGTTTTTTGAAGAGGTGCTAATTATATTTTTTTTCGACAGTGGTCGACAGCAACACTAAGAAACTGCAGGTGTTTTATTTTTATCTCCTTTTATTTATTGGAAATATTTTTTTAAGTGTTCGAGATGACATTTGTGAGATTTTACGGCTGACAAGCGGTTCGTGCTCAGTACTAAGAAGAAATAGAAAAAAAATTTTAAATAAAAAATAAAACCGCCTTCAAAAAACACCCAAAAAAAACTTGGAAATAAAAAAATTTTAAATAATAAATAAAACCTCCTTCAAAAACCCCCAAAAAAACATAAAATAATAATTGATTGAACCGACCACAATAAGCATGAAAATATCTTTCTACTAATCTGTTTGAAGTTGGTGCCTCAGCACGAGCCAGCAGGAGTGTAGAAGCCCTATAATAGGTATGTAGGTAAGTTAGATTACTGGTCCACTACTGCTGGCTCGTGCTGAGGCACCAACTTCAAACAGATTAGTAGAAAGATATTTTCATGCTTATTGTGGTCGGTTCAATCAATTATTATTTTATGTTTTATTGGGGGTTTTTGAAGGAGGTTTTATTTATTATTTAAATTTTTTTTATTTCCAAGTTTTTTTTGGGTGTTTTTTGAAGGCGGTTTTATTTTTTATTTAAAAATTCTTATTTTTTTCTTTTTAGTTATTTCTAATGGCCTGGACTGGCACTCTTTACTGACTGTACTTTTTGCCTCTGGTTACCAAAGTACTCATCAAGACGAATCAAACGAGACCAAACTTGATGGGGTTATGTCGTTTTACTACGGAGTTCTTATGGTCACCATCCAACTTCATTGTCAGACCCTGGTTACCATCTAGGACCAAAGTACTCGTTGAGACGAGTCAAATGAGTCCGTACTCGATGGGGTAAGTGCCGTTACTTTATGGAGTAACTTTGGCCACCTTCCAGCTCCATCATCAGACCCTGTTTATCATCTGGAATCAAAGTACTCGTCAAGACGTTTCAAATGAACCCAAACTCGACGGGGTTGTGTTGTTTTATTACAAAGTGCCTATGGCCACCTTCCAACTCCATCATCAGATCAGCTCCATGTCACAATAATATTGCATTGTCACCTGATTTACACATGCATGTAAAATATGAACTCAATCAGAAACCGGGAAGTGAGTCAAATTCAACTTGCAAGATTTGACCCGTTGAGGAGTTCCGTTGGCCATCTGCGGTCTTCTTCATCAGATCTAGTTTACCAATTGACACTTTCTGAATGCAAATGCTTGATATGTCACTGAAAATACTAAAATCGCTTTACATTTCCTTTGAGTTTTTGAAGAGTTCCTTCAATTCCTCATGGATCCCATCATCAGAACTGGATTCTGGTAACAACGGGACCAACCGTGAAGCATATGCTTTCAAACAACGAAAGAATTTTCCAAATCGGTTCATAAATGACGGAGTTCTGAGGTAACACACGTTAAAAAAAAAAAAAGAACATACAACCGAATTGAGAACCTCCTCCTTTTTTTGAAGTCGGTTAAAAAAAAACGAAGTCAACTGTCGCTTCTGTCAATGTCAAAAGAAATATAACCGTTTGCGTTTCGTTTGCTTTGCGTTGTCCAAGAAGCAGTTCCAAAATAGTGATCGAAAGTATTCAATCGTGATCCAATTAACGTGCATAGGTCGTGGAGAAATGCGGTAAAATTTAAAGTCCGGATTTTATGCGGAGGTCGATAAAAATAGTCCAAAAATCACACTGAGCACACCAAAACGCAAAGCAAACGAAACGCAAACGATTTGACATTGACAGAACTGACAGTTGACTTCGTATTTTTTCTATTTCTTCTTAGTACTGAGCACGAACCGCTTGTCAGCCGTAAAATCTCACAAATGTCATCTCGAACACTTAAAAAAATATTTCCAGTAAACAATAGGAGATAAAAATAAAACAGCTGCAGTTGCTCGATCTCCAGAACGCAGACTGTCGAAAAGAAATATAATTAGCACCTCTTCAAAAAACTTTACTTAGCCAATTCTGGATATGTCTCCGTAAAAATTAACGGTCGCTGACTCAGCATTATGCTGAGATGTTAGACGTCTGGAGCACTGATTTTTTTATTTTTTTACACGCCGTTAACTCGCGCACAGTGACGCCCCGCCCGGTAGTGAGCACTGTATACAGACCGGCCCAACTTGGGTCGTCAGCGGCGCGGCGAGGATAGGTTGAAGCGGAAGCACACGCCGTTAACTCGCGCACAGTGACGCCACACCTTGTAGTGAGCACTAGAGTTGGCTAAAAGCGTTACTTTCCACTCACCGTGACTGTCGTTACTGTTACAAAAAAATCACAGTGAAAAATAATCGTGACTTTGTCACATCGGTCACGACGGTCACTCACATACCGATAACGGTTTGGTAGACGCTTGTCACTGCCACTTTAGAGTGCTAGACGTTACAAAATCACTTTTTGCGTTCCGAATCATTTCACTCAGTTATGCGACGCGTCGTGTGCGAGCAAGAAGTCTATCGCTCTTTCACTCGCATCCGCCGAGTTGCCGAATAGATACGAACGACGCCGAGCGGCCGAACACGCTACTATGCGCCGCGCGCCATTATTTAATAATGCTACCAAACTGTTACCGTTGTGTGCGTGAGTGACAGTTACAGTAAGTAACGCTGCGACAGAAATAACGCAGGAACTCAAGGAACAACTTACGTTATTTCGTAACGTTGTTCATCTGTCGCGTGTCACGGTGATACTTTTAGACGGCGGATTCACTGTGATTTTTGACGTGACAACGTCTAATAAATCGATGAACGCCGGCTGCATACACGAAAAAACATGACTCATTGTAACGTACATGCAACGTTACGTAACGTTACATTCTACAGAGCAGTGAAGCAGGCCAGTTGCAAGATAGCGGCGAGGGCCAGTGGCAAGAGAGCGGCGAACGCCAGGATGTACAATGCGGGGTGCGGGGGAGGGGGTTTGAATGTTTTTTCGTCGAGTCCTTATTTTTCACCAATCTCTAGTGAGCAGTGAGCACTGTGCACAGACCGGCCCAGCTCGGGGTCGTCAGCGGCGGCGGCGGCCGCCACAGTGTGCAGCGCCGTGAGCGCGGGCGGCGGCGGCGGCGACAGGTTGGAGCGGAAGCAGAGCGCCGCCGAGCTCGCGCTCAGTCGGGCCACGCGCCGCGACAGACCGCCCTCCGACACGCGGAAGTTTGAGAACTCACTGCGGACCAAATACAAAAAAAAATATTTTGAGCTGCTTGTTAAGAATTGGGGATGTCTATTTTTTTGCAATGTATAGTAAATCGAAAACCATTTCGAGATAAATGCTTTTTAACTCGTTTTCTGTAGTTATTTAATTTTAATATTATGTAATTAATGTATTAAAGGTTGCCTGGAAGAGATCGCTTCGAAGCGATAAGGCCGCCCATTGCTTACCTTATTTGTTTTACTTCATGTACTTGTTTTTCTGTATTGTATTATTTGTGGTGTACAATAAAGAGTCATTGTATTGTATTGTATTACATAACAAATAAGCGATGACCTTCATTTGACATTGGTGTAAATTGCGTGACCGCTCCAAGTCGTACTTTATTCTGTGTTGTTAGAATTCTGCACAATTTACGCGTGGATTATACTACGGAGTTTAATTTGGACCCGCTGTCTGACATCTAGCACTTTGACAGCGCCAGTAAAGTGACACTAGTAACAGTGTACCACTACGCAAAAAATAATTAAAGGGGTTACCTTATGTCGTACGCATATAGATAGATTTAGATATTTAGCAGTGTGGGAGCCCTCAATAACCTCAATTACAATCTGACGTCATCAACCAAAATAGTTTCAATAATTAATTTTGAAAAAGTAGTGAACTAAATGACAAAATATTGAAATTAGTTTCTTATAATTGACTTTTCCATACAAAAAAAATATAAAAACCACTGGTAATTTTTTTTTAGACATTCCCAATTGTTTAAATATAATTATTAAAACTATATGCAACCAAATAATCTACATAAAAGCTACTTAAACGTAGCGTAGCTAGTAAAATAATCTAATATATAAAAATCTCGTGTCACGGTGTTTGTTACCGAACTCCTCCGAAACGGCTTGGCCGATTTTTATGAAACTTTTTTCTCTACACTCCGTAGGTCTGAGAATAGGTCGTAGGCTATTTTTTAATCCCCCCCCCCCATTATTCGCAGACGGAGTCGCGGGCAACAGCTAGTTATACATAAATGTTTTTTAATCGAATGCAATCAATGTAAGCCTCACTACGTTAAATGGAGTGCTTGTAGGTATTAATATTTTTACTATAGCAACATCGCATGTTTTAACAATTTTTACACATCATTCTTGTCATCGAATCGAATCAACAAATCCAGCGACTGTAACGTTCTTACAACTGATTCCGATTATGCCAGTTAAAATCTACAGTCCGTTTTATTCAAAACCACATCGCGAAGAAACTGCAGACACAAGTTTAGGGACTTTTACACTGCCTAAAGAATAACTTTCTGTTAAACCCTTAAACCATTTGACAACTCTGTCAAGACATTTGATTTTGCACCGTTAATGTTGAAAATTTTAATCGGCATTGATTTCTGTATGACGGCAAATATCTTGCCAATATCCACTAAAGGCCTGTTGATTCATCAATAGTTAAACTAACTAATAGTTCAAATGTATGGCAAAAATAACAATAGTTAACGCATTTCAAAGGAAATTTGACTATTAGTTAGTTTAACTATTGATCAAACAACGGGCCGTAAGGCGGGCTTGCGCGGACCTGGGTTAGCTACTTAACTCCGAGTTAACTGCTAACCCGGGGTAAACAAGTGTCAAAATGTATGGAACTGTCATTCTCAACCCAGGGTTACCGATTTTTTTTAACCCCGCACTCTCTTCTTTGTTATCTCGCGTGGACTCTCTTACCTGAGTGTGAGGGAGTAAGGTAGCCTGACGTCCAGTATCCAGGCGAGCAGGATGGCGAACTGAGCGGCGAACCCCAGCGCGGTCACGGTGCGGACCAGGGGATTGTCCGAAGGATCCCCCGCCAGGGACGCCTCCTTGTTGTGTTTCGCTGTTCACAAGAGTAGATAGATCAGTTCCCCAAACATGTTTGTTCCTTAGCAAAATTCCCAGTCGCATTTTTCCCCACTTTTTTTTTCTCGCTATGGTTTTTTCCTGAAGCTTATTTTCACAATCGCGTTTTTAGGGTTCCGTACCTCAAAAGGAAAAACGGAACCCTTAAAGGATCACTTTGTTGTCCGTCCGTCCGTCTGTCACCACCCTTTTTCTCAGGAACGCGTGGAGGTATCAAGCTGAAATTTATATCAAATACTCAGGTCTACTGTCCCTTGGAGCTGTGAAAAAATCAAACTTCTAAGCCAACACAATCAAAAGATACATCCGTTTGTGATGCAAATTTCCGCATATTTTCGAAACTCGCAAGGGAATCAAAACCTACAGGGTATACTTCCCGTGAACTCAGAATCTTGAAATTTGGTACGAAGCAAGGTCTTATAGCACAGATAAAGGAAAAATTGCGAAAAACATATTTTTTTTTGTCTGTCTGTCTATATCATGACCAATCTACAATTAGGGATGTCTATTTTTTTGCAATGTATAGTAAATCGAAAACCATTTCGAGATAAATGGTTTTTAACTCGTTTTCTGTAGTTATTCAATTTTAATATTATATAATGAATTTATTACATAACAAATAAGCAATGACCTTCATTTGACTTTGGTGTAAATTGCGTGACCGGTCCAAGTCGTACTTTATTCTGTGTGGTTAGAATTCTTCACAAATTTACGCGTGGATTATAACTACGGAGTTTGATTTGGACCCACTGCCTGACATCTAGCACTTTGACAGCGCCAGTAAAGTGACACTAGTTACAGTGTACCACCATGCAAAAAATAATTAAAGGGGTTGCCTTATCGTACGCATTTAGATAGATTTAGAAATTTGGCATTGTGGGAGCCCTCAATTACAATCTGACGTCATCAACCAAAATAGTTTCAATAATTAATTTTGAAAAAAGTAGTGAACTAAGTGACAAAATATTGAAATTAGTTTCTTATAATTGACTTTTCTATACAAAAAAAATATAAAAACCACTGGTAATTTTTTTTAGACATTCCCAATTATCCCACACTGCGCACATTTTGCTTAGGAGCAGGGTCTGCTAAGACTGTACGTTCATAGATAAATATAAATTTGTACGGAACCCTCGTCGCGCGAGTCCGACTCGCAATTGGCCGGTTTTTTCCAATTTGAATTGACACAGAAACAGTGTCGACGGAGCTCCGCGCAAGCTTCTTCTGTGTGCTTTTGGCCCTTCGAGCCGATTCAAACTTAACATAACCTAAACCTACCTGTTTCTGCGTCGATTAAAGTTAGGATAAAACTCGATTGTGAAAAAACCATAGTGACAAAATAAAAGTGGGGAAAAAAGCGACTGGGAATTTTGCTACGCGGAACAAACAAGTTTGGTGAACTGATGGAGGCACTCGTTCACAAACACGAGTTGAACACAATATTCAAGTAAATCTATAAATCGATGGTTGTCAGTCATTACTGACGTGAGCATTTTTTTGTTACCTAAAAACGGGGACGACTTTTTAAATTTAATTAACAAATAAAAATTTAACAAAATGAATTTGGTTTAGATAGTATGTACCTAATTGTAGGTATCTTTACCCATTAGTCCCATTACATTTGATTACATGTACTTCATTTGTATCTCAACGGTTTAGGTTTTTTTTCTTGATTTTTGTGCAATAAAGTGTTTACATACTAGGGGTGTTCAATAAAAAGTGAGAATGAGTATGTTATAAACAACTTTTACTAAATGTAATTTTATTTTTCGACATAGTCACCTTTTAGCATAATACACTTATTATATCTTTTTTCTAAACTTAAAATTTCATTTTTAAAAAAGGTCTCATCTTGAGTACTTAAAAAGTCTTGTACTGCAGCGACTACCGCGTCGTCGTCTTCAAATTTCTGATCTCTCGGGTATTGTTTCAATCTCGGAAATAGGTAGAAATCACTGGGAGCGAGATCTGGTGAATACAGAGGATGCTTAAGGATATTGAATCCAGCATCACGAATTGCAGCCATTGCAACGATGGACTTGTGTGCCGGGGCATTGTCCTGGTGGAACAGCACAACTTTCGAGAGTTTACCTCGCCTCGCGCAATGTTGCTATTTGTTTGGCGTATAAAGTGCCCGTAATAGTGGCTCCATGTTTGAGATACTCAATCATTAATACCCCTTTACCATCCCAAAAAACAGAGCCCATGACCTTACCGGCAGATGGGCTCACCTTGAATTTCTTCGGAGTTGGAGATGATGGCCTTTTCCATGCCATAGACTGCAGTTTCGTTTCAGGGTCGTCATGATGGAGCCATGTTTCGTCCATTGTTATAAATCGCGCCAAAAAAAGTTCCCGGTCTTGCTGTATCAGGTCCAAAGCTTCTTGACAAATCTCGACTCTAGTTTGTTTTTGCGTGTCAGTAAGCATTCTTGGTACCTTTTTCATACCCAAGCGTTCATGTAAAATATTATGCACGCTCCCCGTTGAAATCTTTGCATTTTCAGCAATAAAACGAACCGTGACACGACGATCCGCCAAAACTGAGTTTTCAACTTTTTTCACAATTTCTTCAGTTATTGCTGTAGTTACGTCCGGAGCGGGGGTCGTCCATGGTCGATGTTCTTCCACGTCTAAATTCGGCGCACCAACGTGCGACTGTCGAATACGGAGGAGCATTAGACCCTAAAGTGTCCCGCAAATCTAAATTGACTTGGTCCGTAGAAAAATTTTTCAAACACAAGTATTTGATAACGGCGCGCAGTTAAATTTTCTCCATTTTCGCTAACGTACTCAATAGCATTGCAAAGAAATTACCGTATTTTTTTTTAAACAAAAGACAGTGACTTTTTTTTTCATAGCAATCAGCTAGATAGATTAGCTTTACCGGCCAGTATTTAATTTCCTAATATTGAAAGAGTTTGCATCTCATTCTCACTTTATATTGAACGCCCCTCGTACATAATATAATTAACATATTTAGAGTAGGTATGTAGATCACTAATTGAGTGTTGTATTGTTTTGTAAATCTCTAAACGAGATGAGGTTATAGTTTATAGCTTGGATAGGATCCACTTTATTATGTAAGTACCATTTTTTGTTATGGAGGAGCGGTGTCTCCTGACACTAGCATGCCTAATGCTTAATAGGAGACTCCAACCTCGTCTGTTACAATGCGTAAAGAATGCAAATAAAATTTTTTCAATTTAATTTTTTTCATTTCATTTTCATTGTATTCACAATTTACTTATCAAAGAAACCTTCGACTATACCCTGTCTATTTAACAGAGTTAGCAAAGCGTTCTCTCTGTTGCACTTTTGTATGCAAATGAAAGGGACAAGAAACTGTCCGTGGGCGTCAACAATCGCACGTCGATGGCGGGCTCGGCTTACATGCCGTTTGTTGGAATTTTTTCATCTGTCTCTCGTACCGTCTGACATTGAATTTTCTCAAGTAACAAAAGCTAAACGAGACAGGGAACCGGAAGCTTCAAACTTATTGACGTAAACCTTTGACAGAATTAAATAAGTTCTACTTACTAGCAGTAAAGAGTATTTACATTGTAATTGCCTGTTTTAACAAAAATTAGTAACCAAAGATAAGCACTTGAAAGCGTCCGCACCGTACGAGAGACAGATGTTGACTAAATTTTGACAGGCATGTAAACCTATCTTGTGCCGGTGCATCGTCCTTATCGCTGACCAATTACGTGCATTCTCTGTTTTAGTACTAACTCTGTTAAATAGACAGCGTTATAGTAAAGTATTGCGTGTTGATTGGTATATTTTTAGGGTTCCGTAGTCAACTAGGAACCCTTATAGTTTCGCCATGTCTGTCCGTCTGTCTGTCTGTCCGCGGCTAAGCTCAGAGACTGTTAGTACTAGAAAGCTGTAATTTGGCATCAATATATATATCAGTCACGCCGACAAAGTGATTGAATAAAAAAAGTAAAAAAAATTTTTTTAGGGGTAAAGTGGGGGTGATTTTTTTTTTCTTGGCTAACACTATAGTGTGGGGTATCGTTGGATAGGTCTTTTAAAATCATTGTGGGGTTGCTAACATGATTTTTCTATTCAGTGATCTGTTTGCGAAATATTCAACTTTAAAGTGAAAATTTTCATTAAAATCGGCCGTCCCTTCCCCCTCTAAAATCTAAACTGTTGGGTGGAAAAATTTGAAAAAATTCAGAAGGGTAGTAAATATATCAAATTTACTAGGAAAATTATAGCGGCTAAGATTGCTTGGAAATTATTTGTAGTTTAAGAGTAAATAGTAGCCTAAGGTATAAAACATACCTAAACTTGGATGATACGAAATCCTTAGAAAAATATTACTTGATTTTTTCGTAATGGCTACGGAACCCTACCTTGGGCGTGTCCGACACGCTCTTGGCCGGTTTTTTTATTTTGAAAACGTGATAGCACGTGCAGCTTCTTGAGCGTGCGTGTGTATGTGTGTGTGTGCGTGTGTGCCTCACCCCAGCTGAGCACGTGTCCGTGGTCTCCGTCGGCGTGCAGCCAGGGCGCCACCACATGCAGCCTGGTGCGCGGCGCCACCTCTTCTTCCCCGCAGCTGCCCACAAACTCCATGTCTTCTATACTGTCACTGTAACAACATCATCGAAGTAACACATTATGCACATACTCATGTACAGATTCATTTAATGGTGCCATTTGCCAAAATAGTTTGGGTCAAATTTCATTTTACAAAACAAAACCGGTTGTCTGTAAAGTCGGTTTACGGACGATAGTTTAAAGTGACAACGTCATAACAAAACGTTCAAAAAACAAAAATGAAACCAGGCGGTCACCCATCCAAGTACTGACCGCGCCCGACGTTGCTTAACCTCGGTGATCGGACGAGAACCGGTGTTTTATCAAATATCTTGAAAACGGTGGATCCTACGGCAAAATCAATTAAATTTTCATCCCTCCTTTGAACATGTACGTACGTAGGTACATGTACGAAGATGAACGTTACATTGCGTCATCCTTTTTCGTGTATGCAGCCGGCGTTCATCGATTTATTAGACGTTGTCAAAATGTTTGGGCGTAAGTTAGAAAATTAAATAGTCGTGTCAAAATATACGCCATAAACAACCGTAACTATAATAATTCAGTGTTAGCAGAGCCCTACTTCTAAGTAAAATGTACGCCGTGTAAAATCATTTTTAACCGACTTCAAAAAAAGGAGGAGGTTCTCAATTCGGTTGTATGTTCGTTTTTTTTTTTTTTTTTTTTTTAACGTGTGCTACCTCAGAACTCCGTCATTTATGAACCGATTTGGAAAATTCTTTCGTTGTTTGAAAGCATATGCTTCAAGGTTGGTCCCGTTGTTACCGGAATCCAGTTCTGATGATGGGATCCATGAGGAATTGAAGGAACTCTTCAAAAGTTCAAGGGAAATGTAAAGCGATTTTAGTATTTTCAGTGACAAATCGAGCATTTGCATTCATAAAGTGTCATTTGGTAAACTAGATCTGATGAAGAAGACCGCAGATGGCCAACGGAACTCCTCAACGGGTCAAATCTTGCAAGTTGAATTTGACTCACTTCCCGGTTTCTGATTGATTTCATATTTTACATGCATGTGTAAATCAGGTGGCAATGCAATATTATTGTGACATGGAGCTAATCTGATGATGGAGTTGGAAGGTGGCCATAGAAACTCTGTAATAAAACAACACAACCCCGTCGAGTTTGGGTTCATTTGAAACGTCTTGACGAGCACTTTGATCCCAGATGGTAACCAGGGTCTGATGATGGAGCTGGAAGGTGGCCAAAGTTACTCCATAAAGTAACGGCACTTACCCCATCGAGTACGGACTCATTTGACTCGTCTCAACGAGTACTTTGGTCCTAGATGGTAACCAGGGTCTGACAATGAAGTTGGATGGTGACCATAAGAACTCCGTAGTAAAACGACATAACCCCATCAAGTTTGGTCTCGTTTGATTCGTCTGGATAAGTACTTTGGTAACCAGAGGCAAAAAGTACAGTCAGTAAAGAGTGCCAGTCCAGGCCATTAGCAACAACTAAAAAGAAAAAAATAAAAAATTTTAAATAAAAAATAAAACCGCCTTCAAAAAACACCCAAAAAAAACTTGGAAATAAAAAAAATTTAAATAAAAAATAAAACCTCCTTCAAAAAACCCCCAAAAAAACATAAAATAATAATTGATTGAACCGACCACAATAAGCATGAAAATATCTTTCTACTAATCTGTTTGAAGTTGGTGCCTCAGCACGAGCCAGCAGGAGTGGACCTAGTAATCTAACTTACCTACATACCTATTATAGGGCTTCTACACTCCTGCTGGCTCGTGCTGAGGCACCAACTTCAAACAGATTAGTAGAAAGATATTTTCATGCTTATTGTGGTCGGTTCAATCAATTATTATTTTATGTTTTTTTGGGGGTTTTTTGAAGGAGGTTTTATTTTTTATTTAAATTTTTTTTATATGTTGATTATTCGGGGCTACTCTTAATGTTTAATTTACATATATTTTTATTATGTTGTTGTAGCGGCCACAGTAATACATAATCGGTGAAAATTTGAACTACCTAGTTAATATCATTATAAAGATTTAATTTTTAACTTTATTTTATTTTTGGTATTGTTGTTATAGCGGCAACAGGAATACATCATCAGTGAAAATTTCAACTTTCTAGCTTGATTGTTTGTTTGTTTGTTTGCATTGAGTAGGCTCCGAAACTACTGGACCGATTTCAAAAATTATTTTGCCATTAGTAAGCTACATTATCACTGAGTGACATAGGCTACTTTTTACCGCGGGAAAATACCTTTTCCTACGGAAAAATTAATTTAAGGCTACTTTTTACCGCGGGAAAATACCTTTTCCCACGGAATAATTAATTTAGATAGATAGATAGATAGATTCATTAATTTCAGATTGAAAATTACAATTATATTCAGCATTCCAAATGTCACAAATATAAAGAATTCACAAAAAGATCGTCAAAAGAATTTAAAAACATAAATGAAAAATACATTAATATAAAATGTCACAAGGATAATAATTAAAAACAATAAAAGTGTAATAAAACAAAAATGTCAATAAAAATATTAAATCACATAATGTGTGAATGTCAAAGAAATTTAGAACCACAACATAAAAATGATAAATGAATGAATAATATTAATTCACATAATGTGAAGATGTCATAAGACCAAATAATTAATAAATAATAACAATAAAAACAAAAAGAATAAAAATACATTCTGATTCAGATGTCAAATTTAAATAAGGATAATATCATATTCTTTTACACAGTACAATGATTTATCCATAAGCAGTTTTTTAAGTCCTCGTCCAAATGTTTCGTCCGAACATTCACTTTTTAAGTCAGAGGGTAGACGTTCGTAAAACCTAGGGCCTATGACGCGCGGGTTTTTATCAAGCAGCGCCAACCGCCGCGGCACCACGGCCGCAGCAGCTTTATCGCGGGCGAAGCTGCGGACGGAAGGCTAGTGAGGTTATAAACTCACCTGGTATCCAAGCTGATGTAGACGGGGAAGATATACTGCGAGAGTTGCCGCACCCTCGAGCGTCGCAGCGCCGCGAGCCGTGCGCCCGCGTCAGCGGCGGCGCCGTGGGCCGTCCCCGCCTCCAGCCGCAGCGACGCCGCGCGCGCAGACAGACCCGACACGCACTTCTGGTAGCGCGGGATCTTTGTTCTCCTGCAACGGAATAACTAATAGTCAGACAGGAATTTAGGGGGCAATCAAGCCAGTGCTAGAACCAATTTTTTATCGATATCGATAGTTGTGCGATAGAAGAAACAACCGGCCAAGTGCGAGTCGGACTCGCGCAGCGAGGGTTCCGTACAAATTTATTATTTATCTACGAACATCCAGTCTTAGCAGACCTCTGCTGTTAAGCAAAATGTGCGCAATGTGGGATCATTGTAGATTGGTTACTGATATAGACAGGTAGAGAAAAAAATTTATGCTTTTCGCAATTTTTCCTTTATCTGTGCTATAAGACCTTGCCTCGTACCAAATTTCAAGATTCTGAGTTCACGGGAAGTACCCTGTAGGTTTTGATTTCCTTGCGAGGTTCGAAAATATGCAGAAATTTGCGGCATAAATGGCTGTATCTTTTGATTGCGTTGGCTTAGAAGTTTGATTTTTTTCACAGCTCCAAGGGACAGTAGACCTGATTTATTTGATATAAATTTCAGCTTGATACCTTCACGCGTTCCTGAGAAAAAGGGTCTTGACAGACGGACGGACGGAGGGACAACAAAGTGATCCTATAAGGGTACCGTTTTCTCCTTTTGAGGTACGGAACCCTAAAAATAAAATATTTTAATTTTAAAATATTTTTCGCTATTTATAAAATACCGATTGTTTTGTTTATAAATATTTCTTATCAGTTTCAAATTGTTTTATTTCAAAAATAGGATATATGAAATAGAAAAATTATAATATGCATAGTATTGCGTAGGTATTTCATCATAAGATCATATAACTCACATTTTCATCCTACCGATAGAAACACGGACAAAAAATATTGCCCTTGGTAGAACCAGTAGAAATATGCAGTAGGACCACGCGCAACAGAGGACAATTTTGACCACCAAACCTCTTATCCATTTCTGGACACAATTAAGGGATTTAATAACAACAAAACTTAATTGATTCCTTTGTGTAGCGTAAGTTACCCATATATTTTGTATGACTAACTTTTGTTACACAAAGGAAGAGCATTTTGTAAACAATCCAAATATGAATTATACATTTCTTAAACTATATGGCGCTAGATGTCACTAAAAAACAATATAATTGAAAAGAGTACTTAATTTATAACCCATCCATAACAATCAAAATGCTTACCGTAAATGGTTGTTTGCTTGTACCAAGTCCGCCAATTCCTTCTTCTTCTTTTCAATGTTGTGTTTCCTTTGCTCTATGGACAGCCGTAGCAAGTCAACCTTGTCTCTGGCTTGCTTGGCCTCAGCCAATAAGCTGTCTTTCTTTATCTTGTACGCTATTAGCTTCTCTGCACGGTCAAGAATGTATTTCCTGTTGGCTTTCAGTCTTAATAGTTTACTTTGTTTTTCTGAGAACCTGAAACAAGAGTCAATGTGAAAAAATTACCAAGAGCAAGTCAAACTAGCTCTCAAGTACCGTACCATCAAGTGAGTAAAATTGTTTTATTAGCCCGTGGTAAGTTCCGCGCGCCGCAGTGGTGCGTTAATGTTCGTGATTTGCAAATTTTTATAAATAAATTATAAATAATAAATAAAATAGATAAATATTAGGGGACAATCTTACACAAATCGACCTAGTCCCAAACTAAGCAAAGCTTGTACTATGGGTACTTGACGACGATAAACTTACTTATATAGATAAATAAATACTTAAATACATAGAACACATCCATAACTCAGGAACAAATATTCATGCTCATCACACAAATAAATGCCCTTACCGGGATTCGAACCCAGGACCTCTTGCTTCGTAGGCAGGGTCACTACCAACTAGGCTAAAGCGGTTGTTAGCGGTTTTGTTACTAGTTTCAACCACATTTACAAAATGACCCGAAAAAGTTGTTGGTTTATGTTTGTTCTCGAGTCTTAGGGGTTTAATATATACATGAACATGCTTATCCATTGGGTAGTGCCCATGCACAAGCTTTGCTTTCTTTGGGACTGGGACCATTGATGTCAAATGTCCAATAAATTTTTTTTTTCATCTTTTGGGGCAGAACCCGAACTAAATACAATATTGTAAACACTCACAAAGGCGATTTACCGACCGAGGCGAATTCAACCTTATTGCTCTTATAAATACGTCACAATATCTATTATAATTATTGAAAATACAACTAGCTTTAAAAACATAATTTATCAGGTATGCATTTGATAGCTGCTTTTGATTGTGGTCGTATGCTCCAATAAATGGGGCCTTATTAAGGGTTAAGACGCAATTTTTAAGTCACAAAAACGTCTACGCAGTTGCAAAAAGTAGCAATTTTTCCATAAAAAAATACCACGTTAGGATACGCACGACTATATTTTGTTTGATTTATTGACGTAAACTACCGTTGTAAGGGTAAGTATGTTTAATAACATGGAGTTTATGAAGTGATTCATCAAAATTGGTCTTATGTTTAGCGAAATATGCGTACCTGTCCGAGTAAGGCATAGATGAATGTACGAAGTTCCCAGTTCGTACGCAATCGGGGCAATAAAAGTTTTTCTTCACAGTGTAACACAGTAAACATTTTGTGTAATGTCCTTCACTCTCGGTGGAAGATATTCGAAAATCTCTAGGAGCTTCGCTTTCCGTAAAATAGCTCAGAGCCATAGTTCTCTGCTTTTACGTATTGTTTGAGAAAAGTGGCGTCTGTCAGTCATTCATCCATGTGTCAATGCGAATCAGCTGGAAAACGTTTCGTTTCACGAAGAGAGCGTTTGTTTATATTGTGACTTGCGTTACTGTATCTTGTAAACGGGGCAAAAGATGGCGTTACATGTCTTGCATACATTAATTGTGGTAAGTGGTAAAATTAAATCCATAGAAACATAAATTTATGTGAAAATGTAGACCGAGTTTAATATTGGAAATGAATAGTAAAACCTAGCCAAGGTTAATCTTTAAATTAAATTTCTCCTAAATCATTTGCTTGATCTTTTCAAGATTCTTTATAAATAAAACTAGCATTTATTTAGAACTCAATGCTTTTGACGAAAAAGTAGACCACCACGCATTCAACTTGGCTATCATTAGCATATTTTATGTTTTTGATGGGATTACTTTTTGTAAAGAAATCATAATTCATCATCAAAAAATATTTTTTTAAGGTACTATTATTATTTCAATGGCCATTAGAGGTTAATTATGTGGGTTAAGTTTTAATTTATATGGCAGTCAGTCAGTGATAGAAACGTAAATTTTTAGACTTTAATACCATCTCAATAGCCATTTGAGCTGTATTTGAGTTCTAAGGGGGTTTAAAGTAGGTAAGTAGCTGTAAACGGGTCGTGTAAGATCGTGTAGTACCTATCTATCTTGGCTAGACACGTTGGCGTGTCAAATAGAATGAATTTAACGTTAAGGACTTAACTCCTTCGTTGAACAAAATGTAATGTGTTGTTCTGATTAGTGAACCTGTCCTAGTCTGAGAAGAATTCCTTTGTCGCTCCAGCTCAGCTTCAAGCTTTACCCAATTTTCCAGTAGGTATAAAAACTATTCCATGACTTTTCAGGACTTAAACTATTTCCATGCCAAAATTTGCCAGGGTGAGTGGGGGTAAGATGAAAAACTACTCTTAGTACCGGGTGCTACGAGTGGTTTTTCATCTTACACTGTTTTTCATCTTACCCCCACTCACCCCATTTATTTTAATAAATTTGGCCGTGTTTCACGATAGGCCGATTTTGTAAAGATGTAGAAAGACCACAATAGGGATCTTTGAGGCAGATGTAATAGTAGGATATACAGAAATAAATATTTTCGTGAGCGAAAGATTATTTTCTAACGTGCGATAAAACCACAGAATAAGTAATAGTACTGTAGCGACTACTAGCGCCATCTAGTCGTCACATAAGGAACTAATTTCTACAATCCTACATCACGCTATCGAAGTTTCTCAACTCGGCTGCATAAATACAACTTCCAACTTTCATCAATTGGACTTCGGTCCCCAGGCATAACATCTGCCTGGAGAGAGATCTCTCTATTGTAATTACCCCCAAATTGGTGACCCACGACATTGGACAAAAAATCGCAACCTTCAAACACACAAGACGATGACGCAGTCTCACAGCAAGCCATCTCACCGCACTGTGCACCATTAGCATGTATCTATTATCTGCCTGGTGTCTACAGTTCGCAAATCCTCCTCCCACTACTTCCACTTGCCAATCAATCAACCAACGCTCGCCAACAAGGCTCCGAGCAATCACGCGACAGGCATCCAGAAGTAGCAGAGGAACAACAATGCTCGCCGACGAGGCTCTGAGCGACTGGCCCTTGCAAGCGCCCACATGACGCACAGACTGCACTCCACTGCAATTCGTATCGACCTCCGGTCTAAAAGGGGGGCTGATGTAGCGACTACTAGCGCCATCTAGTCGTCACATAAGGAACTAATTTCTACAATCCTACATCACGCTATCGAAGTTTCTCAACTCGGCTGCATAAATACAACTTCCAACTTTCATCAATTGGACTTCGGTCCCCAGGCATAACATCTGCCTGGAGAGAGTTCTCTCTATTGCAACTACCCCCAAAGTACTCTAACGTACAGAAGGATCACTCTCGAACAAAGGTCAACTTTAGGTATAAAAACTTTCCTACTCCTGCTGCGTGCACGCGAAATTAAAACTTATCGTGTGATCCGAGCGTTCATATTCCGTTGGGCACCGCTGATCCGAAACCAAGGGCACAGGGTTCCCACTCGCCTATATTTGGTAGGTATATAAATCAAGAAAGATAACAGTGTGTATTAATTCAGTAAACTACCTTTAGTATGTAAGTAAGTTATTTATAATATTGTTTAGAAGTCATTGTTTGTTGCAAAAATCACAGAAAAAAAAGATGCTTAATTACGCGCGACGCGGCTAGCGTGCGAACTGAAGGCCGCGCGACAACCTACTGCCATACTCCTCCCGGGAGGAGCGCCGGCCGAACATACCTAAACTGCGGAGTGAAACCCCCCTGATAAAACTACGACCTAGCTAGGTGTTACAGACAGCCCCTTGCGCATGCATGGAGGTACACAAAGCAGCCACATACATTCTACTGGAATGTACTAGCGTGGCGAGCTACAGGGCACTACACCTCGGGACACCGAGGTCGCTCCAGGAAGTCGTCGGTACCGTGAAGGGTCTGCTATGCTTCCTCCAGGAGCTAGGCTGGCACGAATATTGCCTACAGCCAATTATTACGCAAAATACACACAAAGATGACGATTTGCGGAAAATAGCCCGCTATTACCTAGGTATTACCTATAACGTACATGTACATGACTTTACAGTGAAATAAATAAATAAATAAATAAATAAATAAATAAATAAATAAACGTTCGATGAACATGCTAAATAGCGAGTACTACATAACAGTAATCAAATGGGGGTAGAAAAAAATCGTGCGTGCAGCTCCTCCGCGCGGAAGAAGTGAAACTTCTTAATGTGGAAATTAAAAAGGCACTTATACATCAATATTAACCTTATTGCAATAACTTAAAGAACTAAATTGACTTATGTACTATGTGTTTAAATTACTCACAAGATTGCGCTTTTATCAAGTCTCATACAAATTTGCACAGACAGTATGAGTTCTGCATCGCACTTACATAAATCGTCGCTAAATGGCGTTGCTCCTCGTGCGCACGTTATTTTCAATAATTTTTCTTGATTATTCGTAATTCTCAAAGATATTCAATACTTTTTTTTACTAAATACGTTTAAAATACTTTATTCTACGATCTACCATTAAAATAGTTTTGATTTTTACAAGTTTTCATACTAACCACGCAATTGTTTTGGATCGCACTGACGAAGTTTTTAACATCCGTTAGTATAATAAACAATGCGAACGTCTCGTAAACGTCAACTTGCGTTGCGTTGCGTTGCGTATTTAACGCAATGCATTTAACGCAACGCTTGTTGGAAGTCGCATTAGAAGTTTCACTTCAACAAGGAGGGGGGGTAGAATAGAGGTAGGTATTTTGGGAAGTTTTTACTCAAACTCATTCACAATGAAAAACCTCTTAAAGATGAAACTTTTTACTGTGACCACGCTCCAAAACTAACTTAAAATCATAAAAATCTAGCACAAGACAACCCCAAAACCCTAAGCGAATTCCAATGTATAGTATTCTTGGTAAACATTTCCAAACTACGAACAGAGCCAAATAATAACCAATGAAAAGCAATAGAGCGCCAATTCCACCAATCGCATCGCTTCATAACGTTCCCGTCATTCATAGACAAAGTCTGCAAAAGCGGGGCGCAGAGTGCCGCCGAAAAGGTCGTTTGAACGCGCGCCAACGTTATTTTATAACGTGACAACTTTATCTTTACTGAGTGGCGAAAACCGGAACTAATATTAACGTATGAAATCTACGTTTGATCGTCGAGTACAGCGCCACTGCGACCCGCACAGTTATGTTGGCACGGCTATCTTTTACATTTTAAAGCCTGCTCACACGGTGTTTGTACTCGAAGAAGAATTTACGGGCGTTCTAGAATGAAGAATTATTGGCGACATCACTCGAGGTAATAGGTGTTTCAAGAAATTCTTATGTTTTTAAGACAATGGTTCAACATTATTATGATGTTCAACGACTTGAGTGCCTAACTTAATGGGTAATAAGAGGCAGATTTAGTACCTACATATTTCGCCAGCATTTTGATGTAGGTAATTTTTGGTTAAAATGCTCAAGTAGGAATTTGTCGTCAAATGACAATGTAGCAAATTGACAGATCCAATTCCAATTGTTTTGATTGTTGGCAGATCAAAATGTCTTCATGTCTTTATAGTCACTTATTGTGTGTGGAATTTGAACGAAGCGATTGACGCATTACCTATTTATTAAAATCGGATGAGTAGTTTAGATGCTACGGTTGATCACACGTAAATACAAACATACATAGAATGCTAAAATCATTACACTTTCTTTTGGCTTCGCCGTAGTCTTGTAAAAATACAGATAAATACCGACCTAATTAATGTACAGTCAAGTGTAAAAATATGAACTTATTCAAAGTTTCAAAAATAAGTAGCACATACGCAATAAGGTCGGAGTAACATATTTTTGAGTGGTTCGAATAAATACTTATTTTTGCACTTGACTGTACCTATACTTATTTCTCCCTGTCTTTCTTTAGGGTGTCTTTCCACCAGAGATGTGCTATGCTGCTTTGCTGCGAAGATGTGAAAGCTACGCTACGAAACTGTGTGACCGTTTCCACCAATGCTATGTAGCTGTGCGAGGAAGATGCGCAGCTCGAGCTATGCGATGTATCGACAGGGGCGCGTGGAGCGGCAGCGCGGTGAGGGGGAGACGCTTCCAAAGCCGCCGCGCGTCCATAGCACGCATCCGTAGCACGCATCCATAGCACGCATCCATAGTACACATCCGTAGCACGCATCCATAGCACGCATCCATAGCACGCATCCAGGGCACGCATCCGTAGCAAGCATCCATAGCACGCATCCGGGGCATGCATCTTTCTATATAAAAATCATAGCTTAGTTGAACCCGTTTCCACCAGTGCTATGCTATGTGGACCAATGAACATGATTGGTGGATATCAGACACATCCATAGCAACGTAGCGTAGCACATCTCTGGTGTGGAAAGGCACCCTTATTGTTAGTTTGTAGTACACTCGCACCTTAAACACCTCGTAGCGACCCTAGCGCCATCTAGTCGTGAAAATTAACTGCTACGACGCATGAATACCTAGCGCTTTTCACGTCATTCGTGTTCTAAACAGCAGTATTATATTTTTTAAACTCCGATCGATTTACAAAAACTGGCCAAGAGCGTGTCGGACACGCCCAAGGTAGGGTTCCGTAGCCGTTACGAAAAAATCAAGTAATATTTTTTTAAGGATTTCTTATGTGTACGGAATCATCCAAGTTTAGGTATGTTTTATACCTTAGGCTACTATTTACTCGTAAACTACAAATAATTCCCAAGCAATTTTAGCCGCTATAATTTTCCTAGTAAATATGATATATTTAGTACCATTCTGAATTTTTTCAAATTTTTCCACCCAACAGTTTAGATTTTAGAGGGGGGGGGGACGGTCGATTTTAATGAAAATTTTCACTTTAAAGTTGAATATTTCGCAAACAGATCACTGGATAGAAAAATCATGTTAGCAACCCTACAATGGTTTTAAAAGACCTATCCAATGATACCCCACACTATAGGGTTAGTCGAGAAAAAAAAAAAATCACCCCCACTTTACGTCTATGGGAGGTACCCTAAAAAAATTTTTTTTACTTTTTTTTATTTAATCACTTTGTCGGCGTGACTGATATATATATTCATGCCAAATTACAGCTTTCTAGTACTAACGATCTCTGAGCTTAACCGCGGACAGACAGACAGACAGACGGACAGACATGGCGAAACTATAAGGGTTCCTAGTTGACTACGGAACCCTAAAAAGAAAATCGCCTTTTAAAACATTATACATATTGCAACATGCAAATGGCTGTATAGGTACCTAAGTCTAATTATTACATATTGCTCACTGAGAACTGCTTGTCTTCTTTCCTTCTTCTGCTTGTCATCTTTTCGGGCCCCTTTTTTTCGAGGTTTAAACGAGACAGTGAGTAGGGTGAGATTATGTCGATTAGTGCGATGACGACGCATTTTTACAGCCTGAAGGGTTTGTACGCAACTTTATTCAAGCCTTGTACTACGAAGTTAAAGATTCGAACTTCATATCGTGCCGCCTCGCTCACGCTAATAATATTTAATACGAGAGTGAATGGGGATCCTAGCGATGTTTAGAAAATTTTATTTCCGAAGGTTTAGAATCCCGAAAACTTCATTTGTCCGAAAGCATTTTTTTCTGAAACTGTAAATATTTCAAGCATTCGGGATTTTAAATATTCGGAAAAAAATAATTCTTAATTTTGATAGGTAACCGAGTGAATGAGATGGTACGATACAAAAATCGAATTTTGGTTTAGTCCCCCTAGTTCTTGATGAAACGTTTCGCGTCGTCGTTATTCTTTCGTTAGTCGGGCAACTAGCATTAAAACTTATGGTAAAAGAATGGTTTGGTCAACTGGTTCGCGAGCATGAGTAATTTTTTAACCCCCGAAACAAAAAGAGGGGTGTTATAAGTTGACCGCTATGTGTGTGCGTCTGTTTGTCTGTGGCATCATAGCTCTTAAACGGGTGAACCGATTTGAATGCGGTTTTTCTAATAGAAAGCAAGTTTCTTGGCGATGGTTCTTAGATATGTTTCATAAAAAACGGTTCAGCCGTTTTAAAGTTATCAGCTCTTTTGTTAGCTGCGGAAGGGATCTTAGACGCATAACGGGCATTGACTTAATGTTCAAACATACGAGTGACATAATTACGTTGGGGGTTTTTAAAATTTTTAATTTATAGTTATATCAGATCTCTCACTGAGAGACTCTCAGACATGCAGCACAAAATTCTAACAGATTAATCTAAGTACCCCATCCCTCTGATAATAATTAAATTTATGTCCCTAAAACCGCTCTCAAAGCATCCGCTTACGAATTTTACAGCGGCTTTCAAAACACAATTTATTTTACACCCATTAAAATATCGCGTACTTTTATAACTCCTAAAATATATTAACATGTTTCAAAGTAAGAACGTTACACAGACTACATAATGGTACGGAGGTGTAATTTCCGGATAGATGGAATTACAACCGTAAATAAGGCAGGGGAATGAGGATATAAAGATTACTATCGTAATGATAAGGCGAATTAAGCTTTATGGGTTCCTCTGGCAATTAGACTTGACCTCTTTTCCCATGGTGTCCCGTAAAAAAGGCACTCGGAAAAATGATGTTTCGGATCAAATTGCTTGGGGAAGGTGATGGGTCAAAGATTATTATTCAATTTAGTGTAGACTGCAGTACGGGCCCTTTGCTTTTTTATGTTTAATGTTAAATATAAGTACATACTAGTATGTATGTATGTATGTAAACTCTTTATTGTACAAAATAAGGAAAAAAAAAACATTATTGACAACCGTTGAAATGCATGTACAAAGGAGAACTTATCCCTTTAAGGGATCTCTACCAGTCAACCTTTGAGTGGATGAAAGGAGCATTTAGTAAGGGACCGACAAAGAGTAAGTAAAAATAAAACAGTCGGACAAAGCAAAGGCTACAATACAACTTTTAGTAAATACAATACATAAACTCATAATATAGAGAAACCTATTAAAAATATACTACCATATACAACATATATATTCATAAAACATACAATAAATAAGCAGTGTTCTCAATAAATTAAAGAGATGGCGTGAGCCACATCTTCTTCAAAGCTTCCCTGAACGACACCACGGAGGGAGATTGCCTAATGGAGGTGGGCAATCGATTCCACAGTCTAGCAGATTGAACAGTAAATGATTTAGAGTAAATTTTGGAAGAAGTAGAACTAGTTCTTATACGTAGGAAATATCATTACTACCTAATGTTATAAATGTGAAAGTAAACTGTAGACATCTAAGCCAGATAAAAATGGCAGTTAACAGCTAGTTGCTAAAATAAAAAAAATATACACCGTGAAATTTTAGTGGTTGTTTTCCCGAAACGAGGTGATTTAGTATCGATTGTACAATCGATTTATAATTACTATTTTGACTAGAGTCAAAAATCCAATTGTGAAAAACGAAAGTCGAAATTGACCGCAAACCAATAGTAACGCTTCGTTGGTACAAGTAGCGTACGATCGTACGATAAGTTAGGTACCAACGAAGCGTTACTATTGGTTTGCGGTCATTTTCGACTTTCGTTTTTCACAATTGGATTTTTGACTCTAGTCAAAATAGTAATTATAAATCGATTGTACAATCGATACTGAATCACCTCGTTTCGGGAAAACAACCACTAAAATTTCACGGTGTATAGGTACTTACTTAACACTATCATAAATGTAGTACACATTCCCGTGTACATTCGTTTACGTTTGTATACCGACAGTTTGTATGCATTTTGCGTTTCCTTGAGCTAATAAAAATACCAGTTTGCCCGTAATGTTGGCCAACATGGTCGCGCTTACATTTGAATTAGGTCCGGAACAACCTTACACATTGCATTAAATTGGGCCGGTCCACACGCTGTATTCGTTGATATCTCCTGAAAAATAAATACAGACCCGCAGCTAGGGATGTGCTCGTGATCCTCTCGTTACTTTTACTTGGAATCCCGGGATTCAAATGTTTTAAAAAATGTTAGGAAAATAGAAGGGTCTGTGCTACAGCAAATAATTTTTGTTAGAGATAATCTACGATAACATGGCCCGCCCCTCCAAAATTCGAGAAGTCATCAATGTATTTGTGAAAGTATTTATAAAGTACCACCAAAACTTTCAACGCATGTGTGCGTGATGAGACAGCCATCAAACAAAAGCAGATACTCGGATTAATTGCTCGACTAGTCTAGCTTAGTAGGTAATAAACTGATTACTCGCAGTACGGTGTGGCAGTGGCGCACTCTATGAAACTGACACGTCCGTCCGTATAGTGTGAAATTATAAGCACCGTTTGTTGTAGATAGAGAATCAGTCACTATAGGATCAGAATACCGAAAGTGACTGTATGGGATTTTGTAATCAAGTTAATTTTGATAAATAAATAAATAAATAAATAAATATCACGGGACAATTCACACCAATTGACCTAGTCCCAAAGTAAGCTAGGCAAGCTTGTGTTATGGGTACTAGGCAACGGATAAACATACTTATATAGATAGATACATACTTAAATACATATTAAACACCCAAGACCCGAGAACAAACATTCGTATTTTTCATACAAATATCTGCCCCGACACGGGAATAGAACCCGGGACCTCAAGCTTCATAGTCAGGTTCTCTAACCACTAGGCCATCTGGTCGTCTAAAGATAAGATTTAATAATTTACTAAGACTTTATGTAGGACAGTCTTTATCATCATCCAAGCCTATATACGTCCCACTGCAGGGCACAGGCCTCCACTCAGAATGAGAGGGCTTGGGCCGTAGTTCCCACGCGGACCCAGTGCAGATTGGGAACTTCACACACACCATTGAATTTCTTTGCAGGTACAACTTCGTGAGGAAACCTGTATACATACAGGTTTCCTCACGAAGTTTTCCTTCACCGTAAAAGTCATGGTAAATTACAAATGTAATTTCGCACATAAATTCCGAAACACACAGATGTTCGAGCCGTGATTTGAACCCACGATCCTCTGCTTGAGAGGCCATAGGTCAAACCACTAGGCCACCACGGCTTCCATGTAGGACAGTACATTTAAGTACTTTAAGATGATATTTAATTCCAAACGTATTTGGTGCTTTAGTTTTTGGGCATAGGTTATCACATTGCAAGTGGTCACCATTTGCCATTCTTGACAAAACGTAAATGCGTTGCCAACGTAGATGACTATGATTTCTTCTTATGGTAGTAATTCCCTCAGCTATCTTATTCTCCACGCCGGAACACAAAATAATAAACTAATGCGGATTGGGAACTTCACATACACCAAATGTTAAAATTATTTATTGCTGGCATCATGGCCCATAAAATTAAAAATAAATATCTTAAATACTAACATACATAATCTTTAGGGGTTCAAACTGCATGACCAACGGGGTCATCGGGGTCTGAAGATGATGGTAGCGTTCCAGACAGCTGACTAGCTGACACTAGGTTCTCCGTCTACATAGAAAATCCCGTGATAAGCCCTGGAATCCCGGAATGAGTCTCGGGCACACCCCTACCCAGAGCAAAAGGGGTCAGCGTGAATCAGCTAGATTGGATTACCGTGTGTCGGATAACGAGGTACCTCATTCTATTTTTATTTGCGCGGGAAATTTTGGCGGCGCCATTACGGCCAGTCGAGTTTTTTGTTCTTTAATTAATTTTTCATTTTGTTCCTATTTGAATGATGACGAGGCTTGCGCGAACGTTTAATTAAATACTGTTTCGCGCTTTGCGGGCATTTATTTTGGCGCTTGCGTAATTTTTAGACCGGATAATTGGCATGGACAGTATTTTTTTTTTAATGTAGAGTATAGATTATGGTCAGTGCTGTCTTTCTGTACAATATAGTATTTGATTTTATTCGCCTTGGCAGTATATACATATTTATATCTATTTCGTTCCTAGTATGAATAATATTTCATACATTTCTTGTATAGGCCCTCTTAATTTTTAATACCTGCATATAATTTTTAATACCTGCATATAATTTAATTTACGTGTCTGGTTTTTTGTTTGTGGTGATGGTGGCTCTCTTGGTTGTGGATTTATTTACGTTTAAACCTGGTCAATTTGATTTTTTTAAGCAGAGGGAGGGCAGGAAAATTACGTGAAAAAGCATAATTATTTTTAACGTAAACGTACTTCGCGAATTATGTATTTCGCGGGTTATGTTATCCGAGCGTATGTATTTATGTAAACGGCTCCATGGATTTTGAAATGTGAGGTGTCATTAGATTCGTCTCAGTTCCGAGAGTGACAATGGTATATATTTTTCCGGAATTCCCATGAGAATGGGGATTATACGGGCAGTTTTTTCATCTCGCTGGTATTGAAATTAAGTAAAGTTACTTATTTATGTTATTTTGGCGGTGTCAATTATATCCCATTGAATTTTTTCTTTCGCCTTTGATGGATTAAAACTTTATTTTCTCCATAACCAAATCACACACCACCTGTTTCCCTTTGGATAGCGCAGAGATAACTAAACGCATACTTACCTATTGTCGTTGTATGACTTCAGTAATTCGGGAATCTTTCGCGACGATTAGCAGCGCAAGGTACCAGACAATGGTTATCCTGTCCCGGGGGAAATCAGGCGTGTTCCTTTACCGGCCACGTCAATACGCTGACGCGTCATTAGGGGAGGCTTGCTTTTTACCCGACGAAGCCCTTTCATTCTGTATACACTCAACCAATTTTTTTGACGCCCGTATTGTTTTGTGTTTATTAATATTACTGTTTATTTTTATATATTTGCACCACCTGGGCCCAATTGCATAACAAATTACAACTAATATTACAAGCGGAACTCTCGCTTCAGTTATATTAACTAGAAAGGGAGTTCCGCTTGCAATGTAAGTTGTACTTTGTTATGCAATTGGGCCCTGTTGTAATATATTCCTCGCTGTCATTCTCAAGCATTTATTTTCTCAATGGAAGGTTCTAACCTTGTTTACTAGGAACCGCAATCATGTGAAAACCAAATACACTTTTTCTTTATTCTTTTGTTAAAAGGAGCCTGGAAGAGATCGCTCCGAAGTGATAAGGCCGCCTATTGCTTACCTTATTTTTTTCCATTTAGTATCCTGGATTTCCTACAGAGGTCCACGCTTTTTCACGCTACAAACCGCCTTAAATACCAATTAAAATTGGCCATTGAGCATTAAACTGACGTTTTTTTTAGTAAGAGATGGAGGAAAACGAGCAAGCGGGTCATCTTATGCAAAATGATCACCACCGCCCATAAATATCAACAACTCAAAAAGAGTCACTGATCTGTTGCCGGCCTTTAAAGGAGAGGGAATAGGGGAGTGGGAGGGGGAGAGGTATCGGGCCCCCGGCGCTCTCACTGTCCGTACGAAACGCAGCAGGAGTAGTGCTGCTTCACGCCGGTGTTCTGCGTGAGGCTGGTACTGCCCTATGACTGCCCCGGACGAGCCGGCCCATTTGTGACGTAGCGGCTAGCTACAACATGGCTCTACCACTACTAAAACGTATCTTACGTCTCTGCGTAAGACAGCTAAGAAACACTTTCAGGTCAGCTCAATCCAGTAAGTGGCACGTAATTGCATCAGGCGGGAACCGAACCGGCGCACTATTAGGGATGCGGAGTGCGAGGCATTATGTGGGTGAGGCTTCGAAGCGTTTCCACCGCCTGTTTCCTGTGTGCTAGAAAAACCTAAGGATTACGTCTAAGGATTAAAAGCAATTGCAATAGGGATGATAAAACCACCATTTATTTATTTATTTATTTATTTATTTTATTCAGTACATCTACATCATATATATTACAATCCGAGCCATAAAAATTAGTTACATGTATATTATTCTGATATATACGACAATTACAGAGTACATATCATTGACCATAAAGCGAGACGTCTGTTAAAATTACAAAAATATCAAAGTTAAAAGCAGAAAATAAAACACTGTAAATAAATTAAGTTAAGATTTTTTAAATGTGACTCAGATAAAATCGAAGAATTCAAATCATAAACAATTTAAACTCAGTAAAGAACACAGGAACATGCGAAATAAAAACTACCATTATATTTAAACTATAAAAGAACACATTAAAAATACTATCGAAACATTAATAAATAAGTAAAAATTGCAATTTAAAATTCCAAATTAACCCTTAACCAGGCAATGTAGGACGAGGACCACATTAGATTCGATTTTTTTTTTTTTTATCGGGAAAAGAATCACTGAGAAGCATATTATATCAAACACTCATAGACAAGAAAGCCCTCGTTGCCTGGTTAAGGTTTAAAATTACAGTTCACACAATAACAAAAAAAAAACATTAAAAATATCAATAATATCAATAAAAGGCATGAAACCACAAAAAAAAACGCAACCATTCAACTGAAGTACTTTTCATGAGCTGTCAAATCAAAACACAATTTGAATGGCAATAGCAACTTATGACGTCACTTGTTCGCCAACTCAATCAACTAACTATTTTTATTTGTTTTAAAGCAACAATCTAATTTTGCAGTTAATCGAAAATTAGTCTGGTTTTCAGGGCTATAATAAAGCATCCAGCATCCAGCATCCAGATAGATCGAATTTTGCAAAACATTTGTTGGAATCAAATCATTCATTGTTAGATTCAGATTCTTATGAAGTGTTACATTATTGCGGCAAGGGGTTGCGTCTGGATGCTCTGGAATGCATGGAAATAATTAGGTACAACACTATGGGGTCTATTATTAATGAACAGGTAAATTTAGTATCTTCTCCTTTACTGCGGCTTGGGTCGAATTTGAACAGTTAGTATTAATTAAATATGCCTTATAAATAAATAAACAAAAAATTCAAGGTAGTTTTATAATATGTCAATAAAAGTTAATTTTTGTGGGGTAGTTTGAGAATAAGAAAAATAAAGTGGGTACTTGAGAAGTTACAGTGACAAGTTAAAACATTTGTTTTGGTTTGTTAGTTTAACATTTGGTAGCATAGCATACGGTTGTGGTAACTCTGAAGATGAGCTCTGGTTGAGTTCGAAACGCGTCAGTGTAGCTTGGTGGTGGTGATGGTTGGGTTTATGTGATTTGTGTGTGTTCGTACAGTGTGGAGGTGGAGGAACTGCATGAACGCACATTTCTTGCATAAACGTAACTATTGTAAGGTCGCGGGTGAGCAAAGTAATTGTTTTAGTTCTATAATAAAGCGTTTTTTACTGGAGTCGTCTCTTCGAATTGATTTTTAATGTCGTCAACATTCCTATTATCCTGATCCTGAGAAGATGGATCGACGATCTGGCAAAGTTCTCCCGAACCACTTGGGTACGGTAAACCCAGGTTGAACTCTTAGTCCGACAGTTAGTCGTCTTTTCACTGATATGATGATGGAGGTATTATTGGTCGATTTTCGTCAGGGGATACGGCGGTTCAAACGCTTCGAAGCCCCATCTACCACTTGAGCTGGAATGTATTAGGGCTCCGCTCAGTGGATGTAAGCCGGACTAAGGATATGTGTACATGGAACTAATAACAAAAGGAATAGAAATGCTCTCGTGTGTATTTCCTTTCACTCTCGAAAAACCGGCTAAGTGTGTCGGGCCATGCGTAGGTAGTGCCAGGGTTTCGTAAAATAACATGCGACAAATTTTATCTTACTAATATTTTAAACGCGAATGTTTGTATGGATGCGTGGATGTGTGGATGTTTGTTACACTTTCACGCTAAAGCGGTTAGACTGATTCTGATGAAATGTAGCAAACATAGTTTATAGGTATAACCTGGATTAACACATAGGATACTTATTAACCCGGTAAATTGCATAGTTCCCGCGGGAAAGCGATAAATGAATCCTTTTTGGACGGAGTCGCGGGCAACAGCTGGTATTCAATACTAGCTCTATCTGGCGTCGCCCGTGTAAGAAATCCATGGCCATAGGGACATAGTCATCATTTCAGCCGTATGACGTCCACTGCTGAACATGGGCCACAACAACAACAACAGGGTACATTTATAAAACGACCGAGCATTCACTCGGACATCGCCATGTATGGATTGCAGAAAGATTGCAGATGAAGTTATAGTAGTACACACTTTATATGGCGCGTCGTGCATTTTCGACCGCGCAGACACGAACGAACTAGCGAACTTGCCGATGATAGCCGAAGATACGATTCAAACTTTAAATCAGTCATGTATGTGTTACAAGGTGCAAATTACAGTGCACCCAAGCTGTTTATCTGTCTCACTCACTCGGAAGTATGGCGGCTGACTAAGGGCCGGCGCCCACTGACGGCATGGCACGGCGTGGCATTTTATTACTATCAAGTTATTTTGAATCTTATTTCAATGAGTTTAGAATTCATGTTACTTTATTGGTTATGCGTGGCATCGGCCCTCAGGACGTCGCGGCATCGTGGTATCGAAATAAAGTAACATGAATTCTAAACTCATTGAAATAAGATTCAAAATAACTTGATAGTAATAAAATGCCACGCCGCGCCATGCCGTCAGTGGGCGCCGGCCATAACATGGCACGCGACGCGTGCTAACTTGGCGGCAGCAACCCACCAATAGCGGCACAGGGAAATGTCAATTTTATTTCCCGCGCTTCTAAAACGCGTCTTCTGCGCAGGTACATCGGTGAGCCATATCAGTTGTGTACTGTAACACGTCATCTTGAAAGCCTTCAATGTTCTTGACTATAGCTAAACCATTTAACTGAGTCCTCGTTCGCGGGGTAAGTACAGAGTCGTGGGGGTAGAAGACAAAAGTAGTGCGAGTGCGTAGAGAGTTTACTTTGGTGAGCTACATATTTAAAGTAATTAGGAGGCAGGTACACAACAACCAAGTGTTAAGCTGCGTGGGCCTGCGTGTCCCCGACGGGTACGCGCTGCGCCGGCGCCGGCCGCCGCTGCTGGCCGTGCCGCGCGCGCGCACAAACCTAGGTACTAGGAGAATGTAGATTTAATGAACTAAAACAATTACTTTGCTCACCCGCGACCTTACAATAGTTACGTTTATGCAAGAAATGTGCGTTCATGCAGTTCCTCCACCTCCACACTGTACGAACACACACAAATCACATAAACCCAACCATCACCACCACCAAGCTACACTGACGCGTTTCGAACTCAACCAGAGCTCATCTTCAGAGTTACCACAACCGTATGCTATGCTACCAACTGTTAAACTCAATAATGATTCAATAAATTCAATAAATTAAATGTAGATTTTTTACGTGTTCTCTGAGTGAATTCACTAGGTCTGCAATGTTTTCTATATGCTACGCTAGCAATGATTAATTATTATTGTTAATTTTAAGTGGTATAATTTATTTTTACTTAAATTGTACCTATAGATTCAGTTACACTATTGTTTTCGGCTAAGATCCTGTAAAGACAGTTGTAAGTGTGGTTAAATTAATAAATAAATAAAAATAAATAAAAAGGGGCCGAGAGAGGTGCGGGCCGCAGGCACACGAGGCGCGCTCGCCGGCCGCACCTCTCGGCCCCTTTGTCATCATACCCCCCAGCCCCTGTGCCGCGCGGGCGAGTACTCATTTAAACGGTTTAGCTATATAGCGCCTTCTATTCTTTTCTAAAATAAATATATTATCCCGCGAGAACTCATTACCGGGATATTAAGTATTCAGAGTACATATTGCACATTGCAACGGCAAAAGTACCTAACTGATTAGATTAGACATGGCAAGTCCCTGTACCATCCAGCCCCTCTAATTCCCGGCTCAGCCAAGACCAAGAGCGCATCTTGGCCAAGCCGGCCAAGACTCGCTCTGGGAAATCAGCCCCGCAACCAACCGGCCTTGAATAAATTAACAGCCGGATTTGGCCGGAGACGACTGTACGTTTCGGAAATTAGGCGGCCAACTGTAATTATTAATGCAATCTAATTGTGATTATTTGGGTGTAAAAAGCCGTGGTGGCCTATTTTGACCTATGACCTCTCAAGCAGAGGGTTGTGGGTTCAAATCCGGGGCTCGCACCTCGAGTTCTTTGGAATGTACACGTGTGCGAGATTACATTTAAAATTTACCATGAGCTTACTGTGAAGGAAAATATTCTTTAGAATTTTTACCTACAAAAATTTTACTGCTCCCTGCTACCATCTCGAATAGCACGCCAAGACGCCAAACTAAATCTCCAAAATTCCCACACGTCACATCAACATCAAAACTAATTTGCCAGTCTCATATATCTCCGCTCCGTAATTCGAGTGACGTCGAGTATGACACAAAACCGGTGGATCCAATTTATCCCGACAATATCTGGGATCTTTACAGCCAACACGAGAACATTCCTGCAAGCCGCGTCAACATAAAGCACAGATTTTTCAATGCGAGCGAAAATAAAGGTCGTATCTCACCCAATATTCCGCGCGGCGCGTCGGTCCGCCATTAACACATCCGACGGAAGAAGGATCCAGAGTACTTCCTACAATTCCCTTGCCAAATGTCGTACGCATTCACACGTAGAACTTTACTCCGAGCGACGACCGTGATGTCCTTAAATAAGGTGTGTTCTCGATCGGCTCGGCGCTATCCAAGATGGCCGATGATTTCCCGCCCGCCGCCATTGCGTTTTTACGCGCGTATTTTCACGAGGTACTTTATTGGGCGTTTTCTAATGCGCTCCGGGGTACGCAAAAGTTTGAATGAAAAATTACTTGCGTGCTCAGTGGTTTTATTCACAAAGCCAATGTAAAATAGGTACTTTGTTGAATAATTAGAGCTCCTAAATAACGTTTGAGGCGTGTAGATGTACGAGTAGAATTGGAACAATGGTGCTTGCAAAGCATTGCTAGGTGTTACATTTTAATTAAGAGCATAAAACTTCCGCGAGTTAGTTTTAGCACATAATGTTTTAATGCAGCTCTGCCAGTGGATTTCCTCGCTCACGTAACTGTTCATTTTTCTTCGTGAAATTTTCATTTTGTTTTCCGGAGGAATAAATTTTGTTGTACTTGCTTTCACGTTTTTGTATGGAATTTTCGTGTACTAATTTTCACTTTAATGCGAGTGTGCAAATTGTTATGTTAATTTTGTCATTGGCTTTTTAATCTGGTTTAAATTATCGACTGGATAAATGTCTAAAAGTAAATGAATTGATTTAACCATTAAATTTTAATGTATCAAAATGGAGATTTTGCTTTTTAGTAAAATGGAGCGATGGGGCCGACATTTTTAAACAGCTTTATTTAGTTTGTCTTGTTTGAGTGTTGTGTGGGTCAAAAACTAGTAAAGTACTTAATTGTAATTTTACCCCCTTCTTGCTGGCCGATTGATGCAAACACAGCTTTAGTTTTGATGAAAATACAATACTAAAAAAAACTTTTTGCTTAATCCACAACAAAAACACAAGTGCCGTGAGTTGCTGCGAGGAAAGGATGGTATGGCCATACTCGGATTGGGGCACGGTCGTACCAAGTGTAGCCCACTGAAAGGATAAATTGAGTAAGTATTCTTTACGAAATCACAGATTACATATTTTTTATAGCTCCTCTACACGATGGGCCATTAAATTGTCGGTGCGATGGCCCAGCGTTGGCTGCAACGCATTTACACGATGGCGACGTTCAGTTGTGATCTTTTGATTATTTTGATGTGCGGCCAAAAATAGACACCGACACCACTACGCCCACGCTACACGCTGGGCCATCATAGTGAACCATCGCGATGGCCCATCGTGTAGTGCCAGCATTACAATTCCTTCAACGTGGGGTATCTATCAAATGAAAGCTTTGACTAGTAGAGTACACCGTTAAATAAAATTCAGATACAAATCTTGTTCACAAATCTTTACTCGACGTTAACTTCATTATTGATTGTTAAATCCAGTTTTAAATTTCGCCCGTATAAATGTGTAAAAGTAAGTGAATCGAATTAATTTAATGTATTCAAACGGAGAATTGCTTTTTAGTAAAACGGAGCGTTGTGACGGACATTTTTAAATTGCATAAATTTGGAACGCACCCGCTCACCAATGCTGATAAAGTTAAAATATTGCTATGTAAAAGGCTGTCGGGCCATATTCCACCCTGCGCTTTCAGTATTAAGGACGGGAGAACTGCTCGTAACATTTTGTTGTTATGCCCATCCATGGTTTCAACCGGATAGCTGCATTATTCTATTTATTAACCGACTTCAAAAAAAGGAGGAGGTTCTCAATTCGGTTGTATGTTCTTTTTTTTTTTTTTTTAACGTGTGTTACCTCAGAACTCCGTCATTTATGAACCGATTTGGAAAATTCTTTCGTTGTTTGAAAGCATATGCTTCAAGGTTGGTCCCGTTGTTACCGGAATCCAGTTCTGATGATGGGATCCATGAGGAATTGAAGGAACTCTTCAAAAGTTCAAGGGAAATGTAAAGCGATTTTAGTATTTTCAGTGACAAATCGAGCATTTGCATTCATAAAGTGTCATTTGGTAAACTAGATCTGATGAAGAAGACCGCAGATGGCCAACGGAACTCCTCAACGGGTCAAATCTTGCAAGTTGAATTTGACTCACTTCCCGGTTTCTGATTGATTTCATATTTTACATGCATGTGTAAATCAGGTGACAATGCAATATTATTGTGACATGGAGCTAATCTGATGATGGAGTTGGAAGGTGGCCATAGAAACTCTGTAATAAAACAACACAACCCCGTCGAGTTTGGGTTCATTTGAAACGTCTTGACGAGCACTTTGATCCCAGATGGTAACCAGGGTCTGATGATGGAGCTGGAAGGTGGCCAAAGTTACTCCATAAAGTAACGGCACTTACCCCATCGAGTACGGACTCATTTGACTCGTCTCAACGAGTACTTTGGTCCTAGATGGTAACCAGGGTCTGACAATGAAGTTGGATGGTGACCATAAGAACTCCGTAGTAAAACGACATAACCCCATCAAGTTTGGTCTCGTTTGATTCGTCTTGATAAGTACTTTGGTAACCAGAGGCAAAAAGTACAGTCAGTAAAGAGTGCCAGTCCAGGCCATTAGCAACAACTAAAAAGAAAAAAATAAAAAATTTTAAATAAAAAATAAAACCGCCTTCAAAAAACACCCAAAAAAAACTTGGAAATAAAAAAAATTTAAATAAAAAATAAAACCTCCTTCAAAAAACCCCCAAAAAAACATAAAATAATAATTGATTGAACCGACCACAATAAGCATGAAAATATCTTTCTACTAATCTGTTTGAAGTTGGTGCCTCAGCACGAGCCAGCAGGAGTGGACCTAGTAATCTAACTTACCTACATACCTATTATAGGGCTTCTACACTCCTGCTGGCTCGTGCTGAGGCACCAACTTCAAACAGATTAGTAGAAAGATATTTTCATGCTTATTGTGGTCGGTTCAATCAATTATTATTTTATGTTTTTTTGGGGGTTTTTTGAAGGAGGTTTTATTTTTTATTTAAATTTTTTTTATTTCCAAGTTTTTTTTGGGTGTTTTTTGAAGGCGGTTTTATTTTTTATTTAAAATTTTTTATTATCTACCAGTTGATAAATATAGGTACAATTTGGTATATCTTTACTATAGTTTTGGTCCACGTAATTCCATCTTGTCCACGTCATTCTATTTTCTTCGGCAGTTGCCTGCTACTAGAAAATATACACTGTGGCTGGCGAATCTGTTACCAAGTTTTTATAGATGAATGTACAGATGTTTGTTATAATACTCTTTTACGCTGTTGTAGCTAGCCGCTGCATCACGAATGGGCCGGCTCGTCCGGGTCAGTACCACCCTCTCATAGAACACCGGCGTGAAGCAGCAGTACTCCTGCTGCGTTTTGTACGGTCAGTGAGAGCGCCGGAGGCCCAATACTTCTCCCATTCCCTTTCCTTTTTTTAAAGGCCGGCAACAGATCAGTGACTCTCTTTGAGTTGTTGATATTTATGGGCGGTGGTGATCATTTTCCTTCAGATGACCCGCTTGCTCGTTTGCCTTCCTCTCATAACAAAAAAACCGGCCAAGTGCGAGTTGGACTCGCGCACCGAGGGTTCCGTACAAATTTATATGTATCTATGAACATCCAGTCTTAGCAGACCCATGCTCCTAAGCAAAATGTACGCAGTGTGGGATCATTGTAGATTGGTTACTGATATAGACAGACAGACAAAAAAAATTATGCTTTTCGCAATTTTTCCTTTACCTGTGCTATAAGACCTTGCTTCGTACCAAATTTCAAGTTTCTGAGTTCACGGGAAGTACCCAGTAGGTTTTGATTCCCTTGCGAGTGTCGACAATTTGCGAAAATTTGCGGCATAAAAGGCTTTATCTTTTGATTGCGTTAAAAATTTATGCTTTTCGCAATTTTTCCTTTATCTGTGCTATAATACGATGCTACGTACCACATTTCAAGATTCTGAGTTTACGGGAAGTACCCTGTAGGTTTTGATTCCCTTGCGAGTTTCGAAAATTTGCGGAAATTTGCGGCATAAACGGCTGTATCTTTTGATTGCGTTGGCTTGGCTGTCCAAGGGACAGTAGACCTGAGTATTTGATATAAATTTCAGCTTAATACCTCCACGCGTTCCTGAGAAAAAGGGTCTTGACAGACCGACGGACGGACGGACGGACAACAAAGTGATCCTATAAGGGTTCCGTTTTTTCCTTTTGAGGTACGGAACCCTAAAAAATCACTAAATAAATCAAATGAAATGAGTGTTCAATAAATCAAAATTCAATAAAATGTTGCTCTTGCGATTCTGGCACTTTGCTTTGGCATATAACAGGGGTACCGCTGATCTCTGCTAAGTCCAACAAAGGTTTAAAACCTGGATTTAAATATAGGGATACTTTTTATCCCGGAAAATTGCAGTTCCCGTGGTTTAGCGATAAAAGAATTCTTCACAGACGGATTCGCGGACAACAGCTTGTGAGAACATAATTAAAAAATAGCAGATGCTAGGGTTATTTTTTCGCTGACCAATTCAAACAAGGAACGTCCCAAAAGAACAAAATGACGGCAAAGTGCCGGTTAACGTAACGCAATTGAAAATTTTCTGAGCAATTTTGTGCTCGTTCTATTTTGCAGTTGTAATTGCGGAAAAAGTTGAGCAACAGCTTGAACTCGTGTTGAACAGAGGTACTATTTAACGGCGGGAAGTAAGCTTTAACTGTTTACAATTTTACTATGCGACGGCAGAGAAATTTGTAGGTAAATACGAGTATCACATTCAGTTGTAAAATGGTTGACATCAATTGAATTCAACACTTAGACAATGAGAACAGCACTGCTGAGCTAGACATAAATTATTGTCCGTTTGGATTTTGTTCATTTGTTTTCTCTCTAATAAGTTTAGATTTTTCCTACTACACGCTTTATCTAAGACTAAAGTTACCTTAAAACTTCCTTTACGATCGAATCAATCAAATCAAATCGATTCAAAAAATCTTTATCGCGCGCGCCTAACGCTACAAATTAGTGTTGCCAGCAGCGGCTGCTGACGTTTTCAATCGTAAATTGAGTAATATTTCCTACTAATATCTGTGTACTTAATATAAAAGGTTATCGTTACTGACTGATTTATCAACGCACAGCTCAAACCACTGATTGCATTGTGCTGAAATTTGGCTCACAAATAGCTATTATGACGTAGGCATCCGCTAAGGAGGGATTTTTCGAAATTACCACGGGATAAGGAAAAACGAAATAAATTTTAAGTTTGCCGACTCAAAGTAGCTAATTTTATGTCCACAGGAGAGACAAATTTTGTTCTTTACGCTGTGTATGACGCATTTTGGTAATTTTCATGGGAATTTTTAGGAATGCCCGGAACTAAAATGTAAATCATGCCATCTTTAGGTATACACGCGTATTTTGTAGTTCAAGCCCTTAGGTATTCAGGATAATTTTTTTAATGGGTGCACAAACTGTTAATGTTTGCTTCGCTATTGTTAATCAATAACACGTGTTACTATTTTTATCTAGCAAAAACCTATTATTGCCGATTCAATGATCCCACTAACTTAACGAGATTACTCGAGAAGGTAAAAGTAGGATAAAATTAAAATATATTATATTTTTCAACTGATTTTACTGTTTGATACTAACGATACAAAATCATATGTCAAAATATGTGCACTGATAAAAAATTACCCTCTAAGTCAGTTCTGTTGTCGGCAACCTATTGGCAGACATGGGCCACTTAGAGCTCGTTCACACTATGTCGTGTGTCGTTCCGTTTTTTAATCGTGCCTTCGAATGGCAGAACATTTTGTATGAAGCTGTTCACACTTGTCGGACACGATTTCAATACAAACTGGAACGCACGATTAAAAAACGGTACGCTTAGTATAAGTTTTCCTTCACTTCAATACTTCTCGATCGCGTTTACGTAAAAATTTCAATTCTATGGAAACATGGAAGCGCGCGCGCGGAGACGCTCTCCATGTTTCCCTAGTAATTGAATTTTTTACGTAAACGCGATCGAGAAGTATTTGGTGAAGTAAAAACTTATACTAGGCATACGGAACGACACACGACATAGTGGGAACGGGGGCATAGTGGAAAAAATAGATAATGGCGGGCTGCACTTGTAAGATAATTTTGTACCTGCTCTAGGTAGATATAGTTTCGTAGCAGCACATAATCAGCATGGTCAATATTAATTCAATAAGGCCCTCGATATGAGCAAACACGGCCGGCTGCAGCAAACACTTGGCCATACAAACAACGTATGGAGATATTAACTTTGAGTGTTTAACTTAAGTGTACAGTGCGTTCAACTTGTACGAGTGTGCTGATGGATTACTGCGAATAGTTAAAAGAGAAGTTTTGTGTATGTGCTGTTAGATAGCATCGATAGCACCAACGGATATCATCATTATCGTTTCAGCGGAAAGACGTCCACTCCTGAATATAGACTGGTCCCGGTCACTTTAACCAAGTCGTTGCCCCGTCTTGTTGGAGGCCTTCACTGCTTTCGGTCCGTGGACGCCACTCGAGAATCTTTTGGTTCCATATTCCATCAGTTCTAAGAGTGATGTGCCCTGCCCACTGCCACTTGAGTCTGGCGATTCTTCGAGCTATGTCCGTGACTTTAGTTCTAGCGCGGATTTCATAATTTCTAATGCGATCCCGCTGAGAAACTCTAAGCATAGCCCACTGAGTGAGTGAGTTAGCGGCTCCGTTATTCATCTTTACTTAACTTTGCGCACTTTTGTGATCTTACGTAAGATAAGAACTATCGAAACTCCCTCCCACTCCCTTGTAAGAAAAAAAGACATGGTCGACCCCCCTTAAATCGTCTTATGTAATAAATGAATGGCACCTTCAGAGGCCATCCATAGGTCAAACTAGGCTACCGTAAATATTTTCACAGTAACTAAATCACTAGACCAACGAGACACTAAACGCCTTGTTTGAGTTTGTGCCTGTAAACAAATCCGTGCGGGCGCATTAGCTAAATTACTTACCGCGCGCCACCGCACTGGCGGCGAGCGCACTCGCGCGGGACACACGGGCGAGTAACTTGCGCGGGCGCGTCGCGTGTACCTACTAAGAGTAAGGCTCCACTGGTGCGTTGGTTGTGTTGCGTCATCGCAACGAATCAACGTATTCTACACCTGCATTGTGTCGACGAACGACAAAAATGTACTATTAGAGACAGCGCAGCGGCATCACCCTCCCCCCCGCTTCGTTTCTTGACCTTCGATCCATTGAAACTTCAAAACATATGTAAAACGTCGCAGCGTCTAATTTGACGACGCAACGCACCAGTGGAGCCTCACTGTAAGGGTCAATACAGACGGACTGTATTCCAACTTCATCGTAACTGCCAACTGCCGACTGCCCATACATTTTCCATTGCTGGCGACAAAACTGCACGCAAACTGCCCGCTAGCTACGACTGAAATGTATGGGCAGTCAGCAGTTTGCGCGATGCTGTTAGAATGCAGTCTGTCTGTAGCGGCCCTCATCTTTTGATCTTGGTATAAAGACGAGATGTGGTAGCCTAATGGCTTGACTTGTGGCCTCTCAAGCAGAGGGCTCTGGCTTCGAACCCGGGCTAGCACCTCTGAGTTGTCCGGAATTAACGTGCAAAATTACATTTGAAATTTACCAGGAGCTTTTGAAAGAAAACATCGTGAGGAAGGCAGCTTACACATGTGAAGAATTTAATAGTGTGCGTGAAGTTCCCAGTGGCGAAGGGTAAGTACTGACAACCCGATACCCCCGGGTTGACTAAACTGTCCAAGTTATCAAACATTTCTCTTCCATTACCTACTGCACTGTACTGTACTGCACTTTCAAGAAGAGGATAAACGTGGTTTTTAGGTTTTTTTGCTCCGGTTTTACTTGAAAAAATTTTCACGCCCCGCCACTGAAAGTTCCCAATCCCTGTTGAGCCCGCGTTAGAACTACGACTCAAGTTCTTTCACTCTGAGGGGAGGCCAGTGCCTTGCGGTAAGATGTATACATATCCAGCTGCGATGATGATTTTGATAAATAGGAACCAACTCTCTTTCCTCAATTCCCTCCTTTCCTCAAGCTACTTGTTAACAGCCATCCAAAAAATCGTCGTGTATCCGCCGCCATCATATTCCCGTATGCCCCATAATAATGAAGAATGAAAGCTGCTTTTACGTACAAATTAGGTTCTTTAGAGCGCGCAGATGCCTCGTTAAGCCCGCGACGGGTTACCGAGATTGAGGCGTTCCACTAAATTCATTTGGTGACAGTAGATTGAAACGTTTAACTAATGAGTGATGTTATTACTTTCTAATTCAAACTCAAATTTTCAAATTTATTTATTCATAAATTCATATAAGAAAGGTAATATAAACATGATTATAATCTTAGGTCTAGTAAGTAAATTTTAGTTAAGTCTAAGCTAGGTTACTAGTGTAACCTGTGAGTGTGTAAAATATCGTAAAAATCATGTAAATGAACCCTTCACGGCTTTTAGGCGTTAAAAGTTAAGTCTTGGTTTCCAAGGTTACGGAAATTTTTTCACCTATAATTTTTTTTGGTCATACGTACTACCATGCCGCGACCTAAAATATCTAGAAACGGTTTATTTTTAATATTGGTTGTTGTGAATTTTTATTCAGTTGTTTAGTTGTTTTTATTATGGTTCTTGAGATACATCCCTGTGGCGGACAGACGGATGGACATCGGAGCGACATCAATTAGGTTATGTTTGTCACGCTTCTGAAACTAACTTATGTGCCTGTTAAAAAAACAACTCGTGAAGATGAATTCGAGAAAAAATTGATTTCATAAACTTAACTATTAAACTGCTTGTGCACCTTCAACACCTGTCCGTTCCCTCGACTTTGTTACCCAAATTTTACTCCCACGTGCTTAAAAGTTTGTTACCGTTTACAAATGCAAGCGTCCATCTTGGGCTAGTTCCCGTGGGAAGCAAATTAGGATGCGGATCCGCCATTCTTCACGAGGTGTTTCATCAAAGTCGATTTACGAAGTGTTAGGGTGCTGCTATGGTGGCGTTTCGCTATCAGGTAATAAAGGACTATTGTTTAAACAAAAAACATACGTGAGGGAGAGAAAAAAGAGAAAGAGAAAGGGATTTATTTACACATATTCGATACACAGGAATAAATACATTTGGAAGGAAAATATCCAAATAAAAAAACAGCGCGTAGTGTTAATTGGGCCCCACTCAACATAGCTAAATAATTCAAGAATCGACAATTAATTTTATAAAATTTGCTAGCTGTTGCCCGCGACTCCGTTCGCGAAGAATAGGGGCATAAAAAATAGCCTACTACGACCTATTGTCAGACCTACCGAATGTACAGAAAAAAGATTCATAAAAATCGATCAAGCCGTTTCGGAGGGAGTTACAAACACCGTGACACGAGATTTTTATATATTAGATTAGATTGAATCAGGCCCTATACTACGAAGCGCTAAATTCGAACTTCGTTTCATGCCATTCCGCTCACGCTAATGGTATTTATTACGAGAGTGAGAGGGACCGCACGATCCGAACTTCGAACTTCGAATTTCATAGTAACCCCCCAGGCGTTACTTTGCGGTGGTCAATATTAATGAACTGAAACAATTACATTGCTCACCCGCGACCTTAAAAATAAAACCGGCCAAGAGCGTGTCGGACACGCCCAAGGTAGGGTTCCGTAGCCATTACGAAAAAATCAAGTAATATTTTTCTAAGGATTTCGTATGTGTACGGAATCATCCAAGTTTAGGTATGTTTTATACCTTAGGCTACTATTTACTCTTAAACTACAAATAATTTCCAAGCAATCTTAGCCGCTATAATTTTCCTAGTAAATTTGATATATTTACTATCCTTCTGAATTTTTTCAAATTTTTCAACCCAACAGTTTAGATTTTAGAGGGGGGGGGGACGGCCGATTTTAATGAAAATTTTCACTTTAAAGTTGAATATTTCGCAAACAGATCACTGAATAGAAAAATCATGTTAGCAACCTCGCAATGATTTTAAAAGACCTATCCAACGATACCCCACACTATAGGGTTAGCCGAGAAAAAAAAAATCACCCCCACTTTACGTCTATGGGAGGTACCCTAAAAAAATTTTTTTTACTTTTTTTTATTCAATCACTTTGTCGGCGTGACTGATATATATATTCATGCCAAATTACAGCTTTCTAGTACTAACAGTCTCTGAGCTTAGCCGCGGACAGACAGACAGACAGACAGACAGACGGACAGACATGGCGATACTATAAGGGTTCCTAGTTGACTACGGAACCCTAAAAACGCCATTGAAGGTCGCGGGTGAGCAAAGCAATTGTTTCAGCTCATTAACTTGTCTTCATGCATGCCTGTTTTGACCTGGTATTGAACTCGAAACCTCAAGCTACTCAGCATCTTAGCCACTGACCACCATGGGATCGACTTGGGATCCAAATTTTTGAGACCTTAAAAACTTTAAACTCATACCATGATTTTTTTTTTAATTTTTATATTATTAAATTAGCAGAAAAGACAATTTGTAGATATTTAAAGTACTATGTACAGTCAGCATCAAAAGTAACTGGTTACTTTTGTACCTTGTCGCTCTACGGTTAGGTGCAAAACGTCATACTTGATTGACAATTGTGTTAATTGTGTTATTACGACAAATTACAAAAGTGACTAGCTACTTTCGATGTTGACCGTACCTACTTTAAATATCTACAATAGTTATTTGTGCAACAAGAGAGCAAAGTTGTTTTTTACTGCGAGTGCTGATTTTGAATCACGAGTTAGCGAAGGATTCTATAATTGAATCACGAGCGTTTAGCGAGTGATTCTAAGTTAGAATCCTGAGTGCGCAAGTGATTCAAATACACGAGATGCAAAAAAACTTTGGTCTCGTGTGACACATACAACTTTTCACCTCAGCAGCGAGAACATAATAAATTATTAAAGATATATGAACGTCGTCTTTTTGTCTTTGTTGTGGTTTTCAACATTGAGTAAATACTTATATATTATATATATATATAACAATAGGTACAGTCTCCGAAAAAGAGTTTGCATTGTTTAAAAATATCATAAGCTTTTAAATATTTTTCGCGAGACTTTTCAAGTAAGAAACTTACTCTGCATTATGTATTATTCCATCCATTAATTCGTCTGGTGTTCAATTGTTGACTTCCTCACTAGACTCACTCAATTCACTCATATCATATTCAAAAATGTATTAAATAAGTACTTATTACTATTCTAATAATTTCCAAATTGCCTCTGATCGTGTACCAAACTCATAGATATCGAACTCTGTAGCTAGAGAAACAGAAGAATAGAATTAAAATTTGAATCCCGCTATTTTTTTAAAGATGCGTTCCGATACTACACCCGCTGCGTTCCGATGCTGCATCCGCTGTATTTACCACGATGTTCAAGATTGTTAAAATTATTAATAATTATATAGATACCTGTTTAAACTTTGTTTTCAACAACATTTTTACTATTAATTTGATTATATAAAAATATAATCCAATTATTAAAAAAGTACCTACAATAATTTAATTTAAAACCTTAACAGACGAATTACAATTTTAAGGTTAAGAACTTATTATGAGTATCCGAACGTTCAATCGTTCGTTTATTTTTAGGTCGACTAGGATAGAATTTGAAATCGAAATTGGAATCGATTTGACTTTATCTCTCGCTCTTTTCGTATCGAAATGAAAGTGACAGATGAAACTGAAGTTCAAATCTTTCGAATTCAGTAAGCAGACCCATCATTGTCTTTGACTTTTAAAAAAAATAATTAAAAAGCTACTTTGTCTCACGCAGTGAGCAAAATCGGATTTTGCTCACTGTTTTTAGTAGCAAAACCTGCCTGTTTGAGGTGCTGAGGTGAAAATTGTCTTTTCTACTAATTTAATACATTAAAAATTAAAAAAAAGATCATGGTATTTATTCTTGTAATTTTGTCATCAACGCAAATTTATATTAAGTATAATTTTTATCATGAAATAAATAAATCTAATCTAATCTGAAGTAAAAAAATACTGTCATAATTAATATTAATTGAAAAGAATAGTTTAGAAATATAATCAAAACCTATCAATTGTTTTAATACGTTACATGGATCCTATACATCCCACTATAATCTAAGATATAATTTGTATCTTATATGTACAGACATATTCTTTATTTACAAATATTAAGAAACAATAACAATAATAAATTAATACTATAACTATAAATAAAATAAAACTAACATAAACTAAAACTAAATAAAATTAACAAAAGGTTCCCCCCGCGGCATGGACCCAAAGACACTGGCAGCATTACCTCGCTGTATAGCAATGCTGATACGTTGTGCGAGGTAGCTGCCAGCTCTTTGGTCTCCTGTAGTGTCACAAAGACACTGGCAGCATTACCTCGCTGTATAGCAATGCTGATACGTTGTGCGAGGTAGCTGCCAGCTCTTTGGTCTCCTGTAGTGTCACAAAGACACTGGCAGCATTACCTCGCTGTATAGCAATGCTGATACGTTGTGCGAGGTAGCTGCCAGCTCTTTGGTCTCCTGTAGTGTCACAAAGACACTGGCAGCATTACCTCGCTGTATAGCAATGCTGATACGTTGTGCGAGGTAGCTGCCAGCTCTTTGGTCTCCTGTAGTGTCACAAAGACACTGGCAGCATTACCTCGCTGTATAGCAATGCTGATACGTTGTGCGAGGTAGCTGCCAGCTCTTTGGTCTCCTGTAGTGTCACAAAGACACTGGCAGCATTACCTCGCTGTATAGCAATGCTGATACGTTGTGCGAGGTAGCTGCCAGCTCTTTGGTCTCCTGTAGTGTCACAAAGACACTGGCAGCATTACCTCGCTGTATAGCAATGCTGATACGTTGTGCGAGGTAGCTGCCAGCTCTTTGGTCTCCTGTAGTGTCACAAAGACACTGGCAGCATTACCTCGCTGTATAGCAATGCTGATACGTTGTGCGAGGTAGCTGCCAGCTCTTTGGTCTCCTGTAGTGTCACAAAGACACTGGCAGCATTACCTCGCTGTATAGCAATGCTGATACGTTGTGCGAGGTAGCTGCCAGCTCTTTGGTCTCCTGTAGTGTCACAAAGACACTGGCAGCATTACCTCGCTGTATAGCAATGCTGATACGTTGTGCGAGGTAGCTGCCAGCTCTTTGGTCTCCTGTAGTGTCACAAAGACACTGGCAGCATTACCTCGCTGTATAGCAATGCTGATACGTTGTGCGAGGTAGCTGCCAGCTCTTTGGTCTCCTGTAGTGTCACAAAGACACTGGCAGCATTACCTCGCTGTATAGCAATGCTGATACGTTGTGCGAGGTAGCTGCCAGCTCTTTGGTCTCCTGTAGTGTCACAAAGACACTGGCAGCATTACCTCGCTGTATAGCAATGCTGATACGTTGTGCGAGGTAGCTGCCAGCTCTTTGGTCTCCTGTAGTGTCACAAAGACACTGGCAGCATTACCTCGCTGTATAGCAATGCTGATACGTTGTGCGAGGTAGCTGCCAGCTCTTTGGTCTCCTGTAGTGTCACAAAGACACTGGCAGCATTACCTCGCTGTATAGCAATGCTGATACGTTGTGCGAGGTAGCTGCCAGCTCTTTGGTCTCCTGTAGTGTCACAAAGACACTGGCAGCATTACCTCGCTGTATAGCAATGCTGATACGTTGTGCGAGGTAGCTGCCAGCTCTTTGGTCTCCTGTAGTGTCACAAAGACACTGGCAGCATTACCTCGCTGTATAGCAATGCTGATACGTTGTGCGAGGTAGCTGCCAGCTCTTTGGTCTCCTGTAGTGTCACAAAGACACTGGCAGCATTACCTCGCTGTATAGCAATGCTGATACGTTGTGCGAGGTAGCTGCCAGCTCTTTGGTCTCCTGTAGTGTCACAAAGACACTGGCAGCATTACCTCGCTGTATAGCAATGCTGATACGTTGTGCGAGGTAGCTGCCAGCTCTTTGGTCTCCTGTAGTGTCACAAAGACACTGGCAGCATTACCTCGCTGTATAGCAATGCTGATACGTTGTGCGAGGTAGCTGCCAGCTCTTTGGTCTCCTGTAGTGTCACAAAGACACTGGCAGCATTACCTCGCTGTATAGCAATGCTGATACGTTGTGCGAGGTAGCTGCCAGCTCTTTGGTCTCCTGTAGTGTCACAAAGACACTGGCAGCATTACCTCGCTGTATAGCAATGCTGATACGTTGTGCGAGGTAGCTGCCAGCTCTTTGGTCTCCTGTAGTGTCACAAAGACACTGGCAGCATTACCTCGCTGTATAGCAATGCTGATACGTTGTGCGAGGTAGCTGCCAGCTCTTTGGTCTCCTGTAGTGTCACAAAGACACTGGCAGCATTACCTCGCTGTATAGCAATGCTGATACGTTGTGCGAGGTAGCTGCCAGCTCTTTGGTCTCCTGTAGTGTCACAAAGCCGTTTACAAATATCTTTTTTTTTTGTTTGAAAAGAATAGACATTTTGCTATAATCCACATATCCACGCTCTACATTTTTATACACTGCTCCTCTCCCACAGCTTGTCTACATGCTTTTCACTTACGTTTTAGTAGTAGAAGAACAAGTTAAAATGTTTATCCCAGTTTATAAACCTCCAAGAATAATATTGCAAATATTTTGCAGGGTCATAAAGAGTTTGAAGTGGTCGACCGAGTGGTTTAATGTCATTCCATTATAACAGTCTAAACTTGACGAAGTATTCCCGCTTGCGGTCGTTCTCAGCCCTGAGGCGCACAGTCCGAGTACTTTATCAACATCAGCGCGGCGCCATCCGTCTCCCATCGCAGATGGAACGCCGAAACACCAACAGATAAATACCCTGATAGAGCCGAACGACCCGGCATAAGAATAATGCTGGTACCAGCGGAACAATAGCTTAAACAGACTCCGTATAAATATCTTAGACATGTTGATGTCTAAAACATAATTTCATTCATCATTTTAAACATGAAACTACCGTGAGACTCACTCATAGTGAAAATAAACGGATCACTAACGTCAACGAGTTTAACTGGACATGTTTCGGGCTAATCCGTAGCCCTTTCTCTCAGAGTCGCACGTCACGGCGGCTGCCAAACGCGCACTGATTCATTCATTCATCATCATCATTTCAGCTGAAAGGCGTCCACTGCTGAACATAGGCTTCCCCCAAGGCTCGCCAAGCAGATCGGCCCGAGCCATCCGCATCCAATGCGTTCCCGCCACCTTCACCAGGTCGTCGCTCCATCTTGTTGGAGGTGCCGTTCTGGTTTGGACTCGGCTATGGGGGGTATTTGCCATAGTGTATAAAATTCAACTAACAAACACAAAATAATCACAAGTATTGAGATAGATACATGGTATAAAGATAAACTTATCCTTTTAATGGATCTCTACCAATATTATATTGAGTAGTTGAGTGCAGTAGCGGCAATTAGAAAAGCACTTTTCACATTGTTGATTGCGTGAACTCCGAAACTTTTTCTTTTTACAGATGCAAGGAACCGAATTCCTACGTGTTTCATATTAATTCAAATTTCCTCCATGCGCCTTATTGACATACAGACAGACGATGAACTAATCGTTTAACGGTTTTTTTTTGTCCAGAATAACGGAAGTCTACAAATTAAAGCTACGAGTAACGTACTCTTGCATATGCTCTTAACAATACTTAATGAGCACAGAATTACTAGCTGCTTCCTACAGGAAAACTGTTTCGTTTAATAAAACCTACCACTTACCACACCATTGTGCTCCTAATACCCTGTCTAGGGGCTTTATAGGAGCATAAAGACCTTTATTCAGCCCTAATAGACGGCAGTCTTATTAGAGGTCAAGACACCTAGAGCATTAGCTATGTCTATTGTTGTTCGTTCATTTATATAAGAAAACTAAGGTGGTGATTTTTTTACAATACAATCTATATATATAAAAGAAGAAACTGACTGACTGACTGACTGACTGACATATTAACGCACAGCCCAAACCACTGGGCCTAGAGATTCCAAATTTGGCATGTAGGTTCCTTATAAGGTCTAGGGGTGCACTAAGAAAGGATTTTTCAAAATTCACTCCCTAAGGGGGTGAAACGGGGGTCCAAAGTTTGTATGGGGAAACAAGATTAGTTTGACTATTTTATTCGAAACTTCACAGAAGTACTCCGAATAATAAATGAGTAAACACGTGTTTCAGGTTTTTTGAGAATTCAACCCCTAAAAGGGGGGAAAGGGGTAACAAAGTCTGAAAATCAACATGGGTGTTGTTTCTATGGTTTATCGGGTCGCTGGTTATGAAAACAACAACGGTTTTAAAATCCGACGTGGCAGACGTAAAATACCATCTCCCTGGATGAGGTGCGATGGGGTTGAAATATCTAAATAAACTAAATGACTGTTGATATATCAACGCACAGTCCAAACCACTGGACCTAGAGACTTGAAATTTTGCACATAGATACCTTATACAATGTAGGCATCCACTAAGGAAGGATTTTTGGGAATTCCCACGGCAAAGGGAAAAAATGGGATTTATATATTCGATTCCGAGTGACCCTATCTCAGTAACTATAATAACTAGACTCTTCAAATTTGATAGACAAGTAGGTATTACATTATTTAAAACATTAATTTCAGGATTTTTCAAAATTCCCACGGGATAAGGAAAAAACGGGATTTATATATTCAGTTCAACGGGATCCTATGAACTATAATTACTAGACTCTTCAAATTTGGCATAGAAGTAGGTAATTACGAGGGGCGTTCAATATAAAGTGAGAATGAGATGCAAACTCTATTAATATTACGAAATTAAATACTGGCCGGTAAAGCTAATCTATCTAGCTGATTGCTATGAAAAAAACAAGTAACTGTCTTTTGTTTAAAAAAATATACGGTAATTTCTTTGCAATGCTATTGAGTACGTTAGCGAAAATGGAGAAAATTGAACTGCGCGCCGTTATCAAATACTTGTATTTGAAAAAATTTTCTACGGACCAAGTCAATTTGGATTTGCGGGACATTTTAGGGTCTAATGCTCCTCCGTATTCGACAGTCGCACGTTGGTGCGCCGAATTTAGACATGGAAGAACATCGACAATGGACGACCCCCGCTCCGGACGCCCTACTACAGCAGTAACTGAAGAAATTGTGAAAAAAGTCGTAAACTCAGTTTTGGCGGATCGTCGTGTCACAGTTCGTTTTATTGCTGAAAATGTAAAGATTTCAACGGGGAGCGTGCATAATATTTTACATGAACGCATGGGTATGAAAAAGGTATCTGCGCGTTGGGTACCAAGAATGCTTACTGACACGCAAAAACAAACTAGACTAGAGATTTGTCAACAAGCTTTGAACCTGATGCAGCAAGACCGGGAACTTTTTTTGGCGCGATTTATAACAATGGACGAAACATGGCTCCATCATTACGACCCTGAAACGAAACTGCAGTCTATGACATGGAAAAGGCCATCATCTCCAACTCCGAAGAAATTCAAGGTGAGCCCATCTGCCGGTAAGGTCATGGGCTCTGTTTTTTGGGATGGTAAAGGGGTATTAATGATTGAGTATCTCGAGCATGGAGCCACTATTACGGGCACTTTATACGCCAAACAAATAGCAACATTGCGTAATGAGATCCGCGAAAAACGGCGAGGTAAACTCTCGAAAGTTGTGCTGTTCCACCAGGACAATGCCCCGGCACACAAGTCCGCCGTTGGAATGGCTGCAATTCGTGATGCTGGGTTCGATATCCTTAAGCATCCTCCGTATTCACCAGATCTCGCTCCCAGTGATTTTTACCTATTTCCGAGATTGAAACAATACCTGAGAGGCCAGAAATTTGAAGACGACGACGCGGTAGTCGCTGCAGTACAAGATTTTTTAAGTACTCAAGATGAGACCTTTTTTAAAAATGGAATTTTAAGTTTAGAAAAAAGATATACTAAGTGTATTATGCTAAAAGGTGACTATGTCGAAAAATAAAATGACATTTAGTAAAAGTTGTTTATAACATACTCATTCTCACTTTTTATTGAACGCCCCTAGTATAATAGTAAAAAAGAGGTTTAAGGATTTTCGGAAATTCCCACGGGATAAGGAAAAAACGGGATTTTTCGTTTTACTGGTCGTAGAAAGCCGAAATTCGGCATGTAGGTTGCTTGGGGAGTGTAGATGAGCATTAAGAGAGGACTTTCCCAAATTCCCACGGTACCGGGAAAAAAACGGGATTTTTCGTTTTACTGGTCGTAGAAAGCTGAAATTCGGCATGTAGGTCGTTTGGGGAGTGTAGAAGAGCATTGAGAGAGGACTTTCCAAAATTCCCACGGGAACGGGAAAAACGGCATTTTTCGTTTTACTGGTCATAGAAAGCTGAAATTTGGCAAGTGGGTTTCTTGGGGAGTGTAGAGCTGGATTGAGAGAGGACTTTTCAAAATTCCCACGGGAACGGGAAAAAACAGGATTTTTCGTTTTACTGGTCGTAGAAAGCTGAAATTTGCCATGTAGGTTGCTTGGAGAGTGAAGAGGAGCATTGAGAGAGGACTTTCCCAAATTCCAACGGGAACGGGAAAAAACGGGATTTTTCGTTTTACTGGTCGTAGAAAGCTGAAATTCGGCATGTAGATTGTTTGGGGAGTGCAGAGGGGCATTGAGAGGGGACTTTCAAAATTCCCACGGGAACGGGAAAAACGGGATTTTTCGTTTTACTGGTCATAGAAAGCTGAAATTTGGCAAGTGGGTTCCTTGGGGAGTGTAGGGGAGCATTAAGAAAACATTTCCCGAAATTCTTACGGGAACGGGAAAAAACGGGATTTTGCGTTTTACTGGTTGTAGAAAGCTAAAATTTCAAAATTCATAAGTTTATACTGTAAGTAGGCCGCAAAGGGCACTTTAACCGACTGCTAAAAAAGGAGGAGGTTATGCATTCCACTTTATGTATTTTTTTATGTAGGTATGTTCACCGATTTCTCGGTCAATTGTGGACCTGCTTGCTTGCTTGCCTGTATGCTTGCTTGCTTGATATCTTGGTTCTTTGGAATACTCATAGTACACGCGAGCGAAGCCGCGGGCAAAAGCTAGTATAATATAATGAAACAAAGAAAAATATTTTATTTACGGTTTCAAAAGTACCACCACCAAACATTAGAAAATAACATTAATACATCTAAAAGACAAGTTAATCATGGCAGTGATACCAATTGCCACCGAAAAAGGGTTTCCACTCAGCATGTGTTGCTACACAGAGAGTGCAGCAACGCAGGTTATCAGTAGAGCCCAGATTTGAGCTACACAACAGCTCCACTTGCTACATTAATAATACCCACAAGCTAGGCTTAAGCTTTAATTCAATCTAAACTGGGGCTAAATTCAGGAACGGCCCAACACGGTTTACGAGCGGTAATTCAATCGTTTACAAGAGGATAGGGATGAGTTGCTATTCAGGAACGCCAAAAATCACTGGTTTGCGAGAGGTTGGGGCTGAGCTTGGGATGAGCCTTATTTATTTATTCATTTATTTATTTACATAGTGAATTAACAGGAAAATAAGGCTCATTCCAAGCTCAGCCCATCCTTATCCTCTCGCAAACGATTGAATTTTACCGCTCGCAAACAGTGTTGGGCCGTTCCTGAATTTAGCCCCTGAAAACTACTAAAAACTCAAACTAAAATGAGTTCATTGAATCAAATAAAATTTAATTGAAACGTTCAGTTTTAGTGAAAATACGGATAATTCACGTCTTTGATCGAGTTTAGCCCGTCTTGTTTCGGGCTAATCTGTAGCCCTTCTTTGGCGGCTGCTGCCCAGTCGCGCCGGGTATGTATTACAATACCGAAGTACGAAAGACCGAATGTATTATAACATCGAATGGGTCAAAAGACCGACACGATTTTTTTCTGAAACCGTAAACTTCTCAGAATTTATTAAAACGGCATCATACAGAACGCATTAGGTTAGGTTAGGTTTGTTTTATAACAATCTTAAAAAGTTAACGGTTTCAGAAAAAAATCGTGTCGGTCTTTTGACCCATACGATGTTTTAATAGATTCGGCCTTTCGTACTTCGGTATTGTAATACATACCCGGCGCACCATCATAGCAGCTGAAAGACGCCACTGCTGAACATAGGCCTCCCCCAAGGCTCGCCAAACCGATCGGTCCCGTGCCATCCGCGTCCAACGCGTTCCCGCAACCTTAACCAGGTCGTTGTCCCATCTTGTTGGAGGCCTACCTACACTGCGTCCTCCGGTCCGTGGACGTCACTCGAGAACAACATCATCATGATGATTGTTTATCAGCATGCAGCTCATACCCAAAGAACTTAGTTTATATTGTTAATGGTTACAAACCGATGTTGCTGCGTAAATTAGCATGGAACGAGCCAAAACTACTACCTAATTTATAGTGCCGTCTGTGCCGTGCACCGTGCCTTAGCCAAAGCTCTAACTCCATCCATATATACCCAACCCAGCAAAAAGCTTGGCTTGAAACTCGACAAAAAGCTACGACGCAAATTGATAGTTTCCGGGGACTCTGCCCGGGGCGACAAGCTCCTGGTAAAAAGCTCTATAAGCTTTTTCTTGGATATTGTCTTTGGCGTATAAGATTATTTATGAGCAGTTTATGTAGCTAGTTATTGCCGCGGGCTGGTGATTTTAGCGGTTGGGGGACACCCTAAGAAATTACATTTGAAATTTATCACTGAGCATTAAGATGAAGGAAACTTGACACTCGGGACGTCTCAGTTTTAATCACAAAAGGTCGTGTTTTCTCATACAGTACTTATATAAAATCCTAGAATTTAATCACATAAAATATCTAAACCTATTTAATGTAATTAATAACAAACCCCTCAGCTTAAGTATTGCACTTCCGATCTCTCTCGCTGTATGTCGAGAATTGCCGAGTGCCAAAGTGGAAATAATCTTACTGTACGCTTACTGTTTGACGTACGGGCGCTTGCTATCCTGGGGGGCTACTCCGAAATTCGAAAATCGAAGTTCGTATCGCATCGTCTTGCTCGCTCTTGTATTAAATACTATTAGCGTGAGAGGAATGGCACGATACGAAGTTCGAATTTTGCACTTCGTAGTATAAGGCCTGTCACTATTTCTTTCTGTCAAACGGTATAAGATGGGTGACAGAAATAGACGGCGAATGCTATAGCAAGCTCCCGCTCGTTAGACAATATGGCCTCTAATAATTTCATTTCAATTAAACATTTAAAAAAAACATTCCAAACAAATATTCTTTAGCCTGGTAAGGTACATCATCATCATCATCACAATTTTGCTCATTAATCATTCGACAGTTGTTCTTAGACACAAGAAACGATAGGACAAATAATATTTAGGAAAATCGATACGAGGAACAACAATTTCGGCAAATAAAAATATGCGGAACAAAGATTATACGTCATTCGGTGAAAAGTAGTTATGCGTCATAACAATAGACATTAACTAACAGTTTTATGCCATCCCACATAGAATAGAAATAAAGGTAAGTTAGATCCTTTTTGTCTGGGAGCCGCGCGAGTCGAGTCGCGAGTCGTGAACGAGAAGTTTAAATAAGTTTTTTTTTGTATCATCATTATTCATAATTTCAGCCGAAAAACTTCCAGCTGAACATAGGCCTCTCCCAAGGCTCGCCAAACCGATCGGTCCCGCGCCATCCGCATCCAACGCGATCCCGCAACCTTAACCAGCTATTTACAAGCTTTTATTTAGCTCACCCCGTTTATTCTTGGGTCAAATCTTAGAAGTCGAATTTGACCCATTTCCAGTGGTTGGATTCACCTGAAATTTGGTATACTTATGTAGGTTGGATGACAATGCAAGTACAGTCAACAAAAAGTACAGTCAGCTAAAAAGCTTGCTTTAAAAATGAAATTTTTAACAAAGCTTATTTCCATTCTTTTTCCATTCTTATTATTTTTTCTATTTTCTATTTTAATTTTATTTTTAGTATATACACCGTGAAATTTTAGTGGTTGTTTTCCCGAAACGAGGTGATTTAGTTTCGATTGTACAATCGATTTATAATTACTATTTTGACTAGAGTCAAAAATCCAATTGTGAAAAACGAAAGTCGAAAATGACCGCAAACCAATAGTAACGCTTCGTTGATACAAGTAGCGTACGATCGTACGATAGGTAAGGTACCAACGAAGCGTTACTATTGGTTTGCGGTCATTTTCGACTTTCACTTTTCACAATTGGATTTTTGACTCTAGTCAAAATAGTAATTATAAATCGATTGTACAATCGAAACTAAATCACCTCGTTTCGCGAAAACAACCACTAAAATTTCACGGTGTATAATAATTTTCGGCTTAAAAAAGCTATGATTAACAAGAAAATGTCTGGTCAATAAACACTTAGTCCAGCTTTTGTGTTTTCCCAACCCACACTTCCATTCATTGTTTAAGCCGCCAGTTTTCATTAATATTAACTTGTTCAGGCCGTAGCAGTTCAGCGTAAACGCTGGGTGTCAGTTTGCTCGCAAACTTGTGGGAGCGCTGAGTAATTGCTATTGTCCTGTACCTCACGTTTTGTGCACCGTTAGGCCCTTGTCACATTGAGCGCGTGCACGACAGTGTGTAGAACGAGAAAGAAAACATTAATTAGACGATCGATTAGCCTAGTTGTTAGAGAACCTGACTACGAAGTTAGAGCTCCTGGGTTCGATTCCCGGTCGGGGCAGATATTTGTGTGAAAAATACGAATGTTTGTGCTCGAGTCTTGGGTGTTTAATATTTATTTAAGTATGTATGTATGTAGGACTTTCCTTCCCTATACAAAGAGGAGTCAAACAGGGAGACCCGCTATCGCCTAAGCTTTTTACCAGCACTCTCGAAGAGGTCTTTCGGAAGCTAGCGCCGAGCTGGGAGAGCAGGGGACTGGTCGTCGGTGATCGAAGGTTAACTAATCTTCGATTCGCCGACGATATAGTCCTCTTCTCCTCATCAGCCGCCGACCTCGAAGGCATGCTTAGTGATCTAAGCAAGGCGAGCCTCGAGATTGGACTAAGGATGAATATGTCAAAGACCAAGTTAATGACAAATAGCACCAAACGTAGGATAGAGATAAACGGTGACCAGATCGCATATGTCCATGAGTATATTTACTTGGGCCAATTAGTTTCCTTCCAGGCACGGCAAGAAAAATAAGTCGAAAGACGGACAGAAAACGCCTGGAGGAGCTATTGGTCCATGAAACATCTCATGAAGGGTAACTTCCCAATTTCCTTAAAAAAGAAACTCATGGACATGTGCGTACTACCAGTTCTCACCTACGGTGCTCAAACTTGGTCTTTGACGGAAGCTCTGAAGTCCAAAATCGGGGTTTGCCAGCGGGCCATGGAGCGCAGCATGCTAGGTATTAAATTAATGGATCAGATCCGGAACACCGACCTGCGCTCCATGACTCAGATCACTGATGCAGGTCGAACGGCGTCTAAGCTGAAGTGGGACTGGGCTGGCCATGTCTGCCGCATGCCAGACGAGTTGTGGGCCAAGATAACCACCGAGTGGAAACCCAAAAACGCGAAAAGGCGACCTGGCAGACCCAGACGGCGATGGCGAGATGAACTGGACTTCTTCACGGAGGATTGGTCCTCGTATGCAGCGGACAGAGAGCAGTGGAAATGTTGGGGGGAGGCCTTTGCTCAGCAGTGGGACAGAATAGGCTAGTAATAATAATAATGTATCTATCTATATAAATAAGGTGACATTTTTGGGGGTCATAATATATGTATACGTCCCACTGCAGGCGTCCCACTTTCAGAACGAGAGGGCTTGAGCCGTAGTTCCCACGTTGGCCCACTGCGCATCGGGAACCACACTCTTGAATTTCTTCGTAGGTGTGTTCGGGTTCCGAAAAGCTCACGGTCAACTTTAAATGTATAGTATAAATCTTACCAGGTGAATTTTTCGCTTCGAGCCATTACATTAAATTTGAACCTTAATACTATGACGATACAGTTTGTTTTGAAAGAACCGAAAAATTCACCTGGGATGATTTATACTATAATTCCGCACGTAATTTCCGAAAAACTCAGAGGTGCGAGTCCGGGTTCGGACCCGCCACCCTCTGCTTGAAAGGCCATAGGTCAAATCACTAGGCCACAGGTTTAAAATAAACCGGCTATAAGAGCATTTCTCAAAGACTTTCAACATTCAAGTAAGTAGCGTGAATGCAACTGGGTCCACCACGAACGTGTGTGTGGTACGTTTCATACAAAATACACTGACGAGCAAAAATAAAGGGTCGGTTACAGAAATGTCGATAACTACAAAACCGGCTGTGATAGCTTCTTCGAGTAAAATGAGTTTAGTAAAGAGTTTTAGTCTTAACAAGAAAAAGTTTAATCTATACATATAATAAATCTGTAACAAGTCGGTGTCTGTACATTGAAGATATTTGAGAAAAACTGTCACTAGGGCTATTTATTAGCACAATAGAACCCAAAACAATGATTTTTAGAATTATTGTCTGTTTGTCTGTTTGTCTGTGCGTTTGTGCGCGCTAATCTCAGAAACGGCTTAACCTAGAAGGATGCGCTTTTCACTGATATGTTGGTATTTTCTTGGATTAACATTTAGTGTTTGTTTCATTTCAATTTTTTTTTATATATTTTTATATCGAGGAACTTAAGGAGAGCCATAATTGATGAAAAAGCAAATTGGATAAAAAAAAAATAAGCTGCCCAAATTACTAATTCCACGCGGACGGAGTCGCGGGCAAAAGCTAGTTGAGAATAAAACTCTTTACTAAACTCATTTTACCCGAAGAAGCTATCACAGCGGGTTTTGTAGTTATGGTCATTTTTGTAACCGACCCTTTATTTTTGCTCGTCAGTGTAAATAATTACGATATTTTGAGAGGCTGTGTTAGTTAGGCTTGCTAAAGGAGCTAGCGGAGCGCATTGTAATGTGTAGTTCATTGATATGGACCTCAGTAAAGCAACGTCTGAAATGGTCTGAATCAACAATCCTTTGAAGGCTTAATTTATTTTACTCCCAGTGTATCCCCTGTTCTATCACACATACGAACAATAAATGCGGGTAGTTCGCAGGTGAAAATAAACACGTTGTCGCCTCGTTATTGCCGGCACAGGACGGAGCGAGTGCTCCGTGCAGCGGAAACCTGCGCATATAAACTAACCAAGACAGAACTTCTCAACCTACCCTCACAGTCAAGTCACAGTGAGTTGTCAAGTGAGGTTAACTTGACAGAAACAAGTTCAAATCCATCGCCAAGAAAACATTAATGTCTAAGGCGACTGGGAGGTTTAGAAATAATTCAGGTCGGCATTGGCGATGCCTAATTTTAAGAAGCGTATCTAAAAAACGTTAAAATAAATAAATTAAGTATGTTAAAAACTAAAGATGTAGTAGGTATGTATTTTAATTATTATTATCGTCATAATCAAGTCATTATTCTAATGTGGAACATCAGTTTTTTTATACGGATATACGTTACTATACTACCTTCCTCTGTCACTTAAGCGCAAACTCGTCGACATGTGTATTCTTCCCATCTTAACCTACGACGCCCAGACTTGGTCATTAACTGAAGCTCAAAAGTCCAGGCTTAAGGTTTGCCAGCGAGCAATGGAGCGCAGTATCCTGGGTGTTCGAAGAACTGATTGAATCAGAAACACTGCACTGCGCTCCAAAACTCGTATTACAGATGTGGGTGTCAAAACCGCCAAGCTGAAGTGGGACTGGGCCGGACATGTCTGCCGAATGCATCCGGACCGATGGGCGCGAATCGTTACCGAATGGGTTCCGAGGGATGACCAAAGGAGCAGAGGCAGACCTAAGAGGAGATGGCGGGACGACCTGAGCGCTTTTCAGCTCGATTGGCAGGTGCATGCCCAGGATAGGGAAAAATGGCGGAGGAAAGGGGAGGCCTTTGCCCAGCAGTGGGGCATATTATAGGCTATTATTATTATTATTATTATTAATTAGCCTCCCCCCATTTTCGCCATTCACCCCGATAGTGAGCGGTGTCCTTCCAGTCTTTGAGGTACACGTCTAGGTCGTCCCGCCAACGCCTCCTGGGCCTACCTCGTCGCCGCCATCCATCCTGTGGCATCCAGTCCGTGGCTAACCTAGCCCACCGGTTTGGATCCATGCGGCTGGCGTGGCCTGCCCAGTCCCACTTAAGCTTGGCAGCCTTGGCACCCACATCGGTAATGCGTGTTTGGGAGCGCAGTGAGGTGTTTCGGATCCGATCAATCCGCTTCACCCCGAGCATACTGCGCTCCATTGCTCTTTGGCAAACCTTCAATTTGGTCTTCTGTAACTCCGTCAATGACCATGTTTGACCATGTATGTTATAGGCTATATATATAAAAAAAAACGTTACTATACTACTACATACGAGTACCTACAACAGCAGGCTTATTGTCTAACGCTTCTGATGCTTGCCTTCGCAATCACTATTTCTTTCTGTTAAACGGAATAAGATGATGACAGAAAGAGATGGTAAAAGCGAAGCATTCGTCAATACCGCCTGAGGTCTTTTACTTCACCCATGAGGTAAACGTTCCTGTGATCGACACTGACCCAATACATGGCACTTAATCTTATGTCATAGTAAGAGAGGTGAAATATGGGTAACATCTAGGGTATTGAGGTGTCGATCATTGGTACATTTACCATAGATCTATTTTAAAAAAAAACCGGCCAAGTGCGAGTCGGACTCGCGCATCGAGGGTTCCGTACAAATTTATATGTATCTATTAACATCCAGTCTTAGCAGACCCCTTCTCCTAAGCAAAATGTGCGCAGTGTGGGTTCATTGTAGATTGGTTACTGATATAGACAGACGGACAAATAAAATTATGCTTTTCGCAATTTTTCCTTTATCTGTGCTATAATACCTTGGTTCGTACCAAATTTCAAGATTCTGAGTTCACGGGAAGTACCCTGTAGGTTTTGATTCCCTTGCGAGTGTCGACAATTTGCGGAAAATTGCGGCATAAAAGGCTATATCTTTTGATTGCGTTAAAAATTTATGCTTTTCGCAATTTTTCCTTTATCTGTGCTATAAGACGTTGCTTCGTACCAAATTTCAAGACTCTGAGTTCACGGGAAGTACCCTGTAGGTTTTGATTCCCTTGCGAGTTTCGAAAATTTGCGGAAATTTGCGGCATAAACGGCTGTATCTTTTGATTGCGTTGGCTTAGAAGTTTGACTTTTTTACAGCTCCAAGGGACCGTAGACTTGAGTATTTCATATAAATTTCAGCTTGAAACCTTCACGCGCTCCTAAGAAAAAGGGTCTTGACAGACAGACGGATGGACAACAAAGTGATCCTATAAGGGTTCCGTTTTTTCCTTTTGAGGTCCGGAACCCTAAAAACTTTCATAATTGCCTATTACTGTGCCTAAAGTGCCTAAATAGAACAAAGATATTTTGCCTTTAACTTTGAGAACCCAACACACAGCTCACTGTCTGTGATAGATTATACGTCCAGTGAGTGCAGTCAGAGTGTGTGTATGGTGCCATATAAAGCCTTTGTGCCACTTTTATTTGTTTATGGAAACGGTTTTAGGTGGCGGCGCAGGCAGTGAAATATGGTTTGGTTTTGAAACTTCTTTATTAAGTACATAGGGTGAGTAAATGGGTCACCAAAGGCCCTATTGTCTGACGCACGACGCTTGCTATCGCATTGCTGACAAACGGAATCCTAGTTCAGGCACTTGTTATATCTTGTAGTAACTTTTAGTTCTTAGCTATTTCTGATGTAAAGTGTGTTAATAAACTGAAACGATTACTTTGCTCACCAGCGACCTTACGATAGTTACGTTTATGTAAGTGTGTTTTGAGTAAATTTATTATTATATTATTATAACTCTTGTCGTCGTTAAATTTACCGGCCCTCTACTTTCCGCGCCGGACAGCAGATCAAACACCGCTGGCCGCTGCTTGTCAGCATGACTCTCAACTTGGGCTATCATCCCTGCGTTTTTCGTATTTTATTTTGTAAAAAGTATTGCAAATGTGGGTGGAGACCCAAAAGTTGGATCACATTACAGTTCCGCGCAAGAACTAAAGTAACGGACATACTTAGCTCGAAGAATCGCCAGCGAGTGATAGTGGCAAGAGCACAATGGCTCGTAGAAATGTCGGCCGATGGAGCCGAAAGCTTCTCGAGTGACGTCGGACCCGAAGACTCGCAAATTTTGTGTCACGTTTTAAATTTCACCTTGTGTAAGCTGAGCTGATGGCTTGAGTATGGAAATGACTGTAACTCACAGTATCGAACGGCGGCCATAACTCGACTCGGATAATCGACTCGCGACGAGTCGGATGCATAATCGATAGTGAACCGCGCTGTCAGGGTTGCCACAGGCCGTGCTAGGATAAGCGATTCTGCCCCTCTCGAGTTGGGGCTTCTTATTTTTATAAATGGTGTGACTTTAAATTAGTAATTAAATTATTAATATGCAAAATATCAGCTCCCTAAACTTCATAGTTTTATTAAAAATAAAAAATGAAATAAGACTTTTCGATAGTATTTTTTTTTCTAACCGATTGATTTTAGCATGCGTCACGTACTATACATTTACCAAAAATGATTAAATGACAAATTAAATTTTCCTGTGTTTTCGGAACTTGCAATTTCGTAGCATATTTTGGCGTATACACCAAAATTTGGAATTTGGGTTCTTGTACACCTCAGGCATTTTATGACGTGATAACGTCTAATAAATAGATGAACGCCGGCTGCATTCAGGAAAAAGGATGTCGCAATGTAACGTACATGTAACGTTACGTAACGTTACTGTACCTATAGAGCAGTGAAGGCCAGTTGCAATATTACTACAATCTTAGTACTAGCGTTCGGGTAAGTTTCAATGCGGGGGGATGCGGGGTGCGGGGGGGGGGGAGGGGGCGGGGGGGGGGGGGGTTGCAGGGGGGTTTCATGTTTTGTTATGACGTTGTCACGTTAAACTATCGTCCGTAAACCGACTTTACAGACAACCGGTTTTTTTAGGGGAGATGGGCATTCCCCTTTAAAATTGTCATCCCACGTGAACCCATTTCCGAGACATGTCTCAATCCAGATTTTTGTTCAGACGTGATTGCAAAACGAACATCTAAATGAACAAACATTTTTTTTACGAACGAGCATATACGGGTCACCTGATGGAGAGCGATGACCGTCGCCCATGGACACCCGCAACACGAGGGAAATCACAGGTGCATTGCCGACTCATTTAGGAATTGGTAGGCTCGTTTTTAGGGTTCCGTAGTCAACTAGGAACCCTTATAGTTTCGCCATGTCTGTCCGTCTGTCTGTCTGTCTGTCTGTCCGCGGCTAAGCTCAGAGATCGTTAGTACTAGAAAGCTGTAATTTGGCATGAATATACATATCAGTCACGCCACAAAGTGGTAAAATAAAAAATAAAAAAATAATTTTTTTTTAGGGTACCTCCCATAGACGTAAAGGGTGGGTGATTTTTTTTTTCTCGACTAATCCTATAGTGTGGGGTATCGTTGGATAGGTCTTTTAAAACCATTGCGGGGTTGCCAACATGATTTTTCTATTCAGTGATCTGTTTGCGAAATATTCAACTTTAAAGTGAAAATTTTCATTAAAATCGAGCGTCCCCCCCCCTCTAAAATCTAAACTGTTAGGTGGAAAAATTAGAAAAAATTCAGAATGGTAGTAAATATATCAAATTTACTAGGAATATTATAGCGGCTAAGATTGCTTGGAAATTATTTGTAGTTTAAGAGTAAATAGTAGCCTAAGGTATAAAACATACCTAAACTTGGATGATTCGGTACACATACGAAATCCTTAGAAAAATATTACTTGATTTTTTTGTAATGGCTACGGAACCCTAGCTTGTGCGTGTCTGACACGCTCTTGGCCGATTTTTAAAAATCCCTTAGTTGACAACATACAAAAATGTTCACACAATTTCTAATTTGGGTAGGTATATTTAATGTTAATACGATAGGATGGAATATACGATAGAAGTTTTTTCGACTCTGAAACTGAAAATAAATAGATAACGAGTCTGCGACTAACCAGATTCAAATTAGTAGTAATTAACTAACTTAGCTCATTTTACGCCTCCTCGATCAACTGCTAACAAATCCTCATTAACATGCTACCAGGTAATATAATTATTATAACTAAATTGGAATTACTGACAACCCTAGCGGTCAGGTGTTCTGAATTGGGTTCGCGGTTCACTTCGCGCCTCGCTGCACTAACAAACATACATACAATTTGATAGCAGAGTTATTTGCTACAACATTGGGATCGTTAACTTTATCATCTAGAAGAAAGAAAGAAAGAAGAAAGAAGACATTTATTCACTTTTACAAGACACACATACAAGAAACTACACACAATTTCACACAAAAAAAAAAACAAAGATAACATACAATGAAGTAACAAACATGTACATACACAGCTCTGCATGTGTGTCCCCGCAAAAGTGAAACGGTCGCTGACTCAGCATTATGCTGAGGCGTTAGACGCCTGCAGCGCTGATTAATATATCATCTCAGGTTAATATACGCCCCACAGCTGGGCACAGGACTCCTCTCGGAATGCGAGGGCTTGGACTGTAGTTCCAACGCGGGCCCAGTGCGGATTGGGGACTTCAAACACACCATTGAATTTCTGCGCAGGTTTGTGCCGGTTTCTTCAAAATATTTCTCTTCAACATAAAGTTCGTGGTAAATTTCAAATGTAATGCCTTGATCACACGTACCGAGCAAACGGGCGAGACAGTGAAATGTTTCTCGGCCGAGACAGTGATGTAAGCGAGTAGCTGTTCACACGTGTTTTGAAATTAGCACAGTCGGTCCAGTTCTCATGTGGCCGAGTGGCGAGACAGTGAACGTTCAGACCTGCCGAGTGAGCGAGCGAGACAGTGAACGTTCAGACCTGCCGAGTGAGCGAGCGAGACAGTGAACGTTCAGACCTGCCGAGTGAGCGAGCGAGACAGAGAACGTTCAGACCTGCCGCGAGTGAGCGAGCGAGACAGTGAACGTTCAGACCTGCCGAGTGAGCGAGCGAGACAGTGCCTAGTACGTGCTTGGCCTAGTAGATAGAACGGGGGCCGAGCTACTGTCTCGCCGCTTCGTTCGGCCGAGCGCTCGGCCCAGCACTCGGCGCTATGTTCGCACCTTCGGTACAACAGTGTATCATCTCGAAAGAATACACCATTTTAATTTAGACTTTCCAGAAATTAAGTAATCATCTCGAAAGAATACACCATTTTAATTTAGACTTTCCAGAAATTAAGTAAAGTCTAAATTAAAATGGTGTATTATTTCGAGATGATACACTGTTGTACCGAAGGTGCGGTTTATACGCTTCGAGTACTCGGCCCAGAGCACTGTCTCGCCCGTTTACTCGGTACGTATGATCATGGCAAAAGATTCAAAACTTGTCTCTCCTGTGGACATATAATTAGCGACTCCGAGTTAACAAACTTAAGATTTATTTCGGTGCCCCCTTTCTCCCATAAAATTTTAAAACATAATGTATCATTAGTCATAATCAACGTTAGTCATACAGTGATTTATTTCTGAAACGGTATTTTTTCAGGACTTTTTTAAATGCCATCTTATAGAATGCAGTAGGTTAGATTAGGTTTTGGGGTGCGAAGTCGGAAGCCTCCTCGAGTGCCCGGGCGTTACCAGTCCCTTCTATCCGAGGCGTAGGCCTCATGGGGTGGGGAAGGGTAACGCCTGGAACGGTGCACCCTGGACAACAACGGTAAGCTAAATGTATTTGTACATTATCTTACCGGTGGCTAATATCCGACTGGGGGGGTGGGGGTCAGCAATCTCCACATGTGCCTGGTCGGTACTGATCATACCGCCGGGCTGCACGACCGTTACGGTTCTCCCCTGTTAACCCTGGTGGTTAAGGGGGAGAAGAGTAGCGGATGGGTCCATGACCTGTGGCAATTGACTGACAGACTGGGGGGTAGGGGTGGTGAGGTGAACCCGCAACTAGTTGCGGGGTATCCGAGCCAGCGGGCCCATTCGTGGGTCTGCAGTGAGGACGGCGTCTCGCCCTTGGGCGGACGCCTTTTGACGGAGGTGAACCCGAACTTAGTACCTGCTCTGCCACGGCGGACAGGGAAAGGCGAGGGGGAGCCTAGTGGGCGGAAGCGACCGTGCCCTCGGTACCGCTCTGCTTTCAGAGCAGGACATGAGGGCGCGGGAGCTAACGTGAGGGCACGTAACCCCGGCTTGCCCGGGAACGTGGGAATCTGCGGAAGCCACGAGGAGTAAACCTCTTTAAAGAATCCTTCACCAGCGGGGGAGGCCGGGGAGTGCCGAGCCCGCATTGTACGGTGTCGATAGAGGAGCCCCATCCCGGGGCGGCCAGTGGGCGTTGCGGTGACTCCTAGTGCTCCCGTGACGTTCACAATGGCAAACGAGGGAATCCTTGTGGTTTTTAGTGGGTAGGCCCCTTGGGGAGAGCCCCACATACCTCCGTTTCCCCGAACGGAGACGATGCATAAGGTGCATTTTCCACACCAAAAAAAAAAAAGGTTAGGTTAGGATTGTTTTATAAAAATTCCGAAAAATAAATTGTTTCAGAAATAAATTACTGTATGACTAACGTTGATTATGACTAATGATACATTATGACTTAAAATTTTATGGGAGTCATTATAGGCCCGATTTATTTAAATGGGCCGAAAGTTGGCCAGGCGTCCCACACGCAGATGTAGACTTGACTAAAAATATTGGTTATAGACCCTTAACTTTTGCCATGGCCACAGGAGAGACGAGAACGAAAAAAATTGTATGAGCCCTAATCAAATCAAATATTTCATCCCATATTTCATCCCTTAAAGGATTGATTTAAAAAAAAAACCGATTTTGATATTATTTTTGGGTTCCGTGCCCAAAGGGTAAAAACGGGACCCTATTATTGAGACTTCGCTATCCGTCCGTCTGTCCGTCTGTCACCAGGCTGTATCTCAGGAACCGTGATAGCTAGACTGCTGAAAATTTCAGAGATGTTGTATTTCGTTTGCCGCTATAACAACAAATACTAAAAAACAGAATTAAATAAATATTTAAGGGGCTCCCATACCACAAACGTGATTTTTTTGCTCGTTTTTGCTTGATATTGACAACGGAAACAGTTAGACGCTTGAAATATTCACAGAATAGGTATTTAGTTATATAAATAGTAAAATTAAAATAAAAAAAATATTTAAGGGGTGCTCCAGTGGAACAAACATAATTTTTTTGCTGTTTTTATAGATAATGGTACGGAACCCATCGTGCGCGAGTCCAACTCGCACTTGGCCGGTTTTACTGCTTAAAAATAGTCGTAATTTTATTATCGTCCCTCCATTTCGTTAACTCTTTGGCACTGATATATCCTTTGTCGTATCAGTAGCGACAAGCCTTTGTTCCTTTTATCAGGCAGCCAATCGTCCGTACAACATAAACTTACGCATTGCAAATAAAATATTTACGACTACGATTCAGTAGAGTGAGTTCGACAGTCGGTGTTGTCGATTGGGAGCGATCAACTGTGGTTCAGCGGCGACATAGGCCAGGAGATAGTGGCCATAGTTTAATGTTCTGTTTATCTTGCTACTCCGCTTACGCACACATCTGTCTTCTCGTCATCATTTCAGCCGAAAGACGTCCACTGCTGAACATAGGCCTCCCCCAAGGCTCGCCAAAGGGACAGGTCCTACACCATCTCGTGTTTTATTCCCGCAACCATACACGGTGATACACGGACATGCATGGTTTCTGGGTTTTATTGACCACTTCAAACTCTGCTTTATGCACTGAAAAAACACCCAAAAAAAAATACAAAATAAAAATTTAACCGACCACAATAAGCATGAAAATATCTTTCTAATAATCTGTTTGAAGTCAGTGCCTCAGCTCGAGCGAAACCTTGAAGCACATGCTTTCAAACAACGAAAAAAAATTTCCAAATCGGTTCATAAAACGACGGAGTTCTGAACAAACGCACATTAAAAAAAAACATACCACCAAATTGAGAACCTCCTCCTTTTTTGAAGTCGGTTAAAAATAAAGATCACAATGTATTTTTTTGGGAATTTTTACAGCTCTCGGTCCATAAGAAATGTGACGCGGGAAAAAATATTCTTCCACAAACTTTTGAATTTATCCCTCCCTTTATGCTTATGGGGGTTATCCCGAACCCGGGTTACGGCAGCTGCGGGTTCCGCTCTTCATCATAATACGTAACACTTCTTCGATGCTTTCTTACGTATGAAAAAACACAATGTTAAAACTCAGGGGCTGAAAGTTCTGCGACTTAAACTTTTTGGTGAAGCTGGCAGGTGAATATAACTCAGATAGAAAAAAAAGTGACATGTAAATGAGCCCTTGTGACATGTAAATGGGATTCGATTTGTGGCATTCGAACATGGCGGATGTAGACAGTATATAATTTTGGTATTTCTGTTTCTTTGGCTAGTTGTGGTATAATTCTGATAGTGTTTTATGCGGCGATTAACCTTAACTGTTACAGTGATCTCAAAATTCTATATTGCTCTCGTGTCTGACATTTTTTAATGCGCAAGTTGTCTCCACGTGGTTTTTGGAATTTTACTATCAAGTTGCAAAAACTACAATTACCGTACAACGTGAGTCGCTCTCAGAGCAATTAACTGATATTGGCACAAGCCTAGTGGCCGCCATTAAGGAAGAAAAGAAAGAAAGACATGTAAATGAGGTCTATTCACAGAAAAGAAAGAAAGAATGAACGTTTTGATTTTTTTTATTCGTCCATACGTTTTAGCGTGAAAAAAACATACTTACACACGCATCTTTTTCACGATTTTTAATCAATGAATAGTGAGAAAAGTCCTGACTAATTGGCTGAGTGAATTGCTCAGTGACTGACACTCATATAACAAAGAAAACTAAAAACCGGTCAAGTGCGAGTCGGACTCGCGCACGAAGGGTTCCGTACCATTATCTGTAAAAAGGCAAAAAATCACTTTTTTTGTATGGGAGCCCCCCTTAAATATTTGTTTTATTTTAATTTAATTGTTTATTTTTAAAGTGAATATATAACTAAATATTCTGTGAATATTTCAAGCGTCTACCTGTTGCCGTTATCAATATCGAGCAAAAACGAGCAAAAAAATCACGTTTGTTGTATGGGAGCCCCCTTAAATAAGATTTAAAAGCGATCTTGGTTTTCGGTGAGCAGACGTAACTATAAAAACGTATATAATAAAGATAGGTATTTATTGTTATAGCGGCAACCGAAATACATCATCTGTGAAAATTTCAACTGTCTAGTTATCACGGTACATGAGGGACAGACGGACAGACGGACGGACAGAGGAGCATCAGTAATAGGGTCCCGTTTTTACCCTTTGGGTACGGAACCCTAAAAACTGAATTAGAAACTAACACCGATGATGATGGATGTTTGGATGTCGCCTTGCCAACAATAAATGCAAGTACAGTCAACAAAAAGTACAGTGAGCTAAAAAGCGTGCTTACAAAATTTTTTTTTGTAAAAATTTATTACTCGCTTCCGCTCACTACACCGCTTCCGCGGCCGCTTGTGGCCGTCCCTAATTTGGCCCAGACACTCTCTGACGGCACCGTAATTAATCCCTTTACAAATACAGTAATTAAAGAGACGCGTCTGTCGGAGTTTCGTTTAAACATTCTGATATTTACTTGTGTTTTAAATTTGTGTTATTCATTTACATTTTTAACTGTGAATGTCGTTTTTACAATGTAAGTACATACATATAGTACATATAGAAGCCGTGATGGCCTAGTGGTTTGACCTATGGCCTCTCAAAGAGAGGGTCGCGGGTTCAAATCCCGGCTCGCACCTCTGAGTTTTTCGGAATTTATGTGCGAAATTACATTCGTAATTTACCATGAGCTGAAGGAGTGTTAAGTCTCCCGATAGAGGGCATAACATAGATGCGCGCTTTATCACTGCATAAGGTGATTATAACAGACTGAAATGTACGATGTATGGGAAAGATTCGTCGCTAACCTCTAGACTAGTGATGGTGTAGGGGTAAGCACGCAGCACGGAATGCTGAGGACCTGGGTTCGGTTCCCAGCATTGGTCTTTTTTCTGGGTTTTTTTCTGTGCATCTATATTTCAGTTTGTATTTAGTTTGAAATATAACCTTAATAACTATACCCATTTGATTGTCCACGTCGTATTTATGTCAACATAATCCAGCAATTCATTTTGTGGATATAGCTGCCATCTTGTCCAGATTACAAATAACATTGTTTTAATTACAACCCAAGAGCTAGTGTACAAACAAAAGTTTTACCAGAAGTTTTACCAGAAGTTTGTTCAAGCTTCAAGCTTTCGTGGCAGCGGAACTATCGAAGTCTTCGTTTAGTTACCAGATTTTGAATAAAACCAGCGGCGCAGAGCAAAGAGCACCGACTTTGCAGTCCTCGTATTTCCAAGGTCCCGAACCTCCCAAAATAAATAAAACTGACCATGTGCGAGTCGGGCATATATAAAAGTCAGTAAATAATAAGTTTGTACTTCATCATGATTATTACAGCCTATATGTATAAGTCTCACTGCAGGGCAAAGGCAGTTGGAATGAGAGTATTTAGGCCATAGTTCCCACGCGGGCCTAATGCGGATTGGGAACTTCACGCACACTTGGTGTACTTTCGTTTGGCAAATTACGTTTCCCAAACTGATTCATTTGGCAAATGTTTCATTTCCCAAATGTTTATTTTTTCTGAAACTGGGAAATGAAACATTTGCCAAGTGAATCAGTTTGGGAAACGTAATTTGCGAATTATTAGTAAACCATTTACCTGGTGGCTTATGACTAATGATTACAAGTCGCTTATCAAAGTAATTCAATGGGTTTACTAATCATTATCATTTGTCATAAGCCACCAGGTAAATATAAACAAACCTTGGCAGCAGTATTATGTAACGCCATAACTAAGTACTAGTTACTGTTTATTATAAGTAGATGTAAGATGCTATAATAGTGGGATGTAAAAAGAAAAAAAATGTATGCCCATTGCAATTACATACATTTTTTTTTTCGGTAAAAGGGAAGGTGTAGTGTATAAGAGAGCATCTTCCCATATATGTCTAACGGCTATGTATGTGTGCATTAGTATACACCGTGAAATTTTAGTGGTTGTTTTCCCGAAACGAGGTGATTTAGTATCGATTGTACAATCGATTTATAATTACTATTTTGACTAGAGTCAAAAATCCAATTGTGAAAAACGAAAGTCGAAAATGACCGCAAACCAATAGTAACGCTTCGTTGGTACCTAACCTATCTTACGATCGTACGCTACTTGTACCAACGAAGCGTTACTATTGGTTTGCGGTCATTTTCGACTTTCACTTTTCACAATTGGATTTTTGACTCTAGTCAAAATAGTAATTATAAATCGATTGTACAATCGAAACTAAATCACCTCGTTTCGGGAAAACAACCACTAAAATTTCACGGTGTATAAGGAGTGTATCCCTATGTAATAGACAGATATTATAATAAATCTCTTCTTAACGTGCAGTCGTGTTTTCTCTTAAACATCCCACATCAGACAGGTGTGTGCAGTTTTAAGCTGTAATGTAAATTCCGAAAAACTCATATGTGCGAGCTTGGTGCTCAAAACACCTCTGCTTGAGAGGGCATATAGTAGCGACCAGGGCTTATTGAAATACTCAGACCTGATTTTAAGACATCTTTTAGAAAATTAGTTCTTGCGCAACAACTACAGTCACCGATATAGCTCGAAGAATCGCCGGACTCAAGTGGCAGTGGGCAGGGCACATCGCTCGTAGAACTGATGGCCGAAGGGGCAAAAAGATTCTCCGCGGACCGAAAGACGTGTGGGTGGGCGTCTAACAAGATGGAGCGACGACCTGTTAAAGGTTGCGGATTGCGTTGGATGTGGATGGCACGGGGCCGATCTATTTGGCGAGCCTTGGGGGAGGCCTATGTTCAGCAGTGGACGTCTTTTGGCTGAAATGATGATAATGATGATGCGTTAAAATAAATAGTGTCTAGACTGCTAAGGAATGGGATTCGCTCCCGTCCTCTGTATTTCCAGATGGTTACCTAGCTCTCTTCAAGGCTAGAGTCGCTCGTAGAACTGATAGCCGATGGGGTAAAAAGGTCCTCGAGTGGCGTCCACGGACCGGAAGACGCATTGTAGGTAGGCCTCCAGCAAGATGGGGTGCGATATCGGAAACCTCCTCGAGTGCCCGGGCGTTACCACTCCCTTCTATCCGAGGCGTAGGTCTCATGGGGTGGGGAAGGGTAACGCCTGGGACGGTGCACCCTGGGCAACAACGGTTAATCAATTCCTTCGGGGATTTAGTTAACCGTTGGCTAATATCCGACTGGGGGGGTGGGGGTCAGCAATCTCCACATGTGCCCGGGCCATCATGCCTACGACTAGATGGTCTGGGCTGCACGACCGTTACGGTTCTCCCCTGTTAACCCTGGTGGTTAAGGGGGAGAAGAGTAGCGGTTGGGCCCATGGCCTGTAGTGATTTGCTGACACATTGGGGGGGCAGGGGTGGTGAGGTGAACCCGCAACTAGTTGCGGGGGATCCGAGCCAGCGGGCCCATACGTGGGTCCGCAGAGAGGATGGCGTCTCGCCCTTGGGCGGACGCCTTTGACGGATGTGAACCCGAACTAAGTACCTGCTCTGCCACGGCGGACAGGGAAAGGCGAGGGGGAGCCTAGTGAGCGGAAGCGACCGTGCCCTCAGTACCGCTCTGCTTTCAGAGCAGTACATGAGGGCGCGGGAGCTAATGTGAGGGCACGTAAACCCGGCTTGCCGGGAACGTGGGCATCTGCGGAAGCCACGAGGAGTAAACCTCTTTAAAACAATCCTTCACCAGCGGGGGAGGCCGGGGAATGCCGAGCCCGCATTGCACGGTGTCGACAGAGGAGCCCCATCCCGGGGCGGCCAGTGGGCGTTGCGGTGACTCCTTGTGCTCCCGCGGCGTTTCACAATGGCAAACGAGGGAATCCGTGTGGTTTTTAGTGGGTAGGCCCCTTGGGGAGAGCCCCACATACCTCCGTTTCCCCGAACAGAGACGATGCATAAGGTGCATTTTACACACCAAAAAAAAAAAAAAAAATTGGCCTCCAGCAAGATGGAGTGTCAATCTGGTTAAGGTTGCGGGAACGCGTTCCATGCATATGGCCGACCTTGGGGGAGTCCTATGTTCAGCACTGGACGTCCTTTGGCTAACATTTTTTTTTTTTTTTTGTTAGCCTGTTATAGTGTCCCACTGCTGGGCAAAGGCCTCCCCTCTTAACCTCCACAACTCCCGGTCCGGCGCAAATAATGATGATAATTTTAGAGAAGTGCCTGTAAACTAGGGTTAGTTTAGGAATTTTTGGGGCTACTTTGATAGATTTTAAATGGTTATAAAAACGCAAATATTCATAGCTCAATTGAACAAATGACGTAAAACGTTAGGTAATTTATCAAGGTAGTTACTTCACTGCCACAGATGGTCTAAAAAAATAAGGACTCGGCGTAAAAACTGTTTTCCAAAGCACCTGCATAATGAAAGTAACCCCAGTTTACAGTATCATTTTTTCTAGATTTTTTTATGAACTGAATAGGTTTCCCATGACGTGGTTAGAAGCTATAACTCGAGCGCTGAACGCTCTCGGACAGTTCCCTGTTGCCAAAATAAACAGTCGAGACAAGTGAATTGGACAAAGGAACCGGTAAAAGTGTTTGTTTTAAATGGGAGAGGTTTTGGGTGGGTACTGGGGTTTGGTTACTAAGATAGGCACTTCTGGGTCACAGAAGACTAGCTTTATGCCCGTAACTTTGCCTTAGATGCACTTTTTTTAGGGTTCGATACCCAAAGGGTAAAAACGGGACCCTATTCAGAAATAGGGCCCCAGTAGACTTCGCTGTTCGTCCGTCCGTCTGTCTGTCCGTCTGTCACCAGGCTGTATCTCATGAAGCGTGATAGCTAGACAGTTGAAATTTTTACAGATGATGTATTTCGTTTGCCGCTATAACAACAAATACTAAAAAACAGAATTAAGTAAATATTTAAGGGGGCTCCCATACAGCAAACGTGATTTTTTTGCCGTTTTTATAGATAATGGCACGGAACTCGCACTTGGCAGGTGTTTACGTAGACGTGACGTCACGGGCCCCCACTTTTGAACTTTTAGGTGCTTTATCTTTGTATTTTTTTGTTCGATTGTCAAAAGAAAAGAATAACGACGATGGAAGCGAATCCATTCCTTAACCGTTCGTATTAGTAAAGAAAAACAATATAATAATAGTATTAAACAATAGAATGAAAGGAACAGCACGATATTAACTTCAAACTTCGTAGTAGCCCCCTGGCCCGGCTGATCTCCTCTTGGCTATAAACTCCTGGTAATCCTCGAACGATCCGGCTCAGTTTTAACCGGCCGGTTACGGTTTCCGGTACGGTTTATGAAGCCCATGCCCTAACGAACGGGGGAGCGAATATAAAAGTGGGGGAAAGAGGACTAGTTGAAATAGAATACACTTTTTAATCTCTATGAGTGAATAGTTAAGTATTTTTAGCAGCCGTATTCCTCGCCAGGGCAGATATATTTGATCTCTCTCCGTGGTGTCGTTAAATGAAGGCTTGAAAGAAATGTGGCTCACACCATCCCTTTATGATATTGGGGTCACTGCGTATATATTTTTAGGTTGAGTAATCAAAGTAACCACAAAGCCGAAGTTAAAATAACTTTATTCAATTTGGGCTATAAATAAACACATATGAATATAGAACTACCACCGGTTCGGAAAAAACCCTGTTGTGGAGAATTGGGTAAGAAACACAACAGGTGTATTTATTTTCAAAGAGATCTACAATGTTATTTAATTAAGTACTTACATCTAAAGTATTTAACATAGTAGATACACTATTTCCAAACATCCCATGACATTATTAATTTTTAGGCTTTAGCCTAGTTGGTGTGACCCTGCCTACGAAGCAAGAGGTCCTGGGTTGGAATCCCGGTAAGGGCATTCATTTGTGTGATGAGCACGAATATTTGTTCCTGAGTCATGGATGTTTTCTATGTATTTAAGTATTTATTTATCTACATAATTATGTTTATCGTCGTGTAGTAAGTACCCATAGTACAAGCTTTGCTTGGTCTGGGACTCGGTCGATTTGTGTAAGATTGTTCCCTAATATTTATTTTTTATTTATTTAATTTTAAAGCACTTTGTACGAGTATGAGGCAACTACACACAGCAATGCATAGCTTCTTAATCCACCTACAAGCACATGCCTCACATGAGGCAGCATGTACCAGAGCCTCACGCTCCTTTAGATTGGAAAATTGAATGCTCTCGTAACCGGCGCAGCCGCCGCAGTATCCGGTTCTATGCCAAACTCTCCAGAGCTATCATCGGGTTCAACGACCTGAAAATATTCTAATTAAGCCTCTTTTTCTGCGGCATGTACAGCCGCGAACGCGTTTTCAAATAATAAACACTTTTCGTTTTCGGTCTATGGACGCCATTCGAGAACTTTTTTGCCCCATCGGCCATCAGGGGCTAAATTCAGGAACGGGCCTTCACGGGTTTGGTAGCGGTAATTCAATCGTTTGGGTTGGGTTTGGTTTGAACTGCTATTCAGGAACGCCAAAAATCACTGGTTTGCGAGAGGTTTGAGCTGAGTTTGGGATGAGCCTTATTTATTTATTTAGCTCAACCCATTCCTATCCTCTCCCAAACTATTGAATTACCGCTCGTAAACCGTGTTGGGCCGTTCCTGAATTTAGCCCCAGTTCTACGAACGATGTGCCCTGCCCACTGCCACTTGAGTCTAACTATTTTTCGAGCTAAGTCGGTGACTTTGACTTTAGTTAGTAAAATATCATTATCATCATCCCAGTCCATATACGTCCCACTGCAGTGCACAGACCTCCTCTCAGAATGAGAGGGTTTAGGCCGCAGTTCCCACGCGGGCCCAGTGCGGATTGGGAATCACACACACCATTGAATTTCTTCGCAGCTGCATGTAGGTTTCCTCGTGATGTTTTCCATCACTGTAAAGCTCATGGTAAATTACAAATGTAATTTCGCACATAAATTCCGCAAAACTCAAAGGTGTGAGCCGGGATTTGAACCCACGAACCTCTGCTTGAGAGGCCATAGATAAAACCACGAGGCCACTACGGCTTTTGTGACATTCACTATCATTTTATTTCAAACATTAACTTAGACGAAAAAACTACTCATAAGGAGCTACGACATTCGTAGCGCTACGAAGATCAGATGCCGTCTACGCTGCTACGAATGATATAAGTGCTATGAATATTATTGTTAATTTTATTAGTATGGATGGACCCGTACCCACCGTGGTTATAATTAAATTGGTAAGACAAGATTCTTCAATTCCCCGTGAAATCTATAAATTATTCCTCACTTTACCTGTTGTCTTAAAACTTCTGACTTTAAATTACTATTTTAAAACTACACCATAAGTTTAATTAATTTCAGTACTGACCTTATAAATTCTTATTACACCTGAAGAATTATACAAAAGGACTTATCCGTTTTAATTACGATATAACTTTAGCCTTTGATTGCTTGGAAGAGAATTTAATTTACAATGTCTCGGAAAGGAAGATACGTCGTTTTGAAATACTTGACTTGGATAAGGGCGTAGCGTAGATGATATTAAAATGACTTGCATCTGTTTATAACTTAAACAAGCTTCGACATTTGAAATTTACCATGAGCTTTACAGTAAAGGAAAACATCGTGAAAAAACCGGACAGAGAGAGAGAGAGAGAGAGAGAGAGAGAGAGATGTTTATTTACACATATTCGATACACAGGAAATACATTTGACAGGAAAAGATACAAATAAAAATCATCGAATAGTATAAATTGGGCCCCACTCAGCATAATGTTGCGGCAAGCCGCAACGCTGTTTTTCAGTGGGACCCATTTAAAAACTAAACACAAAAAAAAACAACACATTGTGAAGACACGAACGCCAGCGGAAAATGTAGTTCGCAACAAAAACCTAGATAGGTATACTAGGGGCGTTCAATAAAAAGTGAGAATGAGTATGTTTTAAACAACTTTTACTAAATGTCATTTTATTTTTCGACATAGTCACCTTTTAGCATAATACACTTAGTATATCTTTTTTCTAAACTTAAAATTCCATTTTTAAAAAAGGTCTCATCTTGAGTACTTAAAAAATCTTGTACTGCTGCGACTACCGCGTCGTCGTCTTCAAATTTCTGGCCTCTCAGGTATTGTTTCAATCTCGGAAATAGGTAGAAATCACTGGGAGCGAGATCTGGTGAATACGGAGGATGCTTAAGGATATCGAACCCAGCATCACGAATTGCAGCCATTGCAACGGCGGACTTGTGTGCCGGGGCATTGTCCTGGTGGAACAGCACAACTTTCGAGAGTTTACCTCGCCGTTTTTCGCGGATCTCATTGCGCAATGTTGCTATTTGTTTGGCGTATAATGTGCCCGTAATAGTGGCTCCATGCTCGAGATACTCAATCATTAATACCCCTTTACCATCCCAAAAAACAGAGCCCATGACCTTACCGGCAGATGGGCTCACCTTGAATTTCTTCGGAGTTGGAGATAATGGCCTTTTCCATGTCATAGACTGCAGTTTCGTTTCTGGGTTGTAATGATGGTGCCATGTTTCGTCCATTGTTATAAATCGCGCCAAAAAAAGTTCCCGGTCTTGCTGCATCAGGTTCAAAGCTTCTTGACAAATCTCTAGTCTAGTTTGTTTTTGCGTGTCAGTAAGCATTCTTGGTACCCAACGCGCAGATACCTTTTTCATACCCAAGCGTTCATGTAAAATATTATGCACGCTCCCCGTTGAAATCTTTACATTTTCAGCAATAAAACGAACCGTGACACGACGATCCGCCAAAACTGAGTTTTCGACTTTTTTCACAATTTCTTCACTTACTGCTGTAGTAGGGCGTCCGGAGCGGGGGTCGTCCATTGTCGATGTTCTTCCACGTCTAAATTCGGCGCACCAACGTGCGACTGTCGAATACGGAGGAGCATTAGACCCTAAAGTGTCCCGCAAATCCAAATTGACTTGGTCCGTAGAAAAATTTTTCAAACACAAGTATTTGATAACGGCGCGCAGTTTAATTTTCTCCATTTTCGCTAACGTACTCAATAGCATTGCAAAGAAATTACCGTATATTTTTTTAAACAAAAGACAGTTAGTTTTTTTTTTCTTAGCAATCAGCTAGATAGATTAGCTTTACCGGCCAGTGTTTAATTTCGTAATATTAAAAGAGTTTGCATCTCATTCTCACTTTATATTGAACGCCCCTCGTACAAACCGGAAGTATGTATGGCAACACTTGATCAGTTTAATCGTATCAGAACCATTAAACCGCAACAAATTACGCCAAAGATTATTCTGGCTACTGTAGTGAATTATCAGCAATTTCACAAATTTTGATATTGTGACGCATTCACTCAACCTTCGATAAAACAAACTTAAAAACAACAAAACATTCTAAAGACTTAAGGTTAGGCGGGAACGCAGCCCGGCCCTTTGTAAAGTCGTTCACAATAAAATTAAGCTACCGCCATTTCGTGTGAAAAAAATAAATACTTAGCAAATAACTTAGCAAATAACAAATAAGTAACAAAAAATATATAAATACATCCCAACGAATAATTAAAAACAATTAAAAAGTCTGTGTCAAATGCGCTCAATGTACGTGTTGCCCTGAGAGCGTCACCCAAGCCAGCCAAATGTCTTGTTGGAGTTGGAGCAAGGTAAGTATAGTGTTCTGTTTAGGTTATCCATTCAGCGCGAGAAAGTGAATTTTACATTTTGTTTTAAAATTATGCTTTGACTTTAAAGCACGGATCGGTGGAGGCAGATCATTCCAACACTTCGTGGCCGCGTATCGAAAGCTACCACGAAATGCAGCTGAGTGGTGCGGAGGGAAAATAAGCTGAAGGTACCTCTCAGGACGGACTTCCGCAGACCTGGCGTTACGCGACCAGGTCAGCCTACTGTACAGGTACGAAGGCTGTTGCTGGTGGACAGCTGAGAAGAAATTCAATGGTGAAGTGAAAATACTGATTTACGATTTAAGACCTTGAAACAACCTGGATACATGGTAATTAAAGAGTATTTCAACTTGACCAACCTCTGTACCGCAACACTTATTGCGAACAACTGAATAAGTATGTTCCTACTTATTGCTGATTTGTTTGTGGGTGTTAATAGTATTTTTTTTTATCTAATCTAATTATTTTACAAATGTAGAACATTCTTGAGAAGGAACTCTACTCAGGATATCGGTCTGTGTCCAGAGAGTAAGGCACATTGTATATACAGATTTCCTCAAGTTATTACAGCTCGACGTAACCTCATGTATCCCGGCTGCTGCTCCGTTTGACGCGTCCAGGAATGGCCCAAGAATCCGGCCCTCGTGAGTTATTACGGGCACATAGTTTCACGAGCCTATCTATTAAGTATATGTCGACGATTTATGCACGCCTCGCAACCACATGGAGGGAAAAACAATTTGAATAGCGTGGGTAGTTTACTACGTATGTTTACTATATGATGTACCTAAAGTCGAATTTGATTTCTGACCCATCATATAACGTTTTCATAGTCCGCGTCATAATGATCCTTGTCAAGCAATGCGATCTCACTGTGACGGATCCTAATTTAATAAAAATACTTTGACAAATTATCACTTCCCAAACAATTTTCGTAAAAATTAATGTACCAAATTCACAAGTAATTGTAACGCAAACCTAATATTTTGGCATGAAACCTTTAATGATTAAACGTCATTACATTACTCGCTTACCAAATGGTACTTTTATCAAATTTAATTTAGTCAAATGTTTCAGTTGCTATGACATACCTATTTTACGTAAAATAAACTTTGTTATATGGCTAAATTAACTACCTATTTTATAATATTAATTCTAAACAGGTAAATATGTGTTCAAGCAACATATTTTTCATTCTGTTATAAAAAAAATACCTCAGTAATGTCATGTGTGTGTGTGTGCTAATGGCTAAGGCGATACAGTCAGATAACATATCAATATCACTTTTAATATTAGATGTTTTGGAAAAAATGTCTTTTATCACTTAACGAAGTAAAATGGATTTTTTTAATTTTCAATTCATGAAATTTTAGTTTATCATCGCCAGAAACTTATAAATAATAAGCCTATTCATATTTTCCAAAACAAATAATATCGCCTTCTGCAGATCATCATGATGGGCAAAAAGGCCGGAAAACGAAAGGTCGGAAGACGCAAAATGTCATGGCTCCGTAACATAAGAGAGTGGACCGGCATCAAGACGGTAGAACAGCTAATTGGCTATGGCCAGGACGAGGTTTAAGGAGTTCACTGCCAATCTCCAATAATGAAGTGGCATTGTAAGAAGAAAAGACTTAATAAGTTTTTGAACAACTCATCGAACTTCCATCCACGCGAAAAATGGTACATCTATTTCTCTTATAACAATGGTACCAGCATTCTGTCCAAATAATACCCCTGGACTGTACGCAAAAACAAAAAAAAAAACTATTCGTTTCCATCATCAATGCATCCCTCGTAAACTCGGACCCGCTGAAACAATGGTGGAGTTGTAAAAATGTTGTAAATCAGAACTCGCGAACTGACTCTGGTCGGATTAAAAATGCGAATGTCTGTTTTCTAGGTCGAACAGAAAAAACTATGTTTTCGGCTCAATTCAACCCAACGGTTTGGGCTGGGCGTTGGCGAGTCAGTCAGTCAGGGCTTTTCTTTTTATATGTATATAGCTTTTGCCCGCGACTCCGTCCGCGTGGAATTAGTAATTTGGGCAGCTTATTTTTTTTATCCAATTTGCTTTTTCATCAATTATGGCTCTCCTTAGTTCCTTGATATAAAAAAAATTACCCGCCCCCGCACCCCCCCGCACACCCGCGTTCACATTCAACACCGTGCACCGTACTCCCAAGTCAAGCGTGCCTATAGAAGTTTTACTTCAAAAACCCCCGATTTTGAAACATTCTTCCGCTCCGCTCCGCTCCTATTGGTGTTAGCGTGATGATATATAGCCTATAGCCTTTCTCGATAAATGTGCTATCTAACACTGAAAGAATTTTTCAAATCGGAGCAGTAGTTCCTGAGATTAGCGCGTTCAAACAAAAAAACCTGTTCGATAAATTCTTAAAATAGACGTATCTTTCTTATTTGTGAACCGATTCAAATGAAACAAACACTAAATGTTAATCCAAGAAAATACCAACATATCAGTGAAAACCGCATCCTTCTAGGTTAAGCCATTTCTGAGATTAGCGCGCACAAACGCACAGACAAACAGACAAACAGACAATAATTCTAAAAATCATTGTTTTGGGTTCTATTGTGCTAATAAATAGCCCTAGTGACAGTTTTTCTCAAATATCTTCAATGTACAGACACCGACTTGTTACAGATTTATTATATGTATAGATTCCACTCCATTAATTGTGGTACTTTGGCGCTTGTTTATGAGATAAGATCTCTTTTAAACTGTTCACTAAAATTACAAATAAATTGTAAATGTAAATTATGTAGTCTTAGTACAGACCTCGACCTTTTGGGGCTGTTATTGTACACTGTTTTTAAACGGTATATTCTGCCTTTTTAGGCGAAAAAATTTTCCCAAATGATTCATTTCTCAACTGTTTTTTTTTTGAATCTGTAGATATATTTCAGGACATTTAGGTTAGATTAGGTTTGTTTTATAACAATCCTGAAAAGTTGATAGTTTCCGAAAAAATAAACAGTTGGCAAATGAATGAGTTGGGAAAAATATAGGTGGGAAAAGGCGGAGAACCTTTTTAAACTCTAGTGTGGAACAATATCCAAGCTTAAGTATTAGTGAAATATTAGCAGTATTAACGTCTAATGTATAAAAATCTCGTGTCACGGTGTATGTTATCGTACTCCTCCGAAACGGTTTGACCCATTTTCATGAAACTTTTTTTCTCTATAAGTACTGGGCAGATCTGAGAATAGGTCGTAGGCTATTTTTTATCTTCGCAGGCGGAATCGCGGGCAACAGCTAGTATTTCAATAAATATAAACATTTTCTTTTATAAAAAGGTTGCCTTGTTGCGCTTTGAAGCGATAACCGCCTATTGCCAACATTGTATTTCCACTTACTTGTTTTTATACCGTGGTGTGCAATCGTATCATCTGTGATGCTTTCGAATTATAGATGGCGATTAAACTAATATCGCTGCGTAGTTCTCTCCTGAACCAAATCTAATATAAGGACCTGGATCCAACACTTCCTCATTATTTACTTCAGTAGTTTACCTCTAGCTCGAGCTTCTTTGAACGACAAAGTACCAACTATCTTCCTTTACCCACTTCATTTGTAACTTTTCTGAACTGCGGACACCTCAGCTGCACTGTAATTGATCGCACGATGCGACAATGTAATGGATGCCCGCTTATCTGGCTGACGGCGTCTTGAGTCGGAACGTCTTAAGGAGACGCTTGTGTCTAGAGTTCGGTTCCTTTCCTCTATAACTACTTAGTTTCAACTGACTAATTCAAGGCGTTTGCGGCCGGCTAACGCGAGTGTTTAAGCCGTGGTGGCCTAGCGGTTTGACTAATGGCCTCTCAAGCAGAGGGCCGTGGGTTCAATTCCCGGCTCGCACCTCTGAGTTTTTCGCGCGCAATCAAATTTGAAACTTACCACGCACGAGCTTTACGGTGAGGAAACCTGTGAAGACACTCAATGGTGTGTGTGAAGTTGCCAATCCGCACTGGGCCCGTGTGGGAACTACGGCCCAAGCCCTCTCATTCTGAAAGGAGGCCTGTGCCCTACACTGGGACGTATATAGGCTGGGATAATGATGATTAATTCGAGTGTTCGTGGGCATTTATTCTAGTGTTTCAAAACCTCATCTACTTATATAGTCACTATTTTTAAGAAATGGTAAAGATACGGTACAGTTTCCAGCACGGTTTCCAGTTATATGGTAGGCGTACGTACAGGACCTCTAATAAACCGAAAGACCTATCAAAATCTACAGCTATTTTTCACCCGACTGTCGAAGGAGGATTATGTTTTTCGAGCGTATGTATTTATGTATGTACTTATCATTCTTTGGCACGCCCTGCAGCCTGAACGGCTCAATGGATTTTGAAGTGTGAGGTGTCGTTAGATTCGTCTCAGTTCCAACAGTGACATAGGGTATACATTTTCCTGGAATTCCCATGGGAACGGGAATCACAGGAGGGTTTTTTTAATCTAATATTGAAATTAATTATTAAAAAATGCGACCAGATAAATACGAGTCTTTATACGTGCCCTGTGCTTGGGCAGCATTTCCCACGGTTGTTGATTTAAACGAGAAAAAATGTTACTGGTTACATTTCGCCGACATCACAGAGTTTGAAGTTTTAACTCGTTTTCAATATTTTTCCCATTTGCCGGCTTCTCCTTACGCCGTTGCTACGACAAGGCTGTCGTGTCGCCGTCGCACGACAGATCCTATCGCCAGCTAATGTACAGAATCTAGAACAATACTGTCGCAGATTGAATCCAGGCCCCGAGAGTTACTATCTCGAAGACGTCGACAATGTCATTGGAACAAGGCTCAAGTTCTTCATTGATGTTACAAAGGAATGGAATATCTACATAGTATAAAACAAAGTCGCTTCCCGCTGTCTGTCTGCTCCTATGTATGCTTAGATCTTTAAAACTACGCAACGGATTTTGATGCGGTTTTTTTTAATAAATAGAGTGATTTAAGAGGAAGGTTTATATGTACAATACATGCATAATATATTTGCACCCGTGCGAAGCCGGGGCAGGGCGCTAGTTACATTATACTAGCTGTTGCCTACGACTCCGTCTGCGAAGAATAGCGGTATAAAAATAGCCTACGACTTATTTTCAGACCTACCAAAAATAGACAAAAAAATTCAAAAAAATCGGTCTAGTCGTTTCGGGGGAGTTCGATAACAAACAACGTGACACGAGATTTTTACATATTAGATTTTTAATTTACTTTATCTTGCTTCAATTAATAGTTAAATGAATTGTAATATAATTTTTGCTGAAAGAAAATTACCTTCTGCCAAGTTTCTTGTAGTGCGTTCTTCATGATAGTATTTCAGAAAGCGCCAAGTAATTAAGTCTAAGATCCCTTCCACAGCATACAAAAGAGCTGATAACTTTGAAACAGCTGGACCAATTTTGATGAAACATGTTTAAGAACCATCGCCAAGAAACCTGCTTTCAAATAAAAAAAACCGCCGCGTCCAAATCGGTTCACCCGTTTAAGAGTTATGATGCTACAGACAGACAGACCGACAGACACACACACCATTATCAGGGATCGCATTAGAAATGATGAAATCCGCGCAAGAACTAAAGTCACCGACATAGCTCGAAGAATCGCCAGACTCAAGTGGCAGTGGGCAGGGCGCATCGCTCGTAGAACTGATGGCCGATGGGGCAAAAAGGTTCTCGAGTGGCGTCCGCGGACCGAAAGACGTGTGGGTAGGCGTCTAACAAGATGGAGCGACGACCTGTTAAAGGTTGCGGATTGCGTTGGATGTGGATGGCACGGGACCGATCTATTTGGCGAGCCTTGGGGGAGGCCTATGTTCAGCAGTGGACGTCTTTTGGCTGAAATGATGATAATGATGATGCGTTAAAATAAATAGTGTCTAGACTGCTAAGGAATGGGATTCGCTCCCGTCGTCTGTATTTCCAGATGGTTACCTAGCTCTCTTCAAGGCTAGAGTGAATAGGCTGTTACTGAACCAGTGAGATGCTTTTTCAGTTCCATCTAGATTTTTCATCAGGTGAGATAGAAATTACGGTTCAGTTTTATGTAAAAAAAAATTTGCAAAAAAAAATCTATTTTCTATACTAAGCTTTTTTGCGGACTGTACTTTTTGCCACTGATTACCAAAGTACCTACTCGTCAAGATGAATCAAACGAGCCTAAACTCGAGGGAATCGTTTAATTTTATTATAGAGTTCTTATGGCCACCTTCAACTCCACCATCAGGGCCCAATTGCATAACAAAGTACAACTAATAATACAAGCGGAACTCTCGCTTCAATTATATTAACTAGAAAGAGAGTTCCGCTTGTAATATAAGTTGTACTTTGTTATGCAATTGGGCCCAGATCAGCTCTATGTCATAATAATATTGCACTGTCATCTAATTTACATACGCAAAATTTCAGCTCAATCAGAAATCGGGAAGTGGGTCAAAACTTCAGGATTTGATGACAACAGACAACGGGACAGATGAAGGTAAATAAAAGCTTGTAAAAAACACTCCCTCGCTCGCTGTGTAAATTAAAAACACTAACATGTTCTGTGAGCTATCGACAAAATTCAATATTTTATCGTAAAAAAGTTAACACAAATAACCCATCCATATTTCCTAGAAACTGCATCGAATATCGAGTTATATTGGTATGTAGGTTAGGTAGGCCATAGAAACAGAACGATCTAGATTATTTTTAAAAACTCTTGATTTATGGCTAGAATAGACGGATATTGAACACGAGACAGGTAGCCTCAGTAAATAAAAGCTGAACAAAAAATGCAATTTATCGATAAAAATTGACACTTTGATGGAGCATCGTAGAGGGTAGGTTGACAGTAAATCAGGACAGCGGCAGTCTCGACATGACGGCGATGACATTGTGACCATGAGGCGGTAATTGACGAGATTTAATTTTTTGACACCTGTAAATTACTACAGGAATCGAAAGAGTTTTGCCTCCTAAACACGGAAAACTATTTATTATAATTTATTTCTCCATAATTTAAAAACCGGTTGACTGTTAAGTCGGTTTACGGACGATAGTTTAACGTGACAACGTCATAACAAAACATTCAAAAATAAATATGTAGGTAAATTTAAGCCGTGGCGGCCAAGCGGTTTGACCAATGACCTCTCAAGCAGAGGGTCGTGGGCTCAAATCCCGGCTCGCACCTAAGAGTTTTTTTAGAATTTATGTGCGAATTTACATTTGAATTTTACCATGAGCTTTACGGCGAGGAAACCTGTGAAGAAACTCGATGGTGTGACTGAGAGGACGCCTGTGCCCTACAGTGGGACGTATATAGGCGGGATTATGATGATGATGATGAGGTAAATTTTAGTCTCATCCTCTCTCGTTAAATGCGTCAGTCGTGGCCACCCCAGCTGCAGTAACGAAGTGTCGCTAGAGATTTATGACACGACAGTGATTTGGCTGTTCATGCAGTCACTTACCACCCCCGTTTACACGACCCGTAACACAACCTCATAAAGTCGAAATTTCTTTAATCTAACTTTATAAAACATGAAATAACACATTGAACGGTTATTGAGTGTTAAGGCAATTGCGGTCTTTTGCTAGCTGATAAAAGCGCTATTGTGTCGAAATAAGGTTCGTGTTGGTATGTTTCTTTCGTCTCTCTGTCTGTTAGTCATAAACTTTTGTCTCGGGAACACTTGAATGCTTACATTTAAGAGGAAATAGGGTCAGTTAGTCGTTTGAATAAAATATAAATTTCTATAAAATATTACTGTTACTTCCGTCAAATTACCCCGGAAAGAACAGAGAAGAGACAGGTATAGCCCAGTCTCATCATGTCGACAAAAAACTGACGAAAACAGCATTACATAGTCATATGTTTCTTCTTCCAAATCCAAACCAATTTTATTTTTTCTTTTAAATACTCGATAATAGCTCGGAGTTGTCTGGCAGTGTGCAGGGCAGATTTCTCTTAGAATTTTAATCCTTTTTTAACCCTAGACCGTACATTGTACAAGCCGCCCCAAGAAGTCTTAGGGCGAAAAGTTCTCGAATCCACGGACTGGCAAATGCAGCGTGGGACGTCCACCAACGAGATGGACGGCCGATATGGTAAAGACCGCTGGTTCAAGTTGGATGCCAGTCATTTCAAATCATGGTTATTGGGTATCAATGAGGGAGGCCTATGTCCAGCAGTGGACGTCCTACGGCTGAAATGATAATAATGATAAAACTTTTTGAAAAAAAAAAAAATATCTTGTTGAGTTTCTTGCAGGATTTTTCTCAACAGGGTTTTTGACTTTGACTTGTTTAGTCCTATAATATAACAGTATGCCTTTGCTCTTATCATACGGAATCCTCGATGCACGAAACCGACTCGCTCTTGGCCGGTTTTTGCGTAATGCTAAAGCATGGGTAGCGGGTATTTGCATGCGTTGCTGAAGTGTTATGCAGATGTTATGCAGCGATAAAGCGCAGTGTGCAGCAGAGCACAGCTATTGCAGATTTGTTCCTAATTCGACACTTTCCTAATTTGGTCGTATTCCTAACTCGTCATATTCCTGATTCGTCATATCATCCTTGGTCGTCATAGCATGTACATTTGCCTCCATAAACTTTACATTATTTGTCTTTTCTTTTGGACTTTCGCCTTAAGTAAACTATGTATTGTCTAATCACGATTGTAATAGGTACAAAGTATTTACGACACGCGCACACACACGCACGTGTTCACGATTTCATTTGACTGTACAGTGACGAGTTAGGAATATGACGAATCAGGAATATGACGAGTTAGGAATATGACCAGTTAGTAAAGTGTCAAATTAGGAATATGATGAATCAAGAACAAAACCTATAAGGGAACGTGCAGAAACTATAGGCGGCAGCACTATTGCGACAGAAGAGATACTATGCGGACAGTAAAAGAAACTTATCAGGGTAAAACATTCAAATTGATAGCACCAGTTGGCAGCGCTACGGGAGGGATCTTAGACAGAATGAGCCTTTACTTTATTTTTTTACATAATTATGTGTGACCTAATTACGTTGGGGGTTTTTATTTTTTTTAATTTATAGTTGGCCTTAAATTAACTAGGAAGCATCTGGTGGCAAAGTAAGCTGTGCTCCTTGTAAAATTCAGTGAAATTTCAATTTGTCCGCCGTCAGCGCAGCGAGATGGCGTCCGCGGCTGTGGCAGAGCGTTTTGTTTCAGATTATTTGGACGCATATTTTACCATTGTAACATGTGAGGAATAAATTACGATGAGTAGACGAGCGAAAAGCGGAAAATGTTGTAAAGTGGGGCTCAGAATACATAGATTTTTCTCAAAGATGCAATGAAATGTTAACCTTACGTTCCAAATAATAGGCCGGGACGTATCACGTTGCGGGCGCGGTAAGACGAGTGCTTGTAATGGATTTTCATACAGAGGCGCTACTACGAAATTCTAAAATCGAAGTTCGTATCGTATTATCCCTCTCACTCTCGTGTCAAATCATTTCAGCGTGAGCGGGACGGCACAAAACGAAGTTCGAATTATTCACTTCGTGGTAGGGCATCAGAATTGCAGGCCTTGGCCGGAAAAGCGATCGTCTATTGTTTCATGTGACACAGCATCATGACTTTTATAGGTCTATGACATCATGGCATTCAGCCCTAAAAAAACATAAGCAATAGTTGCTTTCTTTGCAATTTTAATTCTTGAAGTTTTTTATTTATTTCATTGCATGTTTGAGAAAAGCACTATACAAGCCTGGATCGCCTCGTATCATGCCGGCTTCGTGTACTATTGCTTTTTTCTTAAAAATATTACCATCTAATAATGTAATCCGAAGTGCCTTTATGGTTTCGCATAATTTAACAACTCATAATGTATAATTCTTCATAATCAACGTTAGTCATAAATTGATTTATTTCTGAAGCACTTTTTTTCGGAATTGTTATAAAACGAACCTAATCTAACCTATTGCATTTTATAAGATGGCATTTAAAAAAGTCCTGAAAAATATACTGTTTCAAAAATAAATCACTGCATGATTAACGTAGATTATGAAGAACGATGCATTTATGACTTATTAAATTAGGTATGTGAAACCAAGGGATCCCGTAATCGGAATGAGTCTCATTCAATATTTATGGATCCCAATATAGACCCAAAAAATATTGTAGATTGTTGATCTGTGTGAGTGGCGAATTGGAAGACCGACGATTCAGGACACAGAAACAACCTGAATGCTTGTAGCGTATGACGCATCGTTGTGGAACTCTTTGGAAGAGGCTTTCGTGGACGAAACTGCAGGAGCATTGGACATTTTTTGGCTGATAATTATGATGTAGGTACATCAGCGATGATCTTCGCAAGGCGACTGGTAAGTTCTTGACGACCAGATGGCCTAGTGGTTAGAGAACCTGACTACGAAGCTGGAGGTCCCGGGTTCGATTCCCGTGTCGGGGCAGATATTTGTATGAAAAATACGAATGTTTGTTCTCGGGTCTTGGGTGTTTAATATGTATTTAAGTATGTATCTATCTATATAAGTATGTTTATCCGTTGCTTAGTACCCATAACACAAGCTTTGCTAAGCTTACTTTGGGACTAGGTCAATTGGGGATGTCTATTTTTTTGCAATGTATACTAAATCGAAAACCATTTCGAGATAAATGGTTTTTAACTCGTTTTCTGTAGTTATTTAATTTTAATATTATATAATGAATTTATTACATACCAAAAAAGCAATGACCTTCATTTGACTTTGGTGTAAATTGCGTGACCGGTCCAAGTCGTACTTTATTCTGTGTGGTTAGAATTCTTCACAAATTTACGCGTGGATTATAACTACGGAGTTTGGTTTGGACCCACTGCCTGACATCTAGCACTTTGACAGCGCCAGTAAAGTGACACTAGTTACAGTGTACCACCACGCAAAAAATAATTAAAGGGGTCGCCTTATCGTACGCATTTAGACAGATTTAGAAATTTGGCAGTGTGGGAGCCCTCAATTATAATCTGACGTCATCAACCAAAATAGTTTCAATAATTAATTTTGAAAAAAGTAGTGAATGACAAAATAATGAAATTAGTTTCTTATAATTGACTTTTCTATACAAAAAAAATATAAAAACCACTGTTTATTTTTTTTAGACATTCCCAATTGGTGTGAATTGTCCCATGATATTTATTTATTTATTTTTATTTACTTTAGCCTGCGGGATCGAATTAGAAATGTTGAAATCCGCCCAAGAACTAAAGTCACTGACATAGCTCGAAGAATCGCCAGACTCAAGTGGCAGTGGGCAGGCACATCGCTCGTAGAACTGATGGCCGATGGGGCAAATAGGTTCTCGAGTGGCGTCCACGGACTGGAAGACGCAGTGTACGTAGGCCTCGAATAAGTTGGAGCGACAACCTGGTTAAGGTTGCAGGATCGCGTTTGGCGAGCCTTGGGGGAGGCCTATGTTAAGCAGTGTACGTCTTTCGGCTAAAATGATGACGATGATAACTTTAGTATTATTCCTTCAAATTCAACGGTGCTGACTGAAAATCAGCGCTGGGGTGCTTATAAACGCCTCAGCATTATGCTGAGCCAGTGTCCGATTTGCAACCGCAATGACGCATTCTATCTTTAGTTTTCGTGTTGTCTTCTGTTTTGTAAAATATCGATGATGATGGATGTGTCTTGTGTTGTTGTAAATAAATGTATTTTCTTTCTTTCTTTCAAATTACCACAAGTCATAATCCCTGAGGAGGCAATTCCCAAAATCATATTACCATAACTTGTGGCGTTTCGGTCCGCAAAAGCACCGAGTACGAAAATAATAGCTAGTATAAAGTAACGGGTATTTGTCACAGCGACATGTGGTAACGTTGGTTACGATTATTGCTACTGTTTTTCCCTACTGGGAATACTTGTACGGCGATATGGAAAAGTACACGTTTTAAAGGGATGATATTTTTTCGGATTCGTCGAAAGGGCAATGGGCGAATTATTTCGTTTCTCATTATTTCATTTGTCATAACTTTGCTTGTCATGCATTTGCCATAAAATATATAGAGGCGTGCTGTTATTTTATAAAATACCTACAGTAGGTTAGGTTAGTATAATAACAATGAAAATACTGTTTCAGGAATAAATTACTTTACGAAAAATGAAAATAATGGATAAGCGATAAATATGGCATATGAAATTCGGTCAAACGATGGAGAACCGCCTTTGGGAATGGGTATCGAATATGTGTAAATATGTCTGTCAAAGGAGTGAAAGTGAAAACATTTTTAATAATAGATATCTGTCCCGACCGAAGATCGAACCCGCGACCTCAAGCTTCACACCAACTGCCAACGGACCAGAATTTACAGCACCCCTCCCTTTCCGTACATATTTCTATTTCACTATAAATTAAGTCCACAATGTACCGCCGGATTTGAATCCATTAACTAGCAGTTGGCAGGCGTCCAGCCGCGAAGCAAACACCCAATTATACAATACGGACCCACAGAAACCCTAAAGCTAGTGCTGGGACATGTCACGACATGTGCATTTCGATATTGTCTCATGAGCCTTCAAAGAGTTTACTATCTTTACCAGTAACAGCAGGGGGGTGTCACTCCGTAGTTTAGGTATGTTTGGCCGGCGCGCCTCCCGGGGAGGCGTATGGCAGTAGGTTGTCGCTCGGCTTTCGGTTCGCATGCTAGCCGCGTCGCGCATAATCAAGCATCTTTTTCCTGTGATTTTTGCAACAAACAATGACTTCTAAACGATCTTATACCTTTATTAAGGTAGTTTACTGAATTAATACACACTGTTATCATTCTTGATTTATATTTTGCAAAAGAGGGCTACCAGAGCGATATATAACTTAGACACGCGATTCTTTAACATCTTTTTTCATTTTTCTTCTTTAACATTTTTTATTCTAACCCTGACGTCGTTGTATATATTTGAAATAATCATGTACAAAGTAGTTTATTTCAACCCTCTACCACATTTGTCATCCGGCAAGATGTAGCCGGTAGAGTGGTCTACGTCTTGGCGGTAAAATGATTTAGTAAAATCCCGAGATTTCAATTCAACTACTCCTAAACGGATCATGCGAGACTTAGTAAACAACATAAAACTTTATCGACTGTCGTTATTTCATATCCAAATAGTCCCACCACTACCATAAACACACAAAAACTCTTCCGTCTGTCCCTGCTTGTCTAAACCTAAACTAATGTAAACACCTAGTTAGAAGTTTCCAGACCGAAAATCTGTTACAAAGTGTAAAAAGTTCGGTGTAAAAAGATTTAGTGTTTCATTTTGGCCTCGCGAATTTTGTAAGGTGACTTTAGCAATTTCTAACGACCTTGATGGTAAATTCGTTTTTATAATACCAAATTGGCAATTTTTGACAGTTGATTACAAAACACTGTAGGTATCAAAAGTTTTGACATCGTTTGCTAATATTGGCCCTAGTAACAGTTTTTCTCAAATATTTCCAATGTAATGACATCGACTTGTTACAGATTTATTATTTGTATAAGCGGATTAAAAATAATTATTATATTTTTTTAGGATTTCTTAGTTTGCCCAGGAATTTTTCAGGCAACCTAGTGTAGATATGTTTTGCAATGTATTATTAAAATTATTTTCATACATTCTTCATTTTTTATGCCAAGTCTCTTGCGGTTCATTCTTCTTGGCAATATAGGTCTTTCAGAAAGCGCTGGTAGTTTAATAAAAAGTGGCATGCAAAAGAGCCCTTTGCGGCCTGCTTTATTTTTTTTCTGTATAAATGTTTTGATTTTGATTTGATTTAAACAGATGGATGATTGTCGCCTTTAGTACGGATTTTAGACTATATCGACGGTGGAAAGGTAAAATCGCTAAAGCGTCATATTATATCATATACGGGCGCTAAGATGAGATAATGTTTATTTGCAGAAAAAGGGTTAATTACCTACATGTTTTAGTATTATGTTAGATATATTGTTCCTGTGTATAAAGGGCTATGCTCGGAGTTTCTCTGAAAGATCGAATTCTTAACGAAGTGATCCGACAGAGAACCAAAGTTATCGACATAGCCCAACGCATCAGCACGCTGAAGTGGCAATGGGCAGGCCATATAACCCGAAGAACCGATAACCGTTGGGGTAGACGAGTTCTTGAGTGGAGACCACGGATTGGCAAACGTAGCGTGGGACGTCCTCAGACTCGGTGGAGCGATGATCTTCGCAAGGCGGCTGGCAACAGCTGGATGAGAGTGGCCGAGGATCCTGCTCAGTGGCGTGCCATGGGAGAGGCCTATGTCCAGCAGTGGACGAACATAGGCTGATGATGATGATGATGATATTGTTCCATCTCTTTAGCGATTTTAAATCTTACCACTAAGGTAAAAACGCTAAAGCGCCATAGCCTTAGCGATTTTACCTTTCCACCGTCGAATATGTAAGCGTTGAGCATAGTATAATAACATAAATACATTTTGATCGATATGTCAAAATAGAGGGTCGTATTTTTATGAATAAAGTGTACAGGCATTAATATTAGTTGTTCAGGAACTTACAATTTATATTTTAATTTTATTTTTTACCCACGACGGAACGCTGACCAGCTAAAGTTTTTCTAGTGACGTGAATACAATTATTGAAGAATTGTAGATGTTTAACGACGACATAAAATACACTTATGAATATGATTAAATTTTTGTTGATATTTCATATAGGAAAGGCAGCCCCCGACGGATATTCCTCGGTTATTTATTATGGTAAAATTATTATCGCTACATCTAAGTACATCTTCGAGAAACAGACACGTTAGGGAAAAACTGTAAACATCGATATTCATTGTTTAAGTATATCTATTATCGATTTCTCGAGATATCAACTCTTTTTTAGAAAGTATTTTTACGTCTATTATAATATTTCGTTACATAATAATTGGGTTAAGTCGGGGGTTTTGAGTTATTTTTCGATGAGATTTTTTTTCTTTTTCGATGAGATTTTTACCGTCGTGGGTTTTTTTCAAAATATTTAATTTTGCTTAATTTTATATTCTTTTCTCAAACATCCAAGGAAATGTGGTCCCTATAGTCGTGACAATAGAACACGAAGTATGCCATTGTATAGCAGTTGAGGAAGATTCGTTCTAATTTCAAATTAGACGACAATAATGGAATTTCATACAAACATTGCTGGCCAAGGCCAGCAAAGAGATTGTCTTTTGTTTTAGTGGGTCGTATTTTCTTTTATTGACTATCAATGACATACTGCCAATTAAGAAAAAAATAGTTTGTGAATTTACTTTTTAATATCTTACTTGGCTAGATTTAATAAAATAAATAAGGATTGGCGTTTATTGTTAACAATTTATTAAAATAACCAATTAATAAGGTCGTAATTTTTTAATAAATATAAATCATCTCAAGATTTTGCGTCAAAAACATTAACTGGAACAGCTTACAAATAAATTGCTGGAAAAAAAATATTTTGGCGGGAATAAAAAAAAAACAATTTGAATTAAATATGAATATATAAGTTGAACATTCGTGTCATTTCCTTGGATTTATTTGAGAAAAGCACTATACAAGCCTTGGCCACGAACAGGGATTGCCGGCCTCGTATCTCTAGATGGCCTCGTTAACGCTCGGCCATCTATTACTACTCGGCGGCAATCCCCTATTTCGCGGCCGCTGCAGTAATGTACTATTGTTGTTGTAGCGCAATATCGGTTGGTTTTTAACTAGCGACATGCTGAGCCGGGACCCTTTTTGTAGCAGCACTAATATGTACATTCCTGTGTCTATGTCCATGTTTGTACTCTTATTTTTGCCTGGGTACGTGTTATTGTTGTTATAAATATTTTTTTTTCTTTCTTTCTTTATTTTCTTTCATTCAATATAAATAATGATCTAATATATAAAAATCTCGTGTCACGGTGTTTGTTATCGAGCTCCTCCAAAATGGCTTGACCGATTTTTGTAATTTTTTTGTCGATATTAATACTTCACTAGAACTTACTTTTACTTACTTTTTTTTAGAGTGAGCGCAGGAGTGCTATGGTTCTTGTGCCTAAACACCGGACCGCGGCATTTCGAGGAAGTTTTAAGTTTGCGGCGTCCAAGTGCTGGAATGATATTCCTCCCCCTATCCAAGGAGCGTCTAGTAGGTACACCTTCAAGCGCAAGCTGAAGGATCACTTATTAACGCTCCAAAAATCCTACCTATAAAACCAGCACTTGATATGCCAACCTGTTGTTTTACAGGGTTATGTTTTCGCAGTTTACTTTTTCTTTATTGTATTTATTTATTTACATATTATGCTACGCAATAATAAATCTAAATTGTTTGTTAATTCATTATCTTTTTATTAATTTATCTTTTTATTAAGTAGTTTATATAGTATATTTGTGTATCGTTCCGTGAGTCACAGACGGTTCTGGCAGAAAATCAGCGCTGCAGGCGTCTAACGCCTCAGCATAATGCTGAGTCAGCGACCGTTTCACTTTTGCATGGACACACATGCAGATCTGTGTATTTATTACTTCGTTGTTTTGTGAACTTTGTTTATTTGTATGAATTTGTGTGTACTTTCTTGTATTTGTGTGTCTTGTAAAAGTGAATAAATGTCTTCTTTCTTTCTTTCTTTCTTTCACTATTGTGTACCTTCAGTAAAAAACGTTCTGACGATGTCATACTGCTCAAATTTACTCTGACACGTAGCGCATAGTAACGTTTTCGCCATTTTATCGACGCAGCCGATAAAATTACCTCGAACCTGTTAACCTGTTAAAATAACATGCCAGAAACTAACCACTTTTCAGCGAAGTAATTAAAATATTTTTTCACTGGACACACGTTAAGCCCATGCGCGAACACAGCAATTTAAAAACAAAATACTCTCACACTGAGGCAAATTGGTTTTCATTGAATTGGGTATTTGCGTAAAAATATTCGTTAGTCAAAAATTATAGTGAAAATAAACGGATCACTCACGTCTTAAAACGAGTTTAACTAGACATGTTTCGGGCTAATTCGTAGCCCTTCTTCTTAGAGTCACACGTCATGGCGGCTGCCAAACGCGCACAGAAAAAAATCATTAAATATAGATCAGTTATTTATTAGTAGGTACGTGTATTTTTAACAAGCCGTGGTGGCCTAGCGGTTTGACCTATGGTCTCTCAAGCAGGGGTCGTGGGTTCGAACTCGGGGTCACACCTCTGTTTTTTGGAATTCATGTGCGAAGTCACGGTTCGTGTCAATTTCCGAATCTGCATTAAGCCTGCGTTAGAACTATGCCCCAAGCCCTCTCATTCTGAGAGGAGGCTTGTGGCCTGCACTGGGACGTTTATAGGCCGTGATTGACCTATGTATATCTTAGAGTAGCTTTTATGTTCATATAGACTCACGTCGCTTGGTCCTTAGGTTGTCTTTGCACTATTTATTGTATTATTAAATTCATTACCTAATTTCCATACTCCGCGCAAGTTCCCTCATCATCATCATCATTTCAGCCGAATGACTTCTACTGATAAACATAGGCCTACCCTAGGATTTGCCAAACAGATCGGTCCTGCGCCATCCGCATCCAACGCGTTGCCGCAACCATAATCAGTCGTGTGACGTTCGGTCCCAGGATGTGGTTTTCGAGAGATAATTAAAAATAACCGAAGTCAACAACAAAAATTAAATAATTTATTAAAAAAATAATATAGGGTTCTATGCCGTCTGGTCTAGCCTCCGTAGATGGGTACTCCCCTGACGGCGTCGGCGAAGGCAGCCACGGATGGACAAGGCTTATGAGGTACGGCCCGGGGAGCGCCGGGGCAGCAGACGAGTGTGTAAGATTGAGTTGCGGGACCGGTGTTTCTTTACCCGTAAGGTAGCACCCTGTAGATCAACGTCCACAGTTAATATTCATCCGAGCTCCTCCGCTGATAGTGAACCCCGTGATGATAGTCTACCTAAGATTGAGGAGTGCCGAAAGCAGTTGGTGTAGGTGTTCACTATCAGAACGGAGTTACATGTTTTAAAAGGAAAATGTATATAAAATTATTTATTTTTTTAATATGAAGGTAGCACTACATATGGATGGCTTTTACAATGCATTAAAAAATAAAAGATAGGCTTTATTATTGTTTGACCTAGCACTTAGTACATGGCTTAAGCAGAGCTAAGCATATGATGTTCCGTGCACCACAACGGCAGCGATAATTAGCAAAGTTTCGTAAACATTCGCTGGTGATTTAAGCCGTGTGAAATTACCTACGGTAACATGAGTTATTTACTAAGCGGGATCGAATGCAATGAGATGAGATGGTATTAAAAACTAAAGCACTAGGGTTTGAAATGAACACTAACTTATAGCTAAGCACTGAATACACTTAATACTTGTTCAACACTTACCCTACATTGGGGCGCGACACGACACTTCACGGATTTTATTAACTGTTTAAAATTATGACATACATCCAATTACGTTGGAAGAACGACAATTAAATAAAATATTATTCAATGTCAGCGCGTATGACGACACGTAGCGAAGCTAGTGAACGCAGCCGGCAGAGGTTTGTCGTTGACAGCGCGATAGCTCATAATCCGGAGCGCGGGCGGGTGCATCGAAAATCCGTGCGCCGTACTCTGGAGGTAGTCTATAGTCGCGCGGACAAGTGTTAAACTTGTGTGTTGATTTGATTATTGTGTTTTAGTAACTATTATTTAGGTTTAGTTAATTTTAAATAAGTAATGTGTAGATTAGTATTTTAGTTAGTTAATAAGTTATTATTTTAAATTATAAGATTATATTTAAGATTTTAAGTGTTTTATTGTTATTATTATTGCTTTTATAATTAAATTAACATTAAATTAATGAATTATTTGCCATTATATTTTAACAATAATAATATATGTACGTGTACCGTTACAGTCGTCGCTCTATCTTGTTGGAGGCCTATTCACACTGCGCTTTCTGGTCCGAGGACGCCACTCGAGAACCATTTGGCCACATCGGCCATCAGCTCTACGAGCGATGTGCCCTGCCCACTGCCACTCGAGTCTGGCGATTCGTCAAGCTATGTCAGTACCGTGACTTTCGTTCTTCCGCGGATTTCATCATTTCTAATGCGATGACGCACAGAAACTCCGAGCATAGCCCTCTCCATCGCTCTCTGAGTGAGCTTGAGTTTTCGTGTGAGACCCATCGTTAGCGGCCACGTCTCAGTGATTGTCTTGTTAATAACACTATTACCGTAATTATTATTGTTATTGTTGTATTTGTAAATCAATCAATCAATCATTCAATTTAATTTTTACTAAGTATTGTGTTTTTATTATCTGTTTTTGAGTATTTTGGATTTTTACTGTTGGCAAATAAATGTTTTCTTTCTTTCTTTCTTTCATTAATTTCCATACACCGCGCAAGTTCCCTGCTACGTACAAAAGTCGGCGTAATAACTCCGTGCGGAGCAAAAACTCCTATTTCAACTTTTAAACTCCCTGGGCGAGAGCCAGGCGAAGAAATTGAAACAATAATTGAAGTTAGTGACAGAGCTAATTTTCTGCACGATTCTTGTAAGGAATTTGTAATTTGAAAACAAGTTTTTAAACTAATGAAAAAGCCGACTTCTCGAACAGAGGACCGTGGGTTCGAGTCCGATTACGTTTGAGTTTTTTGAGAATTCAAGCCACCACAAACCGAAGTGTGAGCGTGCGCGGGGCGCCGACGGAGCGGACCCAGCGCGTTCTACAACATTACACTGAATCATATACGCTGGCACACACCGTCAGCGAGCCGCGCGCGCAAAATGCGCTGCGCTGCAGTGTGTGTGTCAGCGTATATGATTCAGATTCAGTGTAATACAACGCGCTGGGCCCGCTCCGTCGGCGTCGCCACAGATTACTTAATAGTTACTTCGTAACAGATACTGCATCCCGTACAAAATCTTGGTACTTACCGCGATTGTAGCCACAGATTATACTACTCCGTCTCCTTAATGTGTGCGTGCCGACAGTGACAAGGGCTGGCAGTTTGGATTAAATTTTTTTTCTCTACATGTTGTTTTACCATTTTGTCGGGATAATTGCTATATTATATTATATCCATGCAAACTTTCTAGCACTAATATTCCCTAAGCTAAGCCACGGCCGGACAAAGGGACAGACGGTCATGGCGAAACTATAAAGGTTCCGTTTTTGCCATTTTAGCTCTGGAATCCTAACAAAAAAGGATATTTATTGTAATGCGCAGAACACATTGTCATGCTCACAGTACCCTAACGTTATACTAGATACGACGGTCAACTTTCGAACTTCGCATTCGAATTCTAGCATAGTCATATTAAAGTTTGCCCCCTGTTTCACCATTTTCACTTATAAAAGTCCAGGCGGCATATTTTTTCCGTGGAACACGAATGAACGTGCGTCGGCGCGCGCTTGTGACAACCTACTGAAATTTCGATCGCAGCAGATCGTCCCCGCGGTAGGTAAATATCGCGCGTAAGTACATGGCATGCATGAGGCCTGGCGTCGCGCGCACGCCCCGCGCTGCGGCCTGTGGTGGCCTTGAATGTACGAAATAGCTGGCTTTACAATGAAGACAAACATTGCAAGGAAACTGACGCACATTTGCGAAGCAATTTAACGGTGTGTGTGTGGAGTTTCTAATTCGCACTGGGCTCGCGTGCGAAGTACGGCCCAAAAGCGAGAGCTGAGAGGCATGCCCCCAGCTGTGGGACTAATATAGGATGAGATTATGATGATGATGACTCCAAAACTTGTACCAGCTCTCGGACTATAAATCAGCGGCCATTACTGGCCCCGTCCATCTTGCAAGTTCTAACTTCGCGGTCCACCGCGATGCTCTAAATATTCTTAATGTGCCCCGAAAAATTGCGGTTTTGAGTGCTTCACGTAAGTTATTTGATGGCGGAAAGTTTGTTTATTGGAGGTGAGTTTGAGAATGGCTTTAGATATATCATCATCATCATTTTAGTTGGAAGAAAGACGTCCATTGTTGAACATAGCCTCCCCCAAAGTTCGCCAAACAGACCGGTCTTGCGCCTTTCGCATCCAACGCGTTCCCGCAACCTTAACTAGGTCATTGCTCCATCTAGTTGGAGGCCTACTTACACTGTGTTTTTCGGTTCGTGGACGCCATCCGAGAACCTTTTGGTCTCATTGCCCATACTGCCTGTACTACGTTTATCAGTATTCTGGCAAATAAAAATAATTCTAATTCTAATTCATCAATTCCACGAGCGATGTTTTCTTCTCACTGGCGAGGTTGGTGGTGTTTTTTTTTAATAAAAAAATTAAGCGGTAGCTTGGTGAGTCGACCTATGGTCTCTCAAGCACAGGATCGAGGGTGCATTCCTGAGCTCGTGCCTCTTGAGTTTTCGGTTTTTTTTTATTGTGAGAGGGAGGCAAACGAGCAAGCGGGTTATCTAATGGAAAATGATCACCACCGCCCATAAATATCAACAACTCAAAGAGAGTCACCAAGCTGTTGTCGGCCTTAATTACATTTGCGCGATGAATTTTACTCCATTTTACGCGCACACCTGCGTTGGGATTCAATGGTGTGTGTATTTCTCAATAAGTACACTATTTCTTTCTGTCAAACGGTATGAGACTGTGACAGAAAGAGAGGGTGTAAGCGAAGGAAAGCGTCCGCGCTAGACAATACGGCCTCCGACCAAGTATAAGTCCAAAGGGTTTCGTGCTATAGTCATAAAAAAACACGTTTCAAAATGATGGTTTTGCAAAGTCAGCTGTCAAACCCTTACAACAATGTGTAAAATCCAGATAAATATCCTTGAAAACAATGCAAAAGTGTTGTAATCTACTTAGTTGCTAGCGGGGATAGTGCGGTGAAACATTAACTGTCAGTGCTGCCACCTAGCGGTTAATTTACGTGGCAGTAAACTTTCTGCGTGCCAACTGGACCGGGTAGTTTGAATGAAATGCGGTGTTAGGTGTGACCAAGGATCCTGCGATTTTAGTAGAATAAACGCCCGTAATTTTGTCTTTTTTAGGGTTCCGTACCCAAAGGGTAAAACTGGACCCTATTACTGAGAATCCGCTGTCCGTCAGTCTGTCTGTCTGTCTGCCTGTCCGTCTGTCACGAGGCTATATCTCATGAACCGTGATAGCTAGACAGTTTAAATTTTCACAGACGATGTATTTCTGTTGCCGCTATAACAACAAATACTAAAAACAGAATTAAATAAATGCTTAAGGTGGCTCCCATACTTCAAACGTGATTTTTTTGCTCGTTTTTGTTCGAGATTGCCTTACCTGCTTTCAAATGAAAAAAAAAACGCATTCAAATCGGTTCATTCGCTTCATGCGACTAGACACACACACACACATATAGCGGTCAAAATTATAATACCCCTCTTTTTGTGTCGGTGGTTAAAAAGAAAGGAATAATGAAGAAAGTGCAAGACGTGTATGTCCTATACACAAAACAATATTTAGAGCCCAAAATTTATATAAATCGTTTTGTTTTAACAGCTCACTATCATTTTATTTCAATTAACTTAGTCGAAAAAACTACACATAAGGAGCTACGACATTCGTAGCGCTACGAAGATCAGATGCCGTCTACGCTGCTACGAATGATATAAGTGCTACGAATGTTATTATTAGTATGGATGACAAAATATAAGAGTGCGGAACCCTAAAAATAAATACAAACAGAAGCGCCCATCGATTTCAAACAATCGACTAGCAATAATCCGAGTACCGACGAATCGCACCCGTAATTGATCAATCGGACATTCTCGGAACAATTTCCGAGCAACGTCGCGAGTCCTATTAGTGTAGCGCACAGACATGCTACTGAAGTAGACGTCACTAATCGCCAGAGGCGTGGTCCTGTAACAACTACATATATTCCCACAGAGTAGCTTAATTTTTTTACATGAGATTACTTACTCGTAGATGATCTATTAAATTATTTTTAGGAAAAATCGCTCTTATGTATCTGATGGCCGATGGCGTCGAAACGTAGCGAGGTTTCAAGTAGCGTCTACGGACCGTAGTGTAGGTAGGCCTCCAACAAGATAGAGCGACGAACTGGTTAAGATTGCGGGAACGCGTTGGATGTGAATGACACAGGGCGGGTGGCCTATGTTCAGCAGTGATGGATTTTCGGCTGAAATTTTGATGATGATGATGATTAATTTTTTACCATGTTTCGCCGTTTTCCACTGCGAGCGCACCATGCGCGTCATCTACCTTACCTGCATACTATCTATTGGGCTTCTACCACTCCTGCTGGCTCGTGCTGAGGCACCGACTTCAAATAGTAGAAAGATTAGTTCCATGGTTTTTTGTAGTCGGTTCAATTTTCACCCGACTGTCGAAGGACGGTTATGTTTTTCGAGCGTATGTATGTATGTATGTATGTATCATTCTTTGGCACGCTATGCAGCCTAAACTGCTCAAGTGCTCAATGGATTTTGAAGTGTGAGGTGTCATTAGATTCGTCTCAGTTCCCGGAATTCCCATAGGAACAGGAATTATACAGGCGGGTTTTTTCATCTAATATTGAAATTAAAGTCATTGTTTTATATTCTTTGGCTTTTTAGCTTCTGTTTGTGTGTTTTTAAGGCTGTTTTTTATGCCTTTGTTCTCTTGCGTTATCTATTTTGATAGTACGTCTGTGTTTTAACCGATACTGCAGCCAATTATCAGGGTTTCAAAGAAACTGCAATTGTTTCTACAACTGCAGAACAATGTGAATTCAACTTTGAATCCACAGCGTTAGGTTCACTTTACTGTGACTTAAGCTGTAAGGTAGCTGTAAGTGCGATGTGAATTGGAATTTATGTGTAGGTATTAGGGCTTACATTGTATCGCTGGTGTGTTGTTACGGTAGAGTTAATAGGTTTTATAATGGATTGAGAGAAGATTAAGAAGTCAGGAGTTTGTTTAAATTGACTAAGTACTAATGAACATCATCTTAATAGCGTCAGTCTAGTCAGCCTATATACGTCCTTTTCAGGGCACAGGCTTACTCTTAGATTGAGAGAGCTTGGGGCGTAGTTCCCACGCGGTCCCAGTGTGGATCGGAAACTTCACACGCAACATTGAATTTATTTACAGAAGTGTAACAGTTAGTTCCTCACGATATTTTCCTTCACAGTAAAGCTCATGGTAAAATTCAAACGTAATTTCGCACGTCAATTCCGAAGAATTCAGTGGTGCGACTCCCGGGTTTGAACTCACGAGCCTCTACTTGAGTGGCCATAGGGCAAACCACAAGGCTACCTATCTTTTTATGGAGTGTCCTCATCCAACTCTACAACTATAATGCCTCTAAGAGCTGGACATAATTATGTTTAATTTTATACCCCGTAGAACATTCTCGAGTAAAATTGCGGCAAAAAGCTAGTTCACGACGGGGATGAAATGGGGGTAAAATGGAAGTTATGCCGTACCATTGCCACGCGTAAGTGTGTGTAAACCTTAAGTCTTGACCTCGGACGTGGACAGTCGACTGCTTTATATGAATGATGAATGAATGAATGAATTTCTTCGCAGGTGTGTGGAATTCCTTTACTAAAGCTCATGGTAAATTTCAAATGTATTTTCTAATATAAATTCTGAAATGACTATGAATTTTATTATTATTTGTGTGTGGCATTTAATTAATTTATTGAATCAGGCGTTACTTTGCGGAGGTCCATATTAATGAACTAAAACAATTACTTTGCTCACCCGCGACCTTACAATAGTTACGTTTATGCAAGAAATGTGCGTTCATAGTTTAACATTTGGTAGCATAGCATACGGTTGTGGTAACTCTGAAGATGAGCTCTGGTTGAGTTCGAAACGCGTCAGTGTAGCTTGGTGGTGGTGATGGTTGGGTTTATGTGATTTGTGTGTGTTCGTACAGTGTGGAGGTGGAGGAACTGCATGAACGCACATTTCTTGCATAAACGTAACTATTGTAAGGTCGCGGGTGAGCAAAGTAATTGTTTTAGTTCATTGGCATTTAATTTTTAGGGTTCCGTACCCAAAGGGTAAAAACGGGTATTTACAACCCCACAATCTACACATTTACAATAATTTTAAAAGACCTATCTAACGATACACACACACTGTAAGGTTAGACAAAAAATATCACCCCTACTTTACGTCTATGGGAGGTACCCTAAAAAAATTATATATCTATATTTTATTTTATCATTTTGTCGGGGGTAATTACTACATATCTTCTATTCTTTGGAAAATTACAGCTTTCTAGCACTAATAGAGAACGTGCAGTAACTATAGGCGGCAGCACTAATGCGACAGAAGAGACACTATGCGGACAGTAAAAGAAACTTATCAGGGTAAAACAGTTAAATTGATGGCAGCAGTTGGCAGCACCGTCTATGTGCACGTTCCCTAATAGTCTCTAAGCAAAGCCGCAAACGGACAGACAGACATGGCGAAACTATAAGGGTTGCGTTTTCGCCATTTTGGCTTCGGAACCCTAAAAAAGGACGTCTTAATTCTAATTCGTTTTTGAATTTGTCAATATGACGTGCAAATGCTCTGCTGCTTCCTGATTGGTTGAAATTAAAGTGATTATTACATTAATAACGGTCAATGAATTCAGGCCATGTTTATTTTGTTTTGTAACTTTGCTAGCGTTTATTGTCAAATAAGTTTATATTTAAATTGTTTAGAAGATTATACTTATTTAAAACAGTATTTCTCAGGGAATTGTTAAAATTAACTTTCAAAATAATTTATCTTATCTACATACTTAAACAAACTATAACTATCTATAGCAATGGATATAAGAATTTCATGGTATGTTTATTCATTGATTTTGAATTATTGTTTTTTTTCTGTATTTTCACTCGTAGAAAAAGTATTGTAAACAATCATTATCATCGTAACTTTAGAATGACTTTACCGATTTAATTAGTTTTTTTTAAACTTTCTAATACTATAGTATAAAGATACACAGTAAATTAGAAAATTTCAGAAATTCATTAAATTAAATCTACATTGTTATTTGTAATTCACTGACATCCTCTTAACCCTGAATTCCTATCACTCAAACAAATGTTTTTTAATTTATTTATTGAATCAGGCGTTACTTTGCGGAGGTCCATATTAATGAACTAAAACAATTACTTTGCTCACCCGCGACCTTACAATAGTTACGTTTATGCAAGAAATGTGCGTTCATGCAGTTCCTCCACCTCCACACTGTACGAACACACACAAATCACATAAACCCAACCATCACCACCACCAAGCTACACTGACGCGTTTCGAACTCAACCAGAGCTCATCTTCAGAGTTATCACAACCGTATGCTATGCTACCAAATGTTAAACTAACAAACCAAAACAAATGTTTTAACTTGTCACTGTAACTTCTCAAGTACCCACTTTATTTTTCTTATTCTCAAACTACCCCACAAAAATTAACTTTGAAACGCATTAACTTTGTGCATGAACGCACATTTCTTGCATAAACGTAACTATTGTAAGGTCGCGGGTGAGCAAAGTAATTGTTTTAGTTCATTAAAGCTTTAAGTCCAAAAGCAGTGGATGCCCTTCGGCTGAAATGCTGTGGCCTACTGTGGCCATCACAAAGTGTCCGTCCGTTTGTAAATCATTTTTATGTATTTCGCGGGCGAGCGCACCGTAATAGCGGCCCCAATAAAATATTTCTCCGACACTCTGCGCCGTGTCCCGGCCCCTTTTACACCTCGCCCGAATTGACACTTGCACAATTTTATGATTAATTAAGGGCCGAAAGGTATTTCGCTGCCGTTTTAGGGACCCATAGGAAATAGAGCGGCCAAGTGCGAGTGTTCCGTACAACTAACATTGCCGAAATCGATGAAAAACCCGACAGATATAAACACGAAACTCTAAATTTATCAGAATAATGTAGATAATGGGAAAAATAGGATAAAGCGCTCGCGAAATCGTCAAGATACAACTGAAACTACCGACATTGTGTCGTTTTTATGCTCAAGACCTGCTCACACCCACCAAAGATTTTGTTTATCTTTATTAATAATAAAGTACGCTAGATGGCGTTACAGGCATCAAAATTATTTGTCTACAGTATATTTTTAAAACTAAATTAATCCGTTAAAATTCTAAAGGTAACATATTGAGTATTGCGTCGTCTACAAATACCATGAGTTTCACGGTAAAGGAAAATATTGAGAGGAAATCTGTAGGTACAGCGTACTTACAACCTGTGAAAGAATACAATTGTTTGTTTTGAAGTTCCCAATGTTGTCCAATTCTTTATCCTTCGTGTTGTCTATTTGTAAAAATAATTTTGATGTGTCTTGTGTTGTTGTGAATAAATTTATATCCTTCTTTTTTTATTTCTTATATAGGCTGGGATGATGGATTATTGAGGAACCCTCATGGACCATGGTTCGTCTCACGCTTGTGACCTTTTTTTAGCCGTAAACCCAACCTTTTAGTTGTTATAGATTTTTGACGGCGGTTTTGGAGTATCTCGTTTTATGAACATTACCTATTACCTACGTTTTACGGCGGATGCCACTTACAAGTTGATTCGCTTTTTGGCACTAACACTCAGGTTTTAGAACCCTAATCCGTACCCTCCGGCGTAGCTGGGAAACCCAGGGTCATCAGCAGGAGCTGGAGTAAGCTGCATATTGCAGGTTTTATTCAGTAAAAACACAAAATAGTATAAATAGTTACCAGAATCTTTATAGTACGCTACAGGCACGCACGTTGCAGAAAAGTAAAGCTTTACCTTTTTGACGCCAACGACGGATATGTGCGTCACAAAGTACAACGACACAATGATCTTCGCGCAACGAGGTAAGGTTCAAATTAGCGAACAATGGCCCACTAATACTGTCTTCTTCAACCTCGATATTGGCAGAATCATCGATGGTATCGATGGAGCTATATTTGTCAAAATTGAATTTTGTTGAAGGTTCAAAGTAGCTTTACGTTTTGTCTAAGCTTGGCGTTGAAAAGGTTAAAGAAAGAAACAATGAAATAGATATAGGTACAGGGTGGTTCAGGAGAAGGGGTGGTAAACGGATTCAGTTAATTATAGGCTACCGATGTTACCATGGGTAGGTACCAATGTTCGGGTGATTAGATTAACTTTTTAACTATAAAAAAAATTGTTTTCCAAGTGTATGGTCACTCTATTAATTATAGGCATCTACTTAACATTGACATAGTCAAAATGTAACAATTGACAAGTTATGTATGAAGTATCTTTTTCTATTTATTTTTTATTTTTTCATTTTCATTTTTTTTTTATTAACTTGTAAAAGTTGGCTTAGTAGCGCCATCTCTTGGTCCAGGTGAGTGGTTAGCTCCGAAGGAGTGTTAAAGTCTCTCGGTAGAGGGCATAACATAGATGCGCGCTTTATCACTGCTTAATGTGATTATAACAGACTGAAGTGTACGATGTATGGGAAAGATTCGTCGCTAACTTCTAGACCAGTGATGGTGTAGGGGTAAGCACGCAGCACGGAACGCTGAAGACCTGGGTTCGATTCCCAGCATTGGTCTTTTTTCTGGGGTTTTTTTCTGTGCATCTATATTTTTCAGTTTGTATTTAGTTTGAAATGTAACAATTGACTTTATTCATAATCAAAGAATAAAATGTGCGCGGCGGCAACACCGAGGCGGAGATGGCGAGACTACCACTTTTACTGTCTAACGCGCTGACGCTTGCTTTCGCATTCACTATTCATTTTAGGGTTCCGCTTCCAAAGGGTAAAGACGGGACCCTATTACTGAGACTTCGCTGTCCGTCCGTGCGTCTGTCCTTCTGTTACCAGGCTGTATCTCATGGACCGTGATAGCTAGAGAGTTGAATTTTCACAGATGATGTAGTTCGGTTGCCGCGCTATAACAACAAATACAAAAAAATGGAATAAAATAAATATTTAAGGGGGCTCCCATACAGCAAACGTGATTTTTTTGCTCGTTTTTGCTCAATATTGATAACGGCAACAGGTAGACGCTTGAAATATTCACAGAATATTTAATTATATATTGACCTTAAAACGAAATCATTAAATTAAAATAAAAAAAATATTTAAAGGGGGCTCCCATACAACAAACGTGATTTTTATACATAACTAGCTGACCCGGCAAACGTTGTTTTGCCATTATAAATTATAGCCTACGACCTATTCTTAGGCCTACCGATTATAGAGAAAAAAGTTTCATAACAATCGGTCAAGCCGTTTCGGAGGAGTTCGGTAACAAACACCGTGACACGAGATTTTTATACACCGTGAAATTTTAGTGGTTGTTTTCCCGAAATGAGGTGATTTAGTATCGATTTATAATTACTATTTTGACTAGAGTCAAAAATCCAATTGTGAAAAACGAAAGTTGAAAATGACCCCAAACCAATAGTAACGCTTCGTTGGTACCTAACCTATCGTACGATCGTACGCTACTTGTACCAACGAAGCGTTACTTTTGGTTTGCGGTCATTTTCGACTTTCGTTTTTCAAAATTGGATTTTTGACTCTAGTCAAAATAGTAATTATAAATCGATTGTACAATCGAAACTAAATCACCTCGTTTCGGGAAAACAACCACTAAAATTTCACGGTGTATATTAGATTGTACGGAACTCTTCGTGCGCGAGTCTGGTTCGCACTTGGCTGGTTTTTTCTGTCAAACGGTATAAGATGATGACAGAAAGAGATGGTGAAAGCGAAGGCAAGCGCCCACGCTTTAGACAATACCCTCTGGACGCGGAACTGTAAATGGCCAAATATAGTTCTGCATAGGGAGATGTAGAAGTCAATAGGAGAGGGAAATACAGGGTTATTTGTAATTCACTAGCATCCTTTTAACCCTAAACTCCTATATTTCAAACTAAATACAAACTGAAATATAGATGCACAGAAAAAACCAGAAAAAAGACCAATGCTGGGAATCGAACCCAGGTCCTCAGCGTTCCGTGCTGCGTGCTTACCCCTACACCATCACTGGTCTAGAAGTTAGCGACGAATTTTTCCCATACATCGTACACTTCAGTCTGTTATAATCACATTACGCAGTGATAAAGCGCGCATCTATAAAAATAAAAAATAAATAGTAAAAGACACTTCATACTTAACTCCTAAACTCCTACTTAAACAAATGTTTTTTGTTTTACGGCTTTTGTCATAACTTAATATTTTTGGTGTAATAAAGGTTTGAAAATTTGAGACTATACCTCATCGATACGGAATACGAAATACGGAGCAGAATAAAAAGTTCAAACAACGTCGCGCACGCATTACACTACTACACGCACAACATATGTGTGCGTGACCTGTCACAGACAAGACGAGGGGGCGTGCACCGGCGCCCGCTCGGAGACAAACCGGTTTGAACTAGCTCAGTGAGTAGACAAAGTTCAGGCCTTATACTACGAAGTGCAAAATTCGAACTTCGTATCGTGCCATTCCTCTCACGCTAATAGTATTTAATACAAGAGCGAGCAAGACGATGCGATACGAACTTCGATTTTCGAATTTCGGAGTAGCCCCCCAGGTGTGCCGATAGCGACGACGCGACCGTTTAGCGTTTAGCTACATAGTTCGGGTATTCGGTTGTTTTTAAAGATGCCTACCTGTTGTAGTGTTTGTAGATATACAGATATTAGATACTTAGGTACTTGTTTGAATAAAATATTTTGATTTTTAATTTTTGTTTTTACCGAGTGACAACCCTATGATAATAGGTAAGAATTTCGAGCACTGTTCGGAAGCTTTTCTTCTGCTCCGTATTTATTCATGTGTCGATGCTATACCTTTACAAGCTCGTGCGCGGCGCTCGGCGGAACCCTGTCGCAGGGAGCCTCTGCTGTCCTTAACAGGATTGTTTTTAACCTTTTGACCGCCACGCATCGTTTTTGTTTGGAACAAAATTGATTCTTATGCGGATGCGGTCAAAAGGTTAATAAGTGCGGCAAATACTGACTGCGTCAGGGTTCCGCGGAGGGTCGCGCACGAGTTAGTCGGACTATACCTCTTATTTTTACGATACTCTGTGCCATGTAAGTCATTCATTCATTGCCCGCCAAAACCGCGTACGAAGTTGTGTTTGAAGTATTTATTTATTATTATTTATTTGTATGGGAAAAAAGAGCTTCATTTTAAAAAGTCGTAAAACAAAAAAACATTTTTTTGTTTGAGTGATAAGAATTCAGGGTTAAGAGGATGTCAGTGAATTACAAATAACCCTGTAGAGACTAAGTAATAACAATTTACTAATAATCGTGTCGGTAAGCAATGTTTGCGTTGAGCAATGGAGTCCCGCCGAAGAAATAAGCAATTTACTGTGTCAACATGTGAAATATCTCCATGTTAGATTGAATGTTTGTCCTTCAATCACGCGATTGCTGAGTAGATTCGAATCACAGAACTAATAAAGAGAGGAATAGACGTGTGACGCGGATTAAAAGCCCTTAATTTAAAAACTTAATTATTAAACAACTCATTAAAATAGCAACAAAAAAGCCATGGAGGCCTATTGGTTTTACTTGGGTTTGACCTATGCCATCTCTATGAAATTTACCATAAGCTTTACGGTAAAGGAAACCATCGTGAGGAAACCTGCGAAGAAATTCAATGGTGTGTGTGAAGTTCCCAATCCGCACTGGGCCCGCGTGGGAACTGCGGCCCAAACCCTCTCATTCTGTGCCCTGCAGGGGGACGTATATAAGCTGGGATGATGATGATGATAGTAACATGGCCGATGCAATAGCCACGCATAGACGACCAGATGGCCTAGTGGTTAGAGAACCTGACTATGAAGCTTGAGGTCCTGGGTTCGATACCCGTGTCGGGGCAGATATTTGTATGAAAAATACGAATGTTTGTTCTCGGGTCTTGGGTGTTTAATATGTATTTAAGTATGTATCTATCTATATAAGTATGTTTATCCGTTGCCTAGTACCCATAACACAAGCTTGCCTAGCTTACTTTGGGACTAGGTCAATTGGTGTGAATTGTCCCGTGATATTTATTTATTTATTTATTTATATAAATTTGTATTGAATTTACCTATTCAAAGACAGATCGATCACATAGCTCTCTGGGTCACTTAGGACTACTTGCACAGTTCAGGGTTAAAAAATTAAATCGGTAACCCTGGGTTAAGAATTAAAGTTCCATACATTTTGACAGTTCTTAACCCTGGGTTAGCATTTAACTCGCAGTTAAGTAGCTAACCCAAGTCCGCGCAAGCCGGCCTTATTAAATAAACCTTTTCTACAAATTAAACACAAAACCTTTTTACTGAAGCTCTCAAAAATACTTACGCCGCCCTACTTTAGACAACAGCTACTCTAGATTAATTTGATTTAATGCGACTGCATTTCCCAGATTAAAACAGTTTTTATTTAGCATTATGAATGACAAGTGGCGCTTTTGAAAGCAAGGAAGAATTAATGAATTGAATGAGTTAATGGCGGTCTACCGCGCTGTACGTTATTTTCGGCACTTCCTCCACGTACAGTCACCCAGTTTCATTCCTAGGCCATTATAAAACCATGTTATAATGCATCAATTTGTTTATCTACCGACAACGACGAGTGGTTAACGACCGCTTTAGCCTAGTTGGTAGTGACCCTGCCTACGAAGCAAGATGTCCTGGTTTCAAATCCCGGTAAGGGCATTTATTTGTGTGTTGAGCACGAATATTTGTTTCTGAGTTATGGATGTTTTCTATGTATTTAAGTATTTATTTATCTACCTATATAAGTATGTTTATCGTCGCCTAGTACCCATAGTACAAGCTTTGCTTAGTTTGGGACTAGGTTGATTTGTGTAAGACTGCCCCCTAATATTTATTTATTTTATTTATTTATTTATCTTCTATGACAGTATTATTGCATGATGACATCTCGATCTTTACAAATATGTGTCAACGATGATGACGATGAATAGGAAGAGAGTTTGCTTGTGTATTAATGACTTGAATTGTCACTGTCCGTCTGTCAAAACTTCCTTGTCTTCTCATGTCATGGAGCGACAACGTTTATATACTCTTTAGGTTTATTGCATGTTGTGATCGGAAAGTTGATAACCCTTTGACCCCGACGTTGTAATTGTCTGGTAGTTAATGCAATAAGGTTCTACCGTGGCTTAGGAATCAAATTGGTTGACTGTAACTGTGGAATTAACATCCTGCAGCAGTGTTTCCAGACAACTCTGACATCATCTCTGATTTCAAGAAAAGGATTTATCCTTTTATGGAAAAGGCCGAAAAATATAAATATTTTGAACGGTGGTGATCATTTTCCACCAGATGACCCACTAGCTCGTTTACCTCCCTATCATAATAAAAAAAATGCGGAACAACTGTAGCAGTCGGGAATCGTGTAACTGTGGCTGTTTATATGCATCCCACGCAGGCCCAGTGCTGATTGTGAACTTCACACACACTATCGAATTCCTTCTCAAGCGTGTGCAGGATTCCCATCACATTTGAATTTTTCAAAATTTATGTGCGAAGTTACGTTTAAAAAACCAAACCAGTCCAACCAACCAACCAACCAAGCCAACCAAGGCAACCAAGTTTTTTAGTGTCGTAAATGTCGCGTTTCGTGTGTTCTGTCTACCCCCTTTAGAATACAGACGTGATGTATATGTAATTTACGTTTCAAATTTCCCATGAGCTTTACGGTAAAGGCAAACATCGTGAGGAAACCTGGACTACACCTACAAAGGAATTTGATGTGGTGTCACGTTCCGCAGGCGATAGCACTTTGGAAATATAGGCCAGTTGCCCGTTACGCGCCGCCACGTTAAGTCACTTCCAAGACATCTATTTTTTGTAACCATTTACTAAGTGTAAATATTGTCAATGGTTTGTGGTAAATAAACAGTTTAAATATAATCTCCTTTTTAATTTTGTCGAATCGTCAATCAAACATTTATTGAAAACATCTACAATAATTTTGTTCGCCTTTAAGAAATCCGCACCAATTATTGGTTGTTTGACATCACAAACTATAAAAGTTCATGTATATGCTCTTCTGAGCCCTAAATTTAGCTCGAGGTTTATTAACCCATAAGTTTTTATTTCTGTGTTATTAGCGGCAAAAAGTTTATACGAACATACCTGTCTGTCTGTATCTGTTTTAACTCTACTCACTGGAATCACTGACACATTAGCACCCGTATCGATGAGGTACACTGATCCACTCTTTCTGTCCCTGACGCACAATCGGTGGTTTCCCGCGGCACAGTCTTCCACCGCTTCTGACTGTACCGTGTTTAGTTTTCCGCATTCTGGTTCCTGGCTGCCCAACTACATGGTGGTTCGCACGACCTTGCTGATTCTCCGAACCTGTAGTGGTACCGACACAACCAATTTGGGTCTCCTGGATATCGCCGTGTCACCGATGCACCTCGTGATCGCGATCGCTGCCTGCTCCATCCTGGTCTTCCTGTCCTGGCACTTCGTCCTCTTGACTTTATTTCCTCTATTTCAAATAATTTATTGAATCAGGCGTTACTTTGCGGAGGTCCATAATAATGAACTAAAACAATTACTTTGCTCACCCGCGACCTTACAATAGTTACGTTTATGCAAGAAATGTGCGTTCATGCAGTTCCTCCACCTCCACACTGTACGAACACACACAAATCACATAAACCCAACCATCACCACCACCAAGCTACACTGACGCGTTTCGAACTCAACCAGAGCTCATCTTCAGAGTTACCACAACCGTATGCTATGCTACCAAATGTTAAACTAACAAACCAAAACAAATGTTTTAACTTGTCACTGTAACTTCTCAAGTACCCACTTTATTTTTCTTATTCTCAAACTACCCCACAAAAATTAACTTTTATTGACATATTATAAAACTACCTTGAATTTTTTGTTTATTTATTTATAAGGCATATTTAATTAATACTAACTGTTCAAATTCGACCCAAGCCGCAGTAAAGGAGAAGATACTAAATTTACCTGTTCATTAATAATAGACCCCATAGTGTTGTACCTAATTATTTCCATGCATTCCAGAGCATCCAGACGCAACCCCTTGCCGCAATAATGTAACACTTCATAAGAATCTGAATCTAACAATGAATGATTTGATTCCAACAAATGTTTTGCAAAATTCGATCTATCTGGATGCTCATTCCTATATGCCGAAACATGCTCTTTAAATCTAGTATTAAAACTTCGGCCTGTCTGTCCTACGTATATCCCATTGCAGTCATTACAAGTAAGCTTGTATACCCCCGATCTAGTTCCCTTATCTACCTGTTCTTTGTGGTTACATAGCCTAGAGTACAAAGAGTTGTTAGTCTTAAAGGCAACATTAATATTGTTTGATTTTAAAATGCCATAAATCTTATCAGACAAACCCCCAACGTAAGAGATGCTAGATCTATATTTGTTAGTAGACTGAGAAGGTAACGCAGCGTAAAGCATGCTATTTACTAACCGTGCCTGCTTCTTTTGAACTAAACTATCTACCATTGATTTTGTATAACCATTTGAGATCGCTATCTGATAAATAGTACTCAACTCTAAATCAAAATGTTCCTTAGAAAGAGGCACAGTCCTCTATTTCACTCCTCAGTCTCTTCATTTCCAGCGCCATTACGCTCATGTGTGCTACGAGCTCGTTCTGGACCCCTGATGTACTCCTCGCTGCATTTTGTGACGATACTGCAGCTACGTCTCCGCTTCCCAGTGACTCCATAATTTTATCGGCGATTTCCGCCAGACTCTCCAATTTGGTGTCTTCTCTCCCCACCAAGACTGCTCTCACGTTGGCAGTTAGTCTGCACAACAACAACCTGCGTAATGGTCCTTCAGGGACTCCCGAATTCCTCGCCAACTCGCTCATTTTTCGTAGTAGTTGCGACGGTTTTTGAGTTCCTAGGTCCATTTGTCCTACCAAACACTGGAATTGTGCGTCTGTATCTTCCTCATAAAACTTTAACAACCTCTCCTTTAACATGTTGTAGGTCCTTTCGGCGGGCGGAGTTTCCAGTAAATCGCTCACCTGCCTTAGCGCTTCTCTACCTAATTTTGCTATTGCCATGTCAAACTTGGTGCCGTCACCTTGCTTTTGAGGCGCCATTATCGCCTCAAACTGCGCGAACCAAAGCTTTGGCATATCCGCCCAGAACTCCGGTAGGCGCATCTGCACCGTGACCATTGCCAGGTCTGATGAACCGGCGCCCGCTCCTCTCCCGGGGGCGCTCCCAGTTTCACTTGATGAGGCTCCTGCCCCGGCTGACGCGCCGGCGCCGGCCTGACCGCCGTGTTCCTCCGGATTTACCATCGCCGCGAGTCCGAGTTGCCCGTGCAACTATGTTTGAATTCTAGCGGTTCGTCGGGGTCACCACTGTTGTGTCTTTATTATGCACTAGTAATTAAAAAGGAGATTATATTTAAACTGTTTATTTACCACAAACCATTGACAATATTTACACTTAGTAAATGGTTACAAAAAGTACATGTCTTGGAAGTGACTTAACGCGGCGGCGCGTAGCGGGCAACTGGCCTATATTTCCAAAGTGCTATCGCCTGCGGAACGTGACACCACAAATTCAATGGTGTGTGCAGTTTCCGATCTGCACTGGGCCCGCGTGGGAAAAACATCCTACTGCAACGAGATGTAAGTATACAGGCTAGGATGATGATGATGATTATCATTCTCGAGATACAGATATATACCTATGATAATAATGGGGTTCTGTTTGCCGCCGTTGGGGTACAAAACCCTAATGAGCAATTGTTCGGGACCGCTGACTGCTTTAAATCCAATCTCGAGTGCATTCAAATCAAATACTACATCTACTGAAAGAATTCAAAGAACATTTTTAAATAAACATAATATCTTAACTAAACAAATTGCTTTTAAAAATAGAGTGACCTTTGCCACAATAGATGAACGCAGTAGCTTAACTTCGACAATAGTACATTACTGCAGCGGCCGCGAAATAGGGGATTGCCGGCCGAGTAGTAATAGATGGCCAAGTGTTAACGAGGCCATCTAGAGATACGAGGCCGGCAATCCCTGTTCGTGGCCAAAGCTTGTATAGTGCTTTTCTCAAATAAATCCAAGGAAATGATATGAATGTTCAACTTATATATTCATATTTAATTCAAATTGTTTTTTTTTTATTCCCGCCAAAATATATTTTTTTCCAGCAATTTATTTGTAAGCTGTTCCAGTTAATGTTTTTGACGCAAAATCTTGAGATGATTTATATTTATTAAAAAATTACGACCTTATTAATTAGTTATTTTAATAAAATGTTAACAATAAACGCCAATCCTTATTTATTTTATTAAATCTAGCCAAGTAAGATATTAAAAAGTAAATTCACAAACTAAATTTTTCTTAATTGGCAGTATGTCATTGATAGTCAATAAAAGAAAATACGACCCACTAAAACAAAAGACAATCTCTTTGCTGGCCTTGGCCAGCAATGTTTGTATGAAATTCCATTATTGTCGTCTAATTTGAAATTAGAACGAATCTTCCTCAACTGCTATACAATGGCATACTTCGTGTTCTATTGTCACGACTATAAGGACCACATTTCCTTGGATGTTTGAGAAAAATATTTTATTACAACGAAAAGTTATCTAGACGGGATGCGAAACTGCAACTCTTGGCTATAAGCGTCGCTACCAAACCGCCTACAAACTACACCGTGTTTTTCCTAATGAACCCATCCAAAAATATTAATTGCTTGCATTAAAGTCAAGGACATAGATTTATTTAATTGTACTGTAAACTCTTTAAAACGTGCTTTTCTATAAGCACAAATTTTATTTTATTTTTTATTTTTATGTTATTAGGTGCATATAAATTGTTCAGTCGAGGTTATAGACGTACGTTGGTATATTATTCGTTACCAAGATGTTAAAAATGGTCATACAACTCTGTGCCACTAACCGTAGGGTTGGTGTTTTAATGTATTTGACGCGATGGATGAATGGATACTGTGTCTTCGACTTTTCTTTTACGCATAATGTATTACTTCATAGTTTCGTTTTTTTTTTTTTTCGTAATTTTTCCAAATTATTTCAGTATCATTGTGAAAAAAAAAAGAGATTGTTGTCTTAGGGCTTGTAATTTCTTTAGATATACTTTGCACTTGAAATACTTAAAGGAAAATCAAGGTCTAAACTGTAAGACATAGTTTATAAGCAAATATTCTGAAATAAATAAATAAATAAATAAATAAATAAATAACACTAAAGCAATTAAACATTTCATTTCGTTTCTTTTCCTATATTTAATTGGCTACTTTCCTAACTAGTCAGTCTTTTAGATTATCAAAAAATATTGGACACGTATTTTTTATTTTGTCAATTAAACAAAAAATTACGAAGATATGGCGCGTTGAAGTTTCACGTGACGTCACTTGTTCCTACACTTTGTATGAGCGTTTTAAGAACAAGTGACGTCACGCCTCGTCGCGCGGAACTTCAAAGCGCCATATCTTCGTAATTTTTTGTTTAATTGTCAAAAGAAAAATTACGTGTCTATTATTTTTTGATAATGTAAAATACGGACTAATAAGAATTATTATTATTTTACCTAGGAAACATCCCTATTTCATTCATTTGTGATCTTCGTGAATTTCGGACTATACTTATAGGAAAATCTCGAAGCTCAACCACCAAACGCTGAGCCATGCAATTTTGCTCTTATGTTCTTCATGCATCATAAATGAAGTCCAGAGCGTAATTCGTCAAAATTCCCACAGACATTAGGTAAAATCGCAAGAATTCAAATTAATTGCTAGTCTTGATGTTTCATCCGAGTGAAATTGTTGGTAAACGCTTGTCATAGTGAAAATAAACGGATCACTCACGTCTTAAAACGAGTTTTACTCGACATGTTTCGGGCTAATCCGTAGCCCTTCCTCTCGGAGTCGCACGTCACGGCGGCTGCCAAACGTGCACTGCGTGCTAACGCCCTGGTCGCGTGGCTACTCGACGCAACTGACAGCGACACACAACTACCCCCGTTTTCATCATCACTTTTATTGTCATTGTCAAATGTAGGGTAGCACACAACACTAACCACATCACTTTGTAAAGGTTCGCTCACAATCACCGTTGACGCAGTACGAACATTCAACACTGTTTTCCAACTCGGGGGTAAACGCATGTCATTTTTTCAACTGACGAAAAAAACGGAGAACGTTCTCAAGTCGACAGGTTTTTTTTAGGGTTCCGTACCTCAAAAGGAAAAAACGGAACCCTTATAGGATCACTTTGTTGTCCGTCCGTCCGTCTGTCTGTCAAGACCCTTTTTCTCAGGAGCGCGTGGAGGTATGAAGCTGAAATTTATAGCAAATACTCAGGTCTACTGTCCCTTGGAGCTGTGAATAAATCAAACTTCTAAGCCAACGCAATCATACAGCCGTTTATGACGCAAATTTCCGCATATTTTCGAAACTCGCAAGGGACTCAAAACCTAAAGGGTACTTCCCGTGAACTCAGAATCTTGAAATTTGGTACGAAGCAAGGTCTTATAGCACAGATAAAGGAAAAATTGCGAAAAGCATATTTTTTTTTGTCTGTCTGTCTATATATCTGCCATTAAAGGACTCAGAGGTGAACCCATAGCTAAACCATCACTCTGTAAGTAATAAAGACCATTGAACCGGAAATAATTTTGTAACTTGAAACAAAATTATTTCCGGTTCAATGGTCTTTTTTACTTACAGAGTGATGGTTTAGCTACGGGTTCACCTCTGAGTCCTTTAATGGCAGATATATTTATGGATCATTTTGAGAATCAGTATATTGTGGGTAATAGTAATATTGTGTACTATTTTAGGTATGTTGATGATTTGATCCTATGCTGGAGAGGGAGTATGAGACAGCTTGACGTGTTTATTAATGGTTTGAATAACAAGCACGTAAAGATAAGGTTCAAAAAAAGAATTGGAGGAAAATTGTTCGTTGAACTTTTTGGATTTAACGATTTCAAAATTAAATGGTAAACATCAATTTAAAATATACCGTAAGCCCACGTACACAGATGCTGTTATACCAGCATCTTCTAATCATCCGTGGCAGCATAAACTGGCTGCTTTCCATTGTTATGTTAATAGATTGTTGACTGTGCCTCTTTCTAAGGAACATTTTAATTTAGAGTTGAGTACTATTTATCAGATAGCGATCTCAAATGGTTATACAAAATCAATGGTAGATAGTTTAGTTCAAAAGAAGCAGGCACGGTTAGTAAATAGCATGCTTTACGCTGCGTTACCTTCTCAGTCTACTAACAAATATAGATCTAGCATCTCTTACGTTGGGGGTTTGTCTGATAAGATTTATGGCATTTTAAAATCAAACAATATTAATGTTGCCTTTAAGACTAACAACTCTTTGTACTCTAGGCTATGTAACCACAAAGAACAGGTAGATAAGGGAACTAGATCGGGGGTATACAAGCTTACTTGTAATGACTGCAATGGGATATACGTAGGACAGACAGGCCGAAGTTTTAATACTAGATTTAAAGAGCATGTTTCGGCATATAGGAATGAGCATCCAGATAGATCGAATATTGCAAAACATTTGTTGGAATCAAATCATTCATTGTTAGATTCAGATTCTTATGAAGTGTTACATTATTGCGGCAAGGGGTTGCGTCTGGATGCTCTGGAATGCATGGAAATAATTAGGTACAACACTATGGGGTCTATTATTAATGAACAGGTAAATTTAGTATCTTCTCCTTTACTGCGGCTTGGGTCGAATTTGAACAGTTAGTATTAATTAAATATGCCTTATAAATAAATAAACAAAAATTCAAGGTAGTTTTATAATATCGAGGGGTGAAAGGCTAATGGCGTTAAGCGACATTTTTGTAACTTTACAGGAGAGAGTTTTAAAGTTTTAAAAAATAGAAAAAAATTCGTAGTTTTTGAATTTCTTAACTTATTTTGATTATAAATACACAGTTATTCTTAGAATTTAATACCGTTTCTGATGTTTAATATATTCATTCAATAAAACGAGAGGATAACGAAATAAGTGTCGCTTGAGTCAAAAATTCTTCTAGGTACCTCTTATTTTTTAGAGCAAGGAAAAACGACTTAAACGACGTTTCAAGTCTTTTTTGGAATACAACTAAATGATTTAAGAAACAACGACTAGGAAAATTAGCGCAAGGCTAAATGACTTAAGAGGATTGTAACTGTAGTTTTCGTGTAAAGCTAAAAGGTTTAACTGCCTTGTTACGAGTGCAATAGATTACGGCTAATATGCTCAAAGTCCCATTCCATTAGTTTTTAAAAGCAGGAAAAGTAGCATATGGAACGATCACTATTCTGGTCGTATTAATTTAAATCCCGGTAATTTAGAACTTTATTTGAGATTGGTGTTTGAAACCAATATAAAAACTATCAACATGAACATTGTAGAAAACAAAAAAAATAAGATAGAGAATAAAATGCAGAAAATGACGTGAACAAATATTTTTTACTACCGACAATGATTACCTCAGTCAGCCAACTGTAACAAAACTTAACGAAAATACAATTATCAGTATTTTAGAAACTATTTTTTTTTTTATTATAATCATTACCTCAGTCAGCCAACTATAACAAAACTTAACAAAAACACAATTATTAGTATTTAAGAAACTAATAATTTTGACGTACTAAAAAATAATCTTGTACAAGAAAGAGACTTAAACGAAATTAAACTTAAGGTTGAGACTAATTTTGTAAGATTTAGAGGCTATTCATTATCACCAAAAAATCTCCCTGACGATATGGGACCGACTGAAGCACCCCGCGCGAGCGCACATCTACTATTCGCGAGTGGGTTTTAGATTACAAAAACATTTTAGGTTGGTCTTAAACGACGTTGATCAACTGCTGTTATAGTAAAACATATTTGCTGAACGCACATTACTTACTCATTGTAGTGAAAGAAACCCGATTCAAGTACAAAAATATTCTTTATGTCTTAATTTATGTGACAGCTTTCTTTTAAAATAATACAAGAAATAACCAGTTCACCTAATATTGGAGAAAGGCTAATTGCTTTAAGTAGCTTTGTTAAGGTAAAATAGACTTAAGTTCAAATAATTCAAACGACGTGTTTTGTTTATTTTTGTTGCAGGCTAATTGATTCAAGCGACAAGTTTCTTATATTTTTGTGGAAAGACATTTGCTTTAAGCGACTAGTTTCATACATTTCGGTCACAGGCTACTTGCATTAAGCGACATCTATTTGTGCATTACGGAGCAAGCTAAGTAATTCAACCAACCATCAGCTTTTGAAATAGAATATGGAAAAAAGCTTTAAAAACCATTTGGCTTCCATGACGAGAAAGGATAAACGGTTTAAGTCATTGCCATAGTATTTTTATATAGCTCAAGTCAAACGTGTTAAGATAATAGCTAATTTTTGTGTCGCTTCAGTCAGCAGTGGAGTGAAAAACAGCGTCCAAATCTATTTGCATCAAGCGACAAAAAATAGCTCTGATTGGCGTGAAACCCGGCTCAAACGACGCGGAAAAATTTGCTGATTCCGAATATGTATATAACTCAATATCGCTCATAGTGTCGCTTAACGCCATTAGCCTTTTACCCCTCGATATGTCAATAAAAGTTAATTTTTGTGTGGTAGTTTGAGAATAAGAAAAATAAAGTGGGTACTTGAGAAGTTACATTGACAAGTTAAAACATTTGTTTTGGTTTGTTAGTTTAACATTTGGTAGCATAGCATACGGTTGTGCTGCCGTGTCAGGCCTAAGTAACGTATCTCCAAAAACGACGATTAGAGAAAAACGCGATCAAAGTTTTTGTTTTTGTTCATCTCATTGCTTGTTTACTAATGAAGTTTAAAATTTGAAATTTACACAGTAGCTTAGAAATATTATTGTGACGATGTATTTTTAATTTTAACACTGTGCTACGAATCAATTGGAAAAAAGACGGTTTTCAAAGTTTACACGGCCTTACTTTTCATACAAAATTCTGTAAAGCAAAGTTGCGTATCTGAATATACGTTAGTTAAGCGTGACCATGCTCTTTTTATTACCCAAAACTGTGTAATGGCTATGACCTGTATCTTTACTTACATTACTTTTGGGAACCAAGAAACAGAACATTTAAGTAAATTAAAAGTGGGTAGGCTCTTTTATCTAGTCCCGTTATTTTATTTTATAGATATACAAATAGGTAAGAAGGTTAATAATAGGTATAGTGGAAGCTAGAAAACTTTTTATTGAATTTTATCACAGTAACAGGATTTCTATTAATTCTTAACTTTTAGGTATCTTTTTTAATAAATAATACTTATAAGGTCTTATAACAAAATATTATTATCTTTTCTCCCATTCCCTCCCCGCTAGTTAAACATACTCTTAATAAAATTATAATCAATATAGCTCTCCTTGGTTTCAGAGGGTAGGTACGTATCAAAATATATAAAGTTTAAAATTAATAATTTAGATGACCAGATGGCTTAGTAGGAAGAGAACCTGACTACGAAGCTTGAGGTCCCGGGTTCGATTCCCGCGTCGGGGCAAATATTTGTATGAATACCACGCATAACTTTTTACAGAGTAGTCTGATTTTGATATTTATTTTAATAGCCTATTCGATGACATGCTGCTGAGAAAAGACCTCCCCTTTTTCTTTTCACCAGTTTCTATCCTCCACAAAATCGTACCAAAATGGGGCAAAACGTTAGAAATCATTCTACCATCTTCGTTTTGGTATGCCCCTGCTCCTGTGCCTAAAAACCAAACCAAATGATGGTGCGGTGGCGGTAAGGCTTGTCAAATATCACGAGAGAGTGAGTGAGAGAGAGAGATGTTTATTTACACATATTCGATACACAAGAACTACAATTTCCAGGAAAAGATACAAAAAAATCATCGAATAGTACAAATTGGGTCCCACTCGGCATAATGTTCAAAATGAAATTCTTTTCTGCTTTTAAGTCTTCTGTGCTATGCGCAGCGCAGCAAATGTAATTTCACACAGTAAATAAAAGAGATTGCATTAAGAATGTTTTTATTCAGACTTGGGTCCAAGCTCAGACATGTTTTTAAATCCCCACTTCAAATACAGACGTATTTGAAATGGAAATTTAACGTTTTACTTTCATTTTATGATTTATTTATAGCGTCTGAGTGAAAATATATTGAATTTATATTCATTCAAAAGGCAACAAATTGAAAATTGATGTTTTGCTTGAAACTTGATGCTATGAATATAAGTCAAATATAAGTCGATCCCACAGACTTGAAATACTAGGAGCAGACTTGACATAACGAGTCCAAATAATGGCAAAAACGCACACATCTCTATCACACAAACACTTACCGGTGAAAGGTTAATCCTGGTATATTTCCATATGTAACACTTTCACAAAGGTAGGCACTACATTTCACCATCTTTAAATCTAAATCAGTTCTAATTTTGATGAGAAAAACATTAAAAAATCTCAGTTTACCAATAAATCCGCTTGCAGCTTCGGCAGCTTATTCTATATGACTGACGTTCAAAACATAGCATGTGTCATTTTTTTTAAGGTTTCTTGGACAGTGTTGCGACACATGAGAAAACGGGAAGACAATATTCCTGATCATTATAGCGTGAGGGAATAGGAAATATGTACGCACACACACGTAGTTATGTCAAGTCTGCTATTATATTTGACGTCTGTGGTCGATCCGCATAAGCCGGCACGAATATTTTAAAATGTGTACAGTAGTAGGTAGTACACATTTTATATGGTGCGTCGCGCATTTTCATCCGCGCATACACGAACAAACTATTCCGATGATAGCCGAAGGTACGGTTCAAACTTTAATTGGCTAAGTAAAGTTTTTTGAAGAGATGCTAATTATATTTTTTTTCGACAGTGGTCGACTTCAACACCAAGAAAATGCAGCTGTTTTATTTTTATCTCCTTTTATTTATTGGAAATATTTTTTTTAAGTGTTCGAGATGACATTTGTGAGATTTTATGGCTGACAAGCGGTTCGTGCTCAGTACTAAGAAGAAATAGAAAAAAAAAACGAATTCAACTGTCGCTTCTGTCAATGTCAAATGAAATCTAACCATTTGCGTTTCGTTTGCTTTGCGTTTCCAAGAAGCAGTTCCAAAATAGTGATCGAAAGTATTCAATCGAGATCCAATTATTGTGCATAGGTCGTGGAGAAATGCGGTAAAATTGAAAGTCCGGATTTTATGCGGAGGTGGATAAAAATAGTCAAAAAATCACACTGAGCACACCAAAACGCAAAGCAAACGAAACGCAAACGATTTGACATTGACAGCAGTGACAGTTTACTTCGTTTTTTTTTCTGTTTCTACTAAGTTCTGAGCACGAACGACTTGACAACCATAAAATCTCACAAATGTCATCTCAAACACTCAAAAAAATATTTCCAGTAAACAATAGGAGATAAAAATAAAACAGCTGCAGTTTCTCGATCTCCAGAACGCCGACTGTCGAAAAAAAATATAATTAGCACCTCTTCAAAAAACTTTACTTAGCCAATTCAGTCTTATGAAAAATCTCGATATTCCATACTAAAGCAGTAATCCGTTTGGACGAATATGTATGAAAACTTTGCGATTTGTTTCAACCGACGAAAACAAAAGGAGGTGGTTCTCAATTCGACGTGTATTATATATATATTTTTTTTTATGATCACGCATAACTTTTTACAGAGTAGTCCGATTTTGATGATTCTTTTTTTATTGGAAAGCGTATACCCCGAGGGTGGTCCCATTTAAATTTGGAAACAATATTCCTACCCTAAGGGTAGAAAAACCGGGGATGATTGATTGTTTAGTTACTGATTGTACTATATGACCACGCATAACTTATTACAGAGTAGTCGGATTTTGATGATTCTTTTTTTATTCGAAAGCGTATACCCCAAGGGTGGTCCCATTTAAATTTGGAAATAATATTCCTACCCTAAGGGTAGGAAAACAGGGGATGATTGACTAACTTTTTACAGAGTAGTCTGATTTTCATAATTCTTTTTTATTGGATAGATAGGGTATACCTTGAAGTTGGTATTATAAATTTGGAAAAAAAATTACCCCAAGGATGGAAAAAAAGTATAAAATAAAAACTTTTTACCAAAAAATTAAACCACCGAAAAAACTGAAAAGCAAAAAATAATACCTTTTTTGTTTGGCCTTAATCTAGGGACCAGTTTGAAGTCGGTGCCTCAACACGAGCCAGGAGGAGTGATAGAAGCCAATCAGGTAGACGATTGATTATAGGTCCACTCCTCCTGGCTAAGTGCTGAGGCACCGACTTCAAACGGTACCTAGATTAAGGCCAAACAAAAAAGGTATTATTTTTTGCTTTTCAGTTTTTTCGGCGGTTTAATTTTTTGTTAAAAAGTTTTTATTTTATTCAAATTTTAAAAAGTTGTTTGAATAAAAGTTGTTTTGATGAGTAGATTAAGCCATAGAAATATTAGCACCCTATATAAAAGTTATATTTCTAAGTCTCACGAGAAATTAAATAAGTCATCATCATCATCATCATCATCATCATCATCAGCCTATGTTCGTCCACTGCTGGACATAGGCCTCTCCCATGGCACGCCACTGAGCACGATCCTCGGCCACTCTCATCCAGCTGTTGCCAGCCGCCTTGCGAAGATCATCGCTCCACCGAGTCTGAGGACGTCCCACGCTACGTTTGCCGATCCGTGGTCTCCACTCAAGGACTCGTCTACCCCAACGGTTATTGGTTCTTCGGGTTATATGGCCTGCCCATTGCCACTTCAGCGTGCTAATGCGGTGGGCTATGGCGATAACTTTGGTTCTCTGTCGGATCACTCAATTAAATAAGTACGAAATGAAAATTGCTCGTCTGGATTGGATCCTCCGTCTGTAAACTATTTTTAAATCGGTTCGCGTCACACGTCAATCCCAGACAGAATATGGCACAGATAGATAAACATGCTCTTAGATTGTGATGGACAATTTACGATATCGGACGCCGGGAATGGGAGGCAAACGGAAGAGGGGGTGGAAAAATAACTGTGCCTTGTTCTTTTGTCTCTGCGATAACTTTCTATAGTTAAAGAAATAAATAAAATATATTTATTTACAACAACACAAGACACATCAATATTATCTTGTAATATATAAAAGTCTCGTGTCACGGTGTTTGTTATCGAACTCCTCCGAAACGGCTCGACCGATTTTTATGAAACTTTTTTCTCTGTATTCGGTAGGTCTGAGAATAGGTCGTAGGCTATTTTTTATACCTACCCCTATTCTTCGCGGACGGAGTCGCGGGCAACAGCTAGTAGATTATATATTATGTACTACACACTAATAAATAGTTACATAAGTAAGACTACCTTGGTAGATTTTGAGACCAAATAACAATAACACAATAATTAAAGTACCTACTACTACTATAATTACTAATTGACAAAGATTTATTCCTACTTAGGAATATTTATTGGGACTTAATCACAAGGTATTTACCTCGACGTTTGGAGCACATTGTAGTGGCCGTGGTCACGAGTCGACACATTGTAAAAATATTAGTTATGAGTGACAATCGTGAAAGTTTTAAAACATTAGAAAAAATTATTCCGTTTTAGATTAATTCCGTAGAGAGAGAGAGATATACACTTACACATTATATTCGATACACAGGAATAAAATACATTGCATTCACATGATTTTCGTTCATATCTTACTTTAAAATGAATCCAATGTGTCCTTGAATGGTGATCACGTAGAGGGTGGTGGGCCTCCCAAAAGGTGGATTGATGACCTGGTACCTAAAGGTTGCAGGAGTTCGATAGATCCAGGCTGCGTAGGGCAGGTCATTGTAACATCCTTTTGTGGAGGCTTATGTCCAGCAGTGAGGAGTCTTTCGGTTGATAATGACGACTTGTTGTTAGGGTTGCCAGATGGAAAGACTAAAATATCGGGGCAAACTTTCATGAAGTCGAGATTTTAGGATAATCTTCGGGACAAATAAATATTACAAATCAAAATGTTACTTTTTACTGGACGCGTCGAGCGCGTTCTGTTCAATCGGAGTGAGTGAATTGATTTCGAAACCGCGTGGTAGTTTTTTTATTTCTGTTTTGGCAAAAACTTTACAAGAAGCTGTTTGTCGGGATTTTTTTTTGTCGGGATTCTGGACATCATATGAAATGTGGGAACAATCCAGACAAATCCCGACCATCTGGCAACCCTACTTGTAGTGGTTTTTATACTGGGTTTATCATGTTGACGCTCCGTCCGGCACTCGGCGCGGGCGGGGCGGTCGGCGCGGGCGCACAGAACTGCGTGACAGACACCGTCAGCAGCTCGTAGCACGGCGCATTCTCCGGCGCGCAGTTCACGTACAGCGGCGAGAACGAGCCGGCCCCGAACGGGATGATCGTCGGGGGGAAGTAGCCGACGGTGTCGCAGGCAATCGCCTCTTGGCCTACGAGGGTTTTGTTCTGAGATGCGCATTGCTGAAAACGAAAATGTATGTGTGTTACAATATTTATTTATTAGACATGAAAAAAAATTGATAACCGTAAGCCGGGGTGACTTTGAACCGCGGGGTGACTTTAAAAAGTAGTTTGCTGACCAGCTCACGCTTTTTTTTGTAGCATTTGCTGTTCCTTGTCGATGTCTTCATCGATCTGCTTTTAGTCTACATGTCAACTATTTCCCTCATATGGACAATGTCGACTTTATAGCGATTTTAAAACTATCAAAGTTGCCCCAATTTGATCAAATGAACCCAGGTTTACGGTACCAAAAAAATAAATAAACGTAGTCTGCGCGGACGAGCTCGCGGGCAAGAGCTATTAAAAAACCGGCCAAGTGCGAGTCGGACTCGCGCACCGAGGGTTCCGTACTTTATATGTATCTATGAACATTAATCCAGTCTTAGCAGACCCCTGCTCCTAAGCAAAATGTGCGCAGTGTGGGATCATTGTAGATTGGTTACTGATAGAGACAGACAAAAAAGTTATGCTTTTCGCAATTTTTCCTTTATCTGTATTATAAGACCTTGCTTCTTACCAAATTTCAAGATTCTGAGTTCACGGGAAGTACCCTGTAGTTTTTGATTCCCTTGCGAGCGTCGAAAATTTGCGGCATAAACGGCTGTATCTTTTGATTGCGTTGGCTTAGAAGTTTGATTTTTTGACAGCTGTCAAAAAATCAAACTTCTAAGCTTGGAGCTCCAAGGGACAGTAGACCTGAGTATTTGGTATAAACAGCTTGATACCTCTACGCGTTCCTGAGAAAAATGGTCTTGACAGACGGACGGACGGACAACAAAGTGATCCTATAAGGGTTCCGCTTTTTTCTTTCGAGGTGCGGAACCCTGAAATGGAAAGTAACTAATAACTAAACTACAATCAGGAAAAATACGAAATAATCACAAAAGGTTCCCCCCGCGGCATGAACTCAAAGATGTTGGCATCCCAGCATTTTCTCGCTGTTTACTCATAGCAATTCTGATTCATTGTGCGAGGAAGCTGCCAGCTCTTCAGTCCCCAGTGGCAGTCTTTTTGCGAGTTCTTTAAACAGAATTTGTGCGCTGGAGTCCCATGAAGCTAAGGTCTCAACCCCGAATGATGTAAAGTTGTAAGCGGAGCCGAGATCCCTGTATTTGTGTGCCTTTAGTTTTTGACCCCCTGAATCAGCTTGATTAGCTGTTCCGCGGATTAATATTGATACTTTCTATTGATGACATACTAAACCATTAGTCGAATTTATCAGTTGGGCCGGCCATATAACCCGAACAACCGATAACCGTTGGGGTAGACGAGTTCTTGAGTGGAGACCACATATCGGCAAACGTAGCGTTGGACGTCCTCAGACTCGGTAGAGCGATGACCTTCGCAAGGCGGCTGGCAAGAGCTGGATGAGAGTGGCCGAGGATCGTGCTCAGTGGCGTGCCATGGGAGAGCATTGGGTGAACATAGGCTGATGATGATCATCAGAAAGAAAGAAAAATACGGCATATTATTATAACTTACGTCTGGGATATAGATGTAGTCATGTGATCCAATAGTCCGTTGGCGATGATAAACTTTATCTGGCGTCTCCTTACCTATAAGAAAATACGGTTTACTGTCCATTCATTCTGCGAAGAACATCTCACACGAAAAGGTCAAAACAAAAGAACACTAATCTCACTAATTACTTCTACGAAACGTTTGCATATAGTTAACTGAGTTGGTTTGAGTTGGTCCTGGATATTATATCGTCATAATCTCCCTAATAAGAAAGTCAGCGAGATAGAGAGATAGATATACAGACGGAAATATGAATTAAGTAGCTGTTCCCCGCGACTCTGTCTGCAAAGTATCCGTTCGCGAGAACTATGCGATTATCCGGGATAAAAAGTATCCTATATCCTTCCCAGGGTCACAAATTAATTCGACACCAAATTTCATCAAAATTGGTTCAGCGGTTTAAGCATGTAGAGGACACAGACAGACAGACGCACTACCGTATTTGTAATATTAGTATGGATGCTTGAAGCATTTTTAACTTTTGTCTTTTTTTCTAAGCAATGGTTCGTCAGTAATTTTACCGACTGTATGGTGGCAGGATGCTTATCCTTATAATGCCTGAGTAAGCCTTACCTAGCATAAGTGTTGAACAGTGGTTGAACGCAGTAGCTGCGCCGACGCAGGCGAGCAAGAGGAGCGGCGCGAGCGGCGACATGGCGGCGAGTGGAGTCATCTTGTGTACATAATAACACAATAGTGTCAAAGGCCAATCAATCGTAGGTAGCTTATGACGTTTTGTGTTAAGGGGAATTAAGTACATCATCATCATCAGACATAGGCCTCTCCAATGGCACGCCACTGAGCACGATCCTCGGCCACTCTCATCCAGCTCTTGCCAGCCGCCTTGCGAAGATCATCGCTCCACCGAGTCTGAGGACGAACGCTACGTTTGCCGATCCGTGGTTCACTCAAGAACTCGTCTACCCCAACGGTTATCGGTTCTTCGGGTTATATGGAATTAAGTACGTATGTGATTATTTGTGAGAATTTTTTTATGTTATAGGATGTAAATCACTCGCAACTCACACTGGTCAATGAGTTTTGACTTGGGAAATTGCGGTATATTGGATGACAAGATATTGCGGAGCTTCCCGAACGCTGCCCAGCCGTGTGTGTTGCCAGAGTGGTTGCCAGTGATGACTTATGGCACTGAGACGTGGCCGCTAACGATGGGCCTCATAAGAAAGCTCAAAGTCACTCAGAGGGCGATGGAGAGGGCTATGCTCGGAGTGTCTCTGCGGGATCGCATTTAGAAATGATGAAATCCGCGCAAGAACTAAAGTCACCGACATAGCTCGAAGAATCGCCAGACTCAAGTGGCTGTGGGCAGGGCACATCGCTCGTAGAACTGATGGCCGATGGGGATCTGTCAAGTTTCTACCGGCGCATTCTTCATGGCTATGATGGACTTTTCGAAAGCGCTGGTAGTGTATAAATTAGACGCGTAAAAGAGCTCTCTGCGGCCTACGCTTTGATTTTGAAGAACCTGTTTTGAAGTAATACCAAAATAATTCAAAAGGCATCCATATAAGTACACCTCTTATCCCAGACGCATTATGCTATTCTCCGTGCCGTTGTAAAAAACAAGAATTGTCCTATCTTTAACAAATTATCTTCATTGACCTCTTTATCACAGACAGTCAGAGTGAGCCACCTATTCAATAAACAAAAACTATACGTACAAACTAACTGATTTGTAAATATAAATAACATTACATAGTCATCATCATCGTTAGCCAAAAGACGTCCACTGCTGGACAGACCTTCCCGGAACAACGCAACAGTGAGAAAATATACACAGTAAGGGGTCATTTTATATTGGTTAGCTGGGATCCTAATTAATTTTTGATTTAATTTTATTTTTATTAAGTATTTGATATTATTGTAGCGAAAATAAAAAAATCATCATTCATAATTTCAGCTGAAAGACGTCCACTGCTGAACATAGGCCTCCCCCAAGGCTCGCCTAACAGATCGGCCTTGCGCCATCCGCATCCAATGCGTTCCCGCTACCTTAACCTGGTCGTCACTCCATCTTGTTGGAGGCCTACCTACACTGCATCTTCCGGTCCACGGACGCCACTCGACAACCTTTCGGCCCCTTCGGCCGTCAGTTCTACGAGCGATGTCCCCTGCCCACTGCCACTTGAGTCTGGTGATTCTTCGAGCTATGTCGGTGATTTTAGTTCTCGAATTTCATTATTTCTAATATGATGAATTTAGATACAGTTAGTCGTTATGCAGGACTAAATACCATATTACACTGTCCAATTTAATTATTTTTTATTTTTAGAAGGTGGCAAACGAGCACGAGGGTCTTCTGATGGAAATGATCACCACTGCCCTGAATATCAACAACTCAAGGAGAAACACTGATTTGTTGCCGGCCTTTAGCTTTTTGGTGTCCAGCCTTAGAGGTTTTTTTTAAGCCCTAAAAAACATCGTTAAAACTTTAAATACCTATCGACCCGAGAGCATCACATAGTCGATTTATATGCTCGCATTATGTCTGAAAAGAAAATTTATAACGTGTAAAGTTTCACGTGTAAGCTTTACGTATTACAGCTCCGAAGTTAGTACAAACGACCAAAAGCTTCCGTCTCTAAATTACTACCCGTTTTCAACTTGCTATTCATGATTCCATAAAGTTATAATCTATGAGCTTTTATGAATAATATTTTGTGATTTGATTACGTTTCGCGGAACGCAGAAGTTTTAGAATCCTACCAATATTAATTGTAAATAGGAAAGTTTGTGTGTGGGTTTTCCTGTTTCACGCTAAAACGGCTCGATGGATAAAGATGAGGTTTGGTACGTGATAGAATTAGAATTTAACGGATCCGAAGGAGAACCTCATCGGCCATCAGTTTATGAGCGATGTGCCTTGCCCACTGCCACTTGAGTCTGGCGATTCTTCGAGCAATATCGGTGACATTAATTCTTACGCGGATTTCATCATTTCTAATGCGATCCCGCAGAGAAACTCCGAGCATGGCCTTCTCCATTGCCCTCTGAGAAAGGTTCTCGAGTGGTGTCCATGGACCGCAAGACGCAGTGTAGGTAGGCCTCCAACAAGATGAAGCGACGACCTGGTTAAGGTTACGGGATCACGTTGGATGCGGATAGCACGGGACCGATCTGTTTGGCGAGCCTTGGGGGAGGCCTATGATCAGCAGTGGACGTCTTTCGGCTGAAATGATGATGATGATGATTTAATCCCTTGAATGTGTAAGATATTTGAAGATTCACTCTTAATGACTAGTGATTTTTGAAACACGATTACTTGTAGTTTGCTCGATAAAAGAAAAACCAAAGTCGTCTCTAAATAATAAAATAAATCCTTAGTACGGCGTGAATACTGCACGGCAGGTCATGACTTTTTTAATGATAATAAAACAAAAGGTCTTCTAGGGCCCAGTGATGCTACATCTATCTATATCTATACATATAATAAATCTGTAACAAGTCGGTGTCTGCACATTGATGATAGGGTAAGTCCAGGATAGATGCCCCACTTTTTGAAATAGCTTTATAATTCAAAAACTTAACAAATTATAGCATTGCGTCCAACGCGTATGATAACTATGGTCCTTAATCTATTATTTTACTGTACTTGTTTTAATATAAATCGTATGGATTTTGTGTAAATCGTACTTTTTTTGACCCCTTATAAATGGGATAGGTGCCTACCGTGGGGGATAGACGACTCGTCGCAAAAATGCGTCGGAGGATAGATGCCCTTTGAAATTAAACAAGTTAAATAAAAGTTATCAGTCTTTTATATTCATTCAAAATTCGCCTAGAATCCTAGTAGGTACTTACTAGATGTTTTACTGAAACAAATTATAAAAGCTTAATCAATTCCATATAAAATGTGATTTTCTTTCTATTTGCAAATACAGAAAAAACTTCACTAAATACCAATCAATATGTACCTACATTACATAACTACCTAACTAGGGTCAATTGTTTTTCATTTTTGGCAAAACGTCGTCTTAGTGTTATAGACGGTATTCCATATGTTCAGGCTTCTTCATTGACTCCTTTTTCTCCCTTCTTCATTTCCTCGAAGGCTGCTAGCAAGCTTTCTTCAGACCAGGCGACGTTACGGGGGACTACGCCCTGTTTTCTCTCATATTTAGAAGGCATTTCGATCCTCTGCAACATAAAAATTCTTTGAAACAAGTTGAGGATAGATGCCCTTAGGGGCATCTATAGCGATCGAAAACGGGGCAACTATACTTTTCGTAGAGGATAGATGCCCTTTTCGATAAAAAATCAAGTAATGATAAAATCACTATAAAATATACTAATCCATGCAGCCCAAACTTCAGTGCAACCAAATGAGTTAGTTAAAAGTGCAAATTATAAGCCAGTCTAAAGTTCTTCAAAAACAAATACTTACGAATATAATTTTCACGCTCTGCGAGATCACGCCGCGGAAGGTTTTGGCACTCATGGACTAAACGCGTTCGCTTTTGCTCATGATAGCAGCGGCCCAGAGGTTTGCAGGGAAGGGGCTTGCTATTATTTAGTGGAATTTTGGTCCCACATCCTTGCTACTAGTAGAAATTGAAATCGAGGCATCTATCCCACTGGGGCATCTATCCTGGAATTACCCTATTTGAGAAAAACTGTCACTAGGGCTATTTGTTAGCGCAATAGAACCCAAAACAATGATTTTTAGAATTATTGTCTGTTTGTCTGTTTATCTGTTTGTCTGTGCGTTTGTGCGCGCTAATCTCAGAAACGGCTTAACCTAGAAGAATGCGGTTTTCACAGATATGTTGGTATTTTCTTGGATTAACATTTAGTGTTTGTTTCATTTGAATCGGTTCACAAATAAGAAAGATACGTCTATTTGAACGCGCTAACCTCAGGAACTGCTGCTCCGATTTGAATAATTCTTTCAGTGTTAGATAGCACATTTATCGAGAAAGGCTATAGGCTATTGAATCATCACGCTAACACCAATAGAAGCGGAGCGGAGCGGAAGAATGTTTGAAAATTGAGGGATTCTTGAAGTAAAACTTCTATTAGGCACGCTTGACTTGTGGTGAATGTGAACGCGGGTGTGAGGGGGGGGGGGGTTCGGTGTGGGGGGGGGGGGGTTGGGAGGGAAGTGCGGGGGCGGGTAATTTTTTTATATCGAAGAACTAAGGAGAGCCATAATTGATGAAAAATCAAATTGGATAAAAAAATAAGCTGCCCAAATTACTAATTCCATGCAGACGGAGTCGCGGGCAACAGCTAGTTTTTAAAATATGTTTCTTTTTAGTAATACGACGAAAATATCTAAATACACGCGCGGTCCGACCAACCTATCTAATAATATTTAATTAATTTGCAACTAACATTGCCCGCAGGTGGAAAGGCCAAGTCGTCTTACCTCTGATGCGACTACCTTCATTATAAATTTTAATTTTAAATAAACACAGATAAAAGTATTAAGTATACGCTATGTGTAAATTGCCGCTTTTTGATATATTTGCAAGTTTTAGATATGCCTACCGAAAGGGAAATGCATAATATACTTAAATAAATAAAGTATGTATCTAATGTATATTATATATATACATGTATATATATATGTATATGTATAAGATATGTATCTATTTTGTTTATTTGTTTATTTTGTTACACACTTTTTTTCACCAACTTATTTGTGCTGGTTCCGGTCCAACAAGTTTGATGCAATGATATGATGGGTTTGACTGAAAATCAGCGCTGCAGCAGGCACCTACTGCAGCTTAATGCTGAGTCAAATTCTTTTTCGACATCTCAATTATGTTTTTTGTTTTAATTGTTATTATTGTTTTCTTTTTTATTATTATTTTTCTCCTGTATTAGTCACTGTATTTTTCTTTTTTTGATGTCGAATAAAGTTATGTCTATGTCTATGACTATGTCTATTTTGAGTCGTAGTGCTTCCCCCTTATCCGTATAGTTTGTTGCGTTAGTTCTCCATCGGACGGGGAACTTGTGTCGCTCGCACTTACGCACGGCTTTGATTCTAGCCGCTCTCACGCACGCATACACGAGTGCATAGAATACCTAAAATCGATTAGCGCAAGAAGCTCGATGCGGCCTTGCACACTATGACGATACGAACGCCAATGATGTAGCTATACCTACTCGTAAGCATCAAGGTATGTCTTACAATTGATGCAAACCGATCAAGTGCCTGTTAACCATATCCGATATCTATTAGTGATGTATAATTAATAATTCATCAGTAGTAATCAAATTACATTAATTGATCCCGGCCTTTGACTGTTAGTTACACAGATGTTATTGGTGATACTCGAAATAAACAATTATTGCTGCGGGATATTGGTTTAGGCCCTTCGCACATGGAGCAACTCAAAGAGAACTAGTTACGAACTTAAAGTACTAACGAATAACGACTGCCCGTGCACGTCAGTCGAGGCTATCTTGCAGGCTGCGTTAGGCCGTGGTCGCTTTCACCCGCCGCACGCGGCCGACAGCGGCCCGCCGCCCGCGGCGTCTGAATGGTGTGTTCGGGAATGCTCGGGAGTGGTCGTTTTCGCCCGCCGCGTGCGACGTCCCGAACGCGGCGGGCGAAAACGACCACTCCCGAGCATTCCCGAACACACCATTCAGACGCCGCGGGCGGCGGGCCGCTGTCGGCCGCGTGCGGCGGGTGAAAGCGACCACGGCCTTACTATCGACTGCAATGCAGTTGCGATGTATGGGCGGTCGGCAGTTGCAGTTGCCTTGCAGCTGTAGTGCGGTCCGTCTGTATCGGCCCGCACACACGAGTCCTTCACGGGTCCGTTAATGTATCCGTTTGCACCCCAATATAGTTTACCACAATCTTAAATTATAAAGATTTTTGTAGCTGTTGGTTTTGTGATGTATTTGTTTCTTTTTATTGAATTAAGCAGTTTAAATTTTAAATTTTTTTTTTAGTCGCTTGAGCGTCACCGCCCATACATTCGCATTGAAGTTCGCACACGACGCGACTAGTTACTGACGATAGGCGGTGACGCTCCAGCAACTCGTTAGTAATTTAAGTTCGTAACTAGTTCTCTTTGAGTAGCTCCATGTGCGAAGGGCCTTAGCAAACGATTTGAAACTAGTTGAAACTCATTTTAGGGTCCTTATTCGAGCGTTTGTTCCAAGTTACTATCGTGGACACATTTTTTTAAAACTTGCAATAGATTCTGATACGGTTTCCAGTTGTTTGGTAGAAGTGCAGACCTCTAGTAAAATAATCGAAAACTGCATCAAAATCTACAGATTTCAGACCGATACGTAACAAATGTGCCCACAAAAGTGAGGTGCTTGAAACACCCGAATAATGACTCTTTATTGTTGATATCGTATAAGTTTTTGTCAAAAATTTCATTTTGAATTCAAGCTTTTTCGCTGACTGTACTTTTTGTTGACTGTACAAGACTTGCATTGTCTTTCAACCTACATAAGTATACCAAATTTCAAGTAAATCCGACAACTGGAAGTGGGTCAAATTCGACTTCTAAGATTTGACCCAAGAATAATAATAAATAATAAATAAAAATAAAAAAACAAACGGGGTGAGCTAAATAAAAGCTTGTAACAAAGCGATCGTTATCTTGAAGGGTGCCGTTATAGTACAACCTCGTAAATGTCGACCGAGGATTAATTAGACTATGTACGACCTGATAATTCATACCCAGGTCGTGCATTATTATGTTCATTCCGGGTCGACCAGTATGTGTCGTGTTTTAACTGTGCCTTCTTGAAAACAATGATACCAAAATTTATTGGCAAAATTAAAAATATGTACCTACCTGTATCATTTCAAGCTTTGAGATTGACGTCTATATTTACTAACACACTGGGTGCTTAATCATTAGGTATTATTTTATCCTCAGCTGAAAGACAAAACTGAAATACTGATTATGACTTGACAAAATTATGTTATGATCTATAAAAAAAATCTAAACGCGGCGCGGCGGCGGTAATAGCCAGAATATTTTACAGACATTTTTGATTCCGAACTATACTTACTTCGTTTTTTTAGCATTTAGAAAGAAGTTGAGCGATTTTGACGTGTCTTTTTATTGAAAAAACACCTTTGAGAACCTGTTGTCTGTAAAGTCGGTTTACGGACGATAGTTTAACGTGACAACGTCATAACAAAACATTCAAACCCCCCCTACCCCCCAGCACCCCGCATTGAAAATTACCCGAGCGCTAGTACTAAGTTTGTATTATGTAATATTGCAACTGGCCTTCACTGCTCTGTAGGTACATGTAACGTTACGTAACGTTACATGTACGTTACATTGTGCCATCCTTTTTCGTGTATGCAGCCGGCGTTCATCGATTTTTTAGACGTTGTCACGTCAAAAATAAGTCGCAGCAAATATGTAACCATTGGCAAGGAAATATGGTAATTTACAGTCTTTTGGTTTCATAAGTGTAATAGTTACTATTTCTTAAAAGCGTTTTTCAATAAAAAGACTCGTCAAGCTTGTTTACCCTATTTCAAATGCTAGAAAAATAAATAAATAAATATTAGGGGACAATCTTACACAAATCGACCTAGTCCCAAACTAAACTAGACGACGATAAACCTACTTATATAGATAAATAAATACTTAAATACATAGAAAACATCCATAACGACCGCTTTTGCCTAGTTGGTAGTGACCCTGCCTACGAAGCGAGAGGTCCTGGGTTCAAATCCCGGTAAGGGCATTTATTTGTGTGATGAGCACGAATATTTGTTCCTGAGTTATGGATGTTTTCTATGTATTTAAGTATTTATTTATCTATATAAGTATGTTTATCGTCGTCTAGTACCCATAGTACAAGCTTTGCTTAGTTTGGGACTAGGTCGATTTGTGTAAGATTGCCCCCTAATATTTATTTATTTATTTTATTTATAACTCAGGAACTAATATTCGTGCTCATATCACAAATAAATGCCCTTACCGGGATTCGAACCCAGGACCTCTTGCTTCGTAGGCAGGATCACTACCAACTAGGCTAAAGCGGTCGTTAAAATGAAGTATAATGAACACAAAGGCATTCGATAGGACTCGATCCCCTCTGGTTTCAACATAGAACGACAACGTATAACGTATAACGAGTTACTCTTTTATAGTTCCTATGTTATAGCCGAGGCAGTAGGTAACGCACGCACGGCGTGCCGCCAAATTTACGCGTCGAATTTACGCCTGTGCGGAATTTACGCGCGCCGAACGCGGGATTCACGGCGGGCGTAATTTACGCGGCACAGACGCAAATAGAGCACCTGAGAGGGTTTTGTCACAAAATATAAAAGTACAGAAGTCAATCAAGTGTATGTACTTCACTTTTCATACCTACGCTCGGCGGTCGCTCTAGGGATGTCAATTATGGCATATGCACATAAAACTTATCGTGATAGTGGCACTCGTATCTAGTTGTTTGATTTATTGGTGATATTCAAACGGGAAGAATGGTAATATAAAATAATAATAATAATTAAAATACCTACCTACAAAATTTAGCGTTTGTCAATTTTCACTATCGAAAATCCCTAATAACTTGTAAACGGATTATCCTAGTTACACAATTTCCATTGTCCTATCGGTTTTAGACCTAAACCTATCTAATGATACTAAAAACAACACAATATCTATACAAACAAAAAAACATGTTTTCAACTTACGTAATATTAGTGGCGTGAATTTACCTTACAAAAATGTAGTTAGGTACTTACTTCGTTTATACTGATTCAAAATAGGAAACGATTATTACTTCGGGAGTCGGGGCGAGGTGCTTACCTATCTACCTAACTATTCTACGAGGGGCGTTCAATATAAAGTGAGAATGAGATGCAAACTCTTTTAATATTACGAAATTAAATTCTGGCCGGTAAAGCTAATCTATCTAGCTGATTGCTATGAAAAAAAAAACTAACTGTCTTTTGTTTAAAAAATATACGGTAATTTCTTTGCAATGCTATTGAGTACGTTGGCGAAAATGGAGAAAATTGAACTGCGCGCCGTTATCAAATACTTGTATTTGAAAAATTTTTCTACGGACTAAGTCAATTTGGATTTGCGGGACACTTTAGGGTCTAAGCTCCTCCGTATTCGACAGTCGCACGTTGGTGCGCCGAATTTAGACGTGGAAGAACATCGACAATGGGCGACCCCCGCTCCGGACGCCCTACTACAGCAGCAACTGAAGAAATTGTGAAAAAAGTCGAAAACTCAGTTTTGGCGGATCGTCGTGTCACAGTTCGTTTTATTGCTGAAAATGTAAAGATTTTAACGGGGAGCGTGCATAATATTTTACATGAACGCTTGGGTATGAAAAAGGTATCTGCGCGTTGGGTACCAAGAATGCTTACTGACACGCAAATACAAACTAGACTAGAGATTTGTCAAGAAGCTTTGAACCTGATGCAGCAAGACCGGGAACTTTTTTTGGCGCGATTTATAACAATGGACGAAACATGGCTCCATCATTACGACCCTGAAACGAAACTGCAGTCTATGACATGGAAAAGGCATCATCTCCAACTCCGAAGAAATTCAAGGTGAGCCCATCTGCCGGTAAGGTCATGGGCTCTGTTTTTTGGGATGGTAAAGGGGTATTAATGATTGAGTATCTCGAGCATGGAGCCACTATTACGGGCACTTTATACGCCAAACAAATAACAACATTGCGCAATGAGATCCGCGAAAAACGGCGAGGTAAACTCTCGAAAGTTGTGCTGTTCCACCAGGACAATGCCCCGGCACACAAGTCCGCCGTTGCAATGGCTGCAATTCGTGATGCTGGGTTCGATATCCTTAAGCATCCTCCGTATTCACCAGATCTCGCTCCCAGTGATTTCTACCTATTTCCGAGATTGAAACAATACCCGAGAGGCCAGAAATTTGAAGACGACGACGCGGTAGTCGCTGCAGTACAAGATTTTTTAAGTACTCAAGATGAGACCTTTTTAACAATGAAATTTTAAGTTTAGAAAAAAGATATACTAAGTGTATTATGCTAAAAGGTGACTCTGTCGAAAAATAAAATGACATTTAGTAAAAGTTGTTTATAACATACTCATTCTCACTTTTTATTGAACGCCCCTAGTATGTAACGTTAAAATGAACTATCGAAATACAAGCAGATAACTACTAAACTTACCTCTCTGAAACCACTGGTAGCTTAAAAAACGACCATTCACCGTTTAGGGTTGAATTTAAACAACCGTCCACTGAACAGTTATAACCTTTTTTTTGTTGCTCCATTATTGCACTCGAAAAATTCCACAGACGCGCGACACAAAATAAATAGGTACGCACGACCACAGCGCGCGCCTCGAAAAATTCCACAGACGCGCGACTACAGCGCCTCACGCGGATGGTAATCGCGCTCGGATTGATTCGATCTGTTCTGAGATATCGTATCTGTGAACAGTGTCTATGTGTGCGTTGCTCGAGCGCACTTTGTATGTAGATTTACTTCTGTACCTATTTGTTCTGTGGTTTTGTATTGTCAGAATGCTTTGTATGCGTGTGCGTTCTGATTGAACTAGTTTTTTCATACATGTGCAAATGGGATTGGAATCGTTTTGGTTTTTAGCGTGGTTGTATTCAAACTGCTGTTTTGTTTTTATCCTCCTGCCGCCCACGCCAAATTTTGTTCAATTAAATTTAAACTTTTTCACTAATGAGTTGAGTTCAATGTCACATTAGAATAAGTCCTAATAATAGGACATCGGACCTTAGGAGGTTAAAACGTGTCTGAGTTGTATTAGAAGGGTAAGACAAGAAGTTACTGGCGTTTGCGGGATTTAATAAGGTCAATTATGTAGAAACTAACGGGAGGGAGTAAACGGGGGGGGGGATAACAGTTTAAGTTCAATAGAGATAGAAAGGAGAGAGTTTTATTTACACATAGTGGGATAACAGGAAATAAATAATAGTTTAAAATAGTGTTTGATCTGCTGGTCGATCGAAGTCTCATCGCAGCGTTCCCATATCGACATTGGAGATTTTCTCTGGCCAGTATACGCCGAGAATATGGCGAAGACAGTCGAGTGGTTGACGAAAACCTAGAGCCGACGCGGTATGTCTTAAAGCAATGAGGCTGAATCACACCACCACACCACATCACGATTGTTTGCACCAATTCTTTCTGTCATTCGGCTTGCTAAAGGCAGAAAGAGATAGCGCACGCGTTAGACCAGGGTTTTTCAACCTTTTGTTGTCAACGGCACACTTTTATTTTCAGTAAACTTTCACGGCACACCAGTAAAGAATTCGGTATATTAGAGGCTTTGATTTATAAGTAACGGACGTAGGGGTTGTATTGATACCCTTTAGGTTGGACTGCAATTAAGCATCGCGGCACACTTGAAAATGTACGCGGCACACTGGTGTGCCGCGGCACACCGGTTGAAAAACCCTGCGTTAGACAATACGACCTCATCTTGAAACAACACATTCCTCGCAGTTTCAATATAAAAATCCCCCACTCGTCCCAAATCTCAGCCTTCATATTTCATCGTCCTTATGAAATTTCCCTCTAGGTGTGCTCTCATTTTTTCCTCTATCCACCGAATGGGATATTCCATAAATTCCCCAAGAATATCACATAATTCTGACGTTATGAAATCTTTGTTCTATAAATAAGAATATTAACTTTATTAAATTGAAGGTAAACAAGGATAAATTTGGGTTAATTCTTTCGATTATTTATTGTTTTGTTTGCGAAGGTGACCTCAATTTATCGTGTGACGGCCGAATCTGTCTCATTTAGATCGTAAAATATCGTATCAGTTGTAGTACATTGCTGTCTATGATTAATCGTTTAGAAATACATAGCAGCGCGAGCCAGCGATGTAAAGAAAATGCTCATGTGTCTCACAATGTCCGAATGAAACCTTAGGCAGCCGGTGACCTGGAGATCATATCGGTAGTTATTTTAATCAAAAAAGTTATCGGTGTAATAATAGTACATTATAGTCTAAGCCTGGAAGTAGAAAACTGATTGGGTGTCGGATCCTGTTAGGGCTAAGAAAAATATAGCGTTTAAAAAAAATAGAGAATGAATGATTGATTTAAATTATTATTTATGACAAAACGATCCGCCTGTTTTTTTATCACTTTATTTGAAGAGGTGTATTTTTCTAGCAAATACACCAGCTTTTGCAGATACTAAGTAAATTGTAATTATATTAAACATGAAACTACCGTGAGGCTCACTCATAGTGAAAATAAACGGATCACTCACGTCTTAATCACCGTCAGTCAGTCAGTTAGTTGTCGTCTCGTTTTTTGACAGCCGCCGTGACGTGTGACTCTGAGAAGAAGGGCTACGGATTAGCCCGAAACATGTCGAGGTAAACTCGTTTTAAGACGTGAGTGATCCGTTTATTTCACTTGTAATTTTATTATATTGTTTTAAAAAAAAAAACTTTTTCTAAGTTTCTTGTGGCACATTTTTCTTGACAATAACGGACTTTCCGAAAGCACCAGTCAGTAGTACAAAAATGTGACATTTAAAAGATCCCTTTGCACCCAAGCAGATACAGAACAAACGTTGAATTTTGATTTCGCAATTATTCTGTTACGTGACTTCGTAAATCAAAGCTTTGAAGTTACAAAGCGCCAATATCCGCAAACTAACTTAATCTCTTCTTAAAACAAGACTAAGTTCTAAATTACAGAGGGCCAAACTACACATAGGCCGAGATCGCAAACACGATGTCCGATGTTTGCCAAGGGGGGTTGCCTTTCTCCGCCATAATATTTGTACACTATTAGGGGGAGCTACAAATAACGGGACGTTCGGCGTTCTTAAGGAAGCTCATCAAACATACGTATTTTCATGTATGTACCAGCCGCAATGTTTTTCAGAAATGGGCATCCATTTATTTTCGCTTCACTTTTGGCGGTGCCCCTTTTCTCCCATAAAATTTTAAGTCATAATATATCATTAGTCATAATCAACGTTTGTTTGTTGACTTTGACTTTCGTTTGACACGTGTCTTTTTTACTTACTGTAAAAGTCATCTGAGTGTCCACCACTCTGAGTCAGTTTGGTAGGTTCTGATTCCCTACGAGGCAACGGACCCTCATAATCAACGTTAGTCATACAGTGATTTATTTCTGAAACGATATTTTTTCAGGACTTTTTTAAATGCCATCTTATAGAATGCAGTAAGTTAGGTTATGTTTGTTTTATAACAATTCCGAAAAATAAATTGTTTCAGAAATAAATCACTGTATGACTAACGTTGATTATGACTAATGATACATTATGCCTTAAAATTTTATGGGAGTCATTATAGACCCTTCACTGTGGGCCTAATGAATAAGCTCAGAGTCGCTCAACGAGCTATGGAGAGGGCTCGGGGTTTCTTTAATGGATCGAATCAGGAATGAGGAGATCCGTAGAAGAACCAGAGTCACCGGGTTAGCTCGTTTTAATGGCAATGGGCAGGCCATATAGCACGCAGAATAGATGGCCGTTGGAGCCGAAAAGTTCTCGAATGGAGACCACGGACTGGCAAACGCAGCGTGGCACGTCCACCAACGAGATGGACGGACGATTTGGCGCAGGTTCAAGGTGGATGCAAGCCATATCCAACCGTAGTGATTGGGTATCAATGAATGAGGGAGGCCTACTCGTATGTCCAACAGTGGACGTCCTACGGCTGAAACGAATGATTAAAAAAAACCATTTATTTAAAAAATCATCACCCAGCCTATATACGTTACATATATTTACGCAGCCTATATCGTTTTATACAATTTCAATAATCAGCCGACTGAAAAAAAAAAATGAAGTTGAAGAAAATAAAAAATAAATAGAAAAAGATACTTCATACTTAACTTGTAAAAGTTGGCCTAGTAGCGCCATCTCTTGGTCCAGGTGAGCGGGTAGCTCCGAAGGAGTGTTGAAGTCTCTCGGTAGAGGGCATAACATAGATGCGCTTTATCACTGCCTAAATGTGATTATAATAACAGACTGAAGTGTATGATGTATGGGAAAGATTCGTCGCTAACTTCTAGACCAGTGATGGTGTAGGGGTAAGCACGCAGCACGGAACGCTGAGGACCTGGGTTCGATTCCCAGCATTGGTCTTTTTTTTGGGGTTTTTTCTGTGCATCTATATTTCAGTTTGTATTTAGTTTGAAATATATGGTTTCACGGGATGACCGTAAAAGTAATAAAAAAAAAAATGAAGTTGAAGAAAATAAAAAATAAATAGAAAAAGATACTTCATACTTAACTTGTAAAAGTTGGCCTAGTAGCGCCATCTCTTGGTCCAGGTGAGCGGGTAGCTCCGAAGGAGTGTTGAAGTCTCTCGGTAGAGGGCATAACATAGATGCGCTTTATCACTGCCTAAATGTGATTATAATAACAGACTGAAGTGTACGATGTATGGGAAAGATTCGTCGCTAACTTCTAGACCAGTGATGGTGTAGGGGTAAGCACGCAGCACGGAACGCTGAGGACCTGGGTTCGATTCCCAGCATTGGTCTTTTTTTTTTCTGGGGTTTTTTCTGTGCATCTATATTTCAGTTTGTATTTAGTTTGAAATATATGGTTTCACGGGATGACCGTAAAAGTATTAAAAAAAAAAAAAAAAAATGAAGTTGAAGAAAATAAAAAATAAATAGAAAAAGATACTTCATACTTAACTCGCTTTAGCCTAGTTGGTAGTGACCCTGCCTACGAAGCAAGAGGTCCTGGGTTCAAATCCCGGTAAGGGCATTTATTTGTGTGATGAGCACATTTGTTGTAGATTTGTTTTCTATGTATTTAAGTATTTATTTATCTATATAAGTATGTTTATCGTCGTCTAGTACCCATAGTACAAGCTTTGCTTAGTTTGGGACTAGGTCGATTTGTGTAAGATTGTCCCCTAATATTATTAAGTTGGTACGGATTTCCGATCACGGACCCATGGGGACCCGGTCATTTGAAAGGCATTCATGGGGCCAAAGCCAACATGAAGAGGCCTTTGGTACCATAATATAAATGAGATGGGCGCAACTATGGAGGTCTATCCCCTAATACACCATGAGGATGTGCTAGCGGACAGTCCTCCACAGTTGCCAATCTATTGCCAGGTAGGAATCGACATGGAATTGGCTATGGGGTTGGGATGTTGTGGACAGGATTACCGGGCTATGGAGTGAGATAACGGACACCTACCATTTCAATATCTCATAAACTGAACTTTTGGTAGGCGGTGACTCGCCATTCACTAAATGGGCCCCTCAAACTATTGCCCACTCGGGGCAACGAGGCGGCAACATTGGTGTGAACGGCTAAGGATGGAGAGATGTTCCTGGACTTTAAACTTCAAAATGCCAACTCGCCACTTACGGAAACACATCCATCCTTCGAGCATTTAGCTCTTGCGCTCCACTCTAGGCGGCCAACAAAGGCAAACTAGAGGCGGGGTGGGTGTGTAACTGTGTGTGAGTGTGTGTGTAGGCGCATGTGTGTATGTGATTGATTATTAATATTATTATATTATTATTTGGTAGCATATATGATTTATTTGTATTTGAAATCTTTATGTGGCTTATAACAATGGTTTACCCTATGTTGAGACTGGAAAGAAAGGTGCTTCATAGTTTTATTGAGTCTGTACCCTACTGGGAAATAAGGTAGAGTACCTAATGGAGAGTTAGCGCCGAGATCGGCGGATAGTGCCATGTGTAATGGTATTAGATTCCCTGAGAGCACTAGGTAATCTAAAAGTATAGGGTGATCTGTTAGTTTAAGGTTAAAGTGCTTTTTCTGCTAGAGTATGTTGATGCTTTGTGAATTTTTGTAGCGACATGTTGGGCATCTTATTAGACATCAACCATATGGAAGTCTTGGGCCGCAGAGGACCAGGGCGAGGGGAACTTACATACACCATTGAATTTGTTCACAGGTCTGCAGTTTCCTTACGATGTTTCCTTCACCGAAAGCTCATGGTAAATTTCAACTGTTATTTTAAGTTTTGTTACTCCCATTTTTTAGGGTTCCGTAGTTTGTAAATGTACGATGGCAAGCACGAGTTCAATTTTATTTTTTTGCAACAGATTCTACGGAGTTGATAAATCGCCATTTTTAAGAGTTCTTATGCTATTTTTGTACTTTAATTAAGTTCAATCTCGAATTTCCAACTCTAATATTTATCGCTTTGCGAGTGAAAACATCCGGTTAAAGCTATATTATTATTAGCCTGGGGAGATGTTCTGCTGCTGGCCAAAGATATCTTCCTTTTAAAAAGATTAAAATAACAATGTATGGTTTGGAAAATTTTAGAAAGGGGGTACAAGTAAAACTATATGTTTTTTCTCAAACATGCTATGAAATATTGACGTTATGTTCCTTATAATACGCCACGAAGTATCACGTTGAAGGTGCGGGCTAGACGAGAGGTCAATAATGGAATTTCATACAACATTGCTGGCCTTGGCCAGCAAAGTGATCGTCTATTGTTTCATACTATGACGTTTATAGGTCTATGGCATCATAGCATTAAGCCATTAAAAAAAGCTATAAGCAATATTTTGCGTTTTGGTTCATTAAGACATTCTGCCACTACGTTTATTTAAGGTAAGGTAAGATGATGATGATGTTGGTGATGATGATGGTGATGTTGATGGTGTCGATGATGGCGGTGATGATGATGGTGATGGTGGTGATGATGGTGATGATGGTGATGATGGGTGATGATGGTGATGATGATGGTGATAACGAGATGATGATGATGATGGTGATGATGAGATGATGATGATGATGATGATGATGATGATGATGGTGATGATGGGTGATGATGATGATGATGGTGACGATGAGATGATGGTGATGATGGGTGATGGTGATGATGATGATGATGATGATGATGATGATGATGATGGTGATGATGATGGTGATGATAAGATGATGATGGTGGTGATGGTGATGGTGATGATGATGGTGACGACGACGACGACGATGACGATGATGATGATGGTGATGATGCATGTTTGAGAAAAACTCTATACAAGCCTTGGCCACGAACAGGGATTGCCGGCCTCGTATCTCTAGATGGCCTCGTTAACACTCGGCCATCTATAACTACTCGGCCGGCAATCCCCTATTTCGCGGCCGCTGCAGTAATGTACTATTCTCCGTTGTTAGAAATTTTTGCATGGATGTGGTCAGAATCAAGTAAAAAATATCCCCAGTTTTTCATACAAAAATTGGTGTCGGTTTTGTTACCTTCAAACACCAATGTGTGAAAAGTAACAAAACTGATCTCGGGACTCTTTTTCTATGAAGAATCGATAGTGCTACTGATTCTGAGCAGATCCATGCAAAAAAATTTAAAATCTGTGAAAAAAAATGCATCTGAAATACTTTGAAATATCATGGGCGAACCAATAGAAAGGGTAGACGTAGCAAGAAATCTTGGGCTAATTATGGACGGCGAGTTACGCTTAAATTCCGAAAAACTCAGAGGTGCGAGCCGCGACTTGAACCCACGACCCTCTGCAGAGGCCATAGGTCAGACCGCTAGGCCACCACGGCATGGCTTAAAAAAGTTACATCATCCATATTTCGAAGCCAAACTTAGATGATAAAAATCAACAAAAGGACCCTCAGGACTTTTCCCGAAACAGCACGACAATCCCCCCCAACGCATCAGCCTAACGGCATTTAAATTTTATTTGCGTCTCAATCGCACTAAATAGGGCAATAATAATTATAATATTTCAAACGTTTAAAGAACGTGGCGCTATTATCGTCGTCCCCGTAATTTATGCCGTCGTAAAATTTTTATGCGCCTACCGACGCCACCTAAACAATCGGGAGGGAGTAATATTTTATACGTGAAAATTTCCGGTGTCTTCCAAAGAAGTTGGAAGACCGCGAAGCGAGCTAATATTAAAAGGTCCGACATATTTTTGAAGTTAAACTTCTAATGCGACTTCCAAAAAGCGTTGCGTTAAATGCGTTGCGTTAAATACGCAAGTTGACGTTTACGAGACGTTTGTTTTTGAAGTAAAACTTCTATCTATATAAGCGCTTGAGAGCGGGTTGGGGGCGGGTTGGGGGCGGGTTGGAGCGGGTTGGGAGCGGGTTGGGGGCGGGTTGGGGGCGGGTTGGTTTATTATGAAGTTTCACTTCTTCCGCGCGGAGGGACTCCACGCACTGTTTTTTGTTTGTTTGGGTCTCTCCTGTGGACACGGAAAAAGTTAAGGGTCTCATCATCATCATCATTTCAGCCGGAAGTCGTCCACTGCTGGACATAGGCCTCCCCCGAGGCTCGCCAAACAGATCGGCCCTGCGCCATCCGCATCCAATGCGTTCCCGCCACCTTAACCAGGTCGTCGCTCCATCTTGGCCACTCGAGAACCTTTCGGCCCCATCGGCCGTCAGTTCTACGAGCGATGTGCCCTGCCCACTGCCACTTAAGTCTAGCGATTCTTCGAGCTATGCCGTGACTTTAGTTCTTGCGCGGGTTAGTGTGTGTTGCCAATGATGACTTATGGCATTGAGATGTGGCCGCTAACGATGGGCCTCATAAAAGCTCAAAGTGACTCAGAGGGCGATGAAGAGGGCTATGCTTGGAGTTTCTCTGCGGGGTCGCATTAGAAATGACGAAGGATCTATAGCTAATATTTTTTAGTCAGGTCTATATCGGCGGCCGAGTTCCGTCCCATTTGAATAAATCTTAACCTTTTATTATTTAAAAGCGAAAAAGTTTTCGGGTGCGCCGGCGGGATTCGAACCCACGTCTCCGGGTATGCGCCCCATACCATACCATACCATACCATATGGGTATGGGTTTTTTTCGCTTTTAAATAATCTTAGATTCGGTGAGCAGTCGTATTGCTAATAAAAATAAATACAAAAGCAATTTATTTCACATTTACGCTAGGCCTCGATTCATCGACAATTTTATCGACTGTTACAATTTGCAGTAAACTTTACAGGAAATTATTGGTTAAATGATCAAATTTAAAATTAATTCGTGGGTATGGACATTAGTATAAATAATTTGTAGCTAATTACGTGAATTTGACCTAGGTATGTGAATGTGAAATGTATAATGTTTGGCTGCATGTGTCTGTCATACCAACGTCATAAATAAGTGACCACTTTTGTAGTACCTTGTCACTTTCAATCGTTACATAATTTCGTATGGCTTTTCAAACATGACGTTAAAGCGACAAGGTACAAAAGTGATCACTTATTTATGACGTTGGTTGACCCTACCACCGACTCTGTGTAAGTGAGAGATGTGAGTTTAAACATGAAACTATCGTGAGACTCACTCATAGTGAAAATAAAACGTCTCAAAACGAGTTAAACTCGACATGTTTCGGGCTAATCCGAGCCCTTCTTCTCGGAGTCACACGTCACGGTGGCTCCCAAACGCGCACTGCGTGCGGCTACTCGACGCAACTGACAGCGACACACAACTACCCCCGTTTTCATCATCACTTTAATTGTCATTGTCAAATGTAGGATAGGGGGGTAAATGTAGGGTTGTCAAAGTGATGTTGTTAGTGTTGTGTGCTACCCTACATTTGACGATGACAATAAAAGTGATGATGAAAATGTGTACTAAGTACCAATTAACTGTAGGGTGTATTCGTTTTGTCATACATATTTGAAATATGTTTTTAAATAATACGCTGTTTAATACTGAATTATCATTTTTAATATAAAGTCAAAGTCAAAATTCTTTATTCTTTATACAATTTAGGAATTTTGTAGTTTAGGTGAGAGTTTCGGGATTAAATAAACAAAAGAAACAATCAGTATTTTTTTTACAATGGAATTGTAACTTTATTATTTGTACACTATTATACTAATTACACCACCTTTATACCGTGTTTAGGATGATTGTAAACTAGGATATCGATAAAAAGTCTACGCAAGTCAACGGGCATCACTAGCTCGGGACTAGTCGTAACCTGTCTTGTGTTCGTACCATGAACATTTGTGCGAGGCAGAAGGTTTATCAAAAATTATATTACATTGCTGCGTATACTTCAAAGCAATCTGCGTTTTTAAGGATATGAGCAGCAATGGTACCTGAAGTTTCGTGTTAATAACGTGTAAACCAATATTTCATAATGAAATATTTTCTCAAGTTGTATTTTGATATAAACCGCATTATTACATTAAATTAATACATACCAATGAAATGTAATCCCCTTATTAGTGTAATTACACAGTGTGGACGAGTTTCCGCAATTGCTAATGCTGCAAAACACCATTTTAAAGCACTTGTTATCTTACCCACGTTTCAAATAGCACTGAGCCACAAGTCGCGCGCTTGTGACCTACGAGTCACAAGCGCGGCGCCAAGGTCACGCGTCTAAGGCACTTCTATCCTCTTTATTATTATTTCTGTGAGGTCAAGTTTTCTCAAAAACTAATCTAACTAAGTACTACAACTTTCCGAAGGATTTAATTATAATATTCTCCATGCAAGTTCTGACTTTTTATACCGGACTTAGTGTTTTAGACCGAAACGCGAATTCTCAGCGTTGTCTTATTATTTCAACATAATATACAGGGTTATTTGTAATTCACTGGCATCCTTTTAACCCTAAACTCCTATCACTTAAACAAATGTTTTTTGTTTTACGGCTTTTGTCATAACTTAATATTTTTGGTGTAATAACGTTTTGAAAATTGGAGATTACCTCTTATTTTTACGATACTCTGTGTATTTGTATAGGAAAAAAGTGCTTCATTTTAAAAAGTTGTAAAACAAAAAACATTTGTTTGAGTGATAGGAATTCAGGGTTAAGAGGATGTCAGTGAATTACAAATCACCCTGTATAGAGTTTATTAGCCGTGGTGGCCTAGTGGTTTGACCTATGGTCTCTCAAGCAGAGGGTCGTGGTTTCGAGTCCGGGCTCGCACCTCTGAGTTTTTCAGAGTTTATGTGCTAAAATTAATTTTTAATTTATCATGAGCTTTACGGTGAAAGAAAACATCGTGAGGAAACCTGTCTGTAGGCAGAGAAGAAGATCAATGTGAAGTTCCCTATCCGCATTGGGCCTACGTGGGAACTACGGCCCAAGCCCTCTCTTTCTGAGAGGAGGCTTGTGTTCTGCAGTGGGACGTATCTATAGGCTGGGATTATGATGATGACACTGAAAAATTTATTCTCCAAATTCGGTAGTTAATCAGTTAATCTTACAATTTTATCTGTACTTTTCAAAGTATGCTTCCAAGGCTAATTTGGTAGCTATCCCCTACGGGCCGAAAAATCCAATTTTCATCCCGCAACCGTCCAAATATGCATAATTGTTATACCCCTCACGAGCCCAATCTCGGTGCTCGTAAAAATTCACCTCGACCGTTAACACATTCAAAATCTGCCAAGTGCCGTCCTATTCTTTACTATTACGGCAGTTTTAAACCGCTATCCAATAAAATGTGGGCAATAGTGATGTTGTGGAGATAAAAAATTCGACGAAATGGATTCGGTGTTCGGGAGACCAAGAAGTCGGACCACGATACATCGCAATTTGAAAAAGCGGTGAGGCCTATACAGTGGTTTGACCGGTGGCCTCTCAAGCAGAGGGTCGTTGGGTTTGAGCCCTCTGAGTTTTTCGGAAGTGTTGTGCGAGATTACATTTGAAATTTACCATGAGTTTTAGGTGAAGAAAAACATCGTGAGGAAATCTGCATACACGTGAAGAAATTCACTGGTGTGTGTGAAGTTCCCAATACACACTGGGACTGCGTAAGAGTTATGGGCCTGAGCCCTCTCATTCTGAGAAGAGGCCTGTGTCCTGAAGTGGGACGTTTATAGTTTGGAACGATGATGACAATTATTTATTACTAAAAAAACTTACTAAAAAAAACTGGGAAAATTTCGTTGTGGTACGATAATTATCCATACTAATAAGGTTAAATATCGACACAAGAGTAAACTTGTTAAAAAATTTAATTAAGTAGGTACTATCGTTTTTCAATTCTTTTGAACTAGATAGAGTAGTAGACCCGTTCGCAGTCGAGTTACTTTGATCCAGTGGAGGTCAAATTCGGCCAACCACGCATACATGGGTCTAATCTAATAAGAAAAGAAACATAAAAAAGTGGATGGCTAGCTAACCGTATGGCAATGTACCATAATTTCAATGTAATTATAAAATCTAGACTGAGTTAATCCCACTTTTAAACTATAAAATAACATTGTTTCTGGAACATAACATGTTATCATATCACTTTTTTTACTAGATATTTTCTAAAAATATATCTATCATCGCATAACTAGGTGACAAGGATTTTTTAAATTTTTTCCAGAACCTTAATAACTTGGGCTCACACCCGCTATTTATCAGGTTATGGCTGAGTTTTGGGAGATCCTGTAGATTTTATAATATATGTATATACAATGGATGACGCGACGAGTCATGGTCACTTAGAAATTAAACAGTAGTAAAATGGTTTCACGGGATGACCGTAAAAGTAATAAAAAATGAAGTTGAAAAAATAAATACAAAAAGATACTTCATAGCTAACTTGTTATAAGTTGCCCAGTAGCGCCATCTTTTGTCCTGGTGAGCGGTTAGTTCCGAAGGAGTGTTGAAATCTCTCGATAGAGGGTGTAACATAGATGCGCGCTTATCACTGCATAAGGTGATGATTTAACAGACTGAAATGTACGATGTATGGGAAAGATTCGTGTCTAATCTCTAGACAAGTGGTGGTGTGGGGGTATGGCACACGGCACGGAATGCTGAGGACCTGGGTTCGATTCCCAGCATTGGTCTTTTTTCTGGTTTTTTTTCTGTGTATCTATATTTCAGTTTGCATTTAGTATGAAATATATAGTAGTAAAATCGGCGAACTGTGTCCGGCACAGGCACATCACTAGCGCAGCCGTTACCGGGAATCAGTAGCAGCTCGCGAAGAGGCCCTTACAATGAACGTTTATGGGCTTGGGAGGGTTTTACACAGCGCGGGAACACCGTCGTGTCGTTAGTCGTGTCGTGAGAAGGCAAAAGATTTAGAAATATAGGCTGATGGTATCAGTGTTATAGGTACTATGCGAAAGAGACTGAAAATCATCGAGCAGTGTGTGTCGCCAGTGAAGTCTTATGGCACTGAGACGTGGCCGCTAACGATGGGCCTCATAAGAAAGCTCAAGGTCGCTCAGAGGGCGATAGACAATGCTATTCTCGGAGTTGCTCTGAATTAGAAATGATGACATCCGCGTAAGAACTAAAGTCACCGACATAGCTCGAAAAATCGCCAGACTCAAGTGATAGCGCATCGCTCGTAGAACTGATGGTCCATGGGGCCAAAAGGTTCTTGAATAGCGTCCACGGACCGGAAGACGCAGTGTGGGTAGACCAACAAGTTGGACGACTTGGGTTAAAAAGGATCAGGGAACGCGTTGGATGTTTAGCAGTGGACGTCTTTCAGCTGAAATAATGGTTATGATGATGGATGTAAATAGGGCCTTAGTTTCCATTTTATTCTATCGTGTCGTACCGTACGATGAAAGTCGGATTACCCATCCCCGGCTAATGCACCGGGCAGTGATAAAGTGTATTAAGATGGTGGAATTGCGATCATTAGATTTCTATCTCAAGTCCTAACCGAATTGATACTAGATTTATGTTACGTGCGAGCGAGCCAGTTTTACGGGGATTTTGTCGTTAAATTGTGGTATTTCACTGTCTGACATGATGATCGGATTCGGCCGGTTTTGGCCATGGCAACAGCTGAACTCCGTTAGTGTCAATCATGCGCTCGCGCGTGGCTCACGTATCCAACTTTATTAGAGAGGATCCTCTTACAACGCGGGCACACGAGCGCACTGTTTATATAATTATAATAAACTAGCTGTTGCTTGCGACTCCGTCCGCGAAGAATAGGGGTATAAAAATAGCCTACGACCTATTCTCAGACCTACCGAATACAGAGAAAAAAGTTTCATAAAAATCGGTTAAGCCGTTTCGGAGGACTTCGATAACACGACACGAGATTTTTATATATTAGATGAATAACTCCGTCCGCGTGGAATTAGTAATTTGGGCAGCTTATTTTTTTATCCAATTTGCTTTTTCATCAATTATGGCTCTTCTTAGTTCCTCGGTATAAAAAAAATTACCCCCGCAACCCCTATAGAAGGTTTACTTCAAAAACCCCCGATTTTGAAACATTCTTCCGCTCCGCTCCTATTGGTGTTAGCGTGATGATATATAACCTATAGCCTTCCTCGATAAATGGGCTATCTAACACTGAAAGAATTTTTCAAATCGGAGCAGTAGTTCCTGAGATTAGCGTGTTCAAACAAACAAACAAACTCTTCAGCCTTATAATATTAGTATAGACTAGCTTTTGCCCGCGACTCCGTCCGCGTGGAATTAGTAATTTGGGCAGCTTATTTTTTTATCCAATTTGCTTTTTCATCAATTATGGCTCTCCTTAGATCCTTCCGGAAGAAGTGAAACTTCATAATAAACCAACCCGCTCCCAATCCGCCCCCAACCCGCTCTCAACCTGCCCCCAACCCGCTCTCAACTCGCCCCAACCCGCTCCCAACCCGCCCCCAACCCGCTCCCAACCCGCCCCCAACCCACTCCCAACCCGCCCCCAACCCGCTCCCAACCCACTCCCAACCCGCCCCCAACTCGCTCTCAACCCACCCCCAACCCGCTCCTAACCCGCCCCCAACCCGCTCCCAACTCGCCCCCAACCCGCTCCCAACCCGCCCCCAACCCGCTCCCAACCCGCTCCCAACCCGCTCCTAACCCGCCCCAACCTACTCCCAACCCGCCCCCAACCCACTACCAAGCCACTACCAACCCGCCCCAAACCCGCTCCCTACTCGCCCCCCCACCCGCTCCCAACCCGCCCCCAACCCGCTCTCAAGCCGCCCCCAACCCGCTCTCAACCCGCCCCCCCAACCGCTCCCAACCCGCCCTATCTAACTGGGCTATCTAACACTGAAAGAATTTTCCAAATCGGAGCAGTAGTTCCCGAGATATAGACGTTTTACTTCCAAAACCCCCGATTTGGAAACATTCTTCCGCTCCGCTCCGCTCCTATTGGTGTTAGAGTGATGATATATAGCCTATAGCCTTCCTCGATAAATGTGCTATCTAACACTGAAAGAATTTTTGAAATTGGAGCAGTTCCTGAGATTAGCGCGTTCAAACAAAAAAACCTGTTCGATAAATTCTTAAAATAGACGTATCTTTCTTATTTGTGAACCGATTCAAATGAAACAAACACTAAATGTTAATCCAAGAAAATACCAACATATCAGTGAAAACCGCATCCTTCTAGGTTAAGCTGTTTCTGAGATTAGCGCGCACAAACGCACAGACAAACAGACAAACAGACAATAATTCTAAAAATCATTGTTTTGGGTTTTATTGTGCTAATAAATAGCCCTAGTGACAGTTTTTCTCAAATATCTTCAATGTACAGACACCGACTTGTTACAGATTTATTATATGTATAGATAGATTGCCGCAGGTAGTCCAGCTTTTAAATTCTCGCGTTTGGTATTTAAGTCACAGAGTTGTCTCAGTCCAAAATCGTGGACTTTGGTCGATTGGCCCTCCACTCTGGTCGATTAGCGGACTGATTCTCCCACTGAGAAGGCACTATGACATAATAGAGCTTGAAACACTGCATTTTATTTGGTTAGTTTTAGTTGGGTAACCTCCTCGTGTGCCCATGAACTGCGGTTCTCATCTGGATCCGTCCGGGAAGAGCAGTTTGGGTTGGTGCCCCGCGAAAACAAATAATAAAACTTTGGAAGTGGACCATTTGGAAGTGGACAATTTGGAAGTGGACAATTTGGAAGTGGACAATTTGGAAGTGGACAATTTGGAAGTGGACATGTTGGAAGTGGACATGTTGGGAAGTGGACAAGTTAGGAAGTGGACAAGTTGGGAAGTGGACAATTTAGAAGTGGACAATTTGGAAGTGGACATGTTGGGAAGTGGACAAGTTAGGAAGTGGACAAGTTGGGAAGTGGACAACTTTGGAAGTGGACAAGTTAGGAAGTGGACAAGTTGGGAAGTGGACAACTTTGGAAGTGGGCAAGTTAGGAAGTGGACAAGTTGGGAAGTAGACAACTTTGGAAGTGGACAAGTTAGGAAGTGGACAAGTTGGGAAGTGGACAACTTTGGAAGTGGGCAAGTTAGGAAGTGAACAAGTTGGGAAGTGGACAATTTGGAAGTGGACAATTTGGGAAGTGGACAACTTTGGAAGTGGACAAGTTAGGAAGTGGTCAAAGTCGACCGGAGTGATGATTTCCTGGCCATTTAGGTGCAAGCCATACAGAAGAGACGCGGGGGCGCCGCAGTCGTGTCGTTTGTTCGCAGGCCGTCTCTTCTGTCTGATTTGGATCGCGACGCTTCTTACATTTAGTATGAAAACTGATGCAAGGGGCGCCGCCACTGCGACGCGCCCCCGCCCCACGTCTTTTCTGTGTGTCTGGCGCCTTATGGATATTGATTGGCATATTTAACGGTTTCTTCCCTACATGGCTTATCCGAACTTATGGTAGATTCTTCAACATTCATCAGAGCTTTTTATAGCCCAAATTGAATAAAGATATTTCCACCTTTGCCCTGTAAATTAAGATCTTTTTAATGTCAGCTTAAAACATTATTCATTCAAATTTATTCCATACTCACTTGACGTCACTCGACTCTTGTGTTCAATGAATATTGTATATTTATAACACATTATTAACACAGCCAAATTAACAGCAATTCGCTTCACTCGCCCACCGGAGCGTTACTTAGTTCAAATAAAATATTTTTCAGTCATTTCACTCAATAACTTTTGTTTAATATAATGACGGATATCCGTCGCTTAATGGGCAGGGAGCTGCACTGTTTAAAAAGTTCTAATTTATTTTCATCGGGTTCAGTTCAAATTTGATATAATGCTAGATTTGATATCATTTCAGCCTGTGCATTAGCGGCAATTAGGTACCTACACTAAGGGGGTGTTTCACCACCTTATTGTCAAACTGCTGGTTACGTAACCAATGAATAAACTAAGTACTGGACAAATCTGTCAGCTAGTGTTTTTTCAGTTTCACCACTCCGGTCCTGTGCAAACTAAGTTCCACTTAACTAATCGTGGGTTTAACAAAAAGTAGGAATGGCAACGTCGCATTTCACGACCACGCGTTCCTGTTCGCACACTTTCGTTCAGAGAGTCACTCATTATTAAAGCAAAAGAAATGGTTAACTATATAATTTTTGAATACATCTATTTTTTTTGCATAAACAAATATGTAACATTATAATTGATCCAAAAACGGTATTTATTTACGATACTTTGTTAACAATAACAATGAAAAATAAAATCACGTAAAACGAATCGAAAAGTGGCACCAAACCATTTGACAGATAAACTTTTTTTTAATGGCGACATACAAGTTCAGGTAGAACAAACGATTGAGCCACTGAAAAAAAGTTTGTTATTAAAAAATATTACGAAATTTTGGATTTATTTTTACATACTAAAAGTGTACCTACATTTTTTTATTCAAATCTTGATATTTAAATTATTTTATGCAATTTATGACCTCAATGCATGACCTCTTTCTTTAAAAAATAAAAAATACTTTGATTTATTTTTCTGAAACCGGCTGAAGGGCTCTCCAACCATGGCCACAAAAAAATAAACTAACTTTATGTGACGGATAAAAATGCTAAATGCCACCTGATCTGATGGTCAAATTAAGAAACAGTTTGTCCGTCACTTAGCGCTAATCGAGACTGGTGAAACAGAAATTTTAATTCCATCTGTCAAATAAGGTTACGATTAAGCTAATCCGAACTTTAAAAAAAGTGGTGAAACAGCCCCTAAGTCGTTTGTCGCATGCTGCAAGCGGTGACCCCAAAAGTGTAAAGAATACGGTAGAGACGACGTTCGTTGGCATGCGATCCCGCAGAGAAACTCCAAGCATAGCGTTCTCCATCGCCCTCTGAGTGACTTTGAGCTTTCTTATGCGCCCCATCGTTAGCGGCCACGTCTCAGTGCCATAAGTCATCACTGGCAACACATTGTTTTAAACTCGTTGTAAACTCTCTGTTGTAAACTCCGTTCATTACCTATTATCGAATTGAATGAACCTTTCAAGCTTCAACCAAATATAAATATGAATTTTGACTTGAGACACTACGGCAGGGTTTTTCAACCGGTGTGCCGCGGCACACCAGTGTGCAGCGTACATTTTCAAGTGTGCCGCGACGCTTAATTGCAGTCCAACCTAAAGGGTATCAATACAACCCCTACGTCCGTTACATGTAAATCAAAGCCTCTAATATACCGAATTCTTTACTGGTGTGCCGTGAAAGTTTACTGAAAATAAAAGTGTGCCGTTGACAACAAAAGGTTGAAAAACCCTGCACTACGGTATATCGGATGACAAGATATTGCGGAGCTTCCCGAACGCTGTCCAGCCGTGTCTAATTCGTCGATTGACCTCTTTCTCGAAGTCAGAACCTACCTAATTGGATTGTATGTCCCAGGTAGATATAGTCGTCAACAACTTCGAGCAAAGTCTCTCCGATTACGACGGCCGTTAATTTATTATCTTAATATATAAAAGAAGAAACTGACTGACTGACTGACTGACTGACTGACTGACTGACATATCAACGCACAGCCCAAACCACTGGGCCTAGAGATTCCAAATTTGGCATGTAGGTTCCTTATAAGGTCTAGGGGTGCACTAAGAAAGGATTTTTCAAAATTCTTTCCCTAAGGGGGTGAAAAGGTGGTTCAAAGTTTGTATGGGGAAACAAGATTAATTTGACTATTTTATTCGAAACTTCACAGAAGTACTCCTAATGATAAATTAGTAAACACGTGTTTCAGGTTTTTTGAGAATTCAACCCCTAAAAGGGGGAAAGGGGTAACAAAGTCTGAAAATCAACATGGGTGTTGTTTCTATGGTTTATCGGGTCGCTGGTTATGAAAACAACAACGGTTTTAAAATCCGATGTGGCATACATAAAATACCATCTCCCTGGATGGGGTGCGATGGGGTTGAAATGTCCTAGAAACTTGAAATTTTGCACATAGATACCTTATACAATGTAGGCATCCACTAAGGAAGGATTTTTGGGAATTCCCACGAGAACGGGAAAAAACGGGATTTATATATTCGATTCCGAGTGACCCTATCTCAGTGACTATAATAACTAGACTCTTCAAATTTGATACACAAGTAGGTATTACATTAGTTAAAACATTAATTTCAGGATTTTTCAAAATTCCCACGGGATAAGGAAAAAACGGGATTTATATATTCAGTTCAACGGAATCCTATGAACTATAATCCTATGAAACTCTTGAAATTTGGCATAGAAGTAGGTAATTATAATAGTAAAAAACTGTTTTAAGGATTTTCAAATATTCCCACGGGATAAGGAAAAAAACGGGATTTTTTGTTTTACTGGTCGTAGAAAACTGAAATTCGGCATGTAGGTTGCTTGGGGAGTGTAGAGGAGCATTGAGAGAGGACTTTCTGAAATTCCTACGGGAACGGGAAAAAACGGGATTTTTCGTTTAACTGGTCGTAGAATGGTAAAATTTCAAAATTCAAAAGTTTATACTGTAAGTAGGTCACAAAGGGCTCTTTAACTGACTTCAAAAAAAGGAGGAGGCTATGCATTCCACTGTATTTTTTTTATGTAGGTATGTTCACCGATTTTACGGTCAATTGTGGACCGATTTTAAAAATTATTTTTTTATTCGAAAGAATATAATATGTATACTCCTGAGATGGTCCCATTGTCACCAAATCAGGACCTGATGATGGGATCTCAGGGAAATCGAGGGCAACCTTCAAATTTTGTAGGCACGCATTACGTTTTTCGTATATTTTCTCAAGCTATTTAAGTGCTTGCGTCGGGTAGACATCATCTCATGTTGATGAGCTGATGATGGAAGGTAAAACTCCTTAACGGTTAGGAGTTGAGGATATTTTTTCAAATATTATAGGTACGTATAGACCGATAGTTGTATTTTTCAGGTTATCCAGGTGAGCTGATGATGGAAGGTTAAACTCCTTAACGGTTAGGAGTTATAGGAAGTTTCTTTAAATATCATAATTATGCCCGTATAGACGTTTAGTTGTATACTTTCTGGTTATTCAGATTTTTAGTGCCCGCTTCCGAATTAGTGAAAAACACTGTATACAAAGAAACACTGTAAAGGACCGTATCTACCTGAAGTTTAGTCGTGCTTGCTTGCACGCTTGCTTGCATGCTTACTTGCACGCTTTCTTGCATGCTTGCTTGCATGCTTGCATGCTTTCTTGCTTGCCTGTATGCTTGCTTGCTTGATATCTTGGTTCTTTGGAATACTCATGGTACACGCGAGCGAAGCCGCGGGCAAAAGCTAGGTTATTTATAACTAAACGGTATGTTTTTTCACAGGCCTCCCGCTCCATGTTTCCGTTGGTTAAACAGCTCAACGTGAAGTGTATAGGCGTGCTCGTTGGGCGAGCTTTTGCATTCCAATAAATGGGATTAACGGGAATTTAATATTCCACTGCTTTTTGTATTTCAAAATGGATTATTACAGTAGTTAATTTAATAATGATATTTGGTCGTTAACGTCCGCTTTTATTGGTGAATGTTGACTCTTGATAATATTTATTGGGAGTAAAATATTATGTAAATTATGTGTTTAAAGGTATTTGTCGCTATAGCAAACTGGATGCTGGAGACGCCCAATCATTACGGTTGGAAGCGAATTGCATCCACCCTGAACCTGCGGCCTTCACCAAATCGTCCGCCGATCTCGTTGGTTGACGTCCCACGCTGCGTTTGAAAGTCCGTGGTCTCCACTCGAGAACTTTTGGACTGTTCTGCAAGATATATGGCCTGCTCATTGTTATTTCAACGAGCTGTAGTAATAATTTCGATAAATTAACTCGTTTGGTTATCTCGCTAACTGCCTCCCTCATAGACTCTTCTAATAATAGAATTAATTTAAAACTCAACAACAAGGGTCACCGACATAGCCAAACGGATTAGCTCGTTGAAATGGTAATAGGCAGGCCATATAGCACGCAGAACAGATGACCGTTGGCGCCGAAAAGTCCTCAAATGGAGACCTCGGACTGGCAAGCGCAGCGTAGGACGTCCACCAACGAGATGGACGGATAATTTGTCAAAGGCCGCAGTTTCACAAAGGATACAAGCCGCTTCCAACCGTAATGATCGGGTGGCAATGAGGGAGGCCTGTGTCCAGCACCGGACGTTCTACGGCTAAAATGACGGTGATTTTAAATTCTCCACAGCGTTTTCTCTCAAGGCGTAATATTTCTAGACAAACAAGCAAATAAAAAGCGGCACCCATGTCGCGACTGGACAGGACAAGTGTCATGTGTCGGACGACGCCATGTTGCGCCGGCTGCGGCGTGTCTCATGAGTTAGGAAATGGAACAGAGGCTTAGTTCAGACAACTGTAGGCTGTATCCGCCTTTGTGTCATGTGTTATCTTGTGTTTATCTGTTCGATTTGTTTGTTTGAGTTTGAGGAACAGCGTCAAGCTAAACTTGACTAACCATTCATTATTGACGACAATTTGACGACCAGATGGACTAGTGGTTAGAGAACCTGACTACAAAGCTTGAGGTCCCGGCTTCAAGTTCGAGGGATAAGATTTCTTTTGTATTTCTGTTTATCTGTAGATTTATTTACTTACTCAAAGGTTTTTTCGTTCAACATACTCGTTGAGTTTACATACACACATTCGTGCAATGAAATTTCGTCAAGTCTGCCAAACCTACCAAAATAGATATAATTTAGGCATGCTCTTTGGAACTTTGTCTCAGTTCAGTTTCTTTACTTATGTGGTATTGCAGCGAGTGATGCCCACTGAAGCTGCTTTTCTACTACTTTTAGTGTAAATGTAAGTTACTGGCGCAAAACGTCTGTGATATTTTTGTGTATGCGGTAGATTATATACAGAATAAAGTTGCGAAGAGTTGGTGTTGCGAAAAAATTCAATGGTGTGTTGGCAATCCACACTGGGCCCGCGTGGGTACTACGGTCCAACCAGGCCGGGCACACTTACACATATCACACTTTTCATGCGACTACAGCGATCTCTGGTGTTTTTTAAAGAACTAAATTAGCGGCCATCTTGGTTGACTTGTCAAACTTGTCAGTTGTCATTCATCGGCCATGGCCATGGCGTACCAAATTGTACGGCCAAGGACTTTAATTGATAGGCCACTTGCCAATGTTCGTATTTTAGCCGTATAGTGCAAATCGGGTTTAGCCGCTTATACTTCGTATATGCTGATTTGAATTAGACGGCTAAAATACGAATAGTGGCAATTAGCCTATCAATTAAAATTACGCGTAATTATAGCTGTACATCACTACCAACATATACATATACAATAGTTCTTGAGTAGCCAGCCGTAGGGCAGCAGCACCTTCCATAAATGCATATTTGTCCATAGAGTTGCCACTCTTGTTCATATAATATTACAATACTCTTTGGGCCCAACCCCTCTCATTCTGAGAGGAGGCCTGTGCTCTGCAGTGGAACGTATATTATATAGGCTGGGATGATGATGATGATACAGAATAAAAGTTTTTATCGAAAGACATTGCCTGACTAAAAGTCGCGGTAATCTAACCTAGTGGTTTGCTGATGTCCTCTCAAGCAGAGGGTCGTGGGTTCAACCACGGGTTCGCACATCTGAGTTTCACGAATGCGCGAAATTACATTCGTAATTTACCATTAGCTTTACTGTAAAATTAAACATCACGAGGGAAATCTACACACAGTTACGAAGAAATTCAATGATGAATGTGTAGTTCCCAATCTCCACTGGGACCGCGTGGGAACTAAGGCCTAAGCCAGGGATGGCAAACGAAAGGCATGCGACGATGTAATTCGGGCATGTCACTTAGCAAGCATCCAAGCAATCACTAAGTTTAGTATCTTTGGTGACACGTCATAGCCAAATTATTGTAGTTTTCATAAAAAAATCGTGCGTGCAGTTCCTCCGCGCGGAAGAAGTGAAACTTCTTAATGTGGAAATGAAAAAGGCACTTATACACCAATATGAACCTTATTGCAATAACTTAAAGAACTAAATTTACTTATGCATCTATGTGTTTAAATTACTCACTAGATGGCGCTTTTATCAAGTCTCATACAACTTTGTACAGACAGTATGAGTTCTGCATCGCACTGTCGAAGTTTTTAACATCCGTTAGTATATATACAATGCGAGACTACTTGCTTCGGCAGTACATATACTAATGCTTTCATACCCCCTCCATGGTAGCGTTAAACGTTTAACGGGACCTTGTTGGAAGTCGCATTAGAAGTTTCACTTCAAAAATGGCACATACACCAATAAAGGTTCGCCATTCCTAGCCTGAACCCTCTCATTCTGAGGCGTGCAACCTGCAGTGGGGCGTATATATGCCGGGATGATGACGATGATACGCGCGCCAATTTACTTGTACCTGCTCGTACCTTTAACTGAATTATTGTGCCCTAATGAACACTGCAAAACCGCCGTCGGCTCCCAGTAGTGATGTGCCGAGTCGCTGTTTTGAAGGATCGAGTCGACTCGAGTCATTTTATGTGTTATTCGAATCCTGACTCGATTCCGCGACTCGAGTCAGTTAATATGTTATTCGAATCCAGACTCGATTCCGCCTAAGACCTACTCGAGTCTATGTTTGGTATTCTATTCGAATATTTACTTGAGTCAAGAAATTAGAGTCCAGAAATCAAGTCCGTTACCAATTTTATAACAAAAAGGAAAAATCGAAAAGGAGTATCTTCAAACAGCATAGTATTCATTCATTGCTTAAGTAAAAAGAGATTGAATTCAAGCGAGTCAATCTGACTCGAATACTAGACTCGAGTACGTTGTACTCGCATAATAGAATCGAGTCAGCGAGTACGAAACCGATTCTCTCTGACTCGAGTACCGAATGGAGTCTGGCGTACTCGAATCAAAATATTTTTGTACTCGAGTAGGCGAGTCGTAAGCAGGAATCGAGTCTGACTCGAGTCAAGCCGTACTCGGCACATCGCTAGCTCCCAGTATAAACATGTCGTGAGTCAGTTAACAGTGTTACAACCGAGGGCTATTACATAATTCGAAATCCAAAGTTCGGATCGTGCCGTCCCTCTCGCTCTTGTGTTATATACTATTAGCGGGAACAGGATAGCACGATACGAAGTTCGAAAACCGAATTTCGCAGTGCACGGCCAGTTATGTTTCCGGTTTAAATGCAAATGCGGCGGACGAACGGCCAAAGTTAAATGAAAAATGTAATGCGTAAGTTGGGCGACGTGGGGCCAATCTCAATTTTTTGAACAACTCCCGAGTTAGAGTGTTAAATTAGCGGCCTTTGATCAAATTAGCGGCGTTTTGTTTTGGCGTTCGTTCCGTATTGTGAACCAGTTTGAGCGTGCAATACAGCGGAGGGCAGAGGAGCTGATGTTGTGAATATCTTTTAGTTGTGGCTGATTTGTATGTTGCTGTAGGGTATGCTAGATGGTGTGCGTAGATGAAAGCGAAAACTGTCTCGAATAATCACTTTATTGCGAGAAAGTAACAAAGAGGAAGCCGTGCGGTTAGGCTCACGTATAAGAGACGACTGCCAAGATGGCGCCGACATAAAAATATTGGCGGGTACGCCTAGAACGTTTCTTAAATCTACCTGCTACCAAAAAAAAACAAATAATTAATAATTAAAATAACCATGAGCGCGTCGCTAACAGTTGCGTTATTAAAAAAACCGGCCAAGTGCGAGTCGGACTCGCGCACCGTGGGTTCCGTACAAATTTATATTGTATCATAGACATCCAGACTTAGCAGACCCCTGCTCCTAAGCAAAATGTGCGCAGTGTGGGATCATTCTAGATTGGTTACTGATATAGACAGACAGACAAAAAATAGTGCGTGGAGTCCCTCCGCGTAGAAGAAGTGAAACTTCATAGTAAAAAATAAAAAAAACCAGGCGGTCACCCATCCAAATACCTACTGACCGCGCCCGACGTTGCTTAACTTCGGTGATCGGATGAGAACGGGTGTTTTGGTCAAATATCTTGTTTGAAAAATTCTTTCAGTGTTAGATAGCCCATTTATCAAGGCAGGCTATAGGCTATATATCATTATGCTCAGGTCAATAGGAGCGGAGCATCAATGATTAACGCGGACGAAGTCGCAGGCACCAGCTAGTTTTAGAAACAAATCTACTTACTAGCTAAACCTAAGTTGGGAACATCCAATTTCTCCGGACAGTTTGCTCCGAGCTGCAACTAAATCGTGAGATCATTACCTGCCTCATCATGTCCGTGGCAATGGCAATGATTACCGGGAAAGCAATGAGGATTACCGGTACGGTGATGAGGATTACCGGGAGGGTAATGAGGATTACCGGCTGGGTAATCATACGGTAATGACGTCGCTAGGTAAGATTTTGCTTGGATTTATTGTTTTGGAGATTTTTTTTAAAGGATGGCAACGGGACTATTGCCAGGGTTTGGTTGTTTGCTTATCTGTCTTTTGCAGGACAGTATTTTTTTAATCGTAAAACATACATTTGTCGTAATTTTACCATACTGGCCCTATCAAAGTTACATTTCATCGCCATTGTCATTCCAGTCTGCATACGTCCCACTACAGAGCACAACCCTCCTCTCGCAATGAGAGGGCTTGGGCCGTATTTCGCATGCGGGCCCACTGCGGACTTTGTGAACTTCACAGGTTCACACACTCTATTTTTTGTTGCAGGTTTCCTCACGATTTTTTCTTCACCATAAAGCTCATGGTAAATTTCAAATGTAATTTCGGACATCATAAATTTAGAAAAACTCAGAGGTGCGAGCCGGGATTTGAACCCACGACCCTCTGCTTGAGAGGCTATACAGATCAAACCGCTAGGCCACCACGGCTTTTTCTTGCTGCATATATATTTTGTTCATAAGTATTACTCAATATTTAATGAAAGTCTTATCCACTTATGCTTTCGTTACCAATATTCCATCACCACCATATTCCATCCATCGGTCACCCGTTGAGCATAACTCAGCTCAAACTATCTAAAAAAGCGTCCAGCACTTCGTTACCTCCAATGGCAATGTTGCCCGCAGCACAATACAAATTCTCATTCCGGGAAAGCCTCAGATAACCTTTAAATCAAATAAAAGGAACTATTTCAATAGAAGTATTAATGAAATTGAATCTAGCCTTCCAGGGCTTGGCGGACATTTTTCAATTACTGCCTCCTTTGAAGGGGACGCGAAGATTCAATGTCCGGAAAGGTTACGTATCAAAATATCTAAAATTAAAAAACCTAACGTAAAATAACCTACGTTTAAAATACCTAAAATCTAAATACCTAATGATTTTTTCACTTATATTCAAAATACCGAAAGCTTAAAATGCCTACGTATTGCAATGTCTAAAATTAAAAAACCTAACGTAAAATAACCTACGTTCAAAATACCTAAAATCTAAATACCTAATGATTTTTTCACTTATAGTCAAAATACCGAAAGCTTTCGTATATCCTACCCGGTATATCTCGCTGGCAGCGAGCGAGCGAAGCGAGCGAGCAAGACTTTCTAAGGCAGAAGCGACTCGGATAGGTTAGGTTCAGAAGGCTAAGGCGGGAGCGAAGCGTAGCGTAGCTCCCGCCTTAGCCTTCGATGTTAGGTATTTTTTTTGTAACAGCACAGAAAATGATTATTTCCATTAGGTGTTATTGTCTTTAAAATTATGAAATGTACCCAAATGTAAATCATTTACCAAATTTTATCAAACAAATTAGATTTTTCACGTGGTAATAAAAACAACTAACACCAAAGGCTAATGCGGGAGCTTCGCTCCGCTACGCTCCCGCATTAGCCTTTGAACCTAACCATTCCGAGTCGCTTCCGCCCTGAACCGTCTTGCTCGCTCGCTTCGCTCGCTCGCCGAAAATTAAGCGACGTTCGTTTCATTTAGGTATTTTGACCATTTGGTATTTCAAATGTTGGTGTATCAAACTTAGGTGTCATCGCTGTTGATATTTTAAACATTAGACATTTACTCCATTAGGTATTTTAAACTTAGGTAATTCGTAGGTAGATGTTAGTTGCTTAGGTATTTAAAATCATTAGGTATTTAGATTTTAGGTATTTTGAACGTAGGTTATTTTACGTTAGGTTTTTTAATTTTAGACATTTTGATACGTAACCGTCTGGAAAATTTACACCAGTTTGTGTTTCTTAATTGTCTAGAAAAACACCTATTCTTTCTTTTTGGTTTTTGGAGCCGGACCATTTTTAGGGTTCCGGAGCCAAAATGGTAAAACGGAACCCATAGTTTTGTCATGTCTGTCTGTCCGTCCGCGGCTTAGCGTAGACTATTAGTGCTAGAAAGCTGTAATTTTGTATGGATATATGTAGCAGTTACCACGAAGAAGTGATAAAATTAAATGTAGATAAAAAAATTAAGGTCTTCCCATAGATGTAAAGTGGGGGTGATTTTTATAAGAATTACAAGAATGTGTACACGATTTTTCAATAATGATTCGTTTGCGAGATATTTAACTTTAAAGTGCATTTTTTTTCCAAAATTAAAACTGGAATAGACTATTGTGTTGGGTACGAATGACTGAATGTATTAAAACATCGAATGGGTCAAAAGACCGACACGATTTTTTTCTGAAACCGTTAACTTTTGAAGATTGTTATAAAACAAACCTAACCTAACCTAATGGGTTCTGTATGATGCCGTTTTAATAAATTCTGAAAAGATAACGGTTTCAGAAAAAAAAATCGTGTCGGTCTTTTGACCCATTCGATGTTTTAATACATTCGGTCTTTCGAACTTCGGTATTGTAATACATACCCATTGTGTTTGTTCTAGTTTCTAGTTCTAGAGTCACTGGATTCGTTTTGAATGAGTCAAACAAATTGATTGATATGTATACCAAAATACTTTCCTGGCACGAACGATGCAATGCTAGTGACTTCCTTCTGATACTTAGTTTACAATTATAATAATAATAAAACCTTTTATTGCCATCGTACACTTACAAAAAATAATAACAATAAGAAAAACAACTAAAATCTAAAAATCTACTTAAAATCTAATAGCTACGCTTGCCAATAGGTACCGGACTCAGCATTTGCTGGAGATAATTTCCAGCGCTGGTTTTCAGCCCGGTCCTTCTGGCAAGGGTGGCTGCAACTACTTATAGCTAAGAAAAATAAAATAAAATAACGAACAAAAAAAAAATCAAAAAAAGAAGAATAGGATAACATTTGTATGTGTGTGTGTGTGTGTATGTGACGTGTTATGTTAGCCGTAGTTTTTTTTTGTGTGTTAGTCGTAGTTTGTGTTGTTTCTGTGACTTAGTGGTTGTGTGTAGCGTATTTATTTATTTAACTTATTTATAGGTATATTTGTGTTTTCCCTACGCAGGCCGCATTTTTCTCAGGGATATCCCTGCCTCGATGTTTTATAAGTGGCATTATATAAATGTGACACGTATAATATAAGGTGAGAACAGTACCTAATACCAAACCAAATTGGTGTTATTATTATTTACTAACCACACCTGTGAACCATACGTCGTTCGTGCCTGGAAAATCTCTAGGTATAGATATCAGCAAAAAATAAAAAATGAAATCAAAACGGGAACGAAAAATTTTCTTCTGGAACTGCTGGTAAAAGAAATAGTACATTATTGTCGTGGCCTGGAAGTAGGCAATTGCTGGCTGAGTATGAGTATTAAACGGACGAGCCTGCGAGTCCGTTTAACCAATACGAAGCCAGCAATTGCTATTCCAGCCGAGACTAATATAAAGCTTTTCTCAAAAATGGTGAAGGGAAAAAAATAGAATAAACTTTTATTAACTTAAATAGGTACAAAGAATTGCAAATCACTTAAAATTAAATGTCATTAAACCCTTTCCCACCTTTTTCCATTAAAAAAAACTGCAGGTGTATTTTTCTACCGAAAATACCACAAGCTGTTTCAAACACAATAAAAAAAGTCTGGAGTTCCAACGAAACAACTGATACCGGTCATTTGAATTGGCTGTATACGAATAGTGCCAACTTTATTACCGTGGCCGTTTTAACTTTTTAAAAAGTTTGAGACTCGACAATAATGGAATTTGTATACGACATTGTTGTCGAGTTATCGAGCCTGCAATGTTTTTAACTTTTTAATTTTTTTACTGACCATAAACTATGCACTTCACGTTCTGATATGTAAAGAATAATGTCAACTTTTACGGATATTTTTGAGAGAAATGGTTTTTAGGTTCTGATTAGTTTGAAATTTAATATAAGTAGGTAAATAATAGGACTGTAATACAAAAATTAAAGAGCACGTGCTGACAGTACTGTAGTGGCACAGAATAAATAAAATGTAACCCAACTTCATACTAGAGCGCCCGAATCGACGCACGCACACTGCCAAGCGTCGTACACGGCGGCACGGCCGCTAACCAATCTTCGCTAGACAAAACAATGCAGTTCCCACGCTCGCGCCGTGCAAGACGCTTGGCTGTGTGCGTGAGTCGATTCGGGCGCTCTAGTATGAAGTTGGGTTAGGCCGTGGTCGCTTTCACCCGCCGCACGCGGCCGACAGCGGCCCGCCGCCCGCGGCGTCTGAATGGTGTGTTCGGGAATGCTCGGGAGTGGTCGTTTTCGCCCGCCGCGTTCGGGACGTCGCACGCGGCGGGCGAAAACGACCACTCCCGAGCATTCCCGAACACACCATTCAGACGCCGCGGGCGGCGGGCCGCTGTCGGCCGCGTGCGGCGGGTGAAAGCGACCACGGCCTTACTGGTTACATTTCATTTATTCTGTGGTAGTGGGCTACCTTCGCAAAGTCTTATGTGAAGTTTGCAGACATTCAAAATGGAACCTTTTATCTACAGATACACGTTTCAATTTCAGCTAAAACCAATTTCCCTATTAAAACTTGGCTAAACAAAAATAAACGTAAGCTTAAAACGAAACACGATTCTTCTTTTCATCATAAACATATATTATTATGTCAAAAGATTCTTATGAAATAGTATACGATTTCTTAATAACACATCTCATTATATGCCCTACATACGCAATATCAAACGAACTCGGGTACCTTTAAACCCGACAATTGAAAGCTTAATTTCAAACTTAAGCATCATTAAAATAAAGTTCACAGTACTTAACAGGCTCGTATTTATCTTAACCAAGCAATGTAAATTTAAAGGTTTTATAAGGAGTTGTGAGGGAATTAAGGGGGGGAAGGGTAAACAAAGTTGGAGCGTGACGCAGATAGACATGTCGCGGCAGTCGCCGGCGAGATAAGGGGAAGCGGGACCGCAGTAGAAGCGAGACAGCGTGCTAACGAAAATACTGGGTGATTCGGGAGGTACTGATTCGGACGAACCATATACCCTATCATCATTTCGGCCGAAGCGTAGTGAACGGTTGTGGTACCTACTCTAAAGATGAGCTCTGGTTGAATTCGATACGCGTCAGTGTGGTTTGGTGGTGGTGATAGTTGGGTTTGTGTGATTTGTGCGTGTTTGTACAGTGTGGAGGTGGAGGTACTGCATGAACAGTATGAACACGCCTTTTTTACATAAACGCAAAGTAATTGTTTCTGTTCATTAATATGGACCTCCGCAAAGTAACGCCTGTTTCAATAAATTATCCACACATCCGTCTATCCATACAAACTTTCACGTTTACAATATTAGCGGAATTAATTTAAAAGTACCTTGTATACCTATAGCCTGGTAAGGCAAAACTTCCTATTTTTAGGACTGTCCTTTCAACCCAAGTCAATGTTAAAATTCATCAAAAAGCGTCCCCAAGGTCCCAAAATAAGGACACGCACTAATTTGCAATTACAATCTTGTTTAATAGCTATTTATGCAACTGTATCGTAATAGGGGTCCTTAAAACACGAATGTGGTTTCATAAAGGGTCACATGAGTGTTTTAAGGCCAAATTACGTACAGTTGCATACAATATTTTATCTTCTATCACACATTTTTCCAAAAATGAAGTAGCCTTTTTGCATTTTTCATGCCATAAAAAATCTTGATAGCATTTATCGTATAATTTTCTGAACTTTCATGCTAGTAATAAATTATGAGTCATTTCCTTCGCCGCATCTAAAATATCGGGCGGGGTCAAATTTTCTTTGCATTCACTGATATCAGATATTTTTAAGCAAGAACTAAATTTTCCCACGAAAATTCGTACAACAAAACGACACGTATAAATGGAATGGCGCTAAAACCCAGTACATCACCGCGCATGTGCGCGCATGCGCTAAAGCGGGCGCTGCCACAGACAAGTGAAAATTGGAATCAAAACTTGGTGATATAAACTTTTTGGGTTTGCCCTGTATCGTAATGTTAAAAAAAATTGTATTATAACATTATTTCGTTAGAAGAAAAGTGTTATAATATGTTTTTATCTATCTATATCTATCTATACATATAATAAATCTGTAACAAGTCGGTGTCTGTACATTGAAGATATTTGAGAAAAACTGACACTAGGGCTATTTATTAGCGCAATAGAACCCAAAACAATGATTTTTAGAATTATTGTCTGTTTGTCTGTTTGTCTGTGCGTTTGTGCGCGCTAATCTCAGAAACGGCTTAACCTAGAAGGATGCGGTTTTCACTGACATGTTGGTATTTTTTTGGATTAATTTGAATCGGTTCACAAATAAGAAAGATACGTTTATTTTAAGAATTTATCGAACTGTTTTTATAAGAGTTGTTATTATGAACGCGCTAATCTCAGGAACTACTGCTCCGATTTGAAAAATTCTTTCAGTGTTAGATAGCCCATTTATCGAGGAAGGCTATAGGCTATATATCATCACGCTAACACCAATAGGAGCGGAGCGGAGCGGAACAATGTTTCCAAATTGGGGGTTTTTGAAGTGAAACTTATATATCTCGGGAACTAGTGATACGATTTGAAAAATTCTTTTAGTGTCAGATAGCCCAGTTAGATAGAGCGGGTTGGGAGCGGGTAGGGGGCGAGTTGGGAGCGGGTTGGGAGCGGTTTGAGAGCGGGTTGGGGGCGGGTTGGGAGCGGGTGGGGGAGCGAGTTGGGAGCGGGTTGGGGCGGGTTGGGGGCGGGTTGGGAGCGGGATGGGGCGGGTTGGGAGTGAGTTGGTGGCGGGTTAAGAGCGAGTTGGGGGCGGGTTGGGAGTGGGTTGGGGGCGGGTTGGAGGCGGGGTAAGAGCGAGTTAAGGGCGGGTTGGGGGCGGGTTGGGAGCTGGTTGGGGCGGGTTGGGGGCTGTTTGGGGTCGGATTGGGAGCGGGTTGGTTTATTATGAATTTTCACTTCTTCCGGAAGGATCTAAGGAGAGCCATAATTGATGAAAAAGCAAATTAGATAAAAAATAAGCTGCCCAAATTACTAATTCCACGCGGACGGAGTCGCGGGCAAAAGCTAGTTTTTAATATTTCGGTATTGTGTTTAAAAAGTATGTCAATATAAACTCTTTTTGAATTTTATAATTGAAAGTATATTAAAGTACATATTATAATAATAGAAGTCCTGGGCAACCAGTACAGCCTATAAATAGGACACTGGGTCACAATTACAAACGTCCTGAAATAGTTTGGACCTTACGAGGTTAAATAAGGCAGACTATCTTACTGTTTAGTTTCTACTGCGCAAACGGCATCTCTTTACAAACGAGGCCAGAATACTAAGTTTTACAATTTAGAAGTCAATAGAGGCCTCCAGAGTAATTATATGGTATGTGGGTGCTTCGGGTATCAAAGGCTAAATACCTGTTTAATTGTATAGCCCTCAGCGTTATTTGGTAAGCAGGTACTCCTGGAATGTGAACTTACATTACATGTTTATTTGAAGTTTCCAGGCGTCTGTATTCGAAGGTTGAAGGTCTTATCACTCTGGTTACGCTGCCCGTCTGTCTGTTACAGGGGTGTATCTCGAGAACTATTATAATAGATGACGGGTGAAACGTATACGATGATTTTTAGGATTCCGTACCCAAAGGGTATAAACGGGACCCTATTACTGAGATTTCGCTGTCCGTCCGTCCGTCCGTCCATCTGTCCGTCTGTCCGTCTATCCATCTGTATCTCATGAACCGTGATAGCTAGATAGTTGAAATTTTCACAGATTATGTATTTTGGTTGCCGTTATAACAAAAAATACTAAAAAACTGGTTTACTAATGTTTCGCAAATTATTTTTCCCAAACTGATTCATTTGGCAAATGTTTAATTTCCCAAATGTTTATTTTTTCTGAAACTGTAAACTTTTCAGGATTGTTATAAAACAAACCTAATCTAACCTAACCTAACCTAACCTACATAATAGTCCTGAAATAATATCCTGAATAGTTTATAGTTTCAGAAAAAATATACATTTGGGAAATGATACATTTGCCAAATGAATCAGTTTGGGAAAAATAATTTGCCAAACGGAAGTACACCCTCCCAAGAAATGGCCAAGAGGCCTACTTTACGGCACGTGCTGATGTGTACATTGGGCACTTTCAATTTCGCAAAGGTTGCATGTAACTGCTTATGGGCAGAATTGCCCTGTAGACCCTGTAGTGCTTCCCGGCGGCGCTTGCAGTTATTGGGCCTCCATCTGGGGTTGACCCGGGCGACCCGGGCTTTGATCACGGACAGTTTAATTAAAACATCGACACTCGTTTAAACAAGACCCGGATGGCTGTCGGTAGGCCGTGCTAGAAGCACTTACGACAAGAGGTGGAAATGCGTGCGGACGACTCTGGTGTCACTAAAGAGCGCTCATTCCGTAGAAATGCGATATCAGCGATTTGCCACGTTTTAGGACTTGACTTTGTACTAAAATTAGCGGTTCACGAAAAAATACTTATTTATTTTGTACTTAATTGTGTAATAACTATTGACATACCGATTTGTAGACGCGTTTAACGAATTTCCCATTTACTATTACTATGTTTTTGAAATCCGTTTAAACATGTTGACTTTGGGGTCGATTTAATTCTAAGCTGTGTAAAATTTTAATGCATCATGAACGTTTTTGGAAACTTCATTACATAGTTATTGTAATGAAAAATATTTCGAAATATTATGAGGGGGGGAGGGTGAGGGGGGTTCGTAAGACGGCAGAACGTTAATGTTCAAGTTTTCACTTCTGCCGGCACTCCCGGAGTGCAACCCGTTGTTTTTTTGCTAGCAGATAGACAGTCAGACATGACGTATAAACAATTTTTTACTTTTGCTGTATACATTTTTGCTTACAAAACACTGAAAATAAAATGCAAAGCTACTCTAAGAGCATCTCCGGTCGTAAGTCCTCCGTGCCCCGGTCAGACAAGGGTCCCTGATTAGTCCATCTCCCGCTTTTAATTCGATTCCCGGATACATTGACACGTTGCCTGACGACCCTTCGAACTGAAGCCAATCGGATTTGTGAGTTATCTACTTCCTACTAGTAGGTTACTAATATTAGCGAAAGTTTGTGTGTCCGTTCGTGTGTACGCGTTCACGCTCAAATGCCCAGAAGAATTTGCATGAAATCTGGTAAGTACAATCCAATTAGGTACCTAGGACTTCGAGAAAGAGGTCAATCGACGAATTAGACTCGGCTGGGCAGCGTTCGGGAAGCCCCGCAATATCTTATCATCCAATATACCGCAATGTCACAAGTCAAAAGTCTTTGACCAGTGTGTGTTGCCTGCCAGTGATGGCTTATGGCACTGAGACGTGGCCGCTAACGATGGGTCTCATAAGAAAGCTCAAAGTCACTCAGAGGGTGTTGGAAAGGGCTATGCTCGGAGTTTCTTTGCGGGATCGCATTAGAAATGTTGAAATCCGCGCAAGAACTAAAGTCACCGACATAGCTCGAAGAATCGCCAGGCTCAAGTGGCAATGGGCAGGGCACATCGCTCGTAGAACTGACGGCCGATGGGCCTCCAACAAGTTGGAACGACAACCTGGTTAAGGTTGCGGGATCGCGTTGGATGCGGATGGCGCGAGACCGATCTGTTCGGCGAGCCTTTGGGGAGGCCTAATGTCCAGCAGTGGACGTCTTTCGGCTGAAATGATGATGATGATGAATGTTTTTCTACAATTGGTCAATTACTGAAGCATGGGCAAAAACTGGGTAGTTTGTCGCAACATGGTATGTATGTAAAACTCTATTGTACGTAAGAAAATAAAATTAACAATAATTGGGAATGTCTAAAAAAAAATAACAGTGATTTTTATATTTTTTTTGTATAGAAAAGTCAATTATAAGAAACTAATTTCAATATTATGTCATTTAGTTCACTACTTTTTCAAAATTTATTATTGAAACTATTTTGGTTGATGACGTCAGATTATAATTAAGGGCTCCCACACTGTCAAATTTCTAAATCTATCTAAATGCGTACGATAAGGCAACCCCTTTAATTATTTTTTTGCGTAGTGGTACACTGTAACTAGTGTCACTTTACTGGCGCTGTCAAAGTGCTAGATGTGAGACAGCGGGTCCAAATCAAACTCCGTAGTATAATCCACGCGTAAATTGTGAGTAATTCTAACAACACAGATTAAAGTAAGACTTGGACCGGTCACGCAATTAACACCAATGTCAAATGAAGGTCATTGCTTATTTATTATGTAATAAATTCATTACATAATATTAAAATTAAATAAGTCCAAAAAATGAGTTAAAAAGCGTTTATCTCGAAATGGTTTTCGATTTACTATACATTGCAAAAAAATAGACATCCCCAATTATAATTAATATATTAAGCCGTGGTGGCCTAGTGGTTTGACCTATGGTCTCTCAAGCAGAGGGTCGTGGGTTCGAGCCCGGGCACGCACCTCTGAGTTTTTTAGAATTTATTTGCAAAATTACACTGAAAAATTCACCATGAGGATTCACAAACATCGGAAACCTACACCCACTTGTGAAGGAATTCAATAGTGTGTGAAGTTCTCAATTCGTACGGGGCCCGCGTGGGAACTACGGCCCAAACCCTCTCATTCTGAGAGACTGAGATCATAAGTAATCAATGGATTACTCTGGCTATACCTAAGTTTTAAAGCCTATTTCAGTGCTTTGAGGAGTTTTGGAGCTTTGCCATTGCTTTAACGAGCCCGTACAGATTTTCAGTTCGTACTTTTTTAGCAATCTTGTGCAGTGAAATTGAAATAGCGAGTTTCGATGCGTTTTGGATTGGATGAGGCTTGGATAAGATCCCATTTTTAAGTGTAACCAAGGGAAGGGAATTGAAAAATAGTCTTGAGACATATTGGAACTCTTTACGAAATCCATTGATGGTTACAGAGGTAGTTCTTTTTGCCCCTGGTAATCGAAGTACTCGTCAAGACGAATCAGGTAAGCCCAGACACGATGCGGTCTTATTGTTCTATTACAGAGTTCCTATGGCCACCTTCCAGCTCCATGTCATAATAATTGCTTTATTTATTTATTTACAGAGATAAATCAAAATTACATAATTATATATATTAGACCATCGTTAAACCCGAGTGGTTTGTATGCTCCATTCCGCAGTAGTTAAGTAAGTTAAAGTATTGTCATTCGCTTTATAAATGCGTGCAAAATTTCAGCTCAATCAGCAACCGGGAAGTGGCTCAAATTTAACTTGCAAAATTCGACCCGTACATACATACATACCTACATTGAAAGTAATAGAAGCTAATTTTGTTTCAAAAACAACTCAGATTTAAAATTGAATATTTATTTCCGTAATTAGGCCGCTAAGGGCTCTTTTGCATGTCTTTTTATGAGCATATCAGCGCTCTCGGAAATACCATGATTCCCAAGACGAATGCGCCGCAAGAAAATTGTCACAAAGTCATTTTTTCAAAGGTCACGGCAATCGTCACGTAACATCTCCTTTTTGTTACCTTACTTTGCGTTACTTTTAATAAGGTATAGTGTGTAAGTCGCTAACGAGCTGCCCCGGGCGAGGTGGCCGACACGATCCTAAATCAAGAGTCCTTTTGATTAATTAAAATTGATAGCGAAGAAGCGATTTTTGGTGCGGTGGGAGTGATAGAAGGCAAGCGAGATTCACGGCCCGGGCACGCCTTAAGACCACAACAAACCGGGAGTGCGGAGCGCCGATGGAACGTGCCCAGCGCGCTCTATAACACTTAGGGGCTGTTTCACCACTTTTCTTAAAGTTCGGATTAGCTTAATCATAACCTTATTTGACAGATGGACTTAAAATTTCTGTTTCACCAGTCTCGATTAGCGCTAAGTGATGGACAAACTGTTTCTTTCTTTCTTTTCTTCCTTAATGGCGGCCACTAGGCTTGTGCCAATATCAGTTAATTGCTCTGAGAGCGACTCACGTTGTACGGTAATTGTAGTTTTTGCAACTTGATAGTAAAATTCCAAAAACCACGTGGAGACAACTTGCGCATTAAAAAATGTCAGACACGAGAGCAATATAGAATTTTGAGATCACTGTAACAGTTAAGGTTAATCGCCGCATAAAACACTATCAGAATTATACCACAACTAGCCAAAGAAAGAGAAATACCAAAATTATATACTGTCTACATCCGCCATGTTCGAATGCCACAAATCGAATCCAAACTGTTTCTTAATGTGACCATCAGATCAGGTGGCATTTAGCATTTCTATCCGTCACATAACTTTTTAATTAGTTAAGTTTATTTTTTTGTGGTCATGGTTGGAGAGCCCTTCAGCCGGTTCAGAAAAATAAATCAAAGTATTTTTTTTTTTAAAGAGAGAAGTCATGCTAAATTGCATAAAATAATTTAAATATCAAGATTTGAATAAAAAAATGTAGGTACACTTTTAGTATGTAAAAATAAATCCAAAATTTCGTAATATTTTTTAATTACAGACTTTTTTTCAGTGGCTCAATCGTTTGTTCTAATTAAAATTGTACATCGCCATTAAAAAAAAAGTTTATCTGTCAAATGGTTTGGCGCCACTTTTCGATTCGTTTTACGTGATTTTATTTTTCTTTGTTATTGTTAACAAAGTATCGTAAATAAATACCGCTTTTGGATCAATTATAATGTTACACATTTGTTTATAAAAAATAATAGATGTATTTAAAAATTATATAGTTAACGATTTCTTTTGCTTTAATAATGAGTGACTCTTTGAACTCTGTGCGAACAGGAACGCGTGGTTGTGAAATGCGACGTTGCCATTCCGACTTTTTGTTAAACCCACGATTAGTTAAGTGGTACTTAATTTGCACAGGACCGGCGTGGTGAAACTGAAAAAACACTAGCTAACAGATTTGTCCAGTACTTAGTTTATTCATTTGTTACGTAACCAGCACTTTGACAATAAGGTGGTGAAACACCCCCTTAATCAAACATACGGTGACACACACCGGCAATGCGGCACCCCGTATTTGATTCAGTGTTATTGACAGCGCTGGACACGCTCCGTCGGCGCCCCCTCTCGGTTTGTTGTGGACTTTAGGCGCAAGCCACACCAGAAGAGACGTGGGACGGGGGCGCGTCGCCATCGCAGCGCCCCTTGAATCTGTTTTCATACTAAATGTATAGAAGCGTCGCGATCGCAGACAGAAGAGACTAGGCCACGTCTCCGCCTCTCGCGATGCTTCTAAACATTTAGCATGAAAGCTGATTCTAGGGGCACCGCGACTGCGACGCGCCCTCGTACCACGCAGCGGTCTTCTGTGTAGCTTGCGTGTCGTACTACGAAATTTGATTTACGAACTTCGTATCATGCCATTCCGTTCACGCTAATCTATACTAATATTATAAAGCTGAAGAGTTTGTTTGTTTGTTTGTTTGTTTGTTTGAACGCGCTAATCTCAGGAACTACTGCTCCGATTTGAAAAATTCTTTCAGTGTTAAATAGCCCATTTATCGAGGAAGGCTATAGGCTATATATCATCACGCTAACACCAATAGAAGTGGAGCGGAGCGGAAGAATGTTTCCAAATCGGGGGTTTTTGAAGTAAAACTTCTATATCTCGGGATCTACTGCTCCGATTTGAAAAATTCTTTCATTGTTAGATATCCCAGTTAGATAGGGCAGGTTGGGAGCGGGTGGGGGGCGAGATGGGAGTGGGTTGGGGGCGGGTTGGGAGCGGGTTGGGGGTGGGTTAGGAGCGGGTTGGGGGCGGGTTGAGGGTGGGTTGGGAGTGGGTTGGGGTGGGTTAGGAGCGGGTTGGGGGCGGGGTGAGAGCAAGTTGGGGGCGGGTTGGGGGCGGGTTGGGAGCGGGTTGGGGGCGGGTGGAGAGCGGTTTGGGGGCGGCTTTAGAGCGGGTTAGGGGCGGGTTGGGAGCGGGTGGGGTGGCGAGTAGGGAGCGGGTTGGGAGTGGGCTGGGGGCGGGTTGAGAGCAAGTTGGGGGCGGGTTAGGAGCGGGTTGGGGGCGGATTGGGAGCGGGTTGGTTTATTATAAAGTTTCACTTCTTCCAGAAGGATCTAAGGAGAGCCATGATGATAATGATGATGATGATGATTTCGTAGTAGCCTCCCAGTATCGCGGTGCGGAGATCGATTCCCTTATTTATTTACATGTAGATAAATAAAAGAAATTGTAACGTCTAACATTTCCTAGTATAGCGTACGGTTGTGGTCCCTACTCTGAAGATGAGCTCTGGTTGAGTTTGAAACGCGTCAGTGTAGTTTGGTGGTGGTGATAGTTGGGTTTGTGTGATTTGTGTGTTCGTACAGTGTGGAGGTGGAGGAACTGCATGAACACGCATTTCTTACATAAACGTAACTATCGTAAGGTAAACAAAGTAGTTGTTTCAGTTCGTACATACAGATTTTTTATTGAGATTGGACTATAAAATTAGCTGACCTTGAATCCTATCACCGCGTCCGCTCGTGCCGCAGGCCGAGCCTCCAATAAGGGGTGTTTAATTATAAAAATTCACGGTCTACCGAACCGGACAAAAACGGGCGATCGTTGGAGGACCAAAGTTTTTGACAGCCAACATTTTTGACGCCATCGCCCACTGTGGAGAGTTCGGAAATCTCACTCCGAGACCAGTTAATCCTTTAATTAGATTGAGAGTTAAAGTCTTTAAGTCGGACAAGTTACTAAAAGGCGGTGTCTGCATAAAAAAAAATTAAGCGCGTTTTTGTGTCCCAATCTGAATTACTAAACACACGCCTGTATAATTCCCGTTCCCATGAATGTTCCCGTGAATTCCGGGAAAATATATAGCCTATGTCACTCTCGGAACTGAGACGAATCTAATGGCACCACACACTTCAAAATCTATTGAGCTGTTTAGGCTGCAGGGCGTGCCAAAGAATGATACATAAAATACATACGCTCGAAAAACATAGCCCTTTGACAGTCGGGTAAAAAGTTGAAGATCAATTTAAAAAAGTTAAATTCCGTATTCAAATACAAATTCAAGTCCAAATATATTTATGTATACTACGGTGTGTACTACGGTCATGAGTATTTCATAGAAGTTGATTATAAATAAATGAAATAAATAAATATCATGGGACAATTTACACCAATTGACCTAATAGTCCCAAAGTAAGCAAAGCTTGTGTTATGGGTACTAGTCAACGGATAAACATACTTATAAGATAAGTCAAAAGTCAAAGTCAAAAATGATTTATTGCATATCACATTACAGGCATAAGCTGGAATAATAGACTAGGTAGACATTGTGACGCCCCGTAAGGGCACGGCAATGTCAGAGGGCTATTTTTACAATTAAACATTTTAGACATTTTTCCTACATAATAGGACATAATATGATTCTTAAATTCATATTAAACAACCAACACCCCAGTACGTATTTGTACGCGGGAAACGTACCTCTAGGCCATTTTTGGTCGTCAAAAAAAAATGAAGTTAGGAGTTTTTAATTTAAGTACCTAATACATTTTGAATTTTAATTGAATTCTTCACGTTTACGTAAGTAAATAACGGATGGTTATAATTATTTTCCAGTTTACCATTTTTCTCGTGCGCCGGAGAGTTTGCCATTCTTCTGAAAGGCTTATTATGCGATTAAAAAGTTTTTATGGCGTCAATAGGCTACAGGCGTCAATTTGAAAGAAATAAAAGTCATCAAAAATTCTTGAATAAAATGTCTCATTTTAATTACGCGTTAGTTAAAAAATGCATAAAACTAGCTACTGCCTGTGATTCCGTCTGCGAAGAATTGGTTTAAAGTTGTCACGGGGGAACTTTGCAATATTCCGAAATACAAACTATCCTATGTAATTTGCAGGATCTCAAACTGTCTCCATATCAAATTTCATCTAAATCGTTGAAGCTGTTTGAGCATGAAGAGGTAACAGCCAAACAGACTTTTCGCATATTATAATACTAGCTGTTGCCCGCGACTCCGTCTGCGGAGAATTCGGTTATCGCTATCCCGCGGAAACTATGCAATTTTTCGGGATAAAACAATCCTTTCTCATTTTTAGCCTCAAACTATCTCCGTATGTACCAAGTTTCATCTAAATCGGTTAGGTTGAGTTATTTTTTTATTTTTTTCCAAAACAAACTTCTACCCCCTTTTACACCCTCTTAGGGGATGATTTCTGGGATAAAAGTATCCTATGTCCTTTCCGGGAACTCCAACTATCGCTGTATCAAAATTCGTCTAAATCGGTTCAGCGGTTTAAGCGTGAAGAGGTGGAACAGACACAATTTCGCCTTTGAAATATTAGTATGGATTAGTATGGATATACGGATCACTCACGTCTTTAAACGAGTTTAATTAGACATGTTTCGGGCTAATCCGTAGCCCTTCTTCCCGGAGCCACACGTCACGGCGGCTGTCAAACGTGCACAAGACGTCAGTGATCCGTATATTATCACTATGAGTGAGTCGGTTAGTTTCATGTTTAAAGTATGGATACGTCAAAAATGATACAATATACGATATACGTCTACTGTCCCTCTCCCGCAACAACTTGTTATGACAGCCGCGATGGATGGCAGCCATTATCCCCCCCACATTACGCAGTGATAAGTGATCATAGCCGCGAATTCATCGCCCGTATCTACACACCTGACATTTTCAAATGGACTGCCAAGGCAGTGGCAGGGTTAATAGATTTTTTTTGAGGTAAAGGAAATGGGCCGTTATGTAAGTGACGTGGTATTGTGTAAGTGAAAGTGCTTTTTGAACTTTCTTAGGTCCTGATCGTTCTATCATCATCGTCCCAGTCTGTAAGTATAGGTACGACCTACTGAAGGGCACAGGCCTCGCGGCCCAGTATGGGGAACTTCACACACACTATTGAATTTCTTTGCAATATATCCAGGTTTCCTCACGATGTTTGCCTTCGTCGTAAAACTCATGGTAAATTTAAAATATAATTTCGCACATAAATTCGGAAAAAGTCAAAGGTGTGAGGCCGGATTCGAACCCACGACTATACTTAAGAGGAAATTATAGGTTATTAGAGGTTTGGGGCGAAATAAAAGTATTTTCAATGGAATTAATAATATGAATAACTTTATTTTATTTTAATTAGCACTTAGAAGTATACGTCCGCCTTACACGGTCTTGTCGCGGTAAGTAAGAACAAAGGGCTGTGTTTCAAAGCTAGTAAGTCGATATATATATTACATAGGTACGTAGCTACATAACAACGGTATCTAGAGCAGAGATGGATATTAATTTTTGTATTAACAGTTAATTCCAACACGCCCCCTCAAAAATTAATCTCTACTTAACTAGTCCTTTGATTGAAGATTTAATCGCTATCGCATCGCTGACGCAGTCAGTACGACGAACATTTGTATGTGACATAAACCTTACTTTATTATTTGACGGATCGTATTACTTCCAAGTGTGGTCTGGGAGTAATGTATACAATATTATGGTCCAACATTTGTTGCTTTGGATTAGGGAAAACCCAGAAAAACCTAATCAGACCATTTCATTTAAAATTAATGAAATTGTACTTATGAATAAACTTATTCTAGGCCCATATCTTTCCTCATTTGTATAAACTTCACTGCTGGTAATGGCTTTGTCAAAACATCAGCCAATTGGTTACCTGTGGAAATATAGTTTAATTTAATTATATTTTTATTAATCTGCTCTCTTGAGAAGTGATATTTTATATTTATGTGTTTTGACCTTTTGTGATGAGTTGGATTATTAGCTATACTAATGCAGCCGTTGTTATCCTCATAAATAGTAATGGGCTTAGTTAATTTTAAGTTAATACTTTCTGCCAGAGACTTTAGCCATAATGCTTCTTTGACAGCTTCATACAAAGCCATATATTCGGCTTCAGTTGATGAGGCTGCTACTGATGTTTGTCTCTTTGTACACCATGTTATGGTACATTCGTCAAATAATTTAAACAAATATCCGGTAGTGCTTTTCATGTCATTGTAATCATGGCCACCCCAATCAGAATCTACATATCCACAGAGAATATTTTCATATTTATTTCGCGTATATGTTAACTTCAAATCAATGGTGCCTTTAAGATATCTTAGTACTCGTTTTAAGCATTGCCACAACTCTTTACTATTGTTGCTCGTATAGCGGCTTAGAATATTAACAGAAGTACTTAAATCCGGCCGTGTACAAAGCATAACATACATTAAACAACCTATCAGGTTTCGGCACGGTGCGTCATACTTCTTATCAGAGTTCAGAGCTTCATAGTTCAATTTTATTTCTGTTGGAGTGCTTATAGGGCTGCACTCACTCATATTAAATTTATTCAGAATTGTTTTAATATATGCACTTTGGTCTAGAGTTATTTTATTTAAGCACCTGGTTATTTTAATACCAAGAAAGAATTTGATATCTTTTAAGTCTGTCATTTCAAATTTGCTCCTTAAATAATTTTTGAAATTACACATAGTCTGAATGTCAGCACATACTATAACCAAATCATCAACATAAAGAATGACATATATATTTTTTGTTATTTCTTCTTTATCTAAAATATATATACACCTATCAACTGGTGAATTTATAAATCCCTTTTGTTTCAGAGATTGTTCAAATACTTCGTACCAACATCTTGCAGCCTGTTTCAAACCGTATAAAGCTTTATTTAATTTACATACATAATTATCCTTACTATGTACACCCTCAGGAATTTTCATATATATTTCTTCCTTTAGTGTACCGTTTAAGAACGCTGTCTTCACGTCCACATGATGAATTAATAAATCATTTTGATTCGCAAAACTGATAATAAACCGAAAACTAGCTGTCCTAGCAACTGGTGCAAAATTCTCATTGTAGTCGGTGAGATATTCTTGACTGAAACCTCTAGCAACGAGACGAGCTTTATATCTTAAAGGTTTGCCAAAACCGTCATTTTTAATGGTAAAAATCCATTTACAGTCGACGATATTTTTATTTTTTGGTTTTGGTACTAAACTCCATGTATCCTTTTAAGAGAATCTAATTCGTTCTTAACTGCTTTTTCCCACTGTGATCTATCACTTAGAGTTTTTATTTCATGCAATGATTTGGGTACTGCACTTGTGACTGACTGTGCACTATATATATCGTAGTCATATTCATTATAGGATATAGGGTGACGAGTTTTAAGTCTATCACTCCGTCGTAGTACTGATGATTCAGTAGATGTGTTCTGATTTTTGTTTATTAAAACACTATCAGACTCGAACACGGATTCACTCTGTATTTCATTACTAATTTTGCGAATTTTGCATGAACTGCATTGTTCACCAGATTTAAAATTATCTGATTTAGGGTCATTTGTATCATGAGACTTACTAGACACTGATTTCGATACAAAGTCACTATCAGTTTTGTCTTGCGAATATTTAATGTTAATCCCTTCAGGTCTCAGTGTAGGCCTGGTTTCGATGAAATTAGTCTCATCAATAACAACATCCCTTACAGTTTAAAATTTTTCGCGATCTGTGTTCCATACTTTGTAGCCATTCGGTTCATACCCTACCAATATTCCTTTCCATGACTTTTCATCAAATTTACTCTTATTGGTTTTATTATGAACATACACAGTTGAGCCAAAAACCCTGAGATTTTTAATGTTAGGCTTTCGATCATGCCATAACTCATATGGTGTTTTTGTATGTTGTAAGGCTTTTGTTGGTGTAGTGTTTATTAAATGGACAGCAGTCAAAACTGCTTCTCCCCAGAAACATTTTTCCATTTTAGTACCACGTATCATAGCACGAGCCTTTTCGGTAATCGTACGAACCATACGTTTGGCTACACCATTTAACTGTGGAGTTCTAGGTACCGTCAAGTGATAACTAATTCCTTTTTCTTTGCAATAGTTTTTCATTTCGGTAGATAAATATTCTCCACCGTTATCAGTATAAAGATTTACTATTTTGAAATTAAATTTAGTTTCACTTTTTGATACATAGTCCTTAAATGCCGAGAACACTTCTGATTTATGAGTTAACAGATACACAACACAATAATGTGTCCATTGATCAACAAATAAAACAAAATAATTTTTGTTGTCAACTGTGGAGGGGGTTATTGGCCCACAAACATCTGAATGCACTATAAAAAGCGGTCGTTTTATATAACTTTTATCTTTCGCTTTATTAAAAGGTAGCCGAGTCTGTTTCCCATTTATACATGCTTCGCATAAACTATCATTTGCAAACACTGATTTAATTTGATCCACATCTTCAATCATTTTGTGGTTTTTTTTAGTTCTAGGAATTTATTTTTACTGATATGTCCTAAGCGTTGATGCCACAATTTATAATTATCTTTATTGGCATGACAAGGCTGGGAAACAGCCTGACTTATTGTTGCAGGAACCTTTAAATCTATAGCAACCAGATTATTTAAAGACTTACCTGTCATGATGGTTTTACCTTCCTTTGTAATGCGAGTGCCTTTTTGATCAAAGATTACCTCAAAACCAGCCTGTTGCATTTTTGATACAGACAGCAGATTATATGGCACCTCGCAACAGAACAGCACGTCATCCAGAATTCCTTGAACACCTATATTGCTGATAACATTTATTTTACCTCTTTTAGTTGCTGAAATAAAATGGTTATTTTTAGCGATTGAAATTTTTACTGGAGTTGGTAGATTTTCATAGCTGTTAAAAAGGTCATCCCTTTTGATAATATGATCAGACGCTCCAGAGTCTAATAAAAACGTCACATTGTCTGAATTATTCTCCATTTGGTATTCTCCAGTCATGAATGCAAATCCAGAAAAGTCTGAGGAATGTGATGTCGATTCCTGTTGTAAAGCAACAGTTTGAACTTGTCTTCTTCTATCTGGAATATTTTTTTGATCATTCATTCTTTTAAAGTAATAGCAATCCTGTTTTATATGTGCCTTTCGTCCACAGTGATGACATTTCATGTGTTGAGATCTCTTCCCTTTGAATGTTCTATGTTGCAAGTTGTGTTTATGTGAATAGTTTCTTTGTTTTAGTGGGTCATGTTTCTTCGTTTTATGTTTTTGTTCGACATGTAGTACTTTAAGCGTTGTGTCATTACCTTCATTTTTCAGCTTCATTTCATGATCTAATAGTCTTTTAGTTTTAAACCTAAAAGTTTCTTTCTCATGGCCATTTGTGTGGCTAAACTTTTTCTTTCGTAGAGGGCATCAAAATTTTGAAATATGGTTTTTGCAGCAATATCTTCATTAACAAACCCCAAATAAGCATCGGATAAATATTCAACAATTATGCTTTTGGCAACCCTATTGTTTTGTTCCCACTCAGCGGATCGCCTTACTGGAATGTCGCCGTCGATAACGCCGATAACGTTTATTTCGGACAGTAGAGATCGCACTCTAAATTTCCACACACTGTATTTTTCACCATTGAATGGCTTAATGTTTCGTTTTAATTTTGAATGGTCCATTGTTCACTAATTGTTCATATAACACAACACAAAGAAAGGAAAAATTCAAGTTTAGTTCACTTTCACGTTTTACATCACTGGGCCCATAACCTATTAGAGGTTTGGGGCGAAATAAAAGTATTTTCAATGGAATTAATAATATGAATAACTTTATTTTATTTTAATTAGTACTTAGAAGTATACGTCCGCCTTACACGGTCTTGTCGCGGTAAGTAAGAACATAGGGCTGTGTTTCAAAGCTAGTAAATTGTAACGTTGTGTTTTCTCCAATGACTTGAACTGACCAAGATCTGATTAATCTGGCAAGTGTTTCGTTATTTTTTAAAGCTGGTAACTGGAAAGATTATGTGGCCATCTCCGATTGGAGATTTTGGTAAACAAGTTTGTAGGGATGTCACTTGTGGGGCCCAACGTGGGGCGCCAATTGTCACCCGGCTCCCTGCCCGGATGAGGGAACGCCTGGTGGCAATACAAAATGTTACAAAAGCTGAAAGTAGCCTTCGCTACACTGAAAATAACAGAATATTGTCTGGAGGCGTGCTCTGAGCGATTAGGGCTCTATCTAAAGGAGAGTAAGGAAATATGTTATTATATAAGCACACTCTTTATTTCTGTTTTGACTCTATACAGGGCAAAGTAGAGATAAATGTGAAACCACTTGTATATCGATACCAGACAATTTACAAAAATTGGTTTTAGCTCAGCCGCAAGCGGGTGTGATGCAGAAAGCGGTTCTTAGATGCTAGTTTCACAATTTATTTAAGCCTAAAGGTGTTAGTCCCTAAGAAAATCAAAACTTGCCATCAATTTCAATTCTCAACTAACAGAATTTAAATCATAATTCCCTAAATATAATATTTAAAGGTTCACCGACCTGGCCAGAGGCTACCTTCCTGTGACACCTGTCCGGAGCAGAAGGATGAGCACAGTGTGAGACGGACGCGAAGCTGGGGCGTCGTCTCTATGTGCCGACACCGAAGATGGCCCGCACGGATCCCACAGGATGGAGATAAGTCTTCTGGTCTCAGCAACGGAAGAAGAGACGTGGCAAAAGCTAAGTGCAGAAGGCACAGCCAAGGCTATGATGCTCTACAGAAAGGCTAGTTCTCAGAACACAAAATTAATCATATCTAGTCCGAAAATCTGAATCCAAATAAAGCCTAAGCTCCCAGATGGAGGTGCAAAAGGACAAAATCTTTATTCAATGATGAGCATCCTTCTACTAAATTTGCAAAAAGACTACAAGGCAAAAAGAAGTGCAGAATAAATAAATATTATTATAAATTCTTATAATTTATTATACTTTATTATAGTTTATTATAGTTCCCTAACCGGCTGGAAAGAAGAAGAAATTGCTTCGATTAGACATTTGCAAAAGGCATAGGCATGTGGCAGAGAGATTGAGTGATGTGGATGATTCTTACCGGAGTAAATCAACTGAAGCTCAGGATTATCTCGACGCTGGTTTTCCCACCCTCAGCCGCATGCAATAAACTTGTTGCTGAAATTAACCACATGGATGAGAAATAATGCCTCGTGGATTATATAGAATCAAACCAAAATCTCAGCAACCACTTTTACTTACAGTTTTCTTGCAGCAACAAAATAAAATTCAAATGGACTGCTTTTTAGCCACATCAACCATAACAGCTCGAAATTGAGGCTGCCACCTTCGTCTCTTCTCGGATGCAAAATGATATGTCTCTCACACATGATGGAGGCCTAAGACAAGCGAGATGGAGGCTCCAGTACAGCCCTACTCAAAGCTTGAGTGCACAACACTTGGACTATAAAAAACCCCTAAGAATTTCCCCCGAATTCCACCAATTTTGTGAATAACATTTACTATACCAATTTATCACCAGATGTTATTAGCCTTCGATTCTGTATCAAATTTGTATGTTTCTTTAAGTTAATAAATGTTATTCAACCATGTCCAAAATTACTTCTATTTCCCCCGAAATTGGATCAAAATTCCTGAAGTGACATCCCTACAAACTTGTTTACCAAAATCTCCAATCGGAGATGACCACATAATCTTTCCAGTTACCAGCTTTAAAAAATAACGAAACACTTGCCAGATTAATCAGATCTTGGTCAGTTCAAGTCATTGGAGAAAACACAACGTTACAATGTCGATATATATATCACATAGGTACGTAGCTACATAACAACGGTATCTAGAGCAGAGATGGATATTAATTTTTGTATTAACAGTTAATTCCAACATAGGTCCGTCAAACCACTAGGCCTATTTTTTCTACAGAACTGGTAAAGGTACAATTTTCAACTCTGTCACTTAACGATTTCTTAGGGTTCCGTAACTCAAAAGTCTTAGTAATTTGACATAATAATATGGCCTCTCAGAGGGTCGTGGATTCAAACTCGAGCTTGCACTTTTTTGTTTTACGAAATTAATGTGTGAAATTACATTTGAAATTTACCATGAGCTTTACGGAGAAGGAAAACATCGTGAAGAAACTTATCGCTGCTTTGCTAAAAAACCGGCCTAATTCGAAATGATACGCTGTGTAACTATCCACTTTATTTGCAATAATAAAAGTATTAAGTTACATAGCATATCATTTCGAATTAGGCCGGTTTTTTAGCAAAGCAGCGTTATATTTGGTTATGCTAAGGAATCCTTGCCACACTTAGTGAAGTTCCCAATCAGTACTGGGCCCGCGTGGGAACTACAAAGCCACCTCATTTCGAGAGAAGGCTTGCCTGTGAGGTATGTAGCCCGCGATGACGAATCAAATACGTTAAAGCCACGTGACCATGACTTTCAATAACGTCTAGACTTTGTGTATGCGGGAACCGGCCAGCACGTCCGATATTGGACGCCGTGCGCCGGTCCGGTCGACCGGATACAATCCCGGCGGAGACCGGATTCCTAGTGCTGCGGTTAGGTCGTAAGCTTTTGATGCTGCCGTTCTTTTTACCGGCTTTTGTTATGTAAATGTAAGTCTGATGCTTTCTACTGAATATTATAAATGTGAGTTTGTGAAGATGTTTGGTTGTTTGTTACTTCACGCAATAACGGCTGAACGTTTACATGGGCCTCATGAGGAAGCTCAAAGTCACTCAGAGGGCAATGGATTAGGCTATGCTCGGAGTTTCTATACGGTTTCGCATTAGAAATGATGAAATCCGCGCTAGAACTAAAGTCACCGACATAGCTCGAAGAATCGCCAGACACAAGTGGCAGTGGGCAGGGCACATTGCTCGTAGAACTGACGGCCGATGGGGCCGAATGGTTCTCCAGTGGCGTCCGCGGACCGGAAGACGCAGTGTGGGGAGGCCTCTAACTACCTGGTTAAGGTGGTGGGAACGCATTGGATGCGGATCTGTTTGGCGAGCCTTGGGGAAAGCCTTTGGACTTCTTTCGGCTGAAGTGATGAAACTGATGAGAAGCTATTTAAACTGGTTATGGACACCACGAGATTTAAGAAGCGACTGCCAACCTTCAATAATAACAAGAAGACGTCATGTCTCACAACTTGTCTCGCAACTTTCTTCCCTGTGTCACTATTTTCGAATCGATCGTACAATGAGAAAACTGCCCGTTCGAAGCGGAGACTCTGTAAAGTTTGTACAGCGACACTCTAAACCTTCACGTAAACAAAAGTGATGGATAAAGTTGGGGTTGCATACCGTTAAATAAAAGCTGAAATTGTTTTAAACTTTCAGGATTTGCACTCATAGTTGTTAAGTTTGTCGCATCACTTCTTTTCGAAGGCACTCCCCTAGCTACCTCAGCCAGTATCGGAATCCTTGGTATTGACATGTCGAGGGAAGTCCAGTTCCGCGACCATTTGGAGGGTAAGGCTAAATTAGCCTCGAAGAAGCTCGGCGTGCTCAACAGATCGAGACGGTATTTCACTCCGGCCCACCGCCTCCAGCTTTGGCGCAGGTTCAGCTACATTATAAAGTAATGCTCTCATCTGTGGACGGAGGCTCCCCAGTACCAGCTTCTCCGTCTGGACCGCATACAACGGAGAGCGACTCGAATAGTCGGCTGCCAACGAACTTCTGATCGGCTTGATTCCTTGGCGCTGCGTAGAGATGTAGCTTCACTGTGCATCTTCTATCGCATGTACAACGGGGAGTGCTCCGAGGAGTTATTCGGGTTGATCCCTGCCGCATCCTTCCGCCACCGCCCTACGCGACAACACTTCCATCCTCACCATCTGGATATGGTTGGTTGTCTTCTACTGTGCGTTTTTCCAGAAATTTCCTGCCTCGCACAGCAAAGCTCTGGAATGAGGTTCCTACTACGGTATTCCCGGACCAATACGACCATCAAGCTTTCAAAAAAAGAGCGTACTCCTACCAAAAAGGCCGGCAACGCACTTGTGACTCTTCTGGTGTCTCAGGTGTCCATGGGCGACGGTAATCGTTTACCATCTGGTGATCCGTTTGCTCGTTTGCCCCCTATACCATAAAAAAAGGTAGCCAGACTTTAAGATGAGATGAGATGAATGTTTGTGTGGCATGGCAAGGTCTACAATAAGGTGGACCGACGATCTGGTCGCAGGCACCACTTTGATACGAGCAACTCTTTGCGAGAGGCTTTTATCGACAAGTGGACATCTTTTAGCTGATATCATTCATGCGGGACGTTACAAAATACAAATGGCCGGTGAAGGTACATTTTTTGGGATTGGGTGTGTTTTGCGGGATGTGTAGGTACTTTTAGTGAAACTGCACATTAAGGATTTTACGAGCCAAAACCGTATCCAAAAAAAATCCAATTCAGAATTTTTTTGTAAAAAAACGCAACGTTTACAACCATAGTGTAAACACAGACTGTTACACAAACTATCAAAGCAGAAAGTGCACTGCCAAGTCCCGCGACTGCGCCGCAACGATGCACGATGCGACTTTTGCAGCCGCACGTACACAAAGTGAATTATCTTCCCGAGGGCGCTGTAGTAGTGCTGTGACTTTATTCTTGAGAATTACATCAGTACCTCTACCATGAGTTTACACTAGTTCACAGTGACCGTACTAGCTAGCGACGGCGTAAATGATTTGTATGGAGAATTGTACTTCCGTAAGTGACCGCTAGAGGCGCTGTACAATTCTCCATACAAATAATTTACGCCGTCGCTAGCGAGTACGGTCACGTAAACTAGTGTGAACTCATGGTAGAGGTACAGATCCCACCAGACAAAACCAAAACCGTGCTTTCGCTACGAACCAAGCTACGAACCAACTCAAAGCCCTGGCCTTATACTACGAAGTGCAAAATTCGAACTTCGTATCGTGCCGTTCCGCTCACGCTAATAGCATTTAATACGAGAGCGAGCGAGACGGTACGATGCGAACTTCGATTTTCGAATTTCGGAATAGCCCCCCTGCAACTGTCCAAGTGACGCTGTCTCACCCATTTTTTTTTTTACGAAGCACGTTCCGATACACGCTTTTTGGGTCAGAACAATCCCAAAAAGAAGAAAAAATCCCAAGAAGAGAGATAACGTTAAGAAGTCTCGGCCTTTATTCGAGTGTTTCAACCGCCTCATTTATCTGGTCACATTTTAAAAGGGCAAAGTGAAAATTTGGTGTAAAAAATCTGCATAAAAATTGAGTGAGTGCATTTTCTTTTAGTACACCCATGCGAAACCGGGGCGGGCGGCTAATAATAAAACAAGATACGTATTTCCATAAAATCCCAGTTAATAACAAATTTTTCGCCGAATCACTCATAAACCCCGAACCTCAGGCGTGTTCGCTTTGCCCCACAAAATTCACTTATTTTTATGCCCCACACGATTCTCAGATTGAGTTAACAAAATATTATAAGCTATCAACGTTTTACGGCTTAATTTCATCGCAGCGTGTAAGTGAAACCGTGTGGGGAAGGGGCAAGGGGGAATCAGCGTACCCCATTAGGGGGGGCTAATTTATAAACATGTTTGTCTCGTGGAAACATTTTAGAAAAGTTGCCAACGGGGTGATGTGAAGCAAAATACTTTTTCATTTCTCATGATTAAAGTTGTTCTCTATGTCTAGATAATACATAAAACGGCTTTTTATGTTCTAGTGGATGCAGTAAAATCTTCGTCTAAGACCAAGCCAATCAGGCGCAAACAACCACAAACAGTAGAAATTTATAAAATACTAGCTTGTGCCCGCGACAAAGAACAGGGATATAAAAAAATAACCTAAGTATGACCTATTCTCAGACCTACCGAATGTGGAGGAAAAAGTTTAATAAAAATCGGCCAAGCCGTTTCGGAGGAGTTCGATAACAAACGCCGTGACACGAGATTTTTATATATTAGAAAGACGATAACTTTCCTTTTTTTACATACATAATTGTTATTTTATATTACGAAATTAATAAAACTAGGCAAATCTAGTAGATTATTATGGAAATTTCAATACATGAAAAATAAGGCTCGTACATATTATTTTCAATGTTGCTGTTTAATTTCCTTGCAATCGAGGTGAAAGTAGAGTGTAAAACTCGAGCATTAACCCCATTTTCCCCTTGACGTGTCTGTCCACCCTCGCCGTACCGTCTCGTGTGGCTGTATTACCGGCTCGGGTAGAATGGCTCGATTTATGTTCTCGTTGTACAATCTACACTATTAGCCAGAAAGTATAAAAAGTTCTAGCATCTGTAAGGCTAACTCGTGGTGGGTATGTATTACAATACCGAAGTACGAAAGACCGAATGTATTAGAACATCGAATGGGTCAAAAGACCAACACGATTTATTTTTTTCTGAAACCGTTAACTTTTTAAGATTGTTATAAAACAAACCTAACCTAACCTAATGGGTTCTGTATGATGCCGTTTTAATAAATTCTGAAAAGTTTACGGTTTCAGAAAAAAATCGTGTCGGTCTTTTGACCCATTCGATGTTTTAATACATTCGGTCTTTCGTACTTCGGTATTGTAATACATAACATACCCGTCGTGGTAGCCTAATGGTTTGACAAATGGCGTCACAAAGAGAGGGTCATGGGTTCGAACCCGTTTTTTTTTTAATTTGTCTAAATAAAAACATGGACCAAAGTACGGTCAAGTGCAAAAATATATATACGTTAACAAGGTGTCAAAAACTCTATGTCATTAACCATAAGGTTGATGTTTACATATTTTGACGCGATGACTGTATACTATACTTACATATTTATGCTTTTGACTGTACAAGGTCGAAACAAGTGCTGGCACTCTGAGATTTTTGCAGGCAAATGACTGATGCATGTCATTTTCATATTTGTGTGAAGAGTATTCAAATGGTTAAAACACAGATACTTTCATTCAGTCATTCAATCCGTTCGTACCAGGTCTTGTGAATCGACCTTTACTTTCCAAGTAAACGTATTGTAAAATAATTAACATTTTTTTTTTTATTTTTTTTATTTAAGAGGTGGCAAACGAGCAGACGGGTCACCTGATGGAAAGCGATCACCGTCGCCCATGGACACCCGCAACACGGGGGGCATCACAGGTGCGTTGCCGACCCAGTAGGTACAGTTAGCAGCGCGTATTAATTTGTAATTAATTACACATGAACGTGTGTTCAATGGACGAGCGATTCAAATTATATTTAATTTGACGATTAGCAATAATTGTATAATGATTTGAATTAATATTTTAGTGCGTCAAAGTGCTGATATATAATAGTTTTGATGATGTGGTGTTAAACTGCAATAAACAACACAGAAAAAAAAAACAATAAATAACATTAAAGGCGGATATAGGCGACCAGATGGCCTAGTGGTTAGAGAACCTGTCGGGGCAGATATTTGTATGAAAAATACGAATGTTTGTTCTCGGGTCTTGGGTGTTTAATATGTATTTAAGTATGTATCTATCTATATAAGTATGTTTATCCGTTGCCTAGTACCCATAACACAAGCTTTACTTAGCTTACTTTGGGACTAGGTCAATTGATGTGAATTGTCCCGTGATATTTATTTATTTATAGGCTGGGGTGATGATGATGACTCTAAATTAATATCAACTCTTGGACCAATAGAAGCGAAGCAATAAACTGTCATTAAAAACTATTACTTCTATATTTAATCTTCGCTCAAAAACCAATAACCCAGGAGTACCTAACTACCTATCAACTAATAAAACGAATATTACTTTAAACTGTTGCTAACTTGCGAGGTACGGCACCAGTAATGGAGAAAGCGGTAGTTATTAATAAATGGTGCACAGGAATTTTAATTGCATAAGAAAATTAGAAAAGTTTCTAATAACTTGTACCAGACTTAGGCTGCCCGTCCACTGGTGCAGAGTGCGGCAGCGGAGCGATGAGCGACGCACACAATGGGTCTCGAAACACTCACAAGATCTCGTGTCACGGTGTTTGTTATCTTTATCGAACACCCCCGAAACGGCGTGACCAATTTTTATGTTTTTTTTTCTATACTTGGTAGGTCTCAGAGGTCGTAGGCTGTTTTTTTACGCCTATTCTTTGCAGACGGAGTCGCGGGCAATAGCTAGTTCAACAATGAAAACCGGTTGTCTGTAAAGTCGGTTTACGGACAATAGTTTAACGTGACAACGTCTAACAAAACATTCAAAAAACAAAAATGAAACCAGGCGGTCACCCATCCAAGTAGGTACTGACCGCGCCCGACGTTGCTTAAGCTCGGTGATCGGACGAGAACCGGTGTTTTGTCAAATATCTTGAAAACGGTGCATCCTACGGCAAAATCAATAAAATTTTCATCCCCCTTTAAATGCCCCGCACCCCTTCCCCCCCTCAAACCCCACCACCCCCCCATTAAAAATGACGTACGTATGTACGTACATGTACGTTACATTGCGTCATCCTTTTTCGTGTTTGCGGCCGGCGTTCATCGATTTATTAGACGTTGTCACGTCAAAAATGACGATATAAACGTGGGTAGTTGTGTACACTGCTAGCAGTTTCGTCGACCAGCCGCGCGAGCAAAGCGTGATTGGCAGCAGCCACCGTGGCGTGTGCTCCGTGATGAAGGGGTACGGATTATTTAGTCCGAAACACCTCTAGCTAAACTCTATCATAGACGTGAGATATCCGCATTTTTTTCGCTATTTCTTGCTCCACTATCTAGCTCCGCGTCTGTTAGACTAGACAGTCCGGTCTTTCGTTCCACATTATTCTCTAGATCCGCAGCTTCGCTCCGCCCCAGTGGATAGGCAGCCGTATTACCGACGAGTAGCAGAACTATTTCTATTTGACGACGGGATACTACCGACAGAAAATTGTGATAGTTGTATAGCTAGACCGTTTAAATGAGCGGCAGGCACACGAGGCGCGCTCGCCGCCCGCACCTCTCCCGCCCCCTTTGTCGTCCTACCCCCAGCCCCTGTACCGCGCGGGCGAGGAGTCATTTAAACGGTCTAGCTATAGGTACAAATGGATCATTATCATTATTTGAGCGTTTGCATTTTTGTTATTGGCATTGTTTGTAATATTTGTTTATATGCATGAAATTGTGTGTACTTTCTTGTATTTGTGTGACTTGTAAAAGTGAATAAATATCTTCTTCCTTTCTTTTTTTCGTTTGTAAAAGAAAGAAAGAAAGAAAGAAAATACATTTTCTCAAACATGCTATGAAATATTGACGTTATGTTCCTTATAATACGCCACGAAGTGTCACGTTGCAGGTGCGGCTAGACGAGAGGTCAATAATGGAATTTCATACAACATTGCTGGCCAAGGCCAGCAATGTGATCGTCTGTTGTTTCATACCATGACGTTTATAGGTCTATGGCATCATAGCATTTAGCCTTTAAAAAAAACTATAAGCAATATTTGCGTTTTGGTTCATTATGACATTCTGCCACTACGCTTATTTAAGGTAAGATGATGATGATGATGGTGATGGTGGTGATGGTGATGGTGTGATGATGATCATTATGGTGATGATGTGATGATGATGATGATAATGATGATGACGATGATTTTATGATGATGATGATGATGATGATGGTGATGATGATGATGATGATGATGGTGATGATGATGATGGTGATGATGATGATGGTGATGATGATGGTGATGGTGGGTGATGGTGATGATGATGGTGATGGTGGGTGATGGTGATGATGATGGTGATGGTGATGATGGTGGTGGTGGTGGTGATGATGATGATGATGCATGTTTGAGAAAAACTCTATACAAGCCTTGGCCACGAACAGGGATTGCCGGCCTCGTATCTCTAGATGGCCTCGTTAACACTCGGCCATCTATAACTACTCGGCCGGCAATCCCCTATTTCGCGGCCGCTGCAGTAATGTACTATTACAAAAAGGACAATACACAGGCTAAAAATAGAGTGTGTCATTGCGGTTGCAAATTGGACACTGGCTCAGCATAATGCTGAGGCGTTTATAACACCCCAGCGCTGATTTTCAGCCAGTACCGTCGGTAATACCCGGAACGCCACACAGATAGATAAAATGTACACTTACAAATATAAGCGATAAACTACATAAACCCCCGAAGAACTTTCGTGGATACATTTTTGAAGAATTGGCAGAAGATTTCGGGATTTTACATGAGTGCATCCCGATCCCCTGCGATCCATCCTTTGTGTAATACATGAAATGTATTCTGTAATGTATAATGTTGAAAATGTAATCTGTTTTAGAAAAAATAACTTAGTGCCAAGTTACTTGCGGCGCGTTCTTCTTGGCAATCATGGTATTTCCGAAAGCGCTGGCAGACTCAAAACAGACATGAAAACGGGTTAAGTAGGCCGTTACAGAAATAAAGTTTTGATGAGTTAAGTATGAAGTATCTTTTCCTATTTATTTTTTTCAACTTCATTTTTTATTACATTTACGGTCATCCCGTGAAACCATATATTTCAAACTAAATACAAACTAAAATATAGATGCACAGAAAAAACCCCAGAAAAAAGACCAATGCTGGGAATCGAACCCAGGTCCTCAGCGTTCCGTGCTGCGTGCTTACCCCTACACCATCACTGGTCTAGATGTTAGCGACGAATTTTTCCCATACATCGTACACTTCAGTCTGTTATAATCACATTATGCAGTGATAAAGCGCGCATCTATGTTATGCCCTCTACCGAGAGACTTTAACACTCCCAGCATTGGTCTTTTTTCTGGGGTTTATTCTGTGCATCTATATTTCAGTTTGTATTTAGTTTGAAATATAAAGTTTTGATTTTGATTTTGAATATCAAAATAAATTTTAAATTAATTTCGCAAATAAATTCCGAAAAATTCAGAGGTGTGAGCCGGGATTTGAACCCACAACCCTCTGCTGGAGAGGCCATAGGTCAAAACCACTAGGCCACCACGCCGCGTACTCCACACCTCCGCCGCATGCGTGGGAACTAATCCATACATATGATGTAAGTGATTACCTATCAAAATTTAGAATTATTTTTTTCCGAATATTTAAAATCCCGAATGCCTCATTTATCCGAATGCATTTTTTTCTGAAACTGTAAATATTTCAGGATTTATATAAAACAACCCTAACCTAACCTAAAGGGTTCTAAACGAATGCCCTGAAATAAATCCTGAAATATTTACAGTTTCAGAAAAAAATGCTTTCGGACAAATTAAGTTTTCAAGATTTTTCTAAACATCGATAGGATCCCGATGTAAGTATATATACCCCTTATATACGTCCCACTGTGGGCTAAGCCTCCTCTCAGAATGCTTGTTTTATTTAATGAAAGAGATGATAAAGCTTACCACCACAAAATTGATTTTTGGATTAAATCGCGGGCAAAAGCTATATTAAACAAAAATTAAACTTCATCGTTTGTACCAGTTGATATAAACTTTAAAACAATTTGCCGTGACGTGATGGCTTACTTTACAATTGCACCTTATGAAATTCCCTTCAACTCTTGCAAAGTTTTCCAATAAATCCAATTTATATTAAGTATAACATTTTGCGCTTGACATTATTACGATACTTACTTTGAAAGCGGAAAGATCCTATTATGATTCCAAATTTTCTTCTTTATTATTCGTGCGGAAGCTTGTCAACTAAGTATTTCACGCTAAAAACTAATTAACGGACGAAAATTAAATCATGTGTCTCAAATAGAAGGTCGTAAGTTCAAACTTTAGCCATTAGAAATCTACCATTATTTCAATAAACAATTTCAATTTCAACAATGAGCTTTACGGTGAAGGTGAGCGACCCAAGCCTCACGGAACCCGCGTGGGAACTAAAGCTCAAGCCCTCTCATTCTGGGAGGTTTCTGGTCACCGTGGGACGTGCATGACTGAAATGGTGGTTATTATGTAACTTAATTAACTTAAAAAAGCCATGGTGGCCTAGCGGTGACCTATGGCCTCTCAAGTAGATGGTCGTGGGTTCAAATTCCGGCTCGCACCTCTGAGTTTTTTGGAACTTATGTGCGAAGTTACATGTGAAATTTACCATGAGCTTTACGGCGAAGGAAAACATCGTGAGGAAACTTGTATACACCTGCGAAGAAATTCAATGGTGTGTGTGGAGTTCCCAATCCGCACTGGGCCCACGAGGGAACTACGGCCCAAGCCCTCTCATTCTGAGTGGAGGCCTGTGCCCTGCAGTGGGACGTATACAGGGTTATTTGTAATTCACTGACATCCTCTTAACCCTGAATTCCTATCACTCAAACAAATGTTTTTTGTTCTACGACTTTTTAAAATGAAGAACTTTTTTCCCCATACAAATACACAGAGTATCGTAAAGATAAGAGATAATCTCAAATTTTCAAAAAGTTATTACACCAAAAATATTAAGTTATGACAAAAGCCGTAAAACAAAAAACATTTGTTTACTTAAGTGGTAGGAGTTTTGGGTTAAAAGGATGCTAGTGAATTAAAAGAAAGAAAGAATGAAAGAAAGAAAGAAAATACATTTATTTACAACAACACAAGACACATCCATCATCATCGATATTTTACAAAACAGAAGACAACACTAAAGCTAAAGATAGAATGCGTCATTGCGGTTGCAAATCGGACACTGGCTCAGCATAATGCTGAGGCGTTTATAGCACCCCAGCGCTGATTTTCAGCTAGCACCAATTGGGAATGTCTAAAAAAAATTAACAGTGGTTTTATATTTTTTTTGTATAGATAAGTCAATTATAAATAAATAAATAAATAAATATTAGGGGACAATCTTACACAAATTGACCTAGTCCCAAACTAAGCAAAGCTTGTACTATGGGTACTAGACGACGATAAACATACTTATATAGATAAATAAATACTTAAATACATAGAAAACATCCATAACTCAGGAACAAATATTCGTGCTCATCACACAAATAAATGCCCTTACCGGGATTTGAACCCAGGACCTCTTGCTTCGTAGGCAGGGTCACTACCAACTAGGCTAAAGCGGTCGTTCAATTAATTAATTAATTATAAGAAACTAATTTCAATATTTTGTCATTTAGTTCACTACTTTTTCAAAATTAATTATTGAAACTATTTTGGTTGATGACGTCAGATTATAATTGAGGGCTCCCACACTGCCAAATTTCTAAATCTATCTAAATGCGTACGATAAGGCGACCCCTTTTAATTTTTTTTTGCGTAGTGGTACACTGTAACTAGTGTCACTTTACTGGCGCTGTCAAAGTGTTAGATGTCAGACAGCGGGTCCAAATCAAACTCCGTAGTATAATCCACGCGTAAATCGTGAGTAATTCTAACCACACATAATAAAGTACGACTTGGACCGGTCACGCAATTTACACCAATGTCAAATGAAGGTCATTGCTTATTTATTATGTAATAAATTCATTACATAACATTAAAATTAAATAACTACAGAAAACGAGTTTAAAAGCGTTTATCTCGAAATGGTTTTCAAATTACTATACATTGCAAAAAAATAGACATCCCCAATTACAAATAACCCTGTATAGGCAGCGATGATGACGATGATGATGACAATTTTTCTTATTGGTCTAAACTGTGCTTTTACTAGCGACAATTCTCGGAACCCATTACCCTGTTCCCGATGTAAGTGTGGCCATTAAAAGCAAATGAATCACTGCTAACAGCGGCGCTCTTACGCGCTGATTGTCGACGCGTAATGTGCGTTTCGCGGACGTAGCAGGTGCGTCCCTCGGGACCGGAGGGAAGGCGCGAGGACGAGTATGCAGATTAAAAACTAAAAACCGGCCAAGTGCGAGTCGGACTCGCGCACGAAAGGTTCCGTACGATTATCTATAAAAATCACGTTTGTTGTATGGGAGCCCCCCTTAAATATTTTTTTATTTTAATTTAATGATTTATTTTTAAAGTCAATATATAATTAAATATTCTGTGAATATTTCAAGCGTCTAACTGTTGCCGTTATCAATATCGAGCAAAAACGAGCAAAAAAAATCACGTTTGTTGTATGTGAGCCCCCTTAAATATTTATTTTATTCCATTTTTTAGTATTTGTTGTTATAGTGGCAACCGAAATACATCATGTGTGAAAATTTCAACTCTCTATATATCACGGTTCCCGAGATACAGCCTGGTGACAGACCGACAGACGGACGGACGGACGGACAGCGGAGCCTCAGTAATAGGGTCCTGTTTTTGCCCTTTGGGTACGGAACCCTAAAAACTAATGCCGTACTCTATACAATACAGTACCTACTTCGTAAATAAGTTCATCATATCGGCCTATAACATCCCTCCGGTCTCTTCTAAGAATGGGAATCACACAAGAAGTATTTGTACACTCACGGTCATAAAAATTCGGCCCACAGTTAACCTTTCATACAAACGAGATCACTTTGATGTCTTGGCAGGGGGGGTTCACTCCGCAGTTTAGGTATGTTCGGCCGGCGCTCCGCCCGGGCGGAGTATGGCAGTAGGTTGTCAATTGGCCTTCAGTTCGCACGCTAGCCGCGTCGCGCGTAATTAAGAATTTTTTTTTGTGATTTTTGCAACAAACAATGACTTCTAAACGATCTTATAAATAACTTACTTACTTACTAAAGGTGGTTTACTGAATTAATACACACTGTTATCTTTCTTGATTTTTATACCTACCAAACATCGGCGAGTCGGAACCCTGTGCCCTTGCTTGGTTTCGGATCAGCGGTGCCCAACGGAATATGAACGCTCGGATCACACGATAAGTTTCAATTTCGCATGCAAGCAGTAAGAATAGACAAGTTTTTATACCTAAAGTTGACTTTTGTTCGAGAGTGATCCTTCTGTACGTTAGTACTATTACTTATTCTGTGGTCTTGGTTCTCCACTAGGCGGTGCTTTGGGTGTGATCTGATGATGGCTACTCCGAGCATTGATAAAGGACATTCAGAGTTCCTAAGATACCCACCTGATTGAATCTGCGTCCCCTCGCTGTTCAGTGGCTAAATATCTCGTGTCATTGTGGCTTGTTTTAGTCCCTTGTTAAAAATGTACTATTAATTTATAGTTATAGGCAGGGTAGTAAGGTAGTAAGATTACCTGCCATAGAGGCACTCGACGATACCAACAAACACCGCCAAAACCTAACCCCTCAGAAGGTCCCGATAAAAAAATCGTGCGTGCTGCTCGTCCGCGCAGAAGAAGTGAAACTTCATAATGTGGAAATGAAAAAGGCACTACTTATACATCAATATGAACCTTATTGCAATAACTTAAAGAACTAAATTTACTTATGCATCTATGTGTTTAAATTACTCACTAGATGGCGCTTTTATCAAGTCTCATACAAATTAGTGAAACAAGTTACACAACTCGTCGCTAGATGGCGTTGCTCCTCGTGCGCACGTTATTTTCAATAATTTATCTTGATTTTTCGTAATTCTCAAAGATATTCAATACCTACTTTATTTAACTAAATACGTTTAAAATACTTTATTCTACGATCTACCATTAAAATAGTTTTGATTTTTACAAGTTTTCATACTAAACCACGCAATTGTTTTGGATCGCACTGACGAAGTTTTTAACATCCGTTAGTAGGTATATATACAATGCGAACGTCTCGTAAACGTCAACTAGCGTTGCGTTGCATTTAACGCAACGCTTGTTGGAAGTCGCATTAGAAGTTTCACTTCAAAAATCATGACCACACTTAAATATACTCGTAATCACGTTGTCAACAATCCCATCCCTACATTCACACCCGCCATACGCTCCCCGCTTATCCGGCCGCCGACAACACTTACCCAAATTACTTGTCGTCAAACATACCCGGATATCGGGCGGGTATACCCGGGTATTGACCCAAATGAAGTTAGCCCTTTTGGCGAGCAATAAATTGTTTTAATTAGTTTGACTGGGGATCTGATTCAAGGTGTGTTTGATACGTTCAAAGCGATTTCCGCCTAGCTGGGTAAGAAGGTAATCAAATTAAATTACAGTGAAATTACGTCAAGGATATACTGCACGTTGCCATTGGTTTTCATTTAAATGATGATTAAATCCAGATAACTGCTGATGTCTACGCAATGTCATGTCCCTAGCTAGTTCTAGTCTGTTACTTAGACCTCAGCACGCTAGCGCCATCTCTATTTGCATGCTTCATTGAATTCATAGATGATTCATCATCATTATCATTTCAGCCGCAAGACGTCCACTGCTGGTCATAGATAGCCCTCATTGATACCCAATCATTACGGTTATTATTTTATTTTATTTTACTTTATATTATTTGGAAAACCAACAGCTTAAGGGGTCTATAATGACTCCCATAAAATTTTAAGTCATAATGTATCATTAGTCATAATCAACGTTAGTCATACAGTGATTTATTTCTGAAACAATTTATTTTTCGGAATTGTTATAAAACAAACCTAACCTAACCTACTGCATTCTATAAAAAAAAGTCCTGATAAAAATACCGTTTCAGAAGTAAATCACTGTATGACTAACGTTGATTATGACTAATGATAGATTATGACTTAACATTTTGTGGGAGAAAAGGGGCACTATTACATAATAAAACGAAATAAATAACAATAGAGCCAATTAAAGGTTTCCACAGATATGCACGAAGATATGCACAGATAAGCACAAAGACAGGATACAGTAAAAGAAAGAAAAAATCAGACCAAATTAAAAATTTAAAAAAAAAACATGAAACTAAAGAAGATATAATTAAACCACGGAATGAGGAGCAAAGAAATTGGATGACATATGATTTCTAACTGCAGCAGGTTTTAAGAAGAGGTTAGAAGTGATTTGCATCCACCTTGAACCTGCGGCTTTCACCAAATCGTCGGTCCATCTCGTTTGTGGACGTGCCACGCTGCGCTTGCCAGTCCGTGGTCTCCATTCGAGAACTTTTCGACCCCAACGGCCATCTGTTCTACGTGCTATATGACCTGCCCATTGCCATTTCAACGAGCTAATCTGCTTTGCTATGTCGGTGACCCTAGTCATAGATGATTACCCTGTACTAAAGTTGGTGTCTCATTGGCAAAGGATATTGCTGTTGTATGGCGCAGCAAATTAGGTTGGTCCTTGTACGCTTCCCCGTGGCACTCCAAAATCTACGCTGTTAGCTCACTAAGCTGATCACCTACTCAAACCCGCTGTCCTTGGCCCTGGAGACACGTTTTGAACCAGTTCAGTACGCATGCTCTGAATCCAAGTAGCTCAAGCTTTTTTAGAAGTAGCGGTATGCAAACGGTGTCAAAAGCCTTAGCGATGTCCAACGCATCTTTTACCATTGTCAACGAACTCAACTATTATATTGACGAACAATTTAATTATTGCTTGTTCCGTATTACGGTATTTCATACACACTGTAAGAGACTAAAGTACTCGTAGTCTCACCGAGTCAGCAAACTTAAGATTTATTTAAATGGGCGAAAGTTGATCAGGCGTCCCACATACCGATGTAGACTTGACTATAAAATATTGGCTATAGGCTCTTAACTTTTGCTGTGCACAGAAGAGACACGAACAAAAATGTGTATGACCCTTTAGTTTTTATTAAATTTTATAGTTGCGGTCATGAATGTTTGTGGATTATTGAAGAATATGTTTGTAAATTGCTTGACCTAATTTTTGATGGTTAGAAAACGCTTGTTTAATTTAATCAGGCAACAGACATTATACGCAACACAGAGAAACGCATAACCAAAATTCACTGACTTCTTTTTAGGCAATGGTTAAAGTTCAGACGCACCATATAAACCCGTCATCAAATCGTTGAATAAAGCAACGCCTACGTGCCCCTCTCGGGTTCAATTTTTCTCAACAACAAGTTGGGGCATTTTCGTTTCAAACCAAATACCCGGGACCCTATTTACGCCGGAATTGCCCCAAGATGTTCGCGGCGTCCCCGGGCGCTTGGGGGTATACAACTGATAGTTCACTAAACTTGTCATACGCATTTACAATTTTTATTACAACATTAAAGAAAAAACAAAACACTCGGAGATTTAATTGATTCAACTTTCGTATAGCGTATTTGATATCGTTGTTCATTTCAACCCGAAAAACCAATTTCCAACTCTGAGAAATAGCGATGAAACAAGTAATATTGAATGAAATAAAATGAAATTATTTATTTCGCAAGAACATACACAGGTGTTACAAAATATTGCACATGTCAGGAGAATCTTAAATAGTAAAACATCATTATAAGTAAGTAACTTTTCGGAAAAATGTGTAAGTGACTTGGACTTTCTTCTACTTTTTTCCGGATTTGGTAAGTGGGTATATGTAATAATTACTGACCTCACACCCGGTACCAGGTTACTGTAGAACGAAAAACTATCATTATGACCCAAAAATCCCAATCTAACGGATTAGCTCGTTGAAATGGCAATGGGCAGGGCCATAAAGCACGCAGAACACATGGCCATTGGGGCCGAAAATTATTCGAATGGAGACCACGGACTGGCAAGCGCAGCGTGGGACATCCACCAACGAGATGGACGGACGATCTGGTAAAGGCCGCAGGTTATTAAGGTAACTAATAATCACTCCCAATGATATTTCATATTCCAGTTTGACGCCATTCATTGCTATTTACACGTATTGCATAGTGGAGGGCGAGAGACTACTGACGCTCCGGACTACTTGACAACCAACGCAAGCTAATCCTGTGTCCTCACAGGTTCATGGTGGATGCAAGCCGCTTCCGTGGTGATTGGGTTTCAACGAGGGAGGCCTATGTCCATCAGTGGACGTCCTGCAACTGAAATGATGACGATAATCCCAATTTTTAGTAGGTACCGACAGTTCTAGTCTGTCAGCTCAGAAGCCTGTGTATGAGAAGGGTCGAGGGCGGTGCAGCCACATTATGCGGCTGATAAACGCACGGGGACATGTTTTATTGCGATAGTGCTGTGAATGAAGTGCTCTTGAACTTGTTCCCAACTACGTGACGGAGATTGGGTCGAGACATAGGTAAGACCGCCCTTTTTGCAAAATCTTTCTGGCAAAAAAGTAACTACTTTGATAGCTACTAAAATAAACACAGATCACTCAGGTACATAGTACTTAGTAGAGGTATGCCTGACATGACATGTTTCGAATCGATCCGTAGGTCCTTTTAAAGATTCATCAGAAAATGTCACGTAAACCAAGCCAAACTCTTGTTCACAAGCTTGTTGCTTGTGAAAGGTTGTTTAAACTTAGCAAGCGTGTAAATATAGGTACTATAGACACCGAACCAAACCAGAACCGGTCTCGTGATGGAATCCAAAGGCTGTATTGTATAACGCACAGGCGCTTGTCTTCGCTTTCACCATCTCTTTCTGTCACCATCTTATCCGTTTGTCAGAAAGAAATAGTGAATGCGAAAGCAAGACAGCACCTTAGACAATAAGTGTTCAGGTGCGAAGGAATAAATAGAATAGATAGACTAGCACAGACCTTTGTGAATATGAATAATAACATTTTAAATACCTCATAACATCATGATCCCAGGCTATATACGTCCCACTGCAGGGCACAGGCCTCCTCTCAGAATGAGAGGGCTTGGGCCGTAGTTCCCACGCGGGCTCAGTGCGGATTGGGAGCTTCACGCAAAGCTCATGGTAAATTTCAAATGTAATTTCGCACATCAATTCCGAAAAACTCAGAGGTGCGAGCCGGGATTTGAACCCACGACCCTCGGCTCGAGAGGCTATAGGTCAAACCGCTATGCCACCACGGCTTTTTTTTTTAATACCTACTTAATATAATTTACCATCCTTCATCCTATTCTCGAGAAAATTTCAACTAAATCGAGTTCTACCAACATTACGGAACGAACTTATCTCGGTCAGTGTTGCCTAGCGCTAACCGTAACCAGCCTATTATGTCCCGTTATAGCGAAACCAACTAAAGAACTTTCCCGGGGATTTGAAAGTTCCCGGATTCTCCTATGCCGGGGTAACTGGACAAGTTTTCTCGAACGATGATAAACTGGATGGATATCGGAAAGATTGGTTAGTTTAGAAATACGGTGTTCAAGAAGATTCTGTAGATTCAGGCGTGAGTTTGCGGAGATCTTTGTTAAAATAAAACTAATAAACTTGATTTGCCAATATAAATAAATAAATAAATAATGTATGTATGTATGTATGTTAACTCTTTATTGCACATAAAAATAAAAATACAAGTACACAGAAAGGAGAACAAAGGCGAACTTATCCCTAAAAAGGGATCTCTTCCAGCTAACCTAGTTAAGAGAAGTAAATCTACACTAATATTATAAAGAGGAAAGATTTGTACCTATTTTTGTATGTTTGTAATGAATAGGCTCAAAAAGTACTGGGCCGATTTAAAAAATTCTTTCACCAATAGAATGCTACATTCTTCCAATTTGACATAGGCTACATTTAATTTTGAAAAAAATTAGGGATCCTTGGTAAAATTTGAACAATGTAACCGAAGGTGTAGAAAAATGAGTCTTAAAATGTCTTTCGTCGAATGCGCTGCCGAAACTATTAGCGATAGAACAAAATAATGTACAACAATATTGAAGAACATCATAATGTCTACAAAAAACTCCGCGGTAGCATATGTCCAACTATTGTAGTTATGTCACTACAACAACTTTTTTCATTTTAAACATTAATGAAAATGCTAACCAAATTCAAACCATGCTATTTATGTGTTTATATATTAGATAAAGTGATTCAAGAGGAAGGTTTACAAGTATAATACATGCATAATATAGTTGTACCCGTGCGAAGCCGGGGCGGGTCGCTAGTTTATTATATAGTGGATGAGCAGACTGTAACAATTACGTGCGGTAAAGATAAAAAACAGAAATACTCAAAAGAGAAAGAAAATAAATAGGTACTTACAAAATAAAATAAATACAAAATTTTACATTAAATGCAATATAAAACAGTAGTTAAATAATCATCGAACGATTGACACCAATTGACCTAGTCCCAAACTAAGCAAAGCTTGTACTATGGGTACTAGACAACGGATAAACAAACATACTTTGTATAGATACATACGTATTAAACATCCAATACTCGAGTACAGATATTCGCATTTTTCACACAAATGCCTGAATACAAACTGAAATATAGATGCACAGAAAAAAACCCCAGAAAAAAGACCAATGCTGGGAATCGAACCCAGGTCCTCAGCGTTCCGTGCTGCGTGCTTACCCCTACACCATCACTGGTCTAGAAGTTAGCGACGAATTTTTCCTTTACATCGTACACTTCAGTCTGTTATAATCACATTAGGCAGTGATAAACCAGCTAACTTCTAGACCAGTGATGGTGTAGGGGTAAGCACGCAGCACGGAACGCTGAGGACCTGGGTTCAATTCCCAGCATTGGTCTTTTTTCTGGGGTTTTTTTCTGTGCATCTATATTTCAGTTTGTATTTAGTTTGAAATATATGGTTTCACGGGATGACCGTAAAAGTAATAAAAAATGAAGTTGAAAAAATAAAAAAATAATAATAGAAAAAGATACTTCATACTTAACTTGTACAAATGCCTGCCCTGACCGGGAATCGAAACCGGGACCTCAAGCTTCGTAGTCAGGTTCTCTAACCACTAGGCTATCCGGTCATGATCATCATCATTTCAGCTGAAAGACGTCCACTGCTGAACATAGGCCTCCCCCAAGGCTCGCCAAACAGATCGGCCCTGCGCTACCCGCGTCCAATGCGTTCTATCCGGTCGCCTATATACACCGTGAAATTTTAGTGGTTGTTTTCCCGAAACGAGGCGATTTAGTTTCGATTGTACAATCTATTTATAATTACTATTTTGACTAGAGTCAAAAATCCAATTGTGAAAAACGAAAGTCGAAAATGACCGCAAACCAATAGTAACGCTTCGTTGGTACAAGTAGCGTACGATCGTACGATAGGTTAGGTACCAACGAAGCGTTACTATTGGTTTGCGGTCATTTTCGACTTTCGTTTTTCACAATTGGATTTTGACTCTAGTCAAAATAGTAATTATAAATAGATTGTACAATCGAAACTAAATCACCTCGTTTCGGGAAAACAACCACTAAAATTTCACGGTGTATAATCCGATTTCACTGAAATCTATTAGAATTCCAGTGTATACCCGGGGGGGGGTGCGCCAAAGTTGAACTAATTTTTTAACGTCGATTATCGGAAGTCCGAAAATGTTGTTCCTAAAAATTTACATCCTAATAATCACTACTCATAACTACTCTGTTCCTAACGTTCTGAATCCCTAATCATTCAACTTCATAATGTCCGTTGCAATAAACATCTATCATACTACTATTTGTTTTCCTATATTTTCTCAACATAACCATCTTTTACACTATTATTCATCATCATATCTATTTTATGTAGATTTGTTTTTATTCATAAAATTTAACATTATATGCATTAAACTTCATAATGTCCGTTGCAATAAACATCTATCATACTACTATTTGTTTTCCGATATTTTCTCAACATAACCATCTTTTACACTAATATTTATCATCATATCTTTCATTTCGTACTAAATACAAACTGAAATATAGATGCACAGAAAAAACCCCAGAAAAAAGACCAATGCTGGACCACGGGATCACCGTAAAAGTAATAAAAAAAAAATGAAGTTGAAAAAATATGTACAAAAAAAGATACTTCATAGCTAACTCATCATATCTTTTTTATGGATATTTGTTTTTATTCATAAAATTGAACATTATTATACATTTAACTTCATAATGTTCGTTGCAATAAACATATCATACTACTATTTGTTTTCATGTATTTCCCCAACATATCCATCTTTTACACTATTATTCATCAAGCGAGCGAGCGAAGCGAGCGAGCAAGACCTTTTAGGGCAGAAGCGACTCGGATAGGTTAGGTTCAGAAGGCTAAGGCGGGAGCGAAGCATAGCGTAGCTCCCGCCTTAGCCTTCGGTGTTAGGTATTTTTTTTTGTAACAGCACAGAAAATGATTATTTCCATTAGGTAATCCATACAGTTGAAGTGCCGAAAATCATAAAATATAATGCATCAAAATATATAAAGTACCGTACCGGTACCGTAAGTAGGCATACCCTCAAATAAGAATCATAAATATCACAGATTGAATAACATTGAATGATTTTTAAAACGGCACTACCTACCTATTAATAACAGGAGTAATAATATTATAAAAAAAATACTTTATGATTAAGAATGTTATGAAAAAAAAATTGTAGGAGTAATACATAAAGTTTCAACAGTGAAGTTATTACTTAAAATTTTCGGAAACTGAGTGTTATGGACTACGTTAATAGTAAAATAAATTGTAGGAACGAAAACTTTAGGAAACAAAATTTTAGGAACAGTGATCATTATGAAAGTAAATTTTCGGAAAACTGAGTGTTATAGACTACGTTAATAGTAAAATAAATTGTAGGAACGAAAACTTTAGGAAACAAAACATTAGGAACAGTGATCATTAGGAGTACAAATCGATAGGAAAATTATGTTTCGGAAAACTGAGTGTTATAGACTACGTTAATAGTAAAATAAATTGTAGGAAACAAAATTTAAGGAAACAAAACTTTAGGAACAGTGATCATTAGGAGTACAAATCGTTAGGAAAATCAATTTCGGGTGATGAACTTTAGCGAACCCAATATGGACCCTACCCGGGGCGTTGGTCGCGTGTAGAATAGATCGGGTGGATGAATTGAACTCACTAATACATTTGCAAGGAAGAGATACAAATAAAAAACATCGAATAGTACACATACGGACGATTCACACTAATTGCTATGAGTAGGTACTAGGCAACGGATAAAAAGTAAGTCTGGAGAGCTAACATTCGTACTTTCCATACACCTAATCTTTGTAGTCTGGTTCCTCTAACCATTGAGGCGTCCGATCATTAAAGTGTGTTTTCAGTTTTTAAACTAGGTATACTTATTATCTTACAATGTGACCTAACAGTGTGGTTGGAAATGAAAATGTCCCGCAACGTTTCCGTTTACACGTAGTTTTTGGCAAAGGCCGAAAACAAAGGCTGCGAAGTGGCGCCTGTCAGCGGAAAACTTTTCGCTTACCGGACGGCCATTACTTAGAGTCGCATAATGTTGCCATAGGACTTAGGTATCTCTCAGCTCTGAAAATAGCTCAGACCCTTAGAGCTACAAACTAACTGGAGATCCCAGCTGGAAATTGTCATCGATTATTTATTACTGTGGCCGCTATAACAACAAATACTAAAAATAAAATAAAGTTAAAAATTAAAGCGGGTCATACGAGAAACGTGTTTTTTTTCAGCGCTTTAAGAGGGTTTATACCTGCTGAGCTGGCAACGTTGCATTTTTGTTAGTTTTCTCGATTATTCCATAAAAATTTAATGAAAATTAAAAAAAAATTGTATAAAAATTGTTCTAATATATAAGTTAATGTGTCTACTGCAATAATAATTCCTGATAAGATTTTTATTTTCTTTAATAACCGTTAGAGGTAATAATTTGTTCGTTTGTAAAGAAAATAAAAGTCTATCACGAATTATTATTGCAGTAGACACATTAACTTATATTTAGAACAATTTGTATACAAAACATTTTTAATTTTCATTCAATTTTTATGGAATAATCGAGAAAAACTAACAAAAATGCAACGTTGCCAGCTCAGCAGGTATAAACCCTCTTAACTCCGGTTGCTGTTGCGATTGCTGGGCGGCAGCCGGAAGTTGCTAGGCAACGCGATCCTATGCTGTTCGGATGTTTACCTACTGCGATTTTAGTGATCACATTTCAGCGATTTTTTACTGAACTGTTTTTAAAACACTGTAAGTACGGAGCTACGCTTCATAGAGGAGTCCAACTCGCACTTGACTTGTTTTTGACGTGACAACGTCTAATAAATCGATGAACGCCGGCTGCATACACGAAAAAGGATGACGCAATGTAACGTTGCATGTAGGTACGTGTACGTATATGTACACTACAGAGCGGCGACGGCCAGTATGTACAAGAGAGAGTGTGGCGAACGTCAGGATGTACAATGTGGGGGAGGGTGCGGGAGGGGAGGTTGACGGAGATGTTTGGGGTTGGGGGGAGGGATTACGGAGGTTTCAATGGGGGGATGAAAATTTCATTGATTTTGCCGTAGGATGCACCGTTTTCAAGATATTTGACAAAACCGGTTCTCGTCCGATCGCCGAGGTTAAGCAACGTCGGGCGCGGTCAGTACTTGGATAGGTGACCGCCTGGTTTCATTTTTGTTTTTTGAATGTTTTGTTATGACGTTGTCACGTTAAACTATCGTCCGTAAACCGACTTTACAGAGAACCGTTTTTTTTTATTACTTATAATAATATGTTTGCCACCGCCCTAAAGTGACAGATTCAATAATAGTGCGCAAGACGCCTCCGTTGCACTTAATACTCTGAGCCCCCTAGCCCCTAATAAACAATATTTGCTGGCCAATATGTCTCGGCTACTAGCGATGTTCTGCGATTAAGTGTTCGTAATAAACGCCATGACAGATTGTAAATAATGGAGGGCAGGTTTTAACGGAACAATAGGTTACATGTGTTCGCGTTACAGAGAATTATGAAGGTGTGCGGGGGTGTCTCGGAATCGTGTAAGCCGATTGTAGCGATCCTAGCACCATCTAGTCATCAAATAGAGATCTAACTCATCATCATCATTTCAGCCGAAAGACGTCCACTGCTGAACATAGGCCACCCCCAAGGCTTGCCAAGCAGATCGGTCCCGTGCAATCCGCATCCAACGCGATCCCGCAACCTTAACCAGGTCGTCGCTCTATCTTATGTAGGTCTACTGCGTCTTCACGCCACTCGAGAACCTTTTTGCCCCATCGGCCATCAGTTCTACGAGTGATGCGCCCTGCCCACTGCCACTTGAGTCTGGCGATTCTTCGAGCTATGTCGTGACTTTTATTTCAAATAAAGTCACGACATAGCTCGAAGAATCGCCAGACTCAAGTGGCAGTGGGCAGGGCGCATCGCTCGTAGAACTGGTGGCCGATGGGGCAAAAAGGTTCTCGAGTGGCGTCCACGGACTGGAAGACGCCAGTGTATACCTACATAAAGATAGAGCGACCACCTGGTTAAGGTAGTTAATTCTCAACTTCTCTTGACTTTGACATTGAAATCAGTTTCACTAAAATACCGAGACAATTAAAGAATAAATCATATGGGGAGAGACTGCAGGTGATGAAGCTCACGACTTTAAAGGAGCGCAGAGATCGTGGCGATTTAATAGAAACCTACAAGATACATACCGGACATTACGATCTACAGGAGTTCCATAACTTGTTCAAGCTTAATAACAACAGTCGCCTGCGAGAACACCACTTTAAACTATCTACTGAACGATCTTACAATAATCCTCGCAGACATTTATTGTGTAACAGAGTGGTCAAGACATGAAACAAACTACCAGAACATGTAGTCTCAGCACTGAATGTTAATCAATTTAAAAACCGATTAGACCAACACATTAGCAGTACAAAGAATACTTGACTAAGGAACAGCTAGATACAGGCACCTATCAGTTGCCCTCAACTGCCTGCCTGATAATATAAATAATAATAATAATAAATAAAGAAGTTCAGTGATCATGACATATCCAAAACTCAGGCCAATACCCAACGACGTTATTCCCTAGTTTTCCAGGCTGTTAGAGCGGTTCTTTGCCAATTGAACTGAAACCAGGACAGCCACGTCGGTTGAGATCTTATCGGACACATAAAACTCATTGCAGCGCTCTAAGGATCCAAGTTCTGTAATAAAACGTGTATCTGATGGGCAATTTGCCAATATATGGAATCGAATGCGAATGGGAATAATACACTACGAGTATGTCAGCTACGTACGATATTGATAATCTTTTTCAAACAGTGTTTTTTTCATAAGTTTTTGTCATATTCTATCGATATGTGGAAAAGGAGGGTAGACTCTGCATGAAAACATAACAATTATCTATAAAAACGACAAAAAATCACGTTTGTTGTATGGGGGGGCCCCTTAAATATTTGTTTTATTTTATTTTAGGTAATTTAATTATTTATTTTTGAATTGAATATTATAACTAAATATTCTGTGACTATTCCAAGCGTCTATCCTGTTGCCGTTATCAATATCGAGCAATAACGAAAAAAAAAATCACGTTTGTTGAATAGGAGCCCCCTTAAATATTTACTTTATTCTGTTTCTTAGTACCTATTTTGTTGTTTAGCGGCAGCCGAAATACATCATGTGTGAAAATTCCAATTGTTTAGTTATCACGGTTCATGAGATACAGCCTGGTGACAGGCGGACGGACAGCGAAGTCTCAGTAATTGGGTCCAGTTTTTACCTTTTGGGTACGGAACCCTAAAAACCATCTATTGCTCTTAACTGAAATGCTAACCATTTTGTAAAGCCGCTAAACTCCATTTCCTGAATCAATCGCGCCTAATTTCCTGGCGCGGATTAACTTCGTCCATTATTTGAAAGAAAATTTCGTTTCTGAAATAAGTATTCAACGGTCGTTCGCGGCTAAGCTATGGAATTAGAGGTAGATGATTTTAGAGAGAAAGAGTGAGAAATATATTTACACGAGACTAATAATTACGAGAATTCAAAGATTTCTATTTTTGTATGTAACGAAAAACATAAAAACTACTGGACCAATTTAAAAAATTCTGTTGCCGTTAGAAAGCTGCATTATCACAGAGTGACATGGCTACTTTTTCATCATCATCAGCCTATGTTCGTCCACTGCTGGACATAGGCCTCTCCCATGGCACGCCACTGAGCACGATCCTCGGCCACTCTCATCCAGCTGTTGCCAGCCGCCTTGCGAAGATCATCGCTCCACCGAGTCTGAGGACGTCCCACGCTACGTTTGCCGATCCGTGGTCTCCACTCAAGAACTCGTCTACCCCAACGGTTATTGGTTCTTCGGGTTATATGGCCTGCCCATTGCCACTTCAGCGTGCTAATGCGGCTACTTTTTACCGCGGGAAAATACCTATTCCTACGGGAAAATTAATTTATCGCGGGCGAAGCTGCGGACGGATATATATATAAATATATATATAAATAAAGCAAGAAAAGCGATTATTTTTGCTCCTCAGTAGCCAGGGGTAAACCACACGCGGCATGTCCGGGTCATTACATGCCCTCTAAATACCTTTCCCGGGCCGTCGATATAGCGCTAATAGCCCCCCTGGCGCACCCGGGGCGCCCCTTCACACCTACGCAGATCACAAGTTAGAGCCAATATTACACTGGCGATTTGTGTTTGTGAACCCTATCATACCTTATTTACACTCTCGCCTCGTGCTTCGTCTCGTGTCTCGGCTCGGCGTCTCGCTCCGGACGCGAGCGTTGCGAATCCCGAGACGAGGCGCGAGGCGAGACGCGAGCGTCTATTCACACTCCCGTCTCGTTGCTCGGCTCGCAGTTCGTCTCGCCCACAGAAATATATCGAGATAGAAGGAATAAGCTCGGCAATTTGTAGCGAGACCGAGCGTGTAACATCTTGCGTAGGTACTTACGTCACGAGTGTAGTTTATTGGTAGTGTTTGAACTGTTAATTACTGAACAACGAGTCATTTTGTTTTTGAAACCCGACGTCGCACGCAGACCGCGGTCGGGAGCAGACTAAAGTTCGCGGCGAGCAAGTTAGCCGTTTGGACCACTTTTCGGCAGACGAGGTACGTACACTCTTTCCTTCTATCTCGATATATTTCCGTGGTCTTGCCTCTCGGACGCGAGTGTACATAAGCTAAGAAGCGGAGCAAACACGCAACGCATCACCGCGGACGCATAACGTAATATACACCCGATGAAACTGAATGGCGTACCAGGGGCTAAATTCAGGAACGGCCCAACACGGTTTGCGAGCGGTAATTCAATCGTTTGGGAGAAGATAAGAATGGGATGAGCTTGCGATGAGCCTTATTTTCCACACATACACACACACACATACACAAACATTATTATCAAAATAATTATTTTTAAACGCAAATATAATAAGCGATATCTGAACTATGTGAAAGTCTATAGCTAAATTAGAGTTAGGTATTATGTTGCAATGCCCTTGCAGGGTGCATGTTTGATACATTATATTGTATAACACCTAGTAATTTTACAACATGTAAGCAATAAATCATTTGAATTTTTGAATTTCCTGTTCATTCGTTTTGTAAATAAATAAATAAGTTAAGTATGAAGTATCTTTTTTCTATTTATTTTTTATTTTCTACAACTTCATTTTTTTATTACTTTTACGGTCATCCCGTGAAACCATATATTTCAAACTAAATACAAACTGAAATATAGATGCACAGAAAAAACCCCATCCCCCCATTTGCATCTATATTTCAGTTTGTATTTAGTTTGAAATATATGGTTTCACGGGATGACCGTAAAAGTAATAAAAAAATGAAGTTGAAGAAAATAAAAAATAAATAGAAAAAGATACTTCATACTTAACTTGTAAAAGTTGGCTTAGTAGCGCCATCTCTTGGTCCAGGTGAGCGGGTAGCTCCGAAGGAGTGTTGAAGTCTCTCGGTAGAGGGCATAACATAGATGCGCGCTTTATCACTGCATAATGTGATTATAACAGACTGAAGTGTACGATGTATGGGAAAAATTCGTCGCTAACTTCTAGACCAGTGGTGGTGTAGAGGTAAGCACGCAGCACGGAACGCTGAGGACCTGGGTTCAATTCCCAGCATTGGTCTTTTTTCTGGGGTTTTTTCTATGCATCTATATTTCAGTTTGTATTTAGTTTGAAATAAATAAATAAACAAATAAATAAGGCTCATCCCAAACTCAGTCCAAACCTCTCGCAAACCAGTGATTTTTGGCGTTCCTGAATAGCAGTTCATTCTCATCCTCTCCCAAACGATTCAATTACCGCTCGCAAACCTTGCTGGGCGGTTCCTGAATTTAGCCCCAGGATGGAACCATTTTGTTGCGAACATCATGTTGACATTCCCTAGATCTGCCAAAGAAATCATCGGGAAATTGACTGTGAAGAGGTTCCCTCGACTGTACTTTTTCGTCACGAGCGCGCAGCGAATTCATTACGCCTATACACCGTGAAATTTTAGTGGTTGTTTTCCCGAAACGAGGTGATTTAGTATCGATTGTACAATCGATTTATAATTACTATTTTGACTAGAGTCAAAAATCCAATTGTGAAAAACGAAAGTCGAAAATGACCGCCAACCAATAGTAACGCTTCGTTGGTACCTAACCTATCGTACGATCGTACGCTACTTGTACCAACGAAGCGTTACTATTGGTTTGCGGTCATTTTCGACTTTCGTTTTTCACAACTGGATTTTTGACTCTAGTCAAAATAGTAATTATAAATCGATTGTACAATCGATATTAAATCACCTCGTTTCGGGAAAACAACCACTAAAATTTCACGGTGTATAGGGCTGGGACGCAATGATGTACAAAAACTGAAGTGGGTAAAATCAAGGATGATATAGACTGGATTAGCAATCGCCATAGTACGGATCGGCCGCGGAAAAATAGTTCGATTATTAAATCTAGATGGCGCTGACATACAGGGTTATTTGTAATTCACTAGCATCCTTTTAACCCTAAACTCCAACCACTTAACCAAAAGTTTTTTGTTCTACGGCTTTTGTCATAACTTAATATTTTTGGTGTAGTAACGTTTTGAAAATTTGCGATTACCTCTTATTTTTACGATACTCTGTGTATTTGTATGGGAAAAAAAGTGCTTCATTTTAAAAAGTCGTAAAACAAAAAACGTTTGTTTGAGTGATAGGAATTCAGGGTTAAGAGGATGTCAGTGAATTAAAAATAACCCTGTATAGCCGAGGGTTTGAAAGCAAAACAATAAAACTACAGATAGGTACCTATTTCATATTACTGCAAATGTATTATTAAACAATATTTTTGAAAAATAATACATTTGTACAGTCACGAGCTTTAATTTGGGACCCACTGAAGGTTGACAGTCCTGTCATATTGTATAGATAGGAATTCAAAGGATATTTTTTCGAAATGGATCTCAAATTAATGCACGCGACCGTAGTAATATGAAACATCTGTAGTCTTATTGTTTTGCTTTCAAAGCCTCGGGCTATATTTCAGCGCCATCTAGATTCAATAATGGAACTATTTTTCTGCGGACGATCTGTCTATGGCGATTGCTAATCCAGTCTATATCATCCTTGGTAAAATAGATGATAGATGACGTACGTGAGTGTACAGACGGACAAAAATATGGTCTACCACCCTGTAGAACGCGCGTACAGTCAAACGTACTACCTAAAATGAATAGAATAGAATAGAATAGAATCATTAATTTCTGTTTAGAGTTAAATTTAAGTACATTTTGTATTAATTGTGCCAAACTACAGAGCAGTTTGTCGGCAATACCTAATTAGGTACATTAGAAAAGTTTATTCATCATCATCATCATCATTTCAGCCGTAGGACGTCCGCTGCTGGACATAGGCCTCCCTCATTGATGCCCAATCATTACGATTGGAAGCGATGTGCATCCACCCTGAACCTGCGGCCTTCACCAAATCGCCAAAGTTTATTGCAGTCTTAAAATTTTCTTATTTTTTTTTAATATTATGCGCGTTTTCTTATTCATTTTCCATAAAAACTTTCAACAAAATTGATCGGATCGGTGCAAAAAGTGGAAGTTGGTGAAATAACAGCAAACATACCTAGGTACTAGGTAATTAAATAGTATTTCGTCCAAATCTATTATATAGATTTCAAGCTTGTGTTAAGCTTTGATTATGTGTAAAGCCATTCATGTGCAGCCAACTTTGTACGAATTCTATACAATACAATACAATACAAATATTCTTTATTGATCACCAAAAACAGTACAGTAACATTACAAAAATAAAAATTCAGGTACACAATAGGCGATCTTATCGCTAAAAAGCGATCTCTTCCAGACAACCAATTACTCAGAAATTAATAAATATCAACAGACTAATGTAGGTGGCAGAAATAACAGACAAGAGAAACGTTAGTATTAATAGACAATAAACAATAAAATCAATACAAATATAATATAAATTTTATACACTTAAACCTCTCTCTCATATTTCACTACTTATTGGCCTTATTGGATGAATGTTATCGCAAATGGATTTTATCTCCGCTTGCCGGCGACGACGTTATTTGAATTCGCGAAATTCAATAATTCTGCATAAAAGCATGCATCCACTCTCGATCGGAGTGAATGATTGAGCGAATGAACTGGTGAATGGATTCCATCGAGGGAACGGAGCGCGTCTGCACCGGTCGGACGGTAGAAACGTGATTATTAAATTTTGTGTATTGAATGCTTAGAGCCTGTTTATTTGAATGTGTTTTGTATTTTACAGGCGATAAATTGCTTTGAGAATAAGTGTAGGCGCTCCTTCAATATCCTACTTTATCCTAATAAATTATTATAATAATGTAATGAACTAGCTGACCTGGCACTGGCAATCGTTGTTAATGCCATATAAATTATTAAATAAATCCACGTTAACTCCAGTTATAGTACAAAATCCCATAGGTACTCATACTCCTGTTAAGTATAGGTCCAAAACAAAATCCTTAAAAAAAATCGGTCGTGCCGTTTCGGACGAGTGCGACCACAAACACCGTAGCACGTGATTGTAACAATATTAGATTAGAGAATTCATTGAGAAAGTTTGTGATGATGATTGGATATTTGGAATCACGCAATAATGGCGAACAGATATTAAATGGCAGGTGGACAGGGCACATCGCTTGAAGAACTGATGGCCGATGGGGCAAACAGGTGCTCGAGTGGCGTCCACGCACCGGAAGACGCAGTTTTGGTAGGCCTCCAACAAGATGGAGCGACGACCTGGTTAAGGTTGCCGGATCGCGTTGGATGCGGATGTCGCGGGTCCGATCTGTTTGGCGAGCCTTTGGGGAGGCCATGTTCAGCAGTGGACGTCTTTCGGCTGAAATGATGATGATGATGAGATATCAGATCTGGATTGAGACATGGGATGCCGGTGAAGGGTTCCCGTGGGATAACACTTTAACTTTAAATAAGAATAGAGGGCGCTGACGTGTTAACTTTGTTCGTAATCTAATAGATGGCGTTGTCCAAGTGAATGTTGCCCTTTAAAAATAACATGTGACGGTTACGGTATGCTATTTTTAAGCCAAAAATAGTTTAGGTAATTACTTGAAAAATAAAGCTATTTTAAAGTTAAAAATACTTAATTTCTAAAATTACTGAAATGGTTCATATGATGGGGTCATGGGAAAAACTAATTTTCAAATAATTTGAAGACAGGGTGTTTTATGTTTTAACTGCAGCCATTTTCTTTAGTAGGTACGAGCTACATTTTTTGTCGCTGTGCTTCAGCGGGCCGTAGCATGAATTTTACTCACGTTGTTTTGGCCATTTACAAGAGTGAGAAGTTAATTTGGATTATTTATTTTTACAAATAATAAAATATACAACAAAAATATTTTTGGGATAACTACCAAAGCTACCATTATTGTAAAAATAGTACTCAGCTTATTACGCGTGGCAACACAGCACCGCTTCTGTCTGTCGTCTGTCAAAAGTCAAAACCTCGCGTTCGCTGCGGCGGGGATGCTTCCTGCAGCTTGCTTGTGTTTAATAAACTAAATAGCAAATGTGCTCATAAATAAGTGAAAAACTATTTCTGTGCAAATAATTCCGTGTTTTAAACATGTTGGTCCTATTTGAAACGGCGGCGGGCTACGCAATTTTCAAGGTAAGATTATTAACACGTGTTGATTCTAACCTAAGCTTGTGATGCTCTGATTTTTTAAATAAAATCCTTCTATAGACAAAAGAATTTGTATGGATTATGAAATTCGAGGTCGGAGTAATTAGACGGATTATTTTTTTCTCATTTCACGGCCAGCTTAAGACTAAGAATAGGTTAATGTTTATCGCTGACCTTGTTGCACAAACGTAAGGTTTTCTCCAAATTAAATCATGTATTTGCGTTCGCGTTTTATATCTTAAGTATTATTTGAACCATTCTGTTTTATTTTTAGTTGTTGGATGAGTCCAAGTTGTCAGAAATCAAAGATTTGCATCAAGAATTCAACTCTCCAGAAGGTGCTTCTGCAATGTAAGATTATCCCTTTACTATATTAATTTATTATTTATATTAAAGTAAACTGGTAGTAGACAATATTATTAATTTTATTTATATTTTCAGTGTAAAACTAAAGAACTTTATCAAGTTCGAGGATACCACAGAAGCATTAGCGGCTACTACAGCAGCTATAGAGGGCAAAATATCCAAGCCGTTAAAGAAAGCTCTGAAGAAATATGTCTGCAAGGAGATTCAAGATCAGTTACTGGTCGGAGATGCCAAGCTTGGCAGTGCCATAAAAGAAAAGTTTGACGTGCAGTGCGTAGCAAACTCAAATGTCCAAGAGTTATTGAGATGCATTCGCTCGCAAATGGACAGTCTTCTCGCTGGACTACCAAAGAAGGAAATGACGGCCATGGCTCTCGGTCTAGCTCACTCTCTGTCCAGATACAAGCTCAAGTTTTCCCCTGACAAGATTGACACGATGATTGTACAAGCGCAGTGCCTCTTAGACGATTTAGACAAGGAACTGAACAATTACGTTATGAGATGCCGTGAATGGTACGGCTGGCACTTCCCAGAGCTCGGAAAAATTATTACAGATAACACATTATTTGTCAAAATTGTCAAGCTTGTTGGTACTCGTGACAACGCTTCGAAAACAGACTTGTCAGATATTCTATCGGAAGATCTAGAAGAGAAAGTGAAGGAAGCTGCCGAGATCTCCATGGGTACTGAGATATCTGACGATGACATCTTGAACATTCAGAATCTGTGTGACGAAATTATATCTATCACAGACTATAGGACACATCTGACAGATTATCTCAAAGCCCGTATGATGGCAATGGCACCAAATCTGACGGTTTTAATCGGTGAACACATTGGCGCTAGACTCATAGCTCACGCTGGCTCTTTAATGAACTTAGCGAAACACCCAGCATCAACTATACAGATCTTTGGTGCAGAGAAGGCCTTGTTTAGAGCCTTGAAGACGAAGAAAGACACGCCAAAGTACGGTTTAATTTACCATGCTCAATTAGTAGGCCAGTGTAGTACAAAGAATAAGGGTAAAATGTCTCGTATGCTTGCTGCGAAGGCAGCTCTAGCTACGAGGGTGGATGCCTTCGGAGAAGACGTGTCATTTGAGCTCGGGGCTGAACATAAGGTTAAACTGGAGAATAAGTTGCGGCTGCTTGAAGAAGGCAACTTGAGGAGGATCAGCGGAACTGGCAAAGCGAAGGCCAAGTTTGAGAAATATCACAGTAAATCGTAAGTAACTAAATCTATCTATCTGAACTACAGCCCTACCCCTCTCATTCTAAGTTCCCAATCCGCACTGGGCCCAGCCCCAGCCAGGAGGCCTGTGCCTGTGGGACAGGCTGGGATAATGATGATGATCTAAATCAATTATACAAAGTGTGAACTTAATATTCCTGAACTAAAACAATTACTTTGCTCACCCGCGACCTTACAATAGTTACGTTTATGCAAGAAATGTGCGTTCATGCAGTTCCTCCACCTCCACACTGTACGAACACACACAAATCACATAAACCCAACCATCACCACCACCAAGCTACACTGACGCGTTTCGAACTCAACCAGAGCTCATCTTCAGAGTTACCACAACCAAAAAATCAAGGTAGTTTTATAATATGTCAATAAAAGTTAATTTTTGTGGGGTAGTTTGAGAATAAGAAAAATAAAGTGGGTACTTGAGAAGTTACAGTGACAAGTTAAAACATTTGTTTTGGTTTGTTAGTTTAACATTTGGTAGCATAGCATACGGTTGTGGTAACTCTGAAGATGAGCTCTGGTTGAGTTCGAAACGCGTCAGTGTAGCTTGGTGGTGGTGATGGTTGGGTTTATGTGATTTGTGTGTGTTCGTACAGTGTGGAGGTGGAGGAACTGCATGAACGCACATTTCTTGCATAAACGTAACTATTGTAAGGTCGCGGGTGAGCAAAGTAATTGTTTTAGTTCATTAATATGGACCTCCGCAAAGTAACGCCTGATTCAATAAATTATTTAATATTCCTGTTTTAAAAATAAATGAACAATTTTTAACCCCCTACACAAAAAATTGGTTATAAGTTTGACCTCTATGTGTGTGTCTGTTTGTGGCATCATAGCTCTTAAATGGGTGAACCGATTTTGATGCGCTTTTTTTATTTGATAGCAGTTTTCTTGGGAGATGGTTCTTAGACATGTTTATGGCACCTAAATGAAGAACGTAAAGACGCAAAGACGGAAGACGCCATGTAGTTAGGCCTCCAACAAGATGGAGCGACGACCTGGTTAAGGTTGCGGGAACGCGTTGGATGCGGATGGCGCAGGGCCGATCTGTTGGCGAGCCTTGGGGGAGGCCTATGTCCAACAGTGGACGTCTTTCGGCTGAAATGATAATGACCTAAATGAAACCATTTTTGTCCACAGTGAGGTGTTCCAATACCCGGTGGCTGCTGACAGTACCCTGGACAAGAAGCCGGTCAAGAGGGAGCACTCGCCTGATGACGCTGCGCCGAGCAAGAAGATCAAACTGGAGGACGGAGCCAGCGATGTAAGTAATCTACATACATGAAATTGTAGGTGATAGGGGAGCCTTAATTTTATTTAGACTGGTTAGATCAATTGGCTTAGGCTCAAAAAACTCACTTTCCCGAAATGTGCACTTTTTCTACGGGCACACTTGTTTAGAAGGATCACTTTCTCGGAAGGCGCACTGTCTCAAAAAGTGCACTTCCCAATTGGTACACTTTCTCAGATAGAGCACCTTCTCGGAAGGTGCACTTTCCCAAAAAGTGCACTTTCTCAAATGGCAAATGTTTCATTTCCAAATGTTTTTTTTTTTCTGAAACTGTAAACTATTCAGGATATATTTCAGGACTATTTTGTAGGTTAGGTTAGGGTTGTTTTATAACAATCCTGAAAAGTTTACAGTTTCGGGAGAAATAAACATTGGGAAATGAAACATTTGCCAAGTGAATCAGTTTGGGAAACGTAATTTGCGAAACATTAGTAAACCCACATTCTTAGATGGTCCACTTTTACAAATGAGCCGTTTCAAATCCGTCATCTAAATTTAGTAAAAGAGGCAGCCCAAGATGATTGCACTCCACGCATGTGACAACTTGATATAATGCGGCGTTTTGGCGTGGAAAAGGTTAGGTTAGGCACTTTTAGAGAAAGTGCACATTTCGGGAAAGTGAGTTTTTTGAGCTTAAGCCAAAGAAACCTGCATAAACTTGAGAAGGAAGTCAATGGTGTGTGAAGTTCCTAATCCGCACTAGGCAACTATAGACCAAGCCCACTTATTCTGAGAGAATACCTGTGCCCTGCAGTGGACGTATATAAGCTAGGATGATTATGATCTGTAAATATCTTTTTAAGGCAAGGATTTTTTAACAGGTATCACCGAAAAAGAAAAAGGTCAAGACTGAAGTAAAAGAAGAGCCCGCTGAAGAACCGGCTGAGCCCACGTCAGAGAAGAAGAAGAAGAAGAAAAAGAAGTCCCTGGACGCCTCGCAGGCTGATGAAGCGAACGAGGCAGAAGAGGCCCCCGCCCCAGAGACGCCCAAGAGCGAGAAGAAGAAAAAGAAAAAGAAAAGAGAGAGCGAGATGGAGGAGTAACTGAATCAGTTAGTCATTTTGAAGGATGCAATTGATTGAATGGCACGGAATGGATTTCCAAGTGAGCAATTTTTTTTTTTTAAATGTATTGTTTTATTTACAAATAAAGTATTCATATGCAATGACCAATGTGTAGGTGACGTAAAACAATTTGTTTTTGTTTCAAAATCATCGAAAATTTTAAGTAGATAACTTAATATTGCATATATTTCAAACTAAATACAAACTGAAATATAGATGCACAGAAAAACCCCAGAAAAAAGACCAATGCTGGGAATCGAACCCAGGTCCTCAGCGTTCCGTGCTGCGTGCTTACCCCTACACCATCACTGGTCTAGAAGTTAGCGACGAATCTTTCCCATACATCGTACACTTCAGTCTGTTATAATCACATTTACATTTCACGGGATGACCGTAAAAGTAATAAAAAAATGAAGTTGAAGAAAATAAAAAAATAAATAGAAAAAGATACTTCATACTTAACTTGTTAATATTGCATGTTTATAACGATACTTACTGACACTACGGAATTATTCTCATTTCATAAATGAACTGTGTTGAAAGTAAATAAGGTTTATTTTTGAAATGAAAATAATTTTGTATAGCGTCAGTATCTTTATAAACGTGCATAATGTAGAATAGAATGTTCTGTGTGTCTGGACGAAAACGATTTTTATGCAAAAGGTGATGTAATTATTGAGTCGCCTATGAATGTCATCATGTGAAGGGTCCACGGAAAGAACAACTGAACCAATCGAAACATCTCATGACTTCATTTGAATGTAATATCTTGTAGCATTACTTGTCAGTGGTTCATTTTAAGAATTAAAATAACAATGCCAAAAGACAAGCGTTAATTAAAACGAGATTTGTTGGATATAGTCTTGGATGTATACATACATACAATCACGCCCAGCAAAAGGGTAGGCAGAGACTTCTGTCTCCACCTGCTACGATCCTGACATACATCACGCATCCACAACACTCATTAGTCTTATCGCACATGCTCGCCGGTTTAAAGCTGTTACAAAGCTGTTACAAAAAGGGTCCCGGCTCAGTATATCGCTAGTTAAAAAAAAAACCAGCACTGGTCTTCCGCCGGTCATGACCTGACCTTTCTTAAAATCTTGATCTTTGTGATGTTTTGAAGAAAGGTCAGAGCCCTATTGTCTAACCCCAGCGCCACACATATTACAAATGATTGAACACAGTTATTTGATCACATGTGTAGCACCGGTATTTGCTTATTTGTTCAATAGAACATCCATACAATCAACCAATCAGACGACCAGATGGCCTAGTGGTTGGAGAACCTGACTATGAAGCTCGAGGTCCCGGGTTCGATTCCCGTGTCGGGGCAGATATTTGTATGAAAAATACGAATGTTTGTTCTCGGGTCTTGGGTGTTTAATATGTATTTAAGTATGTATCTATCTATATAAGTATGTTTATCCGTTGCCTAGTACCCATAACACAAGCTTTCCTAGCTTACTTTGGGACTAGGTCAATTGGTGTGAATTGTCCCGTGATGTTTAGTTTATTTTATTTTTTTAACCATAGATCAAATATGTGTTGAAACATTTGTAATATGTGTGGCGCCGGGGTAACGCTCGGGTGCTTGCCGCCGCTATCACCATCTCTTTCTGTCACACAAGCAGACAGAGAGAAATAGTGGTTGCGAAAGCAAGCGTCACCGCGTTTCACAATAAGCCTACAGGCCAAGAATTTGGATGTGTTAGATTCGTTTTAATCGATTCTTGGTTTACTATACATACACTACAATTTGGCCGCTTTCAAGTCTAGGGTGAATGAGCATTTACTAGGCAAGCGTGCTCCATCGTAGGCCTCATCTTCGCTTTCCATCAGGCGTGATTGTGGCCAAACGCAAGTCTATATAGTATAAAAAAAAAACATTTTTTGGCATTCTTTTGATCTAATAACCTTGGTATTGTAATAAAGCCGACTGCAACGCTGCTAAATACAAAGTTATATATTTTAATTTACTGACCATCTTTATTTTTTAAGCTCAAAGTGCAGTTACTATGTTTTAGATGTAAGTTGAAATTCTCACAGTGTGCGAGTTTATAGAAATATAAAGTTTACTTTATAATTATGGTGTAATTATTTCAAAAACCCTCTCTAATTATAAGAGAAAGCAAAAGTAATTAGTAGATAGTGTTTGTTGTTGATAATTAAGAGGGTACGATGGCTGAGAGACTTTTGAGAAATAGGTATTTTAATGAAATGTCGCTGTCTCGCCCGAACCCCTGCGTGTCAGTACAGCGAGAGCGGGACAACTGCAGCTCAGACCGTTATTAGGCGCGTAAAATTGATCAAAACAGCATTTCGTAATCCCCTGTTTTCTTCTCGAAAACTGGACCAATAAATTTTTTTTTTTTTCAAAAATAATTAGAAGACAGATTTAGCTATGCCCCTATGTTTTCTTTTTTTTGTTTATATGAGGGATTCTTTTCTGATGAGTGTCTGAAAATGACGTTGAAATTAGGCAATTTTTTCAGTCTTTGAAAGCTTATATTTCTTATGTTAATTGAATTATGGAAAAAAACTAAACATAGGGGCATAGCTGTGGTAGATACAGATTACACAGTAAAAAAAATTGGCTCTAAAGCCATTATCCAGGGAGGAAACTGGGGATTACGTTTGTATGGAGAAATGGTGCGCATCGTATCCTCTGAAGCTAGATATTTTTGTGATGGAGGTACAGTAGCCATCGTAAGCCTCGTATGTGCATATTCAGATATTTTTGAAAACCTTGAGTGCACCCATGTTTATGATGGCGACTGTAAAGCCCACTACAAAAAGATCAGTACCTACGGTTAAAGTTACAAAAGTATGCATAATTGACACGGTCGATTTTGAAAAATCTGGTATTTTGGGACCATGGTATTTTAGGCACAAGCGGATCGTTTGATTCAATTCAATTCAATACATTTATTTAAATAGTTTTAGTACATAGTAATAATTATTAGTAGGCACTTTACTTAATCTATGTTAGTTATTATATCTAGGTACTATACTAATGGCTCGACTTAAGCGTCTAACCGCCTCTACGCCTTCTACAAGAAGACTAACAGGTTACTACTAAAATATAATAATGCCTAAACTAGGATACATAAGTAGCCTGTATCTTAGCAAAAAATAAAGGACCTTAAAGTTAACATAATAACCAGAATACAAATTTAACTGTTATTTGAACTTAGAAAAAAAATAAAATATGAAAAGTAAGTAACTACGGCTTAAATAATTGAATACATTACGAAACTAGAGTCAGAAGGTTTTCGGTTTCTACATAGGATAATGATTGTAACCACTCTGCTAATTTGGTTTTACAACTATTGTAGTTAAGATCATAGATATTCTGGAGTCTATTAATTTTGTTGAAGAGATAGGGGCCCAAGAACGAAGCGAATTTGCGCATGAAAGCATGCCTTGGGCGTGGCGTCTTAAATACTATGTCTGACCGCCTTTTGTCAGAGATACTGCGGTTGTAAGGGGCGGATTTGTGCTGATCAAGGATGATGTTTAGGATAAATAGTTGGCGCACAGTTAGGACTTTGCAGGATTTGAATAGTTCTCTTGTAGGGAAAAGGAAGGGGCGAGAAGTGGAGACCTTTAAAATAGCCCTTTGGGCTCGTTCAAGTACCAAAAGCGTAGTCTTCGCGGCACCTCCCCAATGGATTGTATTTTAACAACACGCATTCCGGGTCGACAATTAGAGGGCGTACAATAATCTCACCCCGTCGTTGACGAATCAAACGTGTTCCCAAAAAGCCTAATTAGCAGTTAAGTTTTACTAAATTACTTACGTCTTTATACGCTAATAGTTTGGATCATTATCGTATTAGCAAGTCGTTGATAAACAGCGCGTTGCGAACTCAATAACCGATGCTCGCAGGTTGTCTTGAGTATCAAAGTTTACAGCTGCTGCCTAGTGTTGTGCCTCATGACATCTTTATTCAATTTAGGCAACAAGGACTTATTGAAGAAACAGCTCAGTACAAATCATCTATGAAGCAAAATGACCACGACTCAGATGGTCTAAAACGCATGTATACGAGGGGCGTTCAATATAAAGTGAGAATGAGATGCAAACTCTTTCAATATTAGGAAATTAAATACTGGCCGGTAAAGCTAATCTATCTAGCTGATTGCTATGCAAAAAAACTAACTGTCTTTTGTTTAAAAAAAAATACGGTAATTTCTTTGCAATGCTATTGAGTACGTTAGCGAAAATGGAGAAAATTTAACTGCGCGCCGTTATCAAATACCTGTGTTTGAAAAATTTTTCTATGGACCAAATCAATTTAGATTTGCGGGACACTTTAGGGTCTAATGCTCCTCCGTATTCGACAGTCGTACGTTGGTGCGCCGAATTTAGACATGGAAGAACATCGACCATGGACGACCCCCGCTCCGGACGTAACTACAGCAATAACTGAAGAAATTGTGAAAAAAGTTGAAAGTGGTGTCACGTTTCGTTTTATTGCTGAAAATGTAAAGATTTCAACGGGGAGCGTGCATAATATTTTACATGAACGCTTGGGTATGAAAAAGGTATCTGCGCGTTGGGTACCAACAATGCTTGCTGACACGCAAAAACAAACTAGAGTCGAGATTTGTCAAGAAGCTTTGGACCTGATACAGCAAGACCGGGAACTTTTTTTGGCGCGATTTTTATAACAATGGACGAAACATGGCTCCATCATTACGACCCTGAAACGAAACTGCAGTCTATGACATGGAAAAGGCCATCATCTCCAACTCCGAAGAAATTCAAGGTGGGCCCATCTGCCAGTAAGGTCATGGGCTCTGTTTTTTGGGATGGTAAAGGGGTATTAATGATTGAGTATCTCAAACATGGAGCCACTATTACGGGCACTTTATACGCCAAACAAATAGCAACATTGCGCAATGAGATCCGCGAAAAACGGCGAGGTAAACTCTCGAAAGTTGTGCTGTTCCACCAGGACAATGCCCCGGCACACAAGTCCATCGTTGCAATGGCTGCAATTCGTGATGCTGGGTTCAATATCCTTAAGCATCCTCTGTATTCACCAGATCTCGCTCCCAGTGATTTCTACCTATTTCCGAGATTGAAACAATACCCGAGAGGCCAGAAATTTGAAGACGACGACGCGGTAGTCGCTGCACTACAAGATTTTTTAAGTACTCAAGATGAGTCCTTTTTTAAAACTGAAATTTTAAGTTTAGAAAAAAGATTTAACAAGTGTATTATGCTAAAAGGTGACTATGTCGAAAAATAAAATGGTATTTAGTAAAAGTTGTTTATAACATACTCATTCTCACTTTTTATTGAACGCCCCTAGTAAATAGTCCATTGTGTGAAGATGTCTTAATCGCAATAGTATTTTATGCAACTGTATCATAGGGGTCCTTAAAACACGAGTGTACGCCAATCCTCCTACAGCACCGGTACCTACTGTAATGTAATGAATGATGTACGAAATCTCATTGACCATTACGATACTTGCGCGTCCATAATAGAATCCAATGTCGTAATGCTGGTCATTATCTATGGTTTTTGAACGCATAATGGAGGATTTACCTACTATGTGGGTGTAGATAAAATACCTAATTGGCATAATGTTTATGAAGGGGCACGGCCAGATAGCAACACGCCCTTAAAGCTGAACGTCAACATCGTAGAACGCCCAAAAAATTCATCATCATCATCATCGCAGCCTATATACGTCCCACTGCAGGGCAGCAAAGGCCTCCACGCAGAATCTCCACTCAGCCAGTGCGGATTGGGAACTTCACACACACCATTGAATTTCTTCGCAGGTGTATACGGGTCTCCTTACGATGTTTCCCTTCTGCGTGAAGCTCGCCGTAAAGCTAGTTTGGACGTATTATAAGTAGGCTATTATTAATTAAATTTCGAAGACAGTAGCATATAACATCACAGTAGGTATATTGCATCGAATTATTATGATGTTATGGATCGCGAACGACCCGTTTACAATAATTATTATTTATGTAATTATACTGAATAAATAAATAAATTTAATGAACTAAAACAATTACTTTGCTCACCCGCGACCTTACAATAGTTACGTTTATGCAAGAAATGTATGTAGGACAGACAGGCCGAAGTTTTAATACTAGATTTAAAGAGCATGTTTCGGCATATAGGAATGAGCATCCAGATAGATCGAATTTTGCAAAACATTTGTTGGAATCAAATCATTCATTGTTAGATTCAGATTCTTATGAAGTGTTACATTATTGCGGCAAGGGGTTGCGTCTGGATGCTCTGGAATGCATGGAAATAATTAGGTACAACACTATGGGGTCTATTATTAATGAACAGGTAAATTTAGTATCTTCTCCTTTACTGCGGCTTGGGTCGAATTTGAACAGTTAGTATTAATTAAATATGCCTTATAAATAAATAAACAAAAAAATTCAAGGTAGTTTTATAATATGTCAATAAAAGTTAATTTTTGTGGGGTAGTTTGAGAATAAGAAAAATGAAGTGGGTACTTGAGAAGTTACAGTGACAAGTTAAAACATTTGTTTTGGTTTGTTAGTTTAACATTTGGTAGCATAGCATACGGTTGTGGTAACTCTGAAGATGAGCTCTGGTTGAGTTCGAAACGCGTCAGTGTAGCTTGGTGGTGGTGATGGTTGGGTTTATGTGATTTGTGTGTGTTCGTACAGTGTGGAGGTGGAGGAACTGCATGAACGCACATTTCTTGCATAAACGTAACTATTGTAAGGTCGCGGGTGAGCAAAGTAATTGTTTTAGTTCATTAATATGGACCTCCGCAAAGTAACGCCTGATTCAATAAATAAATTTAAATTATGTTTAAAACAACTGTTAACCCTAACTCGCGTTAAGTTTTTCCGAACTAAAGAGGCGGGTTGAACTTTAAGCCGAGCTGCCGGTAAGCCGGGCTTATTAGTACGAGGCTAGTCGAGATTGTGCTAAGTTTCGCAAATGGCGAGCTCGGATTAGCGGCTGTGGGAAAATATATTTCTAGTGGCAATGTCGCTGATAATGTGAAAACGAAACCTAAATTAGTACCTAATCAGACCCGGATCTACGATTTTTTCGAACTGGGGTAGAAATTTGATAGTGGCGCTCGTCTGTCCGGAGTTTTCGAACTGGGGCAGAAATTTGATAGTGGCGCCCCTCTCTCCAGAATTTTCATACTGGGGCAGAAACAAGATAGTGGCGCTCTTCTGTCCAGTGTTTTTTAATCGGGGCAAACTACCTAACTAAACTAACCTACCTAGTATTCTAGGACAGGTGTCCATTGAGATTGAAAAAGGTTGAGAAAGTATGCCAACGAAAAAAAACAATTCTGAGTAAATTAAATAATGCCCACAGAAAATGAAATACTTCTTGGGAAAAAATGGGAATGGAATAAGTAATTGCCACTAAGAAAAAACGGTTTTCGGTAAATATGCAACACTCGCTGGACCGATCACTGTGGAACTCTTTGGGGGATACTTTGTCCTCCAGCCAGTTAAGTGGACGTCTTTTGACTGATATGATGGCGAAACTATAAGGGTTCCGTGGTCAACTAGGAACCCTTATAGTTTCGCCATGTCTGTCCGTCTGTCTGTCTGTCTGTCTGTCTGTCTGTCCGCGGCTAAGCTCAGAGATCGTTAGTACTAGAAAGCTGTAATTTGGCATGAATATACATATCAGTCACGCCAACAAAGTGGTAAAATAAAAAATAAAAAAAAAAATTTTTTTTTAGGGTACCTCCCATAGACGTACAGTGGGGGTGTTTTTTTTTTCTCGGCTAACCCTATAGTGTGGGGTATCGTTGGATAGGTCATTTAAAATCATTGCGGGGTTGCTAACATGATTTTTCTATTCAGTGATCTGTTTGCGAAATATTCAACTTTAAAGTGAAAATTTTCATTAAAATTGGCCGTCCCCCCCCTCTAAAATCTAAACTGTTGGGTGGAAAAATTTGAAAAAATTCAGAAGGGTAGTAAATATATCAAATTTACTAGGAAAATTATAGCGGCTAAGATTGCTTTGAAATTATTTGTAGTTTAAGAGTAAATAGTAGCCTAAGGTATAAAACATACCTAAACTTGGATGATTCCGTACACATACGAAATCCTTAGAAAAATATTACTTGATTTTTTTGTAATGGCTACGGAACCCTACCTTGTGCGTGTCCGACACGCTCTTGGCCGGTTTTTTATTATTTGAAGTTGCAAAGCCACGGGTTCATGCTAGTTCACAACAAATATCTACACGCGTAGCAACCGCAAGATATACTTATGTATTGACTTCTGATTCAATGAGCAGTGACATAATGTTCATTTCCTAATGACGGACTCATTTCGACGTTTTCGGTTCACGTTTCTCCACCGAATATCATATTTTCGTGGAACTATTTGGTTCAGTGCCGTATATCTATAATCTATAGGGAGTAACGTTATAATAATTAAGTTACCATCCGTTGTTTTTTTTAAACAGTTAGCGTTTCGTGTGCAACAAATATTGAATACTAGCTGTTGCCCGCGACTCCGTCTGCGAAAAAAAAAATCAAAGCGTTTAAGTATTCTGCAAATAGGCCGCAAAGGGCTCTTTTACATGTCACTTTTTTTAAAAGCGCTTTCGTAAGGACCGTCATTGCCAAGAAGAATGCGCCGCAAGAAACTTGGCAGGAAGTCATCTTTTCGAATTAAAACATAATAAATTACAAACTAAAAAACCACACAAATATAAATAAAAAAAAAAAAAAAAACAATACAGGGATGTATTGGGACCCTTAGTTAAAAAAAAAACTAAAACTATACTTACCTACATCTTAACTATATCTAGAAGAATTCGTTTACCTATTGCTATGAATGTTAACGTAACGTACTCCTTGGACCTACATTTGTTGGTAATATCAATTCATAGCATTATTTATACCGAGAGGATTTATATTCATAGAACCTTTGATAAGTTTGAGTAAAAGTTTGTTTGTAAGTCATGTCTTGGAGTCGCTTCAGGCGCGGTTTGTACCGAGAACTCGGTAGGACCACTTTGGAAGCATTTCCGTGTCTCATGGTCTAATGTAATTTAATTTGTAAATGTTCAGCGTTAATGATAACTGTTGATGCAACCATTTTTTTACTTTTATTTTATATCAAACACCTTATGGGAAGGAATCGCTGCCGCACATGAACATCTGCAACATGAAGAGTATCACTGGTGCGTGGCCGGTCCTTTAAGAGATAGGATCGTTTTTAAACACCCCCTAATATGTATCGCTCCAGGAATGCTGTCCCAGGGCAGCTATCTATGTCTACTTTAAGTCTACTTTGAAAAATAGTGAAAAAAAACTGAAACCCTTAATTGCCTTAAGGGTTGCTTACTTAACAATTCATTTTATGGTGGCATGCGACCATGGCTCTCCTCTGAAGTCTGTATAAGAATTTCGAACAAGAATAATTGCTTGCTTGTTTGAATCAAGCGTTACTTTGCGGAGGTTCATATTTGTGGAGGCGGAAGAGCAAATTAATCGTGTACAGTTCTTGAACATCATCTGTGAACATCGTCTGTGGCATCATAACTCTTAAACGGGTGAACCGATTTGGATGCAGATTTTTATTTGAAAGCAGGTTTCTTGGCGATGGTTCTTAGATATGTTTTATCAAAATTGGTCTAGCTGTTTCAAAGTTATCAGCTCTTTGGCATGCTGCGGAAGGGGTCGTAGACTTAATTGCGTTGGGGGTTTTTCATACCTTTTAGAGCGCGTTATTTTCCATAGTCGGGTTTCAGTTTTTTAAACTATTTTTCTTTGCAAATAAACACAAATGCAAATGGTGTAACTTAGTTGCAAGAACTAATTGTTAGCCCACAACTAAACTAACAGCCGGACTTAGTAAACAAGCCGTTGTCCGGGCGAGTTCGGATAAACATGGTGACGTTTAGTTCTCGGACCGATACAGGCATTAGCCGGGGCGGGTGGCAAATATCGTGACAAATGGCGGCGGAGGGTCGAAGTAAAAAGAGATTAGAGTTATATTAGAGTTTCTTTCTAATACTAGCTACCAGCAGTTCCCTTTTTTTGTAACTATAACATTGGCAAAACAATAAGACTACGTAGATGTTTCATATTACTACAAATGTATTGTTATGCAATATTTTTCTTCATAGGTGTACGCAGGTTTCCTCACGATTTTTCCTTCACCGTAAAGCTCATGGTCAATAACAAATGTAATTTCGCATATACTTAGAAAAACTCAGATGTGCGAGCCGGGATTTGAACCCACGACTCTCTGCTTTAAGAGGCCATAGGTCAAACCACTAGGGCGCCATGGCTTGAAGACGGCTGAAGATTTATTTCGTGACAGCAAAATGGCCAAAATGCACATATCACGAAATGGTCCCAAATCAGCGTAGTGCCAGTCACAAGACCAGCGTTGATCATTCTTTGTTAGAAAGAACGTCCTCAGGATTAGCTTCATCCTTTGACTTGGACTCGACTCTACAAAAGCATCGATCTCGAGTCCCGAAGCAGTTGACGTCTCGGAACTCTTCGCTGCACTTCGGGAACTTGCTCAAAGCACAGCCTAAAACTATGTGAAGTATCTACAGTACAACAAATATCATAAAGAGGACAGGTCAAACTGGTCTTTAGTAAGGAGCGTCCTCACTGAAAGTATAGTTATGCGTCATTTCAGCCGAAAGACGTCCACTGCTGAACATAGGCCTCCCCCAAGGCTCGCCAAACAGAACTCGCAACGTTAACCAGGTCGTCACTCCATCTTGTTGGAGACCTACTTACCTACATTACGTCTTCCGGTCCGTTGACGCCACTTGAGAACTTTTTGGCCCCATCGGCCATCAGTTCTACGAGCGATGTGCTCTCCCCACTGCCTCTTGAGTCTGGCGATTCTTGGAGCTATGTCGGTGACTTTAGTTCTTGCGCGGATTTCATCATTTCTAATGCGATCCCGCAGAGAAACTCCAAGCCGAGAGCTCCCTCTCCATCACTCTCTGAGTGACTTTGAGCTTTCTTATGAGGCCAATCGTTTGCGGCCACGTCTCAGTGCCATAAGTCATCACTGGCAAAACACACTGGTGGTGATGAATACATCCCGAAACATTTAATTAATCGCCGACGCCAGTGTGTTGTTTACCTAAGCTTTGTACGTTTGGCTCAACGTCTACATCATTTGAATTCGGCGTTTAAACGCCGAATGCTTATAACACGCGAATGCTCTAAGTGGGGACGCCCCTGTAGGGCCGATTGACAAATTGAAATCATTAGCTTTTAGATTATCCTGAGACCTGGCCGCCAATGACGGGCCTCATAAGAAAGCTCAAGCCACTCAGAGGGCGACGGAGAGGGCTCTTGGAGTTTCTCTGCGGGATCACATTAGAAATGATGAAATCCACGCAAGAACTAAACTCACAGACATGGCTTGAAGAATCGCCAGAATCAAGTGGCAGTGGGCAGGGCACATCGCTTGTGGAATTGACGGCCGATAGAGCAGAAAGGTTCCCGAGTGGCGTCCACGGAACGGAAGACACAGTATAGCTAGGCCTCCAACAAGATGGAGTGATGACCCGGTTGAGGTTGCGGGAACGCGTTAGATGCGGATGGCGCAGGACCAATCGATTTGGCGAGCTTTGGGGGAGGCCTGTGTTCAGCAGTGGACGTCTTTCGGCTGAAATGATGATGATGATCCTTAGATTTTCATAACACCATGTGATACTACACCCCAAGTCCTCTCATTCTAATGCCTTGATCACACGTACCGGGCAAACGGGCGAGACAGTAAAATGTTTCTCGGCCGAGACAGTGATGTAAGCGAGTAGCTGTTCAGACGTCTTTTTAAATTAGCACAGTCAGTTCAGTTCTCATGTGGCCGAGTGGCGAGACAGTGAACGTTCAGACCTGCCGAGTGAGCGTGCGAGACAGTGCCTAATACGTGCTCGGCCTACGGTAAGAGTCCTGTGCTGGGATGATGGTCCTTCCACCGTGATCTGATGAAAGGAATTTAACAAGATCTCAAGCGCTACTCGATTAATAAACTAATGAAACTTTCATCTCCAACAACTACAGCGAGCCATTGCAAAATTAATTCCCGGGGCTGAACAAACTCCAAGTTAGATTAAGAATGAAACTCCAAAACAAATGAAGAGCGGCTGCTTGTGCATAATGCGGTGTTTACCCTTTTTTTCATTAGTTGCTTGGTTCCTTTCGCTGCAAATGAAACTGCAAGTGAATTGTGTTACAAATGAAATTGCAAGTGTATTGTGTGAATTTACATTGTGCTACTAGAAATAGATACTTATACATTTTATTTGCGTAAAATGTTACAGATAAAAGTAGTCGTGTGACGTGATTTGGTTTGACATGGCCTCTCAAGCAGAGAGTCGTGGGGTCGAGCATGCTTACACGAGTTTTTTGCAATTAATTGTGTGAAATCATATTTGAAATTTGCCACACAAATAGATAATTCTATAAGGTGAAACAAAATGGTGATAAAAAATTAGCGTTTTGTCGCAGTTCGTCCACATTCCCATTTCGCCAACTTCCTAGTCCACAATCAAATCCCATTTGGTCCACTTCCTATTTTGTCAACATTCCCATGACGTCCATATTCCCATTTCGTTCACATTCCCACTTCGTCCACATTCCCACTTCGTCAACACTCCCATTTCGTCCATATTCCCATTTTGTCCACATTCTCATTTGGTAACAAAATAGTAACGAAATTGGACTACCAATTAGATACACTAGTATCTGTACCTCTACCATGAGTTACACTAGTTTGCAGTGACCGTACTCACTAGCGACGGCGTAAATGATTTTGTATGGAGAATTGTACTTCCGTAAGTGACCGCTAGAGGCGCTGCACAATTCTCCATACAAATAATTTACGCCGTCGCTAGCGAGTACGGTCACGTAAACTCATGGTAGAGGTACGGAATAGTATTGACGCGCACCGTGCTTAGCAAGTATTTTTCTTAACATGAATACCTAAATCACAAAATAAAATCTTCCCTGAGAATTATGCTAAGTGATAGCGAAAAGCGCATTAAAATCGGCCAGGAATGTTGACGAAGTGGGATTGTGGACGAAATGGGAATGTTGACTAAGTGGAAATGTGGACGAAGGGAAAAAGGACGAAATAGGAATATGGATGAGATGGGAATGTTGACGAAGTGAGACTGTGGACGAAGTAGGAATGAGAACAAAATGGGAATGTTGACGAAGTGAGACTGTGGACGAAGTAGGAATGAGAACAAAATGGGAATGTGGACGAAGTGAACCTAAACGAAAATTAGTGTTTCATACTCAGCTAATGCTAGATAAAATAATGCGCATGCATCTGCTTTAATTAGTCTTATTTAATCTGAGGTGTCCGTACATTAGGTAAGTGTTATTTAGTTTCAACTAAGTATGAAAATCCCAAATTTTATCAGACTTAATGATTAAAAAACCGGCCAAGAGCGTGTCGGACACGCACAAGGTAGGGTTCCGTAGCCATTACAAAAAAATCAAGCAATATTTTTCTAAGGATTTCGTATGTGTACGGAATCATCCAAGTTTAGGTATGTTTTATACCTTAGGCTACTATTTACTCTTAAACTACACATAATTTCCAAGCAATCGTAGCCGCTATAATTTTCCTAGTAAATTTGATATATTTACTACCATTCTGATTTTTTTCAAATTTTTCCACCTAACAGTTTAGATTTTAGAGGGGGGGGCGCTCGATTTTAATGAAATTTTTCACTTTAAAGTTGAATATTTCGCAAACAGATCACTGAATAGAAAAATCATGTTAGCAACCCCGCAATGGTTTTAAAAGACCTATCCAACGATACCCCACACTATAGGATTAGTCGAGAAAAAAAAAATCACCCCCCCTTTACGCCTGTGGGAGGTACACTAAAAAAAATTTTTTTATTTTTTATTTTACCATTTTGTTGGCGTGACTGATATGTATATTCATGCCAAATTACAGCATTCTAGTACTAACGATCTCTGAGCTTAGCCGCGGACAGACAGACAGACGGACAGACATGGCGAAACTATAAGGGTTCCTAGTTGACTACGGAACCCTAAAAAACAATAATCACCATTTAGATTTCATCCTGTATAATACGTCTTAGACATTAATGTCCTCTTGTATTTGTTTGATCGGTACTAGGTTTTTGGGATTCTATTATAAAAACCACAAGGTCGTACGAAATTATGGTAATAAAGTATTCATTGCGTAGTCGCGACGCTCGCTGCTCTGCGGTCACCTAACAGGACCCGCAACGAACACAGGAAACGCTTGCCGCGCTGCCGGTCGCTCGCAGTAGTGGGCTTACATGTTAAGAGGCACTTCATCAAACACAGTGCCCAAGCAAGCCTATGCACTTAAAAGCATATATTAAGAATCCATCTCGAATGCTAATTTTTGAATTAATTTGATCTTAATGCTACTCAAAGGTAAATATTCATGCAGGCTGGCCGCTTCGTACTGTCAGATTATGAATTCCAAGCGGAATTTAAGGTTTCAGTACTTATATAGGTTTAGACATGGGATTTGAGTGCCTTTGGAGCTAAGTAGGGATAGCGAGGCGATTCGGGCCGACGTTATAAGGAAAAAATATCGCGATAAATAAAAATATAGCGCATAACTTCTGATCGACTACACCAAATTGGATAATTCTTTTTTTATTGCGTTTGTTATTGTCAGGAGAAGGTTCGTATGAAATAAATTTTAGAAAAATACAACGGGAGCGAAGCCGCGGGCATCAGCTAGTTAATACATAAATAATTATCATTTTACAAATAACATGTCATACGAGATATAACTATTTAAGTACTACAGTCAGTGTCAAATTGTTCATGACTATTTAGCCACTTTGGGTGTCACGAACTATTTGACGCTGACTGTACAAGGCCACAAGTATTTCGATCTAGCGAATATTCGATCCAGTAACAGTCGAGCCAACGAACATTCGATAGCTTGATATTCCGAGAGTAAGTAGTCGAACCTATGATATACACCCCAGATTTCTGAGCAGGAGAAGTACAGTCAACCAATTTGATACCTAGGCCACTATAGAACTTTGTTGCATTAACTACTAGATAAATACGTCAATGCGGGTCAAAGGATTATCAACTTTCCGATCAGAACATGCAATAAACGTAGAGTTTACAAACGCTTTCACTCCTTGACATTTTTATTTATTTTCACCTCACTAGCTCGGAAAGCCCTTTTCGTTTGTTTGACATCTATTGAGAAAATCGCTTTTTATCCACAAGTGAAGAAAGAGTTTTGACATTTGAAGGCAGCTTAAGTGATATTTGACAGCTAACAAAACGTAAAACGTTAAAAGTGCTGAATTTTTAACATCACAATTAATGAATTGCATCGAGTAAAAAACACTAAATACGAGGGGCGTTCAATATAAAGTGAGAATAAGATGCAAACTCTTTCAATATTAGGAAATTAAATACTGACCGGTAAAGCTAATCTATCTAGCTGATTGCTATGAAAAAAAAAACTAACTGTCTTTTGTTTAGAAAAAAATACGGTAATTTATTTGCAATGCTATTGAGTACGGTAGCGAAAATGGAGAAAATTGAACTGCGCGCCGTTATCAAATACTTGTGTTTGAAAATTTTTTCTACGGACCAAGTCAATTTGGATTTGCGGGACACTTTAGGGTCTAATGCTCCTCCGTATTCGACAGTCGCACGTTGATGCGCCGAATTTAGACGTGGAAGAACATCGACTATGGACGACCACCGCTCCGGACGCCCTACTACAGCAGTAACTGAAGAAATTGTGAAAAAAGTCGAAAACTCAGTTTTGGCGGATCGTCGTGTCACGGTTCGGTTTATTGCTGAAAATGTAAAGATTTCAACGGGGAGCGTGCATAATATTTTACATGAACGCTTGGGTATGAATAAATAATAGTTTAAAAAAACTAAAAAACACGCTTTAAAAAATAAAAAATAAATTTTAATAAATTTTATTCACTATTCTTATAGTGCAGTAAAAAATCTTAATAAGCAATTATTAAATTGTTATATCCAGATCAAAATTTGTAAACAATTCTAAATATTGATAAAATAAATAATAATAGTTTAAAATATTTTATTGTAAAAAAAGCGTGGGGTGCATGGTGTCAATTGTCAAGGATTATCATTTTGATAACATCTTAAAAAGCACCCCACGCTTTTTTTACAATAAAATATTTTAAACTATTATTATTTATTTTATCAATATTTAGAATTGTTTACAAATTTTGATCTGGATATAACAATATAATAATTGCTTATTAAGATTTTTTACTGCACTATAAGAATAGTGAATTGAAATTTATTAAAATTTATTTTTTATTTTTTAAAGCGTGTTTTTTAGTTTTTTTAAACTATTATTTATTTTCAATTTTTTAGTAGCATTTTTTTTCTTTCTAACTTTACCCCCTCACCTGCAACCCCAAAACCCCCTAAACCCAACCCCCCAACATACCCCACCCCATTTCCCCAAACCCCCCCAAACCCTACACCCTTACCCCCAATCCTCTAAACCCCCCTTACCCCCTCCTCATTTTACAAACCCCCGAACCACCTAAACCCAACCCCCCTAACACCGAACCCCCATACCCCCCGGAAACCCCCGCTCCCCCCACCCCTCCCCCCACCCCGCCACCTACCGCCCCCCTTCCAGTTCCATCATCAAACCCTTGTTACCATCTAGGCCTCTTACCCCCTCCCCATTTCCCACAACCCCCCAAAATCACTTACCCCCGAAGCCCCCAACACCCCCACCCTATTTCCTGTAACCCCCCCCCATCCCCTAACCCCAACCGCCACGCCCTAACCCCCAACCCTCTAAACCCCCGACCCCCTTACCCCATACCCCATTCCCCCCCCAACCCGCCACCTACCCCCCTTCCAGCTTCATCATCAGACTCTTGTTACCATCTAGGACCAAAGTACTCGTCAAAACGAATCAAACGAGCCCAAACTCGATGGGGTTGTTTCGTTTTATTGTGGAGTGCCTTTGGCCATCTTCCAGCTCCATCATCAGACCCTGGTTACCATATGGGATCAAAGTGCTCGTCAAGACGAATCAAACGAGCCCAAACTCGATGGGGTTGTGTCGTTTTATTGTGGAGTGCCTTTGGCCATCTTCCAGCTCCATCATCAGACCCTGGTTACCATCTGGGATCAAAGTGCTCGTCAAGACGAATCAAACGAGCCCAAACTCGACGGGATTGTGTTGTTTTATTACATAGTTCCTATGGCCACCATCCAGCTCCATCATCAGATCAGCTCCATGTTACAATAATATTGCATTGTCATCCAATTTACACATATGTGCAAAATTTCAGCTCAATCGGAAACCGGGAAGTGGGTCAAAATCGTGCCCTAAGGAGTCGGTTACAAACAAACATACATACAAACATACATACATACAAACATACAGGTGAAGCTAATATAAAGCGTGTAAAAAGGTATCTGCGCATTGGGTACCAAGAATGCTTACTGACACGCATAAACAAACTAGACTAGAGATTTGTCAAGAAGCTTTGAACCTTGTAACACCCCCCCTCTCCCTTTTTTAATCTTTCTACCCTAACTAGATATCCTACCGTTACCTGCGTATTTAAAACTTATGTATACGCTTATGTATACCTACCCTTGTATGAAACCTATCTACTTATAGTACTTATGTATGCCTATATATATGGGTCCTCAAAATACCTAGCTCATAACTTAAGCTGATTTACCTTGTTTACGTCACAAAATTGGCCAAGTGATCGTTAGCGGTCTAAGATAAGGAACCCACGTTGTGTCCGTCAAATAACCCTTTGGAACTTTTAGTATGATATGGGAAAAGAGTTCATTGTCATCTAATTTTAAGTTTATAATATAATTTCCTATAGTCATATAATTTAAGTTTATAATAAAGATATGTTAGTGATGAATAACTGAGGATGACGGTTGCCTATAGTTATATAATTAAAGTTTATAATGAAGATATGTTAATGATGAATAAATGGAGATGATAAATTGCCTACAGTTTCATAAGAGTCGTCTGTCCATAGTCTATGATATATTTGTATGGAAAAGGTATTATATTACGTGGCAGAGTTCTGAGGCTCCTCCACCGCCCCAAAAGGTAGCCCCGCGACTCCAGACTTGGGTAGGGCTCCCCCCACTGGCTTTGAAGAAGCATATACCTTTTCCTTGTTTAGGTAATAAATGCATTACATTAAGTAAATGAGAGGACAATTCAAAGGGAAATCAGTTACAGCCTATGGCCGTTCTTGGATCCAACCTGTGATCACATTGCTTCTGCAATAGCTAGCTGAACTTTGGTAGTAAGCGTAACCTCGATGGTTTATCATAATGACTATTGAGTAGCTACCAGATCCTATGGTACCAGTAAGCCACTAACTTGCATCTGCCTCAGTTATAGTCAGAATGACGGTTTGTAAATGTAAACGTTTGGTAAGACTTTTACCATTTTAGATGTAGTAAGTATAACTAGCCATCACAGGACCAGGCAATCCAAGGTTATTTCACCAGGGATGACCGCCGGCTTCAAAGGAGATTCTACTTTTCAGCAAATAAATATTCATAGTGAGTTTGTTGAGTTTTATTTTGACTCACTCAATAGCAGCTACCAGCGTTTGTAATGTAGGACATATGGATGAAAGCAAACCCTGAAATCTTCCATCCGTCGGTAAGTACAAGAAAGTCTAAGTCAAAAGTCAGTCAATAAGATCTCAGCTTCGATAATTGGGTCAACAAATGTAACCCTTTCCCACAACATAAAAGAGCTTAATGAAGAACTTGTAATAGTTAATGGTAATGATATTAAATAAGTCAGATAGCATAACAATGCCCTCCAACATCAAATAGTATAATGCAGAACGATGATATTAGTTAATGGCGACTATACCTACTCCCTATAATCCTTTCCTAGCAGCTAAACTATCCATCTATTCTACACGAAATTAGCAAGCTAGGAATCCGGATTCCACATTTACAATTACCGCGGGGTCCCTCTCCAACTGATAAGAGAGGGCCTATCCTAAACTAATGCCTACGTTTGAGCAGGTTAACTCAGCTTCTATCCTCTATACCTGTGTGCTTCTGGTATCCATCTGAGGGGATTGGGTTAGATGAATACCAGAGTGTAATATATATATAAATAGATAAGCGGACTAGACATTGATGAGCTTGAAACACCGGTTGTGGCGCCCCAAACCCTTCAACACCCAGGGAGAAATTAGGTCCGACTCTTGAGTTATAATACAGACCCCCATCCTTCTCCAATAGATGGTATTCTACCTTTAAACGCCTCCGAGAAGAGCTAAACTACAGTTAGCACCGTCAGGTTGACCGTCTATCTCTTCTCAGAGTCCAGCTATTACTTCAGCTGATGCTCGAATAGGTTCTCATACACTAACACAGTTTAAACAAAATTTTATATTAAACCCACAAAATCCCATTAAACCCCAATTTATATATTAACTAAACAAATATACAAATTTCTGGCAATGAATATCGAATCACAGGTATTTCTGATGATAAAATATACAAAGCCGAAATTCACACAGAAATACCCCTTATAATTAACACAAGAAATATTTAAACCCCACAACACAATTACGACACCAATTAATACCTAATAATTCAGAGAGAACCTTTCCCGAACTCGTAGCAAAATAAAAGTGATCCTCTTCCCACGTCTCGTTCCCCTTTTATACTAAAATCCTAGCTTCGTTGGCCTCAAAAGTTACGCTGGCTACTCTAGCTTCCAAGTTTACATTGGCTACATTGGCTACATTGGTTACATTGGTTACATTCCCTTCAGCACGTGTATCGTAAATTATATTCTTGTCGGAGTCAGTAAGTGTTGCCAGTGATCTAATTTTAATTTTCTTAGTAATAAAATGTTTTATCATCATCATCATCATCAGGACACAGGCCTCTCCTCAGAATGAACCCCATACACGCCTTACACAGGTCTCCTCTCACAATGAAAGAGTCGAAATGGATATGATAAGTTCGTTATTGACACAATTAATAGTTAATTTGCCCTATTTGTGTATGAAATAATCTTATTTTGTAAAATAAGTTATTTTTAATTTTCATATTTAACTATACCATAAAGTCAGAGTATTCCGATCTAATGGGGAATAACTTTGGCCTTTCTAAAAATCAAATATAGATGGATTCTAATGAAAACATAGAACGTGATTGGTCAGCTAAAACCAGCCATGTGGCAACGTACCATAATTTCAGTGCAGTAGTAAAACCTGGAACAAGGTAATCTCAATATTCTCAGTGGCCATTGTTATCTTACAAGGCCAAAATCGCCCAACCTTTCGGTATTTATACGAGATGCTGGTCACCCTTCCTTTGATACTCGCGCTGACATGCGTAACTTCAAGGTTTACGTTGGCTACCCTTTCTTCAGCTCGAAGGCCGCACGTGTATCGTAAATTATTGACTTGTCGTTCGAATACTTTCGCATTCGGATACTTTAGTAATGAAAAGCTTATTTTTAATAAATTAATAATTCAATAGTCTACTTTGAGTATGAAATAATTTAATTTGATATAAAAAAATAAGTTAAACTATGTTCACATAAGGTGGAACATTACAGATTGACGTCTGTAAGGTTACAACCTGATGCAGCAAGACCGGGAACTTTTTTTGGCGCGATTTATAGAAACATGGCTCCATCATTACGACCCAGAAACGAAACTGCAGTCTATGACATGGAAAAGGCCATCATCTCCAACTCCGAAGAAATTCAAGGTGGGTCCATCTGCCGGTAAGGTCATGGGCTCTGTTTTTTGGGATGGTAAAGGGGTATTAATGATTGAGTATCTCAAACATGGAGCCACTATTACGGGCACTTTATACGCCAAACAAATAGCAACATTGCGCAATGAGATCCGCGAAAAACGGCGAGGTAAACGCTCGAAAGTTGTGCTGTTCCACCAGGACAATGCCCCGGCACACAAGTCCATCGTTGCAATGGCTGCAATTCGTGATGCTGGGTTCAATATCCTTAAGCATCCTCTGTATTCACCAGATCTCGCTCCCAGTGATTTCTACCTATTTCCGAGATTGAAACAATACCCGAGAGGCCAGAAATTTGAAGACGACGACGCGGTAGTCGCTGCAGTACAAGATTTTTTAAGTACTCAAGATGAAACCTTTTTTAAAAATGAAATTTTAAGTTTAGAAAAAAGATTTAATAAGTGTATTATGCTAAAAGGTGACTATGTCGAAAAATAAAATTACATTTAGTAAAAGTTGTTTATAACATACTCATTCTCACTTTTTATTGAACGCCCCTAGTACAGTCTTACAACTTTATTTTAATTCATAAATATCAGCATTCAACATTAACCTTCATTCTTGTTGTAAAAACGGATAAAATGTTCTGACAGTCCAAGTAAGTCGATGTGCGAACAAAACGCATCCGAAATAATAAAAAAAAACTTAAGTCAAAACAGTATACAATTTAACAGTAATACAGTTTGCTCGTATCTCAAAATCGATAATCTGGCTAATTGAACTTTACTCGTTGTGCAATAAAGTTCAGTTTGGTTTATTCATTGATTGGAGATACGAGATTTTTTCAAAGTAGTGACGATATGTCGGTATTGGAATAGTTCCATAAAGACTGGATATGCTTAGGCTATTTTGCATCATTTTTGATTTTACCAATATTTCTATAAGTACTTCAAAATTATTGTATTGACAAAGAGTTAAATAAATAATAATTGATAGTACAAACCCTTTTTCTTATTTTCCTCGCTGTAGTGAGGTGAAAACTTTTGTGTTATACACGGGTGAAAAGTTATTTTACGTCTCGTGTGTTGAAGCACTCGCTATCGAAAGGATTCTATTTTTGAACCACTCGCTTCGCTCGTGGTCAATCATAGCATCCTTTCGATAGCTCGTGTTTCAAATGAACACTCGCAGGTAAAATACAACTTTCCCCCCTTGTATAACAAATAACTATTATTTCATTTACTTACAAAGTGAATTAACAGGAAAATAAGGCTCATCCCAAGCTCAACCCATTCCTATCCTCTCCAAAATTACCGCTCGCAAACCGTGTTGGGCCGTTCCTGAATTTAGCCCATATCTATGCTATGACTAACGTTATTGTCGAGAGATAGGTATCTAGCAGTTTACAGTTACCATCAAAGTTGGTGTTCTTAAATCAACATTACCGAGAAACAAGCGCTCGAGTTACACAAACAGCTTTAGCAACTGACAGTAATCGGCGGTTATATCCAAGTTCAACAATAAACTGCGGTAGCAAATGCAAGTTCTGAAACGGGAATCGAATCGGGCTGGTCGGAATTAATTGAGTATACGCAGTGAGGGCTAGGGCGGTGTAGCAATTACAGGAACATGTTTGAAGTTTGAAGTCTATGGGAAACCGGTTAGCATAAGGCCGTATTCTGTAACGCACAGACGTTCGCAATCGCATTCATCATCAGTTTTAATTTGAGCATGCACTCACTTAGTTATAACTAAACATCTGTACCTAACAGCGTTCGAATTTCATGGCACTCGGTAAGGGTAGCAAAATAAATAAATACATTCGAATATTTGAATAATAATGTTGAATTTTTTTTTACACAATTATACTGCGGTAAACTGTAAATATACTAAAAGTGGTTTATATGTATTCTAAATACGTCATAAAACTTAATACTCATTTTGGATCCGAAAAATGATACTTACATGCTAAATTTCCCAACGTATGTCAATTTAACTGTCATGCAAAATAATCTGTAAAGTCAAAAAATTGTATTCTGTATCCTCAGTCAGTGCGGAAAGTGTAGTGTAGTGTGGGGTATCGTTGGATAGGTCTTTTAAAACCATTGGGGGGTTGCTAACATGATTTTTCTATTCAGTGATCTGTTTGCGAAATATTCAACTTTAAAGTGAAAATTTTCATTAAAATCGACCGTCCTCCCCCCTCTAATATCTAAACTGTTGGGTGGAAAAATTTGAAAAAATTCAGAATGGTAGTAAATATATTATATTTACAAGGAAAATTATAGCGGCTAAAATTGCTTGGGAATTATTTGTAGTTTAAGAGTAAATAGTAGCCTAAGGTATATGTTGAAGTGAGGGTGAAAATGGCGGCCAAATAAAAGAATAAAATAACTGTATAGCTATAATGTTGCTATGAGTACAGCGAGAGGTCCAAGAGGTCTTAAAACTAACGTGCTTTCGATTTTATAACCTATAATAGCGCCATCTGAAGGAATCTTTATGTAACTACATTTGCTAATTAAGTAAGGAAGAAACACTTGTATCGAAGTTATCGAACAGAATAAATAGAACTTTACGTACGGTATAGATGGCGCTGTTACCATTATTATGTTAATGGCCTTAACAGTATAAAAAATACCTAAACTTGGAAGATTCCGTACACATACGAAATCCTTTGAAAAATATTACTTGATTTTTTCGTAATGGCTACGGAACCCTGTCTTGGGCGTGTCCGACACGCTCTTGGCTGGTTTTTTTATTTTTTTTATTTATACAAAATAAAAGTTAAAAATACTAAGTGTATTTGTTTGTATTTGTTTTTCTGCCGACCATACATTGCCATGAAATTTGAACGATGATACCAATATTTAGTTATAACGTATTTTTAAACTACATTCCTTGATTCCTTCATCATTCATCCCCCATCATTCCTAAGGTAACAATAAATAAAATAACTGGGTATAAAGTTAACGACAATATAGACAAAACTTCTATGACCAATAATACAATTACCTGTTACTTGTACTTACTGCTATCACCCATCCTGTGCCAGAAGCGTCCGGCGGCACCCGGCACATTGTTTGCGATCTGGTGTTACCAATTAAACGGAGCCAATTTATCGGGATAGTTTTACACCTCGCTGGCAGCCGGACGGCGATAATTGCGCTGGACACGACTTGAACTGAATGCGGCATCTTGAACTTTAAACCACATAAGAGCTTTGAACTCTGAACATTGACTTGTAAGTGAATAGTCTGTGGTTTAACCTTTTCGACGCCAACGACACATAATTATATAAGGTTCTAATAAATTAGATACCAATATTTCCAGGGCGTAACTTACTAATCAAAACAAGTCACTTTAACTCGGACAACTTTTCAAAATTTAACAACATCATCATACATCCAAACGGAGTCCAAACGGAATCATCATCATCATCATCATCATCAGCCTACAACAGTCCACTGCTGGACATAGGCCTCCCCCAATGAGCGCCATTGCGCCCTGTCAAAACGGATTACTGCTTTAGTAATGGAAAATCGAGATTTTTTCAAATTTTAAAAAGTTGTTATACCTGATTTACACTCTCGCCTCGTCACCTCGCCTCGCGCCTCGCCTCGTCGTCTCGCTCCGGACGCGAGCCTCAAAATCAAGGCAAATCACGAGACGAGGCGCGAGGCGCGCCTGTTCACACTCTCGTCTCGTGGCTCGTCCCGCAGTTCGTCTCGCCACTCGTACGCGAGTGTAAACCAGGTATCAGAATAACAGTGACTTGTTTTGATGTCCGAGAAAGAGGTCATCGACGAATTAGACTCGGCTGGGTAGCATTTGGGAAGCTCCGCAATATCTTATCATCCAATATAACGCAGTGTCTCAAGTCAAAAGTCATTGACCAGTGTGTGTTGCCAGTGATGACTTATGGCACGGCAGAGACGTGGCCGCTAACAATGGGCCTCATAAGAAAGCTCAAAGTCACTCAGAGGACTTCTTGGTCGACCATTATACCTACTTGTCATCCAACCTAAATATGACAGCAAATTTCAAGCCAATCTGACAACCGGGAGTGGGTTAAATTCAACTACCATGATTAGCCCCGCACTCATCGTCGTCATCTCGGCCCTCGTCCCACTGCAGGGCACAGGGCTCCTTTCAGAATGAAAGAGCTTAGGCCGTAGTTCCCACGCGGGTCCAGAGCAAATTGAGGTTTCCCCACAACGTTTTCCTTTACCGTAAAGCCAAGATTAGACCTGCAAATATATAGAAATGTGCTTCGGTACTGCACGACCTTATTCCGCCTGCTCCTTTCTTCCACAGGTCGACCAGGAGTAGGCGGGGTCTCCACCCTTACGTTGTCAGTATTCCCAAATTCCGCACAAAGCGTTTTTGCTCTTCCTTCATCAACCGCACAGCTAAGGAGTGGAATTCCCTGCCTGCGACTGTGTTCCCTGAACACTACAATTTGGCCGCTTTCAAGTCTAGGGTGAATGAGCATTTACTAGGCAAGCGTGCTCCATCGTAGGCCTTATCTTCGATTTCCATCAGGCGTGATTGTGGCCAAACGCAAGCCTATATAGTATAAAAAAAAAGACCTGCAAGAAAAAATTTGCAATTTGCAATACATTTCGAGGTCGTAAAGGGAACGAGTTCGAAGTGGGCAAACGAGCCCCGCAATGCAAAGCATGTGCACGATTTTTTTGCTATAAACTAGGCTTAAGATTCAGATTTTTATCTTATCTCTGCAGCAATGAATAACGCGTTAATACGACCCAGCAGTCTCACAAAGCGTTCCGACTAATCCCTGTATTATCGAGCTTCGATCGGCAAAAAGTCACCGGTAAACAGAAACAAGCGAAACGTCCGAGCCGTGAAAGCGTAGCAAATTTTTCCGCAAACACAAACAATGTATTCTCCCACGTTTTCCGCATTTTTCCGCGCCACTCCGCCAGCGGAACCGTTGGTGCGGAAAATTTACTAAAACGCGGGAACAAATGGGGCCGATGTTGAAGCGCAGTCGGTTTCAATTGCGGAGATCGATGGCAGTTGAGAGATGCAAGAATCCGAACGACTGGCGTTCCATCTGGATCCGTGATCGCTTTTGCGTGGAGCTTTTAGTTACTTTTTCGAATCATTTCACTGCTGCTTTTCAGAATATTGTTCAGTCAACCAATATAATTCCTAGGCCACCAACACCAGAGAACCAGTGCGGGTCAAACGATTATCAACTTCAACATATTTGCCGTGATTTATTGTATAACAGTGAAGTGTTTGTTTTGTTTATTTTATATTCCACTAGATGTCGCTGTCCAATGTGCTAGACAATGCTGAAACGCGCGGGCGAGATTTTTCTTGTACAGTATAAATAGGGTGTCAAAACTGATTAAATTGTCATTCGAAGAGCAACCGTCGTATTATTCACATCTAAGGCGGCGCTTGAGGTTGAACATTTGTTTAAAAAAAAAGGGTTTTTCAATAAAAAGACACGTCAAGACAGCTTACCTTCTTTCTAATGCTAAAAAAAACGAAGCATACTATTATACTATAATAATAGTGTATTCGTAGCCTAAATTGCTTCTGTTGAACATAACCAGAATTACGATTGTCATCAATAAATTACAGCCTGGTCCAAATATAGCTTAAGCTAATTAACACAATACAACTTACGGTAATCCCTATTATTCTCCATCGCGGTGAACGGATAATATGTTTTCACCTCACTAGCTCGGAAAGCCCTTTTTGTTTGTTTGACATCTATTGAGAAAATCGCTTTTTATCCACAAGTGAAGAAAGAGTTTTGACATTTGAAGGCAGCTTAAGTGATATTTGACAGCTAACAAAACGTAAAACGTTAAAAGTGCTGAATTTTTAACATCACAATTAATGAATTGCATCGAGTAAAAAACACTAAATACAGTCTTACAACTTTATTTTAATTCATAAATATCAGCATTCAACATTAACCTTCATTCTTGTTGTAAAAACGGATAAAATGTTCTGACAGTCCAAGTAAGTCGATGTGCGATCAAAACGCATCCGAAATAATAAAAAAAAACTTAAGTCAAAACGGTATACAATTTAACAGTAATACAGTTTGCTCGTATCTCAAAATCGATAATCTGGCTAATTGAACTTTACTCGATGTGCAATAAAGTTCAGTTTGGTTTATTCATTGATTGGAGATACGAGTTTTTTCAAAGTAGTGACGATATGTCGGTATTGGAATAGTTCCATAAAGACTGGATTTGCTTAGGCTATTTTGCATTATTTTTGATTTTACCAATATTTCTATAAGTACTTCAAAATTATTGTATTGACAAAGAGGTAAATAAATAATAATTGATAGTACAAACCCTTTTTCTTATTTTCCTCGCTGTAGTGAGGTGAAAAGTTTTGTGTTATACACGGGTGAAAAGTTATTTTACGTCTCGTGTGTTGAAGCACTCGCTATCGAAAGAATTCTATTTTTGAACCACTCGCTTCGCTCGTGGTCAATCATAGAATCCTTTCGATAGCTCGTGTTTCAAAATGAACACTCGCAGTTAAAATACAACTTTCCCCCCTTGTATAACAAATAACTATTACTCAACTAGCTTATCGGCGTCGGCTTACATACGACCAAAACACCTCCTTACTAGGCACTTACGCCATTTCTAATTACAACCACAGTATATTAATACTTTATGAAAGGGAAGGAAGGAAGCGGGCCAAACAAAAGGGCTTAAGATTATCTGCTATTGTGTGGAAGTTAGTGGCGTAAACGACATTATACTGGATAAGAAAAATGCACTTTGCTGCTCAGGATTTATGAGACTTTTTGGTAGTGATTGAAGTGAGTTGTGTCGTTTTTGTTGAGGAAGAATGAATATGTGATATATGTTGCCAATGCGACTTGGTGACGTTGTTTTTCTGGATATGATGAATGAGTATAAACAATAAGTTTCTAGGACGAGGGGATAAGTTATTCCAATTTCCTGGCCCTGTTTTTATTGAGTTTCGTTTTAGATAGTGTGGTAGAAAGAATAGATGTTACGGAAGTGGGTCTAAAGGAATGGAAGTCGGAGTTTTTAAATTTGAGTTGTCAGAGTCAAAACTTATATAGATAAATACATAGGTACTTAAATATATCTCTGTTTGGCCATTATTTTATGATAACTGGTTCAACGATTTCATCGTGAAAAAGTTACAGTCTGAGATACTTTCATATTTAAATATATTATTAAAACATTTGAACACAAAACATTTAGATATAATAATTACTTATCAAATCATTGTCTTTATTTATTGTACTTTGCTATAAAAGCTGCCCAAGCGCTCCCATGGAATAATCAACTTGCAATTTCATAAAAAACTTTCATTGTAATTCATAATTTTACGGCCACATTAAAGGAGTTTTTAAGCTTTTATAGCGCTTTCAAGTCTAATTAAAAAGCTATCCGTCCGCCATTTTGTCGCGTCGCGTAAAAATATTGCGATGACTGAATTACTTACCCATTTGGTGGAAAAGTAGGGCAACGCTTTTACTGAGTATTTGCTATTATAAACAAGTTAGCTATGAAGTATCTTTTTTTTTTTTTTTTTTTTTGTACTTATTTTTTCAACTTCATTTTTTTATTACTTTTACGGTCATCCCGTGAAATCATATATTTCGTACTAAATACAAACTGAAATATAGATGCACAGAAAAAACCCCAGAAAAAAGACCAATGCTGGGAATCGAACCCAGGTCCTCAGCATTCCGTGCCGCGTGCCATACCCCTACACCACCACTGGTCTAGAGATTAGACACGAATCTTTCCTATACATCATACATTTCAATCTGCTAAATCATCACCTTATGCAGTGACAAGCGCACATCTATGTTACACCCTCATCGAGAGATTTTAACACTCCTTCGGAACTAACCGCTCACCTGGACAAGAGATGGCGCTACTGTGCAACTTTAAACAAGTTAGCTATGAAGTATCTTTTTTTTTTTTTGTACTTATTTTTTCAACTTCATTTTTTTATTACTTTTACGGTCATCCCGTGAAATCATATATTTCGTACTAAATACAAACTGAAATATAGATGCACAGAAAAAACCCCAGAAAAAAGACCAATGCTGGGAATCGAACCCAGGTCCTCAGCATTCCGTGCCGCGTGCCATACCCCTACACCACCACTGGTCTAGAGATTAGACACGAATCTTTCCTATACATCATACATTTCAATCTGCTAAATCATCACCTTATGCAGTGACAAGCGCACATCTATGTTACACCCTCATCGAGAGATTTTAACACTCCTTCGGAACTAACCGCTCACCTGGACAAGAGATGGCGCTACTGTGCAACTTTAAACAAGTTAGCTATGAAGTATCTTTTTTTTTTTTTGTACTTATTTTTTCAACTTCATTTTTTTATTACTTTTACGGTCATCCCGTGAAATCATATATTTCGTACTAAATACAAACTGAAATATAGATGCACAGAAAAAACCCCAGAAAAAAGACCAATGCTGGGAATCGAACCCAGGTCCTCAGCATTCCGTGCCGCGTGCCATACCCCTACACCACCACTGGTCTAGAGATTAGACACGAATCTTTCCTATACATCATACATTTCAATCTGCTAAATCATCACCTTATGCAGTGACAAGCGCACATCTATGTTACACCCTCATCGAGAGATTTTAACACTCCTTCGGAACTAACCGCTCACCTGGACAAGAGATGGCGCTACTGTGCAACTTTAAACAAGTTAGCTATGAAGTATCTTTTTTTTTTTTTTTTTTTTGTACTTATTTTTTCAACTTCATTTTTTCACGGGATGACCGTAAAAGTAATAAAAAAATGAAGTTGAAAAAATAAGTACAAAAAAAAAAAAAAGATACTTCATAGCTAACTTGTTTAAAGTTGCACAGTAGCGCCATCTCTTGTCCAGGTGAGCGGTTAGTTCCGAAGGAGTGTTAAAATCTCTCGATGAGGGTGTAACATAGATGTGCGCTTGTCACTGCATAAGGTGATGATTTAGCAGATTGAAATGTATGATGTATAGGAAAGATTCGTGTCTAATCTCTAGACCAGTGGTGGTGTAGGGGTATGGCACGCGGCACGGAATGCTGAGGACCTGGGTTCGATTCCCAGCATTGGTCTTTTTTCTGGGGTTTTTTCTGTGCATCTATATTTCAGTTTGTATTTAGTACGAAATATATGATTTCACGGGATGACCGTAAAAGTAATAAAAAAATGAAGTTGAAAAAATAAGTACAAAAAAAAAAAAAAGATACTTCATAGCTAACTTGTTTAAAGTTGCACAGTAGCGCCATCTCTTGTCCAGGTGAGCGGTTAGTTCCGAAGGAGTGTTAAAATCTCTCGATGAGGGTGTAACATAGATGTGCGCTTGTCACTGCATAAGGTGATGATTTAGCAGATTGAAATGTATGATGTATAGGAAAGATTCGTGTCTAATCTCTAGACCAGTGGTGGTGTAGGGGTATGGCACGCGGCACGGAATGCTGAGGACCTGGGTTCGATTCCCAGCATTGGTCTTTTTTCTGGGGTTTTTTCTGTGCATCTATATTTCAGTTTGTATTTAGTACGAAATATATGCTATTATAAAGTTTAAAATTTTTGTAACAGATCACACTGTGTTCTACCAGTTATGAACAATGTTCGGAAAAACGCCCGTCATTTCACTTGTTATACAATAAGTATAACGACAACCATTTAGGACTTGAGATTTTCGGAATTTATGTGCGAAATTACATTTGTAATTTTCCATGAGCTTTACGGTGAAGGAAAACATCGTGAGGAAACCGGCAAATTCATTGGTGTGTGTGAAGTTCCCAATCCGCACTTGGCCCGCGTGGGAACTACGGCCCAAGCTCTCTCATTCTGAGAGGAGGCCTGTGCCCTGCAGTGGGACGTATATAGGCTGGGATGATAATGATGATTTACGACTTTGGTTCGCCAAACAGACCGGTCGTGCGCCATCCACATCTAATGCGTTCCCGCAACCTGTTCCAGGTCGTCGCTCTATCCTGTTAGAGTACCTACACCTGGCATCGATTTTAATAGGACTAAAAAAAAAGAAAAATAGTTATGTTTTTTGAAATCGTCCAGCTAATAAATATAATGTTTTAAACTTTCGCGATCACTCATAACTATGGGTATTAGGTATTTTGCGGGACTTATAATTGATCACGGACTAAAATACTTATTGTTAAATTACTTCGACGTTTTGACCACATCGCAGCGCGTGCTATGTGGTCAAGACGTCAAGGTAACGACGTAGGTAGGGACGTAGGTTTTTTTTCATGTACTTGTTTTTCTGTATTGTATTATTTGTGGTGTACAATAAAGAGTCATTGTATCGTATTGTATTGTAATTATAGCAATAAATATTCATCCAGCTAACAATAAGTTATAGATGCAAAAATACAGGTAAAAACATACTAGTTTATATGATGAATCCAACTGAAAACAGAAGTATTCGAGTAAACAACGGCAACGGTTAGATTAAATGTCGCCAAATTGGCCACATTGTTCGCCCTGGCCGCACCGGAATGGCGGTGACGGCTCATTATGTTTACCCAAGGGTAGAAAAGTTTGTTATGGATCAGTTCTTATCCGTTGCAGAAAATGAAATACTTTTTAAGTGACTGCTTTATTCGGTAAAACTTATTAAATAAATATAAATAAAATATCACGGGACAATTCACACCAATTGACTTAGTCCCAAAGTAAGCTAAGTAAAGCTTGTGTTATGGGTACTAGGCAACAACAAAACATACTTATATAGACATACTTGTATAGATAGATACATACTTAAATACATATTAAGCACCCAAGACCCGAGAACAAACATTCGTATTTTTCAAATAAATATCTGCCCCGACACGGGAATCGAACCCGGAACCTCAAGCTTCGTAGTCAGGTTCTCTAACCACTAGGTCATCTGGTCGTCATTGCAATTACGGCTTTGTATAATTCTGTTTTAAAGAGTGTTTGACATTTTCCCCATAATTTTTCATTTGCCCCACAAAATTGCCCAGTGTTTACCAATTACCAATCTAATCTAATCTTCTATTATATAATTAACTTTATCTAATATTATCTAACATTCCAAACAAATATTTTTAAGCCATGTTTGCCATCATCATCACAATCATGCACATTAATCATTCGACAGTTGAATCTTAGACACAGCAAACGATAGGACATATATAATATATAAAAATCTCGTAACGATGTTTGTTATCGAACTCCTCTGAAACGGCTTGACCGATTTTTATAATTTTTTTTTCTCCACACTCGGTAGGTCTGAGAATAGGCCTTAGGCTATTTTTAATACCCCTATTCTTCACGAACGGAGTCGCGGGCAACAGCTAGTAAATGACTAGACAATTATACCAAATTTCAACTTAATCTATTATAGATTCAAAGTAAATTTTCTGTGACAGACGGCCAGACAGACAACGGAGTGATCCTATAAGAATTCCGTTTTTTCGCTTGGTTGTGCAGAACTCTAAAAATGAGATCTCTATAAATTGGTGGCTGTCAAGGACTTATTTAAGTACTAAAGGTTTTATCCATTCCTAAAAGGTCGTCACAGAATATTTTAGGTCCTAACGTATTAAAACTAATTAAATTAGGTTTACGGGCCTTTTAAAATTCTAGGCGTTGGCATTTTAATATTCAGGCCCCTCTGTGTCTCTTTGAATTTTGATACGATGGGACGCCAGCGGCGCTCGCTGTTTGTTTTGCTCTGGTTCTGATGTTTTCGAATCCACTTATTAATAATTATGCATGTAAACTCTCTATTGCACATAAAACATTAAATATAAAAATGGCCCCTATCAGAAAGAAGTTACACATAAAAGAATAAATAGCTTTTGCCCGCGACTTCGTCCGTGCAGAAAATTTAACAAGTCTTAGGGGGCGTAGTGGCAGAATATCACAATGAACCAAAAGCAAACGTTGCTTATAGTTTTTTTCATTGGCTGAACGCCATGACGTCGTGTCACAAATATAACGTGGATGGAAATTAAAGAAGGGCATCTTATAGGCCTAGGCCTGCAATTTTGTATGAAAGTCCATTGACGACTGCACCTGCTGCTGCACCTGAAACGTGATACTTCGCTAACTATTATAAGAATCATAACATCGATATTTCTTTGCATGTTTGAGAAAATTTCATTTAAATCAGCTTTTTAAGCGTGAAGAGGTAGGTAACATGCAGACAGATACACTTTCGAATTTATAATATTAAGGGCTGATTCGATTTGTAGCATTCGAACATGGCGGATGTAGACAGTATATAATTTTGGTATTTCTGTTTCTTTGGCTAGTTGAAGTATAATTTTGATAGTGCTTTAATTTAATGCGGCGATTAACCTTAATTAACAGTGATCACAAAATTCTATATGGCTCTCGTGTCTGACATTTTTTAATGCGCAAGTTGTCTCCACGTGGTGTCTGGAATTTTACTATCAAGTTGCAAAAACTACAATCACCGCAATTGATGTCCAACTGAACCACACGATGCGCCTTATCACCGGCTGTCTTAAATCGACTCCCACATACTGGTTGCCGGCACTCAGCCACATTCTGCCGCCACACTCGCGCAGGGAGAATTGCCTCAACCGCGAGCTGACTAAAATTCGATCAAACGCGGAGCTGCCCATACACCACGACCTTGATAAGTTCAAGGCCACTAGGCTAAAGTCTCGCCACCCTCCCGCGCTAAAAGTTCATGACCCAGAGCCCGAGAAAACCCTGCTTGATTCCTGGACAGCAGATTGGGAATCTAGGCATTTACCCGTGGACCTGTTCGAGCTTGATGTTAAGTGCCGGCCAGCGGGTTTTGAGGAGCCCCGGCGTGTCTGGTGCCTGCTGAACAAAATCAGGACAGAGGTTGGTAACTGTGCGTCACTGTGGCACAAATGGGAGTGGTGCGAGTCGCCACGGTGTCAGTGTGGCTGCCCGGAGCAAACAGTCCGACATATGGTCTTTGAGTGCCCAATCACCAAATTTAGCGGGCTAGCGGCAGACTTTAAGACCCTCTCGACAGATGCACTAGCATACCTAAAATCTAGTTTATTGAATATTTAGTTTAAGTAGAGAACCAGAAGCCATACGATAAATAAATAACCGTACAACGTCGCTCCCAAAGAGAGCTTACTTCGACACTGGCGAAATTGTCCTGTAATGGGACAGAAGCCATATTTTAAATAAATAATAATAATAATAATATAAGGGGCAGATTTTTCAATCCCCAGATAAAAGTATTCGTCAGTTAAAACTGTCGCTTTCCTTTTCTTAAGTGATAGGAAAAAAGTACATAGCTTTTAAGTCATAAGAAAAATCGGCCTTAAGTAGGATATGATTTTGAATTTTAGCTGCCAGATCTAAAGTTTTCCGAGCAAATTCCCGGGTCAATGCTCTGCTAGTACATTATGTACGTAAAATAGTACGTAAGCCCATCTCCTCCAGACATCGTAAATAAGCCTGCGCTTTCCGCTCCTTCCTGTTCTAAACGGTCTTACCGCAACGTTTCCGCCTTTAAATCTAACCCAAACACGTCCACGACGACGTTAACATTCGGATGTTTCGGCCACACAGTCAAAACGAACCAATGGGGTCGCCATTTTAATTATCATACTACTGTCAGGTATTTGAGCAATCATTTTCAGGAGCGCAATTATTTTCAAATGACGAAATTTTGGGGTTATCTTACTCGGAATCAAGGGCGCTGATTTTGATCATAAAAACAGTGTCTCTTAGAGTTACAGTTACATTTAAGTTTCAGTGCTATGCTAGGGAAGACCGAGGACAGTTGTTACAGAGGAGAGTAGTGACAACGTCGATTTTTTAGAACTTATTAACTGCTAGCGAGCTCGCAATAGCGCGCGTCTCTTAGTTCAAGTCTCGAGCTATCAAACACGCGCTATTGCGAGCTTGCTAGCAGTAAATAAGCTCCCAAAAATCGACGATATCACAACTCTCCTTGGTGTTACCTACATACATCGATTATTTGTACTATATGTCTGGTATTCAACGCATCCACAACAACGTCAACGTGGCACATCTCTGATGAAAAAGCACCCTTATGGTTATACTAAACTAATAAAGCCACGAATAAAAACTAATTCATAGACATGGAAGATTAAGTAAATTTACAAATAAAATGGATTAGCGCTTGAACGTGGCTGCAAAATTGTAAAACATTTTACTTCATTTGTTCATTCGTTTTGTTCTCTTTGTTGTTGGTCTGAACTCCGTCCATACAGGATAAGGTTCCCCTATCCCTAGGGATGCTATCATTAGCGCGGTAAAAAGTGGGGATCCGCGGGGACCAAGTTACCTCTGTCAATTCCTATTGATAGCGGTTCACTAGAAATGTAATAAACCGAATGACAGCTTGATATACCGTACATTTCTATTCCAATGTTATTTATTTACTAGCTGTTGCCCGCGACTCCGTCTGCGAAGAATATGGGTAGGTATGAGAAAAATAGCCTACGACCTATTCTCGGACCTACCGAATATGGAGAAAAAAGTTTCGTGAAAATCGGTCAAGCCGTTTCGGAGGAGTTCGATAACAAACACCGTGACACGAGATTTTTATATGTTAGGAGAAGATTTTTATTTTCTTCAAAGGCTGCCAACGCATTTGCAACTCAACTTATGTTATGGGTGTCCATGGGTAGTGGTGATTACTTTCTATCAGGTGACTCGCCTGCTCGTTTGTATAAATAAATAAACACTACATAGTAAGCAATACAGAAAACAATGTGCATAGAGACAAAACATCAAGGCAAGCAATTTATTATTTAAGAGCAATTCTATTCTATTCTGCTGCTGGGTGAAGGCGTCTCTTCTGGATTTCCAACTCCCCTTGTCTGCATTTATGTCAGGCCAACGCTCGAGAATGTGTCTAGGTCATCCCGCCATCTTCGCATTGGCCTACCTCGACACCGATAACAATCCTGGGATTCCAGGGGCATCCATTGATCGGTAACCTGCACCCATTTTCTAGGTGCATGCGGCAAATACGGCCAGCCCAGTCCCATTTGAGGCGGGCTGTTATATTGCCTATATCTACGATAAAAGTTTCAATATTACACTTAATATTGCAAAAGGGCGATGGAGAGGGCTATGCTCGGAGTTTCCGTGCGGGATCTCATTAGAAATGATGAAATCCGCGCGAGAACTACAGTCACCGACAAGCTCGAAGAATCGTCAGACTCAAATGGCAGTGGGCAGGGCACATCGCTTGTAAAACTGATGGACGATGGGGCAAAAAGGTTCTCGAGTGGCGTCCACGGACCGGAAGACGCAGTGTAGGTAGGCCTGGTTAAGGATGCGGGTACACGTTGAATACGGATGGCCTATGTCCAGCAGTGGATGTCTTTCGGCTGAAATAAATGAATGAATTGAAAAAGTTCTTTATGACACGAAACCCTAATAATTTCCACAAAACCAAGATTCTTTTTAACTACCCGTTACGTTTCTGGTTTCCACATTTTTATTTCTGAGACTTTAACCGCAGACATTAAGAAGAGTTAAGTTGCTAACCCATTAACCGCGCGATTAACCTCAATGCTGAGATGTTTCGCAGCAGAGTTTTGTAGCTGAAAAAAACATGCTGGTTTTTCAAACAGACTAACTACAATTGTTTTAGAGTACCGTAGTTAAAATACCACTAAGTGCAAGTAAGTTAAAGTGGCAGTGGGCTGATCATATCTGCCGAGGAACTGACAACCGCCTCTGCGGAGTTTCTGAGGCTTGTTTGCCTGATGCCAAGTTTCTCCATCGCCCCACTGGCAACTGACTTTCTTTCCACCCTCACTACCTCAATATTTGGCAAGGGAAAGAGAATACATGGGAAATAACTGTAAAAAATGTAAAATTTAAAAAACGCAATCAGGTCACACTCATATCCGTGAAAATAAAGTAATCCCCACATTGCGTCTGAAATTCCTAACACATCCCCGCAGCTAACAAAAGAGCTGATAACCTTGAAACAGCTAAATCAATTTTAATGAAATATATGTTTAAGAAACATTGACAAGAAAGCTAATCCCAAATCGGTTCACCCGCGTTTAAGAGCTATAATGCCACAGACACACAGCTAGACACACTCCCTTAACGGTCAAACATACAACACCCCTCTTTTTGCGTCGCGGGGGTTAAAAATGCATGGAAAGGAAAAAATGCGAATAAAAAACAGAATAGTATAAATTGGACTCTACTCAGCATGATGTTGCGGCGAGCCACAACTTTGTTTGTTTGTTTGTTTGTTTGTTTGTTTATACTCTTTATTGTACAAAAGGAAAACAAAAAGGTTACAGAAAAAAATATTATAAGTACAAACGGACTTATCCCTGAAGGGATCTCTGCCAGTCAACCTTTGAGTGGTAGAGAAGAGCAATCAAAAAACAAGTATCGACAAGTAGAGCAAAACATTTGAATAAATATAAATGCATATGTAAATCTCAAATACCTAACTATACCTATACAATTCAATGGGATTCATCTAAAACTAAACAAATAAATGCAAACTAGTGTCCGACCGAAACACGATTTTTAGCTGAAACCGAAACCGAAACCGAATATTCGGTTTTTTTCTGATTTCGGCCGAAACCGAAACCGAAACCGAAATTTTTGAAGACGTATCATATCAAACAAAATATTCAAAATTACTGTACAGATCGAAAGGAAAAGGTTATTGCAAGGATTTCTTATATGAGAACAGTTACTTTTTTTGTTAAACAAAATAAAAAACGTTTATTTTTAATGAAAAATGTCTTGGCATAGGTATTATATTATTCAAAACAAACAACCTATTCTTATCACGTCTAAACTAAATTCACAATCCTAATATCAAACGTATTGTTCATTAATCACAGCATAAAATGCAGTAACAAATAAAATAAATAAATATTAGGGGACAATCTTACACAAATCGACCTAGTCCCAAACTAAGCAAAGCTTGTACTATGGGTACTAGACGACGACAAACATACTTATATAGATAAATAAATACTTAAATACATAGAAAACATCCATAACTCAGGAACAAATATTTGTGCTCATCACACAAATAAATGCCCTTACCGGGATTCGAACCCTGGACCTCTTGCTTCGTAGGCAGGGTCACTACCAACTAGGCTAAAGCGGTCGCCAAACAGATTCTAAAAAGTAAATAATAATTTAATAAATAAACAACACTCATACATACTACTGTCGCTGGTCCCAGCTGGGCCGGCCGCCGATGCATTACCTATACCTACCCGGCCGAGCGTGTCCGAATTAAGCCGAGCACTCCCGATGCGAGAGCCGCGAGAGGCCGCGAAGTAATTTCGGCCCGGCCGAAGGTTTCGGCCGGATTCTGGCCGAAACCGAAACCTCGGCCGAAATCAATTTTTTGGCCGAAATTGGCCGAAACCGAAACCGAAACCGAAACTTCGGTCGGACACTAATGCAAACTGTAGCGGCGACACACACGCTAGCGGAAAGTGTAGTTCACCAAACTTAGACAAATCGGAACCATGTGCCGGAACAAAGTTTTTTTAATCCAATTACGATTTGACCTCGAGTAACCCCGCCTAGTTTGGTGTCTAGTCATCGGTTAGCATTAGCGCAATCTGCGGCCGTCCATCACCCGCCGGATATTGCGCAGGCGGCTGTAAGGCAGTAGTTCCACCACAGACTATTAGGCGATATCCTATTTTAGCGCCCGGCCACGACTTCGCGCGTTTGGTGGCGCGGCAAGCGTTTTATCAGTTCATTGCGTGTGCCGCCAGGTAACCACTGTACGGCGAGCGTCTCGGCCGCGCAATGAACCAAGAAAACGTTTGCCGCGCCGCCAAACGCGCGAAGTCGTGGCCGGGCGGTTATATAGAGACACGGCGCACAGCGTTTGGATGCCGCGTACGTTAGTAAGTCGACGTGTGAAGGAGACCACAAAGCGGTAAGGTAAACGTCCCTGTGCTAGACACTGACCCAATACATGGCACCTTCAATCTTATGTCATTATAAGAGAGGTGACAGGTGGTCATCTACTGGGCGTTGAAGGTACGTTTACCCTACCGCGTATATAGTAAGCATTGTGACGCCGCTGCGTACGTGACGCTGTAAGCTGCCGATGGCGTTTATAATAGGAGACCATAGCCTTAGGGTCAGGGTTTTAACTCCTTAAAATATTTGTTGGCCGTCGTTCTATCTATGAAGGAAGACACTATCTCAGGAACGTATAATAATAATAATATACACCGTGAAATTTTAGTGGTTGTTTTCCCGAAACGAGAAGATTTAGTTTCGATTGTACAATCGATTTATAATTACTATTTTGACTAGAGACAAAAATCCAATTGTGAAAAACGAAAGTCGAAAATGACCGCAAACCAATAGTAACGCTTCGTTGGCACAAGTAGCGTACGATCGTACGATAGGTTAGGTACCAACGAAGCGTTACTATTGGTTTGCGGTCATTTTCGACTTTCGTTTTTCACAATTGGATTTTTGACTCTAGTCAAAATAGTAATTATAAATCGATTGTACAATCGATACTAAATCACATCGTTTCGGGAAAACAACCACTAAAATTTCACGGTGTGTTTAATTATTATTGACGCTCTCTGCGAATATTTCGCGTAAACACGCCAAGCATGCGTGACAGTCGGTTATTGCCGCAAATAAAGTAATATGTAGACATGTAAATGTTACGTGACAAGCAAATAATCTTGCGTGTCGTGGATCTGAATTATGCTAATCCGACGAGCTTTGTCGGGCTTAAGACTCAAAATATTGTGCGGAGTTACATTGCGGGGTCGAGGCGAGGGGTTTACCCCAATCCACCTGGATTGGTCATCAACGGCAATGTATTGCGAATTGTGCGATATTTTCAAGTCTTTTTTAAATAAATTTTGAGTCAAAAGAAATGGCCATGGATCAAAATTTAAAAACAAAGTAATAAGCGACCAATAATGTTTTAAACTTTCAGCATTTGCACTGATAATTTTCTTGTTTTTCGTCGTACAGTCGACTACAAAAAAATCGATACGGCCAAAGTTACAAAAATATGTATACACGACCTTAATGTTAAGTCAATAAAGGTGTGTATACATATCTTTGTAACTTTGGCGGTATCGATCTTTTTGTAGTCGGCTGTACATTCCACTTGTCTTGACACAAATATTGGATCGGATAATTTGAAAACGTTGTAAGTCTGGCCACACCGGTAGGTATTAAAGTATCTATTCTTGTTCCGTGAGTCACAGACGGTTCTGGCAGAAAATCAGCGCTACAGGCGTCTAACGCCTCAGCATAATGCTGAGTCAGCGACTGTTTCACGTTTGCATGGACACACATGCAGATCTGTGTATTTATTACTTCGTTGTTTTGTGAACTTTGTTTATTTGTATGAATTTGTGTGTACTTTCTTGTATTTGTGTGTCTTGTAAAAGTGAATAAATGTCTTCTTTCTTTCTTTATTCTAAGTAGGTATTAAGTATTTATTTCCAACTACAAGATCTGCATTTGCTAAAAGACAATTTGCTGCTCAATCTGCTTATGTGTACAATAAAATTAATAAAGTTTTAGGGATATATCACTTACAACACTATAAATGTAAAAAAATTACAAATGAGTGGCTAAAAGATCTTAATTATGAGGAGACAGAGACATTACTTTTTTAAGAGTGATGGATTTGTTTGTAATAAAAGTGCCAGATCTAAATTCTTTAAATTCAAAAATAATATTATGCACCTAAAGTAATATTCAATGTTAATATTCAATGTGTTATAATTTTGTGGGTTGATATGATGGTTGACTGGATGATGATGTATAGGAAGATATGTTATCCTATTATGTATCGTGAAAATGTACATCATAATCACATGAATACACACACTTGCACACACACACATACACTCACACACACGTACACACACACACACACACACACACACATTAAAATTTGTATAATAGCTTAAAATTTCCTTATATTTTTTTGTTTTTTGTTTTTTGTTTTTTGTTTTGTTTATCTTATATCACAACTTGTGCTATGGAGGAGCGTGGCTTCCTGATACAAGTATATTGCTTACTTAATAGGAAGCTCCAACCCTTAATTTTTGTAATAATGTTATTTTAGTGAAATAAACATTATTATTATTATTATTATGTTGGTACGGATTTCCGATCACGGGCCCATGGGGACCCGGTCATTTGAAAGGCATACATGGGGCCGAAGCCAACATGAAGAGGCCTTTGGTACCATATAATATAAATGAGATGGGCGCAACTATGGAGGTCTATCCCCTAATACACCATGAGGATGTGCTGGCGGACAGTCCACCACAGTTGCCAAACTATTGCCAGGTAGGAAGCGACATGGAATTGGCTATTATTATTATTATGTTGGTACGGATTTCCGATCACGGGCCCATGGGGACCCGGTCATTTGAAAGGCATTCATGGGGCCAAAGCCAACATGAAGAGGCCTTTAGTACCATATAATATAAATGAGATGGGCGCAACTATGGAGGTCTATCCCCTAATACACCATGAGGATGTGCTAGCGGACAGTCCTCCACAGTTGCCAATCTATTGCCAGGTAGGAATCGACATGGAATTGGCTATGGGGTTGGGATGTTGTGGACAGGATTACCGGGCTATGGAGTGAGATAACGGACACCTACCATTTCAATATCTCATAAACTGAACTTTTGGTAGGCGGTGACTCGCCATTCACTAAATGGGCCCCTCAAACTATTGCCCACTCGGGGCAACGAGGCGGCAACATTGGTGTGAACGGCTAAGGATGGAGAGGTGTTCCTGGACTTTAAACTGCAAAATGCCAACTCGCCACTTACGGAAACACATCCATCCTTCGAGCATTTAGCTCTTGCGCTCCACTCTAGGCGGCCAACAAAGGCAAACTAGAGGCGGGGTGGGTGTGTAACTGTGTGTGAGTGTGTGTGTAGGCGCATGTGTGTATGTGTACCCCTGGAGGTCTCGGGTTCGTGGTGTCGCTACGCACCAACAGCTCGCCACAAGCCGCCCTGCGATGACTGACTGCACTGGTGACACGACAACACCAGCGGGCGATGAGGTCGTCACATCCCTACGCCTTTATTATTATTATTTTTATTATTATTATTTTCGGTTGGTTTTGTTTTCTCTTTACCCTACGTAATTTTGACTGTGTTAGCCTGAGTATTTTTTATTTCTGCTAGGTTAGATGGAAGAGATCCCTTATTAGGGATTATGTTCGCCTTTGTACTTTTTTTAACCTACATTTATTTTTAAGTTTTATGTGTGTGTGTGTGTGTGTGAGTTTACGTTTACATACACACAATATCGACTATTGGACTCCATACACGTCGCACATTCAACTTGTCCTGGTGACACAAATATCGGAGCGGATAATTTGAAAAAAAAAAAAACGCTGTAAGTCTGGCCACACCAGAGCCGCTTGCTCCTTTCACATAATTCTTATGCATCCCACCCACTCCGAGGTGCCAGCGGAGTTATTTAAAGATTGTAACTAAGTATAAGAAAAATTGTTTTTTTTTTTGTAACATTAATTGCAATAAACAGATAAAATTTTTTTTTTTTTAGTAAAAATTTTTGGAGTGCCCTGAAATTGTCAAAATATACTAATTATAAACTGCTACTTGCAACTTTTTCTACAAATAATTTCTCGATCGATTCCCGCGGAAACCTAATAATTTTCTGAATAATAAATTACGCTAGGGATGGCGCCAATCATGGACATGTTAAGCATAGTAGTTACCCAGTAATGAACAGCAAAGGTTCAATGCCTTATAGCCCACGGTTCATGGACTTTAACCGGTTATAACCATCAGTTATCTGAGCATAGTGTTGATAGAATAAAAATTTAGAGTGGCCGTTTCCTAAAATTTGGGTTTACGGAAAAAATGTCCATAATTGGTTCTTGTCCATTACTGGTGCTGTCACCCTATTTTAATTCGTGTTTTAAATTATCTGTGAGCTAAATTTCATCAATATACATAGCTATGTCCATATACTTAAGTATATCACTCCATTTAGGAAGGTGACGGATGGGCTGATACAATACGTCGCACATTTTACCCGCCTGACACAAATATCGGAGCGGATAATTTGAAAACGCTGTAAGTCTGGCCACACCGGATCCGCTTGTTATTTCGTCCAGGTTCCTTCCGCATAATTCTTGGCTTAATTTAAGTGGCGCCCCATCCACTCCGAGGCGTCAGCGGAGTAAAAATTTTCGGAGTGCTCAGGGATTGCCAAGGTTGTAATTTGAATTGTGTCATAATTCAGGATTGGAGGGGGGCTTGAATGACAATGGTAAATGCGGGGTCTATTATGGGCGTACTAGGTTTTTTGAGCGATATTAAGACAATCAATCTTTGAACAGCAGGCTTATTGTCTAACGCTTCTGACGCTCGCCTTCGAAATCAATATTTCTGTTTGTCAAATACCTGGTTTACACTCGCGTACGAGTGGCGAGACGAACTGCGGGACGGGCCACGAGACGAGAGTGTGAACAGGCGCGCCTCGCGCCTCGTCTCGTGATTTGCCTTGATTTTGAGGCTCGCGTCCGGAGCGAGACGACGAGGCGAGGCGCGAGGCGAGGTGACGAGGCGCGAGTGTAAATCAGGTAAAACGGTATAAGATGATGACAGAAAGAGATGGTGAAAGCGAAGGCAAGCGTCAGAAGCGTTAGACAATACGGCCTCAGGTCACAAAAAATAAGACTCTTTTCCTGCCCAATGTATTTTCTTTCCTGTGTAGGTATCGAGCATGTGTTAATAAATATCTCTCTCTCTCAAAAGTTTTCTTTCCCGCTGACTTAATAGTACATTACTGCAGCGGCCGCGAAATAGGGGATTGCCGGCCGAGTAGTTATAGATGGCCGAGTGTTAACGAGGCCATCTAGAGATACGAGGCCGGCAATCCCTGTTCGTGGCCAAGGCTTGTATAGAGTTTTTCTCAAACATGCATCATCATCATCATCATCATCGTCATCGTCGTCGTCGTCGTCATCATCATCATCATCATCACCATCACCACCATCATCATCTTATCATCACCATCATCATCACCATCATCATCATCAACATCATCATCACCACCATCATCATCATCATCACCACCATCATCATCATCATCATCACCCATCATCACCATCATCTCATCATCACCATCATCATCATCATCATCATCACCCATCATCACCATCATCATCATCATCATCATCATCAACATCATCATCTCATCATCACCATCATCATCATCTCGTTATCACCATCATCATCATCATCATCACCCATCATCACCATCATCACCACCATCACCATCATCATCACCGCCATCATCGACATCATCAACATCATCATCTTAACTTACCTTAAATAAACGTAGTGGCAGAATGTCTTAATGAACCAAAACGCAAAATATTGCTTATAGTTTTTTTTTTAATGGCTAAATGCTATGATGCCATAGACCTATAAACGTCATAGTATGAAACAATAGACGATCACTTTGCTGGCCAAGGCCAGCAATGTTGTATGAAATTCCATTATTGACCTCTCGTCTAGCCCGCACCTCCAACGTGACACTTCGTGGCGTATTATAAAGAACATAACGTCAATATTTCATAGCATGTTTGAGAAAAATAGTTAGTTCAAAAATAGTTTTTTCACTTCTCATGCTCGTAAAGTTACTTTATGTCGAGAGAATCACACCCACGTATCAGCCAACACTAATTCACCAAAATTCTCCAACCTTCGTCACAATTTGATGATCAGATAGCCTAGTTGTTAGAGAACCTGACTACGAAGCTTTAGGTCCCGGGTTCGATTCCCGGTCGGGACAGATATTTGTGTGCAAAATACGAATGTTTGTGCTCGAGTCTTGGGTGTTTAAGATGTATTTAAGTATGTATTTATCTATGTAAGTATGTTTATCTGTTGTCTAGGACCCATAGTACAAGCTTTGCTTTGGTTGGGACTAGATCAATTGGTGTTAATTGTCCCGTGATTTATTATTTAAGTATTTTAATTTATTTTTAATTTTTTTGCATCGTTATCTCTACAGTGCCTCTACCATGAGTTTGCACTGGTTTCCGTGACCGTACTCGCTAGCGACGGCGTGGGTTATTTGTATGGAGAATTGTACAGCGCCTCTAGCGGTCACTTACGGAAGTACAATTCTCCATACAAATCATTTACGCCGTCGCTAGCGAGTACGGTCACTGTGAACTAGTGTAAACTCATGGTAGAGGTACTGTGAGTGTAGCAGGTAAACATAAATAATCGAAAAACAGCTTTGACATTTAGACGTAGATTGCAAAAGGTGGATGACCGGAGGAAAGAGCAATGGAAAAATGTTTATTCATTAGAAAAGCAATTAGGTTCGGAGTGTAGAGGTGCTTGATATTGGATCGGCTTTTTTAGCCGACCTTTAGGGTCATTGCAAAGAAAAAACACGTTAAACTAGTAACAGTATATTGAAGAATCAATCTTGAGAAAAGAATGACGTTAATGGGAATAACAGGCAAGCAATTCTAATAAAAAACGACCGACAAAGCGCATGTCGGGCCCAGGACTTGGAACCGGTACAAAAATACATGTCATACCGGTATTTACAGGTTTTCTTTGTTTTGATTCCAGAGAGCCGGTAAAGTAAAAATACCGGTATAAGCACCAAAAATACCGGTTCTCTATAATTTTTTTTTTTTTTTATTTATTTTATTTTCGGAGAACCAACAGCTACAAATTACAGAGTAGATTAAACATGTAATAACATAGGACGACCAGATGGCCTAGTGGTTAGAGAACCTGACTACGAAGCTTGAGGTCCCGGGTTCGATTCCCGTGTCGGGGCAGATATTTGTATGAAAAATACGAATGTTTGTTCTCGGGTCTTGGGTGTTTAATATGTTTTTAAGTATGTATCTATCTATATAAGTATGTTTATCCGTTGCCTAGTGTCCATAACACAAGCTTGCCTAGCTTACTTTGGGACTAGGTCAATTGGTGTGAATTGTCCCATTTATTATTATTATTTATTATTATAGGAGCCAATTATAGGATCTCACAAATAGAACCAAGAAAAAAAAAAGAAGAAAGTACGCGAACAATCGCAAAGTTGTGCCACACAAATTTTGATACAAAAAGATACCAGAACTAATCTCTATACAAAAATAAAACATATTAGTAAAAAGCAGTCACTACCTAGTACCTAAGCACTAAGAAGTAATGGTTCTTTCTTACACGTCTGCATGCAACGTTGCCGTTAAGTACAGTGAGATGCGAGTGACGGGAGTGAGTGAAAACTTGCGATGTAAGGAGATAACTTATTGTGTTCTTTTATTTCTCATTCACTCCACACGCACTTTTGAGTATCGGTATTCTAACTTCTTAAAACCGGTGTTTTTTTCAATTATACCGATTCTCAAGGTATCGGTATCATGTAGAACCTATGCTTGATACCGGTATTACCGGTACCCCGATACAGGTACCAAGACTAATTAATACCCGTGTCTGGTGTAAGGCTACAATACCGGTTCCGGAAAATACCGGTATTTCAAGCCCTGGTCCGGCCAGAGCCGCGGGAATTTCGAAAAATCCCTTCTGGTAAAACCGTTAAATTATATACAAAAAATCGTGCGTGCAGGTCCTCCGCGCGGAAGAAGTGAAACTTCGAAATGTGGAAATGAAAAAGGCACTTATACATCAATATGAACCTTATTGCAATAACTTAAAGAACTAAATTTACTTATGCATCTATGTGTTTAAATTACTCACTAGATGGCGCTTTTATCAAGTCGCTAGCGAAACAAGTTACATAACTAGTCGCTAGATGGCGTTGCTCCTCGTGCGCGCGTTATTTTCAATATTTTTTCTTGATTTCTCGTAATTCTCAAAGATATTCAATACTTTTTTCTACTAAATACGTTTAAAATACTTTCTACGATCTACCATTAAAATAGTTTTGATTTTTACAAGTTTTCATACTAAACCACGCAATTGTTCTGGATCGCACTGACGAAGTTTTTAACATCCGTTAGTATATATACAATGCAAACGTCTCGTAAACGTCAACTTGCGTTTCGTTGCGTATTAAACGCAACGCATTTAACGCAACGCTTCTTGGAAGTCGCATTAGAAGTTTCACTTCAAAAACGGGAAGGGCTTCAGAAACACGCGGCGAAGTTTTTTTCAGCAAACTGTTATCTTTCCTCAAGAACTAAGCCGTTAGCCTACACGTTAATGTCCTTGGCAACTCGAGTGACTTTAACTTATAACTAAGTTGGCAACTATGTTAGCGCCGACACCTGCGTGAAATTCGCTTAAAAAAGAGGATAAGTATGGAAATTTGGACGCTTTAGCGCTTATATTTGGCGAAAGTAGGCTCAAGTTTATGTGTGAAGGAGAAACAAATTAGATGTTCGATATTTTCTTTTGCAAATAACCTTTTATAGGTTTCTGTACAGTCACGGTCCTTATTTGATGTGCCACCGATTACTGACCTACAGACAGACAGCAGAGCTTTAGTAATAGGGCCCTCTTGAGCATAATTTGGGTAGGTACACAAACCCAAAAAGCATATTTACTGGTTGTCATTACTAAAAATTTCTAACACATACGACATAAAAAATGCAGGCACTTAAACTCAAACTTCAAAGTTCCAACCGCAAGCCTGCGTGGAGCCTAACCGACTTCTCGCACTCATTTGTTTTAACCCTTTATGAATATTAAGTGTGCTTCAAATACCGTACCGTTTTTGCGAAGAAACAGCCAACGCACTCTGTTGGGATGTTTTAAATTATGTAACAACTAGCTTTTACTCACGTGGAGTCCCATCATTACCTGTCATCATTATTTTGCTTAGAACAAATTCTGCTAGGACAGGTTGCAGACGCAAAAAGGCCCATAGGCCGACCCATGTTGCGTTTTAAAGACTGCGTCAAGCGTGACATGGTTGCTTTTAATATCCCTAGCAACTAATGGGAAGAGCTAGCTGAAAATCGTGGCAAGTGGCGCCAACTTGTTCACGAAGGCAAATCAAACCACGACGATGCCTGGTTTGAGTCGCTGGGGGAAATACGCATAAAGCGCCACAACTGGGCCACCAACCCTCGACCATCGGAGCTGCACACACTTGTCGAGAGTGCAGCCAAGTACCTATATCATCTGTCACAGATGTGAAGGCCTATTATTAGCTTTTACTCACGACTTCACCCGCGCACAAATAAAATTAATGGTCAACTTCCTATCTCTATCTTGCGGAATTTCCAAAACTTTTTACTCCTAAAGGAATGGTTGCAGAGACAGGGACCCATTGAATTGAATATAATTAATCCCATTTTTTCCTTGTGCCGTGGGATTTATCGAAAACCCTTAAATTGCTTCTTTACTATCAGAATCAGTTACATACTTACTTGCATGTCAAATTTGAATTATCTTATACTATAGTTATAGTTACGGAGACAAGGCCACTTTGCAGCGAAAATATAAATTCCATTTATTCCCTAACCCGTGGGAATTCCCAAAATTATTTTATCGTTATTATACGTACCTAGTTTTACAATGTTTTAGTTATTTAAGGAATGTAAAAAATCTTAGAGTAGGTACCTACTAAGAATCTAAGCTAAACAGACCGACACGGCGAAATTATAAGATTTCCGTTTGACTACGAAACCCTAAAAAACGAGCAGTTTTCTCCAAACAACAGCCTGCCCTTTCTAGGTCCCAGCCAGTTGCACGTGCATTAAGTCTGACTGCTCTTTTGAACGCGACTTTTTGATCCACCGGCTGCAATTAATTTAAAAACCGGTTCATTTTTAACTTTTATAGGACCGGCGCTAATGTGTATGGAGGGGGTCCGTCGCAATCTGAAAACGAGTTAAGACAGGGCTTACCATATTTTTTAACTGTCGTGAGTTTCGTTTTTATAATTAACTAGCAGCAGATCAGCAGCGCAGTACAGATGGTCGTTGGGGCCGAAAAGTACTCGAATGGAGACCACGGACTGGCAAGCGCAGCGTGGGACGTCCACCAATGAGATGGACGGACGATTTGGTGAAGGCCGCAGGTTCAAGTTGGATGCAAGTCGCTTCCAACTGTAATGATTGGGTATCAATAAGGGAGGCCTATGTCCAGCAGTGGACGTCTCGCAGCTGAAATGACGATGATGATGATGAATTAACTAGCTGGAAAGGCGACTTCGTCTGCGATGAATTACTTTGACTGTGTGACTATGTGAGTCTAACATCTGGTAGAAAAGTGAACGGTTGGGATACTCTGAGGATGTGTTCTGGTTGAGTTCAAAACGCGTCAGTGTAGTTTGGTGGTGGTGATAGTTGGATTTATGTGATTTGTGTGTGTTCCTACAGTGTGGAGATGGAGGAACTGCATGAATAATCATTTTCTGCATAAACGTAGCTATCATAAGGTCGCGGGTGAGCAAAGTAATTGTTTCAGTTCATTAAAACTCCATTTATTAGTTTTCTTTGCTGATTAGTGTGTTGGTGTTTAAATAAACCTGTTGAATAAGAGCTCGTTCCCACTATGTCGTGTGTCGTTCCGTTTTTTAATCGTGCGTTCGAATGGCAGAACATTTTGTATGAAGCTGTTCACACTTGTCGGACACGATTTCGATACAAACTGGAACGCACGATTAAAAAACGGAACGACACACGACATAGTGGTCGGGAACGGGGGCTAATTTACCCAAATTTGCTAAATTGAAGCTTAGGATTCGGTTTGGCTAGTTTTCACCATCAAATCACATACAGAAGATTGAATGAAGATAATTAGCCAAATATAAGACGACTTATATATTTTCAAAAGCAGCCAAGTTAAATTTTAAGAATTCACCCAATACTCTTATGAAACGGTCGCCATACCGTTAGTGCGATTCAGAAAATGTGAAGACATTTGGTCCTATTAAAACATTAAGTCCATTTCAGTCTTTAAAGCCCAGCTTAGATAACATTTCAGGATGTCCAGGAAATCTAGTCCCAACTGAGATTGTTATTACGTTAGTCTGGCCGCACACGAGTTATTAGGTTAGTCGCACGCTCGGCCAAACGGCATAGTCGATCAGAAGATTTGAGCTACAGGAAGTGTATGAAGGTATGTTGAGAACGCGTCTGATTTGTTGCTTATATTGTACATTTTTGTTTATATGTATAGGTGGGTAAAAGTGTTGAATGAAAGTGAGATATAGTTTTCATAATCATCGTCGTTACCTACTTAGTCTAATTAAATGAATGTAGAGATGTATTTACAAAAAAAAACCGGCCAAGAGCGTCTCGGACACGCCCAAGGTAGGGTTCCGTAGCCATTACGAAAAAATCATGTAATATTTTTCTAAGGATTTTTATGTGTACGGAATCATCTAAGTTTAGGTATGTTTTCTACCTTAGGCTACTATTTACTCTAAAACAACAAATAATTTCCAAGCAATCTTAGCCGCTATAATTTTCCTAGTAAATTTGATATATTTACTACCATTCTGATTTTTTTCAAATTTTTCCGCCCAACAGTTTAGATTTTAGAGGGGGGGGGGACGGTCGATTTTAATGAAAATTTTCACTTTAAAGTTGAATATTTCGCAAACAGATAACTGAATAGAAAAATCATGTTAGCAACCCCACAATAGTTTTCAAAGACCTATCCAACGATACCCCACACTATAGGGTTAGTCGAGAAAAAAATAATCACCCCCACTTTACGTCTATGGGAGGTACCCTAAAAAAAATTGTTTTAGTTTTTTTTATGTAATCGCTTTGTCGGCGTGACTGATATATATATTCATGCCAAATAACAGCTTTCTAGTACTAACAGTCTCTGAGCTTAGCCGCGGACGGACAGAGACGGACAGACATGGCGAAACTATAAGGGTTCCTAGTTGATTCTTCTTCTTAAATTTAAGAGCTATGCTCTTGTCGGTGGAGTAACCGCCACTCCGCGCGGTCTTCGGCCAGCCGTTTGACTTCCTGATACGACACGACACCCACTTTCTCCTTCACCTGGTTAAAATAGGTCAATCTTGGCCTTCCTAGTTGATTACGGAACCCTAAAAAAGCATTGAGGGTTTCATACGAATTTAAAGTATTTAAACGCCAGTAAAGAAAGATTAGCATTTCTTTGTTAGTTAGGTAGTTTTTGAAAAAACCGTGGCTCTGTCCACTAGAGGATAATTTTCAAAAGGATCGTCATTGTATCCATCGAGCCGTTCAGTATTATTTGTATGAAACTCCTTACTGCAACGCACACTATAGCTTGACCGTTTCACTGAGCCCTCGCCCGCGTGGTACAGAGGCGCGGGGTTGGACAACAAAGGGGGCCGAGGGGTGCAGGCGGCAGGCACGAGGCGCGCTCGCCGCCCGCACCTCTCCCGCCCCCTCTGTCGTCATACCCCCCAGCCCCTGTACCGCGAGGGGGAGGACTGAGTTAAACGATTAAATGATTACAAAGGCCAATAATATTAAACATCTGGGTGTAATGATAGATGACACGCTCTCATTTAAACAGCACATCGCCGCCTTAAGTGGTAGAGTCCGGAAGCTAATATATGTTTTTTCTCAAACATGCTATGAAATATTGACGTTATGTTCCTTATAATACGCCACGAAGTGACACAATGCAGGTGCGGCTAGACGAGAGGTCAATAATGGAATTTCATACAACATTGCTGGCCTTGGCCACCAAAGTGATCGTCTATTGTTTCATACCATGACGTTTATAGGTCTATGGCATCATAGCATTTAGCCATAAAAAAAACTATATGCAATATTTGCGTTTTGGTTCATTATGACGTTCTGCCGCTACGCTTATTTAAGGTAAGGTAAGATGATGATGATGATGGTGACGGTGATGATGATGGTGATGTTGATGGTGGTGATGGTGATGATGATGGCGGTGATGATGATGGTGATGGTGGTGGTGATGATGATGGTGATGATATTGATGATGATGATGATGGTGATGATGATGTGATGATGATGATGACGATGATTTTATGAAGATGATGATGATGGTGATGGTGGGTGATGGTGATGATGATGATGGTGGTGATGATGATGATGGTGGGTGATGATGATGGTGGGTGGTGATGATGGTGGGTGATGATGATGGTGGGTGATGGTAATGATGATGATGATGATGATGGTGATGATGATGATGATGATGGTATGGTGGTGATGATGATGATGATGATGATGGTAATGGTGGTGGTGATGATGATGTGATGATGATGGTGATGGTGATTGTGATGGTGATGATGATGATGGTGATGGTGATGATGATGATGGTGGTGGTGATGGTGATGATGACGACGACAATGACGACGATGATGATGATGATGGCAATGATGATGTTGATGATGATGATGATGGTGATGATGGTGATGATGGTGATGATGATGATGATGGTGATGATGGTGATGATGACGACAACGACGACGACGATGACGATGATGATGGTGATGATGATGATGATGATGATGATGATGATGATGATGATGATGATGATGATGCATGTTTGAGAAAAACTCTATACAAGCCTTGGCCACGAACAGGGATTGCCGGCCTCTTATCTCTAGATGGCCTCGTTGACACTCGGCCATCTATAACTACTCGGCCGGAAATCCCCTATTTCGCGGCCGCTGCAGTAATGTACTATTAAAAAGCTACGTGAATTTGCAGACTCTAAAACAATTCGTCTAGTTTACTTTGGTTTGTGTCAGTCTATATTAACATACTGCATTACGTCATGGGGTGGCACATTTAAATCCGCATTATTAACCATTGAAAGGGCACAGCGAGCAATCCTAAAGGTCTCTACTTTTCGCCCTTTTCTGTATCTAACGGACCTCCTGTATAAATCCTGCAAGGTACTAATAGTGAGACAATTATTTATATTAAACACGGTTCTAAAACAGCATGCTGCTCTGCCATATAATATTGAAACTACTAACAAGCGACGCAAGGATATAGTTTGCCCACCAAATTTAAATAAAAAACACCCTTTTCACGACACTGCTCGAAAATGTGGCCATAGATAACCTAAATCCAGTACTCAAAACTGCCTATATATGTACATTTTCTCAAACATGCTATGAAATATTGACGTTATGTTCCTTAAAATACGCCACGAACTGTCACGTTGCAGGTGCGGCTAGACGAGAGGTCAATAATGGAATTTCATACAACATTGCTGGCCAAGGCCAGCAAAGTGATCGTCTATTGTTTTATGTGACACAGCACCATGACGTTTAATAGGTCGACGTGGTCGACGTGGATGGATGGATGGACGGACGGATGGACGGACGGACGGACGGACGGACGGAGGGATGGATGGATGTTGATGGATGGATGGATGGATGGATGGATGTTGATGGATGTTGATGGATGTTGATGGATGTTGATGGATGTTGGTTGATGGATGTTGATGGATGTTGGTTGATGGATGTTGGTTAATGGATGTTGATGGATGTTGATGGATGTTGATGGATGTTGGTTGATGGATGTTGGTTAATGGATGTTGATGGATGTTGATGGATGTTGATGGATGTTGATGGATGTTGATGGATGTTGGTTGATGGTTGTTGATGGATGTTGATGGATGTTGATGGATGTTGGTTGATGGATGTTGATGTATGTTGATGGATGTTGTTGGATGTTGATGGATGTTGATGGATGTTGATGGTTGTTGATGGATGTTGATGGATGGATGGATGGATGGATGTTGATGGATGGATGGATGGATGGATGTTGATGGATGTTGATGGATGTTCTTGTTCATGGATGTTGACGGATGTTGATGGATGTTGATGGATGTTGATGGTGATGGTGATGGTGATGGTGATGATGATGGCGGTGATGATGGTGGTGATGATGATGATGCATGTTTGAGAAAAACTCTATACAAGCCTTGGCCACGAACAGGGATTGCCGGCCTCGTATCTCTAGATGGCCTCGTTAACACTCGGCCATCTATAACTACTCGGCCGGCAATCCCCTATTTCGCGGCCGCTGCAGTAATGTACTATTAACAGCTGACTCATTTATGGCGCACAAACACGACAACAAAGTTACACTAATCGAAAACAGGATGTATCAGTATATGTATTTCATTATACGATACGACTTTTTGAAAGATAATTTCTGAATTTCATTCCTAGCGTGCTGAAACGACATTATTGGACCAATCAACAGTAATCGTCTGCTGCATGCGATAGACGGACGGACGGACGGACGGACGGACGGACGGACGGACGAACGGACAGACGGACTGGATGGACGGATGGACGGGATGGACGGGATGGACAGAATGGACGGATGGACAGATGGACAGATGGACGGGATGGTCAGGATGGACGGATGGACGGATGGACGGGATGAACGGATGGACGGGATGGACGGAATGGACGGATGGACGGGATGGATGGACGGAATGGACGGGATGGACGGGATGGACAGAATGGACGGATGGGCAGATGGACGGGATGGACAGGATGGACGGGATGGACGGGATAGACGGGACGGATGGACGGATGGACGGGATGGACGGGATGGACGGGATGGATGGATGGACGGGATAGACGGGATAGATGGACGGATGGACGGATGGTCGGATGGACGGGATGGACGGGATGGACAGGATGGACGGGATGGACGGGATGGATGGATGTATGATTATGATGATGATGATGATAATGATTTCCTCGCATTAGTCGTGAAAAGCACAATGTTTAGTCTCGGCCAAAAGTGCAATAGATGGACTCGTACTTTCGAGGGCCTCCGCTACGCGTCGGCCCTCAAACAAACTTGTCCATCTATTGCTTACTTTCCAGCCTCTACAACAATGTACTATTCTCCTCCAGATTTCATGCATTCCTGGCACCATTCCTTTATAACAGGTTAAACGCCAAAGTCGAGTTTTATGCGCTTAATTACATCCAAGCTAAGAAAATTCTTCTAGATGCACTTCAACACATGTCCTATGATGATACAGAACCATTATTGGTTGTTTTAAAATAAACAGCAAATATAATAAGCGATATCTGAACTATGTGAAAGTCTATAGCTAAATTAGAGTTAGGTATTATGTTGCAATGCCCTTGCAGGGTGCATGTTTGATACGTAAGAATAAGAATAAGAAATTTATTTGATTTCTCCACCACCAAGTAGGTACAATGTAGGAACTTAAATATTATAATAAAGTTGTAATTGGGAGACTTGAGTGGGGGAGACTGGTGCCCGAACTAGGGAGATCCTGTGTGTCAGGTCACCAGGTCTCCTGCCCTCAGATGTCCGCAACTACTGAGTTACAGTTAAAAAATATAAAAAATAAAAATAAAAACAATTTGAAAAAACAATTTGCGTTACAAATTACATTAAGAATATGATATAGATTTTAAACATTATATTGTATTGTATTGTATAACACCTAGTAATTTTACAACATGTAAGCAATAAATCATTTGAATTTGAATTTGAATTTGAAACATAGTTTAGTTCAGTTAGATGATTCTATTAGTTAGTTACTTACTTAAATTTCTACAATTTAAATTGTCCTAAATGATGAGAACTCCTTGTAACTAGTTTTTGTTTCTTTTGCATGTAATTGAATATAAATTTTTTTTATATAAGTGGTGGCAAACGAGCAGACGGGTCACCTGATGGAAAGCGATCACCGTCGCCCATGGACACCCGCAACACGGGGGGCATCACAGGTGCGTTGCCGACCCTTTTAGGAATTGATAGGCTCGTTTTTTAAAGATCCCTAGGTTGTAACGCTCCGGGAATGCTGCCGCAGAAAGCTGATTCCAGATCTTTGTCGCGCGAGGAAAGAAGTTACGCTTAAAGCGCACGGTACTAGAAAGTTAAGTTTAAGTTTTGTTAGCTCTCTTACTCCTGAAACACAGGAATTTTTCCTAGTTCAGGTATATATAACTGTTTTTGTTCTAATTTAAAATAGTTTAGTCTATAAGTTATCTAATTGCACCTAAATGTAAAATTTAATAAAGATTTATTTATTATTATTATTAAACGGTTTAGCTATAATTGGGGATGTCCATTTTTTTGCAAAGTATAGTAAATCGAAAACCATTTCGAGATAAACGCTTTTTAACTCTTTTCCTGTAGTTATTTAATTTTAATATTATGTAATGAATTTATTACATAACAAATAAATAATAACCTTCATTTGACATTGGCGTAAATTGCGTGACCGGTCCAAGTCGTACTTTATTCTGTGTGGTTAGAATTCTTCACAATTTACGCGTGGATTATACTACGGAGTTTGATTTGGACCCGCTGTCTGACATCTAGCACTTTGACAGCGCCAGTAAAGTGACACTAGATACAGTGTACCACTACGCAAAAAATAATTAAAGGGGTTGCCTTATCGTTCGCATTTAGATAGATTTAGAAATTTGACAGTGTGGGAGCCCTTAATTATAATCTGACGTCATCAACCAAAATAGTTTCAATAATTAATTTTGAAAAAAGTAGAGAACTAAATGACAAAATATTGAAATTAGTTTCTTATAATTGACTTTTCTATACAAAAAAAATATAAAAACCATGGGTATTTTTTTTTAGACACCCCCAATTGGAATCGTAACGAGGGCGAGGGGTAATCGTATCGCATCGGGACAAGCTCTCGGACCGCGACAAGGCGGTGACGAACTGTTCCTGAGTTGATATGAGTGATGTACAACTATGTAACCTTTTCACAGTTTTAAAACATGCCGTTCGGTAAAATAATCCTGTACATGCTCCCGTACCGGGTTAAATTATTAGCCATCGGCCAATGAATATTCATAATTGGTCAGGAATCATGATACCTACTGTCTCTTACCTGTCGGATCCAGAAGGGAAACGCAGCTTTTCGGTACACGAAGATGTTACCCGGAACGCACCCCTAGCATTTCTATGAAAAAAAAAAGTTATTCATTGCAGACTTTTTCCTTCCCTTTCAGACCCGTGTTATCACCTTTTAGGGATTGCTTCCTAAGCAATCTCCTCAATAAAATATCCCCGTAAGAAAACTCCTTAAAGCTACCAGTTTTAATTACCTCACAAATCCAGGCTCAGTAACTATACATCAAAACGCGTCGCGACTCGGTGTGAGCTGGCCCTTAGAAAGTGATACTAAAATTGTATCGTAATATTCCTAATTGCACCATTGTTTTGCACGGTTCAAAAATAGATGAGGCTTGCTCAAAAATTTATGGCTAATAACAAAACAAACTTGGTAATAATGAAACCACTGGGCATTACTTATGTTTTTCCTCGGACCCAAATGCACCCTTGTAAAATAGATTAAATTCCCGATCAAAAGTTCCAAACGACAATGTTCTAAAAAGCGATTCCAACCTCATCTGCCCATGCGCAGTAGCCAGGTTAGAACAGTACGTAAGGGAGCTTAGGATGTCGATTTTTTAAATCACATCATCATTCAATTTTTTAAAAATCTTTATAATAGATTTATTTTTAATAAACTTAATACAAATATCTTGATTGATTGTCTAGTTTAAATTGATAAGTAATTTGACTGACGGGAACTGCCTTTTAGTAGATTTTTGTTCCCAATTGATTCATGTGCCAAATGTTTCAGTTCCCAACTGTTTTTTTTTAAACTGTAAACTATTCAAGATATCTTTTAGGACTATCCTGTTGAACCCGTTAGGTTAGGTTAGTTTTATAGCAATCCTGAATAATTTATGTGGAGTTTCAGACAAAAAAACAGTTGTCAAATGAATCAGTTGCAAAAAATTAGAGAACCGTGATTGACGTTTAGTAGTACGGTTTGGAAAGTATTGGCCGGTTGGTTGACAAAAAATTCAATATGGAGGATCGCAAGGAATAAGACGTGTGCTCTTTGACTTGTGTTAACGCATCGCAGCGCCATCTAGCGGAGTGCACTATGCACTCACGGCCATTATAGTGAACGTAGGTCGATAAAGCAGCAAGCATCGCCGCGCGACGCAACGGTGCTCCCTCCCCCCCCCCACCGGCAGCTTTATAAGCTCTTTTAAAATTTGTATCGAGTCATTCTCTTAGCTCTTCGCTTCCACTTGTAAACCATCGTAACATTTGAACACAATAAATTATAATAATATCAAGTTAAAATAAAAGCAATCATTCTGCCCTGAGTTGAACCTAGACCTCAATATAGGCAGGCTAGAGAAAGGAGAAAGGAGGAAGAGATAACTAAGGCTGACTGCAGAGACCCACATATAAGATCCTCAACAACTTGTTTGCGAAATATTATCTGTATTTCGAATGATTACGTGAGTTTGAATGAATTCAAATTGGTGATACAAAATTACTCAATTAATGCTGGACAATACATATAATGCGCTAACTCATTTGTTTTAATTAGTCTTATAAAACTTGGGGCGTCCATACATTGAGTTCGTGAAATCAAATGAGTTAGCGCATTATATTCACAGGAATAAGTAAACGGAACAGAAGAAAAACTTCCGAACAGAGCTCTAAATTCTTACCTATTATCATAGGGTTGTCACTCGGTAAAAAAAAAATTAAAAATTTAAATATTTTATTCAAACAAGTACTTAAGTATCTAATATCTGTATATCAACAAACACTACAACAGGTAGGCATCTATAAAAACAACCGAACACCCGAACTATGTAGCTAAACGCTAAACGGTCGCGTCGTCGCTGGCGGCACACCTGAACTTTGTCTACTCACGGAGCTAGTTCAAACCGGTTTATCTCCGAGCGGGCGCCGGTGCACGCCCCCCCCCCCGTCCGTCTGTGCAGGTCACGCACACATTATGTTGTGCGTGTAGTAGTGTTATACGTGCGCGGCGTTGTTTGAAGCGTTTATTCCGTTCCGTTTATTTATTCCTGTGTTATATTGTCCAGCATTAACTGAGTACGTAACACTAATATTGATTGTATCACCAATTTGAATTCACCCTGTATAAGTTGACATTTAATTCTGTTTAATTATTAAAATAGCTTTCTTACTGTTGCTCCTCTACCTTCTACCTTAAAACAATCCCAGGACGGATAATGAGTCCCTCTTTTAATTATGCCCAAACTCTTTTGCGTGAAATTAAATTCTACCCCACCAGCAGGTATTCACACCCTTCGGGCAAGCATTGTAAGGAAAAAATAGCGATGAAGCTATGAGGAATGGCTCTCTTCAAGTCTGAGAGGAATTCAGAAAAAAGGGTGTGAATTTCAGTTGATGGCTGTTTTTATTTGGCTGTTTGAATTAAGCACGTTTTTATTCAAATGAAAGGGTATTTTTAATTTGGTAATCCAGTCTCGATTTGGGGATGGCCGTAACTAACTATGTTACGATGGGATACTTATTGAGTTCAGCTTTCGTTCATTAAATGCCATTGTGTGTTGACCTTTCTCATCAAGCAGAAGATTGTAGGTTCGAATTCAGCCCTGTATTTTTGTTTTTTTTTTATTATTTCTTTTGTAGAAAATTATTTTTATAAATAATTTACTTATTTTCAATAAGTACACAGGAAAAAATCATCTGGAAGGAAAAATATAAAATAAAAAAAACGGTTTGCACCCCGGGTGTGCCGGCAGAAGTGAACCCCCCTCTCCCCTCCCCCTCACCCTCAAACTCAGAGGTGCGAGCCGGAATTTGAACCCACGACCCTCTGCTTGAGAGGCCATAGGTCAAATTGCTAGGCCACCACGGCGTTTGACACGGCACGGTTTTCAGATAGGAGTAAATTTTAATTTATTACTGCGCGGTTGAAAGCTACTTAATCGTACATAATTCTAACTAGCTTTTGCCCGCGACTCCGTCCGCGTGGAATTAGTAATTTGTTCAGCTTATTTTTTTTTTATCCAATTTGCTTTTTCATCAGTTATGGCTCTCCTTAGTTCCTCGATATAAAAAAAAATACCCGCCCCCGCACCCCCCCCGCACACCCGCGTTCACATTCAACACCGTACTCCCAAGTCAAGCCTGCCTATAGAAGTTTTACTTCAAAAACCCCCGATTTTGAAACATTCTTCCGCTCCGCTCCGCTCCTATTGGTGTTAGCGTGATGATATATAGCCTTTCTCGATAAATGTGCTTTCTAACTCTGAAAGAATTTTTCAAATCGGAGCAGTAGTTCCTGAGATTAGCGCGTTCAAACAAAAAAACCTGTTCGATAAATTCTTAAAATAGACGTATCTTTCTTATTTGTGAACCGATTGAAATGAAACAAACACTAAATGTTAATCCAAAAAAATACCAACATATCAGTGAAAACCGCATCCTTCTAGGTTAAGCCGTTTCTGAGATTAGCGCGCACAAACGCACAGACAAACAGACAATAATTCTAAAAATCATTGTTTTGGGTTCTATTGTGCTAATGAATAGCCCTAGTGACAGTTTTTATCAAATATCTTCAATGTACAGACACCGACTTGTTACGGATTTATTATATGTATAGATAACGACCGCTTTAGCCTAGTTGGTAGTGAGCCTGCCTACGAAGCAAGAGGTCCTGGGTTCGAATCCTGGTAAGGGCATTTATTTGTGTGATGAGCACGAATAGTTGCTCCTGAGTTATAGATGTTTTCTATGTATTTAAGTATTTATTTATCTATATAAGTATGTTTATCGTCGTCTAGTACCCATAATACAAGCTTTGCTTAGTTTGGGACCAGGTCGATTTGTGTAAGATTGCCCCATAATATACCTATATATATATTTTTTTAATATTATTTCCGTCTTTTTCTAATTAATAATTACTTGTTAAGCTGTGTAACTCCTAAATACCTTTTGTAACCTAAAGAGAGATTAACGTTTGTCCTACAAAAGGGACGCAAAGTCCGAGCGGCTTAATAACGCCTTTGTCTAGGCAATCCGGCCCGTGTTTAATCCGTGGGTCTTTTATTCAAATCTAGTCAGATCGGAGCTTAAATTGTTCTTTTATTTGTGCTCCAATTTCAACAGTAACTTGTTTTTTTGTCTTATCTTGACTTTGATCTTAAAATTTTACGATATCGGTTCGTTTTTGCGTAAGTTTGTATTCCAGCCTATATACGTTTCACTGCGGGGCACAGGCCTCCTCTCAGAATAAGAGGGCTAGGGCCGTAGTTCCCACGCGGGCGCGCGCGGATTGGTAACTTCACACACACCATTGAATGGTAAATTTCAAATGTAATTTTGCACATAAATTCCGAAATACTCAGAGGTGCGAGCCGGGATTTGAACCCTCTGCTTGAGAGGCCATCATCGGTCAAACCGGCTTTAGGCCACCACGGCTTAATTCTAAATCTAAAAACTTTAGTACCTATTTAATTTAATTTGTAGATATAAGTCATGGTTGCCTAGTGGTTTGACCTATAGTCTCTCAAGCAGAGGGTCATGGGTTCGAGCCCGGGCTCGTACCTCCGATTTTTTCGGAATTAATGTGTGATATCACATTTTATCACCTTAACGGTGAAGAAAAATATTGCGAGGAATTCACTGGTGCGTGTGAAGTTCTTAATCTGCACTAGGCCTGCGTGGGAACTATGCCTCAAGCCCTCTAATCCTGAGAGAAGACCTGTGCCCAGCAGTGGGACCTATATAGGCTGGGATGACGCAGAGTGGAGTCCTTTCGTCTTGTCAAACGATGATGGAATGGAGACGACGGATGAGGAATACTGCGTGTAGTTCTTTTTATTGACTCCCATCATGGTTTAGTGGGCCAGGACCCCAGCTATTGTGTACCAAAATTATCCACAGTGACAAAGCAATGAAACACCTCCTATCAAGAATGATTAGAGCTGGAAAAGGTGTCGCAGAAACCGATACCAAAACCAATTGCCCAACTAATAAACATCATAAAAAGCAAAAGTTTGTGAGTGTATTTGTTACTCCTTCACGTAGCGTCTAGTTGGCTAGACTACACGACACGAGCTAAAATTGCACATAGGCTACGTTTTAATTCGATTTTGTCATGGGTACATGAAAAAATTGCACAGGTTTCCTCATACAAACGTATCTATCTATACACCGTGACATTTTAGTGGTTGTTTTCCCGAAACGAGGTGATTTAGTTTCGATTGTACAATCGATTTATAATTACTATTTTGACTAGAATCAAAAATCCAATTGTGAAAAACGAAAGTCGAAAATGACCGCAAACCAATAGTAACGCTTCTTTGGTACAAGTAGCGTACGATCGTACGATAGGTTAGGTACCAACGAAGCGTTACTATTGGTTTGCGGTCATTTTCGACTTTCGTTTTTCACAATTGGATTTTTGACTCTAGTCAAAATAGTAATTATAAGTCGATTGTACAATCGATACTAAATCACCTCGTTTCGGGAAAATAACCACTAAAATTTCACGGTGTATAAGTATGTTTATCCGTTGTCTAGTACCCATAGTACAACCTTTGCTTAGTTTGGGACTAGGTCCCGTGGTATTTATTTATTATTTATTTATTTACAATGTAAACATGTACAATGTGAAGACCACGATTTTTCACGAATTTAGTCAAATCGCGGCATTTCAATTCGACTTACAAATGTAAAAATGAAAAATGAAAAAAGGAAAAATGTTTGTTATTAGTTCCTAAATAGTACCATTTGAAACTGTCAATGTTGAGCAAGTGTATACAAACAAACTTGCTTAAGATATTTTTCATCACCGAAATGCTCATAGCAAATTTCAAGAGTCATTTCACACATAATATGTCTGTGTATATATTATATAGAAAAACTCAGAGGTGCAAGCCAAGATTCGAATTCATGACTCTTTGGTTAAGAAGCCATTTATGTGAAACCACTTGTTGGATCACAGCCTTCTAGAGGTAATTACATCAAATTTGGTTGAGGAGAAGGTAAAGTAATTACTACAGTGATATTAGATGTAGTTTTGATAGAAGAGGTGACCGTCGCCATTTTGTATTTTAATACGTAGCAGGTGCCATCTAGCAGTTTTTAGCCGCACATTTTCGGTAGGCTATACAATAACGAAAATCTTGTCTGATGCCTATAAAAGTATCACAAAATCAAAATAGATGGCATCACCTGTGACACCACTTGGCTACCAAGGCTGTAAGGCACAGATACCGATACCAAATCCGCGTCACTCTCTAGCGGTATTCGAAACATAAAGCAATTTAACGGCCGTTAGCCCTCCATTGTTGACGGTTGTGGAAATTTCCAGAAATCACCGGTTTTAAAGGGTTTCGAGCGTTCCTAATTGATCTTCAGAATCTCAATTATTTCGCTGTGTTTGTCTTTGATGACGCGACGAAATAGGCTTGAGATTATTTAAATACCATAATAATTTATTGTGCGCGGCAAGAACGTTGGAGAATTAAGGAGTTTTGTGTGAAATTTGTACAAAATATTACTTATAGCTTTGGTGCGCGAACATCATCATCATCATTTCAGCCGAAAGACGTCCACTGCTGAACATAGGCCTCCCCTAAGGCTCGCCAAACAGATCGGTCCCGTGCCATCCGCATCCAACGCGCACCCGCAATCTTAACCAGGTCGTCGCTTTATCTTGTTGGAGGCCTACCTACACTGCGTCTTCCGGTCCATGGACGCCACTCGAGAACCTGTTTGCCCCATCGGCCATCAGTTCTACGAGCGATGTGCCCTGCCCACTGCCACTTGAGTCTGGCGATTCTTCGAGCTATGTCGGCGACTTTAGTTCAATTCAATTCAATTAAATTCAATTTATTTGCATAGAATAAGACAATCACACGAGTCACACGAAAATCACACGAGTTCTTGCACGGATTTCATCATTTCTAATGCGATCCCGCAGAGAAACTCCAAGAGCCCTCTCCATCGCCCTCTGAGTGATTTTGAGCTTTCTTATGAGGCCCATCATTAGATGCTGTGCGAACGAATCTTACTAGTTCTACTAATATTATCCTCCTGAGTCCTTATTTTTTACATTCTTTCCGCGAACTAGAATTATTTCTTCCGGCACCTTATTATAAATACTTGGCACCATTGCTAATAAACTTTTTCTAAATTTATTTCGAAGGCGTGTGCTTTTAATAAAAGTTTGAAATAAGTGCCAGTTATGTCACACAAAAACTACTTCAATTCAGTATGCGTAATTATAGAAAGTGGGGTTTACAGGAATCATGGTGGTGGAGGCCCCGCATGGCTCTATCTATACACCTTTTTTGCTTTAAATGCAATCAAGTCAAAACGATTGCAAATCAATAATTAATCGTTATGCCAAGCGGACCTTATAACAACTCATGTGGGCCGCAGATAGAGGCACTCGTATAGCTCGTCTAAAAGGGTTAAAAAAATTACATCACGTAGCGAATGTGGCAGGCTGGCAGGTGGCGACGTTTTTCAATACGGGTTAGACATTAGCTATTGCGATCACGTACTCGAGTTAATTAGAGTACCCAGGGAGAATAAGTAATGGCTAACACTACTGCTCGGGCACAAAATGAGGTCAAATCTGAGAAAGGAAGAGTTGGAGATTCTTTGAGGCTTAGCGACGCCTAGCGCCATTTATACTTCGGTTTTTAGGGTTCCATACCCAATTGCCTGGTACCCATAACACAAGCTTGCCTAGCTTACTTTGGGACTAGGTCAATTGGTGTGAATTGTCCCATGATATTTATTTATTTATTTTATTTAAAGGGTAAAAACGGGACCCTATAACTAAGACTCCACTGTCAGTAAGGTTGCCATGCGTCCGGGTTTCCCCGGATTTGTCCTAGTTTAGAGAGCGTCCGGGGAACGTCCGGGCGGGGTTCCATTTGTAGTCTGGGTTTGAATTGTAGTAGTTAGATTATAGTTCCGCTAGTAGTAGTACAGATTAAAATAAAACAAACAGAAAACGATGACGTGTCCGGTTTCTGAGCTCCAAAATCCGGGGATCGTACGCTTTTTGTCCTGGTTGCCGAATTTTAGAGATGGCAACCCTAACTGTCCGTCTGTCTGTCGGTTTGTCTGTGACATATTTTATGATGTATGTGCGTTACCGCTATTAAAACAAATACTAAAAACCACCACCACCATCTCGATGAATGGCAGTCTAACCACTGTACGGTTTCTTCGGCACCTCCTGCCACGTACGGTGAAACTGTGGAACCAGCTTCCGGCAGCAGTGTTTCCAGACAATTATGAAATCGGGGCTTTCAAGAAAAGGATTTATACATACTTCCTTTAAAGATCGGCAACAGATTGGTGACTCTCTTTGAGTTGCTGATATTTATGGGCGGTGGTGATCATTTTCCATCAGATGACTCTCTTGCTCGTTTGCCTCCCTCTCATAATAAAAAAATAAAATTAAATAAAGTTAAAAACTAAAGGGAGTCGTCATACAAGTAACAGTTTTTTAACTCTATTTTTATGGAGTTAACTAGACTCTTGAAATTTTCACCGATTATGTACGAGTATTACTCTAGCCGGTACAACAACAAATACTTAATAAAAATATCATCATCATCATCCCAGTCTATATACGTCCCTCTGCAGGGCACAGGCCTCCTCTCATAATGAGAGGGCCTGGGATGTAGTTCCCACGCGGGCCCAGTGCGGATTGGGAACTTCACATACACCATTGAATTTCTTCTCAGTTGTATGCAGCTTTGGCTTACTCACAATGTTTTCTTTCACCGTAAAGCTCATGGTAAATTACAAATTTAATTTCGCACATAAATTTCGAAAAACTCAAAGGTGCGAGCCGGGATTTGAAGCTACGATCCTCTGCTTGAGAGGGCATATGTCAAACCGCTAGGCCACCACGGCTTTTATAATATAGTACGGAAAACAAAAGCCCGTTTTTCGTTAAAATGAAGAAAATAAAAACCGACCAAGAGCGTGTCGGACACGCCCAAGATAGGGTTCCGTAGCAGGTACGAAAAAATCTTTGCATACTTTATTAATGTGGTTGTTTTGGTCCCAACGTCGGCGGTACAGCACCATCTATAGGTGAATTGGGTAACTAAGAACTAATATGTACCTATGTATGTTGATTGTTTTTCAGATGTAATTTATTTTTTTAGTTGAAAGAAGATACTGTTAGCGTGATCTTATGGGTACTTAAAGAAACCAATGCTTGCAATGGCGGTTAAATTACAATCTTAGTTTAGAAATATTTTTTTTACAAAAACTTAAAGACTGCTCAACTGATTAAGATGAAAATAATTTTCCTAGAAAGTTTTTATTAAGGTTAACTTACTTGATTTTTTTCATATATTTTAGACGTGCGGTTCAAAAGTTAGAGGGGGGGGACACATTATTTTGAACTTTCGGAGTGAATATCTCCTAAAATATTCATTTTATCAAAAAATGGTTTTAAAAAACCCCTATTTATTGCAGTGCATCGGGGATGTTTTGCGAGTCCCACACGGATGGCTTTCATGCCATAATGCGCAAACGCGTTGCGTCCCTGGTGAGGCGCATACGCGGCAGCCCGAACAGCCTTCTCCGGACAGCAGCAGATCGCCTGAATGGGCCGTTCCAGCTCCACTGGGATAAACTGCACATGGCCAAGTTGTAGAATTATTATTATTAATTTGTTTTTGACCTAATTTATTTTGATTTAATTTTATATGTTTAGATTTAATTCAATTTAATTTTTTTTTTGATGTGATATGATTTAGCTGAATTTCGATTTGTTTGGATTTTATTTAATTTATTTTGATTTAATGCAATTTGTATAAAATTTTTACGTTTGTTGTTGTACTATTAAAATTGTATCACCTATTATTGTAACTAACAAAATATGGACCTAGTCTGAAATAAATTGGATATTATTATTATTATTATTATTTTCAAATACCTATCCAGTGATACCCCACACTATAAGGTTAGTCGGGAAAAAAAAATCACCCCCACTTTACGTCTACGGGAGGTACCCTAAAAAAATTGTTTTAATTTTTTTTATGTAATCACTTTGTCGGCTTGACTGATATATATATTCATGCCAAATGACAGCTTTCTAGTACTAACAGACAGACAGACAGACAGACAGACAGACAGACAGACAGACAGACAGACAGACAGACAGACAGACAGACAGACAGACAGACAGACAGACAGACAGACAGACAGACAGACAGACAGACAGACAGACAGACAGACAGACAGACAGACAGACAGACAGACAGACAGACAGACAGACAGACAGACAGACAGACAGACAGACAGACAGACAGACAGACAGACAGACAGACAGACAGACAGACAGACAGACAGACAGACAGACAGACAGACAGACAGACAGACAGACAGACAGACAGACAGACAGACAGACAGACAGACAGACAGACAGACAGACAGACAGACAGACAGACAGACAGACAGACAGACAGACAGACAGACAGACAGACAGACAGACAGACAGACAGACAGACAGACAGACAGACAGACAGACAGACAGACAGACAGACAGACAGACAGACAGACAGACAGACAGACAGACAGACAGACAGACAGACAGACAGACAGACAGACAGACAGACAGACAGACAGACAGACAGACAGACAGACAGACAGACAGACAGACAGACAGACAGACAGACAGACAGACAGACAGACAGACAGACAGACAGACAGACAGACAGACAGACAGACAGACAGACAGACAGACAGACAGACAGACAGACAGACAGACAGACAGACAGACAGACAGACAGACAGACAGACAGACAGACAGACAGACAGACAGACAGACAGACAGACAGACAGACAGACAGACAGACAGACAGACAGACAGACAGACAGACAGACAGACAGACAGACAGACAGACAGACAGACAGACAGACAGACAGACAGACAGACAGACAGACAGACAGACAGACAGACAGACAGACAGACAGACAGACAGACAGACAGACAGACAGACAGACAGACACTTATATATCAATATGAACCTTATTGCAATAACTTAATGAACTAAATTTACTTATGCATCAATGTGTTTAAATTAATTACTAGATGGCGCTTTTATCAAGTCTCATACATTTTGCACAGACAGTATGAGTTCTGAATCGCACTATCGAAGTTTTTAACATCCGTTAGTATTATACAATGCGAGATGTGTACCGCGTGTACTTGCTTCGGCAGTACATAATGGTAGCGTTAAACGTTTAACGCGACCTTGTTGGAAGTTGCATTAGAAGTTTCACTTCAAAAACTTATTATTGAAGAAGATATTCAACAAGAGCTATAATGTTATACTTAGGGCGATAATCTAGAGCCATGAAAACAAAGTGTTTTCTTTCAGTATAAAATATCCTTGATCTTAGGTGTCTTTTAACGCGTTGTTGTTTGTAATCCTAGCCTCGTTCGGCTTTATCTTCCGTGATGCCTAGCGAAGCCCTCGCTAGAGACGCAATCTTGCGCTCCAGTGATACCTAGTAAGATCGCGTTTAGCGTCCTAATTTCCTAACTAATAGTATAAAATACAGGGTTATTTGTAATTCACTGACATCCTCTTAACCCTGAATTTCTATCACTCAAACAAATGTTTTTTGTTTTACGACTTTTTAAAATGAAGCACTTTTCTCCCGTACAAATACACAGAGTACCGTAAAAATAAGAGGTAATCTCAAATTTTCAAAACGTTATTACACCAAAAATATTAAGTTATGACAAAAGCCGTAAAACAAAAAACATTTGCTTAAGTGGTAGGAGTTTAGGGTTAAAAGGATGCTAGTGAATTACAAATAACCCTGTATAAAGGTCCACAAGGGTAGGTGCCGCATCCAACTATAATTAGTTTTTTCAGGATTAAAAAGCAAACAATCTTCAAGTCTTTTTATTGAAAAACGCTTTAAAAAGATAGTAACTATTACTTATGAAACTAAACTAATGTAAATCACTAACGGGTGTCACCAATGGTACTGGCTGAAAATCAGCGCTGGTATAAACGCCTCAGCATTATGCTGAGCCAGTGTCCGATTTGCAACCGCAATGACGCATTCTATCTTTAGCTTTAGTGTTGTCTTTTGTTTTGTAAAAATATTGATGATGTGTCTTGTGATGTTGTAAATAAATGTATTTTTAGGGTTCCGTAGTCAACTAGGAACCCTTATAGTTTCGCCATGTCTGTCCGTCCGCGGCTTAGCTCAGAGACTGTTAGTACTAGAAAGCTGTAATTTGGCATGAATATACATATCAGTCACGCCGACAAAGTGATTAAATAAAAAAAAACTAAAAAATTGTTTTAGGGTACCTCCCATAGACGTAAAGTGGGGGTGATTATTTTTTTCTCAACCAACCCTATAGTATGGGGTATCATTGGATAGGTATTTGAAAATAAATAGGGGTTTACTAGAACCATTTTTTTATAAAAGGAATATATTCGGAGATATTCACTCCGAAAGTTCAAAATAATGTGTCCCCCCCTCAAACTTTTGAACAGCAAGTCTAAAAAATATGAAAAAATCACGTATGTTAAACTTAATAAAAACTTTCTAGGAAAATTATTTTCAACTTAATCAGTTGAGCAGTTTTTAAGTTTTTGTAAAAAAATATTTCTTAACTAAGATTGTAATTTAACCGCCATTGCAAGCATTTTTTTTTTCTTTAAGTACCTATAAGATCACACTAACAGTATCTTCATTCAAATAAAAAAAAAATGAAATCGGTTCATATAATAAAGAATTACATCTGATAAACCATCAACATACATAATATAAGTTCTAGTAGACTGCAGATTAGTTACCCAATTCGCCGATAGATGGCGCTGTACCGCTGACGTTGAAATTCTGCGCGCGGTGGGAATTGGGACCAAAACAACCACATTAATAAAGTATGCAAAGACTTTTTCGTACCTGCTACGGAACCCTATCTTGGGCGTGTCCGACACGCTCTTGGCCGGTTTTTTTTCTTTCTTTAAATGTCCATTATGCCCATCCTAATTGTTACATATTTGCTGTAAATTATTTTCATTAGTGTTTTTCAATAAAAATACAAGTCAAGATCGCTTACCTTCTTTGTAATGCTAAAAAAAACGACAACGACCTTTGAGGTTGCCGGAAATATTCGGCGAACGTTGGGAGAGGACTTTCAGTAGTGATCTTTCGGCTAAAATGATGATGAAACAGTGCAGTGATAATTGATAAATTAAGTGTACAGCGAAAGCGTAAAGAGCAATAATAACTGTAACTCAAAGCTATTGATGCAAATACAAGAATATTTACAAGTCACGTACAAACAAAAGGCGGGCCAGTCAAAATGTCAAGTTTTATTAAGTGACTTTTAAATGCAAAGGCAATTTAGATTGCTTTAATAATTTATGAAAGCGGAATGGAATATGGAATAGTACATTTCGTACGCTAAAACGGCTCGACGGATTTTGATGATATTTGACACACAGATAGTTTTATAACCTGGATTAACGTATAGTTTACTTTTTGTTCGGGAAGCTCCGCAATATATTTTCGTTCAAAATACCTCAGTTCCTCAAAACAAAAGTTTTTAATCAGTGTGTTGCCAGTGATGCTGATGTCATATGGATCCGAGACGTGGTGCTCTATGGACCTGATGAATAGGCTCAGAGTCGCTCAACGAGCTATGGAGAGGGCTATGCTCAGAGTTTCTCTACGGGATCGAATAAGAGAGAGATCCGTAGAAGGACCGGGGTCACCGACATAGTCAAACGGATTAGCTCGTTGAAATGGCAATGGGCAAGCCATAAATATAATATAACACGCAAAACAGATAGCCGTTGGGGCCCAAAAGTTCTGGACTGGCAAGCGCAGCGTGGGACGTCCACCAACGAGATGGACGGACGATTTGATGAAGGTCGCAGGTTCAAGGTTGCGGTCGTAATCGTAATGATTGGGTATCAATGATAGGCCTACGTCTAGCAGTGGACGTCCTACGGCTGAAATGATTTATTTATTTATTTATTTAATAGACACACGAACAAAGTACAGAGCAATTACATTAACCAATTAAAATTTATAATAAGTAACACGCCTAGCCCGTACCTCAATGACAGGCATGCATCAACATTCACTATGAGAAAAAATAGATAAACATCACATCACATTAACAATAAGTACGCAACTACAATTAAAAAATCAAAATTTACAAACAGGTAAGGTAAACTTCCCCGTGCTCGACACCGACCCAATACATGGCACTTTCAATCTTATGTCATAGTAAGAGAGGTGATAGATGGGTGTCATCCACTAGGCGTTGAGGTGTCGAGCATTTGTACGCTCACCCAAAACGACTATGAAATTTCGTTACCTGATGCTTTGATCGGTAGTAGTATTTTACGCCTCCAACAAGTAATGCTATCGGAATAGACATCAAGGTTGTATTTTTTCTGATATTCATTGTAACGTGTTTGGATCCTGCGCATGGTAGAATGATGATGATGATGATGACGATGACAGGGTAAGATTATGTAATCTGTGTCTTAAGCTCGGGTTAGAAGTCAGTACAGCACTACAGTCAGCCCCGTTAATTAGATCACGTAGTAACGCTGTTACTTAGTTAAGGGAGCTAATTTAACTGCGCTGGTGGTATCGGCGCGGCGGCGAATTGAACGGCTCTATTTTGGTTAAGAATTAGCGGAAGTGGCAGATTGCTTTTAGATGAGGTAAGTTCGGCGCCATTGATTGTTCAGTTGCGTAGTTACGTTAACTGGGAAGGTACGCACATTGATTTATGTATACAGTATTACATAATTTTAAGGATTTTAGTGATCAGTTGGCCTAGTGGTTAGAGAACCTGACTACGAAGCTTGAGGTCCCGGGTTCGAATCCCGTGTCGGGGCAGATATTTGTATAAAAGTACTAATGTTTGTTCTCGAGTCTTGGGTGCTTATTAAGTATATATTTAAGTATGTATCATCTATATAAGAATGTTTATCCGTTGCCTTTTACCCATAACACAAGCATTGCTTAGCTTACTTTGGGACTACCAAGGTCAATTAGTGTGAAATTGTCCCATGATGTTTATTTATCTATACTAATATTATAAAGAGGAAAGATTTGATTGTTTGTTTGTTTGTTTGCATTGAATAGGCTCCGAAACTACTGGACCGATTTCAAAAATTCTTTTGCCGTTAGAGAGCTCCATTATCACTGAGTGACATAGGTTACTTTTCACCGCGGGAAAATAACTTTTCCTACGGAAAATAGTACATTACTGCAGCGGCCGCGAAATAGGGGATTGCCGGCCGAGTAGTTAAAGATGGCCGAGTGTTAACGAGGGCATCTAGAGATACGAGGCCGGCAATCCCTGTTCGTGGCCAAGGCTTGTATAGAGTTTTTCTCAAACATGCATCATCATCATCACCACCATCATCACCGCCATCATCATCACCATCACCATCACCATCACCATCACCATCACCAACAACATCATCAACATCCATCAACATCCATCAACATCCATCAACATCCGTCAACATCCATGAACAAGAACATCCATCAACATCCATCCATCCATCCATCCATCAACATCCATCAACAACCATCAACATCCATCAACATCCGTCAACATCCAACAACATCCATCAACATACATCAACATCCATCAACCAACATCCATCAACATCCATCAACATCCATCAACAACCATCAACCAACATCCATCAACATCCATCAACATCCATCAACATCCATCAACATCTATTAACCAACATCCATCAACCAACATCCATCAACATCCATCAACATCCATCAACCAACATCCATCAACATCCATCAACATCCATCAACATCCATCAACATCCATCAACATCCATCAACATCCATCAACATCCATCCATCCATCCATCCATCAACATCCATCCATCCCTCCGTCCGTCCGTCCGTCCGTCCGTCCATCCGTCCGTCCATCCATCCATCCACGTCGACCACGTCGACCTATTAAACGTCATGGTGCTGTGTCACATAAAACAATAGACGATCACTTTGCTGGCCTTGGCCAGCAATGTTGTATGAAATTCCATTATTGACCTCTCGTCTAGCCGCACCTGCAACGTGATAGTTCGTGGCGTATTTTAAGGAACATAACGTCAATATTTCATAGCATGTTTGAGAAAAATAATTTTTCTCAAACATGCTATAACATACATACATTTTCTATATACATGCTATATATAGAAAAATAATTTTTCTCAAACATCCAAGGAAATGTGGTCCTTATAGTCGTGACAATAGAACACGAAGTATGCCATTGTATAGCAGTTGAGGAAGATTCGTTCCAATTTCAAATTAGACGACAATAATGGAATTTCATACAAACATTGCTGGCCAAGGCCAGCAAAGAGATTGTCTTTTCTTTTAGTGGGTCGTATTTTCTTTTATTGACTATCAATGACATACTGCCAATTAAGAAAAATTTAGTTTGTGAATTTACTTTTTAATATCTTACTTGGCTAGATTTAATCAGGTATTCAATTAAATAAATAAGGATTGGCGTTTATTGTTAACAATTTATTATTAATAAGGTCGTAATTTTTGAATAAATATAAATCATCTCAAGATTTTGCGTCAAAAACATTAACTGGAACAGCTTACAAATAAATTGCTGGAAAATAAATATTTTGGCGGGAATCAAAAAAAAAACAATTTGAATTAAATATGAATATATAAGTTGAACATTCGTATCATTTCCTTGGATTTATTTGAGAAAAGCACTATACAAGCCTTGGCCACGAACAGGGATTGCCGGCCTCGTATCTCTAGATGGCCTCGTTAACACTCGGCCATCTATTACTACTCGGCCGGCAATCCCCTATTTCGCGGCCGCTGCAGTAATGTACTATTTCTCAAACATGCTATGAAATATTGACGTTATGTTCCTTAAAATACGCCACGAACTGTCACGTTGCAGGTGCGGCTAGACGAGAGGTCAATAATGGAATTTCATACAACATTGCTGGCCAAGGCCAGCAAAGTGATCGTCTATTGTTTTATGTGACACAGAACCATGACGTTTAATAGGTCGACGTGGTCGACGTGGATGGATGGATGGACGGACGGACGGACGGACGGACGGACGGACGGAGGGATGGATGGATGTTGATGGATGGATGGATGGATGGATGTTGATGGATGTTGATGGATGTTGATGGATGTTGATGGATGTTGATGGATGTTGGTTGATGGATGTTGATGGATGTTGGTTGATGGATGTTGATGGATGTTGATGGATGTTGGTTGATGGATGTTGATGGATGTTGGTTGATGGACGTTGGTTAATGGATGTTGATGGATGTTGATGGATGTTGATGGATGTTGATGGATGTTGGTGGATGGTTGTTGATGGATGTTGATGGATGTTGGTTGATGGATGTTGATGTATGTTGATGGATGTTGATGGATGTTGTTGGATGTTGATGGATGTTGATGGATGTTGATGGTTGTTGATGGATGTTGATGGATGGATGGATGGATGGATGTTGATGGATGTTCTTGTTCATGGATGTTGATGGATGTTGATGGATGTTGATGGATGTTGATGATGTTGTTGGTGATGGTGATGGTGATGGTGATGGTGATGGTGATGGTGATGGTGATGATGATGGCGTTGATGATGGTGGTGATGATGATGATGCATGTTTGAGAAAAACTCTATACAAGCCTTGGCCACGAACAGGGATTGCCGGCCTCGTATCTCTAGATGGCCTCGTTAACACTCGGCCATCTATAACTACTCGGCCGGCAATCCCCTATTTCGCGGCCGCTGCAGTAATGTACTATAACGCGGGCGAAGCTGCCGACGGAAGGCTAGTTTATTATTATTTAGTACGAGCTGTAATGAAACTTCAAACGAGCAAACCGGGAACCTCGAAAACGGGTCTTACGGTATAATATAAAACGAACAAAATAGCCAAGGCACATTTGAAATGAAACGAAACGAAACGAAACGAAATGAAACGAAACGAAACGAAACGAAACGAAACGAAACGAAACGAAACGAAACGAAACGAAACGAAACGAAACGAAACGAAACGAAACGAAACGAAACGAAACGAAACGAAACGAAGCGAAGCGAAGCGAAGCGAAGCGAAGCGAAGCGAAGCGAAGCGAAACGAAACGAAACGAAACGAAACGAAACGAAACGAAACGAACCGAAACGAAACGAAACGAAACGAAACGAAACGAAACGAAACGAAACGAAATGAAATGAAATGAAATATTTATTTGCTCTAGACATGGTAAAATGGTCTTATAAAATAGTTCTAATGTGCTATGACATGTCTAGCCAGATACATTGGCATGCAAAACATTGTCTTATATTCTCTAAAAAGGATTTATTTAGCTGAAATATTTACATTTTTTATGTTGAAACCTAGGTTAAATACAGTTTATTTAAAAATTCAATTAAGGTTTAGTGTCAGTTTGACAGTGGAATAATTTTATTTGTATTTTTATTGTAAGTATTCTTTAATTGAATAAAATGCTTTATCCTTCAGCCATTGAAATAATTTAAATCTAAATTTGTTCCGGGGCAACTCAGTTATGCTCTTAGGTAGCCTATTAAAAATTCGTATTGCCATTGGGACACAGTTTCGGCGATATAAAGTGTGTGTTAGTTTTAGGGTAAATTAATTTTTCCGGGTATCTTGTATTAAAATTACATATTTGGTCTTTCCTTTTGAAGTAGTATGGATATGATTTGACGAAGTTGCATATTTCAAAAATATATTGACATGGCACTGTTAATAGATTTAATTGTTTGAAAAGTGGTTTACAAGATGTTAGAGGGGAGACATCACAAATTCCACGTATGCATTGTTTTTGAGCAATAAACATTCTGTTTACGTCTACTGAATTTCCCCATATCAGTATACCATATCGCAATATTGACGCAATATAGCCATGGTACACTTTTAATGCGGTTTGTTCGTTTGAAATTTTAGTAAGTTTCCATAGTGCATAGGCAAAGCGATTAATTTTGTTTACTATGCTCTGAACATGCTGTTTCCAGGAACACTTATTATCTATAATTATGCCTAAAAATTTAGTTTCATTTGATTCTATTATTATTTGATTATCGTATGATACCACGATGTTTTCAACATTTGCATATATATTCCGAAATTGTATGTATGTTGTTTTATTTAAATTAACTCTCAAATTGTTGAACTAAGGAATGTGCAGTGCATACGTAGGTATAGTTTGTGAATTTAGGGCTTGTAGAGTTAGGGCGCGTAGATTTAGAAGCTTGGCTCTACATAAGGTGTGATAACTTTTTAACAGTGCGAGAAGAAATGTTTTAATTGGGATTTCGCTTCTTTTTGTAAGTTGCATAAGATAGATTTTTATTTCAAAAGTTCCAAGTTTTAATTTTTTTTTGTTTGTACTAATACAAATACATACAAATTTTTAACTTTCTAGGACTTCAGGAAGTATCCTAAGAATTTTGATGATCATCAGTGAGTCAGAGACGAACTCGGGGTTTTTTAGACACCAATAAAAACTAAAATATAAGACCTTTGTAATTGAAACTTCATATTTTTAATAGTCTACTATTTATATCATATCCCGATAATTTCGCTTATCTGGTATCCAAAGTCAAGTTACGAGGGTTCGAAAAAACGACGAAGTCGAGAAAAGGTACTAGGTACTAACCTAGTGCCATTGCTTGGCTCGTCTTGGCGAGGGAACAGCCGTGTCCCAAAATTTATTGTCAGACCTAATGGTTTACGTTAGCGCAGTCGCGGGCAAGGTAGTCCGAATAATCCACATGTTTAGAAACTTCACCGTGTGTAAGCTCCGTTTTGTTGCAAATTTTGTGCACAATTTTACCAGGTTTCAGCTTAGTATTTATGAGCACTTAAAATAACAGTTTCATTACGGAAGAGAAATTAATATCACAGTTGCGGCTACCGCAAATATTTTCGTTTCAAACTCAAATAGCCAGAAATCTAATAACAGGTTTAAATTTACCCTGTTTTTTAATTTTATATGGACACTGTTGCCCGCGGCTCTGCAAAAAAGTCATTTATCACTGTTCCGAGGACACTGTGCGATTTTCCGGGATACAAACTATCCTATGTCCTTCCCAGGGTCTCAAACTATCTCCGTACCAAATTTCATCTAAATCGGTTTTGAGGTTTAAGCGTGAAGAGGTAACAGACAGACACCCTCTCGCACTTACAATATTAGCATGGATAGATACGTAAACTCTTTCAATCAATCATCATGGGTGTATAATGATCGATATAACAACATTTGATATATTTCCAAATGGTATAACTTTAAAATATATAATTTTATATGGTATAACGTTATTATACACCGTGAAATTTTAGTGGTTGTTTTCCCGAAACGAGGTGATTTAGTATCGATTGTACAATCAATTTATAATTACTATTTTGACTAGAGTCAAAAATCCAATTATGAAAAACGAATGTCGAAAATGACCGCAAACCAATAGTAATGCTTCGTTGGTACCTAACCTATCGTACGATCGTACGCTACTTGTACCAACGAAGCGTTACTATTGGTTTGCGGTCAATTTCGACTTTCGTTTTTCACAATTGGATTTTTGACTCTAGTCAAAATAGTAATTATAAATCGATTGTACAATCGAAACTAAATCACCTCGTTTCGGGAAAACAACCACTAAAATTTCACGGTGTATATTTTGTTGTTACATCTCGTGAGACGCAACCATTTGTTTTGAGTAGGGGGTTGCAGTTCTAACCTAACCTAACCTACTTTCTTTTTTCTTTTTTTTCTTTCTTATTTGATGAGTTAGGTAAGGTAACTACTTCTCTATTCGTTTTTGTACGCGTGCTGTTATTTATTTATTTTTCTCTGTACGATTTATAGCAATTAAAAATGTATCACTACGGAAGGGTCCTCTAACTCAGGGTATCCTAGCGCAGGACCCTTAGTTGTAATTTTTTTTTGTGAAAACTTACTGAAGTAAACGCTTTTTCATTTTCATTTTCATTTTCTGGCATTAAATACAACCATTAAAATAAATAAATAAAATAAATATAAAAATCATTTTCAAAGCATGCTTTTTCGCTGAATGTACTTTTTGTTGACTGTACTTGCATTGTTATCCAACCTACATAAGTATACCAAATTTCAAGATAATCCCACCACTGGAAGTGGGTCAAATTCGACTTCCAACATTTGACCCGTACATACATACATATGTACTTACATACATACATTGCAAATTAATAAAAAGACGTACTAACTGGCAGACTAATTTAGTCACTCACTGACTCACCAGTTGACTGGTTCGATAATTCCCAGCCCAGACTCTTGTCTGTCTGTCTGTCTATTCGTCAGTCTGGTTGAGGTTATATTTATGGATAATTATAGTCCAAAATGGCGCCGTCTTATTCAAGTTGGGAAAGCTTTAGATCCTTTACATTTACAGAATACGAACAATGTCTCCATTCAATTTACAACAATAAGTAACACCATTCCGGGGCACCGTTGGGCCGGGTGTAATTGTCAGTCCATCCGGGTGGATATTGTCCGGTCCAATGTGGGTTGTTTGTAAACGATATTGGGTAGCAAAAAGTTTGGGCATTGGTGATTCAATAACTGAGGAAGCTGGTTGAGTGGAAATAATAAAAAAGTTAACGTGACACAGCATTACTCCTCGGTATGTGCCCTGAATTATACATTAACGTCCCATTAAAGGGCAAAAGAACTCAGAATGTGAGGGCTTGGGTTGTAGTTCCCCGCGGGCCCAGTAAGGATTGGGAAGTTCACACACACTATTGATTTTCTTCGCAAGTGTGTTCAAGTTTCCTCACGTTTTCCGTACCTAACTGAAAAGATAATGGTAAGTACATTTCAAATGTAATTTCGCACTTAATTTGCAATTAATTCAAAGTTGTTGGCTTGGGCTTGAACCCACGAACTGCTGCTTGAAATGCTATAGGTCAAACCACTAGGTTACCACGGCCCTTTACACGACCACGGCAAAGCCAAAAGGACTGTTGCCTGCGATTCCGTCTGTAAATAATTAATTTATCGCTATCCCGCGGGAATCATACAATTTTCCGGGATAAAAAATATCAAAAAGTTGGTAATTCAAACCTCGTCTTAAATTAGGTCTCCTGAAAATTCTATATTCAAAAAAAAATACAAAAAGATGGTATTAGGTAATGTGTATTGTGGTATACATTTCCAAATAAAGGGTTAAACCGTTTTAGCGTGAAAGAGTAACAAACATCTACACATCCGTACATATAAACTTTCGCATTTCTAATATTAGAAATCCCCGCACCTCCACCAATTTGTAGTGGGGTGTAGCTAAAAATAACTGCCTAACTTTTTTAACTATTTAAATGAAAACTTGCATTTCAAGACTTGGTTTCATTCACATTCAACTGTACAAAGAACGTTTCAGTAGCACAGCCTATTCAAGAATGGCTGCCCAGACCGTCTGCTGCCCGCTGTTCGTTTTTTGATTCGAATTCTAGAAGCCGCAAATTCAAATTCACGAAACAGCGGTCTCGGTGGCCAGTGGTTACAGTAATATTATCTGATTTGTGGCCTAAATTTCCTCGCTGCGGAATTGAGTATCTAGATCACCACGGTATCTTAAACTTAACGATTCATTAACTGCTTTCAGCCAGTTGAATTTTAAGGATTGTTGAAGAAATCTCTGATGAAAAAGATGAGTTTCTTGCTGGAGTAGACGCTGGCTCCAAGCCAAGAGGTTGAAATGCAAGCCGATTTACAATCACAGCAGTAACTAAATACGAGTATATTAGCCCACGGCGGGAACGTATTAGCGGAATAATAAGTATTCTATGTCTCAATACAGATTTTTGTCTATCTGGGTCATACTGTGGATATTTATTTTTATTAGCCTGGCATATTGTCCCACTGCTGGGCAAAGGCCTCTCATTATACTTCACCTATAATTTAGACGACCAGATGGCCTAGTGGTTAGAGAACCTGACTACGAAGCTTGAGGTCCCGGGTTCGATCCCCGTGTCGGGGCAGATATTTGTATGAAAAATACGAATGTTTGCTCTCGGGTCTTGGGTGTATAATTGTATTTAATTATGTATTTATCTATAATGTGTATGTTTAACGACCGCCTTAGTCTAGTTGGTAGTGACCCTGCCTACGAAGCAAGAGGTCCTGGGTTCGAATCCCGGTAAGGACATTTATTTGTGTGATGAGCACGAATATTTGTTCCTGAGTTATGGATGTTTTCTATTTATTTATCTATATAAGTATGTTTATCGTCGTCTAGTACCCATAGTACAAGCTTTGCTTAGTTTGGGACTAGGTCGATTTGTGTTAGATTGTCCCCTAATATTTATTTATTTATTTATTTATTTATTTATCCGTTGCAATACCCATACGCCCATAACACAAGCTTTGCTTAGCTTACTTTGGGACTACTTAGGTCAATTGGTGTGAATTGTCCCGTGATATTTATTTATAATAAACTTGCTCAAAATAGTTAAAGAAAAGTTGGCCATAAATAATTTTCCTCAACATAAAACTGTTAGTTACATTTTCAACTAAATTAACAGAGCAACTCCCCTGTCGCGTATCTAGTATGCTCGAGGATATTGCGATGCATTAGAGCAGGATAGGGATTACGTGTGTGCCGCTTGAGCAATCTCTAATTATAATTATATGCATCATTTGAGACTGCGTTAGTGCATATAGTGGGACCATAGAACAAGCGATTATCAAATACTAAATTTAACTATACAGGGTGTAATCGTTAAGTGTGTCCAGGCGATTATTCCGTAACTATTACGGATATCAAAAAAACTGTGAATTGATATCGAATTACCTAATAATACGCAAAATAGGCGCGTAAAAGACGTCGAGTTGCGGAAACTAGCCCGTTATTACCTACCTATTACCTATTACCTAATAATGCCAATGCCATACATGCATGCCAATGCCATAGCTTCTGCTATAGTTTCTGCTTTCTTCTGAAAGGAGGAAAGCTAGGGAAAGCGTAGCCTTTTCGGCGAATTATTTATCGCAAACTGATTGAAAATGAAACATTTCCCAAATGTTAATTTTCTGAAACTGTAAAGGATATATTTCAGGACTATCCTGTAGGTTAGGTTAGGTTATGTTTGTTTTATAACAATCCTGAAAAGTTTACAGTTTCAGAAAAAAAAACATTTGGGAAATGAAACATTTGCCAAATGAATCATTTTGCGAAAAGTTTTTCTCCGAAACATTAGTAAACCGAAAAACATCCATAATTTTGACAACAAACACTCGCATACATAGAGCCCGTCATTGTGTCGCACAACAAGGAAGTCACTTCGAAAATTTCGTACTTACTAAGAAATAAAATATTATTCAAGTAAAATAGTACATTATATAGTCGTGGCCTGGAAGTAGGCAATTGCTGGTTGAGTATGAGTATTAAACGGACGAGCTTGCGAAGCCAGTAATTGCTATTCCAACCGAGACTAATATAAAGCTTTTCTCAAAAATGGTGAAGGAAAAAAAATAGAATAAACTTTTATTAACTTAAATAGGTACAAAGAATTGCAAATCACTTGAAATTAAATGTCATTAAACCCTTTCCCGCCTTTTTCCATTAAAAAAAAAAACTGCAGGTGTATTTTTCTACCGAAAACACCACAAGCTGTTTCGAACACAATAAAAAAAGTCTGGAGTTCCAACAAAACAACTGATACCGGTCATTTGATTTGGCTGTATACGAATAGTGCCAAATTAACACAATGGCCGTTTTAACTTTTTAAATTATGCGACATTGTTGTCGAGTTTATCGAGCCTGCAATGTTTTCAACTTTTTAATTTTTTTACTGACCATAAACTATGCACTTCACGTTCTGATATGTAAAGAATAATGTCAACTTTTACGGATATTTTTGAGAAAAATAGTTTTGAACACTGCATAAAATTTGCAGGCGTGCGTTGCTCACAATGTTTTCCTTCAAAGCTTATGATTTTCAAATGTAATTTTGCATGTGAATTCCAAAAAGCTCGGGTTACAACCCATGACACCCTGCTTGAGCCAAGCCACTAGGTTATCTATCACGCCTGCACGCTTGCAGCTCTGAGAAAGGCCGAGGACTGAGAAGTGTGGAAGTGGTTCGGCAATGTCAAAGTTGATCAAGACGGACACTTTCAGAAATGAAGAACACAAAAAAATAGAACAAGAGAAAAAACCTAGCAGTTAGAATTTTAGCCTGATATCGTAATATCAATAGCATGGATTGATTCCTAATACATATATGTACTAGGGGCGTTCAATAAAAAGTGAGAATGAGTGTGTTATAAACAACTTTTACTAAATGTCATTTTATTTTTCGACATAGTCACCTTTTAGCATAATACACTTAGTATATCTTTTTTCTAAACTTAAAATTCCATTTTTAAAAAAGGTCTCATCTTGTGTACTTAAAAAATCTTGTACTGCAGCGGCTACCGCGTCGTCGTCTTCAAATTTCTGGCCTCTCGGGTATTGTTTCAATCTCGGAAATAGGTAGAAATCACTGGGAGCGAGATCTGGTGAATACGGAGGATGCTTAAGGATATCGAACCCAGCATCACGAATTGCAGCCATTGCAACGGCGGACTTGTGTGCCGGGGCATTGTCCTGGTGGAACAGCACAACTTTCGAGAGTTTACCTCGCCGTTTTTCGCGGATCTCATTGCGCAATGTTGCTATTTGTTTGGCGTATAAAGTGCCCGTAATAGTGGCTCCATGCTCGAGATACTCAATCATTAATACTCCTTTACCATCCCAAAAAACAGAGCCCATGACCTTACCGGCAGATGGGCTCACCTTGAATGTATTCGGAGTTGGAGATGATGGCCTTTTCCATGTCATAGACTGCAGTTTCGTTTCAGGGTCGTAATGATGGAGCCATGTTTCGTCCATTGTTATAAATCGCGCCAAAAAAAGTTCCCGGTCTTGCTGCATCAGGTTCAAAGCTTCTTGACAAATCTCTAGTCTAGTTTGTTTTTGCGTGTCAGTAAGCATTCTTGGTACCCAACGCGCAGATACCTTTTTCATACCCAAGCGTTCATGTAAAATATTATGCACGCTCCCCGTTGAAATCTTTACATTTTCAGCAATAAAACGAACTGTGACACGACGATCCGCCAAAACTGAGTTTTCGACTTTTTTCACAATTTCTTCAGTTACTGCTGTAGTAGGGCGTCCGGAGCGGGGGTCGTCCATTGACGATGTTCTTCCACGTCTAAATTCGGCGCACCAACGTGCGACTGTCGAATACGGAGGAGCATTAGACCCTAAAGTGTCCCGCAAATCCAAATTGACTTGGTCCGTAGTAAATTTTTCAAATACAAGTATTTGATAACGGCGCGCAGTTCAATTTTCTCCATTTTCGCTAACGTACTCAATAGCATTGCAAAGAAATTACCGTATATTTTTTTAAACAAAAGACAGTTAGTTTTTTTTTCATAGCAATCAGCTAGATAGGTTAGCTTTACCGGCCAGTATTTAATTTCGTAATATTAACAGAGTTTGCATCTCATTCTCACTTTATATTGAACGCCCCTCGTATGTACTAGCTTTTGGACGCAAGTCTGTCCGCGTGGAATCATTAATTTGGGCAGCTTATTTTGTTTATCCAATTTGCTTTTTATCAATTATGGCTCTCCTTAGTTCCTCGATATAAAAAATTACCCGCCCCACACCCCCCCTCCACCACAGAAACACCCCCCCCCCAACACCAGCCGAACCCCCCCGCACACCAACGTTCACATTCACTAGCGTACTCCCAAGTCAAGCGTGCCTGTAGAAGTTTTACTTCAAAAACCCCCGATTTTGAAACATTCTTCCGCTCCTATTGATGTTAGCGTGATGATATATAGCCTATGTCCTTTCTCAGTCTCTAGACTATCTGTGTACCAAATTTAATTTAAATCGGTTCAGTAGTTTTAGCGTGAAAGCGAGACACACAGACAGACAGACAGACAGAGCTACTTTCGCATTTATAATAGTACTAGATTTTGCCCGCGGCTTCGCTCGCGTGTACCATGAGTATTCCAAAGAACCAAGATATCAAGCAAGCAAGCATACAGGCAAGCAAGCAAGCATGCAAGCATGCAAGCAATATGCAAGCAGGCATGCATGCACGCAAGCATGCAAGCGTGCAAGAACGCGTGCAAGTAAGCGTGCAAGTAAGCGTGCAAGCAAGCGTGCAAGCAAGCACGACTAAACTTCAGGTAGATACGATCCTTTACAGTATTTATTTGTATACAATGTTTTTCACTAATTCGGAAGCGAGCACTAAAAATCTGTATAACCAGAAAGAATACAACTAAAGGTCTATACATGCATATGATATTTAAAGAAACTTCCTATAACTACTAACCGTTAAGGAGTTTAACCTTCCATCATCAGCTCACCTGGATAACATGCAAAAATACAACTATCGGTCTATACGTACCTATAATATTTGAAAAAATATCCTCAACTCCTAACCGTTAAGGAGTTTTACTTTCCATCATCAGCTCATCAACATGAGATGATGTCTACCAGACGCAAACACTTAAATAGCTTGAGAAAATATATGAAAAACGTAATGCGTGCCTACAAAATTTGAAGGTTGCCCTCGATTTCCCTGAGATCCCGTCATCAGATCCTGATTTGTTGACAATGGGACCATCTCAGGAGTATATTAAATTCTTTCTTATAAAAAAAGAATTTTTAAAATCGGTCCACAATTGACAAACATACAGTGAAATGCATAAACTCCTCCTTTTTTGAAGTCGGTTAAAGAGCCCTTTGTGGCCTATTTACAGTACAAAGTTTTGAATTTTGAAATTTTACCTTTCTACAACCAGTAAAACGCAAAATCCCGTTTTTTCTCGTTCCCGTAAGAATTTCGGGAAATGCTTTATTAATGCTCCCCTACACTCCCCAAGGAACCCACTTGCCTAATCTCAGCTTTCTACGACCAGTAAAACGAAAAATCAATTTTTTTTCTCGTTCCCGTGTGAAGGAATTTCAGAAAGTTCTCTCTCAATGCTCCTCTGCACTCCTCAAGCAACCTACATACCGAATCTCAGCTTTCTACGACCAGTAAAACGAAAAATCCCGTTTTTTCCTTATTCCGTGGGAATTTCTGAAAATCCTTAAAACATTTTTTTACTACTATAATTACCTACTTCGATGCCAAATTTGAAGAGTCTAGTAATTAGTTCATGGGATTCCGTTGAACTGAATATATAAATCCCGTTTTTTCTCGTTCCCGTCGGAATTTCGGAAAGTCCTCTCTCAATGCTCCTCTACACTCCCCGAACAACCTACATGCCGAATTTCAGCTTTCTAAGACCAGTAAAACGAAAAATCCCGTTTTTTTCCCTTTCCCGTAGGAATTTTGTAAAGTCCTCTCTCAATGCTCCTCTACACTTCCCAAGCAATCTACATTGCGAATTTCAGCTTTCTACGACCATTAAAACGAAAAATCCCGTTTTTTCCTTATCCCGTGGGAGTTTCCGAAAATCCTTAAAACTGTTTTTTACTATTATAATTACCTACTTCTATGCCAAATTTGAAGTCTAGTAATTATAGTTCATAGGATTCCGTTGAACTGAATATATAAATCCCGTTTTTTCCTTATCCCGTGAGAATTTTGAAAAATCCTGAAATTAATATTTTAACTAATGTAATTCCTACTTGTGTATCAAATTTGAAGAGTCTAGTTATTATAGTTACTGAGATAGGGTCACTCGGAATCCAATATATAAATCCCGTTCCCATGGGAATTCCCAAAATTCCTTCCTTAGTGGATACCTACATTGTATAAGGTATCTATGTGCAAAATTTTTAGTTTCTAGATCCAGTGGTTTGGGCTATACATTAAAAACGTCACCCATATTGATATTTAGACATTTCAACCCCATCGCACCCCATCCAGGGAGATGGTATTTTACGTCTGCCACATCGGATTTTAAAACCGTTGTTGTTTTCATAACCAGCGACCCGATAAACCATAGAAACAACACCCATGTTGATTTTCAGACTTTGTTACCCCTTGCCCCCCCTTTTAGGGGTTGAATTCTCAAAAAACCTGAAACACGTGTTTACTCATTTATCATTAGGAGTATTTCTATGAAGTTTAGAATAAAATAGCCGAACTAATCTTGTTTCCCCATACAAACTTTGAACCCCCTTTTTACCCCCTTAGGGAGTGAATTTTGAAAAATCCTTTCTTAGTGCACCCCTAGACCTTATAAGGAACCTACATGCCAAATTTGGAATCTCTAGGCCCAGTGGTTTGGGCTGTGCGTTGATATGTCAGTCAGTCAGTCAGTCAGTCAGTCAGTCAGTTTCTTCTTTTATATATTAAGATAGTTAGGAAGTTAGGATTAGGATATTATTATTAGTTAGGATTAGGATTCAAATCCGCCATTTTCTTAGCCCCTTATTTAAGTACATCCTACGTCGACAGCGCCGTCTCAAGACAATTGGTTGTCAATTAACTGCGACAAGGTCTCCCGGCAACGCCATTGCTAGTGTCAACGGTCCAGTTGTATTCGAGGAAACTATCGCCTACCAGTATAGAACCTTTTCACAGACAATTTCACTATGATTTCTTTGATAATTTTTTGAAATTTCAACACGATTTTCTCCAGTATTTTTACAAGTTACCTATCACAAAATGAGTTAGAAATTGTCAGTCAGTAGTTGAGCAACTCATAAAGTCCCTAACAAGATATTGAAATATTATATATACAAATTTTAACCTCCGGTTTCGCCTGCGTTAGAAATTTCTTCACGAAAACCATTTATAATTTTTGAGCTAAGCCTGAACATAGTAACATTTTTAAAGCACATAAAATATGTTCTTTGTATATCCTGATCCAAAAAAAAATGGAAAGTACTAATCAATAAAAACCGGCCAAGAGCGTGTCGGACACGCCCAAGATAGGGTTCCGTAGCAGGTACGAGAAAAATCTTTGCATACTTTATTAATGTGGTTGTTTTGGTCCCAACGTCGGCGGTACACCGCCATCTATCGGTGAATTGGGTAACTAATCTATCTGCAGTCTACTAGAACTAAGTATGTAGGTATGTTGATTGTTTTTCAGTTGTAATATATTTTTTTTATTTGAAAGAAGATTACTGTTAGCGTGATCTTATAGGTACTTAAAGAAAAAAAATGCTTGCATTGGCGGTTAAATTACAATCTTAGTATAGAAATATTTTTTTTACAGAAACTTAAAAACTCCTCAACTGCTCTGCTGCTGCTTCTTTCATATTTTTTAGTCGTGCGGTTCAAAAGTTAGAGGGGGGACACATTATTTTGAACTTTAGGAGTGAATATCTCCGAAAATATTCACTTTATCAAAAAATGGTTCGGAAAAACCCCTATTTATTTTCAAATACCTATCCAATAATATCCCACACTATAGGGTTAGTCGAGAAAAAAAAATCACCCCCACTTTACGTCTATAGGAGTTACCCTAAAAAAAATTTTTTTAGTTTTATTTATTTTACCACTTTGTCGGCGTAACTGATATAATTCATACCAAATTACAGCTTTCTAGTACTAACAGTCTCTGAGCTTAGCCGCGGACGGACATAGCGAAATTATAAGGATTCCTAGTTGACTACGCAACCCTAAAAAATTACTCAAAACACGATATAATATCTGATATTTTCAATACTTTATATGCTGGAAAAAATTTAACACCATTCATAGGTTTATATTATAATACACCTCTTTTTGCGTCGGGGGTTAAAAAGGACTTCATCATTATCATCCCAGACTATATAGATACGTCCATCTGCAGGGCACAGGCCTCTTCTCAGAATGAGAGGGCATGGGCCGTAGTTCCCACGCGGGCCAAGTGCGGATTAGGAACTTTACACAGACCATTGAATTTCTTCGCGATGTTTTCCTTCGCCGTAAAGCTCGTGGTAAATTTTAAATGTAATTTCACATAAAAATTCCACAATCAATTCTTGTTTTTCTGATCCACTGTTGATGCACCACCTGCTGTAAACTAGTCCTTCCTTCTTTCTGTTATAGGGTTGCCTGGAAGAGATCGCTCTTAAGCGATAAGGCCGCCTATTGCTTACCTTGTAACTTACTCTCTGTGTACCTGTTTTCTGTATTGCTTACTATTCCTGGTGTACAATAAAGAGTCAGTGTATTGTATTGTATTGTATTGTAAATTCCGAAAAACTCAGAGGTGCGATCCGGGATTTGAACCCTCGACCCTCTGTTTGAGAGGCCGTAGGTCAAACCCCTAGGCAACCATGGTTTTTCAGACTTCAGCCACCTTCTAAAATACGAATGGACCATAGCCAATATCAAGCAACCCAAAATACTTGAGGTGTGAACGCAATCCACCTCACCGGTTAAATTGGATAGGGATAGCCACATTCAAAGCGATTGTTCACTCCAATGCAGTTCCAAACTAATTGATTGACGAGCACAATGGGATATTGACTAGTTACTACTATCAATAAGTTAGGATTGCTCAATATATTACCTAGAAGCACAGAATAACTAATAGACTAATAGTACTAGCGTACAGAAGGATCACTCTCGAACAAAAGTCAACTTTAGGTATAAAAATTGGCCTACCCTTACGTTCGTTAACTGCTTGCAAGTGAAATTGAAACTTATCGTGCGATACGAGCGTTCATATTCCGTTGGGCACCACTGATCCGAAACCAAGAGCACAGGGTTCCCACTCGCCGATATTTACGTAGGTATATAAATCAAGAAAGATAACGGTGTGTATTAATTCAGTAAACTACCTTTAATAAGTAAGTACGTTAATTATTACATCGTTTAGAAGTCATTGTTTGTTGCAAAAATCACAGAAAAAAGATGTTTAATTACGCGCGATGCGACTAGCGTGCGAACCGAATGCCGAGCGACAACCTACTGCCATACGCCTGCCCGGGAGGCGCGCCGGCCCAACATACCTAAACTGCGGAGTGAAACCACCTCCTAGAAGCTACAACAGAAACTACTGTACAGTGAGAAAGGCTTAGTAGACGCATCAATATAAGAACAGTATGCTTGTTTTTCAAAACACTTACTTAATACGGCAGAGGATATACTCGTACACTTCTTAAGACATTTAGGATTTACACGATCTTGTCAACTAATCAAACACTAAAAGTAGACACATTAAAAAAAACCGGTTGTCTGTAAAGTCGGTTTACGGACGATAGTTTAACGTGACAACGTCATATCATAACAAAACAAACAAAAAACAAAAATGTAACCAGGCGGTTACCCATCCAAGTACTGACCGCGCCCGACGTGGCTTAACCTCGGCGATCGGACGAGTACCGGTGTTTTGTCAAATATCTTGAAAACGGTGCATCCCACGGCAAAATTAATGAAATTTTCACCCCCCCTTTGAAACCCTCGCAACCCCTAGTCCCCTACCCCCAAACCCCCCCCCCCCCCCGCACCCGCTCGACATTGTACATCCTGACGTTGGCCGCTCTCTCTCTTGTACATACTGGCCGTCGCTGCTCCGTAGGTACATGTACGGGATATGTCCCCGTACGTGTACGTTACATTGCGTCATCCTTTTTCGTGTATGCAGCCGGCGTTCATCGATTTATGAAACGTTCTCACGTCAAAAATAATAACTATAGCTAATAACCGTTTCAAGCAATTCCACGCTCTCGGTAATTTATCTACAAAATACGTAAAAGCGTCGATTTCCAGGCTCGGTATTTTGTTTCAATCTGTTAAAAACACAGCAATTACGGTAAAACCATTACACGATAATGAAGACTGCGCATAAGCCTTTATAAAAAGGTTAAACGTGCTGTTTTATAAAGAAATTCTTGCTCGTGCCTTGAGTTATGTGTCGTTATTATTTAGCGTGGGACATTACTGTGCGAATTTGCTATCAGCAAGGGCTTTTGGAGTGATTGATGTCTGTATTCAATTTAGCCTGACGAGAGCTTTTCAAGCGTTATGTAATAAAATAAGAGTTTTTTGGGACCTGGAGTGGAAATATACGTCGGAATGTAACAGCAGCATTCCGAGGAATTAATCATGGCTTGAATATAATTGCTAAAATCTTAGATTATTTATACACTAGATAGAGCTTAGGCGGCACGATAACGTCCCGAAAAATATAAGCCAACAATTGGCTTATATGTCATTTGCCTCCCTTCAGTTTGAATGATGTAACGCGATCGTAATATGAAGCTGTCAAATGGATTTTTGGACGTTTTGTATCGCAATGTTTGCTACTGACACTCTATCTAGTGTATAAATAATCTAAGGCAATCCAATTGGGGCAGCTTTGATAGTTTTAAAATCGCTATAAAGTCGACATTGTCCTTGCGAGGTTAATCAAAGTCAAAGTCAAAGTCAAAATTCTTTATTCAATTTAGGCATCAATTGATGCTCCTATGAACGTCGAAGAATCTACCACCGGTTCGGAAAAAACCCTGTTGAGAAGAAACCGGCAAGAAACTCAACAAGGTATATTTTTTTCAATCAGATCTACATTATTATTAAATAATGTTAATGTTTGACATGTAGACAAAAAGCAGATCGATGAAGACATCAACAACGAACAGCAAATGCTAAAAAAATGCATGAGTTGGTCGTCAAACTAACCACTACTTATTTTTAAAGTCACCTCGCAGTTCAAAGTCACCCAGGTTTACAAAAGCCTATCTGTTAATCCAAAGGTCCTATCGGCGCACTGGATTTTATCCAAATCACGCAGCAAAGACTTGCTAGCTAAATTTATACCTTTGCATATTATGTACGAGTATAAAAAGAAAAGTCTTGATTGATTGACTGACTGACCGACTCCCACGCTGATTGACTGAATCATCAACGCCCAGCCCAAATCCTTGGCCCTAAATGGCTGAAATTTAGCATAGATGTTGCCTTTTTAATTTAAGCAAGGCATAAGAACGGATTCGTTGAATACGTTAGGCAATAAGCGGGATTTATATGTTTGAATCAGAGTAACCCTATCTCCATAAATATCATTTGGAGAGAGAGAGAGAGAGAGAGAGAGAGAGATGTTTATTTACACATATTCGATACACAGGAAATACAGTTGACAGGAAAAGATACAAAAAAAATCATCGTATAGTATAAATTGGGCCAAACTCAGCATAATGTTGCGGCAAACCACAACGCTGTTTTTCAGTGGGACCCATTTAAAAACTAAACACAAAAAAACAAACAACACATTGGGATGACACGAACGCCAGCGCAAAGTGAAGTTCGCAACAAAATCTAGATAGGTACAAACCGGACTCATCATCACCATTTCAACCAAAAGTAGTTCACTACTAAACATAGACCTCCCCTAAGGTACGCCAAACACATCCATCCATCCATATTATTGGAAGCCTACCTAAACTGCATCCCCATATATGGGCCCATTGGCATTCTACAAGCGTTGTGCCCCTGCCCATTGCCACTTGGTCTGGTAATTTTTCAAGCTATATCGGTGACTTAGTTCTTGCGGAAGTTTCAGGTTCGTGGTGTCACACCAACACACCAACGCACCAACAGCTTGTCACAAGCCATCCACTATCACGATGACTGACTGCAGTGGCGACACCACAACAAGTGGACTATCAGATCGTCCCTTCCCTAGACAGAAGAGATGTGGGTTGGGGGCGCGTTGCAGTCAGCCTCGTTTGTTCGAAGGCCGCGTCTCCGCCCCGTCTCTTCTGTCTGCTTTGGATCGCGACGCTTCTAGACATTTAGTACGTAAACGCCTACGCCTTTGTTATTATTATTTCAAACCTGCGCTAGTCTACACAGCTATTACACTTGAGCTGAGACACTAGCACAGCGTCGACACAAGCAATTGTTTACTTACCTTCTAGACGAAATTGACATTAACATTTGTGTCGATGATTTATCTAGTCTCAAGTATCGTAGTGTATCCTGCCCATTTCTGTTTAGTAAGCGTTATCATTTTCAATTTAAAAATAAACTCTACCCTTACATATTTGTGTCCAATATATCCTAATCACGTTACATCCCTACTTGATATCGCTGTCGTCTTCCATACTTTTATAGGTTATTTAATCGCTTATTACCGTCATAACACCTCAACCGCCGCGGTGGCCTTATCGTCCCAATAAACCGTAATACCCCAATCGTCACCGGGACATGTCGGCCTCCGAACCGTTAAAGTTTTATTATACTGTAATTTTAGAGGCTTAGAACAGTGTATGATAAACAAACAGTAGGAGTAACTAAGAATTACCATGGCGAGTCACCTCGATTCCCATAATTTCTCTTGTCATTATATCATTTGCCATAATTGTAACTAGCCATAGCACAGGCCTCGGTCTTCTTTTTCTGTTACTGTTTGTCTGGATCAATATTTAAGTTAGTTTAGTGAAATATGAGCTGTATTCACACTGTTGAATAAATTAATAAATAACTAAATTAACATAAAATTTATAGAACCGTGCTCTTTTCAGGATTTTTGAAGTGGCATCGTGTAAAACACAGTGGGTTAGGTTAGGTCAGTTTATCTACGATTCTGAAAAAAATACTGTTTCAAAAATAAATAAATTTATGACTAATGAAAATTAACTATACATTACGGCATGTAAAAATCGAACAAACGATAGAGATCCCTATTAAGGCCTAAATAGGCTTTATAATGAGAAGGAAGTGGCTATATTTTAGCTTATGATGTTCTGTAACATAATTTTCTTTCAATTTACTGCTTACTTTTATGCCCAACTTGAGTTTATGAAATCTATGCATGCAATACTCGTATAATCTGTACTTCTAATCTTCTAATATATAAAAATCACATGTCACGGTGTTTGTTATCGAACTCCTCCGAAACGAATTGATCGATTTTTAAGTATATTTTTTTTCTCTAAAATTTTGATAGGTCGTAGAATATAGGTCGTAGGCAATTTTTATTCCCCTATACTTCGCACATGGAGTCGCGGGCAACAGCTAGTTAGTTATATTAACGACCGCTTTAGCCTAGTTGGTAGTGACCCTGCCTACGAAGCAAGAGGTCCTGGGTTCAAATCCCGGTAAGGGCATTTATTTGTGTGATGAGCACGAATATTTGTTCCTGAGTTATGGATGTTTTCTATGTATTTAAGTATTTACTTATCTATATAAGTATGTTTATCGTCGTCTAGTACCCATAGTACAAGCTTTGCTTAGTTTGGGACTAGGTCGATTTGTGTAAGATTGTCCCCTAATATTTATTTATTTTATTTATTTTATATAAAAAAGTCCTGGTTGATTGACTGCACTGACTCTCTCACCCAGCCATAGAAAGCTAAAATTTAGCAGTTTCTTTAACACAGTAAATAAATATTATTATTATTAAACACCTCATTCCATTTACCAGTCATCTGAGGGTATTTCACATGTTCTACTGTTTCCAGTCTACCTGCTATCGTAAAGTAATTCCGCCTATGGTAACCGTAAAGGTAACGAGGCGGTTAAAAGCCGGTTATGGTTCACGTTTGGGATCGCTGACGTATGCCGGGCACGAGCCGCTAAATACGGGTCCCGATTGATGTACTTCTCAACTCCCATTGCCACCACTAGTGGAGCACCAGTAAAACTGATGCGAGGAATACTAATGTTATCCTACCCCGGATTGACGGGAGCAAACCTATATAGGTAAAAAACTTAAGAAGATGACCTGGTTGTATGTAGTATAGTAATGTGTCCGTATAAACAAATTGACGGCAAGCGCTCGCGCGTTTTACAATACGGCCTAGTCGTCGCTTCATCCTGTGGGAGCCCTACTTATATTGCGTCTTCCGTTCCGCGGACCAATATAGATCGGTACCTGTTTTGATTACTGTTTTTTTTAATGTGCAACCTGTATTCTTTTAAAAATAATTGGTATCCTATTATCTCAACTAATTCGTTTATCGTTTAATTCTTATTTCGTCTCATTCTGTTTTCGTCACTCATTCTTTATTCGTCTTGTTCGCTATCCTTCATTATCTTAATTGGTCAAATTCTGTAACTTGTCTCTCTCTTAATAGGTCTTATTCGTTTTTCGCCATGGTCTTCCTTGGACTCATTAATCGTTCTTCCCTTTCGTTTTTTGTCTCATTTACTTACGAACATTTATTTACCGGCACCGAACGAGAACGAAATGTGATAAAAAACGAAAGGGAAGAACGACGGATGAGTCCAAGGAAGACCGTGACGAAAACCGAATAAGACGTATTAAGAGATAAACAAGTTGCAGAATTTGACCAAAAAAGATAGTGACGGATAGCGAACAAGACGAAAACGAATACAGAATGAGACGAAATAAGAATTTTAAACGAAAAACGAATGAGGCGAGATAATAAGATACCAAATAATTAAGTATTTGGTCTCCTTACTTCTTTCATCCCATAAATGAAGCCATAGCATTCATCTATGCAGCTGCGAATAAGTCCAAAAATACGACTTTTCCCGTAATTTGTAGCTCTTGCACGATGCAATAAAGTTTTTAGTGGTCGTAAATTTGTGGGGCAATTAGTTGCTCGCCGCTAAACAGGGTTATTGGGGTTTGTTATTGGTATATTGATTTATTTTGGTAATGAGCGCGGAGTTAGGGTTAATAAATGCAGTTTTTGTGGTTGTTCGAATCGTTACCTGTGGTATATTTTTAGGGTTCCCTACCCAAAGGGTAAAAACGGGAGCCTATTACTGAGGCTCCGCTGTCCATCCATCTGTCCGTCCGTCTGTCTGTCCGTCTGTCACCAGGCTGTATCTCAGGAACCGTGATAGCTAGAGAGTTGAAATTTTCATAGATGATGTATTTTGGTTGCCGCTATAACAACAAATAGTGAAAAATAGAATAAAATAAATATTTAAGGGGGCTCCCATACAACAAACGTGATTTTTTTGCTCGTTTTGCTCGATATTGATAACGGCAACAGGTAGACGCTTGAAATATTCTATATATTGAATTTAAAATAAATCATTAAATTAAAATAAAAAATATTTAATGGGGGCTCCCATACAACAAACGTGATTATTATAGCTAATTGTACGGAACCCTTCGCGCGCGAGTCCGACTCGCACTTGGCCAGTTTTTTCTAAATATAGTATATAAATAGTTTTTTCTACTATCAAAGGTAGCCGGCTTTTTATTTCTTATATGATTTATTTTCAAACTAAATAGGTACAAACTGAAATATAGATGCACAGAAAAAACCCCAGAAAAAAGACCAATGCTGGGAACCGAAACCAGGTCCTCAGCGTTCCGTGCTGCGTGCTTACCCCTACACCATCACTGGTCTAGAAGTTAGCGACGAATTTTTCCCATACATCGTACACTTCAGTCTGTTATAATCACATTACGCAGTGATAAAGCGCGCATCTATGTTATGCCCTCTACCGAGAGACTAACACTCCTTCGGAGCTAACCGCTCACCTGGACCAAGACATGGCGCTACTAAGCCAACTTTTACAAGTTAAGTATGAAGTATCTTTTTCTATTTATTTTTTTCAACTTCATTTTTTTATTACTTTACGGTCATCCCGTGAAACCATATATTTCAAACTAAATACAAACTGAAATATGCCAAAGACCAATGCTTTTTTCTGGGGTTTTTTCTGTGCATCTATATTTCAGTTTGTATTTAGTTTGAAATATATGGTTTCACGGGATGACCGTAAACTAATAAAAAAATGAAGTTGAAAAAAAAAATAGAAAAAGATACTTCATACTTAATTTGTGATTTATTTTCATCAATAAATTAGTCCCGCAACCTTAACCAGGTCGTCGCACCGTGTTGCTGGAGGCCTACCAACACTGCGTCTTCCAGTCCGTGGACGCCACTCGAGAACCTTTCGGCCCCATCGGCCATCAGTTCTACGAGCGATGCGCCCTGCCCACTGCCACTTGAGTCTGGCGATTCTTCGAGCTGTGTCGGTGCCGCGTTGGATGCGGATGGCGCAGGACCGATCTGTTAAAAGCCGAGCCCGCATTGCACGGTGTCGACAGAGGAGCCCCGCCCCATCCCGGGGCGGCCAGTAGGCGTCGCGGTGTATTTATCCTCCCGTGGCGTTCACAATGGCAACGAGGGAATCCGTGTGGTTTTAAGTGGGTAGGCCCCTTGGGGAGAGCCCCACATACCTCTGTTTCCCCGAACGGAGACGATGCATAAGGTGCATTTTCCACACCAAAAAAAAAAAGAAAAAAAAAAAGTACCGATCTGTTTGGCGAGCCTTGGGAGAGGCTTATGTTCAGCAGTGGACGTCTTTCGGCTGAAATGATGATGATGAAATTAGTATTCGTCATCCTTCATCAACATTCCAGCTGTCATAATGTCAATGTCCCACTGTAAAACACAGGCTTCCTCTCAGAATGGGAGGGCTTAAGGGCCGTACTTCCTAGGCGGGTCCAGTGTGGATATCATTGAATTTCAATTGAAATTATACGGAATAGTAGTTAGAAATAAGTGTAATAAAGTAAAAACAATAAATATATAGCTAACGACGTGTGTACGCCAGATAGTTACAAAACTTGACACACCAAGTAATAACTGGTAGATGTGTCAACCATTTAAATATTTAAATCATGTAATGCGATTATCTATTGCTGGTAGGCCACCAAACTACACTGACTGTTTTGGTAGTTACTCTGAAGATGAGCTCTGGTTGAGTCCGAAACGCGTCAGTTTAGTTTGGTGGTATTTTCCTAGAAACTATTCTTTTTTTTTTATGTTAGAGAGGCCAGACAAATGAACTAGTGGGTCACCTGATGTTAAATGATCACCACTGTCCATAGACACCCGCAACACTTTACGCGATGCCAGTGCGTTGTCGGCCCTAAAAGGGAGAGGAAAAAGGAAAGGGAATAGAGGAGGGGGAGAGGTATTGGGCCCCCGGCGCTCTCACTGACCGTACGAAACGCAGCAGGAGTACTGCTGCTTCACGCCAGTGTTCTGTGAGAGGGTGGTACTGCCGCGGACGAGCCGGCCCATTCGTGATGCAGCGGCTAGCTACAACATGGCTCTACCACTACAAAAAATTCTTTAATTCATCCCAATCTCAGCCCAAACCCTCGCAAACTAGTGATTTTTGGCGTTCCTGAAATTCCTGAATAGCAGTTCATCCCTATCCTCTCGCAAACGATTGAGTTACCGCTTGCAAACCGTGTTGGGCCGTTCCTGAATTTAGCCCCTTACGTTAGTTACGTTTATGTAAGAAATGCTTGTTCATGCAGTTCCTCCACCTCCAGACTGTACGAACATACACAAACACAACTATCACCACCACCAAGCAACACAACACTGACTGTTGTGGTACTTACTTGAGGTAGAGGGGCTGCATGAGTACGCATTTCTTACAATAAGCGTTACTATCGTAAGGTCGCGGGTGAGCAAAGTAATTGTTACAGTTCATTACCCGACCGCCGCACGACCGCTTTAGCCCAGTTGGTAGTGACCCTGCCTACGAAGCAAGAGGTCCTAGGTTCGAATCCCGGTAAGGACATTTATTTGTGTGATGAGCACGAATATTTGTTCCTGAGTTATGGATGTTTTCTATGTATTTAAGTATTTATTTATCTATATAAGTATGTTTATCGTCGTCTAGTACCCATAGTACAAGCTTTGCTTAGTTTGGGACTAGGTCGATTTGTGTAAGATTGTCCCCTAATATTTATTTATTTATTTATTTATTACTCAGAATAACCTAGAAAATCATAATTTTCACTCGTAAATGAACCAAAACTGTATCAGCAAGTTATTACATTAAAATATCATATTCTAAACAGCATTATTTCAGTTTACTCGGTTTATTAAAAACGTTATTGCGCTTTTATAGCTGTTAGTGCTTTTATTAAACGCTAAAGCTTACGTGTGAAGCTCTTATGAAGCTTTTTATGTCTTCAGGGCAAGCTCTAGTTAAAATATACTAGCATTGCCCGCGATTTCGTCCGCGTGGAATTAGTAATTTGGATGGTTTTTATCCAATCTGCCTTTTCATCAATCTACTTACTATATCCAACCCCAATAGTCAAACCATTTCCATACCAAATTTAATTTAAATCGATTCAGCAGTTTTTGATTCCTATAACGAATTTCTACCCACCTTTTTACCCCTTTAAATTATGATTTCGGGGATAAAACTACGAGTATTCCTATATCCTTTCCCGGGGCTCTGACTATGTGTATTATACCAAATTTAATTTACACCGGTTCATCGGTCAGCGTGAAGCAGTAACATAGACAGAGAAAGACAGACACAGGTAGGTTGGTAGACTAGACATGTACCCTTCATAATGTAATTATCCCTTGGGATGGATGGCGTGAACTCCATAAGCGAAGGTGGCGAGAGGAGAGGCCTTTAGTCCACAAAAACAGGTTAGATAAAAAAAATGCCATATAAGAAAGAAAGAAAGAAATACCATTTGTATTTGACACTTAATAAATAAATAAATATCACGGGACATTTCACACCAATTGACCTAGTCCCAAAGTAAGCTAGGAAAGCTTGTGGTATGGGTACTAGGCAACGGATAAACATACTTATATAGATAGATATATACTTAAATACATATTAAACACCCAAGACCCGAGAACAAACATTCGTATTTTTCATACAAATATCTGCCCCGACACGGGAATCGAACCCGGGACCTCAAGCTTCACAGTCAGGTTCTCTAACCACTAGGCCATCTGGTCGTCGACCCTTTCACAACAAGACACACAAATAAACAAACATCACAAACATGAAAATAGGTAAACAAATACACAATTCTGCATGTGTGTCCCTGCAAAATGTCATTAACTAAGTAGTCTAAAAAATTATTTGAGCTGTATTTTTGTAGCAACACAGATGTTTTCGAGCGACGTAATTTCTAAAACAACCCCAGGTTAAACTTTAGTTAGTTGCTTGTTTATTTCCTAATATTTCAGATGTCGTTCCCCCTGTTTTAAGCTTCTTAAGCCGGGAATTGGTCCAATAAATCGGGGTGATTCTGCAATTCGTAGGCGGCGTAATGAGCGTCATCGGGAGTCAGTTGCCGGGGCCGGCGCGGGCGCAGCAATGCCCGGGACAGCTGGCTCACTCATACGTGCGTGGCTCATTTCAGCTGAAAGACGTCCACTGCTGAACATAGGCCTCTCCCAAGGCTCGCCAAACAGATCGGTCCCGCGCCATCCGCATCCAACGCGATCCCACAACCTTAACCAGGTCGCGGCTCCATCTTGTTGGAGGCCTACCTACACTGCGTCTTCCGGTCCGCGGACGCCAGGACCTTGTTACCCCGTCGGCCGTCAGTTCTACGAGCGATGTGCCCTGCCCACTGCCACTTAAGTCTAGCGATTCTTCGAGCTATGTCGGTGACTTTAGTTCTTGCACAGACCTCATCACCATCGCAGCCTATATACCTCCCACTGCAGGGCACAGACCTCTGAATGAGAGGGGTTGGGCCATAGTTCCCACGACTGACACTAGTACTATGATATTAATATTATACACACATACATATAAACAAGGCTCCTTCCCAGCAAAGGGATAGGCAGAGACTATTTGTTTCCACTTGCTACGATCCTGTCATACATCTTTCGCTTCCACAACACTCATTAGTCTTCATACTTGCTCGCCGGTTTCGGGTACTAGTAGATACTTACTACCTATGTGGTATCTATATTCTTACTATAGTAATACTAGCTGTTGCCCGCGACTCCGTCCGTGAAGAATAGTGGTATAAAAAATAGCCTACGACCTATTCTCAGACCTAACGAATACGGAGAAAAAAGTTTGATAAAAATCGATCAAGCCGTTTCGGAGGAGTTCGATAACAAACACCGTGACACGAGTTTTTTATATATTAGAAGATTATAAATGAGAAAAATCGTGAGTATGTGTATGTGTGCGTGTGTGTGTGCGGTTTATAAATGACGGAGTTCTGAAGTAACAAACATACAAAGCTTTGTGCCGAATTGATAACCTCCTTTTTTTTGAAGTCGGTTGAAAATGTACTCTGTTCTGTGACTACTACTAAGTACTAACATCTTTGACAATGAGCCGACTAGTAAGTGACCATAGCAGCTTAGCAGCTGTCATATTCGAGTGCGGTATCTATTACGTAGTAAATAATCTGTGCTATATTGCTGATGTATTTGTTCTTCCATCTGTAGCAAGGCTGTGTCACGGTCTCAGAGCCCTCTAAGGATGGCCTCAAACGACGTACGATTTATGCCAATCGCTACCAGAATAACAAGTATCTAGTCCGCAACATGCACCTTGCTGCTCAGTCATAAGACCCACAATCCTGTAACAAACTTTTGTTTTCCAGTCCACATCTTCCTATTTTTTAGACGGTGACGAAATTGCAAAAGCTTGTGGAAGACTGTGGCACATTCTAATTGGTTAAGTGTTACGCCATTTTGGTTTATGGCTGTATACACCTTAGTCGTACCGAAAATCGTGATAGTGCTGCGACGCTGCGACACTCCATACTAAAGAGTATTCGCTCATCACTAATATTGACGCGTAGTAATTCAAAGATAAGGCCAATCCATATCTACAGTCACGGAGCGTCAGACACGTACCGTGTCAGACAAAATATTTATTTATTTATTTATTAAAGCAAACAGAACACCATCATTACAGGACACCCAATGCGATAGTATACCAAATTAGTTATACACAACTTAGCTTAATTAAAAATTTAACATACAATATTACATACAAAAATCATAACGTAAAACATAAAAAGTCACTTTAGTGAATTCACACAGCGAACATGAGAACAAGTCGGTCTTTTCAGCCACTTTGTTTAAGGTGAGTAAGGCTCGAGTAAGAGGAGCCTTGTTTAGGAGATTGGTCCGGCCGCGGGGTACCTTAAACAACCTAGGCCGCCGCCGCCGCATTATACAGCGTGTATTTTTGATACAACCACAAAATTTACAAGTTCTTAGTATAGGCCCTGATGATTATGTTTTTCTATAAAAATATTAAAAATGCAAGATTTTTTTTTCCTTACAAAATAGTTCAGCGCGCAATGTATCTCATTTTTATTCGCACGTCACCACAATTGTCACAAGTGATAACTATAATCTAACACACGTTAGCCACGTGTCAAATAAGTGTACGCAATACATTGCTGCTCGAATTTTTTTTTTAAATTAATTATGCTCTGGTAGTTAACACTAATTTAACAATTTGTCATAATATCGGTTCATAGCACTAAAATCTACTTCTGGTTACAGTTTGTGGTTGTATCAAAAATACACGCTGTATAATCGTCCGGTACAGATAGACTCATCATGCCAAGAATACCCGGATTATAAGCCTTACCCCTAATCAGTTCGAACATTACTTTAGCCAGTGCATAGTCCCTCCTGACCTCTAGTTTGTTGTAGCCAACCATACCAAGCACAAATAAAGTAGGGTACATCATATTCTTCTATACCAGTTTCTATTAACGAGTTCACATCTATCGTAACACGACCGCGCAGGGGGGTTACTACGAAATTCGAAGTTTGAAGTTCGGATCGTGCGGTCCCTCTCACTCTCGTAATAAACACCATTAGCGTGAGCGGACCGGCATGAAACGAAGTAGGACCAGACAGACAGATAAGGCCAGACACGGCCCGTGCCCGGCCAGTATACGCATAGAGTATTTTGTCGGTGTCTGACGGCACGTGTCTTACACTCTGAGTGTCTGTAGATAATAATATGAGTCTACTTTTAAAGTTAGAACGGAGCGCACGAACGGTTCCGTACCATTATCTATGAAAACGGCAAAAAATCCCGGTTGTTTGTATGGGAGCCCCCTTAAATATTTATTTTATTTTTATTTTTAATACATTATCTGTGAAAATTTCAACTGTTTAGCTATCACGGTTCATAGCTAGACAGTTAAAATTTTCTCATGAGATACAGCCTGGTGACAGACGGACGGACGGAGAGCGAAGTCTCAGTAACAGGGTCCCGTTTTCACCCTTTGGCAACGGAACCCTAAAAAGTAATTCTGTCGGTTGGCCACCACAAATTGCATTGGTCGTCCATTCCGATGTTTTTGGTTAAGCGCATAAAATAAATTATGAAATTGACCGCAATATAAATTGAATAATTCATCGGTTTATTGGATTTCGATTCATTAACCTGGTTGGGATTAACTTTATATTTGCCGCGCGAGAAATAATTGAATTGGAGTGTAAAAGTAGACTCAATTGCTTGTGTCAATAGTTACCTTTTGACTGTTAATTAAATCCGGATGTTGCAAAAACAACAATTACTCACCAAAAAAAAGTCGTGGTAGTTGGTTGGAGTCTGGGCTCCCTCTTAGTTTTTCGGAATCCATGTGCGGCTATATGTACAATTGAAAATTTTCATGAGCTTATCGGTGAAAGAATAACGGCGCAAGAAAACCTATACAGACCTGAGAAAAAATTCAATATTATGAAGTTCTTAATCCGCACTGGGCCCCCAAGGGAACTGCCTGAAAGGCCTGTGCCCTACAATGAGACATATTTAGGCTGACCAAAACTCCGTGCACGGGAAGCGTTTGTATCTCATTTTTATAACAATGGTTCAGCCATTCATTCGAATTCATGCGGACATTGTAATTCCGCTGACACAGCACATTTTACGTAATAATCTTTGCTTTATACTTTCACATTCATCCGCAAAAAGATATGCGAACCGACAAGGTAATCCTGCACACGTCGCCAAAATTTAATTTGAGTGCGGCACCTCATTTGCAAAGAGGCGGGACCACCAACTTAAACTTGCGAAAAAAAGCACGATAACGCCCCTCGTTCTCACAACTCAAGGTGCATAATAACAGCATTTAATAAACTGGTACCAGCGTGATGATTGCACGCTTATGCGAGGGAGATTACAGCAAAAACTGTACTTTAATTTGTAATTTCACGTCCAAAGGGTTTATGGGCCCTTTTAAAGGGTCTGAATTGCAGATTGTTGCTAGGAATGTGGAATAACATGGTAATGAGAGTGGATGGACGGGTTGGGAGTAACCCGCTTGAATATTAAGCGATGGCCGAGTTAGAGTGCATCGAGTAGGCGATTAACGGCGTCACGTAATTTTTAATTATTTTCCATCATCATATTTCCAGTGATGGCAGGTGGTGTGTTGCCAGTAATGACTTATGGCACTGAGACGTGGCCGCTAACGATGGGCCTCATATGAAAGCTCAAAGTCACTCAGAGGGCGACGGAGAGGGCTATGCTCGGAGTTTCTCTGCGAGACCGCATTAGAAATGATGAAATCCGCGCAAGAACTAAAGTCACCGACATACTTAGCTCGAAGAATCGCCAGACTCAAGTGGCAGTGGGCAGGGCACGTCGCTCGTAGAACTGATGGCCGATGGGGCAAAAAGGTTCTCGAGTGGCGTTCACGGATCGGAAGACGGAGTGTAGGTAGGCCTCAAATAAGATGGAGTGCGACCTGGTTGCGGGATCGCGTTGGGTGCGGATGGCACGTGACTGATCTGTTTGGCGAGCCTTGGGGGAGAACTATGTTCGGCAGTGGACGTCTTTCGGCTGAAATGATGATGATAATATTTCAGGCGAAAGACGTCCACTGCTGAATATAGGTGTGCCAATCAGACCGGACCTGCGCTATCCGTATCCAATGCGTTCCCGCAGCTTTAACCAGACCGCCGCTTTATCATGTTGGAAGCATTCAAGAATCTTTTGACCCCACCAGCCATCAGTTCTACCAGCGATGTGCTCTGCCGACTGCCACTCTGTCACGAGAGACAGCTCTCTCTTTTGTCTGAAATGATGATGGTGATAACTTTCTATTGATTGTACTAGCATTATCATCCAAACTATCCATACCAAGTTTGAAGTCGATGCCATTAAACATTGAAGAGTTCCGTCCTCCGGCGTCGATTCTGGCCAGATCACCAGAATTTCACTACCATATTGTATTGTCACCGGAATTACATAAGTAGGTATGCCAAATTTCAGCTAAATCGGATACCAAGAAGTAGTTGAGAAATGATTTGGAAATTTTGAAACCACAGCATACATTACGAACATTTAAACATTCTTAGATAGGTAAATAAAAGTTTGTAAAAACACTAAGAAAGAATTCTTCACCATATACTTAATACATAAGCGTCATGTCGACGTTGAACTTCAGCAGTATCATGAAACTAAGTAATTCTAAAACTCGGCTAGGGGCAGATTCACAATATTTCACTTAAACTTAAAAACATTTCATTAAAAACTTTTTCACTTTAGTGCAAAATAAAGTTGCCGTTTACTGTGTCTCCGATCTCGACACCGCACTGTGCGGCAAAGGCAACAGAGCCGCATGCTACAGCACACAGCAAATTATAATAAAAAGGTTTTTTCAAGAGCTGTCAAGATATGAACTTTGTATGGCAACTAGCTAGTTATGACATCACTTATCTGGCAATTCAATAGACTAAAAATCAAATTTCGGAGCAGAGGTGGCTGAAAAACTAAACGCAAACAACCTGGAGAGGTCTCGACCCCGAATATAACTTTATACAATTCTGGGTTGAGATGAGACCTTAGGTCCGTGGGGCCCCAACGCCTAAATTATTTTTAAAGAACTCGCAAAACGACCGTCTGCTACCACAGGGGGCCAAAGAGCTGGCAACATCCTAGCAGCAAAGCAATGCTGCCAGTATCTTTGGGTCCGTGCTGCGGGGGCTTTTGTATTTTTTTTTGTGCGCTCCCTTTCTTACCTCCCTGCTCACTAGCTGACTTGGTTAGTGCCGGTTTAGTTCCCCGAATCGTGTAACCAGGAACCTGTTTGTGATGCTCCTATAATATATTTCCGTAACCCAGGAATCCCACGGGATCCCACCAGCAAACCAAGGTGCCCGTCAGGCACCGTGGTGTAACATAGGTCTACGGATGAGCCCCTATGATTATTGCTGCAGATATGATCTAAAAATAATGCTTTGTGGCACAGCCTGCCTTCTACACAAAATCTTAAGTTGTTTATACATATTTGAGGATCGCATGAGCCTCTAAAGGCAGTAAAGGCTCAAACTGACTCGAGGCTGAGTCCTAGGCTAAGGCTTTTAGGATTTCGCGAGTGAATTTCTGATATTGCGACATTTAGTTGAAATGTGGAGAGTTGTTGGATGAAATAAGAATCATGAAATCGTTACCGCGTCTTGGGTACGTATCATAATGTATACGTTTACAATATATACGTTCAAAATATATAAAATCGAAAAATGTAAAAGTTAAAATAAATAACAATCAGAATTCATAACGTACGTTTTTCATAATGGTCGGAATACATACAGTTAAAATGACTAAGTTCACAATGTATAAGTTCAGAATATATACAATTAGAATATATAATGTTTGAAAGAAATAACAATAAAAATCTATAGAGAACGTTTTTCATAATGGTCGAAATCCATACGGTCAAAACACATACAATCAAGATGCGTACAATAAGATTGCTTCCATCGTAATGTAAGCATTTTGATAGTATGTTCTAGGATTGTATACTTATATTCTATGTGAAAACACGAACCTTTACAATTAAAACCGAAGCATCCCGAAAGTCAAAGCGAAACCTATTGTATTGTTTATTCATCAATTCATCATCATCTCCAGTCTATTTACGTCCTATTAATGTCTATTAGTGGTGTTGCGATAGCGATAGTATATCGATCGATAGTATCGTGTGATACTATCGTGGGCTTGAAAATCCGTCATATTATTGATAGTACTAGGGGCGTTCAATAAAAAGTGAGAATGAGTATGTTATAAACAACTTTTGCTAAATGTAATTTTATTTTTCGACATAGTCACTTTTTAGCATAATACACTTAGTATATCTTTTTCCTAAACTTAAAATTCCATTTTTAAAAAAGGTCTCATCTTGAGTACTTAAAAAATCTTGTACTGCAGCGACTACCGCCTCGTCGTCTTCAAATTTCTGGCCTCTCAGGTATTGTTTCAATCTCGGAAATAGGTAGAAATCACTGGGAGCGAGATCTGGTGAATACGGAGGATGCTTAAGGATATCGAACCCAGCATCACGAATTGCAGCCATTGCAACGGCGGACTTGTGTGCCGGGGCATTGTCCTGGTGGAACAGCACAACTTTCGAGAGTTTACCTCGCCGTTTTTCGCGGATCTCATTGCGCAATGTTGCTATTTGTTTGGCGTATAATGATATAAGATGATATAAGATACTCAATCATTAATACCCCTTTACCATCCCAAAAAACAGAGCCCATGACCTTACCGGCAGATGGGCTCACCTTGAATTTCTTCGGAGTTGGAGATGATGGCCTTTTCCATGTCATAGACTGCAATTTCGTTTCTGGGTCGTAATGATGGAGCCATGTTTCGTCCATTGTTATAAATTGCGCCAAAAAAAGTTCCCGGCCTTGCTGCATCAGGTTCAAAGCTTCTTGACAAATCTCTAGTCTAGTTTGTTTTTGCGTGTCAGTAAGCATTCTTGGTACCCAACGCGCAGATACCTTTTTCATACCCAAGCGTTCATGTAAAATATTATGCACGCTCCCCGTTGAAATCTTTACATTTTCAGCAATAAAACGAACCGTGACACGACGATCCGCCAAAACTGAGTTTTCGACTTTTTTCACTATTTCTTCAGTTACTGCTGTAGTAGGGCGTCCGGAGCGGGGGTCGTCTATTGTCGATGTTCTTCCACGTCTAAATTCGGCGCACCAACGTGCGACCGTCGAATACGGCATTACAAAGCACACTACATACGGCATTAGACCCTAAAGTGTCCCGCAAATCCAAATTGACTTGGTCCGTAGAAAAATTTTTCAAACACAAGTATTTGATAACGGCGCGCAGTTCAATTTTCTCAATTTTCGCTAACATACTTAATAGCATTGCAAAGAAAGTACCGTACTTTTTTTTAAACAAAAGACAGTTAGTTTTTTTTTTTCATAGCAATCAGCTAGATAGATTAGCTTTACCGGCCAGTATTTAATTTCCTAATATTGAAAGAGTTTGCATCTCATTCTCACTTTATATTGAACGCCCCTCGTACTATCGAAACTATCCATCATCGAAACGAACATTTCATTATATTATACTGTTGCAAAACTATCGATACTATCGAAACGCGTCGATAGATCATAGATAGTATAGATAATATCGACTCTTTTGACGCGATACTATCGATAGTATCGACCAAGTTCAATAGTATCGCCTAATATTCACTATAGAATTGCAGCATATCGATATTTTTGATAGAACTATCGCGTTATTGACTGATTTCTCAAGATCAACTATCTATAGCGAAACTATCGCTATCGCAACAACACTATTGTGTTTAAAGCTCATATTTTGAGAGAGGGTAGCAAAGAGTATTATTACCTACTGCACAGAAATAGGGTAGACATGAGATTGTAACTGGGTAGGTACATTATTTGGTCGATCGAATGAGTGTATTGCTGTATGATTACTGGTGCAGTGTGCTTTGTAATTTTATTGTCGGTTAATAATGCCACAGGATAGTCAGTTATTTAAAACTCAAAAAGCTGCCAAACTGACTCAGATTGGTGGACACTCAGATGATTTCTACAGGAAGTAAAAGACACGTGTCAAACGAAAGTCAAAAGTTACATTTTATTTAACTATGATATTTTTATAATTTTATGTATTTTGAACGTATACATTGTAAACATATGCATTTTGTGCAATATGACTAGGAACCATTATGCATTGTAACTATTATATATTTTGACCACTATACATTTTAAACTTATACGTTTAGAACTTATGTCAAATAACTTTATATATTTTGATACATTATATTTTATGATTTTCGGCATTTCAACTGTATGTATTTCAACCAATATGTATTTTAAATTTATACATTATAATACGCACCCATTTTAACCCATAGGTAATATATTATAATTGCAAATGTACAGTTAAGGAATTTAATTTCCAACCCCCCTAAGTTTGAATATCGTACGGAAAAATGTCACAATTAGAGCTAGCAACGATGTTGTTTTGACGTGTTGCAATTGATATTTCGACCTTAATGCAATACAATACAATACAAATATTCTTTATTGATCACCAAAAAAATACAGAAAAAAAAAATTCATAACAATAAAAAGAAAAACAGGCAGACAATAGGCGGTCTTATCGCTCAAAAGCGATCATTGCTAATATTACACGATATTTTTACGAAATGGGTAGGGAATTAAATTCCTTGACTGTAAACTAAGTTTTTGGGTAGTTCACTAGCGTTTCAACCGCTATCACTCTCCTGTCGCATATACGTAAGAAATAAGCTACAACTTGAGTGAAATTTCAACAAATTTAAATTATACCACAAGCACGCTGTATCGTTATATATAAACCTTCCGCTAGGTGTCGCTCATTTGCTTATTATATGCGACAGGAGAGTGATAGCGGTTGAAACGCTAGTAGAACTAGCCGTTTATATGTTTGCTATGCTTTCACGTTGTAATCAATCGATTGTAATGAAATTTAGACTCTGAGAAGAACACAGGATATATTTTATCCCGAATTTTTTTAATTAAGTATACGATCAGGAACTTGGATCGGGAACTGTCCCGCGGGCGAACTCTTCACAGACGAGACTGTAAAAGAGGCATTTCAAGAATATTGCAGATTTGCGCTGTGAAAACTTTATCCGGATCCGTTCATCCGTTTCAGCGCAAAGGAGTAATATTAAACGAACACAAAACTTGCATTTATAACTTTAGTAGGATATTTATTTTACCTTCCGCTGCACAAAGTAACTGCACCTAGTCACGTGCAGCGAGTGCAGGAAATGGATGCACTTGTACTGCAAACGTGTTTATTCACGACCAAGACGTGGAGGGATGTTACAGGCGAGTGTGTTGTAGGAAAAGCAGGTTATAGATCTAGTAACATCACGGAGCATACAATTTGTGGAACTAACGGCGTAAATTTGTTGTAAACGCGGCTTATTTATCAAAATCACCATCATTTAAGCCGAAAGACGTCCACCGCTGAACCGAGGCCTTCCCCGAGATTCGCCAAACAGATTGGTTCTCCACCATACGCATTTAATGCCTTTAGTACTTACTGTAATATTTTTTTGTAGTAATTTTGGTTATCAAACGGTAGGGGAGACCGAGGAGAGTTTTGACAGAGAAGAGTTGTGACATCGTCGATTTTTGGGAACTTATTTACTCCTAGCAAGCTCGCAACAGTGCGTGTTTGATAGCTCGAGATTTGAATTAAAATCGCTCGCTATTGCGAGCTCGCTAGCAGTTAATAAGTTCTAAAAAATCGACGTTGTCACTACTTTCCTCTGTCACAATTGTCCTCGGTCTCCTGTACTAAGCCAGACAACCAGTTTCCGCAATCTCAACCAAGCCCACTGCCACTTAAGTTAAGCAATTCTCCGAGCTACTTATGTCAATAACTTGGTAACAGATAGTAGGCATTATTTAAAAAAATCCTCTGAAATTTAGGAGCATCTCAGGATTTCTTAGAATTTTAACTGCCAGATCGTTCTCGCGGGCAAAACCGGTAAAGGCTAGTTGATTCATAAATAATTAAACAAAGCAACTACTTAAAATCTAGAGCTCTCGTTACGAATCAAATTGCAAAGCTTAGACAGGTCTAATTTATTTGAATATTGCTAATACTGTCTGGAGGTCGTCTCGCTCTTTACATTACAAAGCCTGTACAGTCATCACAATCATCTCAGATGTCTAGGTGTACATTAATATCTTAACAGATACGCAATTGGCAATACCTACAGAGATATCATTTAAGTTCGACGTTTAAAGAAAAAAAATCAAAAACCCGCTTGCAGAAGTACTCAAAAGATTAACAAGATAAAAAACTCAGTAAAAATAAAAGCTAACTCAACCTAACGAAATAAATCGAAAAAAGACTAAACTTAGGTACAACCAAGGATGATATAGACAACATATCGAAAAACAACATCGACATCGACAACATATTCAAAATTTAATACAAAGATAAATGCAATTGGAGGCATGCATAAAATTGTCATTAAATCCCTGTTCATGATTATGATCATTAATTTTACAATACGGCTTAGAAATTAGTGTCTATGTTGATTAATATTGAAGTAGAAGACGGGATTTTGAACGAAAACATGCGTCACATAGACTTATCTGCCTTCCACGTCTAAATGCAGATTAGTAAGGTAAAATACTTTTTTAATTCCTCAAGGAATTTAGATATAAAAGGCACTCTAAATTTCAGGGAATTGTCAACAATGAATATTAAAATATGATCGGCGGAACTGGAGACATAACAAAGACCTTCGCGGAATCAAAAGTCATTCATAATTTCAACCCTTACTAAGTATTTATAGGATTCTTCGTGGAGTGAAGGTGTGTTTCGAGTTGCTTTTTTTCGGTTATGAAATCTCCGAGCTCCAATAAAACCGCAGACACTTGGAAGCCAATTAAAATATCCAATTACTGATTTTCTTTTTTAAGGTTTGTATTAAAGCAATCCCAATTTAGGGTCGTTAATTAAATTGGGGGACGCAGGAACCCTTTGAGGCGAGGTGAGATGTTTTTTGATGTAACAGACAGCTGAGTTCGAGATTGTTTCAAGATGTCGTTTCCTTTTACACGAACCGTTTGATAATTTGCACCGTTTAATTGGTAACGTGAATTTCTTGACACTGTTTGAACGGATACTTGTGTTGCAATCTTTATTTGTGAGAACCGGCTGAGCATATCGAGCTACGCGCTGTGAAAGGTTTCGTACTAATTTCGTAGAAAATAGTAGTACTTCTCATATTATTTAAGTTTTGTTAGACTCCAGACAGGAGAGACGGTTTGTAGTAATATTGCTGTTGTCCAAGCTATAATGTCAGAGCTCTTCTTGCAGGCTGCTAGATTTCTACATAAATTTTCAGATAAGTGAGTAGTTAGATCGTCGGTTTATTTGTTGAAGGTTTTCCCACGCCACGTCTACCTAGAACCTATAACTGTTCATCGGCCGCCGGTTCTACGAGCAATGTGTCCTGTCCGCTGCTTAAGACCAACAACAACAATAACAAGATGGACTGACATAACTATAATTTAAAAGTTTCTAAAACCCCCAACGTAATTTGGTCACAAATATGTTTAAAAATAAGGTAAACGCCCATTATGCGTCTAAGATCCATTCCGCAGCTAACAAAAGAACTGATAACTTTAAAACGGCTGAACGACTTTTGATGGAACATGTTTAAAAACCATAAAATAAATATATAAATAAATAATGATTGCAAATAAATTCAATTTCATTTCATTTCATTTCATCGGCAAGAAAGCTGATTTCAAATAAAAAACACATCAAAATCGGTTCACCCGTTTAAGAGCTATGATGATGGATGACACAGACAGACACACACACACACACACACACATAGCGGTCAAACTTATAATACCCCTCTTTTTGTGTTGGGGGTTAAAAATGAAGCAGAACAAAAATGGCTCGATGCGAATATTCCATCCAAAGAGAATAACCACTATTCCATCGAGCAAATGCTTACGTCAGTCCCCACATTAATGGTGCGCAAGCGAAGCTCCCACGGCTAGTTGCGTAATAAATTCAACCCATTATTTTTCCATTTACCTTCCTAACATAACGGTTGTTAGAGCAAAATACACGGGCATGAAAATATTAAAACACCTGTGAAATTCAAAAGTTATTTCAATCTGCTATTTTTTACGCTGAAACTAAATGATAAAAACTAGAGTAAGGGGCTGTTCGACCACATTTTTTAAAGTTCGAATTAGCTTAATCATAACCTTATTTGACAGATGAACTTAAAATTTCTGTTTCACCAGTCTTGATTAGCACTAAGTGACGGACAAACTGTTTTTTAATTTGACCATCAGATCGGGTGGCATTTAGCATTTTTATCCGTCACATAACTTTTTAATTAGTCAGTTAATTTTTTTGTGGTCATGGTTGGAGAGCCCTTCAGCCGGTTTCAGAAAAATAAAACAAAGTATTTTATATTTTTTAAAGAAAGAAGTCATGCTAAATTGCAAACGAGGATTCAAATATCAAGATTTGAATAAAAAAATATAGGTACGCTTTTAGTATGTAAAAATAAATCCAAAATTTCGTAATATTTTTTAATTACAGACTTTTTTTCAGTGGCACAATCGTTTGTTCTACGTGAACTTGTACATCGCCATTAAAAAAAAGTTAATCTGTCAAATGGTTTGGCGCCACTTTTTGATTCGTTTTACGTGATTTTATTTTTCTTTGTTATTGTTAACAAAGTATCGTAAATGAATACCGTTTTTGGATTAATTATAATGTTACACATTTGTTTATGCAAAAAAATGGATGTATCTAAAAAATACATAGTTAACCATTTCTTTTGCTTTAACAATGAGCGACTCTTTGAACGAAAGTGTGCGAACAGGAACGCGTGATCGTGAAATGTGACGTTGCCATTCCCCCTCTATGTTAAACCCACGATTAGTTAAGTGGTACTTAGTTTGCACAGGACCGGAGTGGTGAAACTGAAAAAAAACTAGCCGACAGATTTGTCCAGTACTTAGTTTATTCATTGGTTACGTGACCAGTAGTTTGACAATAAGGTGGTGAAACACCCCCAACATATTTCTGATATACATTTTGCTTCCGCTTTGTTATTTTTATTGCGGTGTTTTCAGCGTAGATTTTGATGGGTAGCCTTTGAAATAACGTGTATTGTAAATTCGAGTTTGTGTATGTTCGTTACGTTTGCACGCTAAATAATAAATATGACGGGACAATTCACACCAATTGACCTAGTACCAATTGACTAAGCAAAGCTTGTACTATGGGTAGAGCTTGTCTAAGCTAAAATGACGCGCGCCCCTCTACTGAATCAGTTGATTTTGATGTGTAAGTGTAAATATTAATTACGACTCTTCATCTGTTTGGGAGCGTCGACTATTCCGTTGATCAACATTAGTGTCCAACATCACGATCGTCAAATCGCATGAAAAATACTGTGCGTTAATTAATGCTGTGGTAGGGCGCGTCATTTTAAATTAGACAAGCTATAATAGACAACGGATAAACTTACTTATATAGGTAAATACATACTTAAATACATATTAAACACCCAAGACTCGAGCACAATTATTCGTATTTTTCACACAAATATTTGCCCCGACCGGGAATCGAACCCAGGACCTCAAGCTTCGTAGTCAGGTTCTCTAACAACTAGGCTATCCGGTCGTCTAAACAGTTAAATAAAATAGCTACAAAATAGCTTAATCAATAAGACAAAATGAGCATTTCGAGGGTTACCTAGTCAAACCCGATAAGTTGATCTAATGTTTTCTAGAATTTTTGAATTTAAATGTTTTACATAGAGTTCTTTTTTCAACAATAAATTATTTCGATTTATAGGGTTTGACCACGCAACCCTCGATTTTCATTTTTAAATCGAGATTTTTTTTTAAAACATGTAATTTTGGTGTTATCTGCTCATAATCATGAACGCTATTAATTTTGATGGTAAAAAAAGTATCCCTAATTTTCCATACGACTTTTTTTGTGTCCGTTTCGTAAAACTATATGAAAAATATGAAAAAAGGTAAAAAAATTACTCAAAAATAAACACTGTTTTCTTTTATAAAAATGAATAGTCCTCGCGATTCTGATTAGGAAAACACCAAAATTTCCTCATTTAAAAAAGTTTTCTGCGCTTCATTTAAAGTGACTACGCCCAAATATGGAAATATGGAAAATTTAAAGCACACGTTTTTGTTTTGATAACCAATAGAGAAGGGGACTTGTGACCGGGTTTTTTAGTCCGTGCAAGTCGGACACTGTCTGGGCCCTCCATTCCCAGTTCGTCCGAAGGGATTTTTCCCGAGCACAAGTCACCCTTCCAATCCTTAAAGTAAAAAACAGCAAAGACTTCGCGTCTTTGGCCCCTCTGGCGACTCATACAAAAAAAAAAAAAAATATGGACATCTTAAGTCCCCTCCCTACCCCTCCCCTCCTCAAAATTTAAAGCACACGTTTTTTGTTTTGATAACCAATAGAGAAGGGGACTTGTGACCGGGTTTTTTAGTCCGTGCAAGTCGGACACTGTCTGGGCCCTCCATTCCCAGTTCGTCCGAAGGGATTTTTCCCGAGCACAAGTCACCCTTCCAATCCTTAAGAGGGTACGATGTGCACCATTTCTCCATACAAACGTAATCCCCTGTTTCCTCCCTGGATAATGGCTTTAGAGCCAATTTTTTTTTACTGTGTAACTGTGTTAACCACAGCTATGCCCCTATGTTGCGTTTTTTTCCATAATTCAATTAACATAAGAAATATGAGCTTTCAAAAACTGAAAAAATTGCCCAATTTCAACGTCATTTTCAGACACTCATCAGAAAAGAATCCCTGATATAAACAAAAAAAGGAAAACATAGGGGCATAGCTAAATCTGTCCTCTAATTATTTTTGAAAAAAATAATTTTATTGGTCCAGTTTTCGAGAAGAAAACAGGGGATTACGAAATGCTATTTTGATCAATTTTACGCGCCTAATAACGGTCTGAGGTGCAGTTGTCCCGCTCTCGCTGTACTGACACGGAGGGGTTCGGGCGAGACAGCGACATTTCATTAAAATACCTATTTCTCAAAAGTCTCTCAGCCATCGTACCCTCTTAAAGTAAAAAACAGCAAAGACTTCGCGTCTTTGGCCCCTCTGGCGACTCATTCAAAAAAAAAAAATATGGACATCTCCCTAGTTATTATTTGCACCATAGACGAGCACTATTACGGTACTGCTACTGTATGTATCGAAATGATGCCAGTCAATGGCGCAAATGAAATGACAGCCGGACGTCCTGGCTATTAAACGACCAGATTGCCTAGTGGTTAGAGAACCTGACTACGAAGCTTGAGGTCCCGGGTTCGATTCCCGTGCCGGGGCAGATATTTGTATGAAAAATACGAATGTTCGTTCTCGGGTCTTGGGTGTTTAATATGTATTTAAGTATGTTCTATCTATATAAGTATGTTTGTTTATCCGTTGCTTAGTACCCATAACACAAGCTTTGCTAAGCTTACTTTGGGACTAGGTCAATTGGTGTGAATTGTCCCATGATATTTATTTATTTATTTTTATTTTATTAAAGAATTTATATAAATTAAAAAGAATAAAATTTTCACTTTAAGTGTGATGTTAGCCACACGGCCAAGCCAGATATTTTGACTAAGGTGTAAAGTTTGTGAAGTTAGAGCTGTAGAGTTAGGAAGCTTGGCTCTTTGAGATCTGATAACGTGTGGTCTCGTCCAGGCAACATTTTGTATGAAAATGTTTTTGGTGAGATACAGCTTTTCCAGACTATTGGAATTTCTCCGGGCAACGTGTCCCAAATATGTGAATATGTAGAAGCAGTCAGTGTCCCGCTTTGTAGCTATTCCTAGAATCTATGATAGCAATGCATATTTAGGTATGTGGAACATATAACGCAATATCAATTTATTTTGGCCAATGTTATACACGATGTATAGAGTATTATGTGAGACACAATAATGGATGGTTTCGAGAAGGAGCGAACCAAAGAAATATTGTCTTTTTGAAAGATTTTATTTAACTTGCAATGTTTGTTCATGTTAAATCTTGCAAATTTAATTTAATCCTTCAATTAATCGGATTGACTTGAAATTTGATAGGTAAGTATTACCTAGGTCGATTCACAAGAGCCCGCATGAATGAATTGAACGAAAATAATGTCACTTTTGTCACTAAGTTAGTTCCTTTCTTATTAAGGGCCTCATAATAATTATAGAAACAAGAATATTTTTTTAAAGTTTCGAATTTCAAGGCCTTCTTAGAACGAGCTGCCAACACATTTTAAATTATTAAAGAGTAAAGAGTAGCAACGTTGCTTATTACTGCAGAATTTTTCATAATTTTACGAAAAAAATAATATCTCCTGAAGTAAGCCAAATCGAGCTGACTTTATACTTTTTGGCTTGAATAACATGATAAATCTATCTTTAAATCTGTCGGGTTGCTCGATGTATTATTTGTACGTCCAAAGTGGTTGGAACTTCTCAAATCATAAATGCCATCATTATTGTACAGCTCTTTAAACAAACCTATATTTTATTTGTAAAAAAATCTTTAGTTTTAAGAGGCGGGAAACACAATTTTTATGATTTTCGTAGCTCGCACCTTCAATATCCACAGTATTAAAAAATCCCAGACACCCTATCATCATTTTCCATTGCCGGACATATATCTCCTACAAAAAAACACCATAATGACCACCTCTCAATAATTTTGCCATTATGGCTAGGAATCCTTAATACGAACGGAATTAAAACCGAAAATGATTCACCAGCCTACATTTAATGTACAAAAATATAAACACTGACGAGATAAAGTTTCAAAAGCGAACTGATTGATCCCTATAAAGGATCTCTATTAGCCCACCATTGAGTGAATGAAAGGAGCAATTAGCAAGGGCCGTCATAGAGTAAATTCTCAAGAAATCGTGAAAACTACAATAAAATACTCACACAACCTATTGTAAAATATACCACAGCTAAAGTTAAGTCTTCTTCCTAGTCGGACACTCTTGTCAGAGTGGTCGTGGTTGCGCAGACGAGGTACACGGAGTGATGTTCGGTGGGTCGCAGACTTTTTCGAGGACAGCCCTCTTAGCAATTTGCTTCCATTTCTGCCGGTTAGAGGCGTTGCGAGTACACTGGACCATGGTGGACTCAGTAGCTTTTTTAATCAGGTCAGTCCAGCGAGTTGGTGAACGACCGCGTGCCCTCTTGCCTTCCACCTGACCCTGGACCACCAACCTCTCCATTGAGTTCACATTCCTGGAGATGTGACCAAAGAACTTCAGTATCCGTAATTGCACAGTCGACGAAAGCCGGTCCTTAATATGAAGCTCTTTGAGGATGGAAACATTGGTGCGAAAGTTAAGTATTGTGTACAATAAATAATCAAAATTAGTCTCGTGTCGCATTCCAATGGCGCGTTGTCAAAATGATAATTAGATCTGCAAATTGGGACGGCGTTGTTCTCGTGGTGCATGCGTGCATAGCGCCGGCCAGCTCTGTGATGCATTATGCTCCGGGCGTATGCCTATAATGATATTGCAGTTTGTATTGCATGCTACTAGCTTTTTTCTGTGGCTTCACTCGTTGCTTTTAGTCCTTGATAACTTAAAAGGTTTACATAAAATTGATACTGTTTCAAATTTACAAGATAACGTGAAAAGTGTAAATTTTAAGTGTTTTTTACTTATTGGTTGAGTCACTGTATTAATAAATCATTTCCTATTATTTTATTTCTACTCATTTGATCTGATTTCCTCTCATTCCTTCTGTGTAAATCACATTTTATTCATTAAAATCCATCTGATTTCTAAATTATTTCATCTCATTTATTCCCATTTCATCTTATTTAAATCTATTTACATTTGGAATTTACCATGACTTCAATGGCGAGCAATGCAGGATGCCTACACTACAAGGGAAAACATCATCAAGCAATCATTTATTTATATTTATTATGTTAGGTAAACTAGTTAAGATCTAATAAAAATGTGAAACTATAGCTTGTTAGTTTAAATGTATGTAGTTTTTAGAAGAGCGAGGCCCCCTGACACAAGTGTATAACTTAATAGGAGGTCTCAATCTTGTTGTATGCTAAGTACTTTTGTTAAAGTAAAATAAACTATTATTATTATTATTCACGAGGAAACCTGCACACACTTCCAGAGAAATTCAATGGAGTGTGTAAAGTTCCCAATCCACACTGGGCCCGCGTAGTAACTACTGCCCAAGCACCCTTATTCTGTGCCCTGGCAGTGGAACGCTTAATTGTAAAGCGAACTGATTTTTCTTACGTGACTAAGTTCCATGAGTAGTAGTAATTCAACTAATGCGCCTGATCGATTCGACGTCCGCTTCTATGGAAACGCACCCTAAGCTACATGAGCAATTCCTGTAATTCCGCGCCTCAGTGAAAGGTTGTTTGCCGTGAACAATTTCGCAGGCACTTACATTTTATGGCGACTGCGAGTGAGCGAATAGTTGACTTACCGACTGACAGTTCGTAAACTTTACGAGTTGATAGAGGGATGGGCTTGTTAAGTTATTACATAGCTTTTACCTGCGGGCTCGTTCGTGAAGCATTAACCCTGGTGAGTTGAATTTAGTGGCATTTCCAAAAACATCGTCATCTTCATTTATATAGTACTAGCTGTTGCCCGCACTCCGTTTGCGAAGAATTCGTTTATCACTATCCCGCAGGAACTATGCCATTTTCCGGGATAAAAACTATTCTATGTTATTCCTGAGATCTCAAACTATCTCTATATCAAATTTCATGTAAAATCCCTTCAGCGTGATTGTACAAATATCCAAAAATCCAAACATCTTCACAAACTTTCACATTAATTAAAGTAGGATGGCAGCCGTACAAAATTTCTTGTGTCTATACCTAAGCATTAAGATTTCGGGGTTACCCTGTTGAGTAGAATCCGGCAAGGAAGTCACAGGTAATAACAGGTAACAGGTATGTGTAGTAGTAAAGTGTTCGTATAAACAAATTGACCGTCCAGATTGTAAAAATGGCTCAAGCTTCATATAAATTCTGTGCACTACTACATACATACACAACAGTTCATTTACTTTAGTTTTTCACCTATACCTGAAATACAAATTATTACAGGTACGTCCTTTTTTTTCTCCGACATAATTATCTTTTCACTTGGGGGATGAAATACACGTGACCCCTGGGTGGTGCTAAACGAGCGATACAACTCCGGTGGTAGGCTGCGGCCCGGCTGGTCACCACCCTATAGGTTGAGCCAGTCCGCCAAGCGACTCTCGTCGTGTTCCGGCCTGTTGCCTATAGAAGCCATTCTGGAAGAAGGGTCTGAGCGCGCGCGTACCGGTTACAGTGCCCCGTATTTGTTGTACGGTTTGCAGCTTGGGGGCGCGCGCAACACCGGCGCTCAACTGCCATCTTTCTGCTTATTCCCCTAAATTCAAGTCTAGGGTGAATGAGCATTTACTAGGCAAGCGTGCACCATCGTAGGCCTCATCTTCGCTTTCCATCAGGCGTGCTTGTGGTCAAACGCAAGCCTATATTGAATAAAAAAAAATAAGATTCCCTTTAGGGACATTTAGGTACAGCACTATTTTAGAAGTAGTCCCTTTGAGGCGTATAGCCCTGTGATAGCGAAGGTTAACGACCCCGCTTATCCATAACGAGCGAACTTGCCCGTATATTAACGACGCACGATCCAAAGGGTTAGCCAGGACTATGAATGTTGATAGCAGAGATAAACGACTTTCATTACATTATTATCATCGTCTCAGCCTATATACATATTAGTATATATGTCCCACTGCAAGCCACAGTCCAGTGGTTTGACCTATGGCCTCACAATCAGAGGGTCATGGGTTCAAATCCCGGCTCGCACCTCTGAGTTTTTCGGAATATAAGTGCGAAATTACATTTGAAATTTACCATGAGCTTTACGCTGAAGGAAACATCGTGAGGAAACCTGTATACACCTGCGAAGAAATTCAATGGTGTATGTGAAGTTCTCAATCCGCACTGGGCCCGTGTGGGAACTGCACTGAAAACCAGTCAAGCCGTTTCGGAGGAGTTCGATAACAAACACCGTTACACGAGATTTTTATATATTAGACTAGCTTTTGCCCGCGACTTCGTCCGCGTAGAATTCCAATTTGTGGTAAAGCTTCTTCATCTCTTTCATTGTATAAAACAAAAAACCGGCAACGGCAACATCCATTATTATTATCATTTCATCATCATCAGTATCAGTTAGTGAATATTATAAATCCCGTTTATTCACTATCCCTTGGGAATTTCAACAAATTTGTCCTTATTCTATGCAAATTTTCGCTTATATTTATCGCGCGGGAATTTTGCATTTTCCCCGAGAAAAAGTAGTCTATGTCCTTAAAGGTGTAACTTTCTACCGGTAAAAGAAGTTTTAAAATCAGCCCCGTAGTTGAATTCACTTATTTTTTCCCGTGTGAATTTTGCTTTTTCACGGAGAAAAGTAGTCTATGTAAATAATGGTTGGTGTAACTTCCTATTGGTGAAAGAAATTTTCAAATCAGCCCTCAAGTGATGTTCACTTCTTTCTATCCCACGGGAATTTTGCATTTTACCGAATAAATAGTAGGTAGCCTAGCCTATACCAACAAAGGATAGTGTAGCTTTCTATTGGTCATTTTTTTAAAACTCAGCCCCGAAGTTAAATTTACTATTTTGTATACCGCGGGAATTTTGCATTTATCCGGAAAATAGCATCCTATGTTAATCAAGGACATTGTATCTTTTCTATTGGTGAAAGACATTTTAAAATGAGCTCCGAAGTTGAATTTTTATTACTATCCCTTGGGAATTTTGCATTTTTCCGGAAAAAAGTAGCCTATGTCAATAAAGGATAGTGTAACTTTTTACTGGTAAAAGATTTTTTTTAAATGGGGTCGGAAGTTTCAGAGATTGTCTATCCCACAGGAATTTCCAAAAATCCTGCAATAAATTTTTTGCTGTTATGTATGACCATTTACGTTTATACTGAATTTGAAAAGTTTAGTATTTAATTGTAGTTACGGAGATAGGATCCAGTTGATTTGAGTATATAAATCCTGATTTATCCTTATCCCGTGGATATTTTCAAAATTATTGAAATCAGCTTTATACCTGTTCTAATAGTCAACTTGCATCTTGCATGCCCAATTGGAACAGTTTAGTACCTAATCTTCGTTATGGGGATAGGGTCACTCTCGATTGATGAAATATATACATCCCGTATATTCCTTATCCCGTGGGAATTCCGGAAAATTCTTTCTTATCGGATGCCTACGTCATACAAAGGACACATCCTCCAAGTTTCAGGTCTCTACATACAGCGGTTTAGGCTGTGCGTTAATCCGCCAGTCAGTCATTTAGGACTTCAGGACAAAGCATTTTATATGTATTTGCATTGCACCAAGCTTTTATGCGAGTTCAACAATGATGTTTGAATACTCAATTCGATTTTATTCGAAAAAGGTTGAACTCACATAAAAGCTTCATCATCATCATCATCTGGACATAGGCCTCCCTCATTGACACCCAATCATTACGGTTGGAAGCGACTTGCATCCACCCTGAACCTGCGGCCTTCACCAAAACGTCCGTCCATCTCGTTGGTGGACGTCCAACGCTGCGCTTGTAAAAGCAAAAGCTTGGTTAAATGCTTAATACTTATTATAATTAGTTATTATCAGAGATCAGATCAGGAAGTGGTTGACAAACGTAGACAAATGGTTTGCAAAATTTGAAGTTTCGTTTCGTTTACATTGTGTCAAAATAAAAAGTAATTTAAATCAAAAGCACTAAGGAGTATTGATATCAACTTCGAAGCAAATCACCCCCAAAATAACTTTCTACTCCTTTTTAACCCCGTCAAGGGATGAATTTCAATAAAATACGAAACACGTCTTCCATCAATTCTCTTATAGAATGTTTATGCAAAATTTGAAGTAGATTGGACCAAGGAATCACGTTGTCCCATACAAACTTTGCCCCCCTTTTTTACCCCCTTAGGAGTAGAACTACGAAAAATCCTTTCTTATCGGATGCCTACGTCATACAAAGAACACACCCTCCAAGTTTCAGGTCTCTACGATCAGCGGCTTAGGCTGTGCGTTGATCCGTCAGTCAGGACAAAGGATTTTATATGTATAGATTAGATAGATTGGAAGAAGATCTAGGCTTGCGTTTGACCACAATCACGAAAGACGGAAAGCGAAGATGAGGTCTACGTAGGAGCACGTTTGCCCAGTAAATGCTCAGTCACCCTAGACTTGAAAACAGCCAGATTATTGTTGTAAAATACTCAAGTCTTTTAGTGTTCATTTCGAGACTTAAGTAGATTTTCAAGGCTAGGACTCGTTAGTCACATGAGTCAGAATCCTTTCGAGTCTTTTAAGTTCTTTGAGCTAAACTGAGTCATGAACTTGAGTTGGTGTATTATAAATATTATAATAGGTAATACTGGGTGATTTTATATCGTCATCCATTTATTTACTAATCTGATTGAAAATACATAGCACAATAAAAATTAGTAACAATTGTAGAAAATAAAAGGAATCTATCTACAAACTGTACACTATTTATTTGAACCAAAAAAAAAATTAACCAATTTGAACCATAAAAAATTAACCAATTAACCACAAAAATTTAAAGGAATAATGCCGAAACAAATGAACGACGGGCTTTGCGTCTTTTGAAATTTTGAAAAGATACGAAAAATAAATATGTACACATAAAACCTAACTAAAAACTGTTGGAGAAGGGCCCCGCTCGTCAACTTACAAAATGTATATAAAAAAAGCAGAAAATATCATATAAAAAATTAGACACAAATTTTAAAGAAGGAATGCCGAATAAAATGAAATAAAATGTTTATCGCTTAGCTGGCTTTTTGATGAATCTTCCAGCAAGAAAGAAGTGAGTAGGTTTGGGGTGAAGGTGGAACCGCTAAAAACGGTTCCAACCAATAGGCTACTTTCCTAACTAGTCAGTCTTTTAGATTATCAAAAAATATTGGACACGTATTTTTTATTTTGTCAATTAAACAAAAAATTACGAAGATATGGCGCGTTGAAGTTTCGCGTGACGTCACTTGTTCCTACACTTTGTATGAGCGTTTTAGGAACAAGTGACGTTACGCCTCGTCACGCGGAACTTCAACGCGCCATATCTTCGTCATTTTTTGTTTAATTGTCAAAAGAAAAATTACGTGTCTAATATTTTTTGATAATGTAAAATACGGACTAATAAGAATTATTTTTTTTTACCTAGGATACATCCCTATTGTTTTTTATATACAGTTCTGGTGGTTCAATTCTTCAAATGAGACCAAAAACAAAACTTTCATAATTCCGTGGGGACAGCCTTCAATATAAAATCGATGGTCACGGTATTTACTCTCACAAAATAAAGTAATATTTTTTTCTCAAACATGCTATGAAATATTGACGTTATGTTCCTTATAATACGCCACGAAGTGACACAATGCAGGTGCGGCTAGACGAGAGGTCAATAATGGAATTTCATACAACATTGCTGGCCAAGGCCAGCAAAGTGATCGTCTATTGTTTCATACCATGACGTTTATAGGACTACGGCATCATAGCATTTAGCCATTAAAAAAAAATATAAGCAATATTTGCGTTTTGGTTCATTATGACATTCTGCCACAACGCTTATTTAGCTTATGATGATGATGATAATGATGATGATGATGATGATGATGATGGTGATGATGATGTGATGATGATGATGACGATGATTTTATGATGATGATGATGGTGGTGATGGTGAAGGTGGTTGTGATGATGGTGATGATGATTGATGATGATGATGACGATGATTTTATGATGTGATGATGATGACGATGATTTTATGATGATGATGATGATGACGATGATGATGATGATGATGATGGTGACGATGATAATGATGGTGATGATGATGATGATGGTGATTGATGGTGATGGTGATGATGATGATGATGGTGGTAGTGAGTGTTGTGATGATGATGAGATTGTGATGATGATGATGGTGATGATGATGGTGATGGTGATGATGATGATGGTGGTAGTGAGTGTTGTGATGATGATGAGATTGTGATGATGATGATGGTGATGATGATGATGATGGTGATGATGGTGATGATGATGATGATGATGGTGATGATGACGACGACGATGAGGATGGTGATGGTGATGATGATGATGATGATGATGATGATGCATGTTTGAGAAAAACTCTATACAAGCCTTGGCCACGAACAGGGATTGCCGGCCTCGTATCTCTAGATGGCCTCGTTGACACTCGGCCATCTATAACTACTCGGCCGGCAATCCCCTATTTCGCGGCCGCTGCAGTAATGTACTATTTGTCTTAGATGAATCGAAATATCTCATGACAGCCAAAACATCAATCCGGTCGTGCAAAACTCGAAACCCTTTCCAAAAGAACTTGTCTATTGACACTGACAAGGCGGCCAGGAATATTTCAATTTCGCGTGTCAAAAAGGTTCGTTACCGGCAGCGTAATGCTGCGCAATGCAATAATTGCATTAAACGCAAATAACCTAATCAAAAGTATCCACCTGAAGACTGACGATTTGCTGAATCAAAATGCGAGTTAAAACGTCTAAATAAAATAAAAAACACACATAATACCGTGACCGTACCGTCAGTCATAAGTTCTTTTAAAAAGACTCACTCTTTGAGTTCTTTTTGGCAGGACTCAAGTCTTTCAACAAAAGACTCCAAATTCTGAATGACTTGAGCTCTAAGTATTATTTAATAAGACTCGAGTCTTCAAAAATAGCTCAAGTTTTATTAAATAAGACTCCAAGACTCGAGTTTCTTACAACACTAAGCCAGATTGTAGTGTTCAGGGAGCTCAGTCGCATTACTTTCGCTTTCACCAGTTAAAAAACTACGTGTCAATGTATAAACGAGCTGCTTGGCCAATTAAAACGCTGTTTATCGCTGAATCGTTTAAAAAACGTTGGCGCCATTCTGCCGTGATGTCGGTTCGGATTATTTGAGTAGGTGCACCATGATTAACGCGATATTTGCGGATAATCTTTAACTTTAATTTAGGTATTCTATTTGTACATAATATAAAAACCGACCAAGCGTGCGAGTTGGACTACTTGCACTCGCGCACGAAGGAACCGTACCATTATCTATAAAAACAGCAAAAAAATCACGTTTTTTGTATGGGAGCCCCCTTAAATATTAATTTTATTCTGGTTTTTAGTGTTTGTTGTTATAGCGGCAACCGAACTACATCATCTGTGAAAATTTCAACTGTCTAGCTATCACGGTTCATGAGATACATCCTGGTGACAGACGGATAGCGGAGCCTCAGTAATAGGGTCCCGTTTTTACCCTATGGATACGGAACCCTAAAAAGTCCTGACTGATTGATTCAGTCTCTCGCTGACTGACTTATCAACGACTAGACCGTACCTTTGGCTCTCGAGGGCTGAAAGTTTGCATAAACGCTTTTATGACGTAGCCAAGGAATAAGGTCGGATTTGTGGATATTCCCACGGGATAGGGATTAAACGGGATTTATACGTTCTAATCTCCGTAACTCTGTAATTTGAAGCCGTTGGTTCCGAAAATAAATAAATAATTATTTTATTTAGGGTGTCATGTTCGGTTTCTATCCCGTGGGAATCTTTAAAAATCGTGATATTAGATTTTTACTGATATGATATAATAAATAAACTGAGAACTGGACCCTCCAAATTTGGCATACTTACATGTATGTTACATATCATATCAGTGAAAAACAAATTTCACGATTTTTAAAGATTCCCACGGGATAGAAACCGAACATGACACCCTACACTTCGTCAACTCGCGACCACAGCCGCTGCAATAAGGCCGAAACGTTGAGGTAAATATTGTTTGCGTGACAAGTCTCGTTTAGTAGACTAATTATGAGCGAAAATCACGAAGTCTTCATCAACATCATCATCATCGTCCGAGCTTATATATTACGTCCCACAGTAGGGCACAAGCCTCCTCTCAGAATGAGAGGGCTTGGGCCGTAGATCCCACGCGCACCCGCGCGGATTGGTAACGTCACACACACCATTTAATTTCTTCGCAGGTGTATACAGGTTTTTTCACGATGTTTTCCTTCACCGTAAAGCTCATGGTAGAATTTAGCACATAAATTCCGAAAAACACGGAGGTGCAAGCCGGGACTTGAACCTACGTCTCTCTCCTTGAGAAACAGACGAAAGCTTAAAACAGTATAAATCTTTTTTTCTGTTAACACTTTTCTTTCACCCGCCCGATGTACTAAACCCTTCTTACTAGTACCTTCTATTTTCACTACAAAAAACCGGGCAATTCTACGTAAAATATATCGGAACGGCTGGCAACCGTGCCGCGGCAGGTGCTTGGAATGGGTCCGGGCTGTTATTTTATTTATAACTACCCACCTCCATGCTATACGTATTTTATAACAATTTGCGCTTCTGCAGACTGGCTACAGCCTGTGTAGGAAGGTTTTGGTATTAAAAAAGTCAAATGCGAGTCGGACTCGTGCACCGTGGGTTCCGTACACACCTAGTATGTAAATACCTAATTCGTTAGTAAAACATAAATCGCATTTTTTTATGACGGAACAACAAATTAACGATTTTCGGATTTTTAGGGCAGTAACGGGGACCTATTACTGAGATTTCGCTGTCCGTCTGTCCGTCTGTCACCAGGCTGTATCTCATGAACTGTGATAGCTAGACAGTTGAAATTTTCATAGATGATTTATTTCTTTTGCTGCTACAACAACAACGGCTCCCATACAACAAACGTGATTTTGTTTGCTCGTTTTTGCTCGATATTGATAACGGCAACAGGTAGACGCTTGAAATATTCACAGAATATTTATATATATATATATTATTCACTTTAAAAAAAAAAACAAATATTTAAGGGGGGCTCCTATACAACAAACGTGTTTTTTTTTTCGTTTTTTAGGGTTCCGCAACTCGAAAGGAAAAAGCGGAACCCTTATAGGATCACTTTGTTGTCCTTCCGTCCATCCGTCCGTCCGTCCGTCCGTCCGTCCGTATGCTCGTGCACACTAGTACATAATAGAGTCTGTACATGGTTGTGGTTGGTCTTTGACCAAGGAGGAATCCCTGGGGCTAAATTCAGAAACGGCCGCACGGTTTGCGAGCGGTATTTCAATCGTTTGCGAGAAGATAAGAATAGGCTGAGCTTGGGATGAGCCTTATTTTCCTGTTAATTTGCTTTGTAAATAAATAAATAAACAAATAAGTAAGGCTCATCCCAAACTCAGCCCAAACCTCTCGCAAAACAGTGATTTTTAGCGTTCCTGAATAGCAGTTCAAACCAAACCCAACCCAAACGATTGAATTACCGCTACCAAACCCGTGAAGGCCCGTTCCAGAATTTAGCCCCTTGTCAACTTTCAGTCCATTTAAATAAATCTTAGGTTTGCAGACTCGGAGTCGCTTATTTTATGCCCACAGGAGTACAGTTTTATTTCTTACGTTAATACGACCCGTAAGTGAGTCTCCGTTCTGTTTTACTCATGTGCTGAGGGGAGTATGCTTGTCGGTGTTTTGCCATAACCCTAATACCTAGCAACTAGCTGCACGTGCTCCAACTACTTAGTCCGAGAGCAAGTTCCGCTAACTTACAGCTTAGATGGGATTTAGCACAGCCAAAGCAATGTATGACCAATTTTACTAATGTTACAAATAAAGTGCGCGCTGTAGAGATAACCTACGATAACATGGCCCGCCCCTCCACAAAACAAGAAGTCTTCAATGTATTGTGAAAGTATTTATAAAGCACTTTCAACGCAAGTGTGCGTGTTGAGACAGCCGTCCTACTACATTAAAATTCTTTCGTATATAAATATGTGACTAAACACATTGAAATAGTAATGTGGAGGGGCGGGCCATGTTATCGTAGTTTATCTCTACGTACGACACGTGCGCACTTGAGTCTGTGCGTGCGTATGTGCGTGAGCGCATGTGTGCGTAGTTGCGTGCGTGAGTGCATGCGTAAGTAGGTGCGTGCATGCGTTAGGCCGGGGCCGCACTGGTAAGGCGACCGGCGACGCGACGCAACGGCGACTAAATCAAATATAGTTCGAGCTATGTGAGCGGCCGCAGCGGCCGCAGCGGCGACGGCGGCTAAATCAAATGTTTGATTTAGTCGCCGTCACGTCGCGTCGCCGGTCGCCTTACCAGTGCGGCCCCGACCTGAATGCGTGCGACATAAGCCATGGACAGTCAAACAGACAGACAGACTAGGCGAAACTAGATATATTATTGTTTAAGGAAGAAATTATGAAAGGGAGAAAGTTACAGTCAGTGAAAGTCAACGTGCACGGTACCTGGGTTTGACTACTGCTGCGGCAAGGATGTTCCCATGGGATAAAGTCACTTTTGGGGTCACAGGAAACAAATTCACAGCACACAAAACCACACGCGAGCACGTATCATTTGTCTGTCTTAGTCAGTGCATTACTAGAGAATGGAAGAGGGGTGAGCAGGTGACGGGCGGGGCAAGGCACCTGAGATGGTAAATTTTAAACAATTATTAATAAATAATGTCACACAAGACCTTATTAAGGAAGGCCCCATTTATTGGTACCACAGACTCAAAAGCAGCTATCGAATGCATACCTGATGATAAGGTATATTTTTAAAGCTAGTCGTATTTTCAATAATTACAATGGATGTTGTGACGTATTACAAAAGCAATAAGGTTGAATTTCCAAAGCAATGCATGTGGTCGGTAAATCACCTCTACCTTTTTAAGGGTTAAATTCCGATGAGAGTAGTATTTACAGGTCTGATTACTGTGTCAGACAGACAGTTCAGACAGACAGAATAAGACTACGCTTACCATTCTATCCTATCATTTCCTTAATTGTGTACATTTAGCTAAAAACCGGCCAAGAGCGTGTCGGACACGCACAAGGTAGGGTTCCGTAGCCATTACAAAAAAATCAAGTAATATTTTTTATTAAAGTAATCGAGCGTCGCATTGCTGGGCAACTGGACACGAAACAGCCAGTGGAACAGGCTGGCTTCCGCCCCGTGTTTTCCACCACCGATCACCTCCACACCCTAAACCAAATAATAGAAAAAGTAAACGAATTCAATAGTCCTCTGTATCTTGCTTTCGTAGATTACTCTAAAGCATTCGACAGCTTAACACACTCTGCAATCGTCACATCCCTACGTAATCAAGATATAGAACCAATATACATTAATCTACTTCAGTCCATCTATAGCAATAGCACAGCAGATATCAAACTCCAAACTTCAGGTCAATCCTTTCCTATAGAAAAAGGCGTTAAACAGGGCGACCCGCTGTCTCCCAAATTGTTCACCAGTGCCCTTGAAGATATCTTTAAAAGCTTAGCGGCCTTATGGGAAAACAGAGGCATAGTTGTTGGCGATAGGAGATTAACTAAGCTCCGGTTCGCTGACGACATTGTCCTCTTTTCTCAAACAGCCCAAGATCTCGAATTGATGCTGCAAGAACTCAGCACGGCAAGCCTTAAGATTGGACTAGCGATAAATAGGTCAAAAACCCAACTTATGACCAATAGCACGAAACGTAGGGTAATGGTAGATGGGCACATAATACAATATGTTGACGAGTACATCTATTTGGGCCAGGTAGTCTCTTTCAGTAATAGACAAGATAAGGAAGTCGAAAGACGCGTCGAAAACACCTGGAAGAGCTACTGGTCCATGAAAGAGCTTATGAAGGGAAACCTTCCATTAACACTTAAGCGCAAACTCGTCGACATGTGTATCCTACCCGTCCTAACCTACGGTGCACAAACATGGTCTCTGACCGAAAATCAAAAGTCCAAACTTAAGGTTTGCCAACGAGCGATAGAGCGCAGCATATTAGGCGTGAAGAGGATAGATAGAATCCGGAACACCACGCTGCGCTCAAAAACACGCATAGTCGACGTTGGGAAAAAGACTGCTAAGCTGAAGTGGGACTGGGCTGGACACGTCTGTCGCATGCACCCACAAAGATGGGCTCACACAGTTACTTGGTGGGTGCCGGAGAACGGCCAGCGACGACGAGGCAGACCAAGAAGGACATGGCGGGACGACTTGGACGTGTATGAAGAGGCCTTTGCCCAGCAGTGGGACACTATGCCAGGCTAATAAAAAAAAAATATATATATTTTTCTAAGGATTTCGTATATGTACGGAATCATCCAAGTTTAGGTATGTTTTATACCTTAATCTACTATTTACTCTTAAACTACAAATAATTTCCAAGCATTCTTAGCCGCTATAATTTTCCTAGTAAACTTGATATATTTACTACCATTCTGAATTTTTTCAAATTTTTCCACCCAACAGTTTAGATTTTAGAGGGGGGGACGCTCGATTTTAATGAAAATTTTCACTTTAAAGTTGAATATTTCGCAAACAGATCACTGAATATAAAAATCATGTTAGCAACCCCACAATGGTTTTAAAAGACCTATCCAACGATACCCCACACTATAGGATTAGTTGAGAAAAAAAAAATCACCCCCCCTTTACGTCTATGGGAGGTACCCTAAAAAAAAATATTTTTTTGTTTTTTATTTTACCACTTTGTTGGCGTGACTGATATGTATATTCATGCCAAATTACAGCTTTCTAGTACTAACGATCTCTGAGCTTAGCCGCGGACAGACAGACAGACAGACAGACAGACGGACAGACATGGCGAAACTATAAGGGTTCCTAGTTGACTACGGAACCCTAAAAACGGTTTTGCTAAGTGAACTATTTTCTCTGGCACTGCTGTGAGAATACCAAAGTTTCCAATAACTAAAGTCCTGCATCAGACGCGGCTTGACAGCTGTATCGGCTTGTGTTAAACATGCATACATACAAAGAACTATGGGCGATTTTATGTAGCCTAGAACATCATCATCATCATCATTATCATCATTTCAGCTGAAAGACGTCGACTGCTGAACATAGGCCTCCCTCAAGGCTCGCCAAACAGATCGGCCCTGCGCCATCCGCATCCAATGCAATCATTGAATAGATTTTTAAATTTGCATATTCATTAATTTCTTTCTATCTGCACCAGTGATGGATTAGCCACGTAGCAAAAGTAGCAGATGCTACGGGCCCCGCGCATAAGGGGCCCCCGCGCATAAGAGGCCCCCGCGCACCAATGTTTTCTGACCATAAAATAATATTTAGATTTAAGAGTGTACAAAGAAAATAGTTTTACCAAAATGTCCAACTATAAATTTAAAGTTGGTAACCTAAAAAAAAACCGGTTCCGTAACCATTACAAAAAAATCAAGCAATATTTTTCTAAGGATTTCGTATGGGTACGGAATCATCCAAGTTTAGGTATGTTTTATACCTTAGGCTACTATTTACTTTTAAACTACAAATAATTTCCAAGCAATCTTAGCCGCTATAATTTTCCTAGTAAACTTGATATATTTATCTCGAGATATTTATTTACTACCATTCTGAATTTTTTCAAATTTTTCCACCCAACAGTTTAGCTTTTAGAGGGGGGGGACGCTCGATTTTTAACCGACTTCAAAAAAAGGAGGAGGTTCTCAATTCGGTTGTATGTTCTTTTTTTTTTTTTTTTTTTAACGTGTGTTACCTCAGAACTCCGTCATTTATGAACCGATTTGGAAAATTCTTTCGTTGTTTGAAAGCATATGCTTCAAGGTTGGTCCCGTTGTTACCGGAATCTAGTTCTGATGATGGGATCCATGAGGAATTGAAGGAACTCTTCAAAAGTTCAAGGGAAATGTAAAGCGATTTTAGTATTTTCAGTGACAAATTGAGCATTTGCATTCATAAAGTGTCATTTGGTAAACTAGATCTGATGAAGAAGACCGCAGATGGCCAACGGAACTCCTCAACGGGTCAAATCTTGCAAGTTGAATTTGACTCACTTCCCGGTTTCTGATTGATTTCATATTTTACATGCATGTGTAAATCAGGTGACAATGCAATATTATTGTGACATGGAGCTAATCTGATGATGGAGTTGGAAGGTGGCCATAGAAACTCTGTAATAAAACAACACAACCCCGTCGAGTTTGGGTTCATTTGAAACGTCTTGACGAGCACTTTGATCCCAGATGGTAACCAGGGTCTGATGATGGAGCTGGAAGGTGGCCAAAGTTACTCCATAAAGTAACGGCACTTACCCCATCGAGTACGGACTCATTTGACTCGTCTCAACGAGTACTTTGGTCCTAGATGGTAACCAGGGTCTGACAATGAAGTTGGATGGTGACCATAAGAACTCCGTAGTAAAACGACATAACCCCATCAAGTTTGGTCTCGTTTGATTCGTCTTGATAAGTACTTTGGTAACCAGAGGCAAAAAGTACAGTCAGTAAAGAGTGCCAGTCCAGGCCATTAGCAACAACTAAAAAGAAAAAAATAAAAAAATTTAAATAAAAAATAAAACCGCCTTCAAAAAACACCCAAAAAAAACTTGGAAATAAAAAAAATTTAAATAAAAAATAAAACCTCCTTCAAAAAACCCCCAAAAAAACATAAAATAATAATTGATTGAACCGACCACAATAAGCATGAAAATATCTTTCTACTAATCTGTTTGAAGTTGGTGCCTCAGCACGAGCCAGCAGGAGTGGACCTAGTAATCTAACTTACCTACATACCTATTATAGGGCTTCTACACTCCTGCTGGCTCGTGCTGAGGCACCAACTTCAAACAGATTAGTAGAAAGATATTTTCATGCTTATTGTGGTCGGTTCAATCAATTATTATTTTATGTTTTTTTGGGGGTTTTTTGAAGGAGGTTTTATTTTTTATTTTAATGAAAATTTTCACTTTAAAGTTGAATATTTCGCAAACAGATCACTGTATAGAAAAAACATGTTAGCAACCCCACAATGGTTTTAAAAGACCTATCGAACGATACCCCACACTATAGGATTAGTCGAGAAAAAAAATCACACCCCCCTTACGTCTATGGGAGGTACCCTAAAAAAAAATATTTTTTTATTTTTTATTTTACCACTTTGTTGACGTGACTGATATGTATATTCATGCCAAATTACAGCTTTCTAGTACTAACGATCTCTGAGCTTAGCCGCGGACAGACAGACAGACAGACAGACGGACAGACATGGTGAAACTATAAGGGTTCCTAGTTGACTACGGAACCCTAAAAATGGAGAAGCAAATAATAATAATAAACAAATAATAAACATCACGGGACAATTCACACCAATTGACCTAATCCCAAACTAAGCAAAGCTTGTACTATGGGTACTAGACAACGGATAAACATACTTATATAGATAAATACATACTTATACATATTAAACATCCAAGACTCGAGCACAAACATTCGTATTTTTCATACAAATACAAATATCTGCCCCGACCGGGAATCGAATCCGGGACCTCAAGCTTCGTAGTCAGGTTCTCTAACAACTAGGCTATCCGGCCGTCTAAAGGAGAAGGTAGCCGCCATGTCTTATAAGGAGGTCAAGGAGGCAGCTTTGAGGAGAGAGAAGTGGAGAGCCATTCATCGGCTACACCGACAAGAGTGTAACTCTTAAACACAGACGTCAAATATAATAGCAGACTTGACATAACTACGTGTGTGTGCGTACATATTTCCTATTCCCTCACGCTACAATGATCAGGAATATTGTCATCCCGTTTTCTCATGTGTCGCAACACTGTCCAAGAAACCTTAAAAAAATGACACATGCTATGTTTTGAACGTCAGTCATATAGAATAAGCTGCAGAAGCTGCAAGCGGATTTATTGGTAAACTGAGATTTTTTAATGTTTTTCTCATCAAAATTAGAACTGATTTAGATTTAAAGATGGTGAAAGGTAGTACCTACCTTTGTGAAAGTGTTACATATGGAAATATACCAGGATTAACCTTTAACCGGTAAGTGTTTGTGTGATAGAGATGTGTGCGTTTTTGCCATTATTTGGACTCGTTATGTCAAGTCTGCTCCTAGTATTTCAAGTCTGCGCTCTTAAATAAGAATATAATATTTAACCTAAAACAATCCAAGGGCCCCTTGATAGAATTTGATACAGGCCCCGCGCCAGCACTCCGGCTCCGGCCAGGATCCGGCATTGAGAGGCACCAAGTCAAATTCCGTTGCAGAACTGAGATATTCATTATTTTGGTCACACATTCAATCGATCAATGAAAGGAAACATTGTCAACGCAATTTAAAGACATTTACAGGGGGGGTTGTCACCGACTACCACTATCATCGTTATTACTTTCACGGAGAGTCGTTTTGAAAATACAAACCACGTAAGACTATAATTATCTAAATCTACAGATATGTAGACTACTTAAAAAAAAAGAATCATCAAAATCGGACTACTCTGTAAAAAGTTATGCGTGATCATACATAAAAAAAAAAAACAAATATACACGTCGACTTGAGAACCTCCTCCTTTTGTTTTCGTCGGTTGAAAAATCGTTACTGGGAAGATGCATACGTTTTTATAATAAAATTCCGAAAACAATAACCGAACAAACTGACACGGAATTCAAATCATTTGTGAAGAAGACATTAATAATCTAAGGCGTACTATGAAATTAATGACTATATCATGTACAAGGGATGTTTGGAAATAATTCCGATCCGCATTGGCGATCCCTAGTCTCAAATAGCGTATCTACTGTGTTAAAAAATTTGATTGTTTTAAATACTTTAGATGTATGTAATTTAATAACAATGTAGATCTGATTGGAAAAAATATACCTTGTTGAGTTTCTTGCCGGTTTCTTCTCAACAGGGTTTTTCCGAACCGGTGGTAGATTCTTCGACGTTCATAGGAGCATCAATGAGATAAGATGCCTAAATTGAATAAAGAATTTTTGACTTTGACTTTGACTTTGACTTTGACCTTAAGAAACATAATCATTGTCATTAAATTTAGATACAAACAGTTGTAACAAAACGTCTGTCATTTTTAGAAACATTTCTATGGATTTTTTTATTGTCACGTGTCACCTGACGCTCGACATGTCATTGACGATTGTCATGTCAGTGAAATAATAGCCTGCTGAAATATTATTAAAAAAACATTTCAAATCACCATGTATATCATTGTACTAAAGGCTTTGGTGTCATCAAAGAGATACAATATCAACTCAGCGCGACCTTCACTAAATCGCTAACAACATAAAATAATATTATGCAACGCTTTTCTTTTGATATGCCAATAAACATAATAAACTATGTATACATTGTGCACTAAATAAATATGACGTAGCGTATCGACGCATAAAATATATTTCCGTGTTATCTCAATAGTAAAACCGAATAAACGCAATAAACATATCCCGCTTCGTGGATGATGTACTCAAGGATATTGTTTTGGTTTACTAGCCTTCTAAAAACTATGAAAGACGCTAGAATTCTATGACGGATTTTATTTATGAAGACGGATAACTTAGTAGTTAGAGAACCTGACTTCGAAGCTTGAGGTCAGGGCACTTAAATATTTGTATGAAAAATCGGAATTTCTGTGCTCGAATTTGGAATAATGTGAATTTAAGTATGTATTTATCTATTTAAGTATCTTGATTCGTTGTCTAGTGATGAAAACCGCGCAAGAACTAAAGTCACCGACATAGCTCGAAGAATTGCCAGACTCAAGTGGCAGTGGGGTGCGCCTCGATAGATATAACAACATTTGATATAACTGTAACATTTGGTATAATGCTACATTTGATATAATGCGATTTACTCAAAAAGTAAACTTCGGAGTTTTGATATTAACTCTATTTGATATGCATTAGGTTAGGTCAGATTAGTTTATTTTATAAAAGAATCGTAGAATGTTTACTTCTCGAGTAAATCTAATTATGTCAAATGTAGCATTATACCAAATGTTACAGTTATATCAAATGTTGTTATGTCTATCATTACACACCCGTGGCAGTGGGCAGGGCACATCGCTCGTAGAACTGATGGCCGATGGGGCAAAAAGGTTCTCGAGTGGCGTCCACGGACCGGAAGACGCAGTGTAGGTAGGCCTCCAACAAGATGGAGCGACGATCTGGTTAAGGTTGCGGGATCGCGTTGGATGCGAATGGCACGGGACCGATCTGTTTGGCGAGTCTTGGGGGAGACGTATGTTCAGCAGTGGACGTCTTTCGGCTGAAATGATGATGATGATGATGATGATGATGATCCGTTGTCTAGGTCATTGGAGTAAATAATCCTAATGATTTATTATTATGTGCGTGCGTAGCATAGATGTTACGTATAATAATCACATAGGCAAGGAGAACGGATTTGTTAAAATTCCCACGGGATAAGGAATAGGATTTACATGGATTTTTTCTCTTATTTTTTTTCCGGCGCTGTTGACTGGCCTCTCGCTTGGTACTCGGTTAAATGCAATTTCTATATGTACTGGATTAATTATTAAATTAAATAACCAAAACCACACATATTATCGAGCCCGAATTTCAATTCCCTATCGAACACTGCGGTTTATAAATGTGTAAGTTTGATAGGTCTGTACACGTATCGACTCATTTTCAGATACTATACTTGTTACTCTAACATTTCTCCCTAACTTAGGATCTAGCTATCTCCGTTTTACCAACGGACATCCAGGCGGGGGGAGCGTCTTCACCCTTATGTGGTTAGTATTCTAATTGGCCCGTACGAAGCGGTATCATCATCATAATTTCAGCCGAAAGACGTCCACTGCTGAACATAGAATCGCCAGACTCAAGTGGCAGTGGGCTGGGCACATCGCTCGTATAACTGATGGCCAATGGGGCCGAAGTATTCGCAAGTGGCGCCCACGGACCGGAAGACGCAGTGTCGGTAGGTCTCCAATAATATGGAGCGACGACCTGGTTTTGGTTGCGGGCGTTGGATGCGGATGGCGCAGGACCGATCTGTTTGGCGAGCCTTGGAGGAGACCTATGTTCAGCAGTGGACATCTTTCGGCTGAAATGATGATGATGACGAGTCGAAATGTTGTTTATCAGCATCCAATTTAACTAAACCGCCATCAGCTTAACACGCGTTAACTGAACAAACCTGTTCCAATTCACTCACAACTCAAACTCACGCGCTTAAGTAACGCTCAAGTTTACACACGGTCACAGCGTAATATTTCGCCAACTTGCGATCCCGGGGGATCAAAGAACGCTTTATCTCCCCCCTTCCCCCCTTGCCCCCCAGACGTTGGTAAGAAAGTTGTTTTACCTGAGTTGATCTCCTGACAAATTCGAGTTGCTTTTCGTTTACTTTCTTTGACGTCGTCTTTTATTATAAGCCTGTATAGATATAGATTTAAAAGTTTAGGACTGTTGGAATGATTATCCAGATAAGACGACAGCCAAAAGCGTTTTCATTCCATTGTCCTGATTATTGTCTGGACGTAATCATCGTTATCATCATTTCAGCCGATAGACGTCCACTGCTGAACATAGGCCTCCCCGAAGGCTCGCCAAACAGACCTGTGTCATCCGCATCCAACGCGTTCCAGCAATCTTAATCAGGTGGTTGCTCCATCTTGTTGGAAGCCTACCTACACTGCGTCTTCCGGTCCGTGGACGCCACTCGAGAACCTTTGGCGCCATCGGTCATCATTTCTACGAGCATTGTGTCCTGCCAACTGCCACTTGAGTCTGGCGCTTCTTTGACGACGTAGTGGGATAAAAGAAAATTAAATTTTACTAAAGTTAGACAGATATTCTCTATGAAATGTGCGTTAGAGAGCCTTTTCACCAAAGACGTGCTCTACTGCTATTATACGTTGCTTTGGATGCGTCTGATATCCATCAATTGAATCACATAGCATAGCTGTTCAGTTCTTGATGTATAGTTAGCAAGAAAAATAATGAAAAGTTGTAATTTAAATTATAATATTTTAACTATGTATTTATGATAGTGTTCTTCAGTTTAATGAAATAACTCGAGTAAAACAGCTCAAAATTCCCAAGTTTCCTTCAAAATTAAAACCCGCTTCTCTCAGACGTCTGAATGCCTGCGTCTAAAATTAAGTTCCTTTTCATTCACAAAGACCGAAACCTCGAGAACGAATGAGCGAATGAAAGAACGAGTGAATGGAACGGGTTGAGAATTAGTGCGGCCTTGGAGGGTATTAAATGAGAGGAAAGGTGGTTAAACATGGCCGAAGTAATAGAACAGTAGACGTAAATCTGCTTGAGATTCTTTGCTTATGAAGTGTTCGTGGTTATTACGGGGAAAATCTTAATTTTCGCATGGCGGTCTAGGAAATAAAACGTATTTATGAACTAGGCACTTACTTACCATTTTTTAGAGTTCCGTACCCAAAGGGTAAAAACGGGACCCTATTACTGAGGCTCCGCTGTCCGTCCGTCTGTCACCAGGCTGTATCTCACGAACCGTGATAGTTAGACTGTTGAAATTTTCACAGATGATGGTATTCCGGTTGCCGATATAACAACAAATACTAAAAATCAGAATAATTCACTTTAAAAATAAATAAATATAACAAATATTTAAGGGGGGCTCCCATACGACAAACGTGATTTTTTTGCCGTTTTTATAGATAATGCTACGGAAACCTTCGTGCGCGAGTCCGACTCGCACTTGGCCGGTTTTCACGACTTGATATTTCAAAACGCTATGGTTTCCATGCCATGATGCCATCATGTCACATCAGAGTATGTGTAGCTGCCACTCTGTCATCGTAAAGAACCGACATGTACTGTTTTCATCAAGGATGATATAGACTAGATTGGCAGTCGCCATAGTACGCATCGGCCGCGGTTTTTGTAGTTCGATTATTAAAGCTAGATGGCGCTGAAATATAACCAGAGGCTTTGAAGGCAAAACAATAAGACTACAGATGTTTCATATTACTACAAATGTATTATTTTTCAAAAATATTGCATAATAATACATTTGCAGTGATATGAAATATCTGTAGTCTTATTGTTGTGCCTTTTTTTTTTATTGATAGAGGGAGGCAAACGAGCAAGTGGGTCACCTGTTGGTAAGCGATCACCACCACCCATGAGAACCAGAAACCCCAGAAGGGTCACTAGTCCGTTGCCGGCCTTTAAGGGAACAATACACTCTTTTCTTGAAGGACCCGATGTCACAGTTAGTTGGAAACACCGTAGCCTTCAAAGCCTCTGACTATATTTCAGCGCCATCTAGATTTAATTTAATAATCGAACTATAAAAACCGCGGCCGATACTATGGCGACTGCCAATCCAGTCTATATCATCCTTGCGTTTTCATGCAACTAAAAATGTCCTCACACGCAAATGCGAAAAACGAGGTGCTAGCCGGGGCTCGAACCTACGACGCTCTGCTTGAAAGGTCTGGTCTGGTTCCGATGGGAACTACGGCTCAACCCCTCTCAATCTGAAAGGAGACCTGTGCCCTGTAGTGGGTATATCAGGCTGGCATGATGATGATATTTATGAACCTTCTATATTTTTTTTAATTATTTGTTGTTTTAACGACAATAATAGATATACACATTATAAAAAAATCACATTTTTATTAGGATCTCTGTGACAGACAGACATACAGCTGGACAGCGTAGCAATAACACCATTAAATTTCATCTCAGGTGTATGCAGGTTTCCTCACGATGTTTTCCTTCACCGTAAAGCTCATGGTGAATTACACAAATGTAATTTCGCACATAAGTTCCGAAAAACTCTGAGGTATACGAGCCCGGACTCGAACCCACGACCCTCTGCTTGAGAGACCATAGGTCAAACCACCTAGGCCACCACGGCTTGTAAAGTATGTATAAAAATGTATAAAAGTATGTATATAAAATATGTATAAAGCACTTACTTGGTCGACCACACAATGACGTGTTTTTCCTTATCTTGCTTTAAATTATTACTACGTAGCATTTAATTAGAATCAGTAATCCTGATACGATTCGATTTACACTCGTGTCTCACAAGCACGGCTAATCGCCTCAGAGCCTGTAATCCTCATCGACTTACCGCGTGTATGTGGACCATTATGGAACTGCTTATGTGTATAATTTGCGTTAGTTGAAGGAAGACGTAAGTCATAGTTACCTACACGTAAGTTCAATTATTATTATTATTATTAGCCTGTATTAATGTCCCACTGCTGGGCAAAGGCCTCTCCCCTGGACTTCCAACTCTCCCTGTCTGCACTTATGTCCGGCCAGTCTTCCAAGAACAAGTCTAGGTCATCTCGCCATCTCCGCCTTGGCCTACCGCGGCACCGATAACCATCTTGGGGCATCCATTCAGTGGTAACCCGCGCCCACCTTTCTGGGTGCATGCGGCGGACGTGGCCAGCCCAGTCCCATTTGAGCCTGGCGATTGCTTTGCCTACATCTGCGATGCAAGTTTTAGAGCGCAGTGTAGTGTTTCGGACTCGATCGGTCCTTTTCACGTCTAAAATGCTGCGTTCCATAGCTCTTTGGCAGACCTTCAATTTGGACTTCTGAGTCTCGGTCATGGACCATGTTTGAGCACCGTAGGTTAGGATGGGCAGTATACACGAGTCGACGAGTTTCCGCTTGTGCGGCAATGGAAGGTCACCCTTCAATAGCTCCTTCATGGACCAGAAGCTCTTCCAGGCGTTTTCAATGCGTCTTTCGACCTCTTTATCCTGCCTATTGCTGAAAGAAACTATCTGGCCCAAGTAAGTACACTCGTCTACATAGTGTATGACGTGCCCATCTACCTCGACCCTACGTTTCGTGCTATTGGTCATAACTTGTGTTTTCGTCCGGTTCATCAGAAGTTCAATTAATAAATAAATAAATTGACCGTTGATAAACGATTGATCATGTGGCAAAAGTTATGAGATAAAACCAAACAACTATGTAATATGTATTAATTAAAAAAAAAACATAAATTAAGTGAAGATAAATCGCTATGAAACTACGATTTTGGCTTTGCATAAAGATTTAACCAGTTCTAAAAACTACAGATTTGTTTGAAGTCGGTGCCTCAGCACGAGCCAGCAGGAGTGGACCTAGTCATCTACCTACGTATACATATATTACTATCTAGTGGACTTTAATCACTGCTGGCTGGACAGGAATGTTTTTAAATGATTCCGATCCGCATTGGCGATCGTTAGTCTCAAAATAGCGTATAAAATATATACTGTGTCAAAAAATTTACTTGTATATATACTTTCGCTTTATTACCAGAGGGAAGGCCTTTGCCCAGCAGTGGGACACAATTATAGGCTAGTAAAAAAAAACTTTAGATGTATGTCCCTGCATGTATGTTGCTGCCTGCGGCTAAATTCTACTACCACACTTCGAGGAACCGTTTGTCTTTCCATCCTCACCATCTTGATGATTGGCATTCAAGTACCGTGCGTTTTAAGCGAAACTTCTTTCCTCGCACGACAAAGATCTGGAATCAGCTTTCTGCGGCAGCATTCCCGGAGCGTTACAACTTAGGGATCTTTAAAAAACGAGCCTACCAATTCCTAAAAGGGTCGGCAACGCACCTGTGATGCCCCCCGTGTTGCGGGTGTCCATGGGCGACGGTGATCGCTTTCCATCAGGTGACCCGTCTGCTCGTTTGCCACCTCTTATATATAAAAAAAAAAATGTTATTTAATAAAAATGCAGATCTACTTATATGAAAAATATTTTAAAAAAATATACGCATCGACTTGAGTACCTCCTCCGTTTTTGTCGTCGGTTGAAAAATATACCTTGTTGAGTTTCTCGCCGGATTTTATCAACACGGTTTTTCCCAGCCGGTGGTAGATTCTTCGACGTTCATAGAAGCGTCAATAATCGATGCCTACATTGGCTGGATTCAGTAAAGAATTTTGGCTTTGACTTCTCGGCTGAAATGATGACGATGATGAAACACCTAGCATTATAAATGGCAATTTAGCACAGCTAAATGTTGGCGTATCTCGATTTGCGTTACATATTATTATTATGTAGGCGTGAAACGGTAATAAATACGAATGTTTGTGAGTGTTTGTTTGTTTTTTCTTTTACACCCCATAATAAAGAAATTGTTATTTAGAGGTAGATATCCTGGAATCGGGATAACACAGGTTAGTTTTATGCCAATATTAACCCTTAAAGCCGGCCACACACGCTAGGATTTGCGTGTCGGTTTTGCATGTACAAGCAATGCCAACAGGCACGACCGAGTAAATATCAATTTTCATATTTCAAATTTTGCTTGCGCAGGCAAGGAGTCATGTCATACACACGTTCAGTTATGCCTGCACAAATGAACTGTGCAGGCATAACCGTTGGTTATAACCTAACGTGTGTGGCCGGCATAATAAGGTAGAGGCGATTTAGCAACCACATGCATTGAGTTGGAAATTCAACCTTATTGATTTCCCTGCTTCCCACTGTTAATATGTCAGTGACTTTAGTAAATCCTGTAATTTCGATTCCACTCATACTTATATAGCTTGTCTAAAGGCAGGTTTAGACAGGGTCAGTAACTGACTTCGAATTCGAGACAAGTCAGCGCTGACCCGAGAAATATCCAATGTAAATTGATTTGAAGTCAGTACAGCGGTGGGAGGTCAGTGCTGACTTTCAATTTTACATTGGGTATTTCTCGGCTCAGCGCTGATTAGCCCCGAATTCGAAGTCAGTTACTGACCCTGTCGATACCTGCCTTAATTTAAAATAACGCGCCCTACCACCGCATTTAGGCTGCGTTTCCACCAGAGATGTGCGAGGATGCGTTGCGAGGGATGTGTGTGTCATGAACCAATAGAAACACTTCATTCACTTAGGACCTTTTAAATGAAGTGTTTCTATTGGTTCATGACACACAATCCCTCCCTCGCAACGCATCCTCGCACATCTCTGGTTGAAACGCAGCCTTATGCCCAGGATTTTTCATGTAATTTGTCGATCATGATGTTGCACACTGATTGTAGTTCACGGAATAGTTGACGCTCCCAAACAGATGAAGAGTCGTAATTAATATTTGCACGGACACATCGAAATCAACTGATTCAGTAGAGGGGCGCGCGTCATTATAGCTTAGACAAGCTCTACTAGAAATGATGGTTCACTTCACGCATGCGCATGGACTTAATACCTAACCAGGACTGAGTGCTAACTTTTATTAGTCAACCAAAAGTGACCCATATTACCAAGCCATACAGTTTAATAACGGCAACTAGAGACAGCGGTCCGAGAGATAACATGCAAACTAGAGAAACTAGAGAATTGGGGATGTCTATTTTTTTGCAATGTATAGTAAATCGAAAACCATTTCGAGATAAATGCTTTTTAACTCGTTTTCTGTAGTTATTTAATTTTAATATTATGTAATGAATTTATAATATAACAAATAAGCAATGACCTTCATTTGACATTGGTGGAAATTGCGTGACCGGTTCATTAAAGTCGTACTTTATTCTGTGTGGTTAGAATTCTTCACAATTTACGCGTGGATTATACTACGGAGTTTGATTTGGACCCGCTGTCTGACATCTAGCACTTTGACAGTGCCAGTAAAGTGACACAGTGTATAGTGTACCACAACGCAAAAAATAATTAAAGGGGTTGCCTTATCGTACGCATTTAGATAGATTTAGAAATTTGGCAGTGTGGGGGAGCCCTTAATTATAATCTGACGTCATCAACTAAAATAGTTTCAATAATTAATTTTGAAAAAAGTAGAGAACTTAATGACAAAATATTGAAATTAGTTTCTTATAATTGACTTTTCTATACAAAAAAAATATAAAAACCACCGGTAATTTTTTTAGACATTCCCAATTGTGTCCCACTCGCACCAGTACTTGATCACACTAATTTTTTTTTTTTTTTTATGATATAGGGGGAAAACGAGCAGAGGGATCGCCTGATGGTAAACGATTACCGTCGCCCATGGACACCTGCGACCCCAGAAGAGTCACAAGTGCGTTGCCGGCCTTTTAGGTAGGAGTACGCTCTTTTTTTGAAAGCTTGAAGGTCATATCGGTCCGGGAATACCGCAGCGGGAACCTCATTCCAGAGCTTTGCTGTGCGAGGCAGGAAACTTCTGGAAAAACGCACAGTAGAAGACAACCAACCATCCAGATGGTGAGGATGGAAGTGTTGTCGCGTAGGGCGGTGGCGGAAGGATACGGCATGGATCAACCCGAATAACTCCTCGGAGCACTCTCCGTTGTACATGCGACAGAAAACCAGCGTGAAGCATTACTTGCGTTTCGCTGAGTGAGTGAGGGTACCGGAGGCCCAACCCCCCACCCCCCAACAAAAAAAAAAATGATGATGGCGCGGCTGAGTAACAGACTACCCCAGGAGGGTACCAGCTGCGCTAGCGCTGGAGAATTCCTCTCTGGGCTGCCATGCTCAGGTAGCATTGTGCCTGAGCATGGAAGCCCAGACTCTCCCCCATCGTACTCTGGGGGGGGCAACCCAACTGCGCTCTTTCATAATTCCACATTTGCTAGGGGCGAGAGCATAGCAGTTACGGAATCCCCTGTCACGCTGGCCGTGGACTTCTGCAACATTAGGGGTTTACATTCCAACCTCAATGCTGTTCATCACCACCTTGAGACAGCTAAGCCGGCCTTGCTCTTTCTGACTGAGACGCAGATATCGTCTCCGGCAGACACGTCTTACCTCTCTTACCCTGGGTACGGATTAGAACACTCTTTTGTACCTAGGGCTGGGGTGTGTGTGTACGTTAGAGATGATATCAGTTCTCGTCACCTCAGCAATCTTGAAGGTAAGGACCTCTCCACTTTATGGTTACGTGTGGACAGCGACGACCATCCACGCGTCTATGCGTGCCTGTATAGGTCCCATAGCGGTGACAGCGAAATTGACCGACTCATGGAGCAGTTCCAAATGGCTGTGGACTCCGTGCAACAGCAGGTCCCTTCTGCAGAGATTGTGATACTCGGCGATTTCAACGCCCATCACGTCGAATGGCTTGGCTCTGGCAGGACCAATCATGCAGGGAGATCTGTTCGCGACTTTGCTCTGGCAAATGGCCTGACGCAACTGGTTACTGCGCCTACGCGAATACCAGATGTGCAGAACCAGGAGCCTTCTCTGCTTGACCTTTTGCTGACTTCTCATCCGGCAGGCTACCAAATCTCCGTTGAGGCCCCTCTCGGCTCCTCGGATCATTGCCTGATCCGGAGTAAGGTGCCACTCACGTGCCCGCTGCGTCGGCGAGTTGCTTGTAGCCGTCGTGTGTGGCATTACAAGTCAGCAGATTGGGATGGGATGCGGTCCTTCTTTGCGTCCTACCCTTGGAGGCATGTTTGCTTCAAGCTGGATGATCCCAACGTCGCTGCTGACTCTGTTACTGACGTGGTGCTGCAAGGAATGGAACTCTTTGTTCCTTCCTCAGCGGTCCCCGTTGGTGGCAGATCCCAACCTTGGTTTGGTCGATCTTGTAAAATGGCTTCTCGCCGAAAGCAGGAGTGTTACCAAGCTTGGGTAAATGCAGCGAAGGTTCGGGATGTAAAGACCAGTGTTTTAAAAAAGGAGTTTAACTTTGCCTCCAGGTCCCTTAAAAGAGACATTGCCAGAGCTAAATCGTTGCACATTGGTAGAATTGGCGAGAGACTAGAGCGCCTCCCTTCGGGAACTCGTGCGTTCTGGTCTCTTGCCAAAGCTATCCAGGGGAATTTCTGCACGCCTTCTTTTCCGCCTCTACACGCGGGTAACGATTCTTTGGCCCACGACGCAAAGGAAAAAGCCGATCTTCTAGGTAAATTCTTTGCGTCCAACTCGACTTTGGATGACGGGGGACGCATGCCACCGACCATACCGCGTTGTGAGAGCTGTATGCCGGATATCCGGTTCCACCAAAGCTCAGTGCGTAAAGCACTTCTCTCCCTCGATATCCATAAGTCCAATGGGCCTGATGGAATCCCTCCGGTAGTGTTGAAGATGTGCGCTCCTGAGTTGGCTCCGGTTTTAACGCGTCTTTTTCGGCTCTCCTACTCTTCTGGCGTAGTCCCGTTCTCATGGAAGTCTGCTCTGGTCCACCCGATCCCTAAAAAAGGTGACCGCTCTAATCCATCTACCTATAGGCCAATAGCCATAACTCCCCTGTTCTCTAAGATAATGGAGTCCGTTATCAACCGCCAGCTCCTTCGATACCTTGAGGACCGACAATTGCTCAGTGACCGTCAATATGGTTTCCGTAGCGGCCGCTCGGCCGGCGATCTACTGGTTTACCTGACACATCGTTGGGCACAGGCGATTGAGACAAAGGGTGAAGCATTGGCTGTTAGTTTAGATGTGGCGAAGGCCTTCGATCGGGTTTGGCACAAAGCGCTCCTCTCAAAACTTCCGTCCTTTGGGCTTCCTGAGAAATTATGCGGATGGATCAGCAGCTTCCTAACGGACAGAAGCATAAAGGTTGTAGTTGACGGTGCATGCTCTGATTCCATGTCTGTGAATGCTGGTGTCCCTCAAGGCTGTGTGCTATCGCCTACGCTCTTCCTTCTGCATGTCAATGATATGCTGCCATCCGGCGGCATTCACTGTTATGCGGATGATAGTACGGTTGATGCCTCTTACACCGGCCGCGCCGGTATTTCTCGGGAAAACGTTATAGAGTGCCGAAATAAACTTGTGTCTGAAATTGAGACTTCCCTAAAAGAAGTTTCAGAATGGGGTCGACTTAATTTAGTCCGTTTTAACCCCACTAAGACACAGGTTTGCGCGTTTACCGCAAAAAAGTCTGCGTTTGTCGCGTCACCTCTTTTCGAAGGCACTCCCCTTGCTACCACAGCCAGTATCGGAATCCTTGGTATTGACATCTCGAGTGAAGTCCAGTTCCGCGACCACTTGGAGAGTAAGGCTAAATTAGCCTCGAAGAAGCTCGGCGTGCTCAACAGATCGAGACGGTATTTCACTCCAGCCCACCGCCTTCAGCTTTATAAGGCGCAGGTTCGCCCACATATGGAATACTGCTCTCATCTGTGGGCGGGGGCTCCCCGGTACCAGCTTCTCCCTCTGGATCGCATACAACGGAGAGCGACTCGAATAGTCGGCTGCCAACGAACTTCTGATGGGCTTGATTCCTTGGCGCTGCGTAGAGATGTAGCTTCACTGTGCATCTTCTATCGCATGTACAACGGAGAGTGCTCCGAGGAGTTATTCGGGTTGATCCCTGCCGCATCCTTCCGCCACCGCCCTACGCGACAACACTTCCATCCTCACCATCTGGATGGTTGGTTGTCTTCTACTGTGCGTTTTTCCAGAAATTTCCTGCCTCGCACAGCAAAGCTCTGGAATGAGGTTCCTGCTGCGGTATTCCCGGACCGATATGACCTTCAAGCTTTCAAAAAAAGAGCGTACTCCTACCTAAAAGGCCGGCAACGCACTTGTGACTCTTTTGGTGTCGCAGGTGTCCATGGGCGACGGTAATCGTTTACCATCAGGCGATCCGTCTGCTCGTTTGCCCCCTATATCATAAAAAAAAAAAAAAAAAAAAAAAAAGATGCACAGTGAAGCTACATCTCTACGCAGCGCCAAGAACGAACGAAGAATTAGAACGAGATGCAATATATTCTCTGGTTATTTTGTTTTATCGGCCTTAGTTTTTTGTCGCAGTACTCAGTCCTGGTTAGGTATTAAGTCCATGCGCATGCGACGCCGCGGGTTAAGGCTAGTTAAAATAAATATAATATTTGTTAGAGTAATTCGTTTCAATTGGAAGGTAATCGATTAGTTAATGTTGTAAAACTGACGTGGATTTTCCGGGTTATAAGCGGCGCGCGCGCCGGCAGCGGGCACCAGCCTCGCCATGTCTTCGCTCACTCGCTCGCTTCTCGCGCTCGTCGCCATCGCACTTCTGCAAGGCGTATGGGCGTTTCATAAAGATGCACAAAACGAAGTCGATCGTTGCGCCAGATTCTTGGTTGGTGAGTATTGCAAGCTTTATATCTGCGTCGTACAGTCGAAGCAATTTTGATTTCTGATCAATCGTAGGACGTATTTACTATAGCAAATTTAAAGTTGCTCAACGTGCTATGGAAAGGGCTATGCTCGGAGTTTCTCTAAAAGATCGAATTCGTAACGAAGTGATCCGACAGAGAACCAAATTAAAGTTATCTACATAGCCCACCGCATTAGCACGCTGAAGTGGCAATGGGCCGGCCATATAGCCCGAAGAACCGATAACCGTTGGGGTAGACGAGTTCTTGAGTGGAGACCACGGATCGGCAAACGTAGCGTGGGACGTCCTCAGACTCGGTGGAGCGATGATCTTCGCAAGGCGGCTGGCAAGAGCTGGGTGAGAGTGGCCGAGGATCGTGCTCAGTGGCGTGCCATGGGAGAGGCCTATGTCCAGCAGTGGACGATCATAGGCTGATGATGATGATGATGATGATGATGATTCACTATAGCTAAACCGTTTAAAGCCGTGGTGGCCTAGTGTTTTGACCTATGCCCTCTCAAGCAGAGGGTCGTGGGTTCAAACCCCGGCTGACGGCTCGCACCTCTCAGTTTTTCGGAATTTATGTGCGAAATTACATTTGTAATTTACCATGAGCTGTACGGTGAAGGAGGCAATCAGCCAGCGTGCCGGGCCCAGGCTTGGATCCACGATCGTCTGCTTGAACGGCCATTGGTCAAACCATTAGGCTACTAAATACGACTACTTTAAAACAAAGGCTCTGTTTTATTCACAGGTAGAACGTCTGATCAAATGGTGGTAGGTGGGGCCACACGTATGCCAGTACATGTGAGCAAGCGCCGAGGATGGGTACCGATCCCACAGGTAAGATGTGAGCATTAGGTAGGCAGTTCAAATTGACAACATTTAATTTTTGTGAGCCTCTCATTTTATTGGTTCCCTGTGTACTTGGTTTGGAAAGACTGTACGCTGATAGTTTATTTTTTTCACCATGATTTGTATTTAATTTATTATACCGAGCGTTTTCCCAGAGATAAGACCAACCTAGATCAATTTTTCATCCCCGAAAACCCCCACATACCAAATTTCATGGAAATCGTTGGAGCCGTTTCCGAGATTCTAATTATCTATACTAATATTATAAAGAGGAAAGATTTGATTGTTTGTTTGTTTGTTTGCATTGAATAAGCTCCGAAACTACCGGACCGATTTTATAATTCTTTTGCCGTTAGAAAGTTACATTACCACAGAGTGACATAGGCTACTTTATACCGCGGGAAAATACCTTTTCCTACGGGAAAATTAAGTTTATCGCGGGCGAAGCTGCGGATGAAAGGCTAGTAGGTATATATATACAAGAATTGCTCGTTTATAGGTATTAGATTTATTCACTTATTCTAAAATGGCGTAACTCCAGTTCTACTGTAAAATAGACACTTATCTTTAGTCTTTTCTCGTTCGAAAAAGAAAGTCTGTCTGATTCAATATATTTTTACGACGATGGGTTTTTTACTCGACTGCCAAAGGAGGGTTATTTTATCAACTATTTAAATTAAATTTATTTTGAAGTCATTCTAAATCTAATCTAATATATAAAAATCTAGTGTCACGGTGTTTGTTATCGAACTCCTCCGAAACGGCTTGACCGATTTTTATTAAACTTTTTTCTCCATATTCGGTAGGTAGGTCTGAGAATAGGTCGTAGGCTATTTTTTATTCTTCGCAGACGGAGTGTCGGGAAACGGCTAGTTAACAATAATGTTTACGTTTCAGTATGGTTTAATAGGAGTTCGGGTAGTGGGTCAAAGTGTTATTCTTTGCAATATGGATACCAGGGTTCAACCGCAAGCGACCCCTAAGGGACAAGTGAATTCTCCTGACTTGAAGATGCATGTGTATCTCGCCGACGGGAAAAGAGGTCCAGCGAACATGGAACTGAACGTAGCCTATTACTTGGAGCCAATATATCCAGGTTATAGTAAAAAAACGCATCTTTAAACAGCTTCAGAATGCGCGTGACTATAAATAAATGAAATAAATTTGAAAGTATTTTTTTATTACTATCCACACATCCACACACCCAGTGGCCCAGTTGTTTGAGCAATGGCTTTTTAAGCAGGGGGTCGTGGGTTCAAATCCCGGCTCGCACCTCTGAGTTTATCGAAATTTATGTGCGTAATTACATTTGAAATTTTCCATGACCCGGTGAAGGAAAACATCGTGAGGAAACCTGTATACACCTGCGAAGAAATTCAATGGTGTATGTGGAGTTCCCAATCCGCACTGGGCCCGCTTAGGAACTACGGCCCAAGCCCTCTCATTCTGAGAGGAGGCCTGTGCCCTGCAGCGGGATAGGCTGGAATGATGATGATGATGATGACAAGTTTTATGGTGAAGGAAAACATAGTGAGGAAACCTACACACCAGAGAAGACATTCAATGGCATGTGAGAAGTTACCAAACCGCACTGGGCCCTCGTGGGGACTCAAGCCCTCATTCTCCCCCTATTCCCTCTCCTTTTTAAAGGCCGGCAACAGATCAGTGACTCTCTTTGAGTGATTGATATTTATAGGCGGTGGTGATCATTTTCCATCGGATGATTTACTCGTTTGCCTCTCTCTCATAATGATAAAAATAGTTATTTGTGTCACAAGGGAGCAAAATGATGTATTTACGGCGAGGGCAGTACTATCGCCCCAAGCGCCAGATACCCATTTTCAAAACAAATTTGCTTGCAGCCGTTGATGTTTATTGCTATGGATTGTTATGGACAGATGTCTAGCCACTGCACGCAAACTGGGCCTTTAAGGTGGTTATCTGGCGCTTGGGGCGATAGTACATTGAATCCAGAGTGAAGCGAAGGATTCTCTGAGCGTAACGAAGGATTCAAGTGTTAACGCCCAAGACGAAAATAATTTTGCTCCTGAGTGACACATACAATTTTTCACACCGACTATGAGGAATATGGATTGTTGTGATAGATAGGGAAAGGTCACCACAGATAAAGTATTCCTGTGCTACTTTTAACAATGTTAAAAAATAATCGAATGGAATCGAATATGACAATTGTATCGGATATCCATTAAATCACATTAACAATCATCGATAGTTTTCATTTAAGTAAAACTTATTGTGACATTTTTTTAAACTATTACCTACGAAAAATTTATCAATTTCCATATAACATTGTTAAAGTTAAAACATGAAAATATGTTCGTTTTTAATCGATTACGATTAAATTAGGTACAATCGATTATTTTATTAAGGTTTCTGTGTTCATTGGCACTTTGCGTAAATGATAAATGCCAATGATTAAATTAAAAAAGTAGCTTGAACAGAAAAGTAGCATTTTGATCCCTGTCGTCAGGGAGCGCAAAATCTACTTTTCCGAATGAAAGGTCTGAAAAAAACTATTTAGCCTTGGTAGCCTAGTGGTTGGACTTATGGCCTCTAAAGCCTCTGCTCTGCCTTATTCTCTCGTCTGCTTTATCCTTTGATCGTGATTTCAAATCCTGGTCCTCTGAGTTTTTCAGAAGTCATCTGCAAAATTCCTCTAGTTTAATTTGCACCATTGACTAGCACTCTTATGGTATGTACTGCTGCAAATGAAACTAGGGGGCAAAATTCAAAGTCAAAGTCAAAGTCAAAATTATTTATTCAATTTAGGCGTCAATTGATGCTCCTATGAACGTCGAAGCATCTACCACCGGTTCGGAAAACCCTGTTGAGAAAAAACCGGCTAGAAACTCAACAAGGTATATTTTTTCCAAACAGATCTACATTGTTATTAAATTACATGTATACATCTGAAGTATTTAATACACTAAATTTTTTAACACATTAGATACGCTATTTGAGACTAGGGATCGCCAATGCGGACCAGAATTATTTCCAAACATCCCTGTCCATGATATAGTCATTAATTTTATAGTACGCCTTAGATATTAATGTCTCCTTCACAATGGATTTGAATTTTGTATCAGTTTGTTCGGTTATTGTTTTCGGAATTTTATTATAAAAATGTATGCATCTTCCCAGAAACGACTTTTTGGTTTTAGCCAGTCTGTAAGATGGAAAACATGTGAAATTTACCACGACCTATACGGTCAAGGAAAAAACATCGTGAGAAAACCTGCGCACTCTTGAAGGATTTGATATTTAATTTTGTCTATGCCACATACAGAAAAAATCCAGTAACAACATGTCTGTCACCTATATAAACAATGGGATAAGCATTTCCCGATTCTAATGCCAATTGCTGATAAATACTGATATGTTAAATACAAATCGAATCATAGCAAATAATCTGCATTGAACCGTAGTTATTGGGAAGCTAGAATAAGCGCTGAACTAAATAGGATCGATAGCCAATCCCAGGATAAACACTACTTAGCACAGGACTGTGGATTATTTTAACTGATTGCGGCTGTACATATGAACAAGGGATGATAAAATTAATCTGAAATGTGAACTCAATGGAGAGGTTGGTGGTCCAGGGTCAGGTGGAAGGCAAGAGGGCACGCGGCCGTTCACCAACTCACTGGATTGACCTGATCAAAAAAGCTACTGAGTCCACCATGGTCCAGTGTACTCGCAACGCCTCTGACCGGCAGAAATGGAAGCAAATTGCTAAGAGGGCTGTCCTCGAAAAAGTCTGCGACCCACCGAACATCTCTCCGTGTACCTCGTCTGCGCAACCACGACCACTCTGACAGGAGTGTCCCACTGAGAAGATTTGCGTGTGAATAACTGTGACGTGGCCGCTAACGATGGCTCTCATAAGCAAGCTCAAGGTCACTCAGAGCGCGATGGAGAGGCTATGCTCAGAGTTTCACTGTGGGATCACATTAGAAATGATGAGTACAGCTCGAAGAATCGCCAGACTTAAGTGGGCAGGGTATATCGCTCGTAGAACTAAAGCACGGTCGCGGAGCACAAAGAATTTCGCACAATGACCTTCACTACTTGTCTATGTCCCTCGCACGTAAATATTTTCCGTCGCATTCTTACAAATTCAAATGTGCGAGTGCAATGGCGAATATTTACGTTCAAGCGACAGAGACACATAGGGACACGTCATTGTACGATATTCTTCGTGCTTCGCGACCGTGCTTTAGCATAAGTAGGTTGATGATATTTGTAAGGCAGCAATTGGAGATTTTCATAAAACAATACAACTTGAATTCATTAAAATTGCATACTAACTGTATCTCATTCCTTCAATATCGGTGACAGAATCAAAATCACGTTTTTCTGCTAGTACGCCGCAAATGGCTCACATATGTCACTTTTTTAAACTACCAGCGCTTTCAGAAGGACCATCATTGCCAAGAAGAATGTGCCGTAAGAAACTTGGCACACAGGAAACTGATAGCGGTTGAAACGCTCGTAGAACTACCAAATATGAAACACAAGCGTAAACATGATTAAAATAATACAATTAAAGCTACATTGCGGTGATCGATAGACAACTTCAAATTAGTTCGATTGACGGCCTCGCAATGTAATGCAAATTGAACGATTTTTAATGCATGTCTAAACTCGGCTTAAGAAAATAGTGGAATAACGAGTGAACATTGTTCAGTATTTATGCGCAACTAATTGCAATATAAATTGATTTCATACATTTAATATGCTGGAGCAACGTACATGTTTCACAAAATAAATACAATGCCGTTGACAATCTATGAAGAATGGAACGCTGTCTCGTCGACGCTGTCTCTTTGTTCCTATAATATACACCTCATCATCATCATCATCATCATCATCATTTCAGCCGAAAGACGTCCACTGCTGAACATAGGCCTCCTCCTGTAATCTTGGTTCGCCAAAAAGATCGGCCCTGAGCCATCCGCATCCAATGCGTTCCCGCGCCTTCACCAGGTCGTCGCTCCATCTTGTTGGAGGCCTACCTATATACTGCGTCTGTCAGTGATGACTTATGGCACTAAGACGTGGCCGCTAACGATGGGCCTCATAAGATAGCTCAAAGTCACTCAAAGGGCGATGGAGAGGGCTATGCTTGGAGTTTCTCTGCGGGATCGCATTTGAAATGAAGGACATCATCACATTTATCCGTAATGCCAGTTTCACACGAGGGCAGAACAGTCGGGCAGGACAGCAGGCAGCACAGTACTGCTACAATCTGAACGCACACGCCGAGACAGAACAGTACTGTGCTGCCGCGGCGTGTGCGTTCAGATTGTAGCAGTACTGTGCTGCCTACTGTCCTGCCCGACTGTTCTGCTCTCGTGTGAAACTGGCATAAGTTAAATCAATGGGTGGTGAAACAGCCCCTTAATATCCCAGTAATGATTTCCCGTAGGTTAATATTTTTACGAACGAACGAACGAATTTTTAAAAACGTTGAAGTACTTCTGCTTACAGTGACGTCTTAACTTCGTCTGCAAACTATAAGGTATACGAACCAATGCCCGGCACCTCAGCGCCCAGTAGATGACACTCATCTGTCACCTCTCTTAGTATGACATAAGATTGAAGGTGCCATATATTGGGGCAGTGTCGAGCACAGTGTCGTTTACCTTTGATGGCGTTGTCCGAGCGAACATTGTGCTTTAAAAAGTGTTACCATAACCTTTCTTGGGTTTCTAAGACGGACAACCAGCCCAAGTCTTTGCAAAAATCTGTCGACGCCGGGCACCCACAGACCTTAGTCTCACTCAAATAACACACAAGTTTACTTTCACACATTTATTAATATACTTCTTAATTGTAAGCTGTGTGACATTAATGCTAACAATCATCATCGCTCTCACTGCTTTAAGGTGATACTAGTGTCTCAAAGAATCGCGTCACAGACATCTCTATGTCTACTGGGGGTGGAACGCATAAACCCAGCATCACTTTCACCAAGTCGAAGGACCTTGGCGAGCTTAAGCTAACTGACGGTGGTGGTCCACCTCGCCGGTTGCAGACTGTGATCTCTTGACCGATCAATTCAACTCCATGGTGTTTTTTCTAAAAAAAAAACTTTCTGAGAAAATACGGGATGACCGTAAAAGTAAATAATTGGAGTTGAAAACTAATAAAAACTTTTTAACAAAAATATTAAACCGCCGAAAAAACTGAAAAGCAAAAATAATACCTTTTTTGTTTGACCTTAATCTAGGTACCAGTTTGAAGTCGGTGCCTCAGCACGAGCCAGGAGGAGTGATAAAAGCCAATCAGGTAGAAGATTATAGGTCCACTCCTCCTGGCTAGTGCTGAGGTACTGACTTCAAACTGGTACCTAGATTAAGGTCAAACAAAAAAGGTATTATTTTTTGCTTTTCAGTTTTTTCTGCGGTTTAATTTTTTTGTTAAAAAGTTTTTATTTTATACTTTTTCCCATCCTTGGGGTAATTTTTTTTCCAAATTTATATAATACCAACTTTAAGGTATACCCTATCCAATAAAAAAGAATTATGAAAATCAGACTACTCTGTAAAAACTTAGTCAATCCTCCTCTGTTTTCCTACCCTTAGGGTAGGTATATTATTTCCAGATTTTAATGGGATCACCCTCGGGGTATACGCTTTCCAATAAAAAAAGAATCATCAAAATCGGACTACTCTGTAAAAAGTTATGCGTGATCATACATAAAAAAAAGTAATAATAAAAAAAAATACACGTCGACTTGAGAACCTCCTCCTTTTGTTTTCGTCGGTTGAAAAAAAATATAAGAGACTGCAAAAAACCAATCTTGATATATTTTTGAAGTGAATTTTCTAATGCAACTTCCAACAAGCGTTGCGATAAATGCGTAAATACGCAACGCAACGCAACGCAAGTTGACGTTTACGAGACGTTTGTTTTTGAAGTAAAACTTTTATAGGCACTTGAGAGCGGGTTGGGAGCGGATTGGGAGCGGGTTGGGAGCGGGTTGGGAGCGGGTTGGGGGCGGGTTGGGAGCGAGTTGGGGGTGGGTTGAGAGCGGGTTGAGAGAGAGTTGAAGGCGAGTTGGGAACGGGTTGGGGGCGAGTTGGGAGCGGGTTGGAAGCGGGTTGGGGGCGGGTTGGGAGCGGGTTGGGGGTGGGTTGGGGGCGGGTTGGGGGCGGGTTGAGAGCGGGTTGAGAGCGAGTTGGGGGCGAGTTGGGAGCGGGTTGGGGGCGGGTTGGGAGCGGGTTGGGGGCGGGTTGGGGCGGGTTGAGAGCAGCAGTGGACGTCTTTCGGCTGAAATGATGATATCAACGACTTTGGTCTTCTGCCTGATATGCTCGTTGCGAACCCTATCTTTCAACGAGGTACCGCGCATAGCTGAGCAATATGCTGAAGAAGCATGTTGACTGTGTAAAACCAGCTACTTAATTGTTATTATACTTACTCGAGGGTCGTTGATTTTAACGTCACTATTTGCCTTAGTGATGTGTATAGGCGGCAACCGATAGCTATATTTATCATCAAGGGAACGTTTCCCTGTAATCAAAATATTTACATTGTAGCGGTGGTGGTGGCCTGAGTTTTTCGGAATTTATGTGCGAAATATATTTGAAATTTACCATGAGTTTTAGGGCGAAGGAAAAAATCGAGAGGAAATCTGCACACACCTGCGATAAAATTCAATGGTGAACGTGAAGATCCCAAATCCCAATCCGCACTGGTTTAGTGTGAGAACTACGGCCCAAGCCATTCATTCTGAAAGGATTCGCTTGTGCCCTGCAGTGGGACGCATTTTTTTTTTTTTTTTTTTTTTTTTTAATGATATAGGGGGCAAACGAGCAGACGGATCGCCTGATGGTAAACGATTACCGTCGCCCATGGACACCTGCGACACCAAAAGAGTCACAAGTGCGTTGCCGGCCTTTTAGGTAGGAGTACGCTCTTTTTTTGAAAGCTTGAAGGTCATATCGGTCCGGGAATACCGCAGCAGGAACCTCATTCCAGAGCTTTGCTGTGCGAGGCAGGAAATTTCTGGAAAAACGCACAGTAGAAGACAACCAACCATCCAGATGGTGAGGATGGAAGTGTTGTCGCGTAGGGCGGTGGCGGAAGGATGCGGCAGGGATCAACCCGAATAACTCCTCGGAGCACTCTCCGTTGTACATGCATATAGGTTAGGATGATGATGATGATGATCATTATTATTTGCTTACGTCATAAAGGCAAAATCTGTACAAAATTTCAGCTTTACATGGACAAGAGTTAGGGCTGGGCGTTGTTAAGTCAGTTAGTCAATGAGTCAGCGAGTGAGTGAGTGATGTTAGGACTTTTTTAAATTGTAGATTTTCTGCTGAGTAAATAATAAAATGAGCGTATTATATAAATAAATAAATAAATAAATAATTAAATATTAGGGGACAATCTTACACAAATCGACCTAGTACCAAACTAAGCAAAGCTTGTACTATGGGTACTAGACGACAATAAACATACTTATATAGATAAATAAATACTTAAATACATAGAAAACATCCATAACTCAGGAACAAATATTCGTGCTCATCACTCAAATAAATGCCCTTACCGGGATTCGAACCCAGGACCTCTTGCTTCGTAGGCAGGGTCACTACCAACTAGGCTAAAGCGGTCATTATCTCACCAAACAGAACCGTAGCGCATTGCGGAGGTCTCTTCGCTCGGTGGGGGTGATCCGATCTGAAAGGCCCGGGAAATTCCCCGCCATTTTTCGCGCAGGTGCTCTGCAGCAGCGCGACTACGGCGAGCGCGAGAAGCGAGTGAGCGAGCGAAGCCATGGCGTCAAGTGAAGCAAGTAACTGAGCGTGCCGCTTATATCGCGCGAAGCGCTGTCAGTAGCTTAACGGAACGAATCTGCAATATAGTATGCTAAATCGATTACTTTACCATTTTGTTTGTGTAACGCATGAACGAGTTTGCAAATATGTGTAAAATTAATGTATTTCATTTTATTCTGTATCACTTGCGTCACTAATTTGTCACCTCATTCATTTAGTAATGGATATAATTTTTATTCTATTCCACTTATGAAAGTCGTGATGCTACCACCGGCTCGAAAAACTCTGTTGAGAAGAATCTAGCAAAAAACTCAACAAGGTATAATTTTTGAAACAGACCTACAATTTTATTAAGTTACATATAATAGTTTATTGAATCACGCGTTACTTTGCGGAGAACTAAAACAATTACTTATTTTGCCCACCCGACCCGGCTTGACCCGAGTGAGCAAAGTAATTGTTTTAGTTCATTACATATTTTATATCTATTATTATTATGTTGGTACGGATTTCCGATCACGGGCCCATGGGGACCCGGTCATTTGAAAGGCATACATGGGGCCGAAGCCAACATGAAGAGGCCTTTGGTACCATATAATATAAATGAGATGGGCGCAACTATGGGGGTCTATCCCCTAATACACCATATTATTATTATTATTATTATTTTTTTTTTTATTAAACATTTTAATTGCATATAAAACAAAATTTTACAAAACTAAAAATTACAAATAAAAAATACCCTGGAGGTCGCCCACTTGGGGCATCGTCCCCAGGACGGAGGCCGCGTTGCCCCTCTGCACCGCCAAACTTAGGCGCTGGGCAAAGAAGGTACCAGCCCTATGGTCGCCTGAGACGCCGAAGAGCTTGTCCGACACTTCTTTTACAAACTTTTTTGTGTCGGACGACCATGGGCCCAAAGTTTCAATTGCAAGTGCCGCAAATATGTAGTTGTTCGAAAGAAATGCGTATTTGCGGCACTTAATAGTTTGGGCCTGCTCTGCGGCGGACCCAGGCTTCCGTGCAGAACCGTTAACGTGGGACGGAGCCAATGTGTCTACACAGGTGACGTCCCACGCTAAGGGGCGGCCCAGACACCAAGGCACTAAAGTGCAACCATCGGGCTTCTTACCGTCGGTGGCCGAGAGACCCCAAGGTTCCAATGTCGCGGGCACAGAGGCAGTGGAGAGAGCCCGGCGGATGATATCATTAAGAGTGGCGTGCCTAAAAAAGCGACCCACACTCTGGTGACAAAAAAGGCCATGCCGACCCAAAGTGTCCACTATCTGACCGCAGCGGCAACAAAGGTGTGTTTCACAGATTTTAATGCCCAAGCGAAGACAGATTGCAATTCGCAGTGAAGAGGGATCCAAAACAATTCCCAGGGTACGGGAGGGGAGCGCGTGCAGCCAGTGACCTGATTCCCTTTCGGATACCGCCAATATTCTAGCTCATTCACCCGGGTCAGAGCAATCCTCCAGTAGCCGCTTGTGATTCATTTTAATATTAATCGTATCCCAAGCCGCTTGGCTGGATTTCTCTGACGGCAAACACTCACCTGGATTACAACTCCTCCAAGCTGTTTCTGCATCCTTTAAACATGACACCTGAACATCAGAGGCTGAGGTAAGTTTAAGAATACCGCTGATGAGGGTGAGCGTGCTATTAAAGGAAGACAGAAAGGCAGGGAGTGCCAGGCTACTGGTTGACCGGATTCCTAGGCCTCCAAATTTGACAGGCAGGATTGCTTGGTCCCAGCTGGAGGGAGTAAAGGTTAAATTTGTAATTTTGCTCACTGTTTCTTTTAAAATTTGATCTATGTTAGAAGTGATTGCAGGAAAAGGGTGAAAAACGAAGCAAATATATAAATTTTGGGGAAAAAAGGCAGAGTCGTAAGATATGCATAGCCATATGTGGGCTGATTTCATAAAGCAAATTCGACGTATTTTGGAATTGCTCTATTTTAGCATTAAAGGTCGAAGGTAGGCTTGAATCGTCAAAAATAGGTGCTCCGAGAAGCGTAAGGGTGTCACGTGATAAAACTGAAATATTAGAAATGAGATTATTTACGCTGTCCATTATATTAGTTTGAAGGGTAGGAGAAATACTCTCATGTAAGAAAATCTCGCACTTATTGGTGTTAAGCGTAAGGCCGATCTCTGAGAAACGTTTTATAATGGTATCGAGGTCAGCCTTAACTGTGGCGGCTGTTCCTCCAATAGTGCCATCATCTAAGTACCAGATGTTTAAATCTGACCGAAGCTGAGTGATTATAGGGTGAATCGCCAAACTAAAAATTACAGGGCCCAACGGATCCCCCTGTTGGCATCCTACACAAGATAAAATTTCATCATTGCCATACATTAGCTTTGAAGGCGAGCCATAACATTGGTACATGTAACCATATATTTCAGGAAGCTCAAGCTGTATTTGTGTTAAAAGTGAACACCTGTCTATAGAATTGAAAGCATTTTTGACGTCTATTTTAACTAATACTTCAAAATTTTGTCTATCTAGAAAAGCCCGGGTTGCGTGTACTGCTCCTTCACAACCCCCTTTAAGACCAAAACCAAGTTGAATTGGACTAAATTTGTCAGTCAGTCGTGTTCGGTAGTGGCGGCAGCATAGTTTGGACGTAAGCCGGCGAAACGTACTTCCCACTGCTATCGGGCGAATGCCACCGTCTTTCTTTTTTAATGCGATGAGGTTGGCTCCGTATAATACTGGTATTATTTCTGGGCAAACCTTACCCGATAGCATGAGGTTCACCAACGCCGTGAGCTCCTTCAATAAACACTCACCACCGTCACCAGCCAGCGGACTGGTCAAATCTTTTATTATTAATAATTATTATTACTAGTATTTATTATTAGTAGTGACGGCCTGATTAAGGTTGTGGGAACGCGTTAAATTTGGATGGCGCAACAGTTCTTTTGGTGAACTTTGGGAGTCCTATGTTCAGTAGCGGACGTCTTTTGGTTGAAATGATGGAGATAATTAAACTACGATTTTTAATTTCGTGGAATTCTGACATTTCTTAATGTTACTAGGCAAAAAAAATTCCCGAAAATTTAAACGAGATAATACAAAAACTAGGAAATACAGAGCACAAATTCCTTAGTATACACATTAAAATTGGACATAATGTAATAAATCATTAATTAATACGTAGTAAGAATATTTTTTGATCTAACTGTTCAGACGTAATAAAATATTTAACCCTATGAGTAAAAAATAAATTGTCTCGGGTATCATTGCGATGATTGACATATATCGCAAACTTTCGGACTTAAATTATAATTAATAGTTATGTATTAAGTTTCAATCGTCGTCTCAAGAGGTTTGTAATTTAAAATTTCATAGACAAGGTAGGGTCAAGTGCAAAAATAAGTATCGATTTCATCCTCTCATAATTATGTACCAATACCTTAATTCGACGACATAAGAACTATGGGACATATTTATGAGCAAGTTGCGTGCACCCATATTTTTACACTTGACTGTACATACTTAAATAATAAAAATCATCAAATATCATTCTTCTGTCAAAACAATATTAAAGTCATTCCGCTTCTGTCTTGAATGTTCGAATGTGCTCGCTCTTCTGTTTCCGTATTATTTTTGTCGTTTTCGTTGATTGATATTATTATTTCCTTGAAAAGTTTTTGTTTTTTGCTATGTGCTATGTTTTTTAAAGAGGAATAATATCACCATGAACTGCGTCTCACACGAATCATGAATACACGAATCTCTTAAAAACCTATGAATTAGTGCCTATTTTATTTTGTTCCTAAAATAATAAATAGATTTAAAATGAAAAAAGGTTTGTTGCCTCTGAAACGTCAAAATCTGGTATTTGTCAGAATTCCACGAAATTAAAAATCGTATTTTAGTCACGGAGAATTTTTGAATATAGGTAATTATTATCGTTTAAGAAAGGATTTTCACTTTAGCGTTTTGTTTGGCTAGGTGCCTTCCATGTCGTTTGTTGGTTAGTTTCACAAAAAAAACCGACTAAAATAAATGTGAGTCGCACTCGTGCACTAAAGATTCTTTAGAGCTTTGTTGGTGGAATAGATTTATTAGAAGAATTTATACACATGCCGATATTTTATTGATTTATTGTTTTTTTATATTAGAGAGGCCAGACAAACGAACTAGTGGGTCACCTGATGTTAAATGATCACCACTGTCCATATACACCCGCAGCACTTTACGCGATGCCAGTGCGTTATTGTCCCTAAAAGGGAGAGGAAAAAGGAAAGGAAATAAAGGAGGGGGAGAGGTATTGGGCCCCCGGCGCTCTCACTGACCGTACGAAACACAGCAGAAGTACTGCTGCTTCACACCGGTGTTCTGTGAGAGGGCGGTACTGCCCCGGACGAGCCGGCCCATTCGTGATGCAGCGGCTAGCTACAACATGGCTCTACTCTACGATACTCTAGTACTTGTGTGCCAAATTTTAATCCTCTAGCTTCAGTAGTTGAGGCTGTGCGTAGTCTGTCAGTTAGTCACTCAGTCAGTCAGTTAGCCAGCCAGGCCACGGTACTGTTTTATACCATCGATATGTGATTACGTCCAGTGGACATTATACTACACGAGCATATACAAAGTGAGCGTATACAGGGTAATTTTTTAATCAGTGCACAAAATTTCGTTGATAGATCACGAGATTTTTTTTTAACATTTTCAAATTTGGGTTGTTCATAGTTATTCATCCAATAATTGGTCGAGTTACTATAAAAAACATAAAATTTAAGTGATAAATATTATAATGAAAAATTAATGAAATTTGTTATTTTTAACCCAAAATCAAATCAAATAATCATTTATTTGCCATAAGTACACAAGTATACATGCAAATATAATGTATAATATTAAATCGGTTACAAATACATTTTTAATACAATAATTTTACATTAAATACTTACATGAAGTTACTGTTTACAGCCACACTTGATCATTCACATTTTTATTAATGAATTATATTAAATTAAATAATGTAAAAAAAATCATGTCATAATGACCGCTTTAGCCTAGTTGGTAGTGACCCTGCCTACGAAGCAAGAGGTCCTGGATTCGAATCCCGGTAAGGGCATTTATTTGTGTGATGAGCACGAATATTTGTTCCTGAGTTATGGATGTTTTCTATGTATTTAAGTATTTATTTATCTATATAAGTATGTTTATCGTCGTCTAGTACCCATAGTACAAGCTTTGCTTAGTTTGGGACTAGGTCGATTTGTGTAAGATTGTCCCCTAATATTTATTTATTTATTTTATTTATATACTGAATGTCAATTTAAATAAAAATAAATAAGTAAATCTAATATGTCTAATCTAGTGCGTTTGCAAAATATTCGTCGATTGCATAATAAGGTCTGCTTAAAAAATATTGCTTAATTTTCCTGTCAAATGTACTTGCATCGCTACAGTGTTTTATTTATAATGATACTGAATTACATTATAAAATCTGTGCACTGATTAAAAACTTACTCTGTATATTATGAATATTTTATGTTACGTTCTTATATATTTTATTACTACCCATTTTATGATATCTTTATTACTACAGTTATTATAAATGAAAATAGTGACAGTTTAAAAAGAGTACAAAATATAATGAGTTCAATATTATATGGCCAAGTTGCTTTTGTCCGCGCAATAGACTCATGAATGGACTAAGTATGTCAATATTATTAGTAATTTTAAAATATAATCTAATGTAATTAACCGTGAAAAATCAATTAAGAAATACCTTTGTTTGATAGCTTCAATCAATCAATATAACGTGATCAATAAATAAGTAATAATTGCACAAGTGGCATAGATCCTAATCAAGATTATCATTTATTTCAAAAGGCAAAGACTAGTTTTAGTTAGCACAACGGCCTCGGAGAACTAATACAAAATTTCGTCTAAAAATGTATAGATGAGAGTCATTTTCCTTACGTATAAACCAGAAGTTAGGTAACCTAACCTTTGCTTTCTATGAGCTTAGCCGCGTTTCAAAAGATCGTAATATGGAATTTCATTTTATATCTTATATGTTGATTAAATTCAGGTCAACCAATACATAAAGAACTATCTTTAATCGCATAACGCAAATATAAACAGTAAGCATTTTCATTTTACATAAAAAATACTAACCTAAAAATAAACTCTATCTATATATACAATTCGCCTAAGTCCTGCCTGTCCCTACGGAAGAGTGTCCATAAGGCTGGCAGCATTTCCGCGCTGGATTGTGATGTCACCACCCTTACACCATCCTTACACCAGCCTTATATGGTCACGGGTAATTTCCAACAATTTTTAAACCATTTTCGCATTATTGCCTTTCAAATGATACCAGTTTGTTGCACATCGGTTAAATGATTTCAAAATCTATAACGGACATACCTAATTTAGGTAGAAACATTTTTCTTGTTTTGTGTATAGATTTGGGAAGCATGTGAACTGCATGAAACTAGATACTTATTTGTTATACTTACTCATTGATCCTCGATTGTAACTTCGCTATTTGCTTCATTTATATAAATAGGTGGTAATCGATAGCTATTTCCACTATGAGAACGATTCCCTGAAATTCAAATTTTAAATTCTTATGTTAAACCAGATATGCGATTCAGAGCAATTCACATAAAATACGCATTTTAACGCACAAATAATCCACAATATCCAAGAAACGCACCACGAGCAGGCAGATGGCAGATGAAATTAGTGACGTCTTCAAAGTTGCCAGTTAAAGAAATTAGTTCCATTAAGTTTTCCGAAATATGGCGAGGGTTTTTATTTTCCTGGTCGAGCTTTATACACAGATAAAAACTGAGCTGAGAAGCAGAAGTGCTGATAAATAATAAGCGTAGTCTGTCTTACCAAACATAACCGTAGCACATTGTGGAGGTCTCTCTCGTTTGGGGTGATCCGGACTGAAAGGTCCGGGAAATTCCCCGCTGTGTTCCGCGCAGGCGCTTTGCAGCAGCGCGACTACGGCGAGCGCGAGAAGCGAGTGAGCGAGCGAAGCCATGGCGGCGAGTGAAGACAACGACTGCGCGTGCCTCTTATATCCGTCGGGCGAAGTGCGGTCATTAATTTAACAGAACGAATCTGAAATATGTTATGCTAAATCGATTACTATGCCATTTGTTTGTATTTGTTCATATACATATATGAACAAGTTCTAGAAAATAAATGTGTTTTATTTTATTATGTATCACTTGCGTTACTAATTTGTCAACTCATTCAACATCATCATCATCGTCATCATTTCAGCCGAAAGACGTCCACTGGTGAATATAGGCCTTCCCAAGGCTCGCCAAACAGATCGGTCCTGCGCTATTCGCATCCAATGATAGATCGAGTCATACATAATGACGCGTGCCGTGGTTCTTATTGCAATGTCATTAATGTCTAATTTTGACAAAATCACGCGTCTTTGTGAATGGCACTAACTATATCACATATTGAATTCAGCAATATTAAGAAATAGTCAAAAACTTAAACAAGGGTGTAATTTTTTTAAGAAAAATAAAAAGTCCAAGTATTTAAAAAATGGTGGCTCATTTAAAAAACTTACGCCAACTTTTTTCGAAAATTCTAAGTGCACTCTATTGGCAACCAACCACGGACCTGATAGCCAAGTTTGTTGTAAGAGAACATGACTGTGAAGCTTGAGGTTCCAGGTTCGATCGGGTCGGGGCAATATTTGTGTAAATCATTTGAAAGTAAATTTGTTTATTATTAGCCTGTATTAATGTCCCACTGCTGGGCAAAGGCCTCTCCCATGGACTTTCGACTCGTCCTATCTGCACTTATGTCCAGCCAGTCGCCCGAAAATGTGTCTAGGTCATCTTGCCATCTTCGCTTTGGTTTACCGCGGCGCCGATAACTATCTTGGGCATCCATTGAGCGGTAACCTGCGCCCACCTTTCTGGGTGCATGTGACAGACGTGGCCAGCCCAGTCCCTTAAATTTGCCTACATCTTATACATTATATAAATTATATTTGAAATTTACCATTAGCTTTACGGTGAAGGAAAACATCTTGAGGAAACCTTGAGGAGAAATTCAATGGTTCGTTTGTAGTTCCCAATCTGCGTGGGAACTACGGCCCAAGCCCTTTCATTCTGAGAGGAGGCCTGTGCCCTGCAGTGGGACGCATAAAGGCTGGGATGATAATGATGATGATCTATCGCACAGTAATCATTACAAGCTTTGCTTAGCTTGGGACTAGGTTATTTAATGTCAATTTGTCCCACTATAAAAAAGCCGGTTGTCTGTAAAGTCGGTTTACGGACGATAGTTTAACGTGACAACGTCATAACAAAACATTCAAAAAGCATAAATTAAACCAGGCGGTCACCCATCCAAGTACTGACCGCGCCCGACGTTGCTTAACCTCGGTGATCGGACGAGAACCGGTGTTTTGTCAAATATCTTGAAAACGGTGCATCCTACGGCAAAATCACTGAAATTTTCATCCCCCTTTAAAGCCCCCTCCCCACCCCCCCCTCAACTCCCCCCACCCCGCACCCCACATTAAATACATGCTGGCGTTCGCTGCTCTCTTGTACATACTGGCCTTCGGCGCTCTGTAAGTGCATGTAATGTTACATTGCGTCATCCTTATTCGTAAGCAGCCGGCGTTCATCGATTTATTACACGTTGTCACGTCAAAAAAGTCAAAGATTGTTACGTATCTACCTATTTAGGTACCAAAACCAAACGTATATATCGTAACCTGTCTATGATAGCAGGGAAAAAGCATAGCACGCCGCAAAAAAAATCGGACACCTTTATATTTGAAATCGATTATTTAAGATTATTTAAAAGCGAAAAAGTTTTTCGGGTGCGCCGGTGGGATTCGAACCCACGTCTCCTGGGTATGCGCCCCAACGGGTGTTCTACCAATTGAACCACGTCGCATCCAACCGACTCCCCCGAAATTCTTAATCGCTGCGTGTGGTAACATCCATCGCAACTATTAGAAGCTACGACTCCTACGTTCCAAATTACATTGGAAATGCGTGAGAAATGATGTACCACATCTATTTATTCAAATATTATTTATTTTATTAGCAGTACGCCTGCTCACCGAATCTAAGATTATTTAAAAGCGAAAAAGACGCGGGTTCGAATCCCACCGGCGCACCCGAAAAACTTTTTTTCGCTTTTAAATAATCTTAGATTCGGTGAGCAGCCGTACTGCTAATAAAATAAATAATATCGATTATTTAGTTACTATTTAAAATAATTCTACTACAAATGCAAAAAAAGAAAAACCTCACGATCACCTCCAACCAAATACCAATCAGCATCGGATCCTTGTAGGAGCTACGGTCCAAGTCTTTTCATTTTAAGAGCCTTGTGCCCAGTAGTTGGACGTATATAGGCCGTAATGATGACACAACTACAAGGTGTGGGCTGCATTCAAATTTGTAAAAGTGGCGAGTCCGACGCTGCCGCTCAATGACAGAACGCTGCAACTCGAGTTACAGCGTTTTGTGTTGTCTTGCATAAAACGATTCCTCATGAGTGCTTCTATCATACCTACAAACCGCTCAGTGCGTAGGTGTCTGTTAGGGCTTTGGCGGGGGAGCGATGCACATCTTTTTTTCATGACGGCTGTAAAGCTGTCAAGATTGACGGCACAGACAGACAGACAGATGTGCCTCCGCAAACATGGACGACGTGCCGCGATACCGCGGGAGCCCCAACAGTATCCCAAGTGCATTATTATTAGTAACAATAACCGAACAAACTGATACAAAATTCAAATCCATTGTGAAGAAGACATTAATATCTAAGGCGTACTATAAAATTAATGACTATATCATGGACAGGGATGTTTGGAAATAATTCCGATCCGAATTGGCGATCCCTAGTCTCAAATAGCGTATCTACTGTGTTAAAAAATTTAATTGTGTTAAATACTTTAGATGTATGTAATTTAATAACAATGTAGATCTGATTGAAAAAAATATACTTTGTTGAGTTTCTTGCCGGTTTCTTCTCAACAGGGTTTTTTCCGAACCGGTAGTAGATTCTTCGACGTTCATAGGAGCATCATTTGATGCCTAAATTGAATAAAGAATTTTGACTTTGACTTTGACTTTGAGTTCTGTATGGTGGTGTGTAGCGGTAATATTTTATAACAAATTTTGAAACGTTAATGTTACTTAACTAAAAATTAAATTTTTAAAAACCTCCAAAGTCAAAGTCAAAAATTTTATTCAATTTAGGCATCAATTGATGCTCCTATGAACGTCGAAGAATCTACCATCGGTTCAGAAAAACCCTGTTGAGAAGAAGCCGGAAGAAACTCAACAAGGTATATTTTTTTCAAACAGATCTACATTGTTATTCAATTACATACCTCTAAGTATTTAATACAATGACATTCTCCAACGCAATTATTATTAATTATTTTCATGCAAATTGAAGGGCATCCCTCGCTATGTGCCCGCTGCGTATAGCTGATCCAAAGGCTTTACGTATACAGCGATAGTTAGGCTTTAAAAAAAAAAAAATTAGGGGACAATCTTACACAAATCGACCTAGTCCCAAACTAAGCAAAGCTTGTACTATGGGTACTAGACGACGATAAACATACTTATACAGATAAATAAATACTTAAATACATAGAAAACATCCATAACTCAGGAACAAATATTCGTGCTCATCACACAAATAAATGCCCTTACCGGGATTCGAACCCAGGACCTCTTGCTTCGTAGTCAGGGTCACTACCAACTAGGCTAAAGCGGTCGCTAAAAAACGTAAAAAGCGTAATCTTAATTTTTACTGTACAAGGAGCTAATGAATCATGCGACATAGCTCGAAGAATCGCCAGACTTAAGGGGCAATGGGCAAAGCACGACGCTTGTAGATGGCCGATTGAGCCAAAAGGTTCTCGAATAGCGTCCACGAGACGCAGTGTAGCAAGACCTCTAAGAAGATACGCGACAAACTGGTTAAGGTTCCGGGAACGCGTTGGATGCAGATGGCGCAGGAGCGATCGGTTTGACAAAAATGAGGGAGGCCTATGTTCAGAAGTGGACATCTTTCGGCTAAAGTGACGAACGTGCAAAACGAGCCAGCAAACGCAGCAGGGAATACTCTCTCTGAGTCTACATAATCATCTACCTCGACTTATTGTTAAACACAAAATATTAAAAAAAAAGGCAAAGTAAAAGTGATTTAATTGTAAACATAGGTACAACTGATTACAGTGGTGGAAAAAAATTTTAAATAAAAAATAGAACCGCCTTCAAAAACGCCCAAAAAAATATTAAATAAAAATTTAACCGACTATAATAAGCATTATAATATCTTTCTACTAATCTGTTTGAAGTCGGGCCTCAGCACGAGATAGTAGGAGTGGTAGAAGCCCAACAGATAGTAGGTATAATAGGGATAATAGGTAGGTAAGATAAATTACTACTATAAAGTTTGAGGTCCCAGGTTCGGTTCCCGCGTCAGGGCAGATATTTGTATGAAAAACACGAATGTTTGATCTCGGGTCCTGGGTATTTAATATGTATTTAAGTATGTATCATCTATATAAGTATATTTATCCGTTGCCTGATACCCATAACACAAGCTTTGCTTACTTTGAGACTAGGTCGATTGGTGTGAATTGTCCCGGGATATTTATTTATTAATTTAATTACTAGGTTAGGTAGGTCCTGCTGGCTCGAGCTGAGGCCCGACTTCAAACAGATTAGTAGAAAGATATTATAATGCTCATTATAGTCGGTTAAATTTTTATTTAATATTTTTTTGAGCGTTTTTGAAGGCGGTTCTATTTTTTATTTAAATTTTTTTATTTTTGGCTTTTTAGTTGTATTGGTATAAAAAAGATGCGTAGGCGTAGCCAGTAAACGAAGCCCCGCTTCTGTTTACGCTCTGAGGATCGCAAGGTAACTAACGAACTTAACCAGGTTAAACGGGGGTAGTTTGAAGGTATTTTTTTAATGCGGGTAGCTCTGCCCCCCGAGCCCCCCTTCCAGTAGCGAGGCTTCTATTACTACTCTGAGGGACGCTAGATAAACTGACGAATTTAACCAAGTGAAACGGTAGATGGTTTAACAGATTTTTTATTGCAGGGAGCTCTGCCCCCCGAGCCCCCCTCCCCTCCAAGAGCGGGGCTTTTATTTTCACCCTGAGGGACGCAAGACAGCTAACTAACCAAACCGGTTAAACGGGAAGTGATTTGAAGGTATTTTTTATTACGGGAGCTCCGGCCCCCAAGCCCCTCTACCGGTAACGAGGTTTCTATTTCCACTCTGAGGGACGCAAGCTAACTGACGAATCAAACCAGGTTCAACGGGAGGTGGTTTAAGAGTACTTTTATTGCGGGGGGCTCCGCCCCCGAGCCTCCATCCAACAGCGGGGCTTCTATTTCCACTCTGAGGGACGTAAGATAACTAACGAACCTAACCAGGTTAAACAAGGGGTGGTTTGACGGTGTTTTTTATTACGGGGGCCTCCGCTCCCCGAGCCCCCCTTCCAGTACCAAGGCTTCATTTTCCACGCTGAGGGACGCAAGATAACTAACGAATCTGGTAAGGTAAACGGGACGCGGTTTGACAGTTTTTTTATTGCGGGGGGCTCCGTCCCCCGAGCCCCCCTCCCACCTAGTATCACTTTGAGGAGCGCAAGGTAACTAACGAACCTAACCAGGTTGAACGGGGGATGGTTTGAAAGTATTTTTTATTGCGGGGGCTCCGCCCAACGAGTCCCCTTTCCGGTAGCGATGCTTCTATTTCCATTCTGAGAGACGCAAGATAATTGACGAATCTAACCAGGTTACACGGGAGGTGGTTTAAGAGTATTTTTATTGCGGGGGGCTCCGCCCCCCGAGCCCCCCTCCAAGAGCGAGGCTTCTATTTCCACTCTGAGGGACGTAAGATAACTAATGAACCTAACCAGCTCCGCCCCTAACAGGCTTTAAAACAGGTTTGGTTTTAAACAGAGAGTGGTTTGAAGGTGTGTTTTATTACGGGGGGCTCCGCCCCCCGATCCCCCTTCCAGTGCCAAGGCTTCATTTTCCACTCTGAGGGACGCAAGGTAACTAACGAATCTGGTAAGTTAAACGGGAGGCGGTTTGACAGGTTTTTTTATTTCGGGGGGCTCCGCCCCCCAAGCCCCCCCTCTAATATCACTTTGAAGAGCGCAAGGTAACTAACGAACCTAAACAGGTTAAACGGGGAATGGTTTCAAAGTATTTCTTTATTGCGGGGGGCTTCGCCCCCCGAGCCCCCCCCTTTATTATCACTTTGAGGAGCGCAAGGTAACTAACGAACCTAACCAGGTTAAACGGGGATGGTTTGAAATTTTTTTTTATTGCGGGGGGCTTCGCCCCCCTTGCCCCCCTCCGCTGGCTGAACTTCCATTCCCACTCTACGGGACGCAAAATAACTAACGAACCTAATAAGGTTAAGCGAGAGGTGGTTTGTAGGTATTTTTTATTGCCATACCTACTTACTATAGTTTAGGTGAATAACTAACACAATTCTTAGGACTGCTTTGGCGAATTAATATTAGTAATAAAACGTAACGTAGGTAATTTGATGTTCTTGTTATCAATATAAGGACGAACAAATATGCTTTAGGACTTTCAACAGTATGCCAAACATTCTTCGCCAGAAAATTTTAGAATGATCAACATTATGCGATACAACAGGCACTCTTTGCTGACTATACTTTTTGATCCTGGTTACCAAAGTACTCGTCAAGACGAATCAAACGAGCCCAAACTCGATGGGGTTATGTCGTTTTTTTACGGAGTTCTTATGGTCACCTTCCAACTCCATCTTCAGACCCTAGTTACCATCTAGGATCAAAGTACTCGTCAAGTCAAATCAAATGAGCTCAAACTCAATGCGGTCGTATCGTTTTATTACAGAGTTTCTATGGCCATCTTTCAGCTCCATCGTCAGATCAGCTCCATGTCATAATTATTTTGCATTGTCATCCAATTCACGCATGTCTGCAAAATTTCAGCTCAATTGGAAACCGGGAAGTGGGTCAAATTTAACTTGCAAGATTTAACCCGTTGAGGAGTTCCGTTGGCCATCTACGGTCTTCTTCATCAGGTCCAGTTTACCAAATGATACTTTTTGAATGCAAATACTTCACTTGATACTAAAAATGCTAAAATCACTATAGGTTTGCCTGTAAAATTTGAAGGTTGCCCTCGATTTCTCTAGGATCCCATGATCAGATCTTAACTTGGTGCCAATGGGACCACCTCAGGAGTATACTGTTTGAAACAAAAAAAGAATTTTGCAAATCGGTTCAAAATTGAGGGATTAATCGCGTAACAAACATACAAAAAAAAAAAAATACAGACGAATTGATAACCTCCTCTTTTTTTTGAAGTCGGTTACAAACGATCAAATTCTAATCTGAGACCTCTAATTTCGTAGTCAGTCTTACCTAAATGTAACAATACAATACAATACAAATATTCTTTATTGAACACCAAAAACAGTACAGTGACATTACAAAAATAAAAATTCTGGTAGACAATAGGTGGTCTTATCGCTAAAAAGCGATCTCTTCCAGACAACAAATTACTCAGAAATTAATAAATATCAACAGACTAATGTAGGTGTAAGAAATAACAGACAAGAGAAACGCAGTATTACTTAATAGACAACAAATAAATAATAAAACGTCAACTGTCAAGAACATTTTTTGACGAAATCTGAAAAATATTATTTAATTGAAATTTATTACGATAAAGATAAACTTTTTGTCGACGAGAAGCCAAGCTGTGAAGGTGTTCATCGTTTTTGGTGGTACTTTCCAGCCCAAAAATCCATTTCGGGTCCAGAGAACAAAATTGTTTAAAAGTGACAGCTGGAACGCATAGAGAACGGCCTTCGAGACTCCACAAGCATTCTTATCTTCGTGCTTCGTCACCGGTTACCGTGGTGACATCAAAGTCAACATGTCACTAATTTCAAGATTTTTATTATTTCTTTACAATATGGTTGTTTATGTTTTTTTATAATGCTGTCCTTTGCATCGTCACAACCAACTGAATGCCCAATTTGCAATGACAGAAAGCTTTATAAAGGTAACAGAGGACTCCATATTCACTTGAGCAAGACGCATATTCCAAGGATAGATAATAATAATAATAATAATAATAAATATCACGGGACAATTCAGATGCACCACGTACAGACGGAAACCTTACACGAAGTTTCTCCACCGAAACATCTGGTACTAATGCTAACCTACCTGGGGCTTCCTCTTCCATTCTTGGTCCTAGTTCCGCAACTGCTTCCTCGGTTAGTTTATCTGCTCGATTGGCCTTTCTGAAATCGCACATCAAAGTAGCCAAGAGATTACCAAAGGGAGCGCGTGTAGCGGTAGCCCGAAGTTTGTCAGAGTGTCAGTTCATCCTCGTCATTACATTATTCTGCACTCTCCTCATCAATACAACATCCTCTACAGGTCACAGAATCAGCTACTTTAGAAGCGATCCGCTCTTTCCCCAACGGCTCTGCCGCAGGCCTGGACGGGCTAAGTCCACAGCACTTAAAGGACCTAACCAGCCCTTTAATGGGTGATGCGGGAGACATCTTACTTAAAGAGCTGACTGCTCTTATCAACTTAATGCTGTCGGGGAAAATTTGCAGCGAAATCGCACCAACCCTCTATGGTGCCAATTTAATCGCTTTAAAAAAAAAGACGGCGGAATCCGGCCCATAGCTGTTGGAAACTCATTGCGCCGGTTGGCTTCAAAACTTTGCTGCCGTGAGTTTCACTTGCGCCTTACTGACAAATTCAAGCCTAAACAACTTGGTTTTGGTGTTAGGGGCGGATGTGAAGCTGCCGTGCACGCAACTCGCTCATTCCTCGAGAATAATGAATTTGACGTTCTCCTGAAATTGGATGTAAAAAATGCCTTCAACTCGATCGACAGGGCTATCCTGTTGCAAGAGATTGGAAGAGAACTTCCCGAGATATTCGACTATCTCTGGCAGTGTTATGGGACTCCATCAAATCTAATGTTCGGTAACACAGAAATCGCTTCTGCCGTTGGCTGTCAGCAAGGGGACCCCCTCGGCTCTTTGGTACCTTGATGACGGAACTATTGGCGGAAAAGCATCTTTAGTATTAAGCGATCTAAAACTCATCATCAGTCGTTTCTCTGAGATAGGCCTCTCGTTAAATTTCGACAAGTGTGAAGCTTTTATCTCGGAGAAACTTTCTGCCGACACTCGAGCCGACATAGTAAATAGCCTTAACAATGTCACGCCTAATATCTCTATACTCACTCGCGACTCTCTTACTTTACTAGGTGCCCCAATTTTCGAAGACGCTTTTCCCTCAATTATAAATTCGAAATTAATCAATTTTCATAACACTTCTGACCTTCTTTTCAAAATTAGCCCTCATATAGCAATTTACATTCTGCGGTTGTGCCTGTTTTCACCAAAATTTTTATACATTTTACGTTGCTGCTCCGTTTGGAAATTTCCCAACCTGACCTCATCTATTGATATTGTTTTAAAAGAAACTACCAGCAAAATCCTTAATATTTCTCATACTCAAACAAGTTGGACCCAGGCAACTTTACCGATCAAATATGGTGGACTAGGGATTCGTACGACAAGCGACCTGGCTCTTCCCGCCTTCCTCTCTTCCGTTCACGGCACTGCCACCCTCATCAGTGGTATCCTTAACGTTACCGATCCCGCTGATGTTGTGGTGTCAGGTTTGGCGGACGCAGAGTTGGCATGGATAGCCAGCAACCTTGGGGAAAGTTTGCCTACCGAAAAAAATAGTCAAGCCGCCTGGGATATCTTGCAAGTAAAAGCTGTCCATAAAAATTTGATTGAGAATAGCAGTAACCACTTTGAGCGAGCCCGATTATTGGCAGTTTCAGAAGCTGAGTCGGGACACTGGCTTCACGCTCTCCCTTCTCGGAATATAGGGTCCCTTCTAGACCCGGGATCGTTACGAGTCGCGGTGTGCATTCGTCTGGGCCTCAAGACCTGCGAACCTCATCCTTGCTGTCGCTGCGGTGGCTCGGCTGATGCTCTCGGCCGTCACGGCCTTCATTGCCAACTTAGTGCCGGCCGTTTCTACAGACACGCGACACTCAACGATCTCGTCCGTCGGGCTCTCGGCTCCGCGTCCATCCCCGCGACCTTAGAGCCTACTGGTCTTTCTGCTGCGGACGGGAAGAGGCCCGACGGTTGTACGTTGGTGCCGTGGCGTCTGGGGCAGCCGTTGGCGTGGGATGTTACATGCGTGGATACGTTGTCCCCGTCCCACGTCCAACGCTCTGCGCGGAAGCCAGGGACAGCTGCAGACGATGCCCAAACCGTCAAGTGCCGCAAATATGCTTTTCTTAGAGAAAACTACTTTTTTGCGGCACTTGCGGTCGAAACCTTTGGGCCTTGGTCGTCCGACACAAAAAAGTTTTTTAAAGAAGTGTCGGACAAACTAATTGGCGTCTCTGGCGACCTAAGAGCAGGTTTTTTCTTCGCCCAAAAACTGAGCCTCGCAGTGCAGCGGGGCAACGCGGCTAGCGTCTTAGGTACAATGCCCCGCGCTGCCCTACCTTTGGAAGAAGAAGCCCCGTTTTAGTTAATTTTATGTGTTTTTTATTTTTTCTTGTAATCATAAAAGTACATATTATGTAAAAAAAAAAAAAAAATAGACAACAAACAATAAAAACAATACAAATATAATATAAATTTTATAAATAAACAAATACATGCATGTGACGTGAAATAAAACAATGTTTTGTTTCACACATTTATTAATTCAAATCGGGCAGTGAACAAGAATGTAAATGAGTGTGAACGAGATGGAACGACGATCTGGTAAAGTGCACAGGAACCACTTGGATGTGGGCAGCGCAGGATCGTTATGGCACTCTATGGGGAAGTTCTTGTTCCAGCTGCTTATATGATGATTGAGCATAACATCAATATTATTCATCATAAATGCTGTCATTGCCATCAATTGGTCCCACTACCGCAATAAATCGCTTCACATGCAAGTATACATCTTGTTGGGGTTTTGCGCATGCACCTACGCTCACGTTGATAACGTCGAATGAATCTGGCGAACTTTGAGTCACCAACGGTTCAACATCACTATGCTTATTGCAGGCGACAATCTCTTCTCCAACCAGTGTAACCCCGATGACGTCATGTTCCTAAAACACAAGGAAATTATGTGAGGCATACTTAAGAGGGTTTATTAATGTTTCGGCGAAAAACTTTTCGCAAATGAAACATGAAAAATGACATGGGAAATGAAACATTTGCCAAATGAATCAGTTTGCGAAATATAATTCGCCGAAGAGGCAGTACACGACTTAGGGGGATACGATGGCTGAGAGACTTTTGAGAAATACCTAGGTATTTTAATAAAATGTCGTTGTCTCGCCCGAACCCCTCCGTGTCGGTACAGCGAGAGCGGGACAACTGCAGCTCAGACCGTTAATAGGCGCGTAAAATTGATCAAAACAGCATTTCGTAGTCCCCTGTTTTCTTCTCGAAAACTGGACCAATAAAATTATTTTTTTCAAAAATAATTAGAAGACAGATTTAGCTATGCCCCTATGTTTTCCTTTTTTTGTTTATATGAGGGATCCTTTTCCGATGAGTGTCTGAAAATACGTTGAAATTGGGCAATTTTTTCAGTGTTTGAAAGCTTATATTTCTTATGTTAATTGAAATATGGAAAAAAACGAAACATAGGGGCATAGCTGTGGTAGATACAGATAACACAGTAAAAAAAATTTGACTCTAAAGCCATTATCCAGGGAGAAAACAGGGGACTACGTTTGTATGGAGAAATGGTGCGCATGTATCCTCTTAAACATTATCATATCATCCAACAGCTGGACAAAACCGACCGTGTTGGAATCTTTGGAGGAGGCCTTTATCCAACAGTTGAAGCCTTTGGATGGTATGATAAAATATCCCTTATCCTTAAGGATCTTGTACACCCGTTTCTCTTTTTATCTGTTGATTTTACATTTTATGTACAAAGGACTTATCTGTTTTAAATACATATATGTATAAATAAATATGTGATTTTAATAATCTTGTAGCCATTTTGGGAAGCATGTAACCTTTATAAAACTAGGCACTTATTTTGTTTAACTTACTCGAGGGTCATCGATTATGACTTCACTGTATGCTTTAGTTACGTGTATAGGAGCCAATCTATAACTGTCATGGGTACGTCTTCCTGAAATCAAAATACTTTGTAACTATAATGAAAATAAAAACCAGACAAGTGCGCGTTGGCTTCGCGCACCGAGGGTTCCGTACAAACTATAATGTAAGTAGTTCGTTAGTAATAGATCAATCCGTGTAAGAACTTGAGTTGACGGCCGATGGAGCCGAAAGGTTTTCGAGTGGCGTCCACGGACCGGAAGACGCAGTGTAGGTAGGCCTCCAACAAGATGGAGCGACGACCTGGTTAAAGTTGCGGGAACGCGTTCAATCGCAATTTTTTGTTTGTAATAAGACAAAAAATTACAATTTTCAGATTTTTTACTTTACTTGCGCTGTAAGAACTTCCTCTATGCCAAATTTCATGTTTCTAGGTCTATGGGAAGTACCCTATAAATTTTGATTCCCTAGAGTGTGTCGAAACATACGTTTTTGGGGCATAACCGGCCGTACCTTTTTTTTACGTTTACTTAGAAATTTGATTTTTCCGCAGCTTTGAGGTACAACTCAATCCTCCACGTGTTCCCGAGATAAAGGGTCTTGACAGACAGATGGACGGACAACAAATTGATCCTACAAGTGACCCGTTTTTTTCCTTTTGAGGTATGGGACCCTAAAAAACATAACCCTCCTTCGACAGTAGGGTGAAAATAGACAGGTGGTAATCGACCTTCACATAGAGTTCGGTAGTAAGTATTTCAATTAAAGAAACTCAGTATAGGGTTCCATTTGCACAATTTGGGTACGGAACCTTCATCATCATTACAGCCGAAAGACGTCCACTGCCGAACATAGGCCTCCCTCAAGACTCGCCAAACAGATCGGTCTCATACCATCCACATCCAATGCGATCCCGCAACCTTAACCACGTCGTCGCTCCAACTTGTTGGAGGCCTACCTACACTGCGTCTTCCGGTCCGTGGACGCCACTTAAAAACTAGTAAATAATAATCTTAGCCAAATTATCTCACCAAACAAAACCTTAGAGCATCGAAATCGTGGTGGTATCAATGCGCAAGCGTCTTGCAGTAGCGCGACTACGACGAGTACGAGAAGCGAGTGAGTGAGCGAAGCCATTGTAGCAAAGCAAGTGAAGCAAGCCGGCACTCGTGCCGTTTTATAGCGCAAAACGCTGTCAGCGCGCGAACGGAACTAATCTGCAGTGACTTATGCACGTTAAATCGATTTCTTTATCAATTACTAGCTTTTGCCCGCGGCTTCGCTCGCGTGTACTATGAGTATTACAAAGAACCAAGATATCAAGCAAGCAAGCATACAGGCAAGCAAGCAAGCAGGTCCACAATTGGACAAAAAAAAGTGGAATGCATAACCTCCTCCTTTTTTAGAAGTCGGTTAAAGAGCCCTTTGCGGCCTACTTACAGTATAAACTTATGAATTTTGAAATTTTAGCTTTCTAAAACCAGTAAAACGCAAAATCCCGTTTTTTCCCGTTCCCGTAAGAATTTCGGGAAATGTTTTCTTAATGCTCCCCTACACTCCCCAAGGAACCCGCTTGCCAAATTTCAGCTACCAGACCAGTAAAACGAAAAATCCCGTTTTTCCCGTTCCCGTGGGAATTTGGTAAAGTCCTCTCTCAATGCTCCTCTACACTCCCCAAGCAACCTGCATGCCGAATTCCAGTTTTCTACGACCAGTAAAACGAAAAATCCTGTTTTTTTCCCGTTCCTCGTTGGAATTTTGGAAAGTCCTCTCTTAATCCAGCTCTACACTCCCCAAGCAACCTACATGCTGAATTTCAGCTTTCTACGACCAGTAAAACGAAAAATCCTGTTATTTCCTTATCCCGTGGGAATTTCCGAAAATCCTGAAAACTGTTTTTTATTATTATAATTACCTAGTTCTATGCCAAATTGGAAGAGTCTAGTAATTATAGTTCATAGGATCCCGTTGAACTGAATATATAAATCCCGTTTTTTCCTTATCCCGTGGGAATTGTGAAAAATCCTGAAATCAATGTTTTAATTAATGTAATACCTACTTGTGTATCAAATTTGAAGAGTCTAGTTATTATAGTTACTGAGATAGGGTCACTCGGAATCGAATATATAAATCCCGTTTTTTCCCGTTCCCAAGGGAATTCCCACAAATCCTTCCTTAGTGGATGCCTACATGGTGTAAGGTATCTATGTGCAAAATTTCAAGTCTCTAGGTCCAGTGGTTTGGGCTGTGCGGATATATCAACAGTCATTTAGTTTATTTAGACATTTCAACCCCATCGCACCCCATCCAGGGAGATGGTATTTTACGTCTGCCACGTCGGATTTTAAAACCACTGTTGTTTTCTTAACCAGCGACCCGATAAACCATAGAAACAACAGCCATGTTGATTTTCAGACTTTGTTACCCCTTTCCCCCCTTTTAGGGGTTGAATTCTCAAAAAACCTGAAACATGTGTTTACTCATTTATCATTAGGAGTACTTCTGTGAAGTTTCGAATAAAATAGTCGAACTAATCTTGTTTCCCCATACAAACTTTGGACCCCCGTTTCACCCCCTTAGGGTGTTAATTTTGAAAAATCCTTTCTTAGTGCACCCCTAGACCTTATAAGGAACCTACATGCCAAATTTTGAATCTCTAGGCCCAGTGGTTTGGGCTGTGCGTTGATATGTCAGTCAGTCAGTCAGTCAGTTTCTTCTTTTATATATATAGACTAGCTTTTGCCCGCGACTTCGTCCGCGTAGAATTCCAATTTGTGGTAAAGCTTCTTCATCTCTTTCATTGTATTTAAAACAAAAATCCGGCAACGGCAACATCCATCATTATTACCATTTCATCATTTCATCATCATCAGTATCAGTTAGTGAATATTATAAATCCCGTTTATTCTCTATCCCGTGGGAATTTCAACAAATTTGTCCTTATTCTATGCAAATTTTCGCTTATTTTTATCCCGCGGGAATTTTGCGTTTTCCCCGAGAAAAAGTAGCCTATGTCCTAAAGGTGTAGCTTTCTACCGGTAAAAGAAGTTTTAAAATCAGCCCCGTAGTTAAATTCACTTATTTTTTTCCCATGGGAATTTTGCTTTTTCACGGAAAAAAGTAGTCTATGTAAATAATGGTTGGTGTAGCTTCCTATTGGTGAAAGAAACTTCCAAATCAGCCCTCAAGTGATATTCACTTCTTTCTATCCCACGGGAATTTTGCATTTTACCGAATAAATAGTAGGTAGCCTAGCCTATACCAATAAAGGATAGTGTAGCTTTCTATAGGTATTTTTTTTTAAACTCAACCCCGAAGTTAAATTTACTATTTTCTATACCGCGAGAATTTTGCATTTATCCGGAAAATAGCATCCTATGTTAATCAAGGACAGTGTATCTTTTCTATTGGTGAAAGACATTTTAAAATGAGCTCCGAAGTTGAATTTTTTCTTCTATCCCTTTGGAATTTTGCATTTTCCCGGAAAAAGTAGCTTATGTCAATAAAGGATAGTGTATTTTTTTACTGGTAAAAGTTTTTTTTTTAATCACCTCGGAAGTTTCAGAGATTATCTATTCCACAGGAATTTCCAAAAATCCTGCAATAAGTTTTTTTTGCTGTTATGTATGACCATTTACGTTTATTCTGAATTTGAAAAGTTTAGTAATTGTAGTTTCGGAGATAGGATCCAGTTGATTTGAGTATATTTAACTTTATACCTATTCTAATAGCCTACTTGCATGCCCAATTTGAACAGTTTAGTAATCTTCGTTATGGGGATAGGGTCACTCTTGATTGATGAAATATATACATCCTGTATATTCCTTATCCCGTGGGAATTCCGGAAAATTCTTTTATCGGATGCCTACGTCATACAAAGAACACATCCTCCATGTTTCAGGTCTCTACATACAGCGGTTTAGGCTGTGTATTAATCCGCCAGTCAGTCATTTAGGACTTCCAGGACAAAGCATTTTACATGTATTTGCATTGCGCCAAGCTTTTATGCGAGTTCAACAATGATGTTTGAATACTCAATTCGATTTTATTCGAAAAAGGTTGAACTCACATAAAAGCTTCATCATCATCATCATCATTTCAGCCGTAGGACGTCCACTGCTGGACATAGGCCTCCCTCATTGACGCCCAATCATTACGGTTGGAAGCGACTTGCATCCACCCTGAACCTGCGGCCTTCACCAAAACGTCCCTCCATCTCGTTGGTGGACGTCCCACGCTGCGCTTGTAAAAGCAAAAGCTTGGTGAAATGCAAATACTTATTATAATTAGTTATTATCAGAGATCAGATCAGGAAGTGGTTGACAAACGTAGACAAATGGTTTGCAAAATTTGAAGTTTCGTTTCGTTTACATTATGTCAAAATAAAAAGTAATTTAAATCAAAAGCACTAAGGAGTATTGATATCAACTTCGAAGCAAATCACCCCCAAAATAACTTTCTACTCCTTGTTAACCCCGTCAAGGGATGCATTTCAATAAAATACGAAACACGTCTTCCATCAATTCTATTATAGAATGTTTATGCAAAATTTGAAGTAGATTGGACCAAGGAATCACGTTGTCCCATACAAACTTTGCCCCCCTTTTTTACCCCCTTAGGAGTAGAACTACGAAATATCCTTTCTTATCGGATGCCTACGTCATACAAAGAACACACCCTCCAAGTTTCAGGTCTCTACGATCAGCGGTTTAGGCTGTGCGTTGATCCGTCAGTCAGGACAAAGGATTTTATATGTATAGATTAGTGTAACGTTTAAATAATAATGCATGAAGAAGTTTGCAAATATCTGTAAAATTAATGTGTTCCGTTTTGTTCTGCTTCACTTGCGTTACTAATATATTATCAACTCGTTACAAACTTGGAGTTGCAACTTAGTTGCAGTAGTTCGTAGAATAAGAAGAGTCACCGACATAACCAAACGGATAAGCTCACAGAAAACAGCAATATAGCACGCGGAACAGATGATAGTTGGGGCAGAAAAGTTCTGAAATGCTGACCAACGTCCATCAACGAGATGGATGGATAATTTGGTAAGATTCACAGTGGATGCAAGCCGCTTCCAACCATAATGATCGGATATCAATGGCTACGGCTAAAATAATAGTGATGATATATTTGAAGTAGTTGACCGGGCCCAGACGAAACTATGCTGACATTATTATTTACTAATGTTTCGGCGAAAAACTTTTCGCAAAATGATTCATTTGGCAAATGTTTCATTTCCCGAATGTTTTTTTTTCTGAAACTGTAAACTTTTCAGGATTGTTATAAAACAAACCTAACCTAACCTAACTTAATCTACAGGATAGTCCTGAAATATATCCTGAATAGTTTACAGTTTCAGAAAAAATAACATTTGGGAAATGAAACATTTGCCAAATTAATCAGTTTGCGAAAAATAATTCACCGAAAAGGCAGTACACGTTATTGGTTGCACAGGTATAATGTCGAGACCCGTACCACTAGATTGAACGTGTGTTGTACACCATGTTTTGGATTAATCAGTGGTGCTTTGTGAAGGAGAATTCGCGGATACTGAGAATGCATTTTGAAAAGGTTCTCATCTTACCCACGCTAAGGCATGTTGCTCTGCCATGTTGTACCAACTGCCATTGTAATCGGAGACTCTTCATTTGATGTGTGAATAAATTAAAAAATTAGAAACACCCAACGCAATTAAAGCTAAAAAACCTTCCGCAGCATACAAAAGAGCTGATAACTTTGAAATGGCTGGATCAATTTTGATGAAACATGTCTAAGAACCATCGCCAAGAAACCTACTTTCAAATAAAAAAACCGGATCCAAATCGTTTCACCCGTTTAAGAGTTATGATGCCACAGACAGACAGACAGACAGACACACACACATAGCGGTCAAACTTATAACACCCCTCTTTTTGTATCGGGGGTTAAAAAATATGAATGTTTATACTCGAGTCTTGGATATTTAGTATACAGACTGGAAAGATCGGACGCCACTTGGAGGGCAATTACTTTCAATATTGTAAATAGCACATTTTATATAAAGGAGACATTCCTTTATTTTTTAAGCAATAAATATTTAATTTATGAATTTTTGAAAAATTGCTTGTCTTAGCCGGGACTCGAACCCAGTCAAATGCGACAAAAATAACATGCCATCAGCTCCTGAATCTGACCTCTTTGCAAGTCGATGGGCCGGTCGAAAGGCCATGTTTGAGGTTCTCTGAGGCGATAGATGGAAGTGGATTGTTATCTTTTTCTTAATGTTTTAATTTTCCAGTGAATTGAACAGCTGTAATACTGTGTAAATTTTGTTTTACTTAATAAATAATTAAAAAAAATAATGAATAAATGACGCATTTTATGGTGCATATCGAAAGGGTTACTGATAAGGTTCATTTTTCTCTAAATAACATACATGATCAAAATAACCGAAGGCCGTGAAAACTAACAATTACGTGTTTATTTTCCACACCCGTCACGAGAAATGGACCACAGGTACCTTAAATATTGGAAATAGCAAATTGCATGTAATGGAGACTTCATCATCATCATCATTTCAGCCGTAGGACGTCCACTGCTGGAAATAGGCCTCCCTCATTGACGCCCAATCATTACGGTTGGAAGCGACTTGCATCCACCCGGAACCTGTGGCCTTCACCAAATCGTCCGTCCATCTCGTTTGTGGACGTCCCGTCCCACGCTGCGCTTACAGGATTGAATCAGAAACGAGGAGATCCGTAGAAGAACCGGGGTTACCGACATAGCCAAACGGATTAGCTTGTTGAAATGGGAATGGGCAGGCCATAGCACGCAGAACAGATGGAGACTTACCTACTTTTAAGTTATTCTCAAGGCAGAAAATTATAAAAAAATTATAAGTGCCTTATTTATTATTTTCAAAAAATTCTCGTGACGGTTAAAAACAAAATTAAGTACGTAATTGTTACTTTTCATGGCTTTTGTGTTATTTTGATTGTGTTTATTAAGAGATAAATGAACGTCATATCCGTAACCTTATCGATCTGCATCATAATAAAATACGTCATTTTTTTTTTTTAATTTTATTTTAAAAATATCCACAAATGCAGTATTTTTTTGCTTTAAAAAATAAAGGAATGTCTCCTTTGTATAGAATGTGCTTTTTACAATATTTAAAGTAGTTGCCCTCCATTTGGAATTCGATCTTCCCACCCCGTATATTCAAGTAAGTATGTATTTATTGTATGCTTACGCCTCGTCTAATATTCATGGTACAAGCTTTGCTTATTTTGGGACTAGGCCAATTGATTTCAATCGTTCCATGCTTTATTTATATGTAAAAAAAAGTGCCAAAATTCGAATGACATTTAACCAATATCGGGCTACTAAACTCCAGCCCATAGGTTCCCAAACTTGTATACACCACCGCCGCCTATACAAAAAAAAGCTCCCTATACATAAATATTAATTCATCATCATTGAACTAAAACAATTACTTTGCTCACCCGCGACCTTACAATAGTTACGTTTATGCAAGAAATGTGGGTTCATGCAGTTCCTCCACTTCCACACTGTACGAACACACACAAATCACATAAACCCAACCATCACCACCACCAAGCTACACTGACGCGTTTCGAACTCAACCAGAGCTCATCTTCAGAGTTACCACAACCGTATGCTATGCTACCAAATGTTAAACTAACAAACCAAAACAAATGTTTTAACTTGTCACTGTAACTTCTCAAATACCCACTTTATTTTTCTTATTCTCAAACTACCCCACAAAAATTATTTTTTATTGACATATTTAAAACTACCTTGAATTTTTTGTTTATTTATTTATAAGGCATATTAAATTAATACTAACTGTTCAAATTCGACCCAAGCCGCAGTAAAGGAGAAGATACTAAATTTACCTGTTCATTAATAATAGACCCCATAGTGTTGTACCTAATTATTTCCATGCATTCCAGAGCATCCAGACGCAACCCCTTGCCGCAATAATGTAACACTTCATAAGAATCTGAATCTAACAATGAATGATTTGATTCCAACAAATGTTTTGCAAAATTCGATCTATCTGGATGCTCATTCCTATATGCCGAAACATGCTCTTTAAATCTAGTATTAAAACTTCGGCCTGTCTGTCCTACGTATATCCCATTGCAGTCAAAGCAAAGCAAAGCAAGTAAGCAAGGGTGAGCAAAGTAATTGTTTTAGTTCATTAATATGGACCTCCGCAAAGTAACGCCTGATTCAATAAATTCATCATCATTATCATTTCAGCCGAAAGGCATCCACTGTTGAACTCAGGCCTCCCCCAAGGCTCACCAAACTGCTCGGTCTCGTGGCATCCAACGCGATACCGCAACCTTACCCCGGTCGTAGCTCCAGCTTGTTGGAAGTCTACTTACACTGCGTCTTCCGGTCCGTGGACGCCACTCGATAACCTTCTTGCCCCATCGGCCATCAGTTCTACGAACGATGTGCCCGAATGCGATCATTTCTAATGCGATCCCGCAGAGAAACTCTGAGTATAAATAGCCCTCTCCATCGCCTTCTGAGTGTCTTTAAGCTGTCTTATGAAGCCCATCGTTAGCGCGTTAATTACTTATACCAATTATCTATTAATAATCACAAATTAATAATTATTTGGACTTGCTACCGTTCTCGATGAAACGCTCCAGCGCCCACTAGGGGGTGGTAACTCCCCCATTGGGAATCTATGCTCTACCCTAATTGGTTGTTTAAATTTAACTTGAAATAAAACACACAAGTTATGTTTCAAACATTTATTAATTCGCAATGAACCTGTGATATCAAACTGACAATCAGCACTACTCTTACTGTATACAGGGTGCTAACAAATTAGGTACCAATATTTCTAGGGTTTAATGGCTCTATATCTAAATCCCTAATGATTATTTTGTAATGGTGTGTGTATTTGTACTTGTCATGACTATATAATCCATGTTTAATCATTAATACAGTCAGTCGTATCTTAAATCTAGTTGTTTCAATACATCTCCACTCGCTCATTCTCATATGGCGATCCTGCCAGGATGCAGCCAGTCAGTCTAAATTAAATTCAATATGTGTGCGACAGACAATAAAAACTTATTGGTGTTCGATGAACTATACGATAAAAAGGCGGAAGTGTTACTCGCATTGGCAATTAAATAAAAATAAAAAATATTAGGGGACAATCTTACACAAATCGACCTAGTCCCAAACTAAGCAAAGCTTGTACTATGGGTACTAGACGACGATAAACATACTTACATAGATAAATAAATACTTAAATACATAGAAAACATCCATAACTCAGGAACAAATATTCGTGCTCATCACACAAATAAATGCCCTTACCGGGATTCGAACCTAGGACCTCTTGCTTCGTAGGCAGGGTCACTACCAACTAGGCTAAAGCGGTCGTTCGTCGTCGTAATTATTTTACTAGCCGTGATAATAGGCTACAACATGTATAAGTGTATTCAGCGTTGTGCATCACGTAGAAATGGGGTCCACGCAGACAAAAGAAGAAGTCGTGCTTGCACAGAATGCTGCTGGAGGATCCAGTAATAGTGCTGAAGTTGTTAAGAGCACAAATATACACACCATTACAATTTATTTAATTTAACGACCGCTTTAGCCTAGTTGGTAGTGACCCTCTGCCTACGAAGCAAGAGGTCCTGGGTTCGAATCCCGGTAAGGGCATTTATTTGTGTGATGAGCACGAATATTTGTTCCTGAGTTATGGATGTTTTCTATGTATTTAAGTATTTATTTATCTATATAAGTATGTTTATCGTCGTCTAGTACCAATAGTACAAGCTTTGCTTAGTTTGTGACTAAGTCGATTTGTGTAAGATTGTCCCTAAAAAAAAATAAAAAAAATCCTAATGTAATGTTTGTCCTAATGATCGATTGTCCTAATTCTTTTTATTTAAAATCTATTAATTGTTCTGGATTTTTATAAAACAAACCGAACCTAAAGAGTTCTAGAGGATGATCACTTCAAAGTTCCTGAAAAATTCACGGTTTCCGAGAAAAAAAGTGTTAGGACAAACATTACATTAGGACAAGGGTCAATCAACTTTTTTTTGTTTATTTCTATATACTCCTTTACAAGTAACTCTGTAATCTCTGGTTAGTGAAACCATGATTTTGTAGTAATTAAATAAACTTTTTATCATAGTGTGTATGTGAAAACCAAAAAAAATAAGTATTTCTATGAAAAAATCCGGTCACCCAGGAGACATACCACTATTTTCATACAAATTTCGGGGACATCGTTGTCCCCTGGGTCACCCATGAAATAGAAGCTAAACAAAATGAAATAAATATAGCAATTATACCATTATTGACTACAAAAATCTAGGGTTGAGCGGCGTTGTGTGTACGTATACATCAATTTATACAGATAACATTAACAGCATTCATTCAAATTAACACCTTATTTCGTAGCAGTAATGTTTAATGTCAATTGAATACGATCGTTCGAAGTAGTGACATAACGTCACGCGCTGGAAACCGCCTAAAGAGTAAAGAATGCAGTGGAGTGGTCATGCGAAGCGGAAGCTAGACTGTCTGTCTCTTATTTTCTCGTGAGTTTGATTACGGTGCGAAAGAGACATATACGAATACGGGGCGGAAGTGACGTTGTAATCAACGCGCGGTCGAAACACAACTGAACCAAAACTCTGCACAATAGACGCGTGTGCAGACTTTTGCTTCGGACAATTTTTGAGCGTGATTGGGAGTCTAGTTGTTTTATTGTACGTCAATGTTGCAGGTCTAAACTCAGCTTAGTAGTCAAATGTAAAAATTTGGAGCCAGACTCGTCGTTACACCAGGTTGTCACACCATTGCCATTCGATGGAGCCTTATTTGCCCTTCGGCCATCTATAGCTACCTAACGAACCTAACCTACCTACTTTTGCGGAATAAAAATGAACGAATAAAATTTCCGACGAAAGCGAAAAGATAAGTTTCGATAGTGGTGTGACAACCTGGTCTGGCCCTAAAAATTTGAATCTGGGATCTCTTATTTCACTACACTCATCAATAATTGTCCGTCTAAAACTTCGTGAAATAAAACTCACTTTTATTTTTTTCATTTAACTTTATTACATCATTCATTTTTATTTTTTATTTTTGAGCATCAGTGGCGAAGGGTACTAGCAACCATTCCCCCGGGTTGACTAAAATTTCGAAGTATCAAAACGCTTCTCCTCCATTACTGCACTTTCTTTCAAGAAGAGGATGAATGGGTATGTTTTAGGTTTTTTTAGCTCCGGCTTTACTTTAAAAATTTTTCACCGCCCCGCCACTATTATGGCATCAATATTAGTCATCAGAGAGACTGCTACTGTTACTGGACGTTGGTGGGACGTTATCCCGCTGCCTTGAGATGACGTGTGACATACATCGTTATTTCATGTAATATTCCACTGGGTCGTACCTCTACTCTGACATAATCAAACGAGTCAGGCAGGATGAGACTTACATGGGGGTAAAACCCACGGTCAGTGCATACGATGACCTCTTGACCGATTAGATCAGTCCCAATCGGAGGTGAATTTCTCTAAAACACGATAAACCTCATTAGAATCTCGGCCCATAATGCCTCGGCCTGAAATGTTTCCAGTGTTTATAAAATAAAAGTTTGATTAGTTCATATAATATAAAATTCAAAGATGTCGCTAAGATTGAGTTAGATCTCGCTATCGTTTGGTTCCCTGTAACTTTTTTGACACTCGGCATCGGATTGAAAATTGAAATGACTGTTTTTGTATGGCTGTGACAGCTGGCTGGCTGGCTGTTTCCGATAAATCCATAAATAAATCCATGGGCATAAATCCTCCCTAAGTCTTTGCCCCAGACGTTCGCTAGTGTAATTGGCTTTTTTAAACAGCGCTGATTTTTTTTTACGTATATTATCATTTCTAGAATGTAAAAAGAAGGCATTGTCAAGATGTTAAAATCCTTGATATGCGATACACAGCTATCGGTTTGCTTAAGGCAACTTATTTGGGCTTTGAACACCGCCTCCATATTTGTAGAATAATTGCCCCAGAAAATGATGCCGTAACGTAAAGTCGACGCTACAAAACCATGGTATGGTATGGTATGGTATGATATATGTATGGTATAGTATGGTATGGTATGCGGCTCGTATTGGACATGCTGGCCAATTCGCCCATCATTCTTTATTATTATTATTACTTACGCTAGGATCATCAATTTTAACATCATTCACTGTCTGAAACAGGTGTAGAGGCTTTAAGTCATAACGCATATAGGGAAGAGTACTGCGCAGTCCTGAAATAAAATAGTTATTTATGAGACTGGTGTATAATGAGTAAAGGGCGGACAGAGGATGCAATATACGTCAAAGTCATGTCAAACGATATACTTAATATGGATATGACAATTGGTTTAAAGAATATTACACAAAACTAGAAAGTTTATCAGATCAATATTAAAATCTTCTTGATTCCATTTCGTAGTTTTCGTGCAGGATTCCTGACGGCGATGGACACCAGATTTTACGTGTCTGTCAATCACACTTTTACGCTTTGCAGATAAATTCACTTGACACTTCGTGCAAAAGATCGAGCCGTTTGAATTATCATAAATTAGATCCGGCTTATTATCTATCCATTTACGAATTGTGATTTAATTTGCCATAATTATTTTTAATATAAATATTAAAGGAAACGCATAAACTCGCAAGTGAAAACGTCAATGTAATTGACAAGTCTAAGACGTAATAGATATAATATAAACACTTAACCCCTCGTCTGTCAGAAGTAAAAAAAATACTGCATTCAAGTCTCGTTTGTTTAAAATAATACCAATTATACGGATTGAAATAAAAATAGAAAAAAGCAGCCTTAAATTTTGCATATATCTGTGTCTGGACATACCAGTAATTTCTTAATAATCACATTTTGTTCTATGGAGGATAGAGATATTTTGTAATTTCTGATATATTTTTAATAAAAATGTAAAGATAAATATTGCTCAAAATTTAATAAAAGTCTTATCCATCTTATGCTTTTTTCACCCGATTGCATCCGCTGTCCGCCCTTTGATAATGAGAGGGATTAAAACACGAGTGTGGATTTATGAAACGAACGAAGTGAGTGTCATAATAAGATCACACGAGTGTTTTAATCCCAATTATGCACAGTCGCATACATAATTTTATCTACATGCATAAGTCTCTGTTATTTTTTACCAGATATTTCACATCACAAAATACTGTAACTTTATTTATGTAACTTAACTTTATCTACGCTTATAAGTAAGTTTTCTACAATACCACTGGCGTCTCCGTCATTTCATTACTAATTTTTTTACCAAATATTTTCGCAGCACAAAATATGGTAACTTTATTTTTCTGTTCCTCAAACGTTCGAATGTCGACATAATATTATGTATTTTTTAAATCTTAAATAATCTAGACTTGAGCCAATTCAGACTCTTAAATCGATTGAAATATTCGCGTTGGATGCGGATGGCGCAGGACCGTTCTGTTTGGCGAGCCTTGGGGGAGGCCCATGTTCAGCAGTGGACGTCTTTCGGCTGAAATGACGATGAAGTCGACAAAGAAAAATATATGGAACAAGAATTTCACATTAATAATCGAGTAATTAAATGACCACTTCGATACTTTTTTACAAATATTAAGATGCACCCACAGATACAGCTTTCCTAATATAGCCTTCCTAATAATACTTATCGGATTTGAACATATTGTAGGAAATTTATGATCATCGTCATCATCATCATCATTTCAGTCGTAGGGCGCATAGGCCTCCCTCATTGACGCCCAATCATAACGGTTGGAAGCGACTTGCATCCACCCTGAACCTGCGACCTTCACCAAATCTTCCATCCATCTCATTGGTGGACGTCCCACGCTGCGCTTGCCAGTCCGTGGTCTCCATTCGAGAACTCTTGGGCCCCAACGGCCATCTGTTCTGCGTGCTATATGGCCTGCCCATTGCCATTTCAACGAGCTAATCCGTTTGGCTATGTCGGTGACCCCGATTCTTCTACGGATCTCCTCGTTTATGATATGGCCTGATAACTATGGCTGTAGATAAATATTTTTCAAATAAAATAAAAACGGATCAAATTTAATGTAAGACGAAATCGTGCCCAACGAGCTCCGTATCACCGCATTTTGGATAAATTTAATGATTACATATGATAGTCGTTGGATCCTAATGGTTCAAGCCCGCGCGGGTTCGCTCCTCTAAGTTTTTCGTAATTTATTTGATAAGATAAATCGGTCAAACTACTGGCTATGGCATAGCCTACCACATTTGCACGCTGAAGTGGCGATGGGTCGGCCATATAACCTGAAGAACCGATAACCGTTGGGGTAGACGAGTTCTTGAGTGGAGACCACGGATCGGCAAACGTAGCGTGGGACGTCCTCAGACTCGGTGGAGCGATGATCTTCGCAAGGCGGCTGGCAACAGCTGGATGAGAGTGGCCGAGGATCGTGCTCAGTGGCGTGCCATGGGAGAGGCCTGTGTCCAGCAGTAGACGAGCATAGCCTGATGATGACGATGATGATAATGACTGGCTATCATGACTTTTTTGACGAGTTAATACTGTTAAATGATAGCAACATTGTCTCACCAAACATATGCACAAAGCAACGTCTATCCTGTCCTTCGATTTTGACTTGGGATTGTGCGCAGGCGCCTTGCAGCAGCGCGACTACGGCGAGTGCGAGAAGCGAGCGAGCGAGCGAAGCCATGACGTCGATTGAAGCCAACGGATACGCGCAACGCATATACTAGTATAGCGCGAAGCGTAGTCACCAATTTGTCGAAACGAAACTGCAGTGACTTATGAGCAACAAATCGATTACGTTATCTTTTGTTTTTGCAATGCATGAATTTTGCAAATATGTGTATAATTTATATGATCTGATTTGTTCTACACGATTTGATTATTAGGTATGGCGCGTTACTAATTTGTTTATGTTTGTGAGTTCCGTAGAAGAACCGGGGTTACCGACATTGCCAAACGGATTAGATCGTTGAAAAGGCAATGGGCAGGCCGGTTACGTATCAAAATATCTAAAATTAAAAAACCTAACGTAAAATAACCTACGTTCAAAATACCTAAAATCTAAATACCTAATTATTTTTTCACTTATATTCAAAATACCGAAAGCTTAAAATGCCTACGTATTGCAATGTCTAAAATTAATAAACCTAACGTAAAATAACCTACGTTCAAAATACCTAAAATCTAAATACCTAATGATTTTTTCACTTTATTCAAAATACCGAAAGCTTTCGTATATCCTAATCGGTATCTTGCTGGCAGCGAGCGAGCAAGACTTTTTAAGGCAGAAGCGACTCGGATAGGTTAGGTTCAGAAGGCTAAGGTAGGTAAGGTAAGGTAAGGTAGGTAGGCGTAGCGTAGCTCCCGCCTTAGCCTTCGATGTTAGGTATTTATTTTTGTAACAGCACAGAAAATGATTATTTCCATTAGGTATTATTGTCTTTAACATTATGAAATGTACCTAAATGTAAATCGTATATCAAATTTTTATCAAACAAATTAGATTTTTCACGTGGTAATAAAAAAAATAACTAACACCAAAGGCTAATTGAACCTAACCATTCAGAGTCGCTTCCGCCCCGAACCGTCTTGCTCGCTCGCTTCGCTCGCTCACCGAAAATTAAGGGATGTTCGTTTCATTTAGGTATTTTGACCATTTGGCATTTTAAATGTTGGTGTATCAAACTTAGGTGTCATAGCTGTTGATATTTTAAACATTAGACATTTACTCCATTAGGTATTTTAAACTTAGGTAATTCGTAGGTAGGTGTTAGTTGCTTAGGTATTTAAAATCATTAGGTATTTAAATTTTAGGTATTTTGAACGTAGGTTATTTTACGTTAGGTTTTTTAATTTTAGATATTTTGATACGTAACCCAAGCGCAGCGTGGGACGTTCACCAACGAGATCGACGGACGATTTGGTGAAGGCCGCAGGATGCAAGTTGCTTCCAACCGTAATAATAGGGCGTCAATGAGGAAGGCCTATTGTCCAGCAGTGGACGTCCTACGGCTGAAACGATGATAATGATGATGACTAATTTGTCAACTTATTGTAGACAGGGAATTTGATTTTAGTTCGAAAGGTTTTTCCATACTATGTATGATAAAAGCTTTGATTAATGCGCTGGTTGCGCCGCCATGATTTCACGGTGAGATTTAGCCCTAACAAGGTAGGTTGATCCCTGCCGCATCCTTCCGCCACCGCCCTACGCGACAACACTTCCATCCTCACCATCTGGATGGTTGGTTGTCTTCTACTGTGCGTTTTTCCAGAAATTTCCTGCCTCGCACAGCAAAGCTCTGGAATGAGGTTCCTGCTGCGGTATTCCCGGACCGATATGACCTTCAAGCTTTCAAAAAAAGAGCGTACTCCTACCTAAAAGGCCGGCAACGCACTTGTGACTCTTTTGGTGTCGCAGGTGTCCATGGGCGACGGTAATCGTTTACCATCAGGCGATCCGTCTGCTCGTTTGCCTCCTATATCATAAAAAAAAAAAAAAAAAAAAAAAAAGGTACCCAACTGTCTAGCTCTGATTTGATTTATTTTGATATTATGTTAGAAAGTAGTCTAAAATTCCGTACCAATGAGTCCATACTCCAAGAACACGGCATCAAACAGCGTCTATCATCCATAGTACAGTCTCGCATCCTTATTTTTTTCGGACACATATGTCGTCGAGGAGACGTAGCTATGGAGCAACTTGTGATCCAGGGGAAAGTCGAAGGCATTAGGCCACGAGGTAGATCGCCAATGGGATGGACAGACCAGGTCAAAGCTGCAATAGAAGGACCACTACACGCAAGCATAAGGAAGGCGACTGTCCATGGAAGAATTTATTTATTCATAAAGTTCATAGTTCGTCTGGGCAGACGGAGTCGCGGGCAACAGCTTGTACAAAATATAAGCATGAAATAATCTTAGGTCTAGTAAGTAAATTTAGTTTAGTCTAAGCTAGGTTACAAGTGTAACCTGTGTTATAGACAAAAGGAATCTAAAGAATTATAATACAACTCGATACACAATATCTTAAAACATAATACTTAGTTGGTAATTAAACTATAATAATGTAATCAAGTGTCAAATAACAAAATAAACAAATAACAATCGGCTACACAGCGTTACCCTCACCTTGAATGGAGGCGTATTGTTAAGCTTGCTAGCAGTACCTAGAAAATGATGACCACGACCACTCTTTCAAGAGTGAAACGACGAAGAAGAAGAAGAGTCTAAAATAACCACAAATAACAGACCTGTATTTTTTTAGCTGCCCAATCTTAATAGGCTATTTGCAGAAATTGTCCTACAATGTACTGAAAAGCGACTAAACCATCTACCTTCTATGTATAAAGAAAAAAATTAAGCAAGATTGCAAATTATTACTGGTTAGACAACAAACAAATAAAATAAAACGAATAGAGAAAAAAAGGCCCAAAGCACTGACAAGCCCAAACGTGCCCATCACCCCAGCGGCATTGCCCCGCTGTATGGGCAACGAGATCCGCTGCACCAAGTACGACCCGGAACGGGGGTCACCACCTCTGTCCCGCAACCTGCGACCCAACTCCCCGACCAATGAATGAATAGTTAGATTATATGTTTGAGAACATGAAAAAACAATAAGCACGTGTTTAGTTATATCACCGATAAGAAATATAAATTATTGAAGGGAGCATTTTATGAAAATCGTCATCGTCTTTTTTAATTATTTTATTGCATTTTTTACATTATGTTTAGTTGTTAGTTATTGGTTAAGTATTGTGTGCCCTTACAGGGCGTCATGGACTGACTTATTTTACTGATAATATCTTGATTATAATGTACATGATATTGACAATGTGTAATAAATAAATAAAAATATGAATTAGAGCCGATATAAAAAAAGAAGGTGATCATCGTGATTTGAAGCCGTGGTGTCCTAGTGGTTTGACCTATGGCCTCTCAAGCAGATCGTGGGTTCAAATCCCGGCTTGCACCTCTGAGTTTTATGTTTGAATTTATGTGCGATATTAATTTGAAATTTACCACGAGCTTTACGGTGAAGGAAAACTTCTCGAGAAAACCTGAGAAGAAATTCAATGGTGTGTGTGAAGTTCCCAATCCACACTGGGCCCGCGTGGGAACTACGGCCCAAGCCTTCTCATTCTGAGAGGAGGCCTGTGTGCAGTGGGACGTATAGCTGGGATGACGATGATGATGAAATCAGTGTCGGTGTACATTAAATCATTATCCGATATATCGAGCCTGTGCGACGTGACTGGTAAGTTTGTGCTGTCTTTATGTTTCTGATTTGTTGGCTACGTGCTTGTCTGTGGGTGGTCTACGCCGCTACGGGCTACGCCGGTGCTACGTGACTACGACGGTTCCAATAAGAACAGCAAATAGACATAGTAATTAAATAAAGGTAAATGATTTTGATTTTTTCTAATCCTACTAATTATAAAAACAAAAGTTTTTGTAGATGTTTGAGGTTTTATGTCATCATCATCTATCTATCAATTCATTAAAATCAATTTAATTTTGTGATAGCAATATCATATCAAACGGGAAAGTGCGTTTGTCTGTCTGTCCGTCTGTCTGTCTATCTGTCACCTCTTTACGCTTAAACCGCAGAACCGATTTATGCATGCGGTGGTTACTTACAAGTGATTGTGACGCTCAGCCCAACATGTTTATACAAGCAGCAATTTCTGATGTACGGTCAAGTGCAAAAATAAGTATCGATTTAATCCTCCCATCGTTACATACCTATACCTTAATTCGACGACATAAGAGCTATGGGACATATTTATGAGCAAGTTGTGTGCACCCATATTTTTACACTTGACTGTACCTAGTGTTAACAAATTGTTAGTAAACCTTAAATAAATAAATAAATCCTAGTAAACGCGTAAAAATAAACGCGAAAGTTTGTAAGTATGAATGTATGGATGGATGGATGTTTGTTTCTCTTTCACGCTAAAACGGGTAGACGGATTCTGATGAAATTTGGCACACAGATAGTTTATATTCCGGATTAACATATAGGATACTTTTTATCCTTGAAAATTGCATAGTTCCCGCGGGATAGCGATAAACGAATTCTTCGCAGACGGAGTCGCGGGCAGCAGCTCGTAATAAATAAATCAAATTTGGTACGGAGATATTTCGAGACCCTAGGAATGACATAGGACCCTTTGTATCCCGGTAAATTTGCATAATTCCCGCGAATAGCGATAAACCAATTCTTAAGAACCGTAAAAATTGTAATGTTTTTATATTCAAATAGATATATTTTTATTACTCTTTCTTTACTTTACAATGGAGTCGCGGGCAACCAGCTAGTTTATTTGTTTATTTCACTGTACATTTTTAAAAGATTTTATAGTTTTTTATTGTTTTTGTATTATTGTGATTCAGTTCGTCAGCCAGTTTGTGGTTAAAAATAAAAGTAAGTAATAAAAGTCTGTAAAAATACCTTATTGCTCTAGACATAAAGAGTCATTATAGTCATCATCATTTCGGCCGAAAGACGTCCACTGCTGAACATAGGCCTCTCCCAAGGCTCGCCAAACAGATCGGTCCCGTGCCATCCGCATCCAACGCGATCCCGCAACAATAACCAGGTCGTCGATCCATCTTGTTGGAGGCCTACCTACACTGCGTCTTCCGGTCCGTGGACGCCACTCGAGAACCTTTTTGCCCCATCGGCCTTCACTTTTGCGAGCAATGTGCCCTGCCTACTGCTATTTGAGAGTTAATAGACTTTGATAAATGAACACGTTTTAATCGTGGAAAGTACATTTTTACTAGAAGTTACAAAATTTCTTAAACTACAATGACTCTTTGTGCATTCTTTTTTTCATGACCGAACGTTCTAGAAACATAAACATTAAACACCATCTGTTATTAGCGATATAAAAAAGTTAAGTCAAAGAAACACGTGCATAGCACCAAGTTCCTGTACATTTGCCAAAATTAACACACTTCCTTAAACGTAATGCGATAGATCCCATTTCCCTTTGTAAGTGAGTTTGTGAGTTGGCCGAATTAAGTTTGTTCCTCTGGAAAAGTAATACAAAATGGAAGCAGTGTGAACGCCTTAGCTTTTGAATAAAATATTGCGTTAGGTGTATTTTTTAAACCACGATTGCCCTGTGAAATTCTATTTTCATACGGTTTTATAATCATGAAACTACCCTGAAAATCACTCATACAATACAACAGAATACAAATATTCTTTATTAAACACCAAATCACAGTGCTTTAGTATTAAGTTTTACTTCACCAAATACTTCTCGATCGCGTTTACGTAAAAAAATCAATTAAATACCTATAAATAAATACCTATTAGGGGACAATCTTACACAAATTGAACTAGTCCCAAACTAAGTTAAGCTTGTACTATGGGTACTAGACGACGATAAACATACTTATGTAGATAAATAAATACTTAAATACATAGAAAACATCCAAAACTCAGGAACAAATATTCGTGCTCATCACACAAATAAATGCCCTTATCGGGATTCGAACCCAGGACCTCTTGCTTCGTAGGCAGAGTCACTACCAACTAGGCAAAAGCGGTCGTTAAAAATTACTATGGAAACATGGACACTGGACAGCGCCTCCGCGCGCGCGCGTCCATGTTTCCATAGAATTGAAAATTTTACGTAAACGCGATCGAGAAGTATTTGGTGAAGTAAAACTTATACGAAGCATTCAAAACAGCAAAACGAATTCTTCACATCGTAGTCGCAGATATAACAGCTGGTGAGATATAAATTAAGATGCAGGTAGAAACAATTATACCAAGCAAGAATCAGATTTAGTGCCACTCGATATATCAAGGAGGCCCTCCCCACGAGAAGGGGGGTAAGTTATGGGGCCCACGTGATCCAGGACAATGTATCGTGATGCTTCGATTCAATTTGAGTGGAAACGCGCTACATTATTTTTGTCTTTTTGTTTTTTTTGGAATGCTACGCCGCGTGTTGGGTATTGATGGGTAGGAAATTGAATTGTTCGTCGTATTCCGTGTAATGTGTTATATTTTGTATCGTTTCCATTCCATTGTATTGAATAATCTTATCCGATCCTATTTCTATACATAGTATTATAAATGAAAAGTTTTTGCACATGTTTGGATCATCATCGTGCAGCCAAATACGTCCACTGCTGAACATAGGCCTCCCCCAAGGCTCGCCAAACAGATCGGTCCTGCGCCATCCGTTTCCAAAGCGTTCCCGCAACCTTAACCGGGTCGTTGCCTACTTACACTGCGTCTTCCGATCCGCGGACGCCACTTGATAGCCTATCAGCTCCATCTGCCCTCGATTCTTCGAGCGATGTGCCCTGCCCACTGCCACTAAGTCTGGCGATTCGTCGAGCTAGTATGTCTGTGACTTTCGTTCTAGCGCAGATTTCATAATTTCTAATACGATCCCGCAGAGAAACTCCGAGCATAGCCCTCTCCATCGCCCTCTGGGTGACTTTGAGCTTTCTTATGAGGCCCGTCGGGGTATGTATTACAATACCGAAGTACGAAAGACCGAATGTATTAAAACATCGAATGGGTCAAAAGACCGACACGATTTTTTTCTGAAACCGTAAACTTCTCAGAATTTATTAAAACGGAATCATACAGAACCCATTAGGTTAGGTTAGGTTTGTTTTATAACAATCTTAAAAAAAAAAAATATACACGTCGAATTGAGAACCTCCTCCTTTTGTTTTCGTCGGTTGAAAAGTTAACGGTTTCAGAAAAAAATCATGTCGGTCTTTTGACCCATTCTATGTTTTAATACATTCGGTCTTTCGTACTTCGGTATTGTAATACATGGGTTTACAAACCGTAAACTTTTCATAATTTATTAAAACGGCATCATACAGAACCCATTAGGTTAGGTTAGGTTTGTTTTATAACAATCTTAAAAAGTTAACGGTTTCAGAAAAAAATCGTGTCGGTCTTTTGACCCATTCGATGTTTTAATACATTCGGTCTTTCGTACTTCGGTATTGTAATACATACCCGGCCCGTCGTTAGCGGCCACGTCTCAGTTTCATAAGTCATCATTAACACACCCTGGTGAAAGACTTTTGAGAAAGATGTTTGGATGTTTAAATGTTTCTTGGTCAGTAATGCAATAACGATTGAACGGATTCGGATGATACTTTCTATCTGGATTGAGAAACGTCATATCAGATCTTAACTTTGGTGACAATAGTTGGCAGTCCACTACAGTTCATATCTCGGGGAACTTTTTCCCAAGCACGGTGAAACTTTGGAATCGCATGCAGCGGCAGTATTTCCGAACCGGAACAACTAGGAGATCTTCAAAAAAACAAGCCTACTCTTTTTCATAACTATATCCGTAACTTTATTTGTGTTGTGCGTGTTCATGGGCGGCGGAGATTGCTTTCCATCGAGTGATCCGCCTGCTTGTTTAATAAAAAATAGAACCTATTCCCTATCCAACTAAAAATATTATTAGTATATAAAAATATTATTAATATTATAGCAATATTAATGCATTTCAACGGTTGTCAATAATGTTTTTCTTTTTTTTCCCTTATTTTTGTACAATAAAGAGTTTACGTACATACATACATATATTTTTCAAATTGATTCATGAAATATGATGAAGTTCTAAAGTAACAAACATAAAAGAAACGTATTTTCAGAATTGATATATCCTCCTTTATTTGAAATTTATTGAAAATACTGCCCTCCTCTACTGCTATATGACGACCAGATGGCCTAGTGGTTAGAGAACCTGACTACGAAACCTGAGGTCCCGGGTTCGGTTCCCGTGTCGGGGCAGATATTTATATGATAACCGGTCAAGAGCGCGCAAGATACCTAGGGTTCCGTAGCAGGTACGAAAAAATCTTTGCATACTTTATTAATGTTGTTGTTTTGGTCCCAACTCCCACCGCGCGTAGAATTTAAACGTCGGCGGCACAGCGCCATCTATCGGCGAATTGGGTAACTAATCTGCAGTCTACTAGAACTAGTATGTATTGTTGATGGTTTTTCAGATGTAATTCTTTATTATATGAACCGATTTCAATTTTATTTTTTTTATTTGAAAGAAGATACTGTTAGCGTGATCTTATAGGTACTTAAAGAAAAAAAAATGCGTGCAATGGAGGTTAAATTACAATCTTAGTTTAGAAATATTTTTTACAAAAACTTAAAAACTGCTCAACTGATTAAGTTGAAAATAATTTCTCCAGAAAGTTCTTATTACGTTTAACTTGCGTGATTTTTTTCATATTTTTAAGACTTGCTGTACAAAAGTTAGAGGGGGGGAACACATTATTTTGAACTTTCGGAGTGAATATCTCTGAAAATATTCACTTTATCAAAAAGTGGTTTTAGCAAACCCCCATTTATTTTCAAATACTGTACCTATCCAATGATACCCCACAATATAAGGTTAGTCGAGAAAAAAAAATCACCCCCACTTTACTATGAGAGGTACCCTAAAACAATTTTTTTTAGTTTAAATAATCACTTTGTCGGCGTGACTGATGTATTATATTCATGCCAAATTACAGCTTTCTAGTACTAGAAGTCTCAGTGCTTAGCCGCGGACAGACAGACGGACAGACATGGCTACGGAACCCTATAAATACGAATGTTTGTTCTCGGGTCTTGGGTGTTTAATATGTATTTAGGTGTGTATCTATCTATACAAGTATGTTTATCCGTTGCTAAGTACCCATAACACATGCTTTGCTTAGCTTAGCTTACTTTGGGATTAGGTCAATTGGTGTGGATTGTCCCGTGATACTACTACTACTACTACTACTATATTGAGTGCTATGGTAACGAGACATATTAAAGTTCATGCCTTACGGGCGTACATTGACGCCAAATCTATTCATACTAATCTTCCAAGAATCCAAAGAACTTGAGAATAATTTTATGAAATCTTATCATTTAATGGTGCAACATCATGGCAAAGTTTTAACTGAACCCGAGATGAGGCGGCGGCGCCGTACAATGCCTTTCGAAAGTTTAAACAAGCACTAGTTAAAGAAATACTTACATTTTGCTACAAAGTGAAACACTTAGAACAGCGGAAAATTGTAACTCGAAATAACGGTGGTCCAAGAGCAGGAAGACATCTTGAGTAGGTATTTGAGTAACGAAAGGTATTTGAATTCGGATTAGCAAAAAATTGAATCTGTTCATTACAATTTTTTTTTAATTTTGTTATTATACAATTGCGTTTAACCACAATCACGCGCGATGGAAAGCGAAGATGAGGCCTACGATGGAGCTCGCTTGCCTAGTAAATGCTCATTCACCCTAGACTTGAAAGCGGCCAAATTGTAGTGTTCAGGGAACACAGTCGCATGCAGGGAATCCCACTCCTTAGCTGTGCGGTTGATAAGGGAAATTATAAAAAGAGTTACAGGTTTTGCTGAAATATTAAGCTTTAATCTTTAATTATTTAAGATTCTATAAACTAAGGAGTGCGAAGGGGACACCCCTATGTATGTAATTGAACGAGGATTGAACGAGGATGACAAAGCTGAACGCGTCGGAATGTCACACCTCCTTTTCAGCCTTCAGCACCTCCTCTCCCGCCTAGACCATGCAAAATGTTGTTTAATTAAGGTACTAAAGTTAGCAGGAAGTATGAAGCAAAAGTAAATTATATCGAATGTATCAAAGTATCATCATCATCATCATAACAACAAAAGTATGTCCTCCTGGAGAGCACAGGCTTCCTTTCATAATGAGAGGGCTTGGGTCGTATTTTCGACGTGGGCCCAGCGGCTGATTGGGAACTTCACATAACCATAGAATTTCTTTGCAGGAGTGTGCTCACGATGTTTTCCTTCATCGTGAAACTCATGATATATTTGAAAATGACTGATGATGATTTCGCACGTATGTACTTAAATCGCAAAAAGCTCTGGGAGCAAGCCGGGATTTAAAACCCTGAAACGAAGGTCAAGCCACTAGGCCACCATGGCTTTTATTATCAAAATATCGAATACAGATACAAATAATTTTATTAATAGGTTGCGAGGTCGTATAGTTACGTAGGTTCTATCTATGGGTTGATTGGGTTATAATATCGTTTTTTTTTTCTGAACCCGTACCTTTTTTTTTAGATTTATTAAAACGCTATCGTATAGAAGTATAGGGTAGAGCCTGTCTAATTTAGAATGACGCGTCCCACCACCGCATTTACGCACAGGATTTGAAAGTAGAAAATGGCCCTAAATACAGCTTCAATAGGTTCAAAATCCTGTGCGTAAATGCGATGGTGGGGCGCGTCATTTTAAATTAGACAAGCTCTAGTTCTATAGCAATATTAAAATATGTCTGTTTAAAAAATATACCTTGTATATACCTAGTTGAGTTTTTGCCGCATTCTTTTCAACAGGGTTTTTCTGAACCGGGTGGTAGATACTTTGACTTTCATAAGTGCTTGTTGCAGTCTAAATTAAATAAAGATATGTTTTTAGGTAGTGTAATCGGTCCCCGTTTATTCCTTTTATACATAAACGATCATCCAAATATAGTTAAAGAGCTTTGTGTTATGTTTGCTGATGATGCAACTATACTTTTTTCTGATACTAGTTTAAATATTACTTCTGTAGAAAAAAATTAGTGTCCGACCGAAACACGATTTTTAGCCGAAACCGAAACCGAAACCGAATATTCGGTTTTTTTCTGATTTCGGCCGAAACCGAAACCGAAACCGAAATTTTTGAAGACGTATCATATCAAACAAAATATTCAAAATTACTGTACAGATCGTAAGGAAAAGGTTATTGCAAGGATTTCTTATATGAGAACAGTTACTTTTTTTGTTAAACAAAATAAAAAACGTTTATTTTTAATGAAAAATGTCTTGGCATAGGTATTATATTATTCAAAACAAACAACCTATTCTTATCACGTCTAAACTAAATTCACAATCCTATTATCAAACGTATTGTTCATTAATCACAGCATAAAATGCAGTAACAAATAAAATAAATAAAATAAATAAATATTAGGGGACAATCTTACACAAATCGACCTAGTCCCAAACTAAGCAAAGCTTGTACTATGGGTACTAGACGACGATAAACATACTTATATAGATAAATAAATACTTAAATACATAGAAAACATCCATAACTCAGGAACAAATATTCGTGCTCATCACACAAATACCCTTACCCTTACCGGGATTCGAACCCTGGACCTCTTGCTTCGTAGGCAGGGTCACTACCAACTAGGCTAAAGCGGTCGCCAAACAGATTCTAAAAAGTAAATAATAATTTAATAAATAACAACACTCATACATACTACTGTCGCTGGTCCCAGCTGGGCCGGCCGCCGATGCATTACCTATACCTACCCGGCCGAGCGTGTCCGAATTAAGCCGAGCGCTCCCGATGCGAGAGCCGCGAGAGGCCGCGAAGTAATTTCGGCCCGGCCGAAGGTTTCGGCCGGATTCTGGCCGAAACCGAAACCTCGGCCGAAATCACTTTTTTGGCCGAAATTGGCCGAAACCGAAACCGAAACCGAAACTTCGGTCGGACACTAAAAAAAATATAAATAGTACACTAAATATCTTACTTGAATGGCTTAAATCAGTAAATCTTAAGGTCAATCTAGATAAAACCAAACTAGTGCAATTTAGAAATTACAGAACTGCCTCATCAGCATTCAATATTTCTGAAGTTGGTGTACAATTGGAGGTTGTCAATCCGATAAAGTTTCTGGTGGTGACAGTAGATCCACACTTGAACTGGAAGGCTATCGCAAGTATTAGCGAACGCTTTAGCCTAGTTGGTAGTGACCCTGCCTACGAAGCAAGAGGTCCTGGGTTCCAATCCCGGTAAGGGCATTTATTTGTGTGATGATCACGAATATTTGTTCCTGGTATGGATGTTTTCTATGTATTTAAGTATTTATTTATCTATATAAGTATGTTTATCGTCGTCTAGTACCCATAGTACAAGCTTTGCTTAGTTTGGGACTAGGTCGATTTGTGTAAGATTGTCCCCTAATATTTATTTTATTTTTATTTTATTAACAAGAGAATTTCGAGCAACTGCTGCAGTCTTTCCATTTTATCACACACATGCTCAGAAGGCGTTGTTAGGAATGCTTATTTTGGAAATGTATATCCAATACTTACAGGAATTATTTATTGGGGAAATTCGACAGACGTTCAGTCAACTTTTATCCTCCAAAAGAGATGTATAAGGACCATAATAATATACACCGTGAAATTTTAGTGGTGGTTTTCCCGAAACGAGGTGATTTAGTATCGATTGTACAATCGATTTATAATTACTATTTTGACTAGAGTCAAAAATCTAATTGGCTACTTTCCTAACTAGTCAGTCTTTTAGATTATCAAAAAATATTGGACACGTATTTTTTATTTTGTCAATTAAACAAAAAATTACGAAGATATGGCGCGTTGAAGTTTCGCGTGACGTCACTTGTTCCTACACTTTGTATGAGCGTGGTAGGAACAAGTGACGTCACGCCTCGTCACGCGGAACTTCAACGCGCCATATCTTCGTCATTTTTTGTTTAATTGTCAAAAGAAAAATTACGTGTCTAATATTTTTTGATAATGTAAAATACGGACTAATAAGAATTATTATTTTTTTACCTAGGAAACATCCCTATTGTGAAAAACGAAAGCCGAAAATGACCGCAAACCAGTAGTAACGCTTCGTTGGTACGATCGTACGCTACTTGTACCAACGAAGCGTTACTATTGGTTTGCGGTCATTTTCGACTTTCGTTTTTCACAATTGGATTTTTGACTCTAGTCAAAATAGTAATTATAAATCGATTGTACAATCGAAACTAAATCACCTCGTTTCGGGAAAATAACCACTAAAATTTCACGGTGTATACAGATTGCAAGTTGAGGAATCACTTCGTAATGTTTTTAAAGAAAAACGACTTCTGATGCTTACCAGTATTTACATTTTAGAGATATGCCAGTTCCTAAAACACTATGAAATTTATTTTAGGAAAAAAAAGTGTGTTTAACAAACCATTGCGTGCTAAATATAGATACGATTTATTGCTACCTAAAGTCAACAACCAAATGTATAAGAACAGTGCTTTCATTTCTGCCATCAAGATTTTTAATAAACTCCCCATTGAAATTAAAATGTTGGATGGTAATAAATTTAAAATCAAACTACGTAGCTGGCTTATTGAAAAAGTTTTCTATAACTTAAAGGAATTCTTTGATAACAAAGATTCAGTATAATGGTTAAATAGATATTAAAACATATTGCAATATTAGTCTTAAGTTTAATTAATAGGTATTGTATGCCTTTATGGGCAACTGTTGTTACCTACCTCTATTTTTTTCTCACCCTATGTACACAGTTATACGATAAAAAAATTCTGATTCTGATTCTTGAGTTCGACTTTGACCACGGCATTTTAGTTATGAAAAATTAAAGACCTATTATTTATAGTCTGACAATAACGCCTCCTTTTTGCCAGTTTTGTAACCCTGAAATTGCTAAATACAGCAACCCGAGCCCCATATCAAAAAACGTTACCCGGATTATGCTGACTCGTATGCACCTTTTTTGTAAAAGCCTTTTGCCCTTGCCGGCTTGGGACCAAAACCGCAAAGCGTACTTTAATATGAAAAGCTAGCGAACAAAACTATTGCAATACAATATTATTTTATGATTGCTATTGCATTGCTTGCAACTTTGTCTTTATCCCGTGGGAACTTTACACGCTCCCGGGATAAAATATTGGATTCTAAAATCAGCCAAAAGACTTTCACTGCTCGACAAAAAAAGCTTACTCTAATACCTGGTTTACACTCGCGTACGAGCGGCGAGACGAACTACGAGACGAGCAACGAGACGAGAGTGTGAATAGATTTGCCTTGCGCCTCGTCTCGTGATTTGCAGGCTCGCGTCCGGAGCGAGACGACGAGACGAGGCACGAGGCGAGGTAACGAGGCGAGAGTGTAAATCAGGATAAAGAGTTACACAATGATGGGTCTGTGTTCCTGCGAGCTTTACTAGATCGTTCACCTTCATCTTCATTCCAGGCTACATACGTCCCGCTGCAGGGCACAGGCCTCTCAGAATGAGAGGGATTTGGGCTGCAGTTCCCACGCAGGCCTAGTGCGGATTGGGAACTTCACACACACACACACACACCATTGAATTTCTTCGCAGGTGTATGTTTATTCACGATATTTTCCTTCATCGTAAACCACATGGTAAATTACAAATGTAATTTCGCACATAAATTCCGAAAAACTCAAGAGGTATGAGCCGGGTTTTGAACCCACGGCCCTCTGCTTGAGAGGCTATAGGTCAAACTACTAGGCCACCACAGCATCTAGATCGTTGGTTTATCTTAAATAAATATCACGGGACAATTTACACCAATTGACCTAGCCCCAAATTAAGCAAAGGTTGTGTTTTGGGTGCGGATAAACATACTGATCTAGATAAGTATTAAGCATCCAAGATTCGAGCACACACATTCCTATTTTTCACACAAATATCTTCCGGAAATCGAACCCGGGACCTCAAGCTTCGTAGTCAGGTTCTCTAACCACTAGGTCATCCAGCCGTCAGAATCTTGTTGGAGGTCTTCTTATTGCCTGTCTTGCGTTTCGCGGTCGCCGCTCTAGAAACTTACGGCCACCACAAACCGGGAGTGCGGGGCACAGTATTTGATTCAGTGTTATTGAGCGCGCTGGGCACGCTCCGTCGGCACCCCGCGGTCTCGGTTTGTGTTGGCCTTAGTGCCCCATCGGCCGTCGGTTCTATGAGCAATGTGCCCCGCCCACTGCCACTTAAATCTGGCAACACTCCGAGCTATGGTCGATAGCTTTAGTTCTCCTGTGGATCTCCTCATTTCTGGTTCGGTAACGCAGGTAATTTTAGAGCATAAATGCTGAGCATTAATTTTATTTCGTGCAATCTACAAAAGCTGTAATTATTGCCAAAGCCACAGTATACCAAATTTATCAGGAAACGGCAGAATTGCTACAAAATACAACAAACCGCGATATCCAATATTGTTCGCCGTTTCTAATGAAGCGTATCGACCATCAATAGCGCAGCCTTTTCATTGGAAAGAAATGATCGTAAAATAAAATAAGTTTTATAAGCTCCTTATCCCAGTAGTTCTATTTTCTAGTTCCATTACCCACAGGTGAGGGTGACGCTGTGTAGCCGATTGTTCTTTGTTTATTTTGTTATTTGACACTTGATTACATTATTATTGTTTAATTACCAACTAAGTATTATGTTTTAAGATATTGTGTATCGAGTTATATTATAATTATTTAGATTCCTTTTGTCTATAACACAGGTTACACTTGTAACCTAGCTTAGACTAAACTAAATTTACTTACTAGACCTAAGATTATTTCATGCTTATATTTTGTATCTCATATGAACTTTATGAATAAATAAATAAATAAAATAAATAATTAAAATTATGGGACTACTGGGATTTTTTTCTCCTAGTTGTTCCATGGATGAAGAATACTTTTCCATCAAGTCCGATTGGTTCCATTAAATAAATACAGTTGAAACGTAATTAATTAAGAATAAGGATTGTTAGATATTTAAGCAACGTTTTTGTTAATAATCATTCGTTAATATATTGCGATCAATCCCATTGCTCTTTACTGTACCGGAACTAATGAGACTAATTTTATCTTGCATTAACAGGATGCCAGTTCCATGGAACTACTGGGAGAAAAAAATCCCAGTAGTCCCATAATGGAACTAGAGAATGGAACTACTGGGATACGGGGTTTAGGGCTGAGGCAGGAAACGGAGTTAAGACGCCGCGGTCATACACATTTTTTTGTTCGCGTCTCTCCTGTGGACATTGCAAAAGTTGAGGGTCCATAGCCAATATTTCTTAGTCAAGTCTACATGAGCGTGTGGGACGCCTGGCCAACTTTCGGCCAATTTAAATAAACATTAAAGTTTGCTGACTCGGAATCGCTAATTTTATGTCCACAGGGGAGACGACTCTTGTTTCTTTCGGTGTGAATGACCCCGCCACGTATTGGGTACGCGAAAATAGGTTTTATTACAGTGAACTACTAATACATAACACTAATTTCTAACAGTGACTGCCTAGTGTATCCTAACGAGGGCTGGAAGTACACACATTAGTACAAAGTTCCAGGCATTCTAGCACAAGACACCGACACGTCTCAGAACAAGAGGTCCTGCCTCGATCGTCATTAAACTACAGCGAACAACCCCCGACAAACAAGAAGGTATAAGAATATAGTCACATCCGTTACTAATTTGTTAAAAGTGCAGTCTTATCAGTCATTAACTTGACAGAAATGTAGTAACATCAGTCGTAACCCTGTCAAAAATGTAGTCGCTAAGAAAAATACATAATCGTAATTGACAACCTTTCATTTTTTTAACACCTGAAAATTACTGCAGGAATCGAAAGAGTTTCGCCTTCTGAACACGGAAAAATATTTATTATAATTTATTTCTCTATATTTAAAAAAATACAACAAATTTAAAAACATTTATGTACTTACAAATACATCCACAGAATAGATATGTTTCCTTTACCCTTTTCACTAGAAAAAAGAGCTGTCATAATTTTAAATTTGATAACAACCTTAACGTCAAATTTACGTCATCACTTTTTTTAATAGAGACTAGACAAAAGTAATGAATCTATTCTATCGTTACGCTCTTTTAGAATAAGCACATCTTTAAAAAAATGTAACAAATTAATTAATAATCCTAGTGAAAATTTAAAACTATCAGCGCCTTTCCAAACAGAATACAGAGAACGAATCAAATTATAGTCTTAGAAATATGAAATGTTGTCAATGGGGATGTTGACACCACCAATCAACTGACGTTCTTTTTATGAGCTGTCAAAACACAATCTCCCATAGAGTTTGAATGACAATAGCGACATATGACGTCATTGTTCGCAATGCTCAATCAACTATTTATTTGTTTTAAAGCAACAAAAAATCTAATTTTGCATTTAATCGAAAATTAATCTGACTTTCAGGGTTGAAATAAAGCGTTTTTTTACTGGAGTCGTGTCTTCAAATTCTTTTTTAATGGTGTCAACATCCCTATTATTGGAAGACGATGACATACTGGCAAAAGGTAAAGAATCGTTTATTACTTACACTAAACAGGCTGCTCTCTCTGAGTATGACCGCAGATTTTCTATTCAGTTAGACCTAGTTATGTTGTCACTTGCAATTCGGAATCACGTACTGTTAACTAACAAAGTTTATTATGTCCGCCATGTTTAAGTTAGGTTGTTAGTCACAAATACCCGCTATTACGTATCTAACCACAATTGAAGTGTTAGGATAGGACTTTCAATGAGTATTTACAAAGAGCTCCTAAAAAATAACCAAAAGTGAGTATTATAATGTTTTAAACTTTCGTGATTTTCACTCATAATTATTATACTAAATGGGACTTATCACGCAAATAATATTTACCTCGACGTTTCGGCCACATTGCGGCAGCCAAGGTCACGAGTCAACCACCACAAATGCAATGTGCAATGTGGCCAAAACGTCGAGGTAAATATTGATTTAAAGGCTAATAAATATATAAGAGATACATAAAAAATCGTGCGTGCAGCTCCTCCGCGCGGAAGAAGTTAAACTTCGTAATGTGGAAATGAAAAAGGCACTTATACATCAATATGAACCTTATTGCAATAACTTAAAGAACTAAATTTACTTATGCATCTATGTGTTTAAATTACTCGCCTAGACGGCGCTTTTATCAAGTCGCTAGCGGATCAAGTTACATAACTCGTCGCTAGATGGCGTTGCTCCTCGTGCGCACGTTATTTTCAATAATTTTTCTTGATTTTTCGTAATTCTCAAAGATATTCAATACTTTTTTTTACTAAATACGTTTAAAATACTTTATTCTACGATCTACCATTAAAATAGTTTTGATTTTTACAATTTTTCATACTAAACCCACGCAATTGTTCTGGATCGCACTGACGAAGTTTTTAACATCCGTTAGTATAATATACAATGCGAACGTCTCGTAAACGTCAACTTGCGTTGCGTTGCGTTGCGTATTTAACGCAATGCATTTAACGCAACGCTTGTTGGAAGTCGCATTAGAAGTTTCACTTCAATAATTTAAAAAAACCGTGGTGGCCTAGTGGTTTCACCTATGGTCTCTCAAGTAGAGGGTCGTGGGTTCGAGTCCGGGCTCGCACCTCTGAGTTTTTCGGAATTTATGTGCGAAATTACATTTATAATTTACCATGAGCTTTACGGCGAAGGAAAACATCGTGAGGAGGTTTCCATACACCTGAGAAGAAATTCAATGATGCATGTGAAGTTCCCAATCCGCACTGGGCCCGCGTGGGAACTACGGCCGAAGCCCTTTCATTCTAAGAGGAGGCCTGTGCCCTGCAGTGGGACGTAAGTAGGCTGGGATGATAAAATAAATAAACATCAAGATAAACTAAAGCTTGTAAACTAAACATTATCTTAGTTACGCCCAAAAAACTTTAAATTAACCCGCCTGCTATTCAAATCAAACGGTTGAAAACACACGGAAAGTAGTTAAAACTTCCCGACTAGCTTCTAAGCTTCTATAGCGTACAATCAGAACAATTGTTTGTTTCCATTGTTTATTATTACGTCTCTACTTTGCATCTAAAGCTATTAAAATTTGGGTGGCTTAAACATAGAAAACCTTGGTTATTAGTTAGACAAAGCTTGCTTTCGAAATCCAAAGCCTTAATGATTCATCAAGGAGGTTAGGCCGCACATGGAGTACTGCTCTCATCTCTGGGCTGGGGCACCCAAGTACCAAATTCTTCCATTTGACCGCATCCAACGTAGAGCTGCTCGATTTGTCGGTAATCAGGCACTCTCTGGCCTACTCGATCCTTTGGCTTTGCGGAGGGATGTGGCGTCTCTCTGTATATTATACCGTATCTATCATGGGGAGTGTTCTGACGAACTGTTCGAATTGCTGCCTGCGGCTAAATTCCACTACCGCACTTCGAGGAACCGTTTGTCTTTCCATCCTCACCATCTTGATGATTGGCATTCTAGTACCGTGCGTTTTAAGCGAAACTTCTTTCCTCGCACGACAAAGATCTGGAATCAGCTTTCTGCGGCAGCATTCCCGGAGCGTTACAACTTAGGGATCTTTAAAAAACGAGCCTACCAATTCCTAAAAGGGTCGGCAACGCACCTGTGATGCCCCCCGTGTTACGGGTGTCCATGGGCGACGGTGATCGCTTTCCATCAGGTGACCCGTCTGCTCGTTTGCCACCTCTTATATAAAAAAAAAAAATCATCATCATTTCAGCCAAAAGACGTTCACTGCTGAACATAGGCCTCCCCCAAGGCTCGCCAATGAGATCGGTCTAGCGCCATCCGCACCCAACGCGATCCCGCAACCTTAACCAGGTCGTCGCTCCAACTTGTTGGAGGCCTACCTACACCGTGTCTTCCCGTGCGTAAGTGCCACTCGAGAACATTTTTGCCCCATCGGCCATCAGTTCTACGAGCGATGTGCCCTGCCTACTTCCACTTGAGTCTGGCGATTCTTCGAGCTATGTCGGTGACTTTAGTTCTTGTGCGGATTTCATCATTTCTAATGCGATCCCGCAGAGAAACTCCGAGCATAGCCCTCTCCATCGCCCTCCTAAGTGAGTGAGTGAGATGGTTTGACTCGATGGAAAAGATTAATGATAGTTTTATCCAGAAACAAATGATTTCTTCGCAGAGAAAATGCTGGGAAACTAGTAAATAATTTTGTGCCTTTTAGTATTTTTTTATCATGAGAGGGAGGCCAACGAGCAAGCGAGTCATCTGATGGGAAATGATCACCACCGCTTACAAATATCAACAACTCAAAGAGTCACTAATCTGTTGCCGGCCTTTAAAGGAAGTATAAACCCTTTTCTTGAAAGCCCCGATGTCATAGCTGTCTGAAAACACAGTTGCCGGAAGTTGATTCCACAGTTAGTAGGAATAAATAATAAAGTGACGATTAGCCAGAGCTCGGATGTGCATTTACTATGATCCCTACACTGCACTCGGGTTTCGACTATTATCTCGGTCACTCAGTCACAGAATAAGTAATAGTACTAACGTACAGAAGGATCACTCTCGAACAAAGGTCAACTTTAGGTATAAAACTTTCCTACTCCTGCTGCGTGCACGCAAAATTAAAACTTATCGTGTGATACGAGCGTTCATATTCCGTTGGGCACCGCTGATCCGAAACCAAGGGCACAGGGTTCCCACTCGCCCATATTTGGTAGGTATATAAATCAAGAAAGATAACAGTGTGTATTAATTCAGTAAACTACCTTTAGTATGTAAGTAAGTTATTTATAATATCGTTTAGAAGTCATTGTTTGTTGCAAAAATCACAGAAAAAAAAGATGCTTAATTGGCTATGTAAAGTTTTTTGAAGAGGTGCTAATTATATTTTTTTTCGACAGTGGTCGACTTCAACACCAAGAAACTGGAGCTGTTTTATTTTTATCTTCTTTTATTAATTGGAAATATTTTTTTAAGTGTTCGAGATGACATTTGTGAGATTTTACGGCTGACAAGCCGTTCGTGCTCAGTACTAAGAAAAAATAGAAAAAAAAACGAAGTCAACTGTCGCTGCTGTCAATGCTAAATGAAATCTAACCGTTTGCTTTTCGTTTGCTTTGCGTTGTCCAAGAAGCAGTTCCAAAATAGTGATCGAAAGTATTCAATCGTGATCCAATTATCTTGCATAGATCGTGGAGAAATGCGGTAAAATTGAAAGTCCGGATTTTGTGCGGAGGTCGATAAAAATAGTCCAAAAATCACACTGAGCACACCAAAACGCAAAGCAAACGAAACGCAAACGATTTGACATTGACAGAAGTGACAGTTAACTTCGGTTTTTTTTCTGTTTCTACTAAGTTCTGAGCACGTACGGCTTGTCAGCCATAAAATCTCACAAATGTCATCTCGAACACTTAAAAAAATATTTCCAGTAAACAATAGGAGATAAAAATAAAACAGCTGCAGTTTCTCGATCTCCAGAACGCAGACTGTCGAAAAAAAATATAATTAGCACCTCTTCAAAAAACTTTACTTAGCCAATTAGGCGCGACGCGGCTAGCGTGCGAACTGAAGGCCGCGCGACAACCTACTGCCATACTCCTCCCGGGAGGAGCGCCAGCCGAACATACCTAAACTGCGGAGTGAAACCCCCCTGACTCAGTGTTCTAGAGTTCAGCGAATAAAAAAAACAATTAAACTAATCGCTAGATTTCATTACATCTTTTTTATTATATCTGTAGTTTTATTTATGTAGTTGCGGTCGTATATAGTCCGCTTGTTTCCTAAATATCAGAATTGCAAAATACTAGACTGCCGACTTAACCTATTCCTAAAATACCAAATTCCCAGAATACCAGACTTTCCTGTCGCTGTGTTTTTCTCTATATCGGATTGCCAAAAAAGCTTGTTTTCAATACACCATATTCCATTCAAAACCGAATCCCCATAACACCAGATAGCGAAATTACCAGGCTCGTAAAACACGACCCCCTGGCCTCCCCACGACGACCACGACCTGCCTGACGAGCCTGGTGATTTAACTATCTGGTATTATTGGGAATTCGGTTTTGAATGGAACATGTTGTATTGAAAAAAAAACCTTTTTTGGCAATCCGATATAAGTAGAGAAAAACACGGTGAGAGGAAAGTCTGGTATTCTGGGAATTTGGTATTTTAGAAATAGGGTAAGTCGGCAATCTAGTAATTTGCAATTACGATAATTTGGGAACGAGCGGTAATAATAGTCTTGTTTCCGAGCAGAGAGATGTAACTGTCTTACAATTAAAGATAACAACTTTATTTGACCTGAAGAAACATCCCTTAAAGCTTCTTAGCTTTCTCTTCTGTCTTGATAATTATTACGATCTATTATAGTCTATACGTCTAGACACGGCTAGGGCTCTGAGATAGTCTTCAAAATAAGAAATTAAGAAAACAGAAGCTTAATAACTTGCGTATATTGCTTGAAATATATACGTTACAATTATGATTTAAAAGAAAAGATAGAAATCAAACGCTGAAAATTTTGGCTAGTGCGATGAAGCAAGCGAGAAATGCGAGTGCGTCTATGTGCGAATTTTTTAGCTCGTAGTCGGTCAAAAGCTGTGCTATCCGGTGGGGACCGCGGCTTCTCATTAGCTGCAGATCGCATATGTCGTGATAGGCCTGGTCCCTGATTGGCTGAAGGTGACGTGATACGATCTGGAGTCGGTAGCGCTCAGGTAGCGGGCAGGTTTGTTGCCGCGATCTAACATCAGGCGTTAACAATTATTATGGTCTATTATGTAGATAATATATTATGGTGCATTAAATACATTGTATAAGCATAGGATTAACAACAAATTAAACAATTAATAAATGATCAAATCAAATTCAATACCTAATCGATAAGCCAATTTTTTATAAGTTATCTGCAGAACATGAAAAATATAATGACCTCAGTTTCACAAGACCATTTTATATATTTACAAACATTATTTAATTTATTAAGTTGATGTACTGTAAGGTCGAGCTACTTTGGCCTTGTAGAGTAAGTTTGACCCTTACATGGTTTTTATTATAGGCCAAAGTTACATATCGGGTCATAGTACCCCAAGCTTACAGTCTTGCTGATTTGGGACCATTTTTTTATTCTTATATCATCTTTGAAATGGTTTGATATCACGAATTAATGTTTTCTTTACTTTAATTTTGACGCCGTTGCATTTAAGCACAATTTAAGATTATTTGCAATGCTGCACAACGTTTACGTAAGCACGATCGTTAAGGTCGTTCGTCCGATGCACCGAGAGCGGTGAGAAGGCTGGACCCAGAGAGATGTCAGGAGCTGTGATGTAGTCACATATAGTTGCTTCTTCGCCCACTAAAGTCTCATCCGACTTGCAGTTCTGGAACGAAAACAGATATCTTCGTCCACATTCCCATTTTTTCAACTTCCTAGATTGTCAACAATCCCATTTTGTCGACAATCAAAGCCCATTTCATCCTTTTTTCACTTCGTCCACATTCCCACTTAGTCAGCATTCCCATTTCGTCCATATTCCTACTTAGTCAACATTCCCATTTCGTCCGTATTCCCACTTCGTCATTGCTTAATTCCTGGCTTAAGTATTTTGGTATGATTGTAAAAAAATTGTATTTATTGAATTCCCTGATTTTAATGATAAGAGATCGATTATTATATTATATTATAGTGAATGTATGTAAACTCTTTATTGCACAAAAATAAGAAAAAAATAAACATTATTGACAACCGCAACCGCAACCGCGTTAATGAAAACTGCTAATGAAAATTAAATAAAAGCTGAAAATTGCTAAAAGTAGGCCCAAAACCAAAACGTAAATGTAGCGTCTCGTGTGCTCTGCTCACGCCTTGAAGACATCATCATCATCATCATTTCAACCGCAAGACGTCCACTGCTAGACATAGGCCTCCCTCGATACCCAATCATTACGGTTGCGACTTGCATCCAACTTGAACCTGCGGCCTTCACCAAATCGTCCGTCCATCTCGTTTTTGGACGTCCCACGCTGCGCTTGCCGGTCTGTAGTCTTCATTCGAATCCTTAAGTATATAGGCGTAGTGTGTATGTATGTACCTATGTGTATGTTTCTGAGAAAATAGCTCTAGGTCAAAGGCTATCGCGTTGTCAACATCCCGAAGCAAAATATTTATTAGTTGTTTACTATGTGACATTGTTTTTTCAATGATATCACTCTCTATTACACGTTTATGATTTATATATGCTTGTTTGTGTTACATTAGATAAAATTAGATTACAACTTACGTCAGGTATGTCAATGACAGCACTCCGTTGACCAATTTCCAAATACGCTTGGGGTAAAGTTACTTGGTTATTGGTTTTTTCTCCTAAAAAAATGCAATACCTTTATTGAGTATTTTTATTTTGTATAAATAAATAGATAAACATACTTATATATAAAATACATACTTCAATAAATATTAAAAATCCAAGACTCGAGCACAAACATTCGTATTTTTCACACTAATATCTGCCCCGAGCGCGGAACCCGGGAATAGGGAATAGGGATGCCCGATCTGAATCGATCTTTTGGAAGATCGATCTTTAGTAATACGATCTACGATTTTTTGAATCGATTCACTTCGATGCGTTCTTCCACAAGATCGAATCGTATGCCTAAGAGATCGGATGAAAAAAATCGAATGATTGTTATTAACACTAACAGCAATAGTTGGAATATTAATTAATTAAATCTAAAAGCAATCAGCGTGGGACCATTCCTGCAGCGTCGTCCTGTATCCAAGCTGCAGTATCGTTGGTGGACATCTACCTGTCTCGGTTGGACACGAAGACGACGACGGAGAAGGTCTTCGAGCAAGTCCGCGAGGCGGCACGGGGTCGGATACAGGGATCCTAGCTGTTCACCTACCCGCTCGAGTCTCAAAGGGCTAACAGGTTCAGCTCATTTAGGCTCCAAGTGCCTGCCAAGCACCAGCAGATGTTCCTGCGCTCCAACTTCTGGCCGGAGGGTGTGGTGTTCCGTCGTTTTAGGGAAGTGACAAAGACGTCTTTCAAAAATCCCTAAATAGTTGTATTATTTAAGTTTTATTTGTATTTTTGAATTTTACAGCGCATTTGTGTTAAACTGTAATGTTGTAATTTTTATTGATGAAAAAATAAATAAAATAAATAGGCATGCATATTATTCTTTTACTAGCTGTTGCCCGCGACTCCGTCCGCGAAGAATGGGAGGGGGGGGGATAAAAAATAGCCTACGACCTATTCTCAGACCTAACGAGTGTAGAGAAAAAAGTTTCATAAAAATCGGCCAAGCCGTTTCGGAGGAGTTCGGTAACAAACACCGTGACACGAGATTTTTATATATTAGATTTATTTTTCACTAACTTTTTTCCGCGGCTTTGGTTGGTCACTTAGGTCAAACAAGTTCCCGCGAAAACTACATTTTCGATCGGTATAAATATAAGTCTTTATCCTTGCCCCTAAAACTATCCCTCTACAAAAAAAACAGGATGATTCTGGCTTTCTGTTGGGTACGACGTTAAGGAAGGACAAACTGACAAAACTTCCTTCGGAAGTTTCGGATTTACAATATAAGTATGGATTACGATACGATTCGATCTTTGCTAGATCGTAGATAGATCTTTACGATTCGATGCGATCCAAAAGATCGATTCAAATCAAAATATTGGGCATCCTTACCCTGGAATTCGGGACCTCAAGCTTCGTAGTCAGTAAATACGTAATAGAATATCTACCAATGAATGCATTAGCGCAACCGGATCCATAGGCGGTGCCCAGCATTGCAGCGCAGGCGAGGAAGAACGAGATAGCAGGAGACATGGCTTCGTCGGTAAGTGGTAACGACATGCGCCCGCGCACTATATAGCGCGCCAATCGCCCGCTAATGAGGAAGCAACACTAATCTGTTAATCAACAATTAAGTTTTATAATCCATTTTTCGCTCGAGTTAGTTCTGATTTAATTTGGTTTTTAGTTATCCTATACTATAGATATCGTAAATGCAAAATGTTTTGTGTGTGTACATGTGCGTGCTTGGACGGATTATTCGCGGTAGTTCCTTTGGTTGTTCCATCAAATACAAATACAAATAACTTTATTTCGCTTGAAATTATGGTACAGAAGATGGTTCAAAAATTATATGTATACTAGCTTTTGCCCGCGACTTCATCCGCGTAGAATTCCAATTTGTGGTAAAGGTTCTTCATCTCTTTCATTGTATAAAACAAAAAACCGGCAACGGCAACATCCATCATTATTATCAATTCATCATTTCATCATCATCACATCAGTATCAGTTAGGGCATGTAATAAATCCCGTTGATTCACTATCCCGTGGGAATTTCAACAAATTTGTCCTTATTCTATGCAAATTTTCGCTTATTTTTATCCCGCGAGAATTTTGCATTTTCCCCGAGAAAAAGTAGCCTATGCCCTTAAAGGAGTAGCTTCCTACCGGTAAAAAAGTTTTAAAATCAGCCCCGTAGTTGAATTCAATTATTTTTTTCCCGTGGGAATTTTGCTTTTTCACGGAGAAAAGTAGTTTATGTAAATAATGGTTGGTGTAGCTTCCTATTGGTGAAAGAAATTTTCAAATCAGCCCTCAAGTGATATTCAATTCTTTCTATCCGACGGGAATTTTGCATTTTACCGAATAAATAGTGGGTAGCCTAGCCTATACCAATAAAGGATAGTGTAACTTTCTATTGGTAATTTTTTTTTAAAGTCAGCCCCGAAGTTAAATTTACTATTTTCCATACCGTGGGAATTTTGCATTTTTTTTTTTTTTTTTTTTTTTTTTTTTTTTTTTTTTTTTTATGATATAGGGGGCAAACGAGCAGACGGATTTATCCGGAAAATAGCATCCTATGTTAATCAAGGACAGTGTGAAAGACATTTTAAAATGAGCTAAGAAGTTGATTTTTTTTTTCTATCCCTTGGGAATTTTGCATTTTCCCGGAAAAAGTAGCCTATGTCAATAAAAGATAGTGTAACTTTTTAGTGGTAAAAGTTTTTTTTTTAATCGGCTCGGAAGATTCAGATATTATCTATCCCACAGGAATTTCCAAAAATCCTGCAATAAGTTTTTTTGCTGTTATGTATGACCATTACGTTTATAATCAATTTGAAAAGTTTAGTAATTCTAGTTACGGAGATAGGATCCAGTTGATTTGAGTATATAAATCCTGATTTATCTTTATCCCGTGGGAATTTTGAAAATTATTGAAATTAGCTTTATACCTATTCTAAAAGTCTACTTGCATGCCCAATTTGAACAGTTTATCTTCGTTATGGGGATAGATAGGGTCACTCTTGATTGATGAAATATATACATCCCGTATATTCCTTATCCCGTGGGAATTCCGGAAACTTCTTTCTTATCGGATGCCTACGTCATACAAAGAACACATCCTCCAAGTTTCAGGTCCCTACATACAGCGGTTTAGGCTGTGCGTTAATCCGCCAGTCAGCCATTTAGGACTTCAGGACAAAGCATTTTATATGTATTTGCATTGCACCAAGCTTTTAATGCGAGTTCAACAATGATGTTTGAATACTCAATAAATGTTTGTTCAGAACACTAAGTGAAAACGCGGCTTAACCGAGATGTCTAGTCCTTACCATTTCAAATTTCGAACTCTACGTTCCTATGAAGCCGTGTCTTCGGATCGAGTATTCAAACATGTGTCAAAATAAAATGTAATTTAAATCAAAAGCACTAAGGAGTATTGATATCATCTTCGAAGCAAATCACCCCCAAAATAACTTTCTACTCCTTTTTAACCCCGTCAAGGGATGAATTTCAATAAAATACGAAACACGTCTTCCATCAATTCTGTTAAAGAATGTTTATGCAAAATTTGAAGTAGATTGGACCAAGGAATCACGTTGTCCCATATAAACTTTGCCCTCCTTTTTTACCCCCTTAGGAGTAGAACTACGAAAAATCCTTTCTTATCGGATGCCACCATCATACAAAGAACACACCCTCCAAGTTTCAGGTCTCTACGATCAGCGGTTTAGGCTGTGCGTTGATCCGTCAGTCAGGACAAAGGATTTTATATGTATAGATAGATAACGGCTCACATATTTCGCCAATATCTGGTATGCAAAATTTTTCAATAGATATAACTAACAATACAGTTTTATATTACGGGGAAATTAAATTCGAAGGAACTATTGTCTTTTTTCCCCACTAGTTCCTACACAAGAAGTGAAGGAGGACCTTGTTCCTTTTCAAGAACTGAAGGTGCTAATTTGACAAGGAACAAAGGCAAAAAAATATCCGCAGTTTTTCCTTCATCTCTTGTGAAAGAGTGCGAAAAAATGCAATAGTTCCTTCGAATGAACAGCCAAAGGAACTATTGCGAATAATCCGCTTGGACACGGTTCTGTATATTGAAAGTTAATAATATGAATGTATTAAAACATCGAATAGTTAACACTATCGAAAAGTTCTATTTTGTGAAACACGAAATCCGAATTTCGTCTATTCCTGTTCCTTCCCTACAACAGAACTGTAAGAATAGACTGATAGAGACGGAACTATCCAAACTTCACATTTCGTTTTTCGGAGTAGAGGCCCTGGTTCACATAGCTAGGTGCATTAAATATTAAGTTATAAGCTGTCTCAAATTGATTACCTATGTCAAGTAATGAGTCATTACCTATTAAGGAAACTCACAGAAGAGTTTTTTTCATAACAAGAGGAAGGAAAAACATTTTTTTTTCTAAAAATATGGAGTTACGGTATGACTTGTCTAGTATAATAATATCATCGTAGTCATACTGATAGGTATGGCAAATTAGTATGACCAACGGGGAAAAAGTTTACGGTTTCGGAAAACCAAACCAAACCAAACCAAAGTATTATACCGATAGACAAACTCCGGTTTACGCCTGTTTTATGGACCTCTCAAGGGCTTTTGACTTAGTTTCCTACTAGCTTTTGCCCGCGGCTTCGCTCGCGTGTACCATGAGTATTCCAAAGAACCAAGATATCAAGCAAGCAAGCATACAGGCAAGCAAGCAAGCATGCAAGCATGCAAGCAATATGCAAGCAGGCATGCATGCACGCAAGCATGCAAGCGTGCAAGAACGCGTGCAAGTAAGCGTGCAAGTAAGCGTGCAAGCAAGCGTGCAAGCAAGCACGACTAAACTTCAGGTAGATACGATCCTTTACAGTATTTATTTGTATACAATGTTTTTCACTAATTCGGAAGCGAGCACTAAAAATCTGTATAACCAGAAAGAATACAACTAAAGGTCTATACATGCATATGATATTTAAAGAAACTTCCTATAACTACTAACCGTTAAGGAGTTTAACCTTCCATCATCAGCTCACCTGGATAACATGCAAAAATACAACTATCGGTCTATACGTACCTATAATATTTGAAAAAATATCCTCAACTCCTAACCGTTAAGGAGTTTTACCTTCCATCATCAGCTCATCAACATGAGATGATGTCTACCAGACGCAAACACTTAAATAGCTTGAGAAAATATATGAAAAACGTAATGCGTGCCTACAAAATTTGAAGGTTGCCCTCGATTTCCCTGAGATCCCGTCATCAGATCCTGATTTGTTGACAATGGGACCATCTCAGGAGTATATTATATTCTTTCGTATAAAAAAAGAATGTTTAAAATCGGTCCACAATTGACATACATACAGTGAAATGCATAACCTCCTCCTTTTTTGAAGTCGATTAAAGAGCCCTTTGTGGCCTATTTACAGTACAAAACTTTTGAATTTTGAAATTTTACCTTTCTACAACCAGTAAAACGCAAAATCCCGTTTTTTCTCGTTCCCGTAAGAATTTCGGGAAATGCTTTATTAATACTCCCCTACACTCCCCAAGGAACCCACTTGCCTAATCTCAGCTTTCTGCGACCAGTAAAACGAAAAATCCCGTTTTATCTCGTTCCCGTGTGAAGGAATTTCAGAAAGTTCTCTCTCAATGCTCCTCTGCACTCCTCAAGCAACCTACATACCGGATTTCATCTTTCTACGACCAGTAAAACGAAAAATCCCGTTTTTTCCTTATCCCGTGGGAATTTCTGAAAATCCTTAAAACATTTTTTTACTACTATAATTACCTACTTCGATGCCAAATTTGAAGAGTCTAGTAATTAGTTCATGGGATTCCGTTGAACTGAATATATAAATCCCGTTTTTTCTCGTTCCCGTCGGAATTTCGGAAAGTCCTCTCTCAATGCTCCTCTACACTCCCCGAACAACCTACATGCCGAATTTCAGCTTTCTAAGACCAGTAAAACGAAAAATCCCGTTTTTTCCCGTTCCCGTTGGAATTTTGTAAAGTCCTCTCTCAATGCTCCTCTACACTTCCCAAGCAATCTTCATGCCGAATTTCAGCTTTCTACGACCATTAAAACGAAAAATCCCGTTTTTTCCTTAGCCCGTGGGAGTTTCCGAAAATCCTTAAAACTGTTTTTTACCATTATAATTACCTACTTCTATGCCAAATTTGAAGAGTCTAGTAATTATAGTTCATAGGATTTCGTTGAACTGAATATATAAATCCCGTTTTTTCCTTATCCCGTGAGAATTTTGAAAAATCCTGAAATTAATGTTTTAACTAATGTAATTCCTACTTGTGTATCAAATTTGAAGAGTCTAGTTATTATAGTTACTGAGATAGGGTCACTCGGAATCCAATATATAAATCCCGTTCCCGTGGGAATTCCCAAAAATCCTTCCTTAGTGGATACCTACATTGTATAAGGTATCTATGTGCAAAATTTCAAGTTTCTAGGTCCAGTGGTTTGGGCTATACATTAAAAACGACACCCATATTGATATTTAGACATTTCAACCCCATCGCACCCCATCCAGGGAGATGGTATTTTACGTATGCCACATCGGATTTTAAAACCGTTGTTGTTTTCATAACCCGCGACCCGATAAACCATAGAAACAACACCCATGTTGATTTTCAGACTTTGTTACCCCTTTCCCCCCCTTTTAGGGGTTGAATTCTCAAAAAACCTGAAACACGTCTTTACTCATTTATCATTAGGAGTATTTCTGTGAAGTTTCGAATAAAATAGCCGAACTAATCTTGTTTCCCCATACAAACTTTGAACCCCCTTTTTACCCCCTTAGGGAGTGAATTTTGAAAAATCCTTTCTTAGTGCACCCCTAGACCTTATAAGGAACCTACATGCCAAATTTGGAATCTCTAGGCCCAGTGGTTTGGGCTGTGCGTTGATATGTCAGTCAGTCAGTCAGTCAGTTTCTTCTTTTATATATTAAGATGACGTTCTCTGGCGGAAATTACACGAGACGGGGCTTCCGCCTGAGCTAGTTTCACTCCTTGGGTCTTGGTACTTGAGTCAGGAGAATTTTGTGAGATGGGCAGGTGAGCTCTCGGATCCCTGGCGGTTGGAGTGCGGGGTGAGGCAGGGTGGACTGAGCTCACCGCTGCTGTTCAACTTATATATCAATGCGCTGATTGAGGAACTCAGAAATACGCATGTCCGCTGTTTTATTGACGATGTGTGTGTCAAATCAAAATCAAATCAAAATCAAAATGTATTTATTGACCATAAAATTTAAATTAAACGATACATGAGAAACAGTGAACCCCACACTAGGCACAGCCTGTATCGTGGAGATCCAAACGAAAACATCAGTTATGCGGACGATATGGCTCTTCTGGCTCCCTCAATTGGCGCACTCAGAAAACTAGTTGCAGTTTGTGAGTCGTATGCGACAAATCCCGGTCTAGCTTATAATTTGTCTAAAACAGAATATATGGTCTCTAAGGCGGGAACCAAATGCCCAATTTTTGTTCCACCTTTAATGCTTAATAGGGTCCCTCTTAAACGTGTATTTCAGTTTAAGTATCTTGGGCATTTGGTAACCGATGACCTTAAGGACGATTTAGATATGGAGCGGGAACGCAGAGCGTTGTCAGTCCGAGCGAACATGTTGGCTCGCAGATTTGTTCGATGTACGGATACAGTGAAAATAACGTTGTTCAAAGCGTATTGCACATCACTGTACTCGGCTAGCCTGTGGTTCCGATACACCCAAAAGGCGTACAACGCTCTGCGCATCCAGTTCAATAATGCGTTCAGGGCGCTGTTGCGGCTGCCACGCTTCTGCAGTGCGTCATCTATGTTTGCCGAGGCGCGTACAGACGGCTTTGATGCCGTCTGGCGCAAAAAGTCTGCCTCTCTCCTGAATAGAATGCGTGGGAGTAGCAACAGCATCCTGAAAATTGTAGCTGGTAAGTTTGATTGTCCCTTGACAAAAATACTTACCGAACGCACTAAATCCCTTTTTACTATACTTTACTAACCTAGATTAAGATTAACTAACACAAGTGGACCACATTGTTGTCTTTAAGTACTAAATAAATAAATAAATAAAAATAAAACAAAGCGTTTCGATATTTTCACCATTCGATTCGATATAAACTTTTGATAATTCGGATACGTACCCTTATGGTTCTTACTCTTTCACTTTTTATTGGCTGCCGTAGCATAGGGTTTAATTGCTTACCATTTTCTAAGGACCGTATAACTCTGCTTTAATAATACCTTTAAATTAGTGCTTCATAGTCAACAGTTACAAAGCAAATTGCTCGACCTAAAGCAGTGTGTCTCATACTAACTGGGAATGTTAGGAGGATATACGTTGCTAATAACGCTTTTCTCGGGATGTTTCCATACCCTATCACGGATAAGACCTGTGAATCGAATTTCTGGAACTTACTGGACAAAGAAAAACAGAGAGGGTGCCGCAAGGTGCATGTTTCGGGTGTACATCATTTTGTACATAGTGAACTATATTGTTCAGTCATTGGTACTTCTAATCGACATTTATTATGTGTTTCGTTATACCAGTCCAGTAGTAGTTTACTTTTCAAATTTCCTGGGATGATTGATTATGAGGATAATCCATATTTAAGGAACATTTGTTTGACTAAATTTTTACCCTATTGTAAACATTTAGGCATATTTTTCTGTGCAATAGTTTGGTGTGTCATTTTAGTATTTAGAAAGGTAACAAGTGCGTGCAAAGTGTTTAATCAAATTATTTGAAAACTGACTAATTTTTTCATTCCGCGTTATACATACTAAAAACATTTCCTCATACTTAATTAATAGAAGTTTACTTAAAGTCAATCGTCAAACAATGCCAACTCAAAGTTTCGGGTGAGCGGTCGACAAAGATTTGTCGAGAAGTAATTAGTCGGTGAGTCGGTGACAACTCCGGGACACCTTTGTTAGACAAAGAACACACGGAAGGAACACGATCTAGATCAAAGTTTTGTTTTAAATATTAATCATACTAAATACAAACTGAAACATGGATGCACAGAAAATACCCTCAGAAAAAAGGCAAGCCCTGGGAGTCGAACCCAGGTCCTCAGCATTCCGTGCCGCGTGCTAAACCCCTATACCACCACTGGTCAGGAGTTTAGATACAAATTTTTCCTATGCATCGCACATCCTCAGCTTGCTAAAATCACATTATATGCAGTGATACAGCGCCATCTATGTTAAGCTCTCATCGAGAGACGTCAACACTCCTTCGGAACTAACCGCTCACCCGGAGCCAAGAGATGTCACTACAAAGCCATACTTTAACAAGTTTGGTATGAAGTATCTTTTTGCATTTATTATTTATTTTTTTCAACTCCATTTTTTACAAAAAGATACTTCATACCAAACTTGTTAGAACATAAATGTTCATAATATACCTCAAGGGTGGTCCCATATAAATTTAATAAAAAAATCCTACCTTAAGGTAGGTATACTTACATTAGTTTCAGAACTTAGTTATTTTGTAAAAGGTTTATTATATTTTGCTTTTCAGTTTTTTTTCGGTAGTTTAATTTTTTGTTAAAAAGTTTTTGAACTTAATACTACCGTGAGATTCACTCATAACGAAAAAATACGGATAACTAATGTCTATGATCGAGTTTAGCTCGACTTGTTTCAATCAATCCGTAGCGCTTCTTCTTAGAGCCTCACGTTGCGGCGGGTGCCAAACGCGCACTGCGCTCCACCGCTCTGCTCGCGCGGCTACTCGATGAAAGTGACAGCGACACAGAACTACCCCCGTTTTCATCATCATTTTTATTATAATTGTCAAATGAAGGGTAGCCCACAACACTAACGCCCACCCAGCCCACGCCACCCCACGAAATGCAATGCAATAAGCCATTAAATACGATTGAAACGTCGAGGTAATTTTAGCAATAAATAGTCCGTTAGCCCCAAGATATAGGTCAAGAGTCAGAATCGTCAGCAGATTCTTCAACATTCATAAGTTCTTAAATAGCTATCATATAAATACGAACTGACTACCAGACCAGCTGTGGTGTAGGGTTATAGCACGCAGCACGGAATTCTGAGGACCTGGGTTCGATTCCCAGAGCTGGTCTTTTTCTGGGCTTTGCACATCCATGTTTCAGTTCGTATTTAGTATGAATATGGATTTCACGGGATAACCGTAAAAGTTAAAAAAATTGCAGTTGAAAAATAAAAATACAAAAAGATACTCTATACCAATCTTCTTAAATAGCCTAAAGTTTGTTTTTGAATAATAAATTTATAACGAGATTTTGCTCAAGTAATCATTGTTAGAGAATTGTTTTTAGCATCAGGTGTAATCCCGATATTCTGGAAATAAGGATTTTCGCTGAGGCATTAATAATTCAGAAAGATTAGACTGTAAACGTAGAATTATAATGTATCAAATGTTTGATTCACCAAGAATTCCAATTCTCATTCAGACGTAAATGTTAAATCACAAACTCTTGATGTAAGCGCCTCGCATCCATTTCATGACATGTCATCTCACTTAGTACTTATGAGATATTATTTATACCAGCTCTTACACGCGGCTTGGCCCGCATGAGTCAAAAGCGCTTTCTGTTGAAGTTTAATTTAAAGAGTTTACTAATATCATTCGGGAATTCATCATCATCATCATTCTGGCGTAGGACGTCCACTGCTGGACATAGGCCTCCCTCATTGATGCCCAATCATTACGATTGGAAGCGATTTGCATCCACCCTGAACCTGCGGCCTTCACCAAATCGCCCGTTCATCTCGTTGGTGGACGTTCCACGCTGCGCTTGCCAGTCCGTGGTCTCCATTCTGGTCTGCGTGCTAATATGGCCTGCCCTGCTGCTCTCTCCATAGCTCGTTGAGCGACTCTGAGCCTATTCATTAGGCCCATAGTGAAGCACCACGTCTCGGATCCATTATGTCATCACTGGCAACACACACTGATTAAAGACTTTTGTTTTGAGGCACTGAGGTATTTTGGACGAAAAGATGTTGCGGAGCTTCCCGAACGCTGCCCATCCGAGTTGGATCCTCTTTCTCGAAGTCCAAAAGGAAGATTCGGGAATTCCAAAACATAATATCGTTGTCTTCATTTAAGTTTTATGAAGAACATTTATGTGACGACAAGCTTTTGCTTCGGACTTTTTCCGCGCAGAATTCATCACACCCATCGAATAAAGCAAAAATACTGAAATCCATTGTCACCATCATCAATATCAGGAATAAATTTCCGAGAGAATTCCCAAACATTGCGTCGTGGATTTCATTAACGTTCCAAGAAAAATACTTGCGACAAATATCATGTTGAAATTATGGGATTTCATCCCGTAGGAATATCAGGATAAGACTTAGTTAGTGTAGCATTTCAGATTTCCATCTATGCATAATATATCAAATTTCATAACAATAAGTCTTTTACACAAAATTGACCCGTGATTGATCCCTGTCTCACCTGATGAAAAGTGTAACTAAATGAGGATAAAAGTGTATCTCACTGGTTCAAAAAAAAGCCAATTCACTCTAGCCTTAAAGAGCCCTAGTTTATATCTATCCGGGAATACAGACGATGGGAGCGAGTTCCGTTCCTAAACAGTCTGTCCGTCTAGCCTTTTCAGTGTGAAAGAATAACAAACACATACAAACTTTCACATTTACAATATTATTACATTTAGGGATTACGTGATACACAAATATGAGCACTGAGCCTTAAAGAAATTGCCTGAATGTATACTAAGCTTAACGGGGGCATGACAATCTCCCAAATTGCCCCGCCCTCGCTTACATCAGGGTTGCCAGCAAATAATTACGGAGTTGGGGAGATTGCGCGGGATAGTTCCGATGGAACAAGTTCGGGGGCATCCCTGGGAGTTATTGCAATACTAGTTTTTGCGTCGTTTGGCACTTTGACCGAAGTTAGTGAAAGAAGAGTTGGAGGGCAAACTTTCGTTTTTGTCTCGGCTCTGAAATTGGTGCGTTTGAGAGGAACTGTCAAGATTTAAAAGCGAAAAAGTTTTCCGGGTGCGCCGGTGGGATTCGAACCCACGTCTCCTGGGTATGCGCCCCAACACGGGTGTTCTACCAATTGAACCACGTCGCTCCAAACCGACTTCCCCTAATAGCTGTACCTAGTAGCTTCTAATAGTTGTGATGGATGTTACCACATGCCACTGTTGGCGAACACTTTTTCGCTTTTAAATCTTAGTTTCGGTGAGCAGACGTAACTGCTAATAAAAATAAATAATATAGGAACTGTCAAGTGGATATATTGGATATTTTAATGACCGCTTTAGCCTAGTTGGTAGTGACACTGCCTACGAAGCCAGAGGTCCTGGGTTCGAATCCCGGTAAGGGCATTTATTTGTGTGATGAGCACGAATATTTAATTTTGTTCCTGAGTTATGGATGTTTTCTATGTATTTAAGTATTTATTTATCTGTATAAGTATGTTTATCGTCGTCTAGTACCCATAGTACAAGCTTTGCTTAGTTTGGGACTAGGTCGCTTTGTGTAAGATTGTCCCCTAATATTTATTTATTATTTATTTTTCACACCACCTGCTCGACAATGCCTTATTATATATCATGCAAACCTCTCTCAAAGTAAATCATTATAGCCCTTGGCTTTCGCCAGGGCGTAATGTTGTACTGAATTTCATTATAACCCGCCGGGCAGTAATGTGATTCTCACTTCTCGTAGTTCTTATTGGTATGCACTTAAAGTCTAATTTTTAAATCGCCCCGCGTGCAGGCCGGCGCGCAGCTCGTGCACGTGCTCAACGTGCCCAGCCCCGCGGGCCCGCGGGCCGCGCCGCGCCTCATTTATTTGCAGTTCCGCGGCCGAACGAAAACTAAGTCAAATACTTAAACAAAAGCCGCGAGTGTTTCAATACGCTGCAATTTTAACTATCAAAACTGCAAAAGAAGATAAACCATTAAGAAAATATCGAGTGACGAAAGTGATTTGACTCCTGATTCCATTAAATTAGACGCCTTAGGACCACTTGCACAGTTCAGGGTATAAAAATTAAATCGGTAACCCTGGGTTAAGAATGTACAGTTCCATACATTTTGACACTTGTTAACCCTGGGTTAGCAGTTAACTCGCTCGGAGTTAAGTAGCTAATCCAGGTCTGCGCAAGCCGGCCTTAGAAATTGTTAATAATGTACTCCCTGAGAAGTCGAAGGAAAAATACTAAAAAGCTTACAAAGATTTCGACAAATGGAAACTGCGAAAGGCGCAAAGTCAGTGTCAGAATCAGTGCTTCTGGGTCTATTTCGAGTATTTTTCTAGTAGCCTTGGTTTTTATTGTCTCGCAAAAGGTGCGAAAAGTAGAGTATACTCCTCGGGGATAAAACTGATTTTGCCTTGGGCGCGCTTAAATCCTTCACTGCTCTCAGGACTCCATCTTAATTCCCTCGCTTCGCTCGGGAATCAACTAAGAACCCCCTCGCTACGCTCGGGAGTTAAATCTGGAGTCCCTCGATACGCTCAGGATTCAATATCGCGCCCGTGACATAATGCAGTGCTTTATCCCCTTGGTGTACAATCTACTATTATTGATATGCCTTTACATATTAGACGCTGTTCAGCTTAAGATGTTCTTTCACTGTAGTGAGCGGAGCAGATTTATGTTGGAGGCCGCAGACTAGAAAGTAACTTATGCAGGGACCCAAAACTCAACGTTAACATATAACTTGTTAACTTGGTATATCGCTGAGTTTTGGGACAATCATAAAGGAGTAATAAACGCACACACATGTACAACATTAAATAATATTAATAATAATCATCATCATCATCATCATCATCATTTCAGCCGAAAAACGTCCACTGCTGAACATAGGCCTCCCCCAAGGCTCGCCAAACAGATCGGCCCTGCGCCATCCGCATCCAATGCGTTCCCGCTACCATAACCAGGAACCCCACTACTTTCTTAAGAAATAATACTAAGCCATGCATGTGTGCGTGCATGTCTCTTTGCGCCTGAATGTGTATTTGCACCTACTTTTTACGCTAAAACATGAACAACATCAAATAAAATTTGCTGATAACAAAGTGTGAAAAAATTATTAATCGCCTAATTTAATACATACTCGTACTACAATACTTACTTAATTAATCGTACCCATTGAGTCGAAACTGGTCGAGACGAAGTGAATTGACACACGAAAATGTAGAAATATAAATCCGAATCTTTTTCTTTGGAACTTTATTTAGAAATGAACTAAAACAATTACTTTGCTCACCCGCGACCTTACAATAGTTACGTTTATGCAAGAAATGTGCGTTCATGCAGTTCCTCCACCTCCACACTGTACGAACACACACAAATCACACAAACCCAACCATCACCACCACCAAGCTACACTGACGCGTTTCGAACTCAACCAGAGCTCATCTTCAGAGTTACCACAACCGTATGCTATGCTACCAAATGTTAAACTAACAAACCAAAACAAATGTTTTAACTTGTCACTGTAACTTCTCAAGTACCCACTTTATTTTTCTTATTCTCAAACTACCCCACAAAAATTAACTTTTATTGACATATTATAAAACTACCTTGAATTTTTGTTTATTTATTTATAAGGCATATTTAATTAATACTAACTGTTCAAATTCGACCCAAGCCGCAGTAAAGGAGAAGATACTAAATTTACCTGTTCATTAATAATAGACCCCATAGTGTTATACCTAATTATTTCCATGCATTCCAGAGCATCCAGACGCAACCCCTTGCCGCAATAATGTAACACTTCATAAGAATCTGAATCTAACAATGAATGATTTGATTCCAACAAATTGTTGTAATTGTTTTAGTTCATTAATATGGACCTCCGCAAAGTAACGCCTGATTCAATAAATTTATTTAGAAAGGCCAGTTTGCACTACGTTTTGCTTATACGTAGTTCAACCAGTTTGCTTGTCGAAGTTTGGCTTCACAAATATAAAATAAAAATATCCAACATCTGGTAGCATGGTGAACGGTTGTGTTGCTCTGGAAATGAACTCTGGTTGAGTTCGAAACGCGTCAGTTAATGTGGTGGTGATGATAGATGGGTTTGTGCGATTTGTGTGTGTTTGTACAGTGTGTAGGTGAAAGAACTGCATGATGATACATTTCTTGCGTAAACGTAGCTATCATAAGGTCAGGCTATTTTCGTATTTGTTGGTGTTACGGTTCAAGAAATAGAGCCCTGTGACAGACGGCTGGACAGACAGCAGAGTCTCAGTAATGGGGTCTCGTTGGCTTTGAGTACGGAACCCTAATAATTTGAAGGTGTCATATGTTTCACCTCTCTCCGAAGCATCATCAGCGGCTGCCGTGCCGATCCTACGACACAGAAGAAACAAAAACAAACAACGAGCAACAACAACAACAACAACAACAACAACAACAACAACAACAACGATCGAAGAAACAGGCCCAAAAATGCATTAAAAAATATATTAAATTTTTAGACGACCAGATGGCCTAGTGGTTAGAGAACCTGACTACGAAGCTTGAAGTCCCGGGTTCGATTCCCGTGACGGGGCAGATATTTGTATGAAAAATACGAATGTTTGTTCTCGGGTCTTGGGTGTTTAATCTGTATTTAAGTATGTATATCTATATAAGTATGTTTATCCGTTGCCTAGTACCCATAACACAAGCTTTACTTAGCTTACTTTGGGACTAGGTCAATTGGTGTGAATTGTCCCGTGATATTTATTTATTTTATTTATTTATTAAATGCAACGCAAACGCAGCTATTTTGCATGACTTAAGTTTGCTTCGTGGAGGAGCAAAATAAGTATTCCAATTATTTTAACATGGACATCAGCAAAGTAACGCCTGAATCTAAATAAATATACTGTATACTTTCGGCGCCTTCATTCTTGTTCCCAAAAAAATATTACGTTCATCTTTTCCCGACATTTACGCAAATTACCAAGCAATATTATTTCAAAGCTTCAAAGCAGGTCTCTATGCTTAATAAGCAGATCAATCAGACTCCGCCGTAGAGACTCATCCTTCAGACAACCAATCAAATCGAGTCAATATTTGATATTGTTTTTGCTCAATGGAAATATAAAATTGTTTTCTTCTGAACGTATCAGCATTAAGTTTTGTTTATTCGGCGATGTTTAGGGAAAATCAATAAGATGAGGAAACGCCTGTTAGTCGTAAGATGAGAGTTACTTTATTGTACACCAGAAAATACAGATAAAAAAAAATAAGAATACAGTGAATAAAACTTAACTATAAACTAAATACCTAACTATTACAAACCAAGTTAAATTAAAAACTAAACTAGATCTAAAAATGGCCCCTGCGGCATTGTGCCGAAGATGCTGGCAGCATTTCCTCGTTGAATCGCTAGGCTAATTCTTTGAGCGAGGTAGCTGCCAGCTCTTCGGTCACCGGTAGCATCTATAAGCCTCTTTGAAATCTCTTTGAAGAGGCTTAGTGCTCCTGGGCCCCACGGACCAAGGGTCTCGACACCGAAAGGGATGAAATTATACTCGGCGCCGAGAACACTATATTTGCCAATTTTAGCGGTTTCGGCCGCCTCTGCTGCGGCTGCTGCCCTTGTGGAGGTCCGGTGGACATGAGGGGGGCTGTGTCTACACAGGTCGCATCCCACACCAGAACCCTTCCCATACTCCACGGGATCAACGACATACCGTCTGGTCTCTTGCCGTCGTCTCTTGAAATACCTGACGGCTCCAGGAGAGCTGGCACGTTAGCCGACGCAAGAGACCGACGAATAATGTCGTTAAGGGCAGCATGACTCGCGAAGCGGCCCGCGCTCTTCTGACAGGAGAGTCCGTGGTGGTCTACATCGCTTCCGCAGGGGCAACGATGTGGAGCGCAGACCGGGACCCCAAGACGTAAACAAACTGCGAAACGGAGAGTATTAATTGGGGTCAAGAAAAGTGCCAGTGGTTGCAGATGGGTGTGCGTGGAGCCAGAAACCAGCCTCTTTTGTTCTTACTGCTAGGAGTCTGGCTCGTTCTGCGGTACAACACTGGTCAAGAAGGGAGTCAGCGGTCAATTTGCAAATTATGTCGTCCCAGCACCTTTGAAAATTTGGATTATTATTAGAGTTACTTAGCTTATTTTTGTACTGAATATTTTCTGTAACATTTTAGCAGAGCCGAGGGTATATTGGTACAGTCACGATTTCATCATCATCGTCCACCGGAACACGTCCTCTATTTTTCTTCTCTCTTTTTCAACCTTTACCTATCTACCCACTGCTGAGTAGGTATTGATCTCTTCCAATCCATGTTGCGCGGGCGCGTGTCTCCGCATACAGTCTCTCCCTTTCGTTACAAATCATCAGTACGATTCGCGGGTTGCCCTCTTACGTTTATGCATCAAATCCCAGAAAAAAGACCAATGCTGGGAATCGAACCCAGGTCCTCAGCATTCCGTGCCGTGTGCCATACCCCTACACCACCACTGGTCTAGAGATTAGACACGAATCTTTTCTATACATCATACATTTCAGTCTGCTAAATCATCACCTTATGCAGTGACAAGCGCACATCTATGTTACACCCTCTATCGAGAGATTTTAACACTCCTTCGGAACTAACCGCTCACCTGGACAAGAGATGGCGCTACTGTGCAACTTTAAACAAGTTAGCTATGAAGTATCTTTTTGTATTTATTTTTTCAACTTCATTTTTTTTTTATTACTTTTACGGTCATCCCGTGAAATCATATATTTCATACTAAATACAAACTGAAATATAGATGCACAGAAAAAACCCCAGAAAAAAGACCAATGCTGGGAATTGAACCCAGGTCCTTAGCATTCCGTGCCGTGTGCCATACCCCTACACCACCACTGGTCTTGAGATTGCACTAGCATTGGTCTTTTTTCTGGGGTTTTTTCTGTGCATCTATATTTCAGTTTGTATAATTTACCTAGTACGAAATATATGATTTCACGGAATGTCCGTAAAAGAAGTAAAAAAAATGAAGTTGAAAAAATAAATACAAAAAGATACTTCATAGCTAACAAAAAGTACTCTAAAGTTACTGACATAGATCGGAGAGTCGTCAGATTGAAGTGGTAGACAGGATACATTGCTCGAGGAACCGACGGCTGATAGGGCAACAAAATTCTAGAATGGCAACCGCGAGGAGAGGTGGCGAAGGGAGGTCCCCAACGGGTATGTATTACAATACCGAAGTACGAAAGACCGAATGTATTAAAACATCGAATGGGTCAAAAGACGGACACGATTTATTTCTGAAACCGTAAACTTCTCAGAATTTATTAAAACGGCATCATACAGAACCCATTAGGTTAGGTTAGGTTTGTTTTATAACAATCTTAAAAAGTTAACGGTTTCAGAAAAAATCGCGTCGTTCTTTTGACCCATTCGATGTTTTAATACATACGGTCTTTCGTACTTCGGTATTGTGATACATACCCGTCCCCAACAAGTCGGACCGACAATCTGGTAAGTAAAGGTTGCGACCACTTGGTTGCGGGGTGCGCAGGAGCGGCCGACCATTCTGAACTCTTTGTCCAGGAGTAGATATCTTTTGTCATGATAGTTATGGTTATGAGGCTTGCAAGGTCTTTAGCTCACAAAGCCTATAGTTTGTTGTTACAATCAAAGCTTATATTAACAACAAAAACTTATGCTACATGCATTTAGTGTCGCATCTATATGGTGTGATTTATTACTCTCATACCGAAGCGCTGTATAAATCGAGTAGCGTCGAATCAATCATGGTTGACACCTAACGACTGTTTGATGCTAGTTCAGCTTAAACTCCAAGTTCCCGAGGAATCAATTACTCAATTTGACAAAATATCCTGCGGGCTTGTTTGCGTGTCGAAATGGATTTACGGGGCGGGAAAAATGGTTGATGTTTCATCCTCGTGTGAAAGTTATCCCGTACCCTTAAACGTCTGATTATTATATCCAACTAATTATCACCTTGAAGACGTGGTGGCCCAGTGGTGTGACCTATGGCCTCTCAAGCAGAGGGTCGTGAATTTGAGCCCGAGCTCGCAGCTCTGAGTTTTTCGGAATTTATGTGCGAAATTGCATTTAAAAGAAATTGCCATGAGCTTTGTGGCGAAGGAAACCATCGTATAGAAACCGGCATACACATGAGAATAAATTTTATGGTGTTTATGAAGTTCCTAATCCATGCTGGGCCGCGTGGGAATTACGGCTCACGGAGAGGTCTACTGATTGGTCTAGCTAGAGATTAGACACGAATCTTTTCTACACATCGTACATTTCATCACCTTATCCAGTTTGTATTTAGTATGAAATAATGATAAAATATTGCGGAGTTGTCAGTGTAGGAGCGACGACCTGGTTAAGGTTGCGGGAACGCGTTGGATGCGAATGGCGTAGGACCGATCTGTTTGGCGAGCCTTGGGAGAGACCTATGTTCAGCAATGGACGCCTTTCGGCTGAAATGATGATGATGATGGTCTCAGAAATTAACTGCTCGAATTAATTAACATCCAGGCGTTGTTAGCATACGCTGTATATTTAACCTACGTTGGTGCATAATTTGTGTTGTAGTATGGCTGTTCTAGATAACCTCTCAACTGCTGCTCGCGCTGATCGAAGACGTTCGCACTCCTCCGCCCAATATCGGTTAGGGCGTGTTCACAGACGTACCGTATACAGGGTCCCAAAACTCAACGATAACTTGATACGGTAATTGTCTTACGCGCTGAGGCTTCACTATTTATTTTTGTCAAACGGTATAAGGTGGTGGCAGAAAGAGATGGTGAAAGCGAAGGCATGCGCCCGCGCGTTAGACAATACTTACGGCCTCCGGTACCGGCTGAGAGGGCAAAGTTACGACTGTTCAGGAAAAAATAAGAAAACAAAGCTATGTAACGTAACTGAGCGATAATAGAATCACTGTACAATAAATTATTACTTTGTCTTAGATTCTTATCCCTTAACTAAGTGACATGCATTTTTTCCTTTTTTTTTTCCAGAATTGATATAACTTGGCGTTTCGCCCGGTACCAGGTTATGTATGTAAAACTCTTTATTGTACACAAAAATAAAATTATTGCGCCACTTTTTGCGGAACTGCCACAAAACGTACAATGCTTGAATGTGACAGTAATAAAATGCAATGCAATGCAAAGCAACGCAACGCAATGCAATTCAACGCAACACAACACAATAATTTAACTAATGTACTGTGCTAAGCCTTAGGCTCCGATAATATTTATTTATTTTGGCGTGATCGTCTACTTATTATATAATTTCCTACATTTTAAATAATACTAGTGACCGGGGTTCACAACTAGGTGAACTATTAGACTTTACATACTCATGTAAATAGATAGATTATAGCGAATATATGTATAAATTCTTAAATATAAATCCTCAGACAGAAATGGACAAAGGTTTAATAATTAGTATTATTTATTTGCCCTAGAAGACATTATATAGAACTATGGTCTTATACTCGTAAAGGAGGAGCCCTCTCCCCGCTCTCTCCAGTAAAGTTCGTCACCATACTGGTCACTTTTCCTCGAGCCTACCACGACCATTTCAAGAGGGAAGAACAAACTATGTCGCCCGTCTATAGATCGTATGTATCGGTCACCAAATGAATAAGAGGACAAACAAGGATGTAGTTACCCCTGTGGTAGGATTTTATTACTCCTAAAATTTACACGGAGTAACTACCCTACTCACTTGAGACTTCTTCTGTTCCCCCCCTTAGACTCTAGTATAATAAGAAGGTACTTCGATTAATGTATGAGTAAGCTGAAGGACGCTCCATTACTTGGTCTACAACCCAGATCGAGTAATTGGCCTCCCCCCAAGTACCTCCCTAAGACACCCAATTCTGCACGGATCGCCTCGAGGGACGTTTTATCCTTAGTCGCAACCTCACTAACGACACCTATTGCCGAGCGAGTAAGTAGACACCCCGTTGGATTACGCATAATCACTACGTGCCGATTGGTCAGACCGAACACTAGGGGGCAACCTTCAGCACGCCAGAGGCAGAATTGACCCCTGGAGACCATACGTATATCGCCAATCCTCGCACCCAAATAATAATTTTGATAATCTACAGACCGCATAATGAAAGCTTCACATCAACCGTTGCTTAGCCTAGCCATCGCAACTGTATCGTCTGTACTATGGTACGTGATGGTGTAACTGCGTGCTATCAGGACCATTTCACTTGGTCGGTCGTAACTATACTGGCATTTATGCCTACCAGTATTGTCACTTCCCCACTCTCAGAGTAATAGTACGGATAGAAGTGTGGGAAATACTTTCTCTATACTGGTCTGACTAAATCCAAGGGTAATATTGAGGACTGGTAAGTATTGGTGATTTAATTTAGTCTCAAGTATTATGAAACCCCATTCTAGGTTCTAATACGTTAACAGATTTTATACCAAAATCAAGGGATGAATTTTGAAAAATAGTATTCTTTCACTGGAGCAAATAAAATAGATAATACAATACACCATAAGTCTAAATGGACTTGTATAGTAACACAACAAGGGTGATAAACAGTAATGATATGGTCGTTTATCCATTTCTATCAGTAATTGATCAATTACTTCCCAAAAATACATTCATAGTAAAACACCAGGTTAAATAGTAATAAACCCTATTAAAATTATACTAGGAGTTCTTACCTAGAAGATACAACTGTTTCACTGTTTAAATACTCTGTAGTATTATCGAAGATAGGTTCCCCAGTAGGTTACAAGACCTCCGGTTATTCAAATAATATTCAATTCAACTATTATTCCAAGACAAGGTCTTCAGTAGCTCAGTTAATATTCACTTCAAATATTACTTCAAGACGAAGGTATGACAACATAAACGCTCAAGGTTCTCAGTCAGAATATTGTTCAGATCCACTGTCAATTATCGAAGATAATTCCTTTCGGATTTCAAAAAAGATTTAAATTTAAATAATAATTCCAAGAGAAAAGACAATAAAAATAAAATCAATTCAAAACATTGTATAGCTCAACCCAAAGTGGTTTCTCGATATCAAATGCCAATAGACATTCTAATTTATTTAAACGAAGATTCAATTGGTCTGTTCTAAAATTTAAATATTTAAACCTATTGTCATGTTTATTTGTATTAGCTAAATAGAACCCTATTACTCATCTTGACATTAACTGTCAGTCATCAAAATCTTGTTTAAAATTGAACCTTAAATTCCGTTGACCTAAACATCTATCTTACTATGTAGTTTTGTTCTATATGTATGATTTCAATAAATGTTTAGCCGCGAGAGTCAAACCCGGTAGGTTTAAGTTAAGATCGCGTTTGATTAAAATATACTATAAGTTTACACTACCCCGTTGAATAAAATTATAAAGACACTTAGCTAAGATTATGATCCAAACGCATCGCGTTCCCAGCATACAGGCCCGAAGTCTGCATCTCCATACTCCAGCAGCTCTCCTCACAGCTTACTGCATCTCGCAGTTCTCAGCAGAACTGCAATCAGGAACCCGTCGTCATATCCAATGAATGGATATCCATGCGAAACAAATTATATATTAATATTGCATCAAGATCATTATTCAATCCTGATATGGTTCAGGAGGTTTCGTAGATCATATATTCCTGCGATGTCAATTATATTGGTCCAATAGTCTCAATATCTGACGTATGATGGATATAATAATATACTGGAAATAAGTCCATTATACTTTGGTTTAAGATATAAATTATTGTTGAATTTCCAGTTGTCACTTTGATCCCTGTCATATTTGTATATAATTCATCACTACTCCATTATCTAAATTCCCCATAGTTCCCCAATAAGACATCAGTATTTTGACTTACGCGTCAAATGATTCCTTTCGATCTTCACTCCATCAACCCTTGACGTAGACTCCTGACTTCTATTCTTCTACTCCACATGACAGCTGACGTCACGCGCCTCTAGGCTCCCGCTATTTCTGAAAATAGTTAAATTATCCTGCGAAATATCATTTTTGACTCACGGCAGTACTTCACACTGATACACCATTTAATTCTCTACACAATTCTCATTATTAGAACACTCCCGATTCAATAGACACTGAGTTATAGTCATTTTAATCCCAAACACATTATCACAAGTTTGTTATTATTATAACTTCACTCGTATGTCCCGTAGATTAGACATCAAGTTGACAGTTCTCGATGTTGCTTTCTTGGAAACCAAATATAGCTATCTTTGATTAGGCGAAGCCTTTCCTTCAGCTTTATACGATCTCGCTATATGATGATTGGTAAATAAATCGACTGTGGTTTATAAAGCTTTCGTTGTCGTAACTCCCAACGCTGTAATTCTTAGTCATTTCAAGTCGCCGCGTTTGTGGAAAGTATGAGGAAATAACCGTTGGAAAATACACACACACACCACACGACACTTCACTCACACAATCGCGGATCAAATTCTAAAGATTATAATAATATCTTTTGATTCTCTTATTAATTTTTCTCGGTTTTATTCCTGACATCCCTCCTGTCAATCTTTCTTTTTTTTTCGACCGGTGTCATTAAACAAGGTTTGTTATTGAAACTTTTTCAAAAAAAAATAATACCTATATAACGAGTTCAGTACAGTACCTACACCAATAAACTGTTTAAGGCAATATTGTAGGTACGGTCAAGGACTTTAATTCATGAGCCACCATGGAACCATTTCACAGTGAACGTCATAGTGACATAGGATTAATTAACAAGGAAAATCGTAATGACTTTTCCTTTGAAAAGGTTCCATGGTGGCTCATGAGTTAAAGTCCTTGACTGTATGTACACGGTAAGCAATGAGCCCGCTCATTCTGAGAGGACACTTCTGCCCTGCAGTGGGACGTAATATACGCTGGGATGATGAAGCAATGCGTGGCCTTATCGCTACAAAACATTAACTTTCAGGCAGCGTTAGAAAAGAGAAAGAGGAAAAAAAACACATGTAAACAGGTTCCATTCCAATGACTCTCTTTTTCTCTCTCAAAAAGGTTAAGAAACATTGATTTACAAAACAGCTCAATTTTTCTTGCGATGATATTAACTTTTTTAATGTATGATCCGTGTGAACGCGCGTCTACCGGCGGAAGCTTTCGTAGACTCGCGTTGTTGTGAGAATTGGCGGAACTTGAGGCACTATTAGCAGATACTAAGTAGCTTGCTGAAAGCTCGTTAAAGACGGATGTTGTTCCAACTGGAGCTAACAACGTTTAATTATATGCCAAAACAAGACTTAGTTAAAAGAAACTGTAAAGAAGTTATGTGACGTCACGGGGGACCAACGAGCTGACTGCTATTTCGGACAAGGGATTAGCTTAGCTATTCGAAGAGGGAACGCTGCCAGTATCTTCGAGACCTTGCTTAAAAGAAATATAATAAAATAGTAAAGATGTTAGTCGAAGTTATAGGATACCGAAGAGCTGGCTACCTCGGACAAAGAATTAGTTTATACGCTGTCAGTATCTTCGGAACCTTGTTTAAGGGAAATATAAAGAAATGGTAAAGAAGTTAGGCGACGTTAGGGGAGGCCAAAGAGTTGGCGACGTCGGACAATGAATTAGTTTAGCTATTCAAGGAGGGAACACTCCCAGTATCTTCGAAACCTCGCTTAAAGGAAATGGGTGTCCCTTGTTTTACCGACAAACTTTACATCGAATATTATTTCATCGAAAACGTTTCATGGAAATTTAGTTCTAGTATTATCATCTCATCGACATTTTGTTTCATAGACAGTTCATTCCAATTTTTATTATTTCATAGACAAACTGTTGTTGATTTTTTAATTTCATCGACAATTTAATTTCGTGGAATTGTGGTAGATAGGTTAGAATTGCTACCAGAAAAGTAGGTTAGGTTAGGTTAGAACATGTTAGAACTGTGGTAAATAGATGTTACCAGAAAAGTGAAACAATAAATAATAAAACGTTTTCCGTGAAATAATACACTATGAATCTTCGGCCAATTAAAAATCCATGAATTGAAATTACTTGCAATGACAATTCCATGAAATGAAATTGTCGATGAAATGATAATACTCGAAACGTTGACTTTGAAATAAAATTCGATGATTTAAGTGTCGGTAATTTGATGATAAAACAAAGGAAATATAAAGAAATAGTATAGATGTTAGTCAAACTTATAAAAGACCGAAGAGCTGCCTACCGCGGAAATGGGCTAGATTAGATATTCAAAGAGAGAACGCTACACGTAGTAGAACGACAGCTGCAATTATGACATAATGTGCGTTTGAATATTGCCGCTACAGCAAATAATAAAAAAATAATTAAACTAAAGGGGCTTCAACCAACCAATGTAAAAATTAAGTATGAAGTATCTTTTTCTATTTATTTTTTTATTTTCTTCAACTTCATTTAACATAGATGCGCTTTATCACTGCCTAATGTGATTATAACAGACTGAAGTCTACGATGTATGGGAAAGATTCGTCGCTAACTTCTAGACCAGTGATGGTGTAGGGGTAAGCACGCAGCACGGAACGCTGAGGACCTGGGTTCGATTCCCAGCATTGGTCTTTTTTCTGGGGTTTTTTCTGTGCATCTATATTTCAGTTTGTATTTAGTTTGAAATATATGGTTTCACGGGATGACCGTAAAAGTAATAATAAAAAAAAATGAAGTTGAAGAGAATAAAAAAAATAAATAGAAAAAGATACTTCATACTTAACTTGTAAAAGTTTGCCTAGTAGCGCCATCTCTTGGTCCAGGTGAGCGGGTAGCTCCGAAGGAGTGTTGAAGTCTCTCGGTAGAGGGCATTAACATAGATGTGCTTTATCACTGCCTAATGTGATTATAACAGACTGAAGTCTACGATGTATGGGAAAGATTCGTCGCTAACTTCTAGACCAGTGATGGTGTAGGGGTAAGCACGCAGCACGGAACGCTGAGGACCTGGGTTCGATTCCCAGCATTGGTCTTTTTTCTGGGGTTTTTTCTGTGCATCTATATTTCAGTTTGTCTTTAGTTTGAAACAATGTAAAAATGACGCAATACATCGTACATTTTGCTTTGAAGCTAACACTGGACTTTTATAAGTACTGACGTTTACAGCGTATATTTCGACGTACCGACAAAGTATGAAACTTTAGACACGCGAGTCAGACATGATATTCTTTTACTTAATTTAAAACCGACAACCGTTTATAAAATTACCAATTCCACTGACTCGATAAGTATAAGTAGCAAAATTCAGAATCTTATTCGCCCTAAGTAAAATAATTATAAATTTACTCGAAGGGGCGTTTACTAAAATCCAATTTGCATACGAGCGAGAGTCGGATCTGAATTTGCGAATCGCTTCTAATTTCGTGACGGCTCTCCGCGAGGGGGCGCGGAGGGATGCACGAGCCCAAATCATGGCAGAAAACGATCGGATTTTTTGAAATATATCATACTAAATACAAAGTGAAACATGGATGCACAGGAAAACCCAGAAAAAGACCAGCTCTGGGAATCGAACCCAGGTCAGCAGTCTGTGCTGCATGCTATGTTATGCTCGCCCGCAGATTTGCTTGGTGTACTGAAGATGTAAAGGTGACGCTCTTCAAAGCTTACTGCCAATCCTTCTACACATGCAGTCTGTGGGTGGGCTTTACGCAGCGTGCGTACAACGATCTGCGTATTCAGTACAATAAAGCATTCAGGGTGCTGATGGGGCTGCCGCGTCATTGCAGTGTCTCGGCGATGTTTGCGGAGGCGCAGGTTGACGGCTTCGCAGCTATTATGCGAAAGAGGTGCGCGTCCCTACTGAGCCGATGGCGCGGCAGCCCGAACGGCATCCTGGCGGCGCTATCCGACAGATGGGATTCGTCTTTGCTCCAGCGATGGACGAAGCTACACGCACCCAGTTAATGTATACATTTTTTAGTAGGTGTAAGCACTAACACTAGGTATTAAGTTCTTTCCTTTGTACACTAACCCCTATGGACACCGTCCGAAATAAAATGCTTATTATTATTATTATTATTATACCCCTACACCACAGCTGGTCGGGACATAGACACCGTATCCTATAAATCACACCTCTCACCAAATGTTCACGCCTTTGAACAGCTATAATTTAGTATGTCATCAATCATCATGTCATCACGAATGACATCATGAATGGCATCATGTCATGTCGCTGCATCACGAATGGGCCGGCTCGTCCGGGGCAGTACCACCCTCTCACAGAACACCGGCGTGAAGCAGCAGTAATCCTGCTTGCGTTTCGTACGGTCAGTGAGAGTGCCGGGGGCCCAATACCTCACCCCTTCCCTCTTCCCCTCCCTCACCCCCTTCCCGTGTTCCCATTCCTTTAGGGCCGACAACGCACTGGCATCGCGTAAAGCGCTGCGGGTGTCTATGGACAGTGGTGATCATTTAACATCAGGTGACCCACTAGTTCGTTTGTCTGGCCTTTCTAACATAAAAAAAAAAAAAAAAAAAAAAATTAGAACTATACAGTATACTTACACTGTATATTTTATAAGCAAGTGACCCACTACTAATACTAAATCAACCATCTTAACGATAGTTTAGCCAACCCTTTGCCGCCTACCACCCGCCCGGCTTCAACAGCCGTATGTCCCCACCCTGCCATACAAAATCGCTCCGCCAACTTTTTAATTCAAATGTAAACAGAACAAAAGTTGCTTTAATTCAATACGTGAATTATTCATACGTGTCGTATCCATTAGTAGCGGTAATATTCATCGACACCCTTGTACCGGCAATTTTGCCGGTCCGGCAACTTTGCCGTTTCCAATAAAAAGGCCACACAGGTTAGCAACTTGAACAAAAGCCGCACGTTTTTATTTTGTTCAAAAAGTCAGCCTTTATTGCGTAGAGAATTTTGCCAGGGCAACTTTGCCTTATTCAAATGAAAAAAATATATAAATTATGTTTTATTGGTTAAGTACAGACGCGTTACGAAAAGATTCGACAGTTTTGAAATACTTTTATTTAACACTTTACAAGCTCAGGTCATACCAGGGCCCTCTTAGGTCTGTGCAAGGCGTCCTCACGACGTTTTCCTCCAATTCCTCACTCTTTAAATTTCAAATGTAATTTCGCACGTGTATTCCAAAAAATCAGAGGTGCGAGCCCGGGCACGAACCCACGATCATGCTTAAGAGACCATAGTTCAAATTAGGATATCACAGTTTAAGCTGCGAGAAGTCGCGGGGTAACACCAGTAAAAGATAAAGCGAAGCACTTAGTGCGAATGACCAGAATATTAACAGCATAAGGGTACAATCGCTTTCTTTGTCGGGCGGTGAAATTCTCAATTAAATATTTTTTCCCATTCTTTCATCATCATCATTATCCAAGCCTATATACGTCCCACTGCAGGGCACAGACACACCATTGAATTTCTTCGCAGGTGTACGCAGGTTTCCTCACGATATTTTCCTTCACCGTAAAAGTCATGGTAAATTTCAAATATAATTTCGTACATAAATTCCGAAAAACTCCTTTGAGTGCACCTCTTTGCGAGCCGGGATTTGAACCCACGAACCTCTGCTTGAGAGGCCATAGGTCAAACTGCTGGGGCATTAACGGTTTTTTTTTCTTTACTTCTTTCATTCTTTAATGCCTGCTATAGCATATTATGTTAAATGTAGCCAATGTTTTAAAAGTAATGTTCACAAGGAAAAATGTTACGCCTCGGGGTACTAACAATATTTAACAACATTTTGATGCTCTCACATCGCTTCGGCCATTGTGTCGGTGTTTGGAATATAAATTACAATATTGCCTTTAGGGGCAAACTAAATAGAGATAAGGATTGGGCAATTTATTGGTGGGTGAATGTCGAAATAAATAAATGGTGGATGCATGGGCCATTTTTGTTTGACCGCATAATAATTGTTATGTCATGTGGGTAGCATACGAACGACCGTTGCAAGAAATACGCGCGAAAACATATCCCTGTTCTTGTAGTCGGGTAATAAATATAAGCTTGTAAAATGACAAAAGTAAAAGTAATGTAAGTAAAGTAGTTGTTAACGTAAGTAAGCGTTTTCGCTCTTCCTTTGTCAACCGCACAGCTAAGGAGTGGAATCCCCTGCCTGCGACTGTGTTCCCTGAACACTACAATTTGGCCGCTTTCAAGTCTAGGGTGAATGAGCATTTACTAGGCAAGCGTGCTTCATCGTAGGCCTCATCTTCACTTTCCATCCACTTTTCATTCCGTTTTGGCGTGAAAAAATAGAAAGAGAGAAAGAGAGTTTTTGTAGTGATAGCCATGTTGTAGGTAGCCGCTCGTCCGGTGCAGTACCACCCTCTCACAGAACACCGGCGTGAAGCAGCAGTACTCCTGCTATGTTTCGTACGGTCAGTGATAGCGCCGGGAGCCCAATAACTCGCCCACTCCCCCTCCCCTAACCCGTCTCCTTTTTTAAAACTCGACACCAGATTAGTGACTCTCTTTGAGTTACTGATATTTATGGGGGGTGGTGATCATTTTCCATCAGATGACTGGCTTGCTCGTGAAAGAGAGATATTTACCTTATTTACATTTAGAGAGAGAGAGAGAGATATATGTTTATTTACACATTGTATTACTACAGTATGTATGGCCATATTTGAACCATTAAACCGCGACAAATTACGCCAAGAATTATTCTGGTTGGCTGGGTATTTATCAGAAATTTCATTAGCAGGAAAAGATACAAATAATAAACATCGAATACTTAGTATAAATTGGGCCCCACTCAGCATAATGTTAGGGCAAGCCGCAACGCTGTTTTTCAGGGGGACCCATTTAAAAACTAAACACAAAACATACACACTATACGACACAAAGTGTAGTTCGCAGCTAAACCTAGGTAGAAGCCGGAAGTATGTAAGTATGGCAACACTTGATCAGTTTAATCGCTTTTCAACTATTAAGCTCGAGTTGCGCCGCGGCACGCGGTGTGGACGTGCTACTTCGCCACAATCCACTCACTTCTTCAGTATGGTGCTGAGTTGTGGGGGCGTGCTGCCGATTGCCAGCGCGCATTCAGATTGCAGAAAAGAGCTGTACGAGCAATCGTTCGGGCGGGACAGGAGATGTCAGCAAGGTCATATTTTAAAGAGTTAGGTATACTCACGCTACCCTCGCTTGTAATATTTCAGACAGCTGTATATGTGCACAGTAATCTGAATGAGTATGGAAAGCGCGCTGATATGGCGGCCCACTTGCTGTGGAACCCTCAAAGGCTCCGTACAGTGAAGCGACGACTTGCTAAGTCTGGCAAGGTGACTCATGTTGTAGGCCCGACAGTTTATAACAGGTTACCTGAAGCGATTACTTCGGCTCCATCGTTGGATATATTTAGGAGACGATTCAAAAATTGGCTTCTCGAACACACATTCTACACGTTTGATGAATTCCTTAACTTTCAGCCAGAAACTTCGATTTACTGATTATTAATGATGACTTTGAAATAATATAATAAAATAATTTTAAAAATGACATGTAATAAATATTATGAATAAATGAGTATGAGTATGAGTATGAGTAAGCGTGACAAATTAAGCTAAGATTTTTTATCCTTATAGCAGTGAATTATCAATAATTTTGATATTTAATGTAATGCATCAGTGGTCTTTAAACTATGAATGTTGCCAGTGGATCCGAGACGTGGTGTTTTACCTACTATAGGCCTGATGAATAAGCTCAGAGGCTCTCAACGAGCTATGGAGAGGGCTAAGCTCGAGTTTTCGCTACGGGATCGAATCAGAAATGAGGAGATCCGTAGTAAAACAAGGGTCGCCGACATAGCAAAGCGGATTAGCTCGTTGAAATGGCAATGGGCAGGTCATATAGCATGCAGAACAGATGGCCGTTGGGGTCAAAAGTTCTCGAATGGAGACCTCGAACTGGCAAGCGCAGCATGAGACGTCCACCAACGAGATAAAAGGACGATTTGGTGGAGGCCGCAGGTTCGAGGTGGATGCAAGTCGCTTCCAACCGTAATGATTGGGTATCAATGAAGGAGGCCTATGTCCAGCAGTGGACGTCCTACGGCTGAAATGATGATGATGAATGCATCACATAACCTACACACAAAGAAGAGTAACACACACTGATAAATATTAATATTAGTAAGATACGTATATTATTTAAAAGGTTGTATGCCTACAAAACGGAATGGTTGTACAGCAAAAGTTTTTGGGCGTTATTACTGACAATGCCCCGGTGTTATTTGTAGGCAAAGTTTTTATTTATGGCATATTGTGGATTTGTATTTTGTTCTCGAAATTAGTTTCTGCGGGTTAATGAAGGATTGCAAATTTAACAAAAGGGTGATTGTGTGCGGTATTACCATCGAATCAGTTTGATTTGTTAGTGTGTTACAGCTTTACGCAAAAGTGTACCTAGTTGATATACTACTTTTCGAATGGCGTACTTAGATATACTTAAGATTTTGATAATAAGATATTCAATTGGCTAAGTAAAGTTTTTTGAAGAGGTGCTAATTATATTTTTTTTCGATAGTCGGCGTTCAGGAGATCGAGAAACTGCAGCTGTTATATTTTTATCTCCTATTGTTTAATGGAAATATTTTTTTAAGTGTTCGAGATGACATTTGTGAGATTTTACGGCTGACAAGCGGTTCGTGCTCAGTACTAAGAAGAAAAAGAAAAAAAAACGAAGTCAACTGTCACTTCTGTCAATGTCAAATTGTTTGCATTTCGTTTGCTTTGCGTTTTGGTGTGCTCAGTGTGATTTTTGGATTTTTATCGACCTCCGCATAAAATCCGGACTTTCAATTTTACCGTATTTCTCCACGACCTATGCACATTAATTGGATCACGATTGAATACTTTCGATCACTATTTTGGAACTGCTTCTTGGACAACGCAAAACAAACGAAACGCAAACGGTTAGATTTCATTTGACATTGACAGAAGCGACAGTTGACTTCGTTTTTTTTTCTATTTCTTCTGAGTACTGAGCACGAACCGCTTGTCAGCCGTAAAATCTCACAAATGTCATCTCGAACACCTAAAAAAATATTTCCAATAAATAAAAGGATATTATAAAAATAAAACAGCTGCAGTTTCTTAGTGTTGAAGTCGACCACTGTCGAAAAAAAATATAATTAGCACCTCTTCAAAAAACTTTACTTAGCCAATTGTTTTTCACTAGCCTTTATGGCGGCTTTCCCCATAAATGACCCATTTGATCCAATAAAAAATGATTTCATTTTAGATTATGATTATGGCATGTATAGCTAAACCGTTTAAATGAGTCCTCGCCCGCGCGGTACAGGGGCTGGGGGTATGACGACAAAGGGGGCGGGAGAGGTGCGGGCGGCGAGCGCGCCTCGTGAGCCTGCCGCCTGCTCCCGCCCGCACTTCTCTCGATCCCCTTTGTCGTCTACCGCGCCTCTGTACAATGCGGGCGAGGACTTGTTTAAATGATTTAGCTAGAGTATGATACATAGCTCACAGAATGAGAGGGCTTGAGCCGTAGTTCCCACGCGAGCCAAGTACGGATTGAAAATTTCACACATTGAATTCTACAATTACAACGTACTACTTTTTTTTGTTTTTATTGCACTTTTTTTGTTGCTTTTTTTGTTTATCTTGTTAACTGTTGATTTATGTTTTTACATACAATAAGGAATTTTACACACATTACATACAATTGCTTCCCAAGTGTACACCGGTTCCGTCGCGATGTTTTTCTTCACCTGAAAACATATAAAAACTCAGAAATGCAAGCCCGGGTTTCGAAACTAGGATCCTCTGCTTGAGAGTCGAAGGGTCAAACCACTAAGCTACCATGACTCAATACAAGTCTAGTTTATAAGATGCCACACAAATAGATCGATAAGACCGACCGCACATTTAACCTTCGCGCCAAAGGTTCAGAGCGATAATAAAACGAATCGCTCCATTTGTGAAAATATTGAATATCTACAAAACGTGTTGGCATTCAGAGTTCACGGCACATAAACAATCTTCCATAAGCCGCGATGCCTGAAGCGTTTGTTTGCCCACGGTACTGGCTCCCCGAGGAGCCCGGGGCCTTCTGCTGGCTAATGGAATTCATGTGAATAAAACATGGGAACATGCGATCAGGGCGATCAGAGTTAAAGTCAGCGGTTCGGGGATGGTTTGTGTAAGGCGAATGTTTTGAGGAGAGGAATAACCTCTTTTACAAGCTAAATTTAACTTGCAATTACCTATTTTTTTTGTGTGCATTATTTATTTTATTTTCTCTTGAAAAGATGACTTTCTGCCATATTTCTCGCTGCACCTTGGGCTTTGCAATGATGGCCCTTCCGAAAGCGCTGGTAGTTAAAAAGAGTGACATCTAAAAGTGTCTTGTGCGGCCTACTTGCATAATAACCGTCTTGATTTTTTTTATATATATATAGGTCGAGATGTATTAAACACCCAGAATTTTTTAGCCCTATATTCTGCGGCTGCCCCATTTCAAAACCGAGTAACTCTTAAAAAACGATTTTGCGATTTTTGCATAAAACGTGGTTTCTAGCAAGTGCCTACAGAATACAGTCAGCGTCAAATAGTTCGTGACACCCAAAGTGGTCAAATAGTTCGCAACACGTCTTTATTACAGTTGGAATAAGGCCGTGTTGCTAACTTTTTGGCCACTGTGGGTGTCACGATGTATTTGACGCTGACTGTACAAAAATTTATGTAGATGCCTATCTCGCTCAAGTTCACAGATACGACACCTCCAAACCTATGTAACATAAAAATTGGCTTGACCATTTCAAAACCTAGTATGGCACAAAACGGGTAAGTAAGTCCTATTTGTTCTATAGAACTGTAAATTCGTGAAGCAACAGAGTTCAAAATTGTACCAAATATATGAGTTCTGTAGAGCAAATGGGTTCTAGGTACCCCACAAAACTATTTCAAAAGCCAGCATGCCACATAAAACATGTACTTAATATAAAACAATATAATATTATGTGCCTGGATTCGTCTTAATGTATAGTTCACCAAGAAAGTACCTATCATTTTTTGAACAAAATATTGCAAAATTTTGTAAGGCTGAGACTAAACATGTTTTTTCGCTCTCCTCTAACATTAGCTTAATATGTCGACTATGTTTTGAAATGGCGCAGCCGTGTAGTTCAAGCCCTACCAATGTGCATCCCTAAAAGGGTTCTGAGCTTACCATAACTCACCGATGAGTGATCGCCATTCGGCGATGGTGACTGAGCGAGGTCGGTGCTATTAAGTCGAATAGGTGATTACGAGCCAGATATACGTAACACGATACAATGAGGTACGACAACAATAACAGGACTAGTTGCATGAAACGTGCTAATTATTCTTGAGTTTACGATCCACAAAATGATAACAGGGTTCAAATTTAATTGCCGTTAAATATAACGTATAAACATGGTTGAAAAGTTTAACAGTTTTACATAGATGTTAATTTTGATGTACACACGAAATATAATTTCATACTAATATTATAAATGCGAAAGTGTGTCTGTCTATCTGTCTGTTACCTGTTGAAGCCTTAATCGCTGAACAGACTTAGACGAAATTTGGTATGAAGATAGTTTGAGTTTATTCCAGAAAATTGCATTGTTCGCAGACGGAGTCGCGGGCAATAGCTAGTTACATATAAATGCAATCCTTTGAGATAACTCAAATCATTATACTATTAAGTCACATCAGACTATGGACTCGCTAAAATCAAAGTCCATAGTATTAATTCATAAGTAATAATAAAACGGAGCTCGTGACGTGTTCCATTCAATATTGAACTGTATTCTACAAGTCATTTAGCTGATAATCCAACGCGACATTATGAGACTTGTTTCTAAGTGAGCATAACGACGATTAAAACTATTCATTAACACGCAGCCGGTTTTATAATCAGTATGCTCCGAGAACTTGTATTAGTCAGTCATGAAGGTCGCTGTAGTGACTGGTGCCAACAAAGGCATAGGATTCGCCATCGTCAAAGGACTCTGCAAAAAATTCAATGGCACTGTCTACCTGACATCCAGAGACCCAGCCAGAGGTGCCGAAGCCGTCGCAGCCCTAAATAAACTAGGACTAAACCCTGAATATCACCAATTAGACATATCTGATACAAAGAGCATTACCAAATTCAGAGATTTCATACAAGAAAAACATGGAGGTCTCGATATTCTCATCAACAATGCTGCTGTAGGAGCTGGGCTACGAACAACGTACGGGGAAAGCAAACAAGTCATTGATATTGACTTTAGGAGCCTGCTGAGTATACAAGAGCTGATGTATCCGTTGGTGAGAGATAATGGAAGAATCTTGAACATTTCTAGTGATTGCGGACACTTATCTAACATACGAAATCAGTACTGGATTAATAAGTTATCAAGTAAAAATCTGACTGTGGACGATATAAATGAATTTGTAAACTGGTTTTTGAGTGGTGTAAAGAACGGTACGTTTAAGAACGATAATCTTGCTGATGGAGGTACTATCGCTGCTTATAGAGTGGCTAAAGTTGCTGTTTGTGCTTTGACAATACTGCAGCAGAAGGAATTAGATTCTAGAAACATCTCTGTGAATTCCATGCATCCAGGGCTAGTGAAGACTGACATGACGCAAGGAAAAGGAGTGTTTACTGCAGATGAAGCTGCAGAGACACCCTTGTACTTAGTATTAGATGCACCGCAGACTCTAAAGGGTTCTTATGTTTGGTTTGATAAGAAGGTCTTGGATTGGTACGATACTAAGGCAGATTATTACTTCAAGATCGAGTCGTTTTTCAGACACTACGGTGCTGTTGGACCGGTATTATTGTTTTTGGTCAGACTGCCGGAGTGGTGTCGTCATTTGTTTTTGTTAATTTTCACGGTCTTCTTTGTTTACCTTATTTGTCGCATATTCTAATTTTTAAACTATGACCGTTTGGGAGTGGGTGGGCAAGCTGTTTTCAGGTGCCAAAAAATTAAATCTCGTCACTGATGCTTAGCACTGTTTGTTTTGTAGTTTAATCTTTTGTTGTAAAATTATTTGAATTAGTAAGTAATTTTTTGTTCTTGATCCTCTGGGCTGTGGCAGAATATCAGTGTTTTGCTCCTATGAGCAATGTTGACCACTGAGCCACGCACTACTGCAGCGCATACAGACAATATAAAATGTTTTACTTTTAAGTTTATACTGATTTCTGTATTTTTTTGTTAATCTTGATTGTGTGTGCTTGCAGTACCAAATAATAGCTATTCATGCAACTGTATCGTAACGAGGCGTAGCCGAGTTTCATAAAGGGTCACATGAGTGTTTATGAGGCCAAGGTCACACGAGTGTTTATATGAGGCCAAATTACGTACAGTTGCATACAATATTTTATCTTCTCTCACGCATTTTTCGAAAAACGAAGTAGCCTTTTTGCATTTTTCATGCCATAAAATCATGATAGCATTTATCGTATAATTTTCTGAACTTTGCTAGTAATAAATTATGAGTCATTTCCTTCGCCGCATCTAAAATATCGGGCGGAGTCAAATTTTCTTCGCATTCACTGATATCAGATATTTTTAAGCAAGAACAAAATTTTCCTACGAAAATTCGTACAACAAAACGACACGTATGAATGGAATGGCGCTAAAACCCAGTACATCACCGCGCATGTGCGCGCATGCGCTAAAGCGGGCGCTGCCACAGACAAGTGAAAATTGGAATCAAAACTTGGTGACATAAACTTTTTGGATTTGCCCTGTATCGTAATGGTAAAAAAAATTGTATTATAACATTATTTCGTTAGAAGAAAAGTGTTATAATATGTTCTTTTTTTAATATTTCGGTATTGTGTTTAAAAAGTATGTCAATATAAACTCTTTTTGAATTTTATAATTCGAATTTTACGATATGAGAGGAGATAAACGTCTATATTTCTATCTACCTGTATTATAATATGCATTTATTCGTACTGCGAGCGGACAAGAAGACTTACACAATTAAACCGTTTACTATATTGTTAATGATAACCGTGGCCACGCTTAAAAATTCTAAACGAATGTCATCTACGGATTCAAGGTTGAGAATATAAATTAATTAGTTTGCTCACTGGCTAGTTTTACATAGATGTTAATTTTGATGTACACGAAATACAAAACCATACTAATATTATAAATGCGAAAGTGTGTCTGTTTATTTGTCTGTTACCTCTTAAAGCCTTAATCGCTGAACAGATTTAGATGAAATTTGTTATGAAGATACATAGTTTGAGTTTGCACTTCCCGCGCGGGATAATACTTCGCAGATGGAGTCGCGGGCAACAGCTAGTTACACATAAATGCAATCCTTCGAGATAACTCAAATCATTATTTTTAACTACTTATGAAATAACTTTAAAACCAAATAAGGATCAGAATGTATTTATTGATTAATTACAAATGAACACTTAATTTAATTATTCTAAAGCCTAGCAGTACGACCTATAAGACCCAACTATCCCTTCCGAGCACTCCGGTGAAAAAGAGACTGAATGACAGCTGCTCTGCCTCTTATAACCTCCGCCCCACTAGAACGCGCCTTCATGTCATGTCTGTTTGCCGCCATCTTCTGGGTTGTCATCTAATATTATACTATTAAGTCACAACAGACTATGGACTCGCTAAAATCAAAGTCCATAGTATTAATTCACCTACCTATACTAATATAATAAAGCTGAAGAGTTTGCTTGTTTGTTTGTTAGTTTAATTATTTGTTTGAACGCGCTAATCTCAGGAACTACTGCTCCGATTTGAGAAAAATTGTTTCAGTGCTAGATAGCCCATTTATCGAGGAAGGCTATAGGCTATATATCATCACGCTAACACCAATAGGAGCGGAGCGGAGCGGAAGAATGTTTCCAAATCGGGGGTTTTTCCAAATCGGGGGGGGGGGGGGGACATGGCGAAACTATAAGGGTTCCTAGTTGACTACGGAACCCTAAAAATGAATTGCTGTTCGTTAGTCTCGCTAAAACTCGAGAACGCTGAACCGATTTGGCTAATTTTAGTCTTGAAATATTTGTGGAAGTCCAGGGAAGGTTCAGACGGTGAGAAAATATGGAAAAATTGCGAGGAAAATACTAAAAACGACAATTTTATTTTCCTATACAAACTTTTCTTACCTGTCAAACATTTTGATGTTCATACCCTTGATAGGGCAAACTTGGACCCACTCAAATTAATCTTAATTAAACAAGGGTGTTGAATGGGCAACATATTATTATATCCGAGTATTACAATTTTAAAAATGCAAAATAAAATGACACTTTAGTCGTCAAATATTAACGGGTGCGTTCAAGAATTCATTTTTTTTATGACTATAATTGTCTATTGTAAATTTATATAAACTTTTTATTAACGTCACGTTGTAGAACTAAAAAAAGTTCAATATCATTCTCAGACCTCCACAGACCATAAACCATACATTGCAAATGCGACTTTTTCATTAAGAAGTGGTTGGTATGGTTACTCTATTATTACAAGTCATATTGACAATGCAAGTCAAGTTGGTAAATAAAAACAATTAAAAATGACACTAACAGAAACAAATTATGACCAAATTTTGCTGAGCTTTGCCATACTGCGAAAGAGTGCGTGCAGCCAAGGGTTTCCTTCGTAATCCATAATTATTCTTTGTCCCTAAAGTCAAATGAAATACCGCTTTTTCCCTACAAACTTTTGACATTTATTTATTTATTTATTTATTCCAAACAATTACACAGCATAACAGCAAAACCAAAGCACTGTGAAGCTACACGACAGTAATATTTAAATTATTTAAATACGTCTTATTAGAATTTATAACAATTAACAGAAGAGGGACGTACATCCATACTCCCGCAAAACCTCAAACATTCATCACGCACCATCACCCATCTACTTGCAAATATGTATGTCACATTCAAGGGCTGACGCTAGGGCAGCATTGAGGAACTGCAAAGCGCGAACCAACGGGGACATTTTACGACATATCATACATAAGCCATAATATTAAATTACCTAATGCTCTAAATTCCAAATATGTTTTGTACTAATATAGTAAGACATGAAACTTACGAGTCATAATATTATACAAAATCATAATATTAAATGCTATACTAAAACAAGCGTCAGCAAACCGCGGCTTGCGAGCCAGAAAAGTAGATTAGGTTACAACTGCGACCACAACAGAAAAGAAACGCTGCTGTAAAAGTAGGTTAGGTTAGACCCGCGACCCTTACAGAAACGAACCGCTGTCAGAAAAGTAGGCTAGGTTAGAACTGCGACCCCTACAAAAACAAACTGCTGCCAGAAAAGTTGATTAGGTTAGAATAGAACTGCGACCCCTAAAGAAACGAATTGCAGCCAGAAATAGTAGGTTAAGTTAGAACTGCAATGCGAAAATTGCAAATGTATTTTATAACAAACAACGTTAGTATATATCAACCATTATTATAATTAGTTTTATGACAACTAGTATTAGGATATGTGGCTACTAAGACATATTATGATCATGATCATTCATTTGTGAAGTAGAAAAAAGTGCAAATAAGCATTATGATATTCAACATTAAAATAAACATTATTATGGCATTTACACTAGGGCAAACGTTATTCTGGCAAAAGATTATAGGTAATGACCAAATTTAGTATGGAATTTGCAATTAAGTCAAAGAATATTATGCATTTCAATATAGACCCTGCAACCAGCATAACGGTTCATGGGCATTTTCGTTGTGAAAGTACAAGTTATGTTGAATCCTTGTGATTGAGCCTTTTACCGGTATTTTTTTGGTAATTTGCTCCTTAGCTAAAGCAGTATAAAAAAAATCACGGGACAATAATTCACATCAATTGACCTAGTCCCAAAGTAAGCTAGGCAAGATAGATACATACTTAAATACATATTAAACACCTAAGACCCGAGAATAAACATTCGTATTTTTCATGGTAATATCTGTATTTCAAACTAAATACAAACTGAAATATAGATGCACAGAAAAAACCCCAGAAAAAAGACCAATGCTGGGAATCGAACCCAGGTCCTCAGCGTTCCGTGCTGCGTGCTTACCCCTACACCATCACTGGTCTACAAGTTAGCGACGAATCTTTCCCATACATCGTACACTTCAGTCTGTTATAATCACATTAGGCAGTGATAAAGCGCATCTATGTTAATGCCCTCTACCTCTCTCTCTCTATCTCTCTATCTCTATGGTAATATCTGCCCCGACACGGGAATCGAACCCCGGAACTCAAGCTTCATAGTCAGGTTCTCTAACCACTAGGCCATCTGGTCGTCAAAGTGTATAAAAAAAGAAAATTCTAGAATATTTTCTTCTTTACGCCTAATAATAAATAATACGCCTAATAAATAATAATAAATAATAAAAAAATGGGTTTAAACTAAAACTGAAACGGTAAGTTTTATCATAAAATTATCTGCGACATAATTGCCGATAACTTGCCGATTCCGACGCGTTCACTTATCAGTCGAATGGTGCAAAATTTACGAGATATCGGACAGTTTTAAAGAAAATTACATCTTAAGTATGAAGTATCTTTTTCTATTTATTTTTTTATTTTCTTCAACTTCATTTTTTTTTATTACTTTTACGGTCATCCCGTGAAACCATATATTTCAAACTAAATACAAACTGAAATATAGATGCACAGAAAAAACCTCAGAAAAAAGACCAATGCTGGGAATCGAACCCAGGTCCTCAGCGTTCCGTGCTGCGTGCTTACCCCTACACCATCACTGGTCTAGAAGTTAGCGACGAATCTTTCCTATACATCGTACACTTCAGTCTGTTTAAAAAAATAAATAGAAAAAGATACTTCATACTTAACTTGTAAAAGTTGGCCTAGTAGCGCCATCTCTTGGTCCAGGTGAGCGGGTAGCTCCGAAGGAGTGTTGAAGTCTCTCGGTAGAGGGCATAACATAGATGCGCTTTATCACTGCCTAATGTGATTATAACAGACTGAAGTGTACGATGTATAGGAAAGATTCGTCGCTAATTTCTAGACCAGTGATGGTGTAGGGGTAAGCACGCAGCACGGAACGCTGAGGACCTGGGTTCGATTCCCAGCATTGGTGTTTTTTCTGAGGTTTTTTTCTGTGCATCTATATTTCAGTTTGTATTTAGTTTGAAAATTACATCCTCAAGCCAGCGGTGGACCACGGCGCGCACACGAAAATGTAGATAGGCACATACGCAATTGGGAATGTCTAAAAAGAATTACCAGTGGTTTTTATATTTTTCTTGTATAGAAAAGTCAATTATAAGAAACTAATTTCAATATTTTGTCATTTAGTTCTCTACTTTTTTCAAAATTAATTATTGAAACTATTTTAGTTGATGACGTCAGATTATAATTGAGGGCTCCCACAATGCCAAATTTCTAAATCTATCTAAATGCGTACGATAAGGCAACCCCTTTAATTATTTTTTGCGTAGTGGTACACTATACACTGTGTCACTTAACTGACACTGACAAAGTGCTAGATGTCAGACAGCGGGTCCAAATCAAACTCCGTAGTATAATCCACGCGTAAATTGTGAAGAATTCTAACCACACAGAATAAAGTACGACTTGAACCGGTCACGCAATTTACACCAATGTCAAATGAAGGTCATTGCTTATTTGTTATATAATAAATTCATTATATAATATTAAAATTAATTAACTACAGAAAACGATTTAAAAAGCATTTATCTCGAAATGGTTTTCGATTTCTATACATTGCAAAAAAATAGACATCCCCAATTACTTTTTATGCAACCCCGAGAAAAGCCCCAGTGCGGCTAGGCATTTTACTAAACGTCGGTCAATTTTTTTTCGCAACAATTGAATGCTATTTGACTGCATTTTGTCATTTTCAGTGTGTGGAAAATCAACACTTAGCAGACAACTACTCTCGAGTAGCTTAAAATACGTATCAGGTAATGTTTTACATACATATACTGTCATAATATAATTATTAACATTTTGGTTTAGAAATAAAAATAGCATAGCAAGTTTTTATATTTTTTCTGTAGACAACATTTACAATACCTACGGCACCATTTGTTAGGTTTGTTAAAAAAAAAGTAGGGATGGAGTATGATAATCGCATTTTAAAAAACATTCAATTGCGGCAATGATGAAGTGGACAATGGAAGAATCTGAGATACGTTTATATTTGCATCTCTTTCTTCTCAGCTTCTCAGGGTCAGCTAGTAAGTAATAAAATGGAGCTCGTGACGAGTTCCATTCAATATTGACTGTATTCTACAAGCCATTTAGCTTATAATCCAATGCGACATTATTAATAATTTAATTGACTTAATTGACTTGTTTTTAATTTGGGTTGCATTATATCAACATGCAGCCGGTTTTATAATCAGTATGCTTCGAGAACTTGTATCAGTCAGTCATGAAGGTCGCTGTAGTGACTGGTGCCAACAAAGGCATAGGATTCGCCATCGTCAAAGGACTCTGCAAAAAATTCAATGGCACAGTCTACCTGACATCCAGAGACCCAGCCAGAGGTGCCGAAGCCGTCGCAGCCCTAAAGAAACTAGGACTAAACCCTGAATATCACCAATTAGACATATCTGATACAAAGAGCATTACCAAATTCAGAGATTTCATACAAGAAAAACACGGAGGTCTCGATATTCTCATCAACAATGCTGCTGTAGGAGCTGGGCTACGAACAACGTACGGGGAAAGCAAACAAGTCATTGATATTGACTTTAGGAGCCTGCTGAGTATACAAGAGCTGATATATCCGTTGGTGAGAGATAATGGAAGAATCTTGAACATTTCAAGTAGTTGCGGACACTTATCTAACATACGAAATCAGTACTGGATTGATAGGTTATCGAGTAAAAATCTGACCGTGGACGATATAAATGAATTTGTGAACTGGTTTTTGTGCGGTGTAAAGAACGGTACGTTTAAGAACGATGATCTTGCTGATGGAGGTACTATCGCTGCTTATAGAGTGGCTAAAGTTGCTGTTTGTGCTTTGACAATACTGCAGCAGAAGGAATTAGATTCTAGAAACATCTCTGTGAATTCCATGCATCCAGGGATTGTGAAGACTGACATGACACATGGGAAAGGAGTATTTACTGCAGATGAAGCTGCAGAGACTCCCTTGTACTTAGTATTAGATGCACCGCAGACTCTAAAGGGTTCTTATGTTTGGTTTGATAAGAAGGTCTTGGATTGGTACGATACTAAGGCAGATTATTACTTCAAGATCGAGTCGTTTTTCAGACACTACGGTGCTGTTGGACCGGTATTATTGTTTTTGGTCAGACTGCCGGAGTGGAGTCGTCATTTGTTTTTGTTAATTTTCACGGTCTTCTTTGTTTACCTTATTTGTCGCATATTCTAATTTTTAAACTACGACCGTCTGGGAGTCGGTAGGCAAGTTGTATTATAAAGCCTGACCAGAAATATACATATGCATTTATTTGTACTGAGAGCGGACAACAAGACTTACACAATTAAACCATTTACTACTTGTCGATGACAAACGTGGCCGCGCTTTAAAATTCTAAACGAATATCGTCTACGGATTCAGGGTTGAGAATATAAATAAATTAGTTTGCCCACTGGCATTTGTCGAGTTTGATATCTTGACTTAGGCCAGTGTCAATGTCAACGCAGGCATAATGTCAAGGCTCCTGATTTTGTATATCGTTATAATTGTCTACTAAGCATACGACGACTTTGCGGATAAGGCTTGTTTCGGGAATCACACAACTTCATACTTTTATTACTTCTCTATATTAAATCAAGGTAGATAGATACCTTAGTGGTTTGAGACCTTGGTCATGGGTTCGAACCCAGGCTCACCATTATGTGTGTTTTTCGGAATGTATGAGAGAAATTACATTTGAAATTTACCATGAGCTGTTCGGTCAAGCAACACATCGTACACGTCACACATGCGGAGAAATTTAAAATGAAAGCGTATGCGTATATAAAACTTACTTACTGCCGTGTCAGGCCTAAGTAACGTATCTCCAAAAACGACGATTAGAGAAAAACGCGATCAAAGTTTTTGTTTATCCACATCTCATTGCTTGTTTACTATTGAAGTTTAAAATTTGAAATTTACACAGTAGGTTAGAAATATTATTGTGACAATGTATTTTTAATTTTAACTCTGTGCTACGAATCAATTTCAAAAAAGACTGTTTTTAAAGTTTACACGACCTTACTTTTCATACAAAATTCTGTAACGCAAAGTTGCGTATCTGCATATACGTTAGTTAAGCGTGACCATGCTCTTATTATTACACAAAACCGTGTAATGGCTGTGACCTGTATCTTTGACTAACATTACTTTTTGGAACCAAGAAACAGAACATTTAAGTAAATTAAAAGTGGGTATAGGCTCTTTATCAGGTCCCGTTATTTTATTTATAGATATAAAAATAGGTAAGAAGGTTAATAATAAGTAAAGTGGAAGTTAGAAAACTTTTAATTGAATTTTATCACAGCAACAGGATTTGTATTAATTCTTAACTTTAAGGTATCTTTTTTTACTAAATAATACTTATAACAAAATATTATTATCTTCTCTCCCCCTCCCTCCCCGCTAGTTAAACATATTCTTAATAAAATTATAATCAATAGCTCTCCTTGATTTCAGAAGCTGTTACGTATTATGAAATGTAATTAAAATGCCTATTATAACATATAACAACAACCTGATTTGAATTAAACTGCACCAAAATTTTTTTCAATTTCGATTCTGCGGGCGAGTTCTGTATGACCTATCTAACGTATTTGAAATACGGGAGATATCCGTTACAAGTGCGTACAAAAATCCCAGATACGTTAGTTCGGCTATCGGTGTTTTTATTGAATTATGGCCTAAAATTAAAATCTTCGATATGTATCAGATAGTATAGCATCAAAAATGTCGATTTAGCACTGTTAAGCGTAACTAACGTATCTCAAGTTACGTTACTTAGGCCTGACACGGCAGCTTACAGAAAATATATAATATACAAGTAAGAATACTGAAAACTATCTTACCACTTAAAATTAAACTTAAGTATAGAAATAATTATGATAAATTGTTTCAGCACTGCAGAATTTTGAATGTATTTGATAAAGTCAAATTAGCCATGGCTTTAGAATACAAGGATAGGCTGGGAGAATTAGTTAGATATGACAGATCAAAAAGACTCCGAAGCCTTGATAATATTAATCATTTCTTTGTTCCTAAATGTCAAAATATTTATGGTAAAAGGATCTGGTCCAACTACCTTCCTCAAATACTAAATAATTTTCCCAGGACTACAATTGATAAATTAACTAGTAATCTTAACAACATTAAAAACATAATTAAGAATTTATTTATTAAGGGCAACTAATAGCCTAGCAATTAGAAATCTTTAAAAATAAAGATTGGCTAGTGCAGCATTACGCTGCCGGTAACGAACCTTTTTGACACGCGAAATTGAAATATTCCTGGCCGCCTTGTCAGTGTCAATAGACAAGTTCTTTTGAAAGGGTTTCGAGTTTTGCACGACTGAGATTGATGTTTTGGCTGTCAAGATATTGAATTAATCTAAGACGAAAAAGATTATTTTTTATTTTATAAGAATTGATAACGTGACCATCGATTTCATATTGAAGGCTGTCCCCACAGAATAATAAAAGTTTTTTTTGGTCACATTTGAAGAATTGAACCACCAGAACTGTATATAAAAATAATTGGTTGGAACCGTTTTTAGCGGGTATGTATTTTTTTATCTTTTTCCATATCCACCGCTTCTCTTTCCGTACTGTGCCTATTTCCTACCAGTTTATATTTCTTTTACAGTTCCACCTTTACCCCAAACCTACTCACTTCTTTCAAGTTGGGAAATTCATCAAAAGCCAGCTAGCTAAGCGATAAACATTTTATTTCATTTTATTCGGCGTTCCATCTTTAAAATTTGTGTGTAATTTTTTATATCATATTTTCTGCTTTTTTTATATACATTTTGTAAGTTGACGAGTGGGGCCCTTCTCCAACAGTTTTTAGTTAGGTTTTATGTGTACATGTTTCTTTTTCGTATTTTTTTTAAGATTCCAAAAGACGCAAAGCCCGTCGTTCATTTTTTTTCGGCATTATTCATTTAAATTTTTTTGGTTAATTGGTTAATTTTTTATGGTTCAAATTGGTTAATAGTTTTTTTGGTTGAAATAAATAGTGTACAGTTTGTAGATAGATTCCTTTTATTTTTTTTCCTACAAAAATTGGCGCCCGAACTAAAAAAATAAATTTTTTTATTTTTTTCTTTTGTGGGGGGATGGGCTGACCGTTTCTCGGTCATTGTATATATATATATATATATATTTTTTTTTTTTTTTTTCCTTCTAGTTTTATTCTCTTAGTAGATTGCTCTTTTCTGTGGCAGTCATGTCTTTTAACCACTCGGTTAATACAAATCCATTCATAGTTCCTGAGTCTCACGACGCAGAATATTTAGAGGACCGTGCAAGTTCGAACCCTTTTGTTAATCCTGATCTTCGCGACGAGGAATATTTTGATTCCGCGACATCAGTGAACATGAGACCATCGCCTGCGGATCAAGTTTATGTACCGGTTAGAGGGGAATCACTTACCAAATGGGGTATCGTGTTTACCGGTAAAACATGTGTGCGCGAGTTCTTTGCTCTCGTCGAAGAACAGGGAGTTGCTCGTGGAGTCGACCCGTCGTATGTAGTGCTGAGGTTTCATGAACTGTTAGCTGACAGCGCTCTTAAATATTTCCGAGCTATCAGACATCCTCGATTATCCTACGCTGATCTGAAGGCTGCGTTCTTGAAAACCTTTGACGTGGTCGATTACGACTTCAAGGTCGAGAGTCAACTCCGCGCATTTCGGCAAGGGAAGGATCAGTCTGTTGTTGACTTCGTCATTAGTGCGCGAGATCTTAATGCAAAACTGCGCGTGCCGATTTCAGACGAAAATCTCTTCCTGATAATTAAATATGGGTTGCATCCACGTTATCATGCATGCCTTGCAACCAATTTGATTGATGATTTGGATGGGCTTCTGGAAATCGCAAAAAATTTTGAATCATTTCAGGGTCAGCGACCTTCAGGTTTTTCCGTGGCACCTGTTCAATCTGATGCAGCAGTAGTATGTCTCAAGTGTAATGTTGCAGGTCATCACTTCCGATTGTGTCCTAACATAACAGGAGCCGTTTGCTTTAAATGTAAACGTGTTGGTACTATAACGCGTGATTGTCCACAGTGCTTTCCGAGTTCTTCAAAAAACTAATTTGCGGTGACACGTCTTGCCCAGCGTTGTCGCCTCTTGTTGTAAACAACACTTCTGATAATCGTTTATATGTTGAACTTTCGATTTCCGGGTCGAATGTGAAGGCCTTACTTGATTCTGGTGCGCAAGCGTCATTAATTGATGTTTCCTTATTGTCCAGATTAGGTATCAGTTTTTGTAAAAATATTCGCCCTTCAGTGGTATCCGCTGATAATTCTCCAATTACAATTTTAGGGGGAGTCAATGTACCTATTTCTTTTAACGGGTTTTGTTTTGCTCACCCTTGTCTTGTAAGCGATGGTTTGCCAACGCAATTTATTTTAGGAATTGAGTTCTGGAATAAATTTGGACTTACTTCTTTATTGTGTAAAGCTTTTAGTGATGTAACGAGTGGTAAGCTTTTCGTACCGCACCCGCTCGATGTTAACACCGAATCCCTTGAGGTTGGTGAAGCGCGTTATATTCATCCACGTGCTGTTTTATCCGCTGATCAAGAAGCTCGTCTTCAGTCCGCGATTGATTACTTTGAAGAGATTTCTTCCGCAAAGATTGGTCTAGGGTGTACTTCGTGGCTTTCCCACAAAATTGAGACCGTCGGTCCACCAATTCGGCAACGATACTACCCACTTTCGCCTATTAAGTTAAAAGTCCTTAATGAGGAAATCGATAAAATGTTAGAGATGGGAGTTATTCGTCCGTCTCGCTCTCCATGGGCTAGTCCTGTGGTAATGGTCACAAAAAAGGATGGAAGTATTAGATTCTGCGTTGATAGTCGAAAACTTAATAGCGTCACTATCCGCGATTCCTATCCGTTACCGCGTATCCAAGACATCCTTAACAATCTTCGTGGAGCTCGGTATATGACTTCTTTGGATTTTAGGAGTGCGTTCTGGCAAATTCCTCTTGCTGATAAAGAAAGCTGTGAGAAAACTGCTTTTATTGTACCTCAGCGAGGTTTATTTGAATTCGTGCGTATGCCATTTGGTTTAACCAATGCGGCATCTGAAATGCAGAGACTGACAGATCGGATTATTAATTTTGAGTTCACGGCCGAATCAGATGACTTTGTTTTTGGTTATGTTGATGATCTCATTTTGGTATCACGTGATTTTGATAGCCACTTACGTCTCATCCGCAAGGTCTGTGATAGGCTGAAAGAAGCAGGTCTTACTGTCAATTTAGACAAGTGTGAGTTTTGTAAATCTGAATTGAAGTATTTGGGTTATGTTGTTAATGAGCGTGGGCTTCAAACAGATCCAAAAAAACTCGAAGCTATTAATGACTATCCGACTCCAACAACAGCTAAATCTCTTCGCTCTTTCATTGGCATGTGTTCATATTATCGTCGTTTTGTGGATAATTTTTCCAGCATTATTGCTCCGATGACAGCTTTAATCGGCAAAAGAAAGGGTCGTGAGCCTATAGAATGGAATGGGGACGCGGCAGCCGCCTTTCGGAAACTGAAGGACGTTTTGATAGGTTCACCGTTAATGGCCTGCCCAGATTTTTCAAAACCTTTTGTTTTGCAGTGTGACGCAAGTTTAGTCGGTCTTGGGTCCGTTTTGGCTCAAGTAATCGATGGAGTTGAGCATCCTATTGCCTATTACTCTCGGTTGTTCACAAAAGCGGAAAAGAATTACAGTACTTCAGAACGCGAGCTTTTGGCTGTTTTGGATTCTATTAAACACTTTCGCGGGTATCTTGATGGCATCAAATTTACGATAGTAACTGATCACATTGCGTTAAAATGGCTTATTACTCTGGATAATCCCACGGGCCGTCTAGCACGTTGGGCAACAATTATCTCTCAATATAACTTCGAAATTGAGCATCGAAAAGGCGTGTTAAACGTTGTTCCTGACGCTTTGTCTCGATACCAAGTCGGCTTGATAAATTTCGTACGAGGTACAGATGATACTACCGATCCGTGGTACGAACGAATTTATAGAGGTGTTTCGGACACGCCACAGATGTTCCACGCCTTTACAATTCGTGACGGCATGCTTATGCGCAGGATGTCTGTTGAGAATCCTTTATTGCCAAACCCATGGCGGATCGTTTTACCTGCTACAAAGGTGAGAGAAGCTATTGCGGAGATTCATAATGGTTTTCCCAATGTACATCCTGGCGTTATGAAAACCTATTTGAAGGCTAGGGAGCTCTATTACTGGCCCAATATGTATCGGGATATTGCTTCATTTTTATCTGAATGCACGGTCTGTAAGGCGTATAAGATTGCCAACACTCAGCCTCGTGGTCAAAGATTATTTCCCAGGTCAGTTCATGCACCTATGGATCTTTTGTCTATTGATCTTATTGGACCATTGCAGCGAGTGGATGGTGGTTATCGATACATTCTTACCATGGTTGACGTATTTACCAAGTTCGTGTGGCTAGTTCCTTTAAAGAAATATGACGCTAGATCTATTTCTAATGCTCTGGAAATAGAAGTTTTCTTGCGGTATGGTTTTCCGTCTAATATCCTTTGTGATAATGCAACAGTTTTTCACAGTGCTGAGTTCCTTGAATTTTTGTCTTCTTACGATATTCCTAATCCATGTTATACACCTTATTATTCGCCTCAAGCGAACGTTTGTGAGCGCTATAATCAGACAGTAATTACGACGCTGAGTATTCTTGTCGATGGCGATTTTCGTCGTTGGCGTGAACATCTTCCTAGGGTTTCATTATACTTGAATTCATGTATAAATCTGGCAACGTCCTATACCCCGAACTTTCTCATGTATGGCCGTGAGTTGACGACTGTTCAGCAGCGTGCAAGCAATCAGACTGAGGACCCTGGTTTGGCACTCAGTCGGGTTCAGCATGCAACGAACCTTTCAACTCTTCGAGAGGTATATGCTAAAGTTGCGGACGCAATGACCCTTGCTTTTCACCGAAATTCTGTTAAGTTCAATGCGAATAGGAGTGCCGTTAGGCTTCGTATCGGTGACGTAGTTTGGCGTCGGAACTTTCAACGGGGAACTAGCGATCAGATTAGAGGAGGTAAATTTGCTCCCCGTTTCTCAGCCTGTCGTGTTATCAGGATTGTGTCGCCTCAGGTTTATGAGTTGCGTGACGTTGATTCACCGCACGTGGGGGTTTATCACATAAAAGATATTTTAAAATGATCACCCGCTGTTCTTTTATTTTCAAATTCAAACCGACACAATATGTCTGTCTTTTATACGTTTCGATTCGTTTCGACTAATTCCCTTCATTATATTTTTTTTGTCCTTTGCTTCGCTTTGATACCATTTGTACATTTTGTTATATTTTGTTACTCGTTACGTCACAGGGTAAGCCCTAAGTTAAGCTTCCTTTGGTGGTTTTGGGCAGCCACTGACGGAGACGCTTGCTTTAAGCGATTGTTTGTCAATAGTTTCCTGGTAAAGATGGAAACTTATTTAGCGATTAGGTGTATGCATATTTTTTGTTATTATTATTGTACATATATTTTTTTTTTGGTTGGGCGATGTCTGCAGCATTACGCTGCCGGTAACGAACCTTTTTGACACGCGAAATTGAAATATTCCTGGCCGCCTTGTCAGTGTCAATAGACAAGTTCTTTTGAAAGGGTTTCGAGTTTTGCACGACTGAGATTGATGTTTTGGCTGTCAAGATATTGAATTAATCTAAGACGAATAAGATTATTTTTTATTTTATAAGAATTGATAACGTGACCATCGATTTCATATTGAAGGCTGTCCCCACAGAATAATAAAAGTTTTTTTTGGTCACATTTGAAGAATTGAACCACCAGAACTGTATATAAAAATAATTGGTTGGAACCGTTTTTAGCGGGTATGTATTTTTTTATCTTTTTCCATATCCACCGCTTCTCTTTCCGTACTGTGCCTATTTCCTACCAGTTTATATTTCTTTTACAGTTCCACCTTTACCCCAAACCTACTCACTTCTTTCAAGTTGGGAAATTCATCAAAAGCCAGCTAGCTAAGCGATAAACATTTTATTTCATTTTATTCGGCGTTCCATCTTTAAAATTTGTGTGTAATTTTTTATATCATATTTTCTGCTTTTTTTATATACATTTTGTAAGTTGACGAGTGGGGCCCTTCTCCAACAGTTTTTAGTTAGGTTTTATGTGTACATGTTTCTTTTTCGTATTTTTTTTAAGATTCCAAAAGACGCAAAGCCCGTCGTTCATTTTTTTTCGGCATTATTCATTTAAATTTTTTTGGTTAATTGGTTAATTTTTTATGGTTCAAATTGGTTAATAGTTTTTTTGGTTGAAATAAATAGTGTACAGTTTGTAGATAGATTCCTTTTATTTTTTTTCCTACACTAGGTATGTCAATATTGTATAATTGTTATGAAATAAACAGATTTAATTTTTTTTTTTTTTTTATGCAACGCGACTATTGTACTTTCTGGCCTCCCATGACATCTAAGAAAAGGACAATCGTATGCTTTTCATAACGGGGGAAAAAAGGCCATTAAAGCATGTACATATTATTGTGTTTCCCGCCGCTGCATTGGGATGAGGTTTTTCGCTGAATTTATGGGCATCATTGTGACGAATCTTTACATTTATAAAATCATCAGTGAACAAGGATAAATTTAAGCGGTACATCTTTTTTCCTGTCCGTGGTTTTTTTCTGAATCTTGGCCTTGTTGTATAAATTAAGAGGGTTTATACCTGCTGGATTTTTATTAGTTTTTATCGATTATTCCATGAAAATTGAATGAAAATTAAAAATGTTTTGTATACAAATTGTTCTAATATATAAGTTAATGTGTCTACTGCAATAATAATTCGTGTTAAGACTTTTATTTTCTTTGAAAACCGTTAAGTAATGATTTGTTCGTTTTTAAAGAAAATAAAACGCACGCTTAATAAAAACCTCATCAATTTTAATTATTCTTATTTCAAAACTAAACTTTACGTAGATAAAATGTAGTTTAGTTTTGAAATAAGAATAATTAAAATTGATGCAGTTTTTAATTAAGCGTGCGAAAAGTCTATCACGAATTATTATTGCAGTTAGTAGACACATTAACTTATATATTAGAACAATTTGTATACAAAACCTTTTTAATTTTCATTCAATTTTTATGGAATAATCGAGAAAAACTAACAAAAATGCAACGTTGCCAGCTCAGCAGGTATAAACCCTCTTAAAACAATTTGTACAAAGCATGAAATTATTCAAATTATTCATTTATTCATAATGTTAACATATGAAATAAAATTTTACAATGACACGTTATGAAGTTATTATTTTTGTTACAATACTGTATTTGTTATCGGTAATTTTCATCACTACGCTTCCCGCTGTCTGTCTCTATGTATGCTTAGATCTTAAAAACTACGCAACGGATTTTGATGCGGTTTTTTTTTAAAAAGATAGAGTGATTAAAGAGGAAGGTTTGTATCTATAAAATACATGCATAATAGAGAAACACTGATAATATTAGAGGTTTCTAATATGATGTAAAATGCAGGGACATAGCGGTTGCGGCGGTACCGGTCGAGGGGGAAGGGGGGTGGCGGCGCGTGCCTAGATAAGGTCTAATCTAATAACAAATAATAACTATAAATTGAAAATTTTAAAAACCCCCGACGCAATTTGGTCACACATAATATTTTGAAAATAAAGTAAATGCCTTAATTATGCGTCTAAGATCCCTTCCACAGTTAGCAAAAGAGCAGTTAACTTTGAAACGGCTGAACCAATTTTGATGAAACATGTCTAAGAACCATCGCCAAGAAACTTCGATCAACAATTACAATAAGATTCAAGGTCCCATACAAAATCAAAGCGAAAAAGTGGCCGTGATGCTTATACTTATAGCTATAATCTGTTTTACCTTCTAAATTAGCATAAAATATTCCTTAAGTTGAAGCAACAAAGATCCTAATAATAATCTATACATATAAAATCCTTTGTCCTGACTGACGGATCAACGCACAGCCTAAACCGCTGATCGTAGAGACCTGAAACTTGGAGGGTGTGTTCTTTGTATGACGTAGGCATCCGCTAAGAAAGGATTTTCCGTAGTTCTACTTCTAAGGGGGTAAAAAAGGGGGGCAAAGTTTGTATGAGACATCGTGATTCCTTGGTCCAATCCACTTCAAATTTTGCATAAACATTCTTTAACAGAATTGATGGAAGACGTGTTTCGTATTTTATTGAAATTCATCCCTTGACGGGGTCAAAAAGTAGTAGAAAGTTATTTTGGGGGTGATTTGCTTCGAAGTTGATATCAATACTCCTTAGTGCTTTTGATTTAAATTACATTTTATTTTGACACATGTTTGAATACTCGATCCGAAGACACGGCTTCATAGGAACGTAGAGTTCGAAATTTGAAATGGTAAGGTGAATACTCGATCCGAAGACACGGCTTCATAGGAACGTAGAGTTCGAAATTTGAAATGGTAAGGACTAGACATCTTGGTTAAGCCGCGTTTTCACTTAGTGTTCTAAACAAACATTTGTTTAGAGCAAATATGATTGCGGTTTTGCCGATGTTCGCTCAAAATAGAAAATGTCCGTTTTCATTCAATGAGGAAAGAGAACAGTTGTTTATAACAAAATCGTAAACAAAGATCGGAGACCCACCGAACACGTATAATGTCGAGCGAATGCACAGTATGCTTAGTATAAGTTTTTACTTCACCAAAATACTTCTCGATCGCGTTTACGTAAAAAATTCAATTACTAGGGAAAGATGGACAGCGTCTCCGCGCGCGCACTTCCATGTTTCCATAGAATTGAAATTTTTACGTTAACGCGATCGAGAAGTATTGAAGTGAAGGAAAACTTATACTAAGCATACTGAGCAACCGCTCGCTCGCCACAGACGTCGTTTTCACTGGATGAATGAGTGAGCGAGCCGCGTCCAGTACGCTTAGTATAAGTTTTACTTCACCAAAATACTTCTCGATCGCGTTTACGTAAAAAAGTCAATTACTAGGGAAACATGGACAGCGCCTCCGCGGCCGCGCGTCCATGTTTTCATAGAATTGAATTTTTTACGTAAACGCGATCGAGAAGTATTTTGGTGAAGTAAAACTTATACTAAGCGTACAGCCGATTATCACTGAATAAACACGTTCGCTCGCTCAGAACTGTTCAGAACACTTAGGGCTGATTTTTCAATCATTGAATAAATATTATCTGATGGATAACGTGTAAAGCGGCTAAATTGTAGCGTCATGCATACAGTGTGCAACTGACGCAGTGCTGTCAGTCAACTTATTTAGTCAACTTATTCTATAATTTAACCAGTTGATGACATTTATGCGTTTATTGAAAAATCAGCCCTCAGTGAAAACGCAGCTTTATAAAACATACGAAAAAAAAAACAATATTTAAATCGGTTTAGAATTCGAAATTTCAATTTTATTTGTTCTTGGATATTTGAATGAAAAACTTATCTTATACCTTACTTAGCGAATATTTGCGATTGCTGTATAATTTGTTTGGAAGTTCGTTGTCACTATTTCATTACAATATTTTAAGTGTAATTAATTTCATTTCATCTGTGTGTCTATTTTTAAAAATGGGAGCTGAGGTGGTTAACATCAATGGGAAATTAATAAACCTTACTGTTGTACCAATAGTGGGGGATGGCGCATGCCTTTTCCGCACGTTTTCATATTTGTTGTACGGCACACAAGAACGCTCAATGGATATTCGTCAAGAAATTGTGCGACATGTGACGAATAATTGGGATGAATTTGCTGTTATGTCTCATGACCGTCATGGCAACAATCATGGGACAAAAGAAGAGTATACATTAGATATGTTACAACACTCTACATATGGCAGTTTCTGCGAGTTAGTTGCAGCCGGTCAAATATACCCATTTGTATTTGAAGTGTATCGAAATGGCAACCTATATGCCAAATTTGGTACAGAAGACCAACCTATCAAAAGGTTACGTTTTTCCCAAGATCTTTCTAATGGTCACTTTGATGCCTACGCTGATGCCAATAGTGATAATAACACTGATGAGCGTCCAATAGCGAAAAAACGACGCATTGAAAAAGTTGTATCTCCGACGTTTACTCAACCTTCACCAATTTGTAATGCTGTGCAAGACTTTCATTCGCCAACTTACACAATTATTGGATCTGAATGTGAGTCAGACTTATTTTCTTCTTTGTCCAAGAATAATTGCATAGAATCTCCAACATTCACTTTCCAAGAGTCAGTCCAAAATGAAATTAGTTTGACAAATAAGTCGCAAGAAAATAAGGCGAAAAAACGACGCATTGAAAAAGTTGTATCTCCGACGTTTACTCAACCTTCACCAATTTGTAATGCTGTGCAAGACTTTCATTCGCCAACTTACACAATTATTGGATCTGAATGTGAGTCAGACTTAATTTCTTCTTTGTCCATGAATAATTGCATAGAATCTCCAATATTCACTTTCCAAGAGTCAGTCCAAAATGAAATTAGTTTGACAAATAAGTCGCAAGAAAATAAGGCGAAGAAACGCAGGGCTAGGTTTACCAATGTGGTCAGAAAATTGCAACTTAAAGATGCAAGAAAAAAATATAATCAAAACGAACCTTCTAATCATCGTAAACATGCAGCTAATTATCAGAAAAAACACCCCGAAGTTCACAGAGTAAAACAGTTACGATATGAACGAAATCAAGAAGGACAGCGAGTTGAAAGACGTTTACGACCTTGGAATTCTAAAGCCTTTTCTGGACTGAGTTATGATAGTAACATACCGTACGATAGTGATAATACTGTTGTTTTGGGACCGATGAACATCGAATGCAAGTGGTGTAAAACTCTCAAGTACAAAGATGAACCTGTGGGTATGTGCTGCGATTCCGGAAAGGTCCAGCTCGAACCTTTGCAAAAGCTTCCAGATCTTCTTTACTGTTTGATAAAAAATTTCCACCCTCAGCATGATCACTTCGTGGCTGGCATAAGGCATTATAATAGTTGTTTTCAAATGACCTCATTTGGAAGTAAAAAGATAATACAGGATAGTTTTATGCCTACATTCAAAGTGCAGGGCCAGGTGTATCATTTGATTGGAAGTTTGCTTCCGCCACCCCAGAATGAACCACAGTTCTTACAGATATATTTTGTTGGTGAGGACGATAGAGAAGTTCAATTGAGATGCAATAATTTTCTTTACGTAAAACCTTGCTTGGTAAGGCAATTACAAGAAATGCTACATACTCATAATGTATACGTAAGAGAGTTAAAACTAGCCCTTGACAAAGTATCTGCTACGCCAAATACATTTCAAGTTGTTATAAATGCTGAAAGAAAGCCTACTAATGGCCACAGTGGACGGTATAATCAACCTACGTCAAATGAAGTTGCTGTAGTTATTGTTGGACAGGAATTTTCTAAGCGAGATATTGTAATTGAGAGCCATGATAACACATTGCATCGTATAAGTGAAATCCATCGCTCATACGATGCATTACAGTACCCACTTTTGTTTTGCTACGGCGAGGATGGATACTCCATTTCTATACCCCAGTGCGATCCTAAGACCAAACAACCGCTTAAAAAAATGGTATCAGCTGCAAGTTTTTATTCTTACCGTATAATGATTAGGAAAGGAGAAGATAATCATCTGCTATATTTCCGTTCACTGTTTAGCCAGTTTTTAGTCGACATGTTTTCAAAAATCGAGACGGAAAGGTTGAGTTATATTAGGAACAATCAGGCGCAGCTTAGAGCGGACAGTTATATACACTTGCAAGATGCAATAGGGAGACAGGACGTTGATGCTGATCAGCTGGGTCAAAAGGTGGTGCTGCCTTCTTCTTTTACTGGGGGGCCACGCTATATGCATGCGCGGACACAAGACGCCATGACGTATGTGCGTCACTACGGTCGTCCCGATTTCTTTATAACATTTACTTGCAATCCTCGATGGGATGAAATCACGGAGATGCTTTTACCTGGGCAAAAATGTTATGATAGACACGACATAATAGCCAGGGTTTTTCACCTCAAAGTTAAAAAAATAATGGCACTTCTAACTAAAGGAAAAATATTTGGAGAGGTACGTTGTTTCATGTTCTCTACCGAATGGCAGAAACGAGGTCTGCCTCACGTACACATATTGTTGTGGATGGTTAACCGCATTTCGCCGGACATGGTGGATAAACTTATATGTGCTGAGATACCAAATCCAAATGAAGATCCTATTTTATACGACATAATTAAAAACAATATGATACACGGTCCGTGTGGGAACCTTAATAATAATTCTCCCTGCATGAAAGATAATAAATGTAGCAAAAAATATCCCCGACAATTTTTAAGAGATACACAGACAGGTGACGATGGTTATCCACAGTACAGAAGACGGTCTCCAACCGACGGTGGCTTCACGCTTAAATTAAAAGACATTGAAATAGACAACAGGTGGGTGGTCCCCTATAATAAGGTTCTGTCACGAACATTTAAGGCACATATTAATGTAGAATTTTGCAATTCTGTTAAATCGATAAAGTACATTTGTAAATACATTAATAAAGGCAGTGATCAGGCGGCTTTCGTGCTAGAAAACAAAAAGGACGAAGTTAAATTATATGAGAGTGGGCGTTATTTGAGTAGTTCGGAGGCAGTTTGGAGGATTTTAGGGTTTTCCATACATGAAAGATTTCCCGCAGTCATACATTTAGCTGTACACCTTGAAAATGGCCAACGAATCTATTTTAATTCCGATAACCTCGCCCAAAAAGTTAATAGCCCACCAAAAACGACACTGTTAGCATTTTTTGATTTATGTCAAACAGATGATTTTGCTAAAACCCTTCTATATGCTGAAGTACCTTCATATTTTGTGTGGCAAAAAAATAAATTTGTGAGAAGGAAAAGAGGAAAACCCGTAGATGGCTGGCCAGGAATAATGAAAGACCACGCCCTAGGTAGAGTGTACACGGTTCACCCAAATAACACCGAGTGTTACCATCTTCGATTACTTCTGCACGAGGTTAGGGGTCCATCATCCTTCGATGACTTGAAGACTATCAACGGTGTCCTCCAACCAACTTTTCAATTAACTTGCATGAAACTTGGCTTGCTAGAGGATGACAAACATTGGGATTCTGCCTTAGAGGAAGCAGCTATATATATAAAAGAAGAAACTGACTGACTGACTGACTGACATATCAACGCACAGCCCAAACCACTGGGCCTAGAGATTCAAAATTTGGCATGTAGGTTCCTTATAAGGTCTAGGGGTGCACTAAGAAAGGATTTTTCAAAATTCACTCCCTAAGGGGGTGAAACGGGGGCCTAAAGTTTGTATGGGGAAACAAGATTAGTTCGACTATTTTATTCGAAACTTCACAGAAGTACTCCTAATGATAAATGAGTAAGCACGTGTTTCAGGTTTTTTGAGAATTCAACCCCTAAAAGGGGGGTAAGGGGTAACAAAGTCTGAAAATCAACATGGGTGTTGTTTCTATGGTTTATCGGGTCGCTGGTTATGAAAACAACAACGGTTTTAAAATCCAAAGGATAAGGAAAAAACGGGATTTATATATTCAGTTCAACGGGATCCTATGAACTATAATTACTAGACTCTTCAAATTTGGCATAGAAGTAGTTAATTATAATAGTAAAAAACAGTTTTAAGGATTTTTGGAAATTCCCACGAAATAAGGAGAAAAGGGGATTTTTCGTTTTACTGGTCGTAGAAAGCTGAAATTCGGCATGAAGGTTGCTTGGGGAGTGTAGAGCTGGATTAAGAGAGGACTTTCCAAAATTCCCACGGAAACAGGAAAAACGGGATTTTTCGTTTTACTGGTCATAGAAAGCTGAAATTTGGCAAGTGGATTCCTTGGGGAGTGTAGGGGAGCATTAACAAAACATTTCCCGAAATTCTTACGCGAACGGGAAAAAACGGGAATTTGCGTTTTACTGGTTGTTGAAAGCTAAAATTTAAAAATTCATAAGTTTATACTGTAAGTAGGCCGCAAAGGGCTCTTTAACCGACTTCTAAAAAAGGAGGAGGTTATGCATTCCACTTTATGTATTTTTTTATGTAGGTATGTTCACCGATTTCTCGGTCAATTGTGGATCTGCTTGCTTGCTTGCCTGTATGCTTGCTTGCTTGATATCTTGGTTCTTTGGAATACTCATAGTACACGCGAGCGAAGCCGCGGGCAAAAGCTAGTCTATACATATAAAATCCTTTGTCCTGACTGACGGATCAACGCACAGCCTAAACCGCTGATCGTAGAGACCTGAAACTTGGAGGGTGTGTTCTTTGTATGACGTAGGCATCCGATAAGAAAGGATTTTTCGTAGTTCTACTCCTAAGGGGGTAAAAAAGGGGGCAAAGTTTGTATGCGACAACGTGATTCCTTGGTCCAATCTACTTCAAATTTTGCATTCAACATTCTATAACAGAATTGATGGAAGACGTGTTTCGTATTTTATTGAAATTCATCCCTTGACGGGGTTAAAAAGGAGTAGAAAGTTATTTTGGGGGTGATTTGCTTCGAAGTTGATATCAATACTCCTTAGTGCTTTTGATTTAAATTACTTTTTATTTTGACACAATGTAAACGAAACGAAACTTCAAATTTTGCAAACCATTTGTCTACGTTTGTCAACCACTTCCTGATCTGATTTCTGATAATTTCCATATGCGAATGTGGCATGGACGAAGGCACCTTGGAACACATGTTTTTTAATTGCCCCAAAATTATTACTCCCTTATATGACCTCCTCCCTTCCAAATTTCCTCGTCCTGTTAACTTAAACTTCCTTCTTACACTAACTCATACCCGCCTTATAGATGTATTATGTAAGTTCATAAAAATTAACAAATTGTATTTGTAGATAGATTAACTAACTTTATATTTGTAGGTAGATTAACAAAATTTATGTTTGTGTTGTCTATTTTAGGTTCTCATCCGATTACTGCACACCAAAGTCACCGAACAACGGCCAATCGATAGTGTCTTTCTCAACCTCGACATTGGCAGAATCATCGATAGTATCGATGGAGCTATATTTTCAAAAATTGAATTGAATTGATTTCTGATAATAACTAATTAAAATAAGTAGTATTTGCATTTCACCAAGCTTTTGCTTTTACAAGCGCAGCGTGGGACGTCCACCAACGAGATGGACGGACGTTTTGGTGAAGGCCGCAGGTTCAGTACGCTTAGTATAAGTTTTACTTCACCAAAATACTTCTCGATCGCGTTTACGTAAAAAAATCAATTACTAGGGAAACATGGAGAGCGTCTCCGCGCGCGCGCTTCCATGTTTCCATAGAATTGAAATTTTTACGTAAACGCGATCGAGAAGTATTGAAGTGAAGGAAAACTTATACTAAGCGTACAGGGTGGATGCAAGTCGCTTCCAACCGTAATGATTGGGCGTCAATGAGAGAGGCCTATGTCCAGCAGTCGACGTCCTACGGCTGAAATGATGATGATGATGATGAAGCTTTTATGTGAGTTCAACCTTTTTCAAATAAAATCGAATTGAGTATTCAAACATCATTGTTGAACTCGCATAAAAGCTTGGTGCAATGCAAATACATATAAAATGCTTTGTCCTGAAGTCCTAAATGACTGACTGGCGGATCAACGCACAGCCTAAACCGCTGTATGCAGAGACCTGAAACTTGGAGGATGTGTCCTTTGTATGACGTAGGCATCCGATAAGAAAGAATTTTTCGGAATTCCCACGGGATAAGGAATATACGGGATGTATATATTTCATCAATCGAGAGTGACCCTATCCCCATAACGAAGATTATTAAACTGTTCCGATTGGGCATGCAAGTAAATTATTAGAACAGGTATAAAGCTAATTTCAATAATTTTGAAAATACCTACGGGATAAGGATAAATCAGGATTTATATACTCAAATCAACTGGATCCTATCTCCGTAACTACAATTAAGTACTAAACTTTTCAAATTCAGTATAAACGTAAATGGTTATACACAACAGCAAAAAAACTTATTGCAGGATTTTTGGAAACACCTGTGGGATAGATTCTCTGAAACTTCCGAGCCGATTTTAAAAAAAATCTTTTACCAGTAAAAAGTTACACTATCCTTTATTGACATAGGCTACTTTTTTCCGGAAAAATCCAAAATTCCCAAGGGATAGAAATAAAAATTCAACTTCGGAGCTCATTTTAAAATGTCTTTCACCAATAGAAAAGATACACTGTCCTTGATTAACATAGGATGCTATTTTCCGGATAAATTCAAAATTCCCGCGGTATAGAAAATAGTAAATTTAACTTCGGGGCTGAGTTTAAAAAAAAATACCAATAGAAAGCTACACTATCCTTTGTTGGTATAGGCTAGGCTACCTACTATTTATTCGGTAAAATGCAAAATTCCCGTGGGATAGAAAGAAGTGAACATCACTTGAGGGCTGATTTGAAAATTTCTTTCACCAATAGGAAGTTACACCAACCATTATTTACATAGGCTACTTTTCTCCGTGAAAAAGCAAAATTCACACGGGAAAAAAATAAGTGAATTCAACTACGGGGCTGATTTTAAAACTTCTTTTACCGGTAGAAAGCTACACCTTTAAGGACATAGACTACTTTTTCTCGGGGAAAATGCAAAATTCCCGCGGGATAAATATAAGCGAAAATTTGCATAGAATAAGGACAAATTTGTTGAAATTCCCACGGGATAGTGAATAAACGGGATTTATAATATTCACTAACTGATACTGATGATGATGAAATGATAATAATAATGGATGTTGCCGTGGCCGGTTTTTTGTTTTATACAATGAAAGAGATGAAGAAGCTTTACCACAAATTGGAATTCTACGCGGACGAAGTCGCGGGCAAAAGCTAGTAGTATACAAACAACGAAAAAATTATAAAACTTGAAACTTTTACCCCCCAACCCCTTAAACTAGGGGGTGAAAGCTTGTATGAGATTTCCGCAAATTTTGATGCTAGATGTCTGAAAATTGATATAGAGGGTCCTTGTTATCCTTATATGAATAAAAAGATATGTACTTCAGGATTTTTAGTAAATCATCCCCTACCAAAAAGAAATGAAATCCCACAAAAACATTTCATGTTAAATGTTGCCAAGACGAGACCATGTAGCTCGCACTGTCAAAAAGTAATCAGATCTCTTGTAGATGTAGAGCCAAGTTTCTAACCCTACGTGCCCAGCTCTAAATCTATAAGCCCTAATTTTACACTTATTAATCTCGTAGGCGTGCAAGCCGTGGACTAAACTGGAGAGTCGGAAGATTGAATAGATTTTTAAGTTCAAGCCCATATGCCGAATTGCAAAAGGTTCGTGCGGCCGACTCGCCAGTTTAGTCCACGGTTTGCACGCCTACGAGATTAATTAGTGTACAATTAGGGCTTATAGATTTAGAGCTGGGCACGTAGGGTTAGAAACTTGGCTCTACAAGAGATCTGATTACTTTTTGACAGTGCGAGCTACATGGTCTCGTCTTGGAAACATTTAACATGAAATGTTTTTGTGGGATATGTATTTACTTAATAGTATAGGTAAGTATAATTTACATTGTTTTGGAGAATTGCAGTTACCGGGAAAGATGCTGAAGTATTTTTAGCAATACAAAACTGTGTGCCACTTTTAGCGGGGAGAATGCACATATTCCTAGTAATTGTATATAATACTTACGACGTTTCGTCACAAGACGAGCAAAAGCGTTCGATAAACAAAAGAACTTTCTTCGTTTCAAAAAGATTTCATTCTATTTTAGGAACAGGGTAATAATGGAGTCGCAACTATACATAATAACACAGACATTTTTTTATTTGACAGAGATAGAACACAAACAAATTTACATATACAAATATTGACATGACATTAAATGTTCTTATAGATAATTAACTAAATTAAATTATTAACTAATTATTAAATGGATAATATATTTTCATACTAAATACAAACTGAAACATGGATACACAGAAAAAATATTGCCTGAGGCCTTAGCACACTCTTCTTTATCGCCGAAATAAAATAAATAAAATAAAATAAATCTTAGTTACGATCATGAACTGTTATTATTACAACATTAAACCTCTTTTTCAACCGACGAAAACAAAAGGAGGAGGTTCTCAATTCGACGTGTATAAATATATATATTTTTTTTATGTATGATCACGCATAACTTTTTACAGAGTAGTCCGATTTTGATGATTCTTTTTTTATTGGAAAGCGTATACCCCGAGGGTGGTCCCATTTAAATTTGGAAACAATACTCTTACCCTAAGAGTAGAAAAACAGGGGATGATTGATTGTTCAGTTACTGATTGTACTATATGACCACGCATAACTTATTACAGAGTAGTCGGATTTTGATGATTCTTTTTTTATTGGAAAACGTATACGCTAAGGGTGGTCCCATTTAAATTTGGAAATAATATTCCTACCCTAAGGGTAGGAAAACAGGGGATGATTGACTAACTTTTTACAGAGTAGTCTGATTTTCATAATTTTTTTTTATTGGATAGATAGGGTATACCTTGAAGTTGGTATTATAAATTTGGAAAAAAAATTACCCCAAAGATAGAAAAAAAGTATAAAATAAAACTTTTTAACAAAAAATTAAACCGCCGAAAAAACTGAAAAGCAAAAAATAATACCTTTTTTGTTTGACCTTAATCTAGGTACCAGTTTGAAGTCGGTGCCTCAGCACGGCCCAGGAGGAGTGATAGAAGCCAATCAGGTAGACGATTATAGGTCCACTCCTCCTGGCTAAGTGCTGAAGCACCGACTTCAAACTGGTACCTAGATTAAAGTCAAACAAAAAAGGTATTATTTTTTGCTTTTCACACTTTTCGGCGGTTTAATTTTTTGTTAAAAAGTTTTATTATTATTTGGTAAGGAGAAAAAAACAAATAGTTTTACATAAAGACAAAGTTAACGTTTTACCAGATTTGACGTCGTCGATTCTGTTAATACCGCTGCTTGCACTTTCTGTTGTTTGACGTGAATCTGCAATGAACGTAAATCAATTATAAATATTATACGGCTTAAACTTTAAGCTTTACGTCTTCTTTAATAATATAGCTGGACTTAAGTGATAACTCCTCTGGTCCATCTCACCACACTTAATCTTATATTATTTTAAACATGTTATGTTACTATACCTGCAATTTGGGAATCGCCGTTTTCTTTAATCTACGCCTTTGGCTATTTCCAGTTACATCAAATTTAATCAGGCCTATAAAATTCTTCTTCTCTTTCTTTCGCGACAATAGATATCCATTACGCACTGCAAAAAGGATCACTTGGAAATCTACAAAAAAATAAAAATAAATATTTTATTTTAAAATGAGAACTACTCCATGAATTTCTTGTTCCAGAACCACCGATTATTGGCGAAATGATTAGCCAAACAATAAATTATTGAAATGTAAACTGCTAAGTTTTACGTACTTTAAATGAAATACTGACTTGTACTTACTTAAAAAAAGATATTCCTTCCGAAAACTTAGTGTTACGGTGGCTGCAATGCTTCCGCAATTTTTAAACGCACATTGTGGCATTTATGACGTCTTCACGTTGGCAGTGGTTGGCATACTGTCAGAAATAGAAGCACAAAATTAATTCGGGCCATTTTCAGAGCTGTCACCTTGAATCTAGTACTTATTATTGATCGAAGCCAAGAAACCAGCTTTCAAATGAAAAAACTGCATCCGAATCGGTCTACCGTTTAAGAGCTATGATGCCACAGACAGACAGACACACACACGAGTGTGGCGATGATTTTCCGGAAATTGAATTTTACTGCAAGCGATTTTTCCATTCGCAAAATTTTATTGTAAAAAAAGCGTGGGGTGCTTTTTAAGATGTTATCAGAATGATAATCCTTGACAATTGACACCATGCACCCCACGCTTTTTTTACAATAAAATATTTTAAACTATTATTATTTATTTTATCAATATTTAGAATTGTTTACAAATTTTGATCTGGATATAACAATATAATAATGGCTTATTAAGATTTTTAACTGCACTATAAGAATAGTGAATTGTAATTTATTAAAATTTATTTTTTATTTTTTAAAGCGTGTTTTTTAGTTTTTTCATTTGTATCTTTTCCTGTCAACTGTATTTCCTGTGTATCGAATATGTGTAAATAAACATCTCTCTCTCTCTCTCTCTCTCTCACTTATGAATTTCGAAAAATCTACCACCAGTTCGGAAAAACTTTGTTGAGAAAAATCCAGCAAGAAAAATCAAAAAAACATATTAATAACTAGCTTTTGCCCGCGACTCCGTCCGCGTGGAATTAGTAATTTGGGCAGCTTATTTTTTTATCCAATTTGCTTTTTCATCAATTATGGCTCTCCTTAGATCCTTCCGGAAGAAGTGAAACTTCATAATAAACCAACCCGCTCCCAATACGCCCCAACCCACTCTCAACCCGCTCTCAACTCGCCCCCCACCCGCCCCCAACCTACTCTCAACCCGCCCCCAACCCGCTCCCAACCCGCTCCCAACCCACCCCCAACCCGCTCCTAACCCGCCAACCCACTCCCAACCCGCCCCCAACTCGCTCTCAACCCGCCCCCAACCCGCTCCTAACCCGCCCCCAACCCGCTCCCAACTCGCCCCCAACCCACTCCCAACCCGCTCCCAACCCGCTCCTAACCCACCCACAACCCACTCCCAACCCGCCCCCAACCCGCCCCCAACCCGCTACCAACCCGACCTAAACCCGCTCCCTACTCGCCCCCCCCACCCGCTCCCAACCCGCTTCCAACCCGCTCTCAAGCCGCCCCCAACCCGCTCTCAACCCGCCCCCCCAACCGCTCCCAACCCGCCCTATCTAACTGGGCTATCTAACACTGAAAGAATTTTCCAAATCGGGGCAGTAGTTCCCGAGATATAGACGTTTTACTTCCAAAACCCCCGATTTGGAAACATTCTTCCGCTCCGCTCCGCTCCTATTAGTGTTAGCGTGATGATATATAGCCAAACAGACAAACAGACAAACAGACAATAATTCTAAAAATCATTGTTTTGGGTTCTATTGTGCTAATAAATAGATATAGATAGAAGATGTGGATTAGGTACACCCACTAATAAACGCTGCCCTTGATAACATATGTAGATAATTAGTAACATAATATCAATATACTTATCTAGTGATAAATGCATAATTCCAGTTTAGTAACAATATCATCATCATCATCATTTCAGCCGAAAAACGTCCACTGCTGAAAATAGGCCCCCAAGGCTCGCCGAACAGATCGGTCCCGCGCCATCCGCATCCAACGCGATCCCGCAACGTTAAAACCAGGTCGTCGCTCCATCTTGTTGGAGGCCTACCTACACTGCGTCTTGCGGTCCGTGGACGCCACTCGAGAACCTTTCGGCTCCATCGGCCGTCAATTCTACGAGCGATCTGCGCTGCCCACTTCCACTTTTGTCTTGCGATTCTTATGTTAAATTTAGTTTTAAAGTATTATTTTGTGGCTTTGCTTTCCGTCATAGACTGAATGAAACAACTATAACATATGTTTTTAAATGTGGATGACTACGAGTATACAATGAAACAAATAAACTCAACTCTTAGGCCTACTAACTGGTGAGTTTCTTGCCGGGCTTGTTTTCTTCTCATACTAGATAGACGCTGTTCGGTTTTATCCCAACTGCTCTAAATAGTTTGTTTGTGTGTGATGTGGATCAACAATATTTATGTGTTAGGAGGATACAACATTTTTTATCGTCTGCTCATGCTTATGCAATAGCTTCTTTGTTATACTTCGACCTTGTGTGCCAGTATTGTTATTATCATTGATGGATGAGCGTTATTATGAAATTACGCAATTATAATGCATTAAGTACTGTTTTTATTTTTTTATTTCTTTTTAATTTAAATGGCGTCTGTCCAAGACAATTTTGCCACATAAGTACTGTTAAAGAGGTGTGAACTGAAAAATTGGTGTCAGACGTGTGGTTAGAAAACCTGACAGTGCAGCTTGTATTCCTGGGTTCAATCGTCGGTTACGGTAGAAATTTGTACGAAAAACGCATAATTTGTTCTGGAGTCTTTTACGTTTAGTATAATTGAAGACGTGAGTGGATGAAGGGGGTATGTCGCATTTTTTCATTTTCAGTTTTGTGCCATAAATGAAGGTTTTAAGTCATAATGCAACACCCAAAGCCTTCAGTTCTCATGTTTTTAAACTATAACAGCTTTAAACCCAGTGTATGAAGGAACTATGTACAAGAATAAGTTACGTTCTTGGTGAATGAACGTGTTAAGGGCACATGACTCTAGAAGTGGTTACCAGTTTGCGAGTGAATGTAACAGAAGAAAGTACGCACTTAGCTCCTTCATCCATGTTATGAGACAAACTTTTATTTTATCTTATTCTGACATATCCGATATCCCAAGAAAAGAAATAAAACATTAGAGATCAGCTGAAATTTATAAACTCTGAATGCATGTATTTTCACGAAGAAATTCTACTACCTAAATCAATAAATTTTGTTACAATAAACACTTTAATTTATTTAACTTCTTTTCTTTGCAGAACAGATAGATCAGGCTATGTGGTTGATTTTTATAAAAGAAACAATACCCTATTCGATTTAAAAACAAAATTACAACGTAAAAACCTTTAACTGCGATTTACTCCAAATTATGTTTTTGTGACATACCCCCTTCATCCACTCATGTCTTCAATTATGTATTGAAGCCGTGGTGGCCTAGTGGTTTGACCTAATGCCTCTCTAGCAGAAGGTCGTCGGTTTGAATCCGGGCTCGCACCTCTAAGTTTTTCGGAATTTATGTGCGAAATTATATTTGAAATTTGTCATGATCTTTATGCTGGCTGTACACTCTCGAACGAGTGCTCTCGCCGAGAGGTCTCGCCAACTCTCGCCACGGAAGCGGGCGAATAAGCCCGAGGCATCCCGAGGCGAGCCGACAGCTACCATGTTCACTCTCACACTCGGCCTGTCTCGACGAGAGTGTACAGCCGCCATTAAAAATAAATAAATAAAATAAATATCACGGGACAATTCACACCAATTGACCTAGTCCCAAAGTAAGCTAGGAAAGCTTGTGTTATGGGTACTAGGCAACGGATAAACATACTTATATAGATAGATCCATACTTAAATACATATTAAACACCCAAGACCCGAGAACAAATATTCGTATTATTCATACAAACATCTGCCCCGACGCGGGAATCGAACCCGGGACCTCAAGCTTCGTAGGCAGGTTCTCTACAGGTCAGGCAGGTCATTACGCCATTACGGTGAAGGAAAACATTGTAAAGAAACCTGAGAAGAAATTCAATGGTGCGTGTGAAGTTCCAAACTTAGGCACAGTCAGGGTACCTACGCAAACCTTCGTCAGTTATTAAATTGATTCCTCTATCAAGTCATAGATTCTTAGTACCTACGTTTTGAAAAATGGGAAACGTCAATTTGATGTTCCGTTTCGTTTGAAATAAAATGCTTACAGGACTGATCATTTGCCTTGGTGTACGCAAATCGCAATTTTAAGGTGACGAACTTTTTCTTACCCCGACTATACAAACTGGCATCAACAGTAAATGTTTACCTTCATCAAAAGTTTATTGTGTTGATCAGGATTGCATTTGATATGGCTATCGCAGTGAATAATCAAGAATTTCATAAATTTGAGCACGTTTTTATTTATGATCTATTTAAGTAGATAGATTAGATAGATAGATAGATTCATTTATTTCAGATTAAAAATTACAATTATATTCAGCATTCCAAATGTCACAAATATAAAGAATTCACAAAAAGATCGTCATAAGAATTTAAAAACATAAATGAAAAATACATTAATATAAAATGTCACAAGGATAATATTAAAAACAATAAAAGTGTAATAAAACAAAAATGTCAATAAAAATATTAATTCACATAATGTGAAGATGTCATAAGACCAAATAATTAATGAATAATAACAATAAAAACAAAAAGAATAAAATTAAATACATTCTGATTCAGATGTCAAGTATGTAAGTATGTTTATCCGTTGCTCGTTCCCATCCCACGTTGTCAATGGCCATAAGCTTTGCTTAGTTTGAGACTATGTCGATTAGTGTCAATTAAATTGTCCTATAATATTTTGTTATTATTTATTTCGTTTATTTATTTTTGTTTCGAATAATTATTCTTGTCTAGCTTCTACTCGTCTGAGACATTAAATCTGGCAGTTGAATTGATGATCTCGGGATTTTGCGAAACGCCTAAGTAACTTTTTAATTCGTTTTTGCATCTGCAAAAACTTTATACAAAAGAAAATGAAATTTTGAATACCGCAACTGAAAAACTTTGTGCGTGTGTTTTCAAAATTCAGACAAATCGAAATATCTTGAAACTGGTGACACTTTTACTGATGTACATTTTTTATATTTAGCATGTGAATTTTATATTCTGTTATAATAATAATAATAATAATGGGCAATAGTTTGAGGGGCCCATTTAGTGAACGGCGAGTCACCGCCTACCAAAAGTTCAGTTTATGAGATATTGAAATGGTAGGTGCCCGTTATCTCACTCCATAGCCCGGTAATCCTGTCCACAACATCCCAACCCCATAGCCAATTCCATGTCACTTCCTACCTGGCAATAGTTTGGCAACTGTGGGGGACTGTCCGCTAGCACATCCTCATGGTGTATTAGGGGATAGACCTCCATAGTTGCGCCCATCTCATTTATATTATATGGTACCAAAGGCCTCTTCATGTTGGCTTCGGCCCCATGTATGCATTTCAAATGACCGGGTCCCCATGGGCCCGTGATCGGAAATCCGTACCAACATAATAATAATAAATGTATTTATTTATTCAAGCAAATAGCATTTAACATCGATTTTCGTAGTTATGTGACCCATGGTCTCTGGTACTATTGACGAATGATCAAAATTATAAATTCAAATAAACAATGAGTTAAATTACCATTTAATTTGTTTTTACATGATAGAAAATTATACATCCTAATTAATACCAGACTCACTAAATTAACTCTGCAAAGTGCTGGTTTTGAAATACCAGTCGGCCTTGTAGTCATACCAGTCCAGTACCTGGCGGTCGAACCAGACATACGCACCCTTCAGGCTTTGTGGTGCTTCCAAAGCCAAATAGACTGGTGTTTCCGCCGCCTCGTCGATGTTATAGAAGCCAGCACCAACTGTCATGTCCGTACGAACTAATCCCGGATGCATGGAGTTGACAGAAATATTACGACCTTCAAGCTCCTTTTGCTGCAGTATAGTCAGCGCGCTTACTCCAACTTTAGCAACTCTGTAAGCAGCTACCGTTCCTTCATCAGCTATATCATCTCTGTTAAACGTTCCGTTCTTCTCTGAATCTAGATACCAGTCAACGAATTCATTTATATCCTTTACAGTTAAATCTTTGCGTGATAACCTTTCAATCCAGTATTTGTTTCTAACATTGGATAGGTGTCCACAGTCGCTTGAGATGTTGACGATCCTTCCGTTGTTTCTGACCAGAGGGAAAAGTAGTTCTTGGATGGTTAAAAAACTCTTGTAATTGATGTCAACAATGTACTTACATTCTTCATAGCTGTTGTACAAAGAAACACTGTTAGCTACTGCTGCGTTGTTGATCAAGACGTCGATACCTCCATGGTTCTTTTTGATATGATCGCGGAATCTTTCTATGCTGCTTCGATCAACAACGTCTAGTTGATGGTAAGCTGGTTTGAGTCCCTGTTTGTTCAAATCAGCGACAGCTGCCTTACCTCTGGTTTCATCTCGTGATGTCAAATAGACTGTTCCATTGAATTTTTTGCACAGTAATTTGACAGTTGCAAAACCAATTCCTTTATTGGAACCAGTGACAACGGCGACTTTTCCCGACATGACTGCTTGTGTGAATGTATGTTTAGCTACTGTAATATATTTCTATTAGGAATGTCTCATATTTATAGTAAATAGACGATAAGATAAAGCTTGTATTATATAACAATGATAAGCTTGTATTCTATAAACACAGTAATGGTTATCGTTTGAAACACCGGTTTCGGTTCCTTGTCACATTAATAAAGTGTATGTTACGATAAATAAGCGATGTAATGTATTAAGAGTGACAAGGTTCGACTGGTGAGAGATCATGGCAATACGTGAGGAGTCTATATGGATAATTATTATGTAAGAATGACCTAGGGGGAAGTTAATGATGTTTATTTAACTTTATCTTAGGTGGTCCGTATAGATAGGTCTTCATAGTTAATATTGTGTAATAGTGGACGGCTTTAGGTAACGATATTGAGCAATATTATGTCACTGATTTTACTTTTATGTTAATCGGGTTGGGCCGCAAAGCGTTTCAACCACCAAATCACGTGTGTTACCAAAATCTTAGGATAATGACCAAATACTAAAACCAATCGCAATTCTATGACCACACACCTCAGCACGCGTGGTGATAACTAGGATTTTTAGTTGACGGATTTTCTATTAGTCGAATTTGTTACCACACGGGATACGCCAGTTGAAACGCTTCTTGGCCCCAGTTAATTCTCGGTTTTACAAAAGCCTAAATGTTTTTTCACTATCATCACTTCAGCCGAAAGACGTCCACTGTTCAACATAGGCCTTCCAAGTTTCGGCAATAACAGACTGGTCCGCCAGCCTCATCCAATGCGTTCCCGCAATCTCCACTTCATATAAAATAAAATAAAATAAAATAAAAATCCATTTATTGCCACAACCATACAAAAAAATAAAAAGAAACACAAAGAACACACAAAAAAAAGAAGAAGAAGGACAAAAACACAAAAAAAAAACTTCGTGGCAAAAGGCTCAGGCTCAGCATAAATGCTGCCGGTTAGGAAGCCGGCGGCGCTGATTTTCAGCCTGCGCCCTCCCGCGGCGCATTAAACACAGCAATAAATACGGGAAGGGCAGAGCTCACAATATTACGTAAATACAAAATATTTAATTTACCAAGATTAGTATTTTGGAGTCTTTTTGCATTCATATTTTTAACTCCAAATTTAACTATTACGGTCATCCCGTGAAATCCTAATATTTCATACTAAATACTAAATACAAACCGAAACATGGATACACAGAAAAAATAAAAAAAAAACCCCCGAAAAAGAGACTAGCGCTGAGAAACGAACCCAAGTCCTCAGCATTCCGCGCTGCGTGCTTATATCCCTACACCACCACTGGTCAGGAGTTAAGACACACATTTTCCCCATATATCAACATTTTTCAGTTTGTCTTCTATAGTCCCTTTACGCAGAGAATAATTACAACCAAAAAATTACAGAAATAAAAAATCAAAAGATAAAAAGAAAGAAGAAAGGGAAATCTGGCAGTTCTTTTCTAAGGAAATGGTAGGGCATCACAGTCATATTCATAGCCTTTGGTAATATTGGTGGAGACCTACCTACACGGCGTCTTCAGGTCCGTGGGCACTATTCGAAACCTTTTGGTAGAATGAGCTACTATCAGGGTCTAAATTCAGCAACGGCCCAATACGGTTTGCGAGCGATAATTCAATCGTTTGCGAGAGCAACTGCTATTCAGGAACGCCAAAAATCACTGGTTGGCCAAAAATCAGAGGTTCGGGCTGAGCTTGGGATGAGGCTTATTTAATTATTTATTTATTCAATTATTAAATTATTATTAAAGCGAATTAGCAGGAAAATAAGGCTCATCCCAAGCTCAGCCCATCCCTATCCTCTCGCAAACGATTGAATTACCGCTCGCAAACCGTGTTGGGCCGTTCCTGAATTTAGCCCTGGTTCTACGAGCGATGTGCTGCTCACTGCCACTCGAGTCTGGCAATACTTTGAGCTATGTCGGTGACTTTTGCGCGGATTTCATCATGTCTAATATGATCTCGCAGATAAACTCCGAACATAGCCGTCCCAAACGCCCTCTGGCTCTGAGTGACCATGTGTAAGATGTGATGTTTTTTATCAGTAGGTATATCTATGCAACTTTTATAGCGACATCATAAGAGTTTTTCACCACAGACATTAATCATCATCCAAGCCTATATACGCCCCATTCTCAAAATTGGGCCGTAGTTCCCACGCGGGCCCAGTGCTGATTGGGAACTTCACACACACCAATTAATTTCTTCGCAGGTGATGCAGGTTTACTCACGATGTTTTCCTTCACCGTAAAGCTCATGAATCTCATAATAAATTACAAATGTATAAAATACATACATTAATCTATTAAAATTGTAATTACAGATATTAATTTGAATATGTTTTTGTGACCACTTTCTATAAATCAGTTCAAAGTCTCGGATGTAAACTCAGATGTACGAGCCCGGGATCGAACCTACGATCCTCTGCTTGAGAGACCATAGGTCAAACCACTAGGGTCCACGACTTTGTGAAAAAAATAAATTTCGCAAATCACCGGTAGACCCCAAATTATCATAGGCGTATTTTGAACGTGACCAAACTAAGAACAGGAAGAAGTCTACCCGCAAACCAATACCTTTCAATGAGTTCTGGACCCCCATAAATCTTGGGGGCTTTATATGAAGGCAACTATCAATCACGCTGTGGCTCACGATTCAATCGGAGAAACAGCTATATCTTTGGTTTTTAACCTGGCTTTTTTTGGAAATAAGGGGTTCTTATCAAATTAGGTAAAAACTTGATAATATTATTACGGTGGTCTAGTGGTTTGACCTCTTTAGATCAGAGGGTTTTGGGTTCAAGCCTGGGCTTGCACCTCTGAATTTTTCGGAATTTTCGTGCGAAATTCCATTTACCCAGTATTAGTAAATCTGCTTACTAACAGCTGTGATGGTTATTCAATAGTGTATTCACATATTCAATTGTGATTCAATACTTATGAAACCACGTGGGGAGCTAAGATATCATGATATTACAAATTGAAGTGAAAATATAACTTATCAAAATAAAGCAATGACGCAACCTGTAACACACATCACATGACATTCTATCTTTAGCTTTAGTGTTGTCGTTTGCTTTGTAAAAATATTGATGATGTGTCTTGTGATTTTGTGAATAAATGTATTTTATTTCTTTATTTCTTTCTTTCAAAATCAACATTTAAAGAGGCAATAAAACTAACAATCCAGATTAGTGCATCTAAAAATAAAACAACGTTCTTCTGTTCCTTATCTCCATAAACAATTTTACACTTTCTTAATCCTCCGCGGAATCATTAACAGGGCGCGGCACTCTTTCATTATGCTATCCCGGCGGAGGCAATCTATCATTATTATGAGCTGTCGCGTCTACGGAGTCCCTAATCTCTTAGGTATTGTTAGGGGAGTTTTGGTGCGAGGTTCGTAATGTTCTGTGTTGCATTGGCTTTGATTTGCTTATTGTATAACGCACGGCTAATTCGCCATCTCATTCTATCACCAAAATATGCCAGATTGACAGAAAAAAAATAGTGAAGCTCCGCGCGTTAGACAATACGTTCACATAATAAGTAATGGTACTAACGTACAGAAGGATCACACACAAAGTCAAGTTTAGGTACAAAAATTTGTCTATTCTTACTGCTTGCACGCGAAATTGAAACTTATCGTGTGATACGAGCGTTCATATTCCGTTGGGCACCGCGAAACCAAGGGCACAGGGTTCCCACTTGCCGATATTTGGTAGGTATGTAATGTATAAATATAAATCAAGAAAGATAACAGTGTGTATTAATTAAGTAAACTACCTTTAGTAAGTAAGTAAGTTATTTATAAGATCGTTTAGAAGTCATTGTTTGTTGCAAAAATCACAGAAAAAAAGATGCTTAATTACTTGCGACGCGGCTAGCGTGCGAACTGAAGGCCGAGTGACAACCTACTGCCATACTCCTCCCTGGGAGGAGCGCCGGCCGAACATACCTAAACTGCGGAGTGAAACCCCCCTGGTCGATCTAGATTGACTGTGTAATGGCTGCCTAAGGAAACCTCCACACACTTGCGAAGATATTCAATGGTGTGTGTGAAGCTCCCAAACTGCACCTAACTAAACGATAGCCCGCAAGCCCTCTCATTCTGAGTGGAGGCCTGTGTGCAGCTGGAACGTATGTAGGCTGAGATGATAGTGAAAATCATTTTTATTCCATTTGTATTTTATACAATGGGGTTTGAGCTCAATAATATATTAAGAGCAAACATAATTTTGCTATTTTTCCTTCCTTGTTATTTGTTATAAAGAACATCAAATAATCAATAACATACCGCATTCAATTGGAAAATACGATTTTATCCTGTTTCTGTGATATGCGGCTGAAATGTTTTTATGTTACACAATACGCTTTGTAAATGATAAGCAATCTATACTATATAATATTATAAAGAGGAAAGATTTGATTGTTTGTTTGCATTGAATAGGCTCCGAAACTACTGGACCGATTTCAAAAATTCTTTTGCCGTTAGAAAGCTACATTATCACTGAGTGACATAGGCTACTTTTTACCGCGGGAAAATACCTTTTTCTACGGGAAAATTAATTTATCGCGGGCGAAGCTGCGGACGGAAGGCTAGTGTTTGATAATTTAATAAATGGGTGATTAACAATAACGCAGTTTTTCGTAAGTTTTGGTGACCCATTTTATTTCGATGTTAACACGAATTAAAATGATAATTTTAAATATCTATGCATAATATTACATATTATATTTATTCGCCGAACTTTTAGTGGTATAATTTATTTAACTAGCGCAAATTTTGCCACCGAAACTGAGCCATCTAAACTAAAAAGTAGTGTGAAAACCGGCCAAGTGCGAATCGGACTCGCGCACGTAGGGTTCCATACCATTATCTAGTACCCGGGCGACCGAGCCGCTCGGGCTAAAACTCGGTACCAAGCGTTTTGCCAGAGATAAGACCAAGCAAGATCAATTTTTCATCCCCGAAAACCCCTACATACCAAATTTCATCGAAATCGTTGGAACCGTTTCTGAGATTCTGATTATATATTGGTATACAAGAATTGCTCGTTTAAAGGTATTAGATATATTCTATTAAAACTGAAAAAAATCACGTTTGTTGTGTGGGAGCCCCCCTTAAATATTTGTTTTACTTTACTTTAATTATTTATTTTTAAAGTGAGTAATAACCTTATAACTAAATATTCTGTGAGCGTTTTCCTGTTGCCGTTACCAATATCGAGCAAAAACGAGCAAAAAAAAAATCACGTTTGTTGTATGGGAGCCCCCTTAAATATTCATTTTATTGTTTTTTAGTATTTGCTGTTATAGCGGCAACCGGAATACATCATCTGTGAAAATTTCAACTGTTTAGCTATCACGGTTTATGAGATACAGCCTGGTGACATGATATTTTTTATGTAATTTAGAAAAACGATTTGGTTGATTGTCACAATAACTAGGAATAGTCTTTAATACTTTACCTAAGGCTTATACACATTTAACTTTAGGGTTGTAAAATTTCTTAGCCGACTATTCAGCTCTTTTAGCCACTGCTGGGCATTTACAAATTCTAAGTAGGTATATTTTGCTGTAATTTGCTGAAATGCTAAAGACCCTACACCTTAACGACTCCCGAGAGACGGACCCACATCGCTTCTCCGAGCGATACAAATCTATTCTATATCGTTATCTTTGTCTCGGGTTAGATTTAAACCCATGTACTTTTTCAACAAAGCAATCGAGGAGACGGTAATGCTTTTCCTTCTGCAATAATTAAAAAGTCAATATTCAGCTATTTTTTTCCTTCATTGCCCTCTCAGCAAATATTTTTGAAAAAACAATTGCACCGCACCGAGGATTCTATCCATGTCTGGCCATGAAACTGACTAGATCTAGGTATTGTTTTTTAGTTCATAACGTACAGGCGCTTTTAATTTTTTTGTAATTACAAAGTTTTAATTTTCTTAATTTTCTTTTTAATTTTCTTTTTCGCATCGACGCATGTTTACCCGGTTTTAATAAAATACCATACCTAATCTATGGATTAGGTATGGTATTTTATTAAATAATGATTAATTAATTAATGATTGCCCTTATTGTTATTACTATTATCATTTCGAGTTTGAAGTCACAAGTCACAGTTTGGAGTACAATACGTTTACTTTTAGTTTACCACTGACAGATTGCTTGCCTCCATTTCATTTCCAACTTTAACACCATACAAATAAAGTAGTTATTCCAAAATCTGCAAACGTTAGTAACAGTATTCTAAAATTGGCTTTATTTGTAGGTCGTTAAAGTTGAAGTTGAAGGCAAACCATCTGTCAGTGGTAAACTTTATGTAATTTTACTGTAAGAGTATTCAAACGTTAAACAGATAGAACTTATACAAAAATAATCAACTGCCTATCTACCTAGACCAACAGGACAGAACAAAACTCTTGATGTTAGGTAGTAATTAGCATCTGAAAATGTAAGTCTAATCTCAGTGCGCAATTTTCCTCAACTTTCTCCCGTCTTTCAATTGTGCTTATTATTTGTCGATAAAATAGCATAGATGTTATATTATAAGAATTTCGCGAGTAATCAGCAAGCTGGGACTTATCGACTTGTACATATCACCAATTCATCAAAATCACAATAAAAACCCCCTTCTTTCCCTATAAATCCTCTCCATGCATGTCGTTCTAAAATTCCAACCATGACGGATAACGTACCGTTTATTCCTACAATCGAATGACAAATAACTGATTATTTGGCGTGGAAGGGGCAACGAATAAAAATTGAAATACATATGAGCTCCCTTCCCCGAGCTTATCGTCGATAATGTATGGCCAAAGTTCAGTTTCGTAATTTCGGGAATGGTGCTGAACGTATTTTCACTTAACATTTGTTTACATTTTCTGGCCCGTTTTCGTCTCTCGTAATGTTTTTTTAGGCTACGGTTAAAATAAGAATAATATTTTTACGCTACAGGATCATCATCATCATCATTTCAGCCGAAACACTTCATCACTGGCAACACACACTGGTCAAAGACTTTTGACTGCACTATATTGGATGACGAGATATTGCGGATCTCCAAATCGTCACTGGGCCGGCGTGAAAAGTACTGTCCAAGTCTCTAATTCCAAGAGAAAGCCTGTACCTTTCAGTGGGACGTATTAGAACGAGATGATGATATCCGTGTTTTACAATCCCGCTAGCGGTACAATATCGTGTAATTTTTTTTACAATGCATACGCTCGGAAAGTGCCTCTTGTCGCGAGTCAACATATCTATAGAAAGTTAGTCATCCCAGCACACTTTCGCAAGTGTGAAAAAAAATTGTATGGATTTTACTTTCTACACGCGTGCGGAAAAGTAACTTCTTAAATTACCAAATCTCAAAAAGCTGTGTCCAAACTAGTGTTTAAAAAATAAGACTAGAGAGTTGTGTCTTCATAATTCAGCTTTGCACAAATAAGAAAATGTTTGATGCAACCAAATGAATATTTACTGATAAAATAATAAAACAGATTGTTTTAATATTAAAACACACAAATTTTAATTTCGTAAAAATTTTGAAATAAAAAAAATAGTACTAAAATAATTCCTTGAGTCCATTTCGGACCGTACGACATCTGCGCTTTCAGTGCGCGCGCATGGCGTAACACGAACCAATCATGATTACCCGTTCGCGCCTGTCAACCAATGAGTTTTCAGTGTGCGCGCATGGCGTAACACGAACCAATCACGGTTACCCGTTCGCGCCTGTCAACCAATGAGTTTTCAGTGCGCGCGCATGGCGTAACACGAACCAATCATGGTTCGTTCCGTTCGCGCCTGTCATGAAAACCCGCCACAGTAATGTTCATGAATTCAGTCCGGAGAATTAATTTAAGTTTAGTAAATTAAAATGGAGAGTTCAAGCGATGAATTTACATAGGACTTAACGCCGCCTGACGTCCTAGACCAAGCACAAAATAAAATGTGATAGCCTCCTGCTGACTAAACCGATGCTGAAATATGTAAACATCTACTAGACTTTCCCTCAATGAAAGGTAAATAAGAACGCAACATCTTTTTCCGAAAATGTTTATGAGCGCGCGCAGACAGAGAGCGGTCTGGAGTTCCGAGTTCAGAGTTCTGCGTTCTTTCGAATGTACTGAGTCTCTTATGATAACGTACACAGCAGGCGACTGGAACTCTCGAGCGATGAAAACACAGAACTCTGAACGCGGAACTCGGTACTCCAGACAGCTCTCTGTCTGCGCGCGCTCTTAGCCCCAATTTTTTTCCTCGCTTAATGCATTGTAAAATGTTGTATGATATACGTGTCGAAAGTAGGAAATTCCCAACTCATGTCGGCTAAACCAAACTCGCTTCGCTCGTTTGTTTAGATCTCCGCCATTCGTTGGGAATAGCCTACTTTCCACACTTGTATCATAAATAAGTATTTTATTCGGTACACCAACAGAGTGTATAATATAACATTGATTAGATGAAATTTGGTATGGAGATAGTTATAAACTCTGGGATGGACATCATCATCATCATCCACTGCTGAGGACAAAGGCCATTCCCATGGCACGCCACTGAGCACGATCCTCGGCCACTCTCATCCAGCTGTTGCCAGCCGCCTTGCGAAGATCATCGCTCCACCGAGTCTGAGGACGTCCCACGGTACGTTTGCCGATCCGTGGTCTCCACTCAAAAACTCGTCTACCCCAACGGTTATTGGTTCTTCGGGTTATATGGCCTGCCCATTGCCACTTCAGCGTGCTAATGCGGTGGGCTATGTCGATAACTTCGGATCTCTGTCGGATCACATAGGATCACAATCGGCAAACGTGGCGTAGGACGTCCTCAGACTCGGTGGAGTGATGATCTTGGAAAGATGGAGGATAGACATAAATAAGATTAGTTTTTATCCCGGAAAATTGTATAATTTCCACGGGATAGCGATTAACGCATTCTTCGCGGACGAAGTTGTCGGCAACAGCTAGTGATATAATAGTTTGTAATTCACAATAAGAAAATAGGAAAGGAATCATAATTATTCCTAACGTAAATACTTACACGAAGAAAAAATGCGATCGTTGTTGTTATTCTGTTCATCATTTCAGCCGAAAGTCATCCACTGCTGAACTTAGGCCTCTCTCAAGGCTCACCAAACAGATGGGCCCTGCGCCATCCGCGTCCAATGCGTTCCCACCACCCTCACCAGGTCGTCGCTCCAACTTGTTGGAGGCCCACCTACACTGCGTCTTCCGGTCCACGGACGCCACTCGAGAACCTTTCGGCCCCGACGGCCGTCAGTTCTACGAGCGATGTGCCCTGCCCACTGCCACTTCAGTCTAGCGATTATTCGAGCTATGTCCGTGACTTTAGTTCTTGCGCGGATTTCATCATAATTTCTAATGCGATCCCGCAGAGAAACTCCAAGCATAGCCCATCGCCCTCTGAGTGACCTTGAGCTTTATTATGCGGCCCATCGTTCTTTATGCCGTTTTTATGACATAAAAGACTCCAGAATTTGGCCTTCAAATAAATGTGTTAAGTATTTAAATTCCGAGTCGTTCTTTAACAGGATAATTATAACGTTAATTGTATAATACTTTCCTGCTAAAGTTAGTACGTTTGTGGCCTTTGAAATGAGGAGGCAGTTGTTAATTTTTATTCTCTTTAACTCTGGGCTAGTGTTGAGTCAGCAGCCATGCAAAAAAAAGACGTGTCACGAGTGCATATTGGATCCTAGTCTATGTGTTTGGTGTTCATCTAAGGTATATCAACATATCATTCTTGTATGACGTAAGGTCCTGTAGGAATAAGCTACATTATAGAGATATCTCTTCAGGCAAATGTTATGCCTGTGGACTGAAAAAAAGTAAAGAATGAGTGAGGTAAGGAAGTCCTCTGTCATGTACCAGTTTTTATAGCTAACTAGCTTTTGCCCGTGACTTCGTACGTGAAGGCAATAACGTCAGTTGTTTGCATGAAATTTGGCACACAGGTAGTTTATTACATGGATTAACACATAGGATAATAATTTATTGAATCAGGCGTTACTTTGCGGAGGTCCATATTAATGAACTAAAACAATTACTTTGCTCACCCGCGACCTTACAATAGTTACGTTTATGCAAGAAATGTGCGTTCGTGCAGTTCCTCCACCTCCACACTGTACGAACACACACAAATCACATAAACCCAACCATCACCACCACCAAGCTACACTGACGCGTTTCGAACTCAACCAGAGCTCATCTTCAGAGTTACCACAACCGTATGCTATGCTACCAACTGTTAAACTCAATGAGTTGGTAGCATAGCATACGGTTGTGGTAACTCTGAAGATGAGCTCTGGTTGAGTTCGAAACGCGTCAGTGTAGCTTGGTGGTGGTGATGGTTGGGTTTATGTGATTTGTGTGTGTTCGTACAGTGTGGAGGTGGAGGAACTGCATGAGCGCACATTTCTTGCATAAACGTAACTATTGTAAGGTCGCGGGTGAGCAAAGTAATTGTACATTTCGTACTAAATACAAACTGAAATATAGATGCACAGAAAAAACCCCAGAAAAAAGACCAATGCTGGGAATCGAACCCAGGTCCTCAGCATTCCGTGCCGCGTGCCATACCCCTACACCACCACTGGTCTAGAGATTAGACACGAATCTTTCCAATTTCGAACATTTCAATCTGCTAAATCATCACCTTATGCAGTGACAAACGCACATCTATGTTACACCCTCATCGAGAGATTTTAACACTCCTTCGGAACTAACCGCTCACCTGGACAAGAGATGGCGCTACTGTGCAACTTTAAACAAGCTAGCTATGAAGTATCTTTTTTTTGTACTTATTTTTTCAACTTCATTTTTTTATTACTTTTACGGTCATCCCGTGAAAGTAATAAAAAAATGAAGTTGAAAAAATAAGTACAAAAAAAAAGATACTTCATAGCTAGCTTGTTCAAAGTAATTGTTTTAGTTCATTACATAGGATAATGACAGGAAAAGCTGTGGTGACCTAATGGTTTGACCTATGGTCTCTTAAGCAGAGAGTCGAGGGTTTGAGCCAGGGCTTGCACTTCTGAGTTATTCCGAATTCATGTGCTAATTACGTTTGAAGATTACTATGAGCTTTACTGTGAAGGAATGAAAATATACTCAAGGTATGCCAAATTTCAAGTCTCTAGCCCTAGTAGTTTAGGCTGTGCGTTGTCTGTCAGTCAGTCAGTTATTCAGTCAGTCAATCAGTCAGTCACGGTACTGTTTTATAGGTATAGAAGATAACTACTAGATGGCGCCAGAAGTCGCTACTCTCCTGCAAGATACTATCTTCAATCCACAGGGATTGTTTGGCTTGACAGTTCCCCGTTTAGATATTTAATTATGCGTTCTCTGTTTTGTGTGTATCATCAATTATACCTACGTGTAAATAAAAATATATGTTGTTTTTATGTACTTTTTTGTTTTGATACGTATCAATTTATCGTATTCATTATTTTGGATTTCGGGTCTCTTACTTACGTTTACTCTTAGTTTTGATGTCATGTCAATCATTCAAGGGTTAACTGGAGTAAGTCCCTTTAAGAGATGAGTAGGACTTTGAACAACTGTTTCTTTTATTACCCTGTTCTTTTTTTTTTGCTTTACCTATCGATGTTTAGAAAATTATATTTCCGAAGGTTTAGAATCCCGAAAGCTTCATTTGTCCGAAAGCATTTTTTTCTGAAACTGTAAATATTTCAGGATTTATTTCAGGACCATGATGTTGTTGATGAGGATGTAGAACCCTTTAGGTTAATGAACTAAAACAATTACTTTGCTCACCCGCGACCTTACAATAGTTACGTTTATGCAAGAAATGTGCGTTCATGCAGTTCCTCCACCTCCACACTGTACGAACACACACAAATCACATAAACCCAACCATCACCACCACCAAGCTACACTGACGCGTTTCGAACTCAACCAGAGCTCATCTTCAGAGTTACCACAACCGTATGCTATGCTACCAAACGTTAAACTAACAAACCAAAACAAATGTTTTAACTTGTCACTGTAACTTCTCAAGTACCCACTTTATTTTTCTTATTCTCAAACTACCCCACAAAAATTAACTTTTATTGACATATTTAAAACTACCTTGAGTTTTTTTTGTTTATTTATTTATAAGGCATATTTAATTAATACTAACTGTTCAAATTCGACCCAAGCCGCAGTAAAGGAGAAGATACTAAATTTACCTGTTCATTAATAATAGACCCCATAGTGTTGTACCTAATTATTTCCATGCATTCCAGAGCATCCAGACGCAACCCCTTGCCGCAATAATGTAACACTTCATAAGAATCTGAATCTAACAATGAATGATTTGATTCCAACAAATGTTTTGCAAAATTCGATCTATCTGGATGCTCATTCCTATATGCCGAAACATGCTCTTTAAATCTAGTATTAAAACTTCGGCCTGTCTGTCCTACGTATATCCCATTGCAGTCATTACAAGTAAGCTTGTATACCCCCGATCTAGTTCCCTTATCTACCTGTTCTTTGTGGTTACATAGCCTAGAGTACAAAGAGTTGTTAGTCTTAAAGGCAACATTAATATTGTTTGATTTTAAAATGCCATAAATCTTATCAGACAAACCCCCCCCCGCCCCCCCCGCCTTTAGGTTAGGTTAGGGTTGTTTTATAAAAATCCTGAAATATTTGCAGTTTCAGAAAAAAATGCATTCGGATAAGTAAATGAAGCATTCGGGATTTTAAATATTCGGAAAAAAATATTTCTATATTTTGATAGGTAACCTTACTTTGCATCCCTTGGCCGTTCGCTGCTAATAAGCTGTGTGTCTCATACATATTTCATCATCATCAACATCATCCCAGCCTATTTACATCCCACTGCAGGGCACAGGCCTCCTCTAAAAATGAGAGGGCTTGGGCCGTAGTTACCACGCGGGCCCAGTGCGGATTCGGAACTTCACATACACCATTGAATTTCTTCTCAGGTGAATGCAGGTTTCCTCACGATGTTATCTTTCACCGTAAAGCTCATGGTAAATTACAAATGTAATTTCGCACATAAATTCCAAAAAACTCAAAGGTGCGAATCCGGACTCGAACCCACGACCCACTGCTTGAGAGACCATAAGTTAAGTTAATCAAATACATCTTTTGCGTGGGATCTATATTCCAATTCCTCTCAATTTTAGGACAGCAGTATGACGTAATAGGCCGATTATGATTTTATTTCAATATATCTACATCTGATCTTTTTTTTCAGGATTTGAAGCTCGACTACAGATGTCGACCAGCTTCCACATTGGCTATGGAAGCATGGTGCTCTCCAGAAGACATCCAATATCCTAAAAGCAACATTACTCTTGTAGAATCCAAAAACTTCAGCTCCACTGTTGGCCACGTCGTACAGCTAAAACCTCAAAAGTACCACCTGGACTTACGGGTCGGAGAGCCCATGGGATTCAATTTTACTTACAAAATGGCCGAAAATTTCCCCGTTGACATCTACTTTCTGCTGGACATGTCCATCTCGATGACATTAGTCAAAAAAGATCTGTTGGAACGGTACAACGACATCTATAATACGATGAAAAGTTTGACTAATGATGTGTACTTTGGCTTGGGCACGTTTATTGACAAAAATATGCAGCCGTTTCAGGAGTAAGTTCATTTACCCGAAGGACGTCCACTGATGAACAAAGGCCTTCCCAAGGATCGCCAAACAGGCATTCTACGTGTTACCACAACCTTTACTAGTTCGTCGTTCTATCTTATTGGATACCTACCTACACTGCGTCTTCCACTCTGTGGACGCCATCTGAGAATCTTTTGGCCCCGTCGGACTTCAGATCCTGACCTGCGATATATATTTATTTTTTAACTTTCCCATATCTTTCTACTATTATGAGCTCTTAATTTTTATGCAATAGCTATTTTTAAGGAATATTCGATGATGGTGATGAGTGATAAGATAGACCAAATGTTAGAGAACCTGACTAAGAAGCTTGAGGTCCCGGATTCGATTTCCGGTCGAGACATATATTTGTGTGAAAAATAGGAATGTTTGTGCTCGAGTCTTGGATATTTTATATGTATTTAAGTATGTATTTATCTACAAACATAAGTAAATTTTTCCGTTGTCTAGTACCCATAGTATAAGCTTTGCTTAGTTTGGGACTAGGTCAAATTTGTGTGAATTGTCCCGTGATATTTATTATTATTGTTATTCTTATTATTATTTTCAGAAACGTGGACAAAAATGAGACATATTCCTTTAGACATCAACTAAGTCTCACTGACAACATGACGGCGTTCAATCTGACGCTAAAAGACGCTATCTTCGGGACTAATACCGATAGCCCAGAAAGTGGTTTAGATGGCATAGCGCAAGTCATAGCATGCAAAAAACGAATAAACTGGAGGGAGCAATCGCGTAAAATATTATTACATATAACAGATTCTTTATATCATTCAGCTGGAGATGGCATATTCGCTGGGCTGACCCGACCTTATGATGGTGGGTGTTACTTGGATAAAGATGGATATTACGAAATGGAGAAAGTGATGGACTATCCTTCTGTTGGAATAATAAGTAAGAAAGCAGCAGACGAACAAATTACTTTATTATTTGTATCAAATCTTAAAGATGATGAACCGTATTATAAATTGGTGGATGCAGTATATGGATCATTTACTGCAAATCTCTATGAGACGAACCTTATTGCATCTATTATAAAGGATAAATATGAGGTTTGTTGAATATAGAATTGTCATGTAGTATTAGTTATACGTAGATATTAGTAGTATGTTACATCATTCATAATATATACATACATCATATTCATATATGGAGCTGAAGAAGTTTTACTTCAGTCGTGTGGTCCACCCCCACACCTTACCCCGCGTTCGCCTGATTTTCGTAACGCATTCACCAGCTTACTCCCAAGTCAAGCGTGCCTAAAGAAGATTTACTTAAAAAAAACAAGAATGAAACCAGGCGGTAACCCATCCAAGTACTGACATCGGTGACCTCTTAACCTCGGTGATCGGACGAGAACCGGTGTTTTTGTCAAATATCTTGAAAACGGTGCATCCTACGGCAAAATCAATGAAATTTTCATCCCCCCTTTCCTCCACACCCCCCGCGGCATACCTCGCGTTTGCCTTATTTCCGTTACGCATTCACCAGCTTACTCCCAAGTCAAGCGTGCCTAAAGAAATTTTACTTCAAAAAACCGCATCAAAATCCGTTGCGTAGTTTTAAAGATCTAAGCATGTATAGGGGCAGACAGACAGCGCGAAGTGACTTTGTTTTATACTATGTAGTGATAGTATGAGCATTTTGAGGAATGATAGGTTTGTTAAATAAATAGTTTGTGAGTCGTTGTAATAAAATGATCGATTATGAAATGACAGTAAACCTTTAAATAGATATTTGATTATATCTGACCTAAGTTCTTTAAGAGGATGATAAGGCGATGTTAATATATTGAAATATTTTTCAGAGTATAACCCAAAAAATAGAGCTAATAGTGAATGTAACATCTCAAAATAAAGATTACTTCGACATAACCTTTGAAGCAAACTGTGGTGAAGCACACAATGACGAAGTAGCCTGCACGATTGAGGCAGGAGAAGATAAACTATTTACAGCAACAATAACTTTACGGAAGTACTTTGGAGTAGACCAATTCTATTTGGGAATAAATCCTAAAGGTTTAAAAGAAGACGTATCGTTGAACATAAATGTGATAACGGACTGTGGGTGTGACAAAGAAATGGAGAAAAACTCGAAGAAATGCAACTACGCCGGCGACTGGAATTGTGGCGTTTGTGAATGTTACAAAGACAAGTAATATTATTATTACTAAGTAATATTATTATTAGTAATATTGTTGGTACGGATTTCCGATCACGGGCCCATGGGGACCCGGTCATTTGAAAGGCATTCATGGGGCCAAATCCAACATGAAGAGGCCTTTGGTACCATATAATATAAATGAGATGGGCGCAACTATGGAGGTCTATCCCCTAATACACCATGAGGATGTGCTAGCGGACAGTCCTCCACAGTTGCCAATCTATTGCCAGGTAGGAATCGACATGGAATTGGCTATGGGGTTGGGATGTTGTGGACAGGATTACCGGGCTATGGAGTGAGATAACGGACACCTACCATTTTAATATCTCATAAGTTGAACTTTTGGTAGGCGGTGACTCGCCATTCACTAAATGGGCCCCTCAAACTATTGCCCACTCGGGGCAACGAGGCGGCAACATTGGTGTGAACGGCTAAGGATGGAGAGGTGTTCCTGGACTTTAAACTTCAAAATGCCAACTCGCCACTTACGGAAACACATCCATCCTTCGAGCATTTAGCTCTTGCGCTCCACTCTAGGCGGCCAACAAAGGCAAACTAGAGGCGGGGTGGGTGTGTAACTGTGTGTGAGTGTGTGTGTAGGCGCATGTGTGTATGTGTACCCCTGGAGGTCTCGGGTTCGTGGTGTCGCTACGCACCAACAGCTCGCCACAAGCCGCCCTGCGATGACTGACTGCACTGGTGACACGACAACACCAGCGGGCGATGAGGTCGTCACATCCCTACGCCTTTTTAGTATTATTATTATTATTATTATTACTTTGACATAGGAGTATACAACGTGTCATTACCCTCTGGACATAGACGAATAGGACGTGTTGGTTAGGGTATTTCTAAGCTCTGTACAAAGCCTCGCACCAAACGCCACCGTATTAACGGAGAAATGAATGATTTACGATTTAATACCTTGGCACAGCCTGTATGAATATACAATGGTAATTAAAAAGTACTAGCCTTCCGTCCGCAGCTTCGCCCGCGATAAATTAATTTTCCCGTAGGAAAAGTTATTTTCCCGCGGTTAAAAGTAGCCTATGTCACGTAGTCATAATTAGCTTTCTAACGGCAAAAGAATTTTTGAAATCGGTCCAGTAGTTTCGGAGCCTATTCAATGCAAACAAACAAACAAACAATAAAATCTTTCCTCTTTATAATATTAGTATAGATTTCAACTTGATCAACCTCTGAACCGCAAAACTCATTGCGAACAACTGATACCTACCGAATGTTCCTACTTGTTGTTGATTTGTTTATGAGTGTTAATAGTATTTTGAAAAAAAAATCTAAGTATTTTACAAAATTAGAACATTCCTGAGAAGGAACTCTATAGGTACTCAGGATTTCGGTCTTTGTTCATAGAGTAGAGACACGTTGTATAATAATAATGAGTCTACATTAATTCGCAAATCGTAATGTTCCTAATTCAAATTGGCATAACGTTATTTCGCATAATTAGTAATCCGCATAGCTTTAATTCGCATAATGTGAAATTGTCATAATGATGACTGGGCATATATTTTATAAGCATAACGTTACTTTGCATAATGATTTAACAGTATAAATATAAAAGTCACATGTAAATGCTGATTACATTGACTATGCATGTAGTTTTATTCACTTAATTAGTTCTGAGAAGTGAACTGTGTGAAAATATATATTATCAGGCTATTACATAAAAAAAAAACTAACATCGAAGGCTAAGGCGGGAGCTATGCGTAGTAGTTCTCGCCTTAGCCTTCTGAACTTAGGTTCGGATGGTCCGAGTCAGTTTTGTCCTGATTCATCTTATTTACTCACTTGATAAAATTATGCGAATTCATATTATGACACTTAAAGTAATATTTAATAACGTTATACATATTTCAATTATTCGGATTCATTATTTAGCTGAATAAGTGTTATGCCTTTTTATTATTATACCCCTTCGATTTTATGCACAATTATTTTATGCCGAATCTATTATGCGAATTCATATATTAGTGTAAAATAAAGGGCACCCTATAATAATCACGCCGCTTTCGCCAGGTTTGGTCAATTCTGCGGTTGCTTGGACTCTCACTCAGACTGCAAGCCCAACAACGATACTGAGGTAGAGTGCAGTGGGCAGGGCAGCTGCATTTGTGGGACCTGTGAAGGGCACTGCCGAAACGGGTAAGACTAAGTGGCAATTAGATTAATTAAAAATCAAAACGTTTATTCTGTAAGTAGGACGCAAAGGGCTCTTTAATATTCCTATTTTTATACTTCCAGCGCTTTCGAAAAGACCATTATTGCCAAGAAAAACTCTCGCATGAAACTTGGCAGAAAGTCATTTATTCCAACAAAAATTGTAATACTAGCAAGACAAAGCAAATTAAAAACATTTAAAAGACAAAAATGGCATGCGTAATTAAACATTATTATTTCGTGAATAATTTTATTATTATCCAGTTTTTATAAGGATGTATGGGTACCTAGGTTAAATACTAAATTCAAAACATCTTACTTGTCTCTCTATCGATCATGAGGAAATGTACATAATAAACCTTCAGTCAAGGTGTAAAATATTACCACCGTCAAGTAAATGTAAAATGTAAAATAACAATATTCGAGAGAGTAAGGTGCCAAACTCTACAATCGTATACCTCCTTGCTCGACTCCTTGCACATTCCATCAATAAGTGAACCACACCGCATTCGTCAAAATGTGACGAGTGTAAAAAGTTATTCATTTTTATTCTGCGAAACCGTCGGTTCACCCTTTTAGGTACAGCGGGAAGTACTGCCAAATAAGCATAAACAACTGCCCGAGAGGCAAGCAAGACTTGCTCTGCTCAGGCAATGGCGACTGCAGCGACGGGATATGCGCCTGCACCGATGATTGGACTGGCATGGCGTGCGAATGCCCCAAGTCCAAAGCAGACTGTATTGACAATGGGAAGGTAAGAACCGTACCTGGTGTTAAGGCTTGAGTAAATGAAATAAAGTGTAATACGACAACTACTTTAATACTTTTCCACAAAGGTATAGAAAATTTAAAATTGTATGGAAAATGCACTGTAAAATAGGGTGCCCAGAAATGAGAGATAGGGTGATTTTTTGAGATTATAATTCGAAGCCGATTGCTCGGGAATAGCCTGACATACTCTCAAACCTTAATTTATATACTTAACTATATACTAGCGCCACACAAAGTTGTGTGGAGAATTAGAACTACTGAGGTTATTGGTTGTCAACAGGCATCGATTGTCATAGTTAATTAGCAAGCCATCTAGTTCGGCAAATACATTGTAGATGGCGCTGTATTAAACATTCACATAGCGGAGAAATCGTGTGTGCCGTGTATCGCGAGTTGAAGGCAAAAAGCACGCAGCGGCGGGCGACGCCGGGTGAACTGGTGTTGATTTACCCAACCGGTCTTTATGCGCCCCGCCCCCGCTTCCTATGTAGATGATATCGTAGCCACAACATCTGGTACACTTAATATTATTCCCTGCAGGAACACCAGCCTCTCATAATAAGTTTAAACCGTAGGTCGCACGCGGGCCCAGTGCGGATCGGGAACTTCACCAATTAATTGCCTCATCTCTCATCTTTTTTCACCGAAAAGCCGAAATTTTAAAAGTTAATTTCGCACATGAAAATTTGAACACTCAGAGGTTCAAGCCCTGTTTTGAACCCACGGCCCTCTGCTTGAGAGGCCATATAGGTCAAACCACCAGGCTATTACAATTTATACTTTATCTAAAACTATAAGCTGTATTTAGTTAGATTCATATCAATTTATGTTCTGGTGACGAGGTTTGCTTCGGCTAAAACTATAACTAACGTATTTAGTACGTAATTAGTATCACGGTAGGCGCACCTGGAATGCTGCGGTCTCATTAAATGGCTTAGCAGGTGGAACCGCGGGCATTAATTAATTCAGTGCTACTAAATGTCTAGTCTATAGTAACTAATAGAAACTAATATTGTTGGCTTGTCTTTTGGCAATTAAAGGATAATCTTATACTAATCTTCACATAAATTCCGAAAAACTCAGAAATGCAAGCCCAGACTCGATCTCATAACCCTCTGCTTAAGAAGCCGTAGGTGAAACCACAAGGCTACACTACGACTACAAAGTATAGGTATTAATAATTATGAGAGAGAGGTAAACGAGCAAATGGGTCATCTGATGGGAAATGATCACCACCGCCCATAAATATCAACAACTACTCAAAGAGAGTCACTAACTTGCTGCCGGACTTTAAAGCAAATATAAACACTGCTGACGGAAGTTGATTCCACAGTTTCACTGCACTAGGCAGGAAGTGCCGACGAAAATGTACAGTGGTGGACCACCGTTCATCGAAATGGTGACGATGGAACTAAGACTTTCGGCGGGAGGTGCGATGGTGGATATTCGCAGCAGGCAGAAAATTAAATAATTCTTTGGAGCACTTGCCATGGTAGAGCCTATAGAACACACAAAGAGAACCTACGTCCCTTCGCATGGACAAGGAATCCAAATGATCGGAAATCAATTCATCAATCAATTACGTTTTCTATATTCTGCAGGAATGCAACAACCGAGGCCGTTGCCACTGCGGGGCATGCGCATGCTACGAGCTATCCAAATGGGACGTACGTTTATACCACGACCACATCTGCGGACAGAATCCTTGCTCGGATTCGCATTGCCACGAGAAGCAGTGCGAAAAACTCGTCCCCTGCTTCAAATGCCATCACGAGAATGATCACTGTGACGATATCTGTGGAGGAAACATGACTGTTGTGAAGGCACCCGAAGTTATTGAAGAGTTTAGGAGTAAATGGACAGGCTGTACGAATGTTAGGGTAGATTTCGGATGCTACGCTAATTTTGCATATCTTTATAGAGAGACTCAAACGAGCAGGATTATGCTGTTTGTGTTGGATGAGAAGAATTGTCAAGAGAATCAGATGAGTGAGTAATAATATGAAATAAGTTAATGTTAACCATTTCACGGTAGTTTCTTATTCTGTTGTATTTTTTTTTCGCAACTGTATTAAAAAAAGTCGTTCGATACACATGCGGAAATGTCATTCTTCACTCGTCCCAAGTTTTTCCAATCGCCTTCGGCTCGTGGCAAGATATCTCAGCACTCGTGAAGTAATGACATACTTTCCGCACTAGCATCGAAATGTACTATTCTAATCGACATGTAAACGTCCCACTGCTGAATAAAAGCCTCCACTTTTTCTTTCCATCCCCGTGTTTATCCTTTGTAAATTCTTAGTAAAATGGGTCAAAATGTCCGAATCATCCTGTCAACACTGACAACAGACTCTCTGATGTCTGTATACCGCCTATCCTAGCCTAAAGAGCCAAGATTTGGTCTTGAACCGAGGGCCAGATGTCCAAGCTCAAAATTTGCCAGCTGATAGAATAGCAAACACCTTTCGCTCCAGAACTCAGATTTTTGGTTGAATTAAGATAAGCAAATCCAATTAAGACTGTGCGGCAGATTTCCGCCAAAAGCATCCGGTTTGATGGGCAAAAATCATCATCAATTGGGTTACACAAATGTTGGGCACCGGAGCAGCAGGTCAAAACAGATCTGATAAAAGCTTTTAATAAATGAAGAATTGTATCAGGCTCATGCATTCAGATTTAAAAGCAAGTCATTAAGAAGGGCAAGTGGCTGATTTCTGTGAATGCGTATGCACTCATGTCCTGTCCAAGAGCAACTTATTCTATAACATGTTTTGTATTATTTTAGTGATCGGCGTGATATCTGCGGTGGTGCTGCTCCTGATTGGTCTGCTGACTCTGATCGCCTGGAAGGTCCTAACCACGATCCGGGACCGGCGGGAGTACCAGCAGTTCCAGAAGGCAATGGAGGTATGTAGACTGCTAAAACGTAGCATCCAATATGATCTGACGCTGAAGTGGCAATAGGCAGGCCGTATAACCCGAAGAACCGATAACCGTTGGGGTAGACGAGTTCTTGAATGGAGACCACGGATCGGCAAACGTAGCGTGGGACGTCCTCAGACTCGGTGGAGCGATGATCTTCGCAAGGCGGCTGGCAACAGCTGGATGAGAGTGGCCGAGGATCGTGCTCAGTGGCGTGCCATGGGAGAGGCCTATGTCCAGCAGTGGACGAACATAGGCTGATGATGAATATGATCTCTGGGTTATAACTGCCAAGCTTGAGAAAATGCCAGTGATACGAGAGGTTAGTTCTTGAAGCTGGAGAATCTTGTGTTTATAAAACTAGATAGAAACAGTATTGTATTACAAGAAATTAAAGTTGCTATACTTCAACAATTTGACGACCTAATAGCCAAAAAGAAGCCGAGGTGGCTAAGTGGTTTGACCTATGGCCTCTCAAGTAGAGGGTCATGGGTTCAAATCCCGACTCTCTCCTCTGAGTTATTCGGAATTTATGTGCGAAATTACATTTGTAATTTTTTACGGTGAAGGATAACATCGTGAGGAAACCTTTTTACGCCTGCGAAGAAATTTAATGGTGTGTTAAGTTCTCAATGCGCACTGGGCTCGCGTGGGAATCACGGCCCAAGCCTTCTCATTCTGCTAATAGCCAAGTGGTTAGTGAACCGAGTATGAAGCTTGAAATCTCGGGTTTGTCCCCGATAAGGGCAGATTTGTATGAAAAATATGAATGTTTGCTGTCGAGTCGAGTCTTGGAAGTTTGCTATCTTAGTGGATTCATTGAGCGTTGGAACCAACCATTTTTTTTTTAACGTAGGGAAATCCTCATGGGTACCCACCGTCCTCGGGCGAGGACGATGGGTTATGTCAGACTCCTACTGACTAAAACCCCACGGTGTTCCCTCTCTCCGCTTAGGTAGGGGCTACGGGAACGGTTACGCCATCCGCGGCCCCCACCGGCGGTTGCCCTTGCGGGCCCACCTCTGTTTAAGGCGCTCCGGAAACACCTGGAGCGCCTTACAACCTCGGGATATCTATGGCGGGTGACGGACCCCCCGATCCACCACCCGATGTCCATCTGATGGAAGCGGGGAAAGCTCGCCCCACTGGGGCCAGGAAAAGACCCTAGGAATCCTTGGGCCACCCGGGGCACTCAGGCTACTTTTCCTCCAGGAGGCCCCCGGAGTACCCCACACCACACCACACCACACCTCGGCCGCAGAGGATAGGGCAACCGGCGCACCGCAATACCGACATGCCTCCTCCTCTGCGGCCCCACCAGTGCCGTTTCGACGGAGCGGCCCCGCCAGCTCGTAGGGGGTAGGGAGAGTGGGGCATCGTAATACCAACACACCTCTCCCCCTGCGATCCCTCCACGGCCGCAGAAGATAGGGAGAACGGCGCACCGTAATACCGGCACTCCTCTTCTTCTGCGGTCCCACCTCCACGCGCGTCCGCAGCGGACTTGTTCAGCCCGCTGGGAGCGCCCTCCCCGGGCCAGCCGGCGACCCCAACAGGCCGGCCCTGGTGGCCTCTTAACTTCACCGTGGATGACTAATCCACGGTTACTAAGCCCCCCCGCCACGACAAGGCGGGCATCCCTCGGGGGGGGGTTGGAACCAACCCTATGTCGAGCCATTGGGTGTGAATGTATGACACCTCTAGATTATAGAATGTATTAAATCCACTGCTTAATTTTTAATTATTTTATTATTATTATTATAGATAAAGTAATGTTAAAAAAAAAACATATGGACATATTTTATATAATAAACTTTTTTAAAAATCTTTCTTATTGCGATGTGTCAATTTTATACCCCAGAATACGAGGGGCGTTCAATATAAAGTGAGAATGAGATGCAAACTCTTTTAATATTACGAAATTAAATACTGGCCGGTAAAGCTAATCTATCTAGCTGACTGCTATGAAAAAAAAAACTAACTGTCTTTTGTTTAAAAAAAATATACGGTAATTTCTTTGCACTGATATTGAGTACGTTAGCGAAAATGGAGAAAATTGAACTGCGCGCCGTTATCAAATACTTGTATTTGAAAAATTTTTCTACGGACCAAGTCAATTTGGATTTGCGGGACACTTAAGGGTCTAATGCTCCTCCGTATTCGACAGTCGCACGTTGGTGCGCCGAATTTAGACGTGGAAGAACATCGACAATGGACGACCCCCGCTCCGGACGCCCTACTACAGCAGTAACTGAAGAAATTGTGAAAAAAGTCGAAAACTCAGTTTTGGCGGATCGTCGTGTCACAGTTCGTTTTATTGCTGAAAATGTAAAGATTTCAACGGGGAGCGTGCATAATATTTTACATGAACGCTTGGGTATGAAAAAGGTATCTGCGCGTTGGGTACCAAGAATGCTTACTGACACGCAAAAACAAACTAGACTAGAGATTTGTCAAGAAGCTTTGAACCTGATGCAGCAAGACCGGGAACTTTTTTTGGCGCGATTTATAACAATGGACGAAACATGGCTCCATCATTACGACCCAGAAACGAAACTGCAGTCTATGACATGGAAAAGGCCATCATCTCCAACTCCGAAGAAATTCAAGGTGAGCCCATCTGCCGGTAAGGTCATGGGCTCTGTTTTTTGGGATGGTAAAGGGGTATTAATGATTGAGTATCTCGAGCATGGAGCCACTATTACGGGCACTTTATACGCCAAACAAATAGCAACATTGCGCTATGAAATCCGCGAAAAACGGCGAGGTAAACTCTCGAAAGTTGTGCTGTTCCACCAGGACAATGCCCCGGCACACAAGTCCGCCGTTGCAATGGATGCAATTCGTGATGCTGGGTTCGATATCCTTAAGCATCCTCCGTATTCACCAGATCTCGCTCCCAGTGATTTCTACCTATTTCCGAGATTGAAACAATACCTGAGAGGCCAGAAATTTGAAGACGACGACGCGGTAGTCGCTGCAGTACAAGATTTTTTAAGTACTCAAGATGAGACCTTTTTTAAAAATGGAATTTTAAGTTTAGAAAAAAGATATACCAAGTGTATTATGCTAAAAGGTGACTATGTCGAAAAATAAAATGACATTTATAAAAGTTGTTTATAACATACTCATTCTCACTTTTTATTGAACGCCCCTAGTATATAGATTTTTGTTACACGCTAATACGTATTAATTAATTATGTATTTTTCTGTTATTTTAGGAATTTGAATGTGAACAAGTCAACGCGGTTTACAGAGCTCCGTGCACCACGTATTTGAACCCTTCGTTCCAAGTCTCTCCAGATGATAATGATGGTTAAAAAAGACAAAGAAAATGGTGGGGCTTTGAAATGTTTTAGTCATCGTGTTCCATGTGCTCCGAAAATAATGTCCGTCAGCTCCAAAATCCCAACGGCTATAGCTGAACCGTTTAAATTCAACGGTTACCTATCAAAATTTACAAATATTTTTTTCCGAATATTTAAGATCCCGAATGCTTCATTTATCCGTATGCATTTTTTTCTGAAACTGTAAATATTTCAGAATTTTTATAAAACAACCCTAACCTAACCTAAAGGGTTCTTTCTACACGATGGTCCTGAAATAAATCCTGAAATATTTACAGTTTCAGAAAAAAATGCTTTCGGACAAATGAAGTTTTCGGGATTCTAAACCTTCGGAAATAAAATTTTCTAAACATTGATAGGTTCCCGTTCTCAACCGCGCGGTACAGGGGCTGGGGGTAGGACGACAAAGGGGCTGAGAGAGGTGCGAGCGGCAGCCACACGAGGTGCGCTCGCCGCCCGCACCGCTCCCAGTCCCCTTTGGCGTCATACCCAGCCACTGTAGCGCGCGAGTGAGGACTCATTTAAACGGTTTACCTATACCACCACGCGTGTTGTGTCCTCGCAGAATTGCAATTGGTTTTAGCTCAAGGACATTATCCTTAGATTTTCATAACATTCGGGATACGGCGGTTGAAACTCTTCAGAATCACATTAAGAAACGATATTGTGGAAACGGAATGGCGAAAAACCAATCCAAAACAGCAAATCGAATGTAGAAGATAAGTTGATTAGCCAAAAAAAAGATGATTTGTATGTGAAAATTAGCCATTATCTACTATGTATAAATTATTCGATAGTTAAATTTAAGAATTTATATTTATAAATATAAAACACTGTTGCAGTAGAAAAAAACCAAAGCAATGTTAGTGTTATAATTTGTTTAGGATGTTATTTGTACCTACTTACAAATAGATTTCAGTATGACCTGCAGAACTTGGCACCCATTTAGACCTCAATCCTTTTGTCGGTGAAGTCCACAATCAAGCATACTTTTAGTATTGAACTTTGACATTCTTCACATTTATGTTTTTGGTGGGTTAATAATATTACAGAACTGACCTGATGGAGCCGTTAAAAAAAGTGTATTTTTGTTCTCTGATCCGTTCTGGGCTTACAATATTGTAGTATATTAATTTATTTCTATGTGTTGTACATATTGCGTGATTGTCATTATTTAAATAAAAGAAAATAACGAGTTTTTTTTTTACCACAGTATCAAGTCTCAATACATATAATATGATTTATTGAATCAGGTGTTACTTTGCGGAGGTCCATATAAATGAACTGAAACAATTACTTTACTCACCCGCGACCTTACGATAGTTACGATTATGCAAGAAATGTGTGTTCATGCAGTTCCTCCACCTCAACACTGAACGAACACACATAAATCACACAAACCCAACCATCACCACCACCAAACTACACTGACGCGTTTCGAACTCAACCAGAGCTCATCCTCAGAGCACCACAACCGTATGCTAAACCACCAAATGTTAAACTGACAAACCAAAACAAATGTTTTAACTTGTCACTGTAACTTCTCAAGTACCCAATTTATTTTTACATTTTTGATTGAACCAAATGTTTTGAACAGCTAAACGATGCTGCTTAGCTAATTTATAGGAACTTTCCGGTGGAGGAACTACATGAACGCACATTTCTTGCATAAACGCAACTATCGTAAGGTCGCGGGTGAGCAAAGTAATTGTTTCAGTTCATTACATATAATATGCTATAATCTGTACTAATTAAATGTTTAAGAGAAGTGGGCATCGAACCACGCGCAGTGAATGATTCCGTACTAATATATGACAAAATGTTCAACAATTTAGAAATTAAGAAACAGTTTACTTCAAGCATACTTAAGGTTCCAAGCATCTGGTCGTCGTATGAATAGAGCATTTAATTAGAAGTAAACTGGCGGTGGCAAGTTGCCAAGGGTTGGCACGTCACGCCCTGCTTGGCACGCGGGCTACCACAACTTAAGTTAACGTAAAAATAGCTCTTGAACCACTTTAAAAATAACTTTTTATAAAATAAAGATAAAATTAAAAACCGGTTGTCTGTAAAGTCAGTTTACGGAGGATAGTTTAACGTGACAACGTCATAACAAAACATTCAAAAACAAAAATGAAACCAGGCGGTCACCCATCCCTAGTACTGACCGCGCGACGTTTCTTAACCTCGGTGATCGGACGAGAACCGGTGTTTTGTCAAATATCTTGAAAACGGTGCATCCTACGGCAAAATCAATGAAATTTTCATCCCCCCTTTAAAACCGCTGCACCGCTTTAGCCCACAAATAAAAATCACTTAATTTTCTACTGCTTACAAACAGAACAGCGTTTTCCAGCCAAGTGGTCTCGCTGTACGTTTCGGATCCAATGAACCGGGGCTACTACGAAATTCGAATATCGAAGTTCTTACCGTGCCATCCCTTTCCCTCTTATATTTGATACTATAAGCGTGAACGGAACAGCATGATACGAAGTTGGAAAATCGAATTTGGTAGTATAAGACTGGATTACACTAAGCCGCGTAGACTCAACTTCTCGCAGCAGTCGTTAAAAGGATGAACACAGGTCCATGATGTAATAACGTTTGGCCATGATTCATGTTAAAAACTTATGTCCAAGTAAAGGACCATGCGTCAAAATGGTCCCAAAAGCAACAGTGTTGAGAGTTAGCTCATTTAATAGTTGTTTAAATCTACTTCACTTCGTTATATGGGCACCAAGTCGAATTCCATTGCAGAACTGAGATATTTACATTTTAGTCTGAGTGAATACGATCTAAGAGAAAACGGGTTTCAGTTCGAGAATGTACCTTCTGATTCCATTATATAAAATCCTGGCGAATATTTAGATTATTTATACACTAGATAGAGCTTAGGCGGCATGAAAACGTCCCGAAAAATATAAGCCAATAGTTGGCTTATATGTCATTTGCCTCCCTTCAGTTTGAATGACGTAACGCGATCGTAATACGAAGCTGTCAAATGGACTTTTGGACGTTTTGTATCGCAATGTTTGCTACAGTACTGACACTCTACCTAGTGTATAAATAATCTAAGGGCGAATAGTTGAAAGTTTTGAAAGTGTTTGTGTGTTTGTAACTTCTTCATGCTAAAATAGCGAAACGGGTTTGGATAAAATTTGGAATGTAAATAACACGTCTGGAATAGCATATCACATGAATCACGTAATCTTAACAGCTAAAGCCCTCCATAGACTGCAGCGCGGGGCGTGCGCGCGACGCCGACGAAGCATGCCTAGCGCGTTGGATTACACTGAATGATATACGCTGTGCCGCGACGGGTGTGTGTCACCGTATTTAAGATTCAGTGTTATAGGACGCGCTGGGCACGCTCCGTAGGCGTCGCGCGCACACACGTGCTGCGGTATGTGGTGTAGTCTACCAGTAGAGACCAAGAGACATTAAGTTCAAGCACCCGTTGGTGTCCATCATACAACGTAAATGTCTACGTAATTTCTCAGAATATGGATGTTCCATGAGAATTTAGTAAAATCTCGGTAAAGGCTTTAGTAGTTTATTGAGCTTTGCAAAAAAGTTTCTGAAGATTTTAATAATCTGCTAAAAATCTTGAAACAGACACTATGTTCGCTTAAAATCTAGCGCTGTCTCACTTAGCCATTAAGGAACAGGGTGGAACAACATCCAGGAGGTACGTTCACATTAAGGGTGTTTACTCGCAGTATGAATAAAGCATGAGATGGCAGCCTTTTGAACTGTGCAAGATAAAGTATGATAAATATCAGAAACTCTAGTTCAAACTTTATAGGAAAAACCAGCCAAGTGCGAGTCTTTCAGACTTTCTGAATTTATGCGCAAAATTACATTCGAAATTCGAACACTGTAAATGCCGGCACATATTCAATGGTGGTGAAGTTGGCAATCCACACTAGGCCCGCGTGGGAATTACTGCCCAAGCCCTCTTATACTGAGAAGACGCCTGGGCCCTACACAGGGACGTGTAAAGTCTGGGATGATGATCGATATTATTGCTTCTAGTAATCTAATTGTTTTTTTCCAAACCGGTGGTAGATTCTTCGACATTTATTTATTTATTTATTTACAAAGCGAATATTATAAGTGCTTATGATGTGTTGAGATTAGCATTAAACAAAGACGTGCCTAATTAGCTGTTGCCCGCGACTCTGTATGCGAAGAATATGTTTATCGCTATCTTGCGGGAACTATGCAATTTTCCGGGATAAAAAGTATCCTATATATTATTTGTTTCCTATATACTTGTTCTATTAAGTCCAGTTATAAACTATCTGTGTGCCAAATTTCATCATCCATACAAACATTAACGTTTATAAATTTTAGACGACCAGATGGCCTAGTGGTTAGAGAACCTGACTACGAAGCTTGAGGTCCCGGGTTCGATTCCCGTGTCGGGGCAGATATTTGTATGAAAAATACGAATGTTTGTTCTCGGGTCTTGGGTGTTTAATATGTATTTAAGTATGTATCTATCTATATAAGTATGTTTATCCGTTGCCTAGTACCCATAACACAAGCTTGCCTAGCTTACTTTGGGACTAGGTCAATTGGTGTGAATTGTCCCATGATATTTATGATATTTTATATTATAAAACATATTCTTTCATCATCATCATCAGCCTATATTCGTCCACTGCTGGACATAGGCCTCTTCCATAGCAAGCCACTGAGCACGATCCTCGGCCACTCTCATCCAGCTCTTGCCAGCCGCCTTGCGAAGATCACCGCTCCACCAAGTCTGAGGACGTCCCACGCTACGTTTGACGATCCGTAGTCTCCACTCAAGAACTCGTCTACCCCAACGGTTATCGGTTTTTCGGGTTATATGGCCGGCCCATTGCCACTTCAGCGTGCTAATGAGGTAGTATAGTGACATTACAAAAATAAAAATTCAGGCAGACACTATTAATTCTAATAGGAAACAGGATATAATATTTACTCTTTGACTTTAACTTAAGCCTTGAAGCATAAACGCAACTGCTCAGTTTTGTTTCTACTAGCTTGCATAACCAACCCATAAGCAGGCTGAAATATTGGCCTAGCACTAGATTTATTGCAGCCATTTCCATTTTATTTCAAAGTCACGCGCGAACCGAGTTTCGTTTTGAACCGGGGCGTAATACTAAGAAAGAGCAGCGTGCAATTTGCGATAGTACATTCTATTTGACGTTTCAAAGATATCCAGAACACGTCTATTTGACGAGCATTTGCATATTTGGGGAAAAGTTAGGTTTATTCTTCCGGTTCCAGGCACTGGTCCCACCGCAGGCGAGTAAGCGACCAGCTATCGGCGACATTCTCGCCCAATAAACGAACAAAAGATAATCGCTCCCGTGTAAATGAAGAGAGAGATATATTTTTATAGTTCGTCGCTGGTTGTTCACACTGCCGGCGGGGACTTTCTCTTCACTAGTTAATTGCAGCGATAAAAGCTATCAACGATAAAACTCGCTCAGCGGTACTCGGCGATGAACGCTTGGCGATCAGAGCGATCATTCTGCCGTATGCGAGTAATCGCCCGTCGCACTCGAACACTCGCTTATAGCCGAGCGACAAAACTATCAAAACTACACACTCGCTTCTCGCCGCTCGCCAACTCGTTTCTAGTTTCTAGTTCTACTCGTTTATCGCTCTTCGCTGGCGGTGGGACTAGTGCCCAGGATGTAGTTACCTATATATTTCAAACTAAATACAAACTGAAACATAGATGCACAGAAAAAACCCCAGAAAAAAGACCAATGCTGGGAATCGAACCCAGGTCCTCAGCGTTCCGTGCTGCGTGCTTACCCCTACACCATCACTGGTCTAGAAGTTAGCGACGAACCTTTCCCATACATCGTACACTTCAGTCTGTTATAATCACATTTAGGCAGTGATAAAGCGCATCTATGTTATGCCCTCTACCGAGAGACTTCAACACTCCTTCGGAGCTACCCGCTCACCTGGACCAAGAGATGGCGCTACTAGGCCAACTTTTACAAGTTAAGTATGAAGTATCTTTTTCTATTTATTAAAAAAAAAATAAAAAAAATTAAAAAAAAAAATAAAAAAAAAATAGAAAAAGATACTTCATACTTAACTTGTAAAAGTTGGCCTAGTAGCGCCATCTCTTGGTCCAGGTGAGCGGGTAGCTCCGAAGGAGTGTTGAAGTCTCTCGGTAGAGGGCATAACATAGATGCGCTTTATCACTGCCTAAATGTGATTATAACAGACTGAAGTGTACGATGTATGGGAAAGATTCGTCGCTAACTTCTAGACCAGTGATGGTGTAGGGGTAAGCACGCAGCACGGAACGCTGAGGACCTGGGTTCGGTTCCCAGCATTGGTCTTTTTTCTGGGGTTTTTTCTGTGCATCTATGTTTCAGTTTGTATTTAGTTTGAAATATATGGTTTCACGGGATGACCGTAAAAGTAATAAAAAAATGAAGTTGAAGAAAAATAAAAAAAATAATAGTTTAAAAAAACTAAAAAACACGCTTTAAAAAATAAAAAATAAATTTTAATAAATTTCAATTCACTATTCTTATAGTACAGTAAAAAATCTTTATAAGCAATTATTATATTGTTATATCCAGATCAAAACTTGTAAATAATTCTAAATATTGATAAAATAAATAATAATAGTTTAAAATATTTTATTGTAAAAAAAGCGTGGGGTGCATGGTGTCAATTGTCAAGGATTATCATTTTGATAACATCTTAAAAAGCACCCCACGCTTTTTTTACAATAAAATATTTTAAACTATTATTATTTATTTTATCAATATTTAGAATTGTTTACAAGTTTTGATCTGGATATAACAATATAATAATTGCTTATAAAGATTTTTTACTGTACTATAAGAATAGTGAATTGAAATGTATTAAAATTTATTTTTTATTTTTTAAAGCGTGTGATTTTTAGTTTTTTTAAACTATTATTTATTTTCTATTTTTTAGTTGCATTTTTTCACAGTGAGAGTTTCCATGTGCTAAAAAGAGAAAACGGTTTTTGCTCGTCTTAAATAGAATCAGTCCATCTTATACTTGGTCTTTGGTGCGCGCGCACTGCTCTACACTACTAAACGTAAACCTCTTTATTTCTAACTCTACCCCCCTCACCTCACCTCACCTACAACCCCCTACAACCCCCAAACCCCAATCCCCTAATCCCCCTTCTCATTTTACAGACCCCCAACCCCCAACCCCGACCCCCACCACCCAAGCCCTCCCCGCCACCTGCCCCCCCCCCCTTCCAGCTCCATCATCAAACCCTTGTTACCATCTAGGCCTCTTACCCCCTCCCCATTTCCCACAACCCCCCAAAATCACTTACCCCCGAACCCCCCAACACCCCCCCCATCCCCTAACCCCAACCGCCACACCCTTACCCCCAACCCTCTAAACCCCCGACCCCCTAACCCCACATACCCCATTCCCCCACCACCCCGCCACCTACCCCCCTTCCAGCTCCATCATCAGACCCTTGTTACCATCTAGGACCAAAGTACTCGTCGAAACGAATCAAACGAGCCCAAACTCGATGGGGTTGTTTCGTTTTATTGTGGAGTGCGTTTGGCCATCATCCAGCTCCATCATCAGACCCTGGTTACCATATGGGATCAAAGTGCTCGTCAAGACGAATCAAACGAGCCCAAACTCGATGGGGTTGTGTCGTTTTATTGTGGAGTGCCTTTGGCCATCTTCCAGCTCCATCATCAGACCCTGGTTACCATATGGGATCAAAGTGCTCGTCAAGACGAATCAAACGAGCCCAAACTCGATGGGGTTGTGTCGTTTTATTGTGGAGTGCCTTTGGCCATCTTCCAGCTCCATCATCAGACCCTGGTTACCATATGGGATCAAAGTGCTCGTCAAGACGAATCAAACGAGCCCAAACTCGATGGGGTTGTGTCGTTTTATTACATAGTTCCTATGGCCACCATCCAGCTCCATCATCAGATCAGCTCCATGTTACAATAATATTGCATTGTCATCCAATTTACACATATGTGCAAAATTTCAGCTCAATCGGAAACCGGGAAGTGGGTCAAAATCGCGCCCTAAGGAGTCGGTTACAAACATACATACAGGTGAAGCTAATATAAAGCGTGTAAAAAAAAAATAGAAAAAGATACTTCATACTTAACTTGTAGTTACCTATATAATACTGTCTGTGACGACCGTATGAGTTGTTGGAAAACTTGAATAGAATGAAATGAATAAAATTGAAATTAAATGAAACAAAATGGCATACATTAATATTACTTATTGTGATCGCTAAATACCTTACAAGTAAAGAGCAAGTTTAATGAGCTAGGATGCTGTTTTGATAGGTTAGTTTCAGTTAGAGTTTCGAAGCGAAGCAGCCTGAACTATACAGAACAGGAACTCCGCAGTGGAGCTTTTGCTACACTCTGTTAAATTCCTGTTACTTTATCTGACAGACGTCGGACACCGTGTATGTTTTTTAATCGAACATTTTTGTTTTCTATTATAGCCTGTAATAATATGATAGAATGATTCAAATTGTGTAAAAAATCTGTTTTTGTGAAATAAACATTTATTATGTCCCACTGCTGGGCAAAGGCCTCCCCTTTCCTCCGCCATTTTTCCCTATCCTGGCATATACATGCCAATCGGGTTGAAAAGCACTCAGGTCGTCCCGTCATCTCCTCTTGGGTCTGCCTCTGGGGGGTTACTACGAAATTCGAAGTTCGAAGTTCGGATCGTGCGGTCCCTCTCACACTCGTTATAAATACCATTAGCGTGAGCGGAACGGCATGAAACGAAGTTCGAATTTCGCGCTTCGTAGTATAGGGCCTGCTCCTTTGGCCATCCCTCGAAACACATTCAGTAACGATTCATGCCCATCGGTCCGGATGCATTCGGCGGACTTGTCCGGCCCATTCCCACTTCAGCTAGGCAGTTTTGACACTCACATCTGCATAGCATCCGTAATACGAGTTTTGGAGTGCAGTACCGTATTTCTGATTCGATCAGTCCTTCGAACACCCAGAATACTGCGGTCCATTACTCGTTGACAAACCTGGACTTTTGAGCTTCAGTCAATAACCAAGTCTGGGCGCCGTAGGTTAAGATGGGAAGAATACACATGTCGACGAGTTTGCGCGACATCGAACATAGCTATCACATTAGGTAGCAGAAATAATTAATCTCGCATGCGGGTTTTTTTTTGGTTACAAATAATAATATGGTGAAAAACCTCCACACACGTCTCCTTTACGTTTCATCATCATCATCATCATCATCAGCCTATAACAGTCCACTGCTGGACATAGGCCTCCCCCAATGAGCGCCATTGCGCCCTGTCCTCGGCTAGACGCATCCAGCTTCTACCAGCAGCCTTTCGCAGATCGTCACTCCACCTGGCCGGACATTACGCATTACGCATTACGTTTGTCTGTTGTCATCACTTAATGTATTTAACCAGTCAACACTAAACTCGTTAGTTTACCCTGAAAACTCTCTAGTTTTCTTCAAGTAAATTTGGCATTTTTTTTGCCTAACTGAATAAATACTGGCCAAATTGCCACAATGCCCTAAAGCTTGTGTGTGACACGCAAAATCGCCAAACGGTTATTTCTACCCACGCCCCACAACAAAGCCTTTGTTAAAACTGTTTGTAGACTTCAAAGAGAATGTTAGGTCAGCTCGGTTATAGCGCCTGCAATTGAGTGACTATAAACTTTAATACACTAAGTACTTCGAAAGAGCTCATATCTCAAACAAAATCGATAATCTGGGTAAGTGAACTTTAATAAGTGTGCATCAAGGTTGACTTTGGTTTACGTGAAGGGTCCACGGAAAGAATATGTCTATCACCCAAGTAACTTTTGAGTTACAGCGATTTGAAAGTCGCGAACAATGAAATAAATAAATAATAATAATAAATATCACGGGACAATTCACAATTGCGAGAATCATTATTTGCTAGTAGTAAAATTTCCAGTAGCATTTTTTCCCAGATGCTTTTTTTCCCACTGTGGTTTTTCACTGAAGCTTATTTTCACAGAAGCGTTTTTTCTCAATTTGCATTGACACAGAAACAGTGTCGACGGAGCGCCGCCCACGCGGAGCTCCTTACTCTGTGTGGTTTTGGCCTTTCGGGCCGATGCAAATTTAACATAACCTCATCATCATCATCATCAGCCTATGTTCGTCCACTGCTGGACATAGGCCTCTCCCATGGCACGCCACTGAGCACGATCCTCGGCCACTCTCATCCAGCTGTTGCCAGCCGCCATGCGAAGATCATCGCGCCACCGAGTCTGAGGACGTCCCACGCTACGTTTGCCGATCCGTGGTCTCCACTCAAGAACTCGTCTACCCCAACGGTTATCGGTTCTTCGGGTTATATGGCCTGCCCATTGCTACTTCAGCGTGCTGATGCGGAACATAACCTAAACCTACCTAAGTATGTTTCTTTATCGATTAAAATTGGGAAAAAACGCGATTGGGAAAAATAAGCTTCAATAAAAAACCATAATGAGAAAAAGCATGTGGGAAAAAATGGAAATGGAAATTTTGCTACTAGCAAATAACAAGTCAGTAAGATGAGTATTATGGCATGAAACAAGTAACTGTTTCTATTAGCTTCGAAGGAGAAGGGATCTTTTTTTAAAGAAATAGGTATCCTAACCCTGCCGTCGTTGTATATATTTGAAACTAGCTGTTGCCCGCAACTCCGTCTGCGTGGAATTAGTAATTTGGGCAGTTTATTTTTTTTATCCAATGTGCTTTTTCATCAATTATGGCTTGACTCCCAAGTCAAGCGTGCCTATAGAAGTTTTACTTCAAAAACCCCCGATTTTGAAACATTCTTCCGCTCCGCTCCGCTCCGCTCCGCTCCTATTGGTGTTAGCGTGATGATATATAGCCTATAGCCTTCCTCGATATAATAATATGGGCTATCTAACTCTGAAAGATTTTTTTTAAATCGGAGCAGTACTTAGTTCCTGAGATTAGCGCGTTCAAACAAAAAAAACCAGCCAAGAGCGTGTCGGACACGCACAAGGTAGGGTTCCGTAGCCATTACAAAAAAATCAAGTAATATTTTTCTAAGGATTTCGTATGTGTACGGAATCATCAAAGTTTAGGTATGTTTTATACCTTAGGCTACTATTTACTCTTAAACTACAAATAATTTCCAAGCAATCTTAGCCGCTATAATTTTCCTAGTAAATTTGATATATTTACTACCATTCTGAATTTTTTCAAATTTTTCCACCTAACAGTTTAGATTTTAGAGGGGGGGGGGACGCTCGATTTTAATGAAAATTTTCACTTTAAAGTTGAATATTTCGCAAACAGATCACTGAATAGAAAAATCATGTTAGCAACCCCGCAATGGTTTTAAAAGACCTATCCAACGATACCCCACACTATAGGATTAGTTGAGAAAAAAAAATCACCCCCCTTTACGTCTATGGGAGGTACCCTAAAAAAAAATATTTTTTGTTTTTTATTTTACCACTTTGTTGGCGTGACTGATATGTATATTCATGTCAAATTACAGCTTTCTAGTACTAACGATCTCTGAGCTTAGCCGCGGACAGACAGACAGACAGACAGACAGACGGACAGACATGGCGAAACTATAAGGATTCCTAGTTGACTACGGAACCCTAAAAACCTGTTCGATAATATCTTAAAATAGACGTATCTTTCTTATTTGTGAACCGATTCAAATGAAACAAACACTAAATGTTAATCCAAGAAAATACCAACATATCAATGAAAACCGCATCATTCTAGGTTAAGCCGTTTCTGAGATTAGCGCGCACAAACGCACAGACAAACAGACAATAATTCTAAAAATCATTGTTTTGGGTTCTATTGTGCTAATAAATAGCCCTAGTGGCAGTTTTTCTCAAATATCTTCAATGTACAGACACCGACTTGTTACAGATTTATTATATGTATAGATAATCATGTATGTAAGAAAAAACATATGTGACTTTCCCACTAACGTCGATAAGCCAAAGGCTACTAGAAACACAGGGAAGCTTAAAGTTCCATCTTACAGACTGGCTAAAACTAAAAAGTCGTTTCTGGGTAGATGCATACGTTTTTATAATAAAATTCCGAAAACAATAGCCGAACAAACTGATATAAAATTCAAATCCATTGTGAAGAAGACATTAATATCTAAGGCGTACTATAAAATTAATGACTATATCATGGACAGGGATGTTTGGAAATAATTCCGATCCGCATTGGCGATCCCTAGTCTCAAATAGCGTATCTACTGTGTTAAAAAATTTAATTCTATTAAATACTTTAGATGTATGTAATTTAATAACAATGTAGATCTGATTGAAAAAAATATACCTTGTTGAGTTTCTTGCCGGTTTCTTCTCAACAGGGTTTTTTCCGAACCGGTGGTAGATTCTTCGACGTTCATAGGAGCATCAATTGATGCCTAAATTGAATAAAGAATTTTGACTTTGACTTTGACTTTGAACCTTGTAGCACTTATGTATCCAATAATACACATCAGTGCCTCACAGATACTTTATTTTAAAACTAGTTTTTCCTCCCAGCTGCGTTCGCGAACATTCGTCGTTTACAAAACTTCTATTAGAATCTCTATAAATTACATCGGTGTACGATGGGCTGCAAAAGTGCATGGACATCTCGGGGCGATAATCGCGTGAGCAGTGTTTGATCGTTTGATGTTATTAACATACACGCGCGCGCGCGCGCTCACGCGATTATCGCCCCGAGGTGTCCATGCAGTTTTGCAGCCCACCGTACATTTACGTTGTATGACGAACACCCGTTTAACATAAGGTTTAAATAAAGAAAAGACGGAAAGCATTTCTTTACAACAACAAGGACGAAGGATAAAGATAAAGATGGAGTGTGTCATAGTGAAAATAAACGGAACACTCATGTCTTAAAACGAGTATAACTCGACATGTTCCGGCCTAATGTACCAGTGCACAATGTGCAGTGCGCGTTTGGCAGCCGCCGTGACGTGTGACTCCAGGAAGAAGGGCTACGGATTAGCCCGAAACATGACGAGTTAAACTCGTTTTAAGACGTGAGTGTTTCGTTTATTTCCACTATGAGTGAATATAAGGTAGTTTCATGTTTAAAATGGAGAGTGTCATTACCATTGCAAATCGTGTGAGAATATTGGGAAAAACCTATGTCTTATTTTAAACGCCCATCTACATGCTAAATTTTATCTAAATCATCCAGTCGTTTTAGCGCACGTAGATCCACTCACTCACACACTCACCCACTCACTCATCAATAACATTAGTAAGCTACTTGTAAAGTACACCTCGACTTTCCGTACTGTATTCAAATCATATTGGAGCCAGCAAGAACAGCCCCAGTTCAGTTGCTTGCAATTGCACTTTTGCTTTGAAATGCAGATGCATCGGTCGCGGAGCGGCCATATTTCAAGTGCATTCAAAGCGACGTATCGGCCGGATTTTTGTGTGTTCTATTTTGATATTTTGCAGTGAATATCGGAACATCTTTTACACAGGACTATTAGAAGAAATAGAAATCTAATATTTTTTAAAAACGAAAAAGTTTTCGGGTGCGTCGGACAGGATTTGTACCCAGGTCTCCAGGCTATATGCGCTGTAGGTGACCGTTTAAATAATGTACCGCGCGAGCACGGACTCATTTGAACGGTTTAGCTGTAGTATGCTACCAACAGCACCAGGCCGCAACTAATCAAGCTTAAAATGAAATGAAAGAGAAATGTAACATGTAGAGAAGAATAGTTGGACATCCACTGGATATTCGGTGGACAGACATACGAAGGCATTTTTGCCCAAGCTGAAACATACACTTTACTCGGCCAATTAGTTATGTGACTCTATGCTTTTCCATTGTATTCTTTATCCTCGTGGTAAAGTACTTTACAAACATCAATATTCGCAATTCTGAATAACTTTATCTTATCATCTTGGCCGATATAAATCCCACTGCAGTGCAAAGGCCTCTTAGAATGAGAGGGCTTGGGTTGGAGTTCCCATTCCGACCCAGTGAGGCTAGAGAATTCCACTCACACCATTTAATTTCTTCATACTCTTTTCTCTGAGAAAATTTTCCTTAACACACAAATTGACAGATCAAGAAATGGATTATAATTGTTCCTCTGATGATGCCTTTTCTATTTGATCATCTTCATTTCAGCCCAAAAGTAAGTCCCATTGTACTGAGAGCTCTCAGATTGAGAGGGATTTGATTGTAGTCCCTACGCAGGCCCAGTCTGGATTGAGAACTTATGAACGCGCGCGTGTGTGTGTGTGTGTGTGTAGCTTTGCTTACGATGTTTTCTTTCACCGTAAAACTCACGTTAATTTTCAAATTTAGAGCCCGGACTCAAATCCACGACCATAATGCTCAAGAGGCTTGGTCGAAACACTAGGCTACGAACCAAAACGCAATCAACAATTACAAGTTAAGTATGAAGTATCTTTTTCTATTTATTTTTTTATTTTCTTCAACTTCATTTTTTATTACTTTTACGGTCATCCCGTGAAACCATATATTTCAAACTAAATACAAACTGAAATATAGATGCACAGAAAAAACCCCAGAAAAAAGACCAATGCTGGGAATCGAACCCAGGTCCTCAGCGTTCCGTGCTGCGTGCTTACCCCTACACCATCACTGGTCTAGAAGTTAGCGACGAATCTTTCCCATACATCGTACACTTCAGTCTGTTATAATCACATTAGGCAGTGATAAAGCGCATCTATGTTAATGCCCTCTACCGAGAGACTTCAACACTCCTTCGGAGCTACCCGCTCACCTGGACCAAGAGATGGCGCTACTAGGCCAACTTTTACAAGTTAAGTATGATTTTTCTATTAATTTTTTTATTTTCTTCAACTTCATTTTTTATTACTTTTACGGTCATCCCGTGAAACCATATATAGAGGGCATTAACATAGATGCGCTTTATCACTGCCTAATGTGATTATAACAGACTGAAGTGTACGATGTATGGGAAAGATTCGTCGCTAACTTCTAGACCAGTGATGGTGTAGGGGTAAGCACTCAGCACGGAACGCTGAGGACCTGGGTTCGATTCCCAGCATTGGTCTTTTTTCTGGGGTTTTTTCTGTGCATCTATATTTCAGTTTGTATTTAGTTTGAAATCAACAATTAACAAAAATAAACAATTTACCAATCCTAAAAGAGCCGGAATCACAAAAATGTTTGCGTTAAAAATCTCCAATTAAAAAATCAACGCTAAATTTAATTAAAAACACTCGCAAGTTAATTAGGGCGAATTGATAAAAGTTACGAAACGGGACGTAATACCAGGATTCCCGGTATCCCGTGATATTAGAATTATCCCCGCTCATCCTGCTTAATTGCAGAGAGGATTTTTAGCAACTTTATTAATGGGTCTACGGAATTTTTATCTATTAATTTTACTAGTAATATTACTAATATTTATTAAGAAAAAATAACAATGAATAAAACCTAACTATAAACTGAATTAAGTAGTGAATTAAGTATGGACCTCCGCAAAGTAACGCCTGATTCAATAAATGAATTAAGTAGGTTAATTCAGGAAGCTCCGCAATATCTTGCCAATATACCGCAGTGTCTCAAGTCAAAAGTCTTTGACCAGTGTGTGTTGCCAGTGATGACTTATGGCACTGAGACGTGACCGCTAACGATGGGCCTCATAAGCTCAAAATCACTCATAGAGCGACGGAGAGGGCTATGCTTGGAGTTTCTTTGCGGGATCGCATTAGAAGCTGGAAAGATTGTTTTTTTGGATAGATCCAGTTTATTTATTTATTTATTTATTTATTTATTTATTTATTTATTTTATTTTCGGAGAACCAACAGCTACAAATTACAGAGTAGGTTAAACATGTAATAACATAGGAGCCAATTATAGGATCTCACAAATAGAACCAAGAAAAAAAAAAGAAGGAATGTACGCGAACAATCGCAAAGCTGTGCCACACAAATTTTGATACAAAAAGATATCAGAACTAATCTCTATACAAAAATAAAACATATTAGTAAAAAGCAGTCACTGCCTAGTACCTAAGCACGCTCAATTAAACCACCCCCCCCCCCTCCCCCACCAACCGCCGCCTCACCGTAGATAGATTACAGTTGAATATATCGATATCCAGCTCTTCCGCAACGCCGTTCACACTACGACAAGCTCGCCTCAAAAAACTATTCCTCCTGTATTTAGTTGTGCCAAACTTAAGGGAAATAGGTGGATAGTATCTTTTTGACCTATTAGGGGTATTAAAAGATATACTGGACAGCAGTTCGGGACAATCAACCTTACCGTTGGTGATACTAAGGGCATATAATAATATGATGTCCGCTATCTCACGACGCTTGTGCAAACCTATTATTATTCTATAACCTATTATTGATACCATTTGATAGATATTTTTCGATATCTTGCATAGTTTAGAAATAATCGCGTGAGATCACTTATCGTTTCCACCCTGTATATTTCTTTCTTTTAATGTAAGAAACCTTGAAAACGGGAATCAATTAGCTCTTTGTGTCGTGATGTTTGTATGTTAACATTACTATCTACTTAAAGAGTGAAAGATAAACAAACGCATCTTGCGCTAACATCTCACGTCATAAAACTCACGCGCTCACTTTTCCGCGTGGCTCGCCCTATTGTAAGGGCGCTTACACACGAATCTTCCCGCCTAATGACCTGTGCGCCAATGTTTGCCTGTGTAGCGAGTCTTTAGTTTTTCTTATTTCTTTTGTTACCCTTTTTATGAATTATGTATTTATTCTTTGCGAGTAAAATGTTTTTTTATTGAATATAGGTCGTCGTGGGTTTTTGTTGAGTTTGTAATAATTAGGTTAATGTTATGTCGGTTTGGATTGTCATTGTTCAACGTTCACATAGTCAATATTTCTGTTTTGCAATGGCTACATCTTGTATTTACTTACGTTGATAGATATGGCAACTCTGTCGGGCGTTCAGTTAACATTTTAATTGATTGCAATTTTTGTGAAAATAATTCGTTTAGTGGCATTTTCCTCCATAAAATACGACTAGCAGAAAATGTTTTGGAGAAATTTCATATCAAAATGGGGTTTTAAAATCGGTATTGAATCCTTTTTGGGGCATAGGTACACACATAAGAGCACTCCTCCTGTCTCTCCTGTGGTCATAAAATTAGTGCCTCCGAGTCAGAAATCATAAGATTTATTTTAATGGGCCGAAAGTTGGCCAGGCGTTCCACACGCTGATGTAGACTTGACTAAAAAATATTGGCTATAGACCCTTAACTTTTGCCGTGTCCGCAGGAGTGTGACCAAACGGTCGCGAAAAATATTTTTTAAATGTTAAACTTCATTATAATCTGATGATCCGTTATCAGCCTTACCTTTTTAAAACTGTTTTTCCGACAACCATGTCGTCAACATAAAATATGGCATGGACTTTAGACATTTCGCAAGATAGCGCTACACTCGGATTTACGCGCGGCTCCGTCAATAAAACGCGGCTGTTTATGCAGAACAGAGGAATGTTATTGTCGATGTGAATGAGACATCGATATCCATCACGTCTCGGGAGTTTACGTCATTGGAGGAAACGCTGATAAGGACTGTTTTTGATGGAAACGAGTGTATAAGCTACCATATTTTTAGGTTGTGGACTTTTTTCGCCTGGGATATCGTAGTTTTGCTTAAACTAGATGGACAGATACGTTTAGAAACTTTAGAAGCACGTTTTTCCGTAACGTCTTTATTCTGAATTTTTAAATTATTTTTCATTATTTTTGACTCTTTTACTTTCAAAACATACTTTGTAAGTAGGTATTTATCCCAATTTATTCATTTTCCAATCGTTTATTTTTCAACTGTTTTTTTCTTCTGAAACACATTCTGTGGCTACACAAATGTCTGCGGGAAGTTTAGTTCACAACGAAACTAAGGTACAAACCGAAAGCATGGCAACACCTTTCTGATGTTTGAAAAAGTGAAGGTTTGTATGGAAGTTTTTTTTTTAAATCAGCAGTATAACAATAAAATATCAGACGTCTCTCGATGAGAACTAATATTAGATGTCGCTAGTATATTGCTGCAATAAGTGATTAAGCAAGCTGAGATGAGTGATGCATAGGAAAAAATTAGTATCTAAATCCCGACCAGTGGTGGTGTAGGGGTTTAGCACGCAGCACGGAATGCTGAGGACCTGGGTTCGATTCCCAGCGCTGGTCTTTTTCAGGGTTTTTCTGTGCATCCATGTTTCAGTTTGTATTTAGTATGAAATATAATATGGATTTCACGGGATGACCGTAAAAGTAACAATAAAACCGGCCAAGAGCCGTCGGACACGCCCAAGGTAGGGTTCCGTAGCCATTACGAAAAAATCAAGTAATATTTTTCTAAGGATTTCGTTACTCTTAAACTACAAATAATTTCCAAGCAATCATAGCCGCTATAATTTTCCTAGTAAATTTGATATATTTACTACCATTCTGAATTTTTTCAAATTTTTCCACCCAACAGTTTAGATTTTAGAGGGGGGGGACGGCCGATTTTAATGAAAATTTTCACTTTAAAGTTGAATATTTCGCAAACAGATCACTGAATAGAAAAATCATGTTAGAAACCCCACAATGGTTTTAAAAGACCTATCCAACGATACCCCACAATATAGGGTTAGCCGAGACAAAAAAAATCACCCCCACTTTACGTCTATGGGAGGTACCCTAAAAAAATTTTTTTTACTTTTTTTTATTCAATCACTTTGTCGGCGTGACTGATATATATATTCACTATAAACGTAACTATTGTAAGGTCGCGGGTGAGCAAAGTAATTGTTTTAGTTCATATATATTCATGCCAAATTACAGCTTTCTAGTACTAACAGTCTCTGAGCTTAGCCGCGGACAGACAGACAGACAGACGGACAGACATGGCGAAACTATAAGGGTTCCTAGTTGACTACGGAACCCTAAAAATTTGGAGTTGAAAAACAAAAAATACAAAAAGACTCCAAAAAAAACCAATATTTTTAAATATCAGAGGACAATAATTATTGACCTATTCTCAAAGTAAGCAAAGCTTGTACTGGACAATTAATAAAGATACATAAATAGATACATACAGTAAGATTATTTCCACTTTGACACTCGGGACGTCTCAGTTTTATTCGAAAAGGTTAATGTTTTCTCTTACAGTAGGTACTCAGCCTAAGTATTGCACTTACGATCTGTTTCGCTGTATGTCGAGAATTGATGAGTGTCAAAGTGGAAATAATCTTACTGTACTTAAATACGTACACCCAAGATGCGCATTTTGCTTACATAATCTGCCCCAACGTGGGATCGATAGCTTTGTCGTCAGGTTCTCTACCACTTCACTTCACTTCACTATCGGGACGGAACTCGAAATGTGTGTGAAGTTCCCGATCGATGCCAAGTCTGCGTGGAAACTACCGCCCGAGCCCTTTCAATATGTTAGAAGGCCGGGACCAGCAACGGGACGTTTATACTCCGAATTATGACAGTGACATTTACAAAATTATTTGAAGAAAACGCGGTTCTCCCTGATTAATGCAAAAAGCTCCTTATCGGTCTCACTTTACTGGTCTGGCGATTGCTTAAATAATGTCCTGCTAGTGACATTGTGGTCATTTGTCACTCCTCCATTTGAATAGAGTTCTATTTCCCCTGACGGTAAACCACGTTACTGCCAGTGCTACGAACAAACACAAAGAAAATTCTCGCTAAAAATAACTGTGATGTTTTAGAAATAGAGCTCAAAGTTAGAATGCTTAAGATTTTTAAGCAAGGCAAGCTATGGAAGACAAGTTGCAGTGATAAACGACTGCAAGTCTTTGTTGCAGCATGATGATAGTAAATATTGGTTTGGCACTTGTTCAAATCGTACATTTTGTTAAAATGAAATGACAGCGATTTCGGATTGTTGATTCCATCCTATCCTGCCCCTCTAATATTATAAATGGAAAAGTTTGTAGGTGAATCAACTTATTTGTGTTGTTTACTCTGTTTCCTGTTTCCCAAGTGACATTTTCATACTGTTTCGTAGAAAAATACTTAGCTTGTCAAGGAGACTAAAACCACATGACCATAGCTTTTATTTTCGGCGATAAATCAGGGTCACAATAATGTTTAGTTTGTGTGACAGCAACACATCACACAGAGAAGACACAGTATTGACTCCACAAACTGAAAGAAGCCAGTCCAACTTTTTACATACATTACAACTACCCAGCGGGGAACTAAACAAGTTAAACTTGTCCCAAGTTTGCTTGTCGAAAGGAAATTACTTAAGCATTCTGTTTCCTACAGCGAATAAAGGATAAAACGGCTCTTAATTCGCTGTCTATAAGATTATGATGCTGGTTCTGCTACTTTTATAGCAATGCCGATAAAACTATAGTATTTTATGCAACGGTTGTATAAGTAAGGTCTTAAAAGGCGAGTGACGTTCGTGAAAGATGTCACGAGCCGTATTTAGACCAAGTTATACAGATAAAAGTACTGAAGTAGAAAAACAATGTTAATACTATAAAACAAAGTGGCCAAACCTTGGCCAAACATAAGTGCAGACAGGGCGAGTTGGAAGTCCAGGGGAAAGACATTTGCCCAGCAGCAGGACACTGACACGAGCTAGCAAAAAAAAAAACAAAGTTGCTTGTACGCTTAGATCTATTAAACTACGCAAGGGTTTGAATGTTGTTTTCACCATCACCATTCCTGCCTACACACGTCCCTCTACAGGGCAAAGGCCTTCTCTCAAAATGAGAGGGCTTGAGCCGTAGTTCCCACGCAGGCCAAGTGCGGATCGGAAACTTCACACACATTATTCAAGTTATTCGCAGGTGCGACGTTTTCTCTCGACGTTTCCCTTCACCGTAACCCTACAAAATGACCTTCTACTTCTAATTTCCGTGTTGCAAAAAACTATAAAAACTCGTTAATGAGACGCCCTGTCGCGTGCGCCAGTATAGCTAAATGGCGTGCGGGGGGCGAATTAAACGTCAAACGAGTTCATTTGGACATAATCTAACCCGTAATTGGGTACCAAATACGTGGCGTAATTTTCCGGGACGTTATGGATATTTACTTTATTGTTTCATTTCTAGCATTTAGGGTTATACCTTGTTGAGTTTCTTGCCGGATTCTTCTGAACAGGGTTCTTCCGAACCGGTGGTAGATTCTTCGACATTCATAGGAGCATCAATTGGTGCCTTAATTAAAATAAAGTATTTTGACTTTGACTAATGTATTTCTATTTCCGCGTCAACAACATGACTAAAGAAATAAAATTAATATCTAATCTATACATATAAAATCCTTTGTCCTGACTGACGGATCAACGCACAGCCTAAACCGCTGATCGTAGAGACCTGAAACTTAGAGGGTGTGTTCTTTGTATGACGTAGACATCCTATAAGAAAGGATTTTTCGTAGTTTTACTCCTAAGGGGGTAAAAAAGGGGGGCAAAGTTTGTATGGGACAACGTGATTCCTTGGTCCAATCTACTTCAAATTTTGCATAAACACATTCTTTAACAGAATTGATGGAAGACGTGTTTCGTATTTTATTGAAATTCATCCCTTGACGGAGTTAAAAAGGAGTAGAAAGTTATTTTGGGGGTGATTTGCTTCGAAGATGATATCAATACTCCTTAGTGCTTTTGATTTATTTAAATTACATTTTATTTTGACACAATGCAAACGAAACGAAACTTCAAATTTGGCAAACCATTTGTCTACGTTTGTCAACCACTTCCTGATCTGATCTCTGATAATAACTAATTATATGTATAAGTATTTGCATTTCACCAAGCTTTTGCTTTTACAAGCGCAGCGTGGGACGTCCACCAACGAGATGGACGGACGTTTTGGTGAAGGCCGCAGGTTCAGGGTGGATACAGGTCGCTTCCAACCGTAATGATTGGGCGTCAATGAGGGAGGCCTATGTCCAGCAGTGGACGTCCTACGGCTGAAATGATGATGATGATGATGAAGTTTTTATGTGAGTTCAACCTTTTTCGAATAAAATCGAATTGAGTATTCAAACATCATTGTTGAACTCGCATAAAAGCTTGGTGCAATGCAAATACATATAAAATGTTTTGTTCTGAAGTCCTAAATGACTGACTGGCGGATTAACGCACAGCCTAAACCGCTGTATGTAGAGACCTGAAACTTGGAGGATGTGTTCTTTGTATGACGTAGGCATCCGATAAGAAATAATTTTCCGGAATTCCCACGGGATAAGGAATATACGGGATGTATATATTTCATCAATCTAGAGTGACCCTATCCCCATAACGAAGATTACTAAACTGTTTAAATTGGGCATGCAAGTAGACTATTAGAACAGGTATAAAGCTAATTTCAATAATTATGAAAATTCCCACGGGATAAGGATAAATCAGGATTTATATACTCAAATCAACTGAATCCTATCTCCGTAACTACAATTACTAAACTTTTCAAATTCAGATAAACGTAAATGGTCATACATTACATAACAGCAAAAAAACTTATTGCAGGATTTTTGGAAATTCCTGTGGGATAGATTATCTCTGAAACATCCGAGCCGATTAAAAAAAATCTTTGACCAGTAAAAAGTTACACTATCCTGTATTTACATAGGCTACTTTTTTCCGGGAAAATGCAAAATTCCCAAGGGATAGAAAAAATATTCATCTTCGGAGCTCATTTTAAAATGTCTTTCACCAATAGAAAAGATACACTGTCCTTGATTAACATAGGATGCTATTTTCCGGGTAAATGCAGAATTCCCGCGGTATAGAAAATAGTAAATTTAACTTCGGGGCTGAGTTTAAAAAAAAATACCAATAGAAAGCTACACTATCCTTTGTTGGTATAGGCTAGGCTACCTACTATTTATTCGGTAAAATGCAAAATTTCCGTCGGATAGAAAGAAGTGAATATCACTTGAGGGCTAATTTGAAAATTTCTTTCACCAATAGGAAGCTCACCAACCATTATTTACATAGACTACTTTTCTCCGTGAAAAAGCAAAATTCCCACGGGAAAAAAATAAGTGAATTCAACTACGGGGCGGATTTTAAAACTTCTTTTACCGGTAGAAGGCTGCACCTTTAAGGACATAGGCTACTTTTTCTCGGGGAAAATGCAAAATTACCGCGGGATAAAAATAAGCGAAAATTTGCATAGAATAAGGACAAATTTGTTGAAATTCCCTCGGGATAGAGAGTAAACGGGATTTATAATATTCACTAACTGATACTGATGATGATGAAATGATGAAATGATAATAATGATGGATGTTGCCGTTGCCGGATTTTTGTTATATACAATGAAAGAGATGAAGAAGCTTTACCACAAATTGGAATTCTACGCGGACGAAGTCGCGGGCAAAAGCTAGTCTCTAATATATAAAAATCTCGTGTCACGGTGTTTGTTACCGAACTCCTCCGAAACGGCTTGGCCGATTTTTATGAAACTTTTTTCTCTACACTCGGTAGGTCTTAGAATAGGTCGTAGGCTATTTTTTATCCCCCCCCCCCCCCATTCTTCGCGGACGAAGTCGCGGGCAACAGCTAGTAAAAATATAAAAGAAACAAAATAATAAAAAATCGTGCGTGCAGCTCCTCCGTGCGGAAGAAGTGAAACTTCGTAATGTGGAAATGAAAAAGGCACTTATACATCAATATGAACCTTATTGCAATAACTTAAAGAACTAAATTTACTTATGCATTTATGTGTTCAAATGACTCACTAGATGGCGCTAGCAAGCAACCAACTAAAGCGCTAGCGAAACAAGTTACATAACTCGTCGCTAGATGGCGTTGCTCCTCGTGCGCACGTTATTTTCAATAAGTTTTCTTGATTTTTCGTAATTTTCAAAGATATTCAATACTTTTTTTACTAAATACGTTTAAAATACTTTATTCTACGAGGTACCTTTAAAATACTTTTGATTTTTACAAGTTTTCATACGAAACCACGCAATTGTTCATGATCGCACTGACGAAGTTTTTAACATTCGTTAGTATATATACAATGCAAACGTCTCGGAAACGTCAACTTGCGTTGCGTTGCGTTGCGTTGCGTATTTAACGCAACGCTTGTTGGAAGTCGCATTAGAAGTTTCACTTCAAAAAAATTGTCTATTTATCTATGTATGTTTTATGATGTGTGACATAACAACAAGATAAATAATATTATAAGTAAACCACATATAACATATATTCAATTCTCTGAGTTATTGTTGTTATCATTAAGTCGTTAGCAAAGCCTAGAGTTAGCTCGAACCCAAATAATTCATTCACGAGCTGTGTTCGATGCAAAGTAAACATATCTCAAAAGATATCAACCCATTTACTGCTTAATGAACTAAAACAATTACTTTGCTCACCCGCGACCTTCGCGGTCGCGGGTGAGCAAAGTAATTGTTTTAGTTCATTAATATGGACCTCCGCAAAGTAACGCCTGATTCAATAAATTATTTACTGCTTACTTCCATCCAATATTTGTAGCCGTCAAATAATATTGCGAGACACAGCTTCTGTAGGTATACATACATATATCTTATGTATAAAAATCTCGTGTCACGGTGTTTGATACCGAACTCCTCCGAAACGGCTTGGCCGATTTTTATGAAACTTTTTTCTCTACACTCGGTAAGTCTGAGAATAGGTCGTAAGCTATTTCCCCCCCCCCCCCATTCTTCGCGGACGGAGTCGCGGGCAACAGCTAATGGCTCGACTGATTCTCATGAAATTTTGTGTGCATATCGGGTACGTCTGAGAATCGGCCAACATCTATTTTTCATATCCCTAAATGTTAAGGGTGGTTCACCCCTTGATTTGTGACGTGACAACGTCTAATAAATCGATGAACGCCGGCTGCATACACGAAAAAGGATGACGCAATGTAAGTACATGAGCCGCGAGACAAGAGAGACAAGAGAGCGGCGAACGCCAGGATGTACAAAGCGGGGTGCTTGGGTTTGGGGGAGGAACAAAGTTCGCCGGGTCAGCTAGCTTCTACATAAAACTTAACCGTGGTTGATATCTGTCTCACCTGATGAAAATAAAATAAATAAATAAATAAATATTAGGGGACAATCTTACACAAATCGACCTAGTCCCAAACTAAGCAAAGCTTGTACTATGGGTACTAGACGACGATAAACATACTTATATAGATAAATAATACATAGAAAACATCCATAACTCAGGAACAAATAGTTTAGTTTAGTTTAGTTTATTTATTCACTCAGACATAATAATTACATTATATAATACATTAAAGTCAGTATATAAGAATTTATGCTCAATATTCGTGCTCATCACACAAATAAATGCCCTGACCGGGATTCGAACCCAGGACCTCTTGCTTCGTAGGCAGGGTTACTACCAACTAGGCTAAAGCGGTCGTTAAAAGTGCAGATTAGGCTAGGTTCAGTAACAGCCTATTCACTCTAGCCTTGAAGAGCCCTTCTTAGGTACTATATATCTGAAAATACAGACGATAGGAGCGAATTCCATTCCTCAGCAGTTCGTAATAGGAAAGAAGTTCGCTTCGTGCGGGCCAATGGAATACTAACCACATAAGGGTGAAGAAGCTCCCCTCGCCTTCAGTAAATGAATAAATTCGTCCAGCAGTAGCGTTAAATATGTAGTTAAAAACACTCATAAGCAAACTTGCCAACTTTTGGCGGTCAATTGTGAGTGAGAATCGCGCTCCGAAGGTTCCGTACAACTTGTATGTAAATAGTTAGTTACTAAAAGTTAACGCTCATATTTTTTTTTGTGATGGAACAACAATTTAATTATTTTCGGATTATTGCCTTTAATTGTGGTGTAACACCTTCTTTCACGCCAAATTTCATGATTCTAGGACATAATTTTTAAGGTTCCGTGCCCAAAATGTAAAAACAGGACCCTATTTCTAAGACTCCAGTGTCCGTCAGTCTGTTTGTCTGTGACCAAGATGCATCTTATCAACCATGATAGCTAGACTGTTGAAATGTTGTTGTTGTTGTTGTTAGCTGTAACAACAAATACTAAAAATAAAATAAAGTTAAAAACTTAGAATGTGGTCGTTATACAAGAAAGAGGTACAAAAACCCTAAAAATTCACGAAAGTCCAATCCATTAACATACAACAATTTCCTTGCCACTATCTAGTTGAAACAATTAAGGATAAGTCAAAGTGGCGTGTAATGGCTTGACCTAAGACACTCGAACGAGACCACGCCGAGGGCTCTGCAATGCAATTTAACGATGCATGTGAAGTTCCCAATCGGCCGTGGTCTGAGTAGGAACATGCCATCTTCTGGATACTTGGTTTGGTAATAGTGCCGATTCTCAATAGCGATGTTCGGATTCAAAGAGCATTTACTGTGCTAAAAAAAATATTTTCAGAATCATTTTAATAATTTTGACTGAAGGACTATCTCCAATATTTTTTTCTCCTTCTTTTTTTTGTGACGGTGGAAGCATCCTACACTTCCACTGAACGAAGTTAAGATGTTTCGTTTTAGTTTTTTTTTTACTAAGGAACCCCATACATCCCTGTTTTTTTATGTGTAATTTCTTTTTTAATTTTATATTGTAGTTTATATATTTATTTTGTTTGTAATTAAAATAAAATAAAACTAACTTAAACTAAAACTAAATAAAATTAACAAAAGGTTCCCCCCGCGGCATGGACCCAAAGACACTGGCAGCATTACCTCGCTGTATAGCAATGCTGATACGTTGTGCGAGGTAGCTGCCAGCTCTTTGGTCTCCTGTAGTGTCACAAAGACACTGGCAGCATTACCTCGCTGTATAGCAATGCTGATACGTTGTGCGAGGTAGCTGCCAGCTCTTTGGTCTCCTGTAGTGTCACAAAGACACTGGCAGCATTACCTCGCTGTATAGCAATGCTGATACGTTGTGCGAGGTAGCTGCCAGCTCTTTGGTCTCCTGTAGTGTCACAAAGACACTGGCAGCATTACCTCGCTGTATAGCAATGCTGATACGTTGTGCGAGGTAGCTGCCAGCTCTTTGGTCTCCTGTAGTGTCACAAAGACACTGACAGCATTACCTCGCTGTATAGCAATGCTGATACGTTGTGCGAGGTAGCTGCCAGCTCTTTGGTCTCCTGTAGTGTCACAAAGACACTGGCAGCATTACCTCGCTGTATAGCAATGCTGATACGTTGTGCGAGGTAGCTGCCAGCTCTTTGGTCTCCTGTAGTGTCACAAAGACACTGGCAGCATTACCTCGCTGTATAGCAATGCTGATACGTTGTGCGAGGTAGCTGCCAGCTCTTTGGTCTCCTGTAGTGTCACAAAGACACTGGCAGCATTACCTCGCTGTATAGCAATGCTGATACGTTGTGCGAGGTAGCTGCCAGCTCTTTGGTCTCCTGTAGTGTCACAAAGACACTGGCAGCATTACCTCGCTGTATAGCAATGCTGATACGTTGTGCGAGGTAGCTGCCAGCTCTTTGGTCTCCTGTAGTGTCACAAAGACACTGGCAGCATTACCTCGCTGTATAGCAATGCTGATACGTTGTGCGAGGTAGCTGCCAGCTCTTTGGTCTCCTGTAGTGTCACAAAGACACTGGCAGCATTACCTCGCTGTATAGCAATGCTGATACGTTGTGCGAGGTAGCTGCCAGCTCTTTGGTCTCCTGTAGTGTCACAAAGACACTGGCAGCATTACCTCGCTGTATAGCAATGCTGATACGTTGTGCGAGGTAGCTGCCAGCTCTTTGGTCTCCTGTAGTGTCACAAAGACACTGGCAGCATTACCTCGCTGTATAGCAATGCTGATACGTTGTGCGAGGTAGCTGCCAGCTCTTTGGTCTCCTGTAGTGTCACAAAGACACTGGCAGCATTACCTCGCTGTATAGCAATGCTGATACGTTGTGCGAGGTAGCTGCCAGCTCTTTGGTCTCCTGTAGTGTCACAAAGACACTGGCAGCATTACCTCGCTGTATAGCAATGCTGATACGTTGTGCGAGGTAGCTGCCAGCTCTTTGGTCTCCTGTAGTGTCACAAAGCCGTTTACAAATATCTTTGTAAAGACTTTTTGCGCTGGAGCCCCACGGACCAAAGGTCTCAACCCCGAATGGAACAAATTAATTGTTTGTAATTATTTATATTATGTTTGTTTGAAATGATGACTTTCTGCGAAGATTCTTGCGGGGCATTCTTCTTGGCAATGATGGACCTTACGAAAGTTTAAAACTACCTACTTGCAGAATAAAAGTTATGATTTGATTTTGTTAAATATGACTCTAAAAGTAGTACGAAAGAAAAGCCATGACCAGAAGCAAACTGTACAAAACAATGATTCGTTCCATTACACAGCGCTGGTACAAACGAACACCGCTGCCCAGTACAGCCAACTTAACGAGCACTGACAATTACGCTTAAGCCCGCCACACGCGGCACAACAGAATCATTTCCACACTGCTACAATCTTGTCACTGGCTGGAAAGGTCCATTTTGCTAGAACACAAAATGACCATGTAGACGTATGCTTAAAAGCAAGTAAAGTCGATGTTATGGCCACGACATACGGTAGGATTTTGTGGCGTGGTGTGATACAAAATATTGCCTGTGCGAGTAAACATAGCGCGATTTGTGGCATTTGTGAACCCTGTAGCGGCGGGATAAAGTTGATTTTGCTGTAGCGTGAAAAAGTTTCTTGTTTTAGATTCTGGCCGCGTCTCGCTAAACTTATTAACTGGCACGTACTTCTCGGAATCGATGGAAATGCGTTAAAAATCCAGTCAGATTTTTTCGATTTTTTTTTTGATGGATTGGATCGGGAAAGTAACAGATGAAAAGGGCGTGAATATTCCTAAAATTGTTTACTGAAACAAACGCTTTCAACGTTTGGATGAAAAACACGAAAATAGACATTTATTTGCCTATGAAACTACTTTGAGTATTTACACAAAATAGTTTGCGTTTAAAAAAAAACATTTTTAATACGTGTTTTTTTTTACTGTATTTACGTTGTTGCCTAAACTAAATATCCGTATTGAGTTTCAAGTCAATCTCGCTAGAAGTGGGTCAAATTTAACTTACATGATTTAGAACGAGTACCTAAAGAAAATTTGAAAAACTTTTAAAATTTTTGAAAAAATGTAGTCCACTCCACAGGTGACCATAGAGCTGTCAACGGATTGGCATTGCCATAGAATGAGGTGCGTTTCCTTATACTTGGGCAACCTACTCAATACCACTGATCTGGGTGATGAATAATGAATCGTATCCTACTAATATTATAAATGTGCAAGTTTGTGAAGATGTTTGGATGTTTGTTACTCAATCACGCAAACGGCTGAACCGATTTATGTACATACATAAAATTTATTATGGAGGTAGTTGAAGCCTTAGGAATAACACAGGATAGTTTTCATCCAGGAAAATTGCATAGTTCCCGCGGGATAGCGATAAGCGAATTCTTCGCAGACGGAGTCGCGGGTAACATCATCATCATCATCATCATTTCAGGCGTAGGACGTCCACTGGTCTGCTGGACATAGACCACCCTCATTGACACCCGATCAATACGGTTGGAATCGAATCACATCCGCCCTGAACCTGCGGCCTTCACCAAATCGTCCTTCCATCTCGTTGGTGGACGTCCCTCGCTGCGCTTGCCAGTCCGTGGTCTCCATTCGAGAACTTTTGAGCCCCAACGGTCATCGCGGGCAACAGCTAGTACCTATGAATACACCGTGAAATTTTAGTGGTTGTTTTCCCGAAACGAGGTGATTTAGTATCGATTGTACAATCGATTTATAATTACTATTTTGACTAGAGTCAAAAATCCAATTCTGAAAAACGAAAGTCGAAAATGACCGCAAACCAATATAGTAACACTTCGTTGGTACCTAACCTATCGTACGATCGTACGCTACTTGTACCGACGAAGCGTTACTATTGGTTTGCGGTCATTTTCGACTTTCGATTTTCACAATTGGATTTTTGACTCTAGTCAAAATAGTAATTATAAATCGATTGTACAATCGATACTAAATCACCTCGTTTCGGGAAAACAACCACTAAAATTTCACGGTGTGTAAGTTATAAGTTTTCATTGTAAGTTTTTAAGTTTACGCTAAGTTAATTTGAGTTTTTTTACAAAGCTTCTTGTTAATTCTTGTCTATTTTGTGAAAAACCTCTAAAAAATCAAATCAGAAAAGCTTGTAATAAAACCGGGCAGTAAACGGCTGTAACTTTTTTACATAAAACTGATCCGTGATTGATCCTACCTCTCAAACTAAATACAAACTGAAATATAGATGCACAGAAAAAAAACCCCAGAAAAAAGACCAATGCTGGGAATCGAACCCAGGTCCTCATCATTCCGTGCTGCGTGCTTACCCCTACACCATCACTGGTCTAGAGGTTAGCGACGAATCTTTACCATACATCGTACATTTCAGTCTGTTATAATCACCTTATGCAGTGATAAAGCGCGCATCTATGTTATGCCCTCTATCGAGAGACTTAACACTCCTTCGGAACTAACCGCTCACCTGGACCAAGAGATGGCGCTACTGTGCCAACTTTTATAAGTTAAAATGAAGTTGAAAAATAAATACAAAAAGATAAGTTAGCTATGAAGTATCTTTTTTTGTACTTATTTTTTCAACTTCATTTTTTTTTTTTTATTACTTTTACGGTCATCCCGTGAAATCATACATTTCGTACTAAATACAAACTGAAATATAGATGCACAGAAAAAACCCCAGAAAAAAGACCAAAAAGAGAAAAAAAAAAAAAAAAAAAAAAAGATACTTCATAGCTAACTTGTTTAAAGTTGCACAGTAGCGCCATCTCTTGTCCAGGTGAGCGGTTAGTTCCGAAGGAGTGTTAAAATCTCTCGATGAGGGTGTAACATAGATGTGCGTTTGTCACTGCATAAGGTGATGATTTAGCAGATTGAAATGTATGATGTATAGGAAAGATTCGTGTCTAATCTCTAGACCAGTGGTGGTGTAGGGGTATGGCACGCGGCACGGAATGCTGAGGACCTGGGTTCGATTCCCAGCATTGGTCTTTTTTCTGGGGTTTTTTCTGTGCATCTATATTTCAGTTTGTATTTAGTACGAAATGTACAAAAAGATACTTCATACCTAACTTGTGATCCTACCTCACCTGATACAAAGTGTAAATTAGGCCAAAGGTGTATCTCACTGGTTCAGTAACAGCATGTTCACTCTAACCTTGGAAAGCCCTAGGTTGAACCTATCTACCTGGAAATACAGACGATGGGAGCAAATTCTACTCTTAAGTATAGTCCGACAACTCGTGCGCGACCCTCCGCGGAACCCTGTCGCACTTATTAAAAACAATCTTGTTAAGGACAGCAGAGCCTTCCTGCGACAGGGTCCCGCCGAGCGCCGCGCACGAGCTTGTCAAGGTATAGTTTGTGTTATGAAAGACGAAAAAAAATCTATAAAAATTCGCTGTTAACAGAGCCCACCTTCTTTAAGCAACATGTATGTAGTGATAGCAGTCGGTAAAAAAAATGTATATTTTTTTAAGATAATTAAATTATATCTATCTATACATAATAATAAATCTGTAACAAGTCGGTGTCTGTACATTGAAGATATTTGAGAAACACTGTCACTAGGGCTATTTATTAGCACAATAGAACCAAAAAAAAAGGATTTTTAGAATTATTGTCTGTTTGTCTGTTTGTCTGTGCGTTTGTGCGCGCTAATCTCAGAAACGGCTTAACCTAGAAGGATGCGGTTTTCACTGATATGTTGGTATTTTCTTGGATTAACATTTAGCGTTTGTTTCATTTGAATCGGTTCACAAATAAGAAAGATACGTCTATTTTAAGAATTTATCGAACAGGTTTTTTTGTTTGTACGCGCTAATCTCAAGAACTACTGCTCCGATTAGAAAAATTCTTTCAGTGTTAGATAGCACATTTATCGAGGAAGGCTATAGGCTATATATCATCACGCTAACACCAATAGGAGCGGAGCGAAGCGAAAGAATGTTTCAAAATCGGGGGATTTTGAAGTAAAACTTCTATAGGCACGCTTGACTTGGGAGTACGGTGCACGGTGTTGAATGTGAACGCGGGTGAGCGGGGGGGTTGCGGGGGCGGGTAATTTTTTTTTTATATCAAGGAACTAAGGAGAGCCATAATTGAAGAAAAAGCAAATTGGATAAAAAAAAAATAAGCTGCCCAAATTACTAATTCCACGCGGACGGAGTCGCGGGCAAAAGCTAGTTATAACTATAAATTTTAAAATTTAAAACATCTTACGCATTAAGCGCCACATAATACATATGTTTGAAAATAAAGTGAATGCCTTGTAAATGCCCATTATGCGTCTAATAAGTATCCCTTCCACAGCTTACAAAAGAGCTGATAACTTAAAAACGGCTAAATCAGTTTTGATGAAAGTTAAACATGTCTAAGAACCATTGCATTGTTGGTATCTACTGTTAGCCTACAAATGTATCTTTTTTCCAAATAAATAAATAAATAAATAAATAAATAAATTGCCAAGAAACCAACTTTCAAATAAAAAAAAAACCTCATCCAAATCGGTTCACCCGTTTAACAGTTATGATCCCACAGACAGACACACGCACATAGCGGTCAAACTTATAAAACCTCTCTTTTTTGTATCGGGGGTTAAAAAAGTTTGTATTAAAATTGTTTTTTTAGTAGATAATTAAACTAAAACTGGCTGGCTGTGTTGCAAATATTTTCCATTAGGCTTTATTACTGAACTTTGGGTGATTGTTTTATTTTCTCGTCGTTTCAGCGTTCTATGTCGTGTTTGTGAAGTTTTCATTGCCAATAAAAAGCTTTTGGTGGTACAAATTGGCAATATTGAAGTTCTTTGCAATTGATATTGTTTTCAGTGGACATTTTGGAGTGTCAATATTGTTAGCGTATTTTACTTTATTTACCAGAAAAAAAATATAAAAAATACTTACCCCCTTTTCAATAAATTATGCCGTAGTAGCCTTGTAGTTTGACTTGTGGTCTCTCAAGCAAACGTCACACCTGTGAGATTTTGAGAATTTATGTGCAATATTAATTACAATTGAAATTTACCACAAGCTTTACGGTGAAGGAAAAACGTATCAATGGTGCGTGTTATGTACCTAATTCACACTGGTCCCGCGTGGGAACTATAGCTCAAACCCTCTCATCCTGAAAGGAGGCCTGTGCCAAGCAATGGAACGTATAAGGGCTGAGATGATGATGATGTTACAGAGTTTTTTCAATTTCGTATACGGCATAATGTGTAAAAAACCGAGAATTTCAGAGAAAAAGACATAGTTAATTGACGAATTCTTCTCAATAGAGTTTTCTTCACCGGTGGTAGATTCTTTGTCATTGGTGCCATAGCTTATTTTGACATTGACTTTGAAAATGAGGCAGCCCGCTCAACCACTTTCTGTAGTGTGACAAAGCGGACTTCAACTGAGTCGATCCACGTCGCTCGCTTCGCTTTTATAGAAGTACCCTTAATCTGTCGTATCTTCATCATCACTGGTACTAAGTCTGCTCATGCTCGGTAAAACGGCTCAGGTTGACATCGTCACCTATCCCTTCGTCACCTTCTAAAGTCATCCACAGTGCCATGTCGTCAGCCCACAATTCCCAAATCCTCACGTTCCTAACTCGTCCATTTTCTGATATCGTCAATACGCTCGCGCCTAAAAAAACCGGCCAAGTGCGAGTTGGACTCGCGCACGAAGGGTTCCGTACAAAAAAACCTCAAAAAAATCACGTTTGTTGTATGGGAGCCCCCCCTTCAATATTTGTTTTATTTTAATTTAATTATTTATTTTTAAAGTGAATATATAATTAAATATTCTGTGAATATTTTAAGCATCTACCTGTTGCCGTTATCAATATCGAACAAAAGCGAGCAAAAAAATCATGTTTGTTGTATGGGAGCCCCCTTAAATATTTATTTTATTCCGACTTTTAGTATTTGCTGTCATAGCGGCAACCAAAATACATCATCTGTGAAAATTTCAAATGTCGAGCTATCACGGTTAATAAGATACAGCCTGGTGACAGACGGACGGACGGACGGACAGCGAAGTCTCAGTAATAGGGTCCCGTTTCAACCCTTTGGGTATGGAACCTCAAAAACATGTTCCCAAAATACGATATTTTCAAAATAATACATTTATTTACCACATTCCTAGCTTAACAGATTCTCGTTGCACCACGTTACAAAATCGAAGATTACTCTAGGAAGTGATTGTTTTGGTGCAATGTCTTATTTTGGACATCTGGTATTATGCTCAACTCCGTGCTTGCGGCCGCGCCGCACCTCGACTTCTTTGCCAGTGCTCTAGGACAGCTGTCATTATTATTATTTATTTAAAAATATGGCTTCTGTCCTATTTTAGGTAGGACAATTTCGCCAGTGTCAAAGTAAGCTCTCTTCGGAGCGATGTTGTACGGTGATTGTAGTTTCTGCAACTTGATAGAAAAATTCCAGAAACCACGTGGAGACAACTTGCGCATTAAAAAATGACAGACACGAGAGCAATATAGAATTTTGTGATCACTGTTAATTAAGGTTAATCGCCGCATAAAACACTATCAAAATTATACTTCAACTAGCCAAAGAAACAGAAATACCAAAATTAGATACTGTCTACATCCGCCATGTTCGAATGCTACAAATCGAATCCTAGGGCAGCTGATGACTGAGTGCAAGAAAGTGGCTGATGGCCAGATGACAGCCGAGAGATCTGTAGCTTAAATGTTATGTATATTGTATTTAGATTAAGTTTGTGCTGTTTTGGCTTTAGCTGTTAAGGTACAAATTTGTGATGAGTAAATAAATAGAAAAAAAGTGAATGTAAAAGTGTTTATTTCTTAAGTACAACAGGTTAAAAAACAATAACAAACATAATAAAAACTTAAACTATAAATAGAAAATTTGGCCTTTGGGCAAGGTGCCCAGAAGGCTGGCCGTATTTCCTCGCTGTATAGCGATACTTATTCGCTGTGCGAAATAGTGGCCAGCCCTCTGGTCGCCCGAGGCCTCTATTAGGCGCGTCGACAAATCTTGGTATAGCCGACGCGCACTTGGCCCCCATGGCTCCAAGGTTTCAACGCCAAACGCCGCAAACATGTAGCTAGTTTCTAGGGCGGCATATTTGCGGCGTTTGAGCCGAGGATGCCGCAGCGCCAGCGGTGACGTTGGTGCTTGGAACATGGGACGGTGCCAGGGTATCAACACAAGTAGCATCCCAAACTAGCGGCCGACCCATGCTCCAAGGCACCAGCGACATTCCATCAAGCCTCTTGCCGTCGTCCCTGGCCAGCCCGCTGAGCTCGAGGACTGCCGGCACTCTCACACTGACAAGGGCCCGACGGATGATGTCATTAATTCTGGCGTGGCGGGAGATCCTACCAGCGCTCCGGACACATGAGAGGCCATGGTGACCCAGTATGTCCACCATGGCGCCGCATTGACAGCGATGTGGCTGATTAGTTGATGCCCCCAAACGTAAGCTAGCTGCCAGGCGGAAGGTGGTGTTATCTAGGAAAGTACCTATGTTTGGAGAGGGTAGCGCCTGCAGCCACAGACCCGATTCCCACTCCGCAGTCGCAAGGAGACGAGCACGGTCTGCCGAACTAGTTGACGTATCTAAAAGGTTTTTCCGTACTAGTTGACAGAGCGGCTCGTCCCATTGCCTCTGCGAGCAGGGATTGGCAGGCGGGTCCGTGTCGGGACAGGTTATGGACCAAACGTTCTTGGCCTCGGAGCAGTGTGCAGCCTCCATAGATCCAATGGAAGGATCTAATATTTATGAATGTAATAAATATGAAATGTAGTATTTTGAAAATTTTCTTCTTTTTTCATTTTGTCTACATTCCTATTTCGACCGAAGTGCCAACTCATCTAAGTAGTACATTCCTTTATCGATCACAGATAGCATGGTATAAATAGAAATGTTGACAAGTTAGGACTGAAGACGAAATAAGAATGTTGACGAGTTGGCACTGTGGTCGAAATAGAAATGTTGACGAATTGGCACTGTGGCCGAAATAGAAATGTTGACAAGTTTCTACTGTGGCCCACGTAGGAAAGCAAACAAGATAGGAAAGTGACGATATAGGAATGTTAGAAAAAAAATATCACGGGACAATTCACACCAATTGACGTAGTCCCAATCTAAGCAAAGCTTGTACTATGGGTACTATGCAACGAATCAACTTACTTACTTATAGATAGACTCGAGCACAAATATTCGTATTTTTCACTCAAATATCTGCCCCAACCGGGAATCGAAGACCCAGGACCTCAAGCTTCGTAGTCAGGTTCTCTAACAACTAGGCTATCCTGTCGTCATCGTAACATCATCGTAACAGTAGACCAAATGAAAATGAGTACGATTTAAGAAGGCAACGAAATGGAACTGTGGACGAAATCGTCCGAAGCCGGTATAACTGACATATTAATCAGCTCGTGGTAACATCAGCATTAGTTTAAGCCGCTATTAGCTGGATGGAAACTGGCGTTAATAATGATGGATTTGTAGTTTAATTAATAGTTGAAGGTTATTAATGAGACGCCGAGTTAAAGGAAAAACTAATATAGTGGCTTGCGAGTCTTTTATGTATTCACCCATGTAGTTTCTTATTGTAGTTAAACTAAATGCCTTTGTTATTATTATGTAATCTCTACGTAGATTTTATGTTTTAGGTCTACCAAAACCGATAATTATTTCTATGTATGATAGTGGACGTCTTTTGATGATGGTGTAATGTAATGAAACGGGGCTATTTTTTTAAATATCGATTGGTCGTTTACTAAATTTCGAACACGGATTTCAAACGCTGGACAACGGAGGGGCAAATGGATGTGACTTATTTTCGAGTTTGAAATTGAATTCCACTACTCGCCGCGTTTGCGAGTGATGTGGTTTCGAAAATTGGTGCCCAGATGCCGTACAAATGCCGGAGGCATTTTGTTTATAGTTCACCGGGTTTCCTTTTCAGGGTTCCGTAGTCCTACAAAGAACCTTTATAGTAACGCTGTGTGTGTCTGTCTGTCTCTCCGTCTGCGAGTTAGCTTTTTTTATCGTGAGAGAGAGGCAAACGAGCAAGCGGGTCATCTGATGGAAAATGATCACCACTGCCCATAAATATCAACAACTCAAAGAGAGTCACCAAGCTGTTGCTTAGAGACTAAATGCTAGAAAGTTGTAATTTTGCATAGGTATATTATATTAACCACGTCCTACAATGAAATAGTTGATAATCTTAATTTTTTAGGGAAGGTACCTGAAAATCTTAACTTTGTTTGTTTGTGTTGTTTTGGCTCCATGTCTACGACGCATTCAATTTTGAAAAATATTATCTGCCAACAAAGTTTTATTTAAAATGAATACTCTACTGTAAATAATAAAGTCGTTATTTCAATGAGCTATTTTATCTTATATTTCCGTTCATTTTAAACTGAGGATTATTCACTTGAGGACATAATAGAATTAGTGTCCGACCGAAACACGATTTTTAGCCGAAACCGAAACCGAAACCGAATATTCGGTTTTTTTCTGATTTCGGCCGAAACCGAAACCGAAACCGAAATTTTTGAAGACGTATCATATCAAACAAAATATTCAAAATTACTGTACAGATCGTAAGGAAAAGGTTATTGCAAGGATTTCTTATATGAGAACAGTTACTTTTTTTGTTAAACAAAATAAAAAACGTTTATTTTTAATGAAAAATGTCTTGGCATAGGTATTATATTATTCAAAACAAACAACCTATTCTTATCACGTCTAAACTAAATTCACAATCCTAATATCAATTGTTCATTAATCACAGCATAAAATGCAGTAACAAATAAAATAAATAAAATAAATAAATATTAGTACTATGCTTGTACTATGGGTACTAGACGACGATAAACATACTTATATAGATAAATAAATACTTAAATACATAGAAAACATCCATAACTTAGGAACAAATATTCGTGCTCATCACACAAATAAATGCCCTTACCGGGATTCAAACCCTGGACCTCTTGCTTCGTAGGCAGGGCCACTACCAACTAGGCTAAAGCGGTCGCCAAACAGATTCTAAAAAGTAAATAATAATTTAATAAATAAACAACACTCATACATACTACTGTCGCTGGTCCCAGCTGGGCCGGCCGCCGATGCATTACCTATACCTACCCGGCCGAGCGTGTCCGAATTAAACCGAGCGCTCCCGATGCGAGAGCCGCGAGAGGCCGCAAAGTAATTTCGGCCCGGCCGAAGGTTTCGGCCGGATTCTGGCCGAAACCGAAACCTCGGCCGAAATCACTTTTTTGGCCGAAATTGGCCGAAACCGAAACTGAAACCGAAACTTCGGTCGGACACTAAATAGAATACAATGGCTTTGTTCGAAAGGTTGGCTGTTAGTGAGATCGGAACACCTCAAAAAATTCGTACTATAACAGCTAGTATTGAATATTTATCGCATGTTACTTCGGAACCCTTCACTGTGCGCGGCCAGACACGCTCTTGGCTGTTTTTTTGCGCTCTTAAGATTTTCCGTTGCAATATTTATGGGGCAAGTTAGCGAACACTCCAGCTGCTGACACTGCAGAAAAGTGCAGTCGATATGCAAAGTTATACCCTGCTACACTCGAGGAAGGCATTGAATAAGTGAGAAGCTTTCCGGAATTTTAAATTAACAATCTTGCCATCTAGAAAAATGGTACAAAGTGTTGAAGGTTAGTTAGTAGTGCAGAAAGTTAGGAAGGGGAGGGGCGGACGAGCAACTCCGAGAAGAAGGGCTACGGATTAGCCGAAACAAATGTCTAAATAATAATAAATCATCATTATCATCATTTCAGATATACATAAATAAAATAAAATAAATAAATAAATAAGTCATGTGACAATTGACACCAATTTTATTGACCAAGTCTCATACTAAGCAAAGCTTGTACTATGGGTACTAGACAACGAATAAACATACTTAGGTATATAGATAAATACATACTTAAAAACATACTCACATCACTTTCGCGCACAGCTGAGGTGGTTGCCCATCAGGGAGCGTAGGAACATCCACGTTCTGTCATTGCTTTTCAACACTCTTTTTAATCCTTCCGCCCCTTTATACCTTTCCGAGAGTTTCAGCTACTTGGCTAAAGGAAGCCAGCATCGTTTGCGGTCGAGTACCAATCTCCTTTTGGCCTGTCCTTCTACTTCTTACAAAATTTACTCAAAATCATTTACTGTTCAATCTGCTAGACTGTGGAATCGATTGCCCACCTCCATTAGGCAATCTCCCTCCGTGGTGTCGTTCAGGGAAGCTTTGAAGAAGATGTGGCTCACGCCATCTCTTTAATTTATTGAGAACACTGCTTATTTATTGTATGTTTTATGCATATATATGTTGTATATGGTAGTATTTTTAATAGGTTTCTTTATATTATGAGTTTATGTATTGTATTTGCTAAAAGCTGTATTGTAGCCTTTGCTTTGTCCGACTGTTTTATTTTGACTTACTCTTTGTCGGTCCCTTACTAAATGCTCCTTTCATCCACTTAAAGGTTGACTGGTAGAGATCCCTTAAAGGGATAAGTTCGCCTTTGTACATGCATTTCAACGGTTGTCAATAATGTTTTTCTTTTTTTTCCTTATTTTGTACAATAAAGAGTTTACATACATACATACATACATATTAAACAACCTAAACTTGAGCACAAACATTCGTATTTGTCACACCAATATCTGTCCCGACCGGGAATCGAACCCGGTACCTCGAGCTTCGTAGTCAGGTTCTCTCACAACTAGGCCATCCGGTCGTCTAACTACTAAATTAATTTTCGATATTGAGATACGTACCCGTAATAAGTTTTTAATAATTCAATTTTCAATGCAAGCTTTTTCGCTGGCTGTACTTGCATTGTGATCAAACCTACATAAAGTATACCAAATAACAAGTAAATCCGACTAGGTACTGGAAGTGGGTGAAATTCAACTTACGAGATTTGACCCGTACATACATACTTGCATAGTGTACATCGCAAGTTAATAAAAAACCGGCCAAGTGCGAGTCGGACTCGCGCACGAAGGGTTCCGTACAATTATCTATAAAAATCACGTTTGTTGTATGGGAGCCCCTTAAATATTTATTTTTATTTTAATTAATAATAATAATAATAATAATAAAAATTGATTTATTCAGATAACTATGATCCATCATTTGTTAGTATTACTTATAAATATGTTAGGTACATTAATGATTTACTTTTAAAGTCAATACATAATTAAATATTCCGTGAATATTTCAAGCTTCTACCTGTTGTCGTTATTAATATCGAGCAAAAACTTGTATGGAAGCCCCCTTAAATATTTATTTTATTCCATTTTTTAGTATTTGTTGTTATAGCGGCAACCGAAATACATGATCTGTGAAAATTTCAACTCTCTAGCTATCACGGTTCCCGAGATACGGCCTGGTGACAGACGGACAGACGGACAGACAGACAGACAGACTGACAGACGGACGGACAGCGGAGCCTCAGTTTTAGGGTCCCGTTTTTACCCTTTGGGTACGGAACCCTTAAAAGGACAAGCCGATGGCGCGCGGCATAAACTTACCCAAAGTGGTCGAAAAATAATATTTAAATTGTATCTTAGGTCACTATACCTTGACAAGCTCGTGCGCGGCGCTCGGCGGAACCCTGTCGCAGGGAGCCTCTGCTGTCCTTAACAAGATTGTTTTTAATAAGTGCGACAGGGTTCCGCGGAGGGTCGCACACGAGCTTGTCGGACTGTAAAGGTCAACGCAGAGTCATATCATGAGCACATCACTAACTCCCCAGAGCTTAAACTCCCATTATCACGACACAAAAGGAATATCAAACGAAGCCAATGAGGTACGACAATTTCTGAGTACTGAATAATCCATACTGGGTACTGCAGTTAATTTATGACTGGGTGATTTGTGGATTACTGGTGCGAGTGAGACAGTGTTAGGTGTGTGAAAGAGAGAGGATAACAACGGTTTTAAGGGTATAAAGAGCGATTCGAAATCGAAATATGATTAATCAATCCTATCCTATTATCTCACTAATATTGTAAATAGGAAAGCTTGTGAAGATGATAGGATGTTTAGATGTTTGGGTGATTGTTTCAACATCTAACGGCACATTCACACGGGCAACGTCCCGTTTTTTGCGGGTTCGGTTTTTTGCAGGATCCCGTTTAGTAGCATACGTGCTACTGTGGTAACATTCACACGAGCATTCGGTTTGCGGTATCCCGCAAAAAACGGCACGTTGCCCGTGTGAAAGTGCCGTAAAGCTTTCGATAAAATTAATGATCATAGTTATAATATATCATATCATGGACATGGAAAGCCGTGGTGGCCTAGCAGAGGATCGTCTGTTCAAATCCCGGCTCGCTCCTCCGAGTTTTTCGGAATTTATGTGCGAAATTATATTTGAAATTTACCATGAGCTTTACGAACAAGGAAAATATCGTGATGAAACTTGCACAGTCCTGGGAAGAAATTCAATGGTGTGTGTAAAGTTTAATTCTGAGAGGAGGCCTGTGCCCTGTCATAATATTATATTTAATGAGGGTAGATTTACACTGGCTATTGGGCTTGTGAGGGTAATCTGAAAGAGATAATTAATAAACCAGTCATTGCTTGTACGTCGTGTTTGATTGAAGTTCCCTATACTTTTACATGGCGCAGTCGGTAGGATCCGAACCTACGCTCCCACAGGGAATCTGATTTCCAATCTTTTTCCAATGATTTGCAATTTTTTTTTTCTTGTTTTGTTTTTGAAAAGGAGGATGTCATAATATTATATTTAATGAGGGTAGATTTACACTGGCTATTGGGCTTGTGAGGGTAATCTGAAAGAGATAATTAATAAACCAGTCATTGCTTGTACGTCGTGTTTGATTGAAGTTCCCTATACTTTTACATGCCCTGCAGTACGACACGACGTACCTATGTCACTGGGGCTGGACGCGGACCGAAAGACGCAGTGTAGATAGGCCTCCAACAAGATGCAGCGACGACCTGGTTAAGGTTGCGGGATCGCATTGGATGCGGATGGCGCAGGGCCGATCTGTTTGGCGAGTCTTGGGGGAGGCCTATGTTCAGCAGTGGACGTCTTCCGGCTGAAATTATGATGATGATGAAGCATTAAGTCCCCGCCCCAGTGTGCGCTCCGCAGATGAGAAATTGAGCTCACGCGCCATCCGCTCAGCACTTCAGTGCAGTGATCTAGCTAACACACTAGATAGCACAGCCTAGCTACCAATCCATGAGTAAAATCATTTCCACTTTGGCACTCGGCAATAGGCTACTTTCCTAACTAGTCAGTCTTTTAGATTATCAAAAAATATTGGACACGTATTTTTTATTTTGTCAATTAAACAAAAAATTACGAAGATATGGCGCGTTGAAGTTTCGCGTGACGTCACTTGTTCCTACACTTTGTATGAGCGTTTTAGGAACAAGTGACGTCACGCCTCGTCACGCGGAACTTCAACGCGCCATATCTTCGTCATTTTTTGTTTAATTGTCAAAAGAAAAATTACGTGTCTAATATTTTTTGATAATGTAAAATACGGACTAATAAGAATTATTATTTTTTTACCTAGGAAACATCCCTATTCTTGACATACATCGAGAGGGTATTACAATACCGAAGTACGAAAGACCGATTGTATTAAAACATCGAATTGGTCAAAAAACCGACACGATTTTTTTCTGAAACTGTTAACTTTTTACGATTGTTATGAAACAAACCTAACCTAACCTAATGGGTTCTGTATGATGCCGTTTTAATAAATTCTGAAAAGTTTACGGTTTCAGAAAAAAATCGTGTCGGTCTTTTTTGACCCATTCGATGTTTTAATACATTCGGTCTTGCGTACTTCGGTATTGTAATACATATCCATCGAGAGAGATCGTAAGTGCAATACTTGGGCTGTTTCGTTATTAATTACCATTAAATAGGTTTGGATATTGTATGTGATTTAATTGTAGGATTTTATGTAAGTAACATATGAGAAAATTAAAAATTTTAAAAACCCCCAACGCAATTGTCACACGTATGTTTGAACATAAAGTAAATGCCCAATTTGCGTCTAAGATACCTTCCGCAGCTAACAAAAGAGCTGATAACTTTGAAACCGCTGAACCGATTTTGATGAAACATATCTTAAACCATCGCCAAGAAACTTGCTTTCTAATAAAAAAAACACATCCAAATCGGTTCACCCGTTTAAGAGCTATGATGCCACAGACAGATACACAGACCGACAGACACACACACACACACACACACACACACACACACACACACACACATAGCGCTCAAACTTATAACACCCCTCTTTTTGTGTCGCGGGTTAAAAACACGAACCTTTACGGTCAAAACTGAGACGTCCCGAGTGTCATAGTGGAAATAATCACTGTTCTAATCCATTTTGACGACCAGATGGCCTAGTGGTTAGAGAACCTGACTACGAAGCTTGAGGTCCCGGGTCCGATTCCCGTGTCGGGGCAGATATTTGTATGAAAAATACGAATATTTGTTCTCGGGTCTTGGGTGTTAACTATGTATTTAAGTATGTATCTATCTATATAAGTATGTTTATCCGTTACCTAGTACCCATAACACAAGCTTTGCTTTGCTTACTTTGGGACTGGGTCAATTGGTGTGAATTGTCCCGTGATATTTATTTATTTATTTATTACTAATCCATACTTAATATTATAAATGCGAAAGTGTGTCAGTCTATCTGTCTGTTTCACAGGTCTGTTTGTTACCTCTTCACGCTGAAACCGCTGAACCGATGTAGATGAAATTTGATTTATAGATAATTTGAGTCCCGGGAAAGGACATAGGATATTTTAGATGGAGTCGCGAGCAATGGCTAAGCAGTTTTAATATAATTGGCATGTAATAATGCGTATTGATAGGTGCGATAATGGTTACTTAAGTGAAATACTGCCCAGCAGGCTACACTCCACAGTGTGTAGTCTGATCCGCCTGACGTCTGCTGGTTTATACGCCAAGTCAAGATACACTATTGAATTTCTGTTTGCGTACGTTTAACATTCAGCCTATCGGAGTACACAGACGGCGGGATATTCAATTTTAGCATTTCACGAATGGAACGTTCATTCGGATGATTCGTAGATAACTTATTTCGAGATTTTTCTGCGAGTTTCGTAGCTAAAGCTTAGTCTTTACAATATAATACAATGATTCTTTAGTGCAGGGGTCACCAAATGGCGGACCGCGGTCCGCATGCGGACCACCGACCCATTTTGTGCGGACCGCGGGAACCCAGCAACTTGCACTACAGAGTACGTAATTTAATAAAAATGTATCCCCTGCATTATCTTTGTTGACGTCAAACGGCCGGGCGAAGTTGTAACGATCTAACAAGCGAGAAAGACTTCAAACTTCAGACAGATGTCCGCAACAAAAATTAAATTTTTCTCACTAAAAAGTATCCTGATATGTAAAAAATACCTTTGTGTTTGTCCTTTGTCCTTTGTTATTTCCGTAATTACATTTGATAGCTAGTGGTGGACTGTATGAAGAAAACTATGAATATGGATGAAAACACGTGTTAAACGATATTAATTTAATAATTAAGGCACAATTTCAGTTCAGACAGACAGATCTTAGCAACTCGCTACAACAACTGACATTGTATTTAAAAAAGCATATTAAGAAAAAGGACGTGACAGATCAAACAATACAAAAGAGGTCACACCGCAGCCAGTCGCCAACATACCGGAACCCCAGTGAAACACTTAACAACTGGTGGCTACTGGCTGAGGTGCGGCTTCCAATAAAACAAGTTTTCGGGCCGGTCGACGCAGCGTGCCGCCTCTAGTGCGGACGTCTGCTACGCGGACCGCTCCATCAGGTCCGAAGTAGACCTTCGCTACCCTTCCCAATGGCCAAAGCCCACGAGGGAGGGTAGGGTCGGCGATCAGCACCACATCACCCTCACCAAGATTTACAATATTGTTTGTAGGTCCTCTCGGTCTGAGCGTTGGGAGGTATTCGTGTAACCATCTTGCCCAAAATTTGTCTGCGAGTCGCAATGTTCGTCGCCAGTCGCAGCGCCGTAATAAGTCTGCGTCGGTCAATGATGAGGTCCACGGCACGACCGACGAAGAGCCCAGGATGAAGTGAAATGGTGTTATGGCTTCAGGGGAATCTGGAGAGGATGAAATGTAGGTAAGTGGTCTCGAGTTGACGATTGCTTCTGCCTCAAGGAGGAGCGTTATCAGGACGTCTTCCTTTATCGCTTGGTTTGTGAGGCAGGATCCGAGAGCTGTTTTCACTGTCCGTACGAGCCGTTCCCATGCGCCACCCATGAATGGAGATGAAGGGGGGATGAAGCGCCAAATAATTTTGTGGTTGGTGGCGTATTCCCTCACGGAGTCATCGTGTAGACAGCGTAGCTCGCGCGAGGCCCCAACAAAGTTCGTCCCGTTATCGGAGAATATGGTGGTGGGGGATCCTCGGCGCGCGATGAAGCGTCTGAGGCTCATTATGGCTGCGTCGGATGAGAGAGAGTTGACAACTTCTAAATGTAACGCTCTGGTTGTTAGGCATGTATACAATGCGACGTAGCGCTTTTCTTTGCGTCGATATATTGTTACCAGAATAGGGCCAAAATAATCGAGCCCAACATGAGTGAACGGCCTTTTGTGGTGGTCCAGACGTTCTAGTGGTAAGTCTCCAGTGCGTGGTTGGATAGGTTTGTTCTTCCATCTTCGGCAACGTACGCAGGAGCTTGCTATGCCACGTATTGTACTTCTTGCTCTCAGGATCCAGAATCTCTGGCGAATTTCATTTAAGACGAGCTCGTTGAAGTGGTGTGACGCTTTAACATGTTCATGCAGGATCAAGAGTCGGGTGACATGATGACGGCCGTCGAGGATGACTGGTGACTTCATGTTGTCGTTTACTCCAGGGGCAGACCGTATTCGTGAGTCTAGTCTTAGCAAACCGTCTCTGTCTAGGACTGCTGCGAGTTTCTTAAGGCGACTATTATTGGGCACTGGTTTTGAAGATTGCAAGGCTGATAGATCCTCAGGAAAACTCTCTATCTGTGCTAGTTGAACGAGCGACTTCTCCGTTTTCACTATATCTGCAGCGTGCAGTTGGTAGGGAGATGTGGTGCCGTCTATGTGCAATTTAGAATTTGGATCTATTGGCCGAGACAGTTTTAGCCGAAATAGTCGTGCGCCCTGAAGAACGCGGGCGGTGGCGCGTAGCAATCGCAGCCAAGAGCTAAAACGCGTCGGGTTCGGTAGTAAACTCGAGGATGGTGTGGTGAGGAACAGAACCACTGCGTCTGATTTCAACTCTGGGTCTAGTGGGTTCGGTTCCTCAACGATAACGCACTCGGTCGGCCAAGTGCATGCCGGCTCCGCTAGGAATAGTGGGCCGGTAAACCATCGATGAGAAGCAGTCAAGTTCAATTTTTTTGGCTTTGTCGCGTCATCGGCAACGTTGAGAGAGGTCGGGATCCACCTCCAATCAGAAGGATTGGTAGTTTCCAGGATCTCTCCCAACCTGTGCGCTACAAATGGTTTAAGCGCGCGAGCATCGCTCCGAATCCACTTAAGGACTGTGGTTGAGTCAGTCCAAAAAGTGATGTCGGAGGGCTTGAAACGATGGGCTTGTAAAATTGTTTGCGCAAAACGTGACGCTATAAGAGCGGCTTGCAATTCTATACGGGGGATAGACACCGGTTTCAGTGGCGAGACGCGAGCCTTGCTATCAATGAGTGTCGTGGACACGGAGTCATCGCTGTACCTAAAACGCCAATAAGCTACGCAAGCGTAGGCTTGCTCGCCACCATCGGCCACGACGTGCAGCTGAACATCCGACACGTCAACCCTAGTCATATACCAGCGAGGAATATTAATATTGGCCGCAATCCGCAGCTGTTCGAACCAAGCCTCACACTCGCTGACATACACTTCGGGCAGGGGCATGTCCCAATTAACGCCTGACCGCCATAATTTCTGGATCAAAATGCGGCCCCAGATGACGACTGGCATCAGGAGGCCGAGAGGGTCGTAGACCTTCATGACGCTTGACAATAGGTTGCGTTTGGTAAGAGTGTCAGTCGGTATCTGGGGCACGGTGCGAAACCTTAGCGAATCCCGGCCTGGATTCCACTTAACACCTAATACGCCGACTTCACTACTGAGAGGCAGGGAAACGTCAGATGTGGAGGCACTTTGAAATTCCTTCGGAACGAGTGAAAGTGCCTCCGGGCGATTTGAAGTCCACGCGCGCATTTCAAAGCCGCCGGCTTTGTGCACCGTGAGAACGTCAGCGGCTAGTTGTGCAGCGTCAGCGATACTGGGGTAGCTTCCCAGGTAGTCGTCCATATAATGGTCTTCGATGATAGCCTTACAAGCAGTAGGGTAGCTGGGTTCCAGCATTTTTGCGTTTTTATTTTTTATGTAAAGCGCTATAAAGGGACTACATACGGCGCCAAAGATCATGGATGACATGCGGTACTCTCTAAGGATGCCATCCTTACTGCGCCAGAGGAAACGTTGCGCATCCCTGTCTCTTGGGATGATTTTGACCTGGGGAAACATTTCCTTGATGTCGCCACTTAAAGCAACGGCACCTTCTCTAAAGCGGAACAAAATGTCGAGAAGTGAGCACAAGAGGTCAGGTCCTTGTAAGAGGAGGCTATTGAGGCTTACGCCTTTCGTTGCTGCAGCCGCGTCGTGGACTGCTCTTAGCTTCTTCTTCTGAGGATGCAAGACACCGAAGATAGGCAGGTACCAACGAATGGAGCCGTCTGTGTTGACACAAGAGGCGTTTTGCGGAAGACGCTGGTGGTAAGTGTCTGGGTCACACTCCTCAGCGTAGCCTTTGTCGATTACGTCATCTATGAACTTTTGGAAAGCTGTAGCAAACGCTGGGTCTTTTGACATCTGTCGTTCAAGGGCTTTGGAGCGAGATAGTGCCTGAGGGTAACTGTCGGGTACGATTTTCGGCAAATCTTTCTTCCATGGCAGACCAACTTCAAAGTGACCACCGTCGAGCTGATGTATTGAGGATTCGACGATATCTACTGCTCGTTGGTCTTCGTCATTTGGACGGGGACTCTTTTTCGTGATGCCTAGAGCATCAATGTCATATTGACTTTTTATGAGGTTGTCCAAGTCATCCGACACATGATTTATGAACTCGAGTGGCTTTGATGAGAGAGACAGTGCACCATGGAGTACCCAACCTAACAAGGTCCTAGAGGCAACGGGCTCATTCTTATTTCCGCTACGAACTTCGCGACTTAATGATAAATGCCAGTCTGGTGCGCCAATAAGGACTGTAGGAGAAACGTCAGTGCAATACGAAAGTTCGTTAATTAAACCTGATAGGTGACTATAGTCCGTGAGATTTATCGTGTCAGGATTTTGCGCTCGAAGTCCTAGGGGCTTAATAGCCCGTGCGTGCGTAATTAAGTAACGATTGGCATGGCCACGGCCGCGAATATAGAAATCAACATAACTCACGTCAAGTTCCTTGCTCATACCACTAACACCTTCGATGCGAAGACGCTCCTGACAGGTAGGCTTCGCGCCAATGCGTGCAGCTACCTCACCGTCGATCAGTGTCGCCGTGCTGCCCTCGTCGAGAAGTGCTGTCGTCTCGAAGTCGCCGTCGGGACCCTCGAGTACGATCGGGACAACCTTCAGCAGACCACGAGGGCGCGAGGTCGACGGCAAGGATCCTGTAGCGTTAATTAGGCAGTCAGAAGTATTCGCAATTTTGTCAGGGTGGTTGGTTACGGCGCCAATATTATTTATATTGACGGAACCAGTCGACCCGACAGAGCACGCTTCGGTTATGTTGCATTGTCCACTTGATGTAGCGCCAGCACGGGTGTCGACGGTCTCCGTGCCGTGGAGAAGTGCATTGTGACGTCTTGAACATCCGTCAACTCCACAACGTTTCGCTCGGCAGTTGTTCCATGTGTGCGGGTTGGCCTTAAGGCACCGGTAACAGATTTTTGACTCCCTTACCCAGCGCCATCTACCGTCAATGGAAAGCTCTAGAAAGCGTTTGCAGGCCTTTATGTTATGAGGCCCTTGTTTACAAAATGTACAGCGCTCAAATATTTTGCCATTGGATGCCGTAGCGTGTACCGATTCCTTTTTTAATTGAAATTTGAAATTATTTGTTCGAGATAAATTCGGGTGCATCGGTTGAGATGGCGCCTTAAATGTACTGTCAGCGACAAAATTGTATTTTAATTGTTTATCTGCCTCGGCCAAGAGGAATTGTGACAGTAATTCGAGCTTTGTTATATTTTGTTCCTCTGGTACATGAATGGAGGCAAAATCCGTAAAGCGGGCTCTGGTGTGCTCGCTTAACTTAACCAAAATGCACTTAAAAAGCTCCGGGGAGGACAAGTACTCGTGTTGATTAAGTAACTTGAGGGTCGTAATGAAGTTACGTAATTTATTGGCCAGCCCATTTAAATCCTGTGGAGAACTTAGCTTTGGGCTGTTGCGCAGCTCGGTGACCTCGCGGGCCACGAGGAGCTCCGGTCGAGCGTAAGTCTGCTCCAAGGCCTTCACGATGTCGTCGGGGTCGCCGGAGGTCCACATGAGCGACGCGACGGCCTGGTACGCTTGACCGCGGACTGCGTTGTTCAAGCGGTCTAAATTTTCTGAAGGAGAGAAAATAGATTTAGTTCTCTCGTAGCTACTTTTGAACGCCATCCATTGGCTAGCTTCACCCGAGAATGTGACAAGTTCTGGTTTCTTTGGCCTGTTGGAAAGAGCGTTAATAGCTTGAGACAGTTTTGTTATAGGGTCGGAAGAAGAACGTTCAGGTAACTGTTGTGTCATCGTGTCGTATTTATTATTAAGAAGGCTACACGTATGTGTGGGTTTAGAGTGGTTTGCACGGTTGACATCGGGCATGTAAAACGATACCGTGTTGGTAGGGGCGGCCGGCTGTGGATAAAGTCCTTGAGGATTACTCAAGGTGACAGTCGGCGCCTTACCAGGCATATCTACTTGGTTTGCCGTGGTCACGTTGGCATTTTGTTCTGAAACCCACGTGGACGTGCGCTTCTCTACGTTGTGATCGGAAAAATACGAACAACGACTACGAGCTGACTTATCTGATGCTTCCAAAGCGGCGAGTTTTGCTTGAAGCTCCGTTTGCTCCGCCTCGGACTCCAGGCGGGCAAGCTCGCGCTCGCGCTCTGCCTCCAGGCGGGCAAGCTCGCGCTCGCGCTCTGCCTCCAGGCGGGTAAGCTCGCGCTCGCGCTCTGCTTGCTGACGTGCGAGCACAGTTTGTTGACGCGCGAGCTCAAACTCGCGTTCCGCTTGTTGACGCTCGCGATCCGCCTGTTGTCGCGCGAGTTCACGCTCGCGCTCCACCTGGCGCCGCATCGCGTCTGCTTCTAACGCTAATTTCTGAGCACGGACGGTCGCCGACGAACGCGATGATTGTGTGCGCTCGCTGCGAGATTGCTTACTGTGGACGCTAGAAGCAGTCGGTGCTTGGGTATTTCCGTCGTTGCGTGAGCTAGAAGGAACATTTGGGCGATCGGCGGCGGGGCCAGGTTGTGCCGCGCTACCAGGGGCGTTGCCCACCGTGGGTATGCTCATTCTATCAGGCAATGCCGAAGCACCGACGTCGGTTGTGGTAGAACTCGGCCGGGTGCCGCGCGGTGACCGCTCGCGGCGATCGCGCTGCACCCGCTCGGATTCTGTAGTTGCAGGATCTGTTTTTGACTTACTCCGTGTTTCGACCATAGTGAATGCGTATGTAACTAATGTAAATAATGTATTCTACACGAAACGTAACCTATAATTCTATAATGAACTTACGTCGGAAAAAAAATATGACGGATGATTTTCTCTGGATGGTATTTTTACGGTGAGAATGGACCAAAATGATAGCTAGTGGTGGACTGTATGAAGAAAACTATGAATATGGATGAAAACACGTGTTAAACGATATTAATTTAATAATTAAGGCACAATTTCAGTTCAGACAGACAGATCTTAGCAACTCGCTACAACAACTGACATTGTATTTAAAAAAGCATATTAAGAAAAAGGACGTGACAGATCAAACAATACAAAAGAGGTCACACCGCAGCCAGTCGCCAACAACATTTGTTTAATAAATATTTTTTTCTATAAAATGTTGTGCGGACCGCGACGGTCATTTCATTTCTTAAAACGGACCCCGCGCGAAACTAATTGGTGACCCCTGCTTTAGTGTATACTACATAGAAAATAGTGCAAAAAAACAAGTACAGTCGGCCAAAAATGTGGTCTACCACCCTACGTGTTTGAATTTCTTTTGCACGTCATAATACAACGAGCTCGATTTTCCCTTGCAATAATTGATGACAGAGACTAGAGACTTCACTCATAAAAGTAAATAAATATGTATAAACAAATATTATATAAAAACAACCATACATACAATACAGGCTCCTAGCGCTATGGAGCTCTATAACAAATAGCGAAGAGATTAGTCGACGTCGCAGTGTAGACCGAAGAGCTGCCAGCTACCTCGGACAAAGAATCAGCTTAACTATTCAAAGATGAAATGCTGCTAGTATCTTTGGAGCCTTGCCTAAAGAAACCCCCGCAAGAATTCGTACTGCAGTGCACAAACCTCTTAGAATGAGAAAGCTTACGCAGTAGTTCCCACGCAATTTCAGTGAGGATTGGGAACTTCACAACTTCAAACTTCCGTTGAATTTATTTGCAAGTGTGTCCAGCTTTCATCACGATGTCGTCCTTCATCGTAAAGCTCGTGGTTTCAAATGTATTTAATTTCGTTTGACATCCTTATTAGCCGAAGCGTTAAAGTGTCAAGACCACTTTTACGTGAATTGATTGGAGATATGAGAACACCGTGGTTGAGATTGACACGATTCGGTGAGCCCGGATGAAGGGGGGCCCACAATAGCGATAAGGAAAAGATAGATCAAATTGATTACGTCAGCAGATTTGATTAAGGCTTCACAATTTTGAAATTCGCCATTGTTGTTCCACTGTTGATTAGCCCGAAGCTCCTCTCGCTCGCTCGCTAGCTAAATTAAACAAAAATGAAAGAGACGAAGCGGTAGATCCGTGCAGTCATTCTGATACACGACTTTCTTAGGATACTTTATCTTCTGAAAGTTTAGAAATTAAACATAACAAAGGGGAAATATTTCCTTAAAAAATATGGAACAATAATAAAGATCAGGATAATATTGTTGGCGGGCGCAATTTTAACTTCAGAGGCTGGCATTAAAAGTTTCGCGGCAAAATGTCGATGTGAAAAAAGGTTTCTGCCTAAATTAGTTTAGCGAGGATAAAGCGTTGACAACGGTTTTAGGCGCCAAGCTACGTAGTAATTTTCAAATTATAGCTCCAGCTCTAAAATGAACTCGTACTTAGTTTAAAACGCGTGTAGCATTTGTGATAGTTGAGTATGCTTGGTATAAAGTTGATTGAAACACATATGCGATGCATAGGCGTAGCTTGCATAATGCTATGGGCTCAAAATGACTTCATCCACAATGTCGTCAGCCTACAATTTCCAAATCCATTTTCTAATACCTATCATCAATATCCCATATTGTCTGCATTACTATTTCGACCATTGTGCCAACTCGTCCACTTATATCGGCCACAGTACTATTTGGTCACCAGTGCCGACTCGTTCGCATTCCTTTATCGACCACAGTGCAGCTTGGTGTAAAACGAAAATTTGACGAGTTAACACTGTACTCGAAATAAGAATGTTGCCGAGTTGGTGCTGTGGTCGAACTACATAGAAATGGTGATGAGTTGGTACTGTAGGAAAGCGGACAAGAAAAAGTACATACAGACGTACAGTTTAACTCAAATTATGATCCCGATCGGTAGTTTCCGGTCACGCAAAATAGTGCAGACCATTTCCGATAGTAGCCGAACAAGTAAATATCTATATTTAACTTTATTTGTAAGGTTAAATGGTGGAAAATTGCGTGATATGTGTATTAGGGGGTTTTGAGCAAAAAATTTACCCGTTTTGCCTTAGTTATCCTTAATTTTCCATAAAAAATTTATTAGTCAGTTTTGTGACGGTCCATACAACATGTATACCATACAACTACCATGTATGTCCATACAACTGCGTCACAAAACAGACAATAAAAGAGGGACACTTTTTTTTATTGCTTAAATCGATTCTGAGTAGAAATAACTCAAAATTTGTTAGGTTTTTAAAAAAAAGTACAGGGTACACTTTTTTCTGAAAATGCCCATTATCGCAAATCTACGCGTAAACTGATGAACAATGGCGGACGGCCTGCCGCGATTTTGTCGAGTAATCGATCGACCAATGATTTTAGCGCGCGTAGGATTCTGGTTTGCCTTTGGTAGATCGAAAATTCCCGCGCAACGAAAATCAGCCTTCTTCGCAAGTACATCAAGAGGAATTAGGAGTTGGCTCGAACTGTACTTACAAACTCACAAATTAATTTATATGTTTGCTTCGTCGGAAAGAAATTTTGTCTAGAAAACTCCAACTTCTTATTTGTTCGTAGGAAGTTTGTTTATTTTTAAGACTTCGTAGATTGTTTGATATTTTTAAGGAATTAACGGAAATAAAACAGAGTTCAGGAAAAAATGGTCTTTATTAAAACCTCTTTTCATCGAGTTCACGAATACCGACGACCTAGTATTTACAGATTTAATCTAAAATTGTCTATATACAGTACCACAGTATATATTAATAGTAATTACTTTAATGAGTTCGAAAAACTTGGGATTGTATATATAATAGTTTTATATAAGTAAATAATTTTAACAATTCTACAAAACGAACGGAAGATAACGATTAGTTTCCGATTCGTCAGATTCTCAGTTGAAATCCAATAAATGTACTAAAATATATTTATAAAAGAATTCGATGAGACAAGAATTCTATGAAACAATAATCCGAGGAAGCAATGATTCGGTGAAACAAGAATTCGACGAATTGGAAACTATTCCAGATAACAGTACCGGAGTAGACTCCAAACTAAAGATCTGACAGCCAACTATCATTATAAAGTGTATAATAAGTCAACTATGATTAAATTCGATATATCTTCAATGTAGTCAACAGTACAATAAACTGCAATAAAATGAAGTGGGATTCGAGACTAAAGTCGTATATTGGTCAGAGGTAGATGCGGCCGACGCCGCTCACATACGGACATATACATAATATATCTTACACACACATACATGGAGCAGTAGAACGCTCCGCTGACTTGTTCGGCATGGTCACACACAGTAAAATAAGTACAGTATGACAACTCGTTATTACTAATTTGAAACGGTTGTTCACGTGACTAATGATAATAGGAATAGAAAATCTCAAAATGTGAAGCACCTAAATAACTAAGCAAAAAATTGTTTTTTCCTAGCTCAGTTTGTTCAGAAGTTCATAGCTCAAAAATTGGACTGTTGTAAAAATTTTGGTTTTAAAATGATTACATTAGTGCAATGGGTACCGTGTAGCTAGAGAGTGGTCTTTCCCCAAAAGTGGGACTACAAATTACGCAAATTAAAAAAAGTGAGTACCGTGATATTCGTAAACCTACAAAAATCCACAATCCATAATTTCAATTTCTCTTATCATTAGTTCTGTGCAAAATAACGAGTTGCTCGTAGGCAGTAAAATTACAAACACTTCTTTGCTTTTTTGACAAAATCATGATTTTAGAATGACATTCTAAGGGGCTGTTTCACCACCTATTGATTAATTTAACTGACGGATAAATATGATGCCGTCTCCGTCTATTCGAACAAAACAAACAGAGACTGCATCACATTTATCCGTCAAATAAATTTGATCAATGGATAGTGAAACAGGGGGTAAATGTCACATTTGAGTTTGACGTAGACAGTTACACGGCTCATTCATTATTCACATTTAACTCACCTATGCTACTTAACTTATTGTGATCGAATATCAAGGGACGCATCATCAAAGAAAATCATAACGACGCAAGTATAGATACAGCGTTCCTTTACTAAAACTAATCACTGGCTGGCTGTTACGTATTTAAAACACATATATTTTATTTGCAGCACGGTCACTTACATTAGTTTCTAAATTATAATACTCAATAACGTGCTCATAAATAAACAATTAAATGTTAGCTTGTCAATTACTACTAAAATAAATAACAATGTGCGATATTTTCGGCACAGGGACATTCTGTTTTATACGCGCCAAGTGCACTCCGTACTCTAAATGCATAGTTATTGTACTAGTGCCTAAGGTATTACGGTAAAATTCTATACCAATATGTTATTGATCTAAAATATTGTGGTTACACACGTTATTCAATGCCGCAGATTTTCTTAGCAAAATCTTCCCGCAAGTACTGCTTGTAACAAGTGCTTTAGAATAGTAGATTGATAAACAAGGGTCGTACCTAAGTGATCAATTTGCATCCAAGATATTTAGGCACACGAGCCAGCAAATCGAGCGAGGGTGCTTATAGTTCGCGGATGTATAAATACACTCGATTTAAACACATTAAATTTCAACACAAATGCGAGAAAATAAAGAAAAACCATTATGCTAAAAATGTATACGCAATTTGTAACGGAGTGGAAGAAAATGCAGCATGGAGGCTTAGAGGTAAGTATTATGCATTACAATACATTACAACAACACACAATGCATTACATTATTGTTTACCAGTTCCTGAATAAAGATGTAAATCGAATTTACAACACGGATTTCAAGTTAAATGCAACCTACCTTCAGAGCTTAAGTGATGAAAAACAATTTAAATAGCTGAAATAACATAACTATTTCTTTAACTTATTTCTTACCACCTGGCAACCCGTAACAGAAGGTATAGAATTTTACACCGTAATATCAACACAATAAAAAGACAAGTGACACTTGTATCATCACTAAGGCGCAAGCCACAGAGAAGAGACGTGGGACGGGAACGCGTCGCAGTCGCGGCAATCCTTAAAGCAGTTTTCATACTAAATGTATAGAAGCGTCGCGAGAGGCGGGGACGCGGCCTCGTCTCTTCTATCTGCTTTGGATTGCAACGCTTCAATACATTAAGGGGCTGTTTCACCACTTTTCTTAAAGTTCGGATTAGCTTAATCATAACCTTATTTGACAGATGGAATTAAAATTTCCGTTTCACCAGTCTCGATAAGCGCTAAGTGACGGACAAACTGTTTCTTAATTTGACCATCAGATCAGGAGGCATTTAGCATTTTTATTCGGCACATAAAGTTAGTTTATTTTTTTGTGGCCATGGTTGGAGAGCCCTTCAGCCGGTTTCAGAAAAATAAATCAAAGTATTTTTTATTTTTTAAAGAAAGAGGTCATGCTAAATTGCATTAAATAATTTAAATATCAAGATTTGAATAAAAATATGTAGGTACACTTTTAGTATGTAAAAATAAATCCAAAATTTCGTAGTATTTTTTAATAAAAAACTTTTTTTCAGTGGCTCAATCGTTTGTTCTGCCTGAACTTGTATGTCGCCATTAAAAAAAAGTTTATCTGTCAAATGGTTTGGCGCCACTTTTCGATTCTTTTTACGTGATTTTATTTTTCTTTGTTATTGTTAACAAAGTATCGTAAATAAAAACCGTTTTTGGATCAATTATAATGTTACATATTTGTTTATGCAAAAAAAATAGATGTATTCAAAAATTATATAGTTAACCATTTCTTTTGCTTTAATAATGAGTGACTCTTTGAACGAATGCGTGCGAACAGGAACGCGTGGTCGTGAAATGCGACGTTGCCATTCCGACTTTTTGTTAAACCCACGATTAGTTAAGTGGTACTTAGTTTGCACAGGACCGGAGTGGTGAAACTGAAAAAACACTAGCTGACAGATTTGTCCAGTACTTAGTTTATTCATTGGTTACGTAACCAGCAGTTTGACAATAAGGTGGTGAAACACCCCCTAAGTATGAAAGCCGATTCAAGGGCGCTGCGACTGCGACGCGCCCCCGTCCCACCTCTCTTATGTGTGGCTTGCACCTAACTTTGCTGATTTAAAAGACGTAAGTCTCACCAATGTTAACTAGACATACGATGTTTTTATTTGTGAATCAGTTAGTCTACTGTTGTCTTTTGAATGTTGCAGAGTGAGGCGTGGCGACCGTCCACCTGTGTCGACCCGCCGAGCAATATCAGCACTTTGGCCATAGCTCACTTCACAATTTAATTTTCACTCGAAGGACTTGGCCAGTTTTGTCTCTTGCCCGGTTGAAATTTCTCGCAATATTTTTTGAGCGCGCTTCCGTTCGCAATTCTTTCGCTCAAACTGGTCAGTTGTATTTTTCGAGTTGAATTAAAATTGTCGTATTTTTGACGTCAATTCACTTTTTTTAGGGGCTTTCAGTAAGAACAGTACTACTTTAGATGTATGTAGTTTAATAACAATGTAGATATGTTTGAAAAAAATATACCTTGTTGAGTTTCTCGCCGGATTCTTCTCAACAGGGTTTTTCAGAACCGATGATAAATTCGACATTCATAGGAGAATCAATTGAAGCCTAAATTGAATACAGAATTTTGACTTTGACTTTGAAGGAAAATAAATCATCCCTATGCACCGTGTATTTTTCTTATTTCTGTTAACTTCGATAAATGGTTTACAATCAACAATATTTTTGAAGTAACTCCTTGCACATAGCACAATATTATGAAGCTTCTGAATATTGACAATGTGCTCCATAGGAAAAAATGCCATAATTATTTACTATTCCCATGGTTGCCATGTGTCAAGAGTTGCTTTATTCTAGCTGTTAACAGTTAGCACATCAATAGAAACCACCACCACCACCACAATGCACCTACTATTATGTATAATTGTTAATAGGTATAAACAATATCACAAAATTTGTCCAAAATAATTCATATAATGCTTAGATTACTATAACCAAGCTAACAGAGTAGCATCCGTTATTTCACCAGAACACATATTTTACAATAACAGCTTCATATTTTTCAAAATGAAAATAACAGATTTTAAAACCATTTAGTGGTAAGATACGATAAAACATTCGAACATCATAAAACTAAGTCTCGCCCGAATATGGTTTTTGGGGCGTCCTGATTTCTTTCAACTGAATAATTATCCGAAATTAATTCAGTTACCGAAGTTCCGAAGTATCCTCAATCTCAAACTCGGTTTCCATTGTTCGTGATCCGTTTAGATGTAAGCACACCAACATTTTCCACAGACAGAAGAATTAATTCAATTAATTTTCACTTTTCGTTTATTGGCGCGTACAAAGTTTAAGTCTCTTTAGTATCTAAAATTTTTAGATACATAGGGTACCTAATAGTTGCTACGTAACTGATTTGACACTCGCATTTGACAGCCACTACCAGCAGGTCACCACCAACAGCGTTCGTTCTAGTACGAGTAAGTAATCACTGTAAGTACATTTTGTTAAGTAGCAAATTGTCAAAGAGAATATTCGTATAACCACAACGTATTATTAGTAGCGGTGGAGAAAGCACTGATGGAACACTGAGCGAATCTGGATTGAAAATGTTTTAAATCGTTATTATTTTATATGCTGATTTATATCGCAACTCACACTGTTGTTTTTTGACATCTTGCGGCATTTCTTCTGTGTTATTCTTAGTTCGTCTGATAGAAAGTGCAGTTGAGGCCCAGGATGTTTTCACAGGTTCAGTAACTATTTATTCTAGCCTTGAAGAGTCTTAGGTTGTATCTATCTAGATATACGGGCGATGGAAGCGAATTCCATTCCATAGGAGTTCCTATTAGGAAAGAAGAGAACCGTAGGGAATACTAACCACATACGGCTGAAGACGCTCCCCTTGCCGAGAATAATTCTTTTTTAATCTTCAAATTCAAATCAGATTTCAAAGAGCAATGAGGACCATGCGTGAAGATTGTCTGCAAGATTGAAACATAAAGGAGAAGCTCCGTAAAAGAACCAAGCAAAGCGTAGCTCGAAGAATCACCAAACTTAAATGACAATGGGCAGGGCACGTTGCTCGAAGAACTGATGGCTGTTGGGGTCAATGTGTTCTTGAACGGTAGGAACTCCACAAGCGATGGCTTGATGAAGGTCGTAGGAATCCTATAGATGCAAGCGACGCTGTGGCTTTCTTTGGGGAGGTCCATGTCCGGGAGTAGATGTCTTTTGGCTGACGTGGAGATGGTTCCTTTTCAAGCATTGTGGCGTTGTTTGGTAAGTCTATGTCTCACAGTAAACGTCTTTTGGCTGACGTGGAGAAAGTTAATTTTCAAGAATTGTGGTGTTCTTAGAGAAGTTCTATGTTTGGCTGACGTTGAGATGGTTTTCAAGCGCCTTTGTGTGCTTGTTGATGTTGTCGTTTGATGGGCTTGTTCAGAAGTCGTCTATACTGAGATTTCCTGGATTTGGACGCGCTTTTTTGCCGGCGCGGCTCCCGGACGCTCTTTCAGCTCGGCTTCGCTGCTGCGCTGTTGGAATTTAAACATAATGTTACTAACAAATTTTTCATGATCCAAATTTGTTAATGTATGGGTTTAACTGGAAAAATTCCCAGTGTTCAGTGTCACTTTTTTAAAACCAGAAGCATAAAACCCCTGATATTTTAATTTGAAGACTACATTCACTATGAGACTGACTATTGATTTGGAAACTTAAGGTTCAGTATCAAATGTATGACTTAAGTAAACCATCTAAGGCTATTTTCAACCCCCGCCACAAAAGAGGGGTGTTCTAAGTTGACCGCAATGTGTGTGTCTGTGTGTGTGTGTCTGTCTGTGGCATCATAACTCTTTAACGGGTGAACCGATTTGGATGCGTTTTTCTTTACTTGAAAGCAGGTTTCTTGGCGATGGTTCTTAGATATGTTTCATTAAAATCGATCGAGCCGTTTTAAAGTTATTAGCTCTTTTGTATGCTGCGGAAGGGACCTCAGACTTAATAGCGTTGGGGATTTTAAATTTTTTAATTTATAGTTACCTATCACTTACATGTAACAAGTCACTCTTTTTGTTTTTATTCTGACGTAGGACTTGTCGTAACAAATGGTAAAGCACTAACTTTGTCAACTGTACCAGATAAGTAAGAGTGTTTGTTTTTCTATGCAATTAATTATATTCTACTGTATTGTCCATTTAATATTTAAACCATTTTCCACTTCTTAACTGAGTTCTTTATTGCCTTTTGTTAACAGAAAATAACTTTCGTCCAAGTTTCCTGCGCGCATTTTTTTCGACAATAATGGTCCTTCCAAAAGTGCAGGATCACATAAAAAGAGACATTTAAGGAGCCCTTTGCAGCATTTTTGTTTTAAATAGTGATGCCTTGTGCCACTGAGACGAGGCCGCAAACGACAAGAAAACTTAAGGTGACTCAGAGGGTGATGGAAAGGGCTATGCTTAAAGTTTTTCTGCGGGATCGCATTAAAAAATACTGAGATCTGCCCAATAGGTAACCAAAGTCATAGACATAGCTCAAAGAATCGCCAGACTCAAGTGACAATGGGCAGGCCACATCGCTCGTAGAACTAGATAGCCAATGCATATTGGGTCCAAAAGGTCCTCGAGTAGAGGTAGCGGTGTAGGTAGGTCTCCAACAAGATGGTGCGACGACCTGGTTGAGGTTGCGGTAACGCGTTGGATACAGATGGTACAGGACCAGTCTGTTTGGCGAAACTTGGGTAAGTGGACGTCTTTCGGCTGAAATGATGATGATGAGTGTGAACGATATGGTAATACCTTGAGGGTGCTCTTCCTCGGAGACGGAGCGGTCGGGTCGCTGTTCAGGGATCCCGTGGTAGCACGGCTGGTGCTGCTGCCTGCAACAAGCATTGGTGATAAGGACTAGATGAAACTGAGGAACCGCTGCCAACTTTAGAGAAAGTATGTTAGATAATAAAGGTGTTATGCCTTCACCGTAAAACTCACGGTGAACTTTAAATGAATACTCCACGGGAAAAACAATTAATGTCACTTTTTTGTGAAACTGTATTTATAATGCCACCGATAAGCTGATAGATGGCACTAAAAGGTCGACAGTTTCACAAATAAAGTGACATTAATTGTTTTTAAATTTAATACAAAATGTATTTTTTCTGTAAATGGAAAATTTCAAACGTACCAATGCTCGACACCTCAACGCCCAGTAGATGATACCCATCTGTCACATCTCTTACTATGACATAATATTGAAGGTGCCATCTATTGGGTCAGCGTCGAGCACATGGACGTTTACCTTACGAGCTCGGGGTCGAACCAACGACCAGCAGAGCTTGGCAGGCCATAGGTCAAACCACTAGTCTACTGTGATTTCTTTCAAATGCGCTATTAGTGCCAAAAACGCCGACCAAATGGCCTAGTGGTTAGAGAACCTGACTACAAAGCTTGAGGTCCCGGGTTCGATTCCCTCGTCGGGGCAGATATTTGTATGAAAACCACAAATGTTTTTTCTCGGGTCTTGGTTATTTGATATGTATTTAAGTATGTATCTATCTATCGTAAGTATGTTTATCCATTGCCAAGTACTCATACTCGTAATACAAGCTTTGCTTACTTTGCAACCAGGTCAATTATTATTGGTGTGAATTGTCCCGTGATATTTATTTTTAATTATTTAAACAACAGCCAGACGCACTGTGGGTCACCAAAATGTTCCTTTCACGGCCAGCCACGCTCGACCGGCGCGGCAAGCTTTTTCTCTGTACATTGCGCGGCCGAGATGCTCGGCGCATAATAGCTACCCAACAGAACACGCATTGAACAGACGCACGCCATAGCATATAATATATATTATGCTGTACATTTACAGGAATTCCATCATCGTTATTCAAGATACGGAACCCTACTCCTCTCACCACAAAAGTTTATTAAATTAAAAGCTAATCTTCATTGTCAACCGTTTGAACTCGTAGCTCCATTATATTTACAACGCATCACCAAAGCTGCCCTTTCACATATCTCATTTCAACCAGCAAACGTATCGCAAAATCCAACTTCAAAGCTCTCCACATCAAACCCTGTCAATTTTAAAAGAGGCTTTATAAAAGATACGTTCGGGTATTCTGGTGCGTCCGGCGATCACGGACCACTTATGACTGGAGATGGCATTAGCTCAGCCACAACTGTGTGCTACCATCGCATTAGATATACAAGCACATGATGTTTACCTGTTACATCTTAAGGACAGAGAAAACGCTCGCGGCACCACCTGCTATCAGCTATGCATAATCCTTTAATTTATTGAATCCCGCGTTACTTTACGGAGGTCCATATTAATGAACTGAAACAATTACTGTGCTTATGCGCGACCTTACGATAGTCACGTCTATGGTAGGCTTCAGCCGCGGCTGGTCACCGTTGAGCCCGGCTGTCAAGCAACTCTCGTCGTGTACTGGCCTGTTGCCTATAGAAGCCATTCTGGAGGACAGAAAGAGTCTGAGCGGGATCCTATCGATTTTTAGAAAATTTTATTTCCGAAGGTTTAGATTCCCGAAAACTTCATTTGTCCGAAAGCATTTTTTTCTGAAACTGTAAATATTTCAGGATTTATTTCAGGACCATCGTGTAGAACACTTGAGGTTTTTTTTTTTTTTTATTAGAGAGAGAGAGAGAGAGAGAGAGAGAGAGAGATGTTTATTTACACAAATTCGATACAAACACAGAAAAAAAATACATTTGACAGGAAATTTACAAATAAAAATAAAATATATCGAATAGTATAAATTGGGCCCCACCCAGCATAATGTTGTGGCAAGCCACAACGCTGTTTTTCAGTGGGACCCATTTAAAAACTAAACACAAAAACTAGTGTCCGACCGAAGTTTCGGTTTCAGTTTCGGTTTCGGCCAATTTCGGCCAAAAAAGTGATTTCGGCCGAGGTTTCGGTTTCGGCCAGAATGCGGCCGAAACCTTCAGCCGGGCCGAAATGACTTCGCGGCCTCTCGCGGCTCTCGCATCGGGAGCGCTCGGCTTAATTCGGACACGCTCGGCCGGGTAGGTATAGGTAATGCATCGGCGGCCGGCCCAGCTGGGACCAGCAACAGGAGTATGTATGAGTGTTGTTTATTTATTAAATTATTATTTACTTTTTAGAATCTGTTTGGCGACCGCTTTAGCCTAGTTGGTAGTGACCCTGCCTACGAAGCAAGAGGTCTAGGGTTCGAATCCCGATAAGGGCATTTATTTGTGTGATGAGCACGAATATTTGTTCCTGAGTTATGGATGTTTTCTATGTATTTAAGTATTTATTTATCTATATAAGTATGTTTATCGTCGTCTAGTACTCATAGTACAAGCTTTGCTTAGTTTGGGACTAGGTCGATTTGTGTAAGATTGTCCCCTAATATTTATTTATTTTATTTATTTTTATTTGTTACTGCATTTTATGCTGTGATTAATGAACAATACGTTTGATATTAGGATTGTGAATTTAGTTTAGACGTGATAAGAATAGGTTGTTTGTTTTGAATAATATAATACCTAAGCCAAGACATTTTTCATTAAAAATAAACGTTTTTTATTTTGTTTAACAAAAAAAGTAACTGTTCTCATATAAGAAATCCTTGCAATAACCTTTTCCTTACGATCTGTACAGTAATTTTGAATATTTTGTTTGATATGATACGTCTTCAAAAATTACGGTTTCGGTTTCGGTTTCGGTTTCGGCCGAAATCAGAAAAAAACCGAATATTCGGTTTCGGTTTCGGTTTCGGCTAAAAATCGTGTTTCGGTCGGACAAAAACATACACACTGTGACGACACGAACACCAGCGAATAGTTCGCAACAAAAACCAAATTAGAAGCCGGAGGTAAATATGTATGGCAACACTTAATCGGCTTAATCGCATTTGAACTTTTAAACCGTAACAAATTAAGCCAAGATTTGTTATGGCTATTGCAGTGAATCATCAACAATTTCAATAATACTGATACTGTAATGCATCACATAACCTTCGAACAAAAACAAAAAAAAAAAACTTAAAAACAATAAAACATTCTACATCCATCATACATTAAATCCTACCCCCGACGGGTCGTCGAGGCCTGTACTAATCTAAGTTACGTTCATACCAGTTCTCGCTTGTTCTACTTCTCGTACTTTTATTCCGCATACAATATCTTTCTTTCATCCATCATATCTTTTATATTCTTGTGGGATCCCTCCCACCTACGACTATACTACTTAGTTAACACACTGAACACTTTAGGTTAGGTTAGGGTTGTTTTATAAAAATCCTGAAATATTTACAGTTTCAGAAAAAAATGCATTCGGATAATTGAAGCATTCGGGATTTTAAATATTCGGAAAAAAATAATTCTAAATTTTGATAGGTAACCGGTCTGAGCAGTTGTGCAGCGCGCGCGTACCGGTTACAGAGTATTTGTTGTACGGTTTGCGCTGCTTGGGGGCGCGCGCAACACCGCGCTCAACTGCCTTCTTCCTGTTTATTCCCATTCAAGTTTAATTAAGGTGAATGAGCATTTACTAGGCAAGCGTGCTCCATAGGCCTCATCTTCGCTTTCCATCAGGTGTGATTGTGGTTAAGCGCAAGCCTATATTCTATAAAAAAAAAAGATATAACATAAAGGCAACTCCCGTTCTTAGTAACCTGTACCCGGAATCGATCTAAACCGCAAGCTGTACTGGACCCGGCTCCCGGTTTTTGTGGTGCAGACCGGACACGCTGCCCGTGGTAATGGACTTGCCAACTATGCCGGTGATGTGATTCCCAAAGTTTTTGTAAGTCCGCCAAGTTCGGGAACTTTGGAAGGGCTGTGGAGTTTTACTTGATATTTACATTATGAAAATCGAGGTGGAGTTTAAATAACGTTCGTGTTTGATCTGGGAAAGATTTTTAAGACGGTGAACTTTTTTTACGTGGATCAGAATTGATTCTCTAATTTGTCGCTGAAAATATGAACGAACAATTTTTATAAGCTGTATGAACTTCAGGATTGTTATAAACATAACCTAACCTAACCTAAAGGGTTGCACAGGATAGAAATATATCCCTCATTTTTTTGTACTTTTATACAGATTAACGTAACAAAGAATAAGTGAACAATTTATCAGCAGACTCAATAAAGATCTTTACATAGTATTTTCCATAACATTACATTTTTTTTAAGTAAATGGCTTTCGAAGAAAATATAAAAAACTGAGAAACGAGAAAAGCTGCCCTAATAATTTAAGTCATTATTTGAATGAAGTTGCAACTCATGATGATGGCCCATGACCGGTATTTTTGCAACGTTTTCTTTCTAATAGTATTTTCTTTAAAAAAGCTCATTTGTGAAACGTTCAACTTGCTAGACATTTTCGAGAAAATGTGCTCCTTAGCATTAGTAATTTAATTAACTGGGTTGGTTTGTTTGAATTTGCCAGCGAGTCATGGAGCGCAGCATTCTAGCCGGCGCTCCAGAACTCAGATTGTCGATGTGGGGATAAAGACCGCCACACTCAAGTGGGACTGGGCGGGACATGTCTGCCGAATGCATCTAGATAGCTGGGCAAAAATCGTCACCGATTGGGTTCCAAGCGTCGGGCACCGGACCAAAACGGATATGGCGGGATGACTTCACCGTTTTGACGCATTTTGGCGGGATTTTGCGAGCGACAGAGACTGGTGAAGAGAAAAAGGGGAGGCCTTTGGCCAGCTG